>WARS01000033.1:4085786-6485786 GCA_008933995.1 Datnioides undecimradiatus | reverse complement strand
GTTTAAGAGGCATCATGTTTAATGTGCTCACCATCTTGATTAAAAACGCTAACATGTTGATCAGCATTAACAGGCAGTAACCCAGTGATTGGGAACGTCATCGGTTTTGCAGGAATTTAGTCACAGATGCTGCACCCACTGAACAAAATACGATATTGACCTGGTGATGGTGGTAGATGGATATGTTAGTGATCACCACAGTTACTTCTATTCATTCTGAGCTGGGACAATAAACGTGGGTACGACATTTCATTGCAATCTAATAGCTGTATTTAATCATCCTTTAATAAAGTAAACAAAGAGATATTTCCCTGGATACATAAAAACTCGTGGTGGCAGTGCTAGAGGAAGACTCTAGAGAGGTCACGACCGTACTTGTTGAGATATTCAAGTCAGGTGAAAACACCAACTGACATCTGGACCCCTCCCAAAGAGACCACCCTACAGCTACATTGCTTGTTAACACGGATTAAAAACAAAATTGCAACCAGTACACAGGTGAACATGAAAATGCTTGGTCAGATCATTAGTTTTGTTTCCTTCTTTGATTAAATATCTTCAGATTTAATAATTCAAGAGTACATTTTATTCAAGCTAAGATCTTAAAGAGCTGCTTTATATTAGGGCAAACATAAATAATGAAGACTTTGACAAGTTTGGCCTTTAGACTGAAAAAAAAACCCCTGTTATATTAATTTGGGCATTGTTTCTGAAACCCAAGTATGATATTGGCAGTGAACTGAACTGTACTGACAGTTCTCAAACAATATCATGACCTACCATAACCAAAAAGCAAAGATCGTGCCTGCTCTGTCCTGCCTGACAAGAGCTGAACTTAAAGATCCTGGACAGAGTGACATTCCTCATATGACAAAAAGGGGGGACAGAGGGGGACACCGTGTGCATGTGTAGCTGTCCAATTAGCACATAGTAGCTCGACAGAAGGACCTTTGTGAGCACAGAGGGCTTGTTGGGGAGTCTCATTGAACAGGCAGGCAGACAAGAGGCAGGACCGGGAGGGAGACAGTCTGCACCAGAGCTGACGGTACAGTGAGGGATCCCAAACTGTCCATTAACATTCTTACTTGTACGCATTTTATTACAGGCGCAGCCGAGTCCAGGCTCTGGCCAACAACAAGACCCCTACATTAAGGTAATTGGTTCCCAACAGAGGTTAATAGAAAACATTTTTCATTTCACTGGAAGGCAGAGCATTAGCTTTAAAAGCCAACAACGTGGAAGAGACACACGCACGCGCACACACACAACCACACAGAGATACAGCTGCCAACTTCTAAACACTGTCTCAGTTTGTATAAAAATGAAAGCATCCAGCTCTTTTCAGTTTCACAATGAGCACTCTGCTACACGCTACTTACTGCTGCTGCTTAAACATGATGACCTCCTGTGACTGCTGCTGGTCAGGAGGATTTAAGCCACAACATAATCTACAGATATTAAGGTATATTCATTGACATATATATAATTCAATGCTCTGACATTTCCATCTCTCTCGCCGGTCCAGTTCAGCATTGTGTTAGGCCAATTCATTACTCATTTCCATGCTCTCTTACCACTTCAGTTTGTCTTAGTCATCACTTTCTGTGTGATCGCCTGCTTCAACATAATCATAGTCATTGGGGAGCACGGATTGCAACTCACGTCTTGTTGTTTAGTTGCTGGTAGTGAGGACAACAGTGTTGCTTAGAGACAACATTACCTCATCCTGCATTAGCATGCACTGCTGAGTCACGCAGAGGAGGACCCACTGGTGCATGTCAAAAGAGGACATGCAGCAGGGCAGATGGGGGATTATGGTAAGATGTCAGAAAATCAGGCTTACTTGAAACTACATTAGCCAACATGTTTAAAAGCACAGCCTCAGTTAGTGCACAGAGCACAGGCTGGATGTGATCGACAGGCCTGTAATCACAAGTCAGCTTACGTTTTACCATGCACGTCCGAAAAAACAGGGACAAGTCTTATAATAACAACTAAAATGACACTATTCTTGAATACAGTCGATTGGCAGGAGGTCAGACACTGCCAGTGCATCAGATTGCTGACGACTGTTGGTCCCAAGAGAGCTTTGGTTTTTTTTAAAAACAAAAAACAAAAACCCAAATCATTAAAGCCCTGACATTTATCGCTGCACCTGCTGTTGCTCGTCTCTAACTGAAAATGCGTGCGTGAGCCAGGACGGGAAGCACGATGAGGGAAAGAGTACAGCTTAACCTGGGAAGTGGAGCACGTAGTACTCTGCACTCAGACGCCAACGGAGCCAAATATAGGCTGCAGTCCCCCTGGCACCCTGCACTAGGACTTCTAAAGAGTGGAATATCCAAAATCAGACAGTAACATTTCACACGCTTTTGGAAACGGCTCAACTCTGTAACACAGCTAACTATAAAATGCCAGGTGGACAAACACAGCTGGCAGCCAAACAGAGCTGAAAACTCCGTAGTGTTTGACTGACAGGAAAATGCTGTAGATACAGTTTTACAGGGGAAAGTCTAATGTAAAGCATCTCTGCATTAGTGCATGAGTCAGGGGGCAATTTGCATTAAATACTGCCTCTACAGCAGCAGAAACGTCTGCAACGAGAAAGCTACTGGGTCTGTGTGCTGCCCAACATGTCCTGCTGAGAGTGCCATAGTTAACATGCTGTACAGACTGGGGAGCTGCATTAAACAAGCAGTGCTCCAAAAGTAGGTGCATGAGTCACTGGCAGCCAGCAAGTGCAGCAGAGGATACTGTGTCACGTTTCCTCTACGAAGAAGCCTTCAGCAGCAGAAATAATGAGAGAGAGAGAGAGCGAGAGAGCGAGAGCGAGCGAGAGAGAGAGAGAGCGAGAGAGAGAGCGAGAGAGAGAGAGAGAGCGAGAGAGAGCGAGAGAGAGACCCGTGAATAACGCTCTCTGACTTATGAGTCGTGACTTCCGGTTCAAGCAGCCTGCCTGTGAAGACAAGCACGTGTGCGCACACAACTGTAAGCATGCGCCATGGCTTGCACACAGACACGCATACACACACACACACACGCAAACACGGGGGGAGGGCAGCAGAGTATTAAATATGGTCGGGCAGGGAATGCCCGTAATTTGCCTGTGGGAGAGCTGCGGTAAGAGACATCAGCTGTCAGAGACACCACCATGAGAGTGCAAGCACACAAAGAAACACACAGAGGCAGAGACACAATGTGCGATTGCACGTGTGAATGTTAGGGGGGAGGGGAACCATAAGTATAAATGTGCAGAAACACAGAAAGTGTTGCAAGGTGACAGCGTTGTTACAGATGCCCTCCAGCCTTCTCACTCTGCCTAACGAGAAATAAAGAAATCTACCAGGACCTTTGACACACATGCATTCCTTTGACGCACATCCCTTTAAATCAGAACCATTAAAAAAGTCCACTTTTGTTAAAAGGTTGTTATCTCCGCAGTTCACCGCAAACCAAGTGGAAACGAGCTTCAGCCGAAAATCATAAAAACAGAGACGGCAGACAGTGACCCCAGGCTGGGCAGATCCCTCCACCTCCCCTTGTCCAGCTCTCCAGACACATGATGCTCAGCTCCATTAACCACCAGACAGCCAGGGAGCACAAACTCAACACCGCAGAGGGCACAGCGCAAGTTGCCCATCACAATTTTGCTACTGGCGTCTCCATTGTGGAATAGACCTACAAATCCCTCTCCCTTCAGTGACCTAAATGCTTTTCGGCTTCCTGTTCTTTATCCTCTGCAGTAAATTCTGCTTTTTTTGTGTGCGTGTGGAACAATGTGAGATAGAGCCCCACAGCAGAGAGACCTCTAGAGGTGAAATCTTATGGGACTGTCCAGTTGACTGTGAGTCAGTTTTGAGGGGCCGCTGTGTCAACACCAGCGTTACATGGATTGGCAGGGCTCAGTTGATGTAGTCTGGATGAAGTTTGATGTAAATTTACGTGTTTTAAGTTTTAAGGAAAAACACATTTTTAATTGAAGCGATCAAGAGTTTATTTGGAAACGGTGAAAACTCCAAATGATACATCTGATAATAACCTGATGTCTGCGGTCAAGATGATGCAAAATGTTACAGCAGAGCCCATGCTGCAAGTTGTCAGTCTCTGAGTGTCAGCCATGCATGTAACAACAACAACTACTTCCACCAGCCCTTTCATACTAACAAAAGCTCTGTCAGCATTTTCAGTTTCTGCTGCCAAAATGTTTCCTGTTCTTGTTAAGGCCTCACATAATCATATGCCTTTATCTTAATATGGTAGATGTTGTCAGAATTCTCTTTGCTCAATAAACACAGAGAGGAAAATTTGTTTCTTTATGATGCTTTCTCTGTGCAGAGCAGGGGCTGCATTCAAATGCTATATTGTTTTGTCCACCACGTTGCCTTATTAACTAAGGATGGCCATAAATTATGGATGGCTGAGGAATGACAAAAGTGCTCTTTTAGGCCAGTGTCATCTCTTCCTCAGTGTCTAGCATCACGCGCGCTGAGCTGCGACTCCTGCAGTAACATCTTGGCAATCAAACTGGACAGAGCGGCGGTCCAAGTTTTATCAGGGTGTTTCAGAGAAGTGCTCTGGTGCTACACCAAGAGCCACGGCTGAAGAGGAATCTGGCAGTGCCTGACTCTGTCTTTTCACCAGCTCCTGGTTATCTATTCCACAGACATGACGCTGGATGACGGAGCAGATGGGACTGAGCTCTGGAGCACTATTTGTTGATGGGTTTGTGAAAACTGGTGGGCTCACCTGAAGGCTGTCATCCTCCTTCACCAGCTCCTTCTGGGGGAACAGGTCCTTGGCCTTGATGTACTCCAGACTGGGAGGCCCTTCTTCACCCTGCCAGCCACAAACACAACACAGAGGTTAGGCGCTTCTTTCATCCTTTAGGTTGACAAGGCAGGATGGAACACCACATACAGATATATATTAAAGAAAAGGAACATAGGTAAATGCTTATACAGCTGAATAATGGCAATGTCAAACCAATAAAAGGAACACTTTAGGGGCCACCACAATGAAAAACTCTGTAAACTCAAACTCAAAAGCTGATATTCTCAGTGTGCTTGTATTGAGTCATTATCAGGGTGGTTAGCCTTCAGTGTAAGACCCATGCCAGGTGGAATTTCACAATCCCCAGCTGTTAATTCACGGGCGTCACGTAGGAGTTTAAATATTGACTAAGGCGATCAAGAATTGGCTTTCAATAGGGCGCACATGAGCTTGACATTTTACTATGTTTGCCACTTGACCCTAAACAGCATTTCCCCTCAATGATTAATAACTATGCTGAAGAAAGAATGAGACTTTTACGTATTTATTTTCTGTTTGCTTTGGCACTGTTAGTGCATTGACAGACAGTGCTGGGCATCAGATATCAAAGAGCTGTAGACTTTGTGACTGGGTGTTACAGTCTTGTGTAAACAAAGATACTGGGACTTCGTGAAGTATTTCACACACTTGACCAGTTTTTCATGAGTCATGCACTGACATTGACTTCTTACAGTCAATGTTAAAGAGTTTTAACCAGTCTTTGCTAAAGTCACTTCAGATACCCAGTGACTAAAGGTTCTGATGAGTGCGTAAGAGGACAATGTAAACTCATTTTATGTCACATTTCCAAGGTTGCTGATAAATTAGAAGATCCAAATGCAGTCCTATCGAGTTATAATGGATGGCTGGCTAAAATTAGACTGCAACACCTCAAGAAGCAGCAGAGAAGAGTGCGAGAGAGGAACAAAGAGGACAGTCAACCCTGTCCTTGCAGCTCTGAGTGCCAGTGTTCCCCTCTAACACTGAGCAAACACTTTGGTTACATGTAGGTCATACTTCAATCAGTGGAGAGAAAAGGGTAGGGAGTAATCAGATGATGAAATTGATGAGCGTGCACTTGTCCTTTGCTCTCGTTTACCCGTTTGTAAAAATACTTTACGCCGCTTAAAAAAATGAAAAAAAAACCTCTTTTTAAATCTGTTAGACCACACACACTCAGCCATGCTGCGCTCCCATTTAAGGCTCTGTGCCAAATAAAGTAACAGCTAACCAATTAAATAAGAATAATGATAAAAAATCCACCTCTTTGTATTCTGTATCAAAATCGAATCATGCTTTATTCCTGTAAAACAAAATGTGACGTGCCCACGTAAGCTCGATCTAAGCCACTTCAACCAATAATATCATGGCATCCAGCCATCAATCAATCTGCAGCTTTTAGCAGCGCAGAGCTAAGATACATTAGCTAGCTAGCAACAGCAAGGGAGCGTGGTGTATTCATCATCTCCAACCCTGCTGAGGTGGCAAACACCTGAACCTGGAGGCTATCATCGAGCTCTGAATCACTGTAATTCTCCATGTTTGTTATGACTTGCGCACTTTTCAATGTTCAAATTAAATTCATCCAAACACTACGGCTGCCTTCAGATCCGGGTTCTCTCAGAAATTTGCCATGATACGGCTGCTACATACTCTCAAAATGCTAATTTCAAACACTGATTTCAGTTACAAACATGAATCGCATTTACCCGTATACCAGTATCCTAATTTCGAGTCTCAGATATACATGAACGCTACATTATCCATGTTTATGCTGACTTGTGCAAGGATGTCTCCTCCACATCCAGCCTTTCTAGTTATTTCTGTAGCCACTGAGTTAAAGTGGCTGGTTTAGGATCAGCCAAGTTTGTTTTCTGGCTGCCTGAAGACTGCTACCTTTGCTACAGCATTAGGGTCCTGAAGGGGGACCTGGAGGGAGGCAGGATGTAGTGACTCGTGTTTTTTTTTCAATGGACTACATCTACTGAGTCAGTTTTGGTCTCTTGCTAATAAAAAACTTGAGTCCCAGGACAAGCGACAAAGCAAAAATATCACACATGATAGCAGGAAACCCCCTGATGTCTCCCCATACAGACCCCCCGCCATGTTTACAGTCATTACATCTGCCATTCAAAGGTCCAAGCCAGTGATTAAACCACATGATAAGCACACCACCCATCGGTAACAGATGGAGACAGCGTTCCTACCGTGATAACCCCTCCTCTACAAGTCATCAACTTGTCACATTCTGATTTCAAAGGCATAGAGACATCACAGGAATAAGACAGCCAAAGCATCATTTATCAGCTGCTGGGACATACAGCCTCATCCACGAAAGATAGACAGTCTACATCTTTGGGTTCACTGATGACGAAATAGCTTATTGCAGACACGACATACGCACCTTTGAATGTAAAGGAGGAAAACGTGTTTAAAACAGGAGTAACCAAGTAATAATTACAAATGTGCGGAAATTTAACTGATTTTAAATAACATATTAATAAATAAAATATTCATTTCGTTGTTGCAATCAAGTCAAACAGTGTTTCCGTCTGCTGAAGCCAGCTGTAGAAGTCAAGAGGAAACACGATTTGACCTGAAACATTTAAATTATCGTCAGGAAATATGTCAGCAACTACTTCTGGAAGGCAAAATGCCAAATTTCTGTTCTTTAGTAGAGGATATGATGGGTTTTTCCCCCACACATGAAAGTCAACTTCTCTTCTTTTGGTTTTGGAGAGTTGCACAGTTAGACTCGGGCAACATTTTGTGACATTTTTCAGACAAAACAATGAAGAAAGAAAATATTTGACAGAAAAACGGATAAAAAAAAATAAATCAATAGTTCCAGACTTAATCTAAGTCTAGTGAGGACACAGTACAGGTGTCAAGGTCGTATAGGTCCTGTGCTGCTGCAGAGTTTGAAATGAAGCCTTGCTATGGGGATGGGAAGCCTGTGTGTGGGAGAGATTAATGGGACAAGTCACTACACAAAGCCAGTCTACCTGCTACTTCTACACCATAAATTGTAATAAACTGCGGTGCTGACGGCAACCATGGAGGTGCGTGTCAAGGCTGTGCCAAACTGTGATGTCTATACTCCTTAAGGGACGCTCCACATTAAGTGCTTCCTGGTATTACTGCTACCTCCCCTTCCTGCAAATGATGTGTTCACGTTCATGCTAAAGCTGCGTTTCCATCTCTACACTGGGTGAAGGTGAGGTGGAAGCTAATGCCCGATATTTGAATGAGTTGGAATTACAACTCAAAGGCTTATCTAATTGTTTTTCTTCTCCCACTCAGCAGCTCATTATTACTAAAAGATATGCATGAATACAGCTTAACAAGAACAAAGCTACTGAGCATTCCCAGCTCTCAAGGAAAAATGCTGTTATTTAAACCTCAAACTGTGGTTTGAGTAATGTAAAGAGTCAACGCTGAGAGCCTCAATTTTCTGCACTGCTAAACTTGTCTGAACTCTAAAATCCCTCCGCCATGCAACCCCACTAATCTCTTGACCTTTGACCCGAGTCAGCCTTCTGCATTGAGACTGATGAGGCAGCTGTGCATCATCAATTGTACTTATTTTCACCTGAGAATGAGTGGACCATGACAGTGGCCATCAGTCCGAGGCATCCTGAGAGGGTCAGGTCATTACGGCCTAATCTCACACACTGTTGCTGGGCAGTGTGAGCGACCAGCCTGCTGTCACAGGCGCAGAGTCGTGTGCAGGGTTTTTTGTTTTGTTTTTGTTTTTTTTTTTTAAACGGGAATAAAGTTTAACATGGGCTGCCAGACAGCGGCCATAAATTACTGGAGATGCTATCACTGTAGAACCTCCCCCCGAGAAATTCAATGCTAATCAGCTGAGAGGAACATGCATCTAATCACGCACACACAAACACACACACACACACACACACACACACACATCTATCCACTTGCTTCTTTCCTATATGTTTCATGCTGCACTTCCCGATAGATACTTGGCACCATTTACTCAATTCTCTTATGGAGCAACCCTGACATTGCACGACTCTGAGAGGCCTGCAAGAACACAGTGTACCTTAAAGGCAAAGAAACTGCTGAGTAAAAGTTGTGTAGATGTTGTATTGCTCCATAAATCCATGGTGCAGACTATAAACACAGGTGATATATATATATATATACATACACTGTATACACAGAAGTATTGGTGTTAAACTTCAGAATGAAGATACTGTAGTTCAAATTGTTTACCTGAAGATATGCTGGCAGTTTAAGGAGATAACAACAGGGCAGAAAATGTTAAGGAGACTAAAACAGGCTGTGCTGCATTTAAGCAAAAGCATCAGTGATGCAGTGTTTGGAGAAAGTGAAGCCTCTCCCGCAAACAACCTTGATACTTCAGCTGCATACGTCCCTTCACACGGCTCACAGTTGATCAAGACGAGACTTTAGAGTCTGTCATATAAATGAACCAGCAAACACAAACAGCGAGGCACTTCGGTTTTCTCATTTTCAGTCTATTGCAGTGTGTCCACAACCAGACAGACAATCAGCTTACAGAAGATTAAAAGGAAAAGAGAAACGCTCTCACTTCCAACCGACTCACAAAGATGGAGCACAGCTTGTCCTGTGCCCGACACGTTTTTGCTTCGTCACTGCTGTGAGCCTCCGCACCCTCCCCCCACCTTTGTCCAACCAGCAATCAAAAAGCTGGAGCTGACAGGCATGCGCGCATACACACATACGCCTCGACACATTTCTCAAATATTAATGTCAGAGTGGATAACACGTGTAATGTCTATATGACACGCATTACTGTGACAGTGACAGTATAAGCTAGCAGCTAACCAGACAACCCTGACATAGCAGGCTAACAGTGCGTGTGTGTGTGGAGGGCTCATTTTAAAGCACTTGAATCTGGTTTTAATTGTCTGGAGAAAGCAGGTGTCAGAAACTGTCTTCCAGACATTTCTACATGAGTGTGAATGAACACTGAACAAAACAGGGCAGGTAGCATAGGTGGGGAGAGTGAACAACCACACTAGGACAGCCTTCATGAATAAGTGTCTGGTTGCCATGGATACAACAACCTCTTTTTAGAGGCAGAGTCCCTGTCTCTCTAAAGCTTTTGGAAACAATTTGCTGTTTTTACTCACCAGATTATTTACTTAATCTGACTGGGGCTTTGTCCTAAAGTTGTGCAGATTAGATAGTCACCACACTTGATGCAGAGGTGACCTCCTGAACATGTTGGGAAACATGTCTGCTTTTGAGTGTTTGAGTTTAGAAATCTGAAATATACAGAATATTGAAATATGAAGAATAAACCAAATTAGGTGTTGCATATTTAGAGGGCTGAAGAAAAGGGCAGAATAAAACTCATTCCCAACGCTTCCCAAGTTTTTACTTGGGAAGCGCAGTCTGAGTAACAGGTCAAGATCGAAAGACGGCAGAATATGACAAATCTTTTCAAATGCACTTTTCTCTCTCCCCATTTCTCTCCATCTATGTTAATATTTCATAGACCTCTGTGTTCTAAAAGATGACTCCCATTTTAGTCCTATAGCTGAGGAAACTGGGCTGGGGCGCTGTTCTCTATAAGCAAGCAGAATCCATCTGAAACATACAAAACTGGAGTAAAAGGCAGAGGTAAACAGACACAATAGTAAAGAGTTTCTATGTAAGATGCTGGTTCCCCACAAGAAAAACATAAAAAGGGAACATCTGCAGGCAAAACATTGACAAGAGCAGCTTAACGTACATATAAGCAGGGAAAATAGGGAAAAACACTAAGTTATAACTCAAAGACAACAGATGGTGAACAGAGAAAGACTTGATCTTTGTGCAGGTAGCTACAGACAAAGATTTGAGGAAATGGATACCAACAAAACAGCCCAAGCGTTAGAGTTATACTCTCACTTAAATACTATTCTTCTCAGTAGAAAAATACAACCTGCTCTCTGTCATATTGTATTTGTCCTCTTTCAGGATGTTGCGGTCATGATAGCTTCCTCAGTGTCAGAACACACTGACTGAGTCACCTACTGTGAAGATCTTACGGGTTTTACTGCCTTGGTGTCAGGCAGAGATGTAAGACCCGACACCAAGCCCATCACAGGTACCAAAGCCGGAGCCTAAAGCACACCCCCAAAAAGCTTTTGGCTGTACTTACACCCTTGATTCATTTAGCTAGTGGGTATAATAGAATCTGAGTCATGGAAAAATCTTAACCAATTCAATTAGGCTTTTTATAGTTCCATTTGGTGCAGAGGGAGATAAACACGATATATTGGAGATTGAAGGAACAGTAACTGGAGATGTTTTTTCCATACGTGGATCACAACAATTGCCATGATGATGAAAACACAACACTGGAGCCCTGTTCCACAGGAGAAGACTGGCAGAGCTGTGGTCCACTTGAGTAACAGAGGACGTGGATAGATACTAAATTATAGAGACAGTGACGCAAAAGAGGAACTGCCGACTCAGCTGCACCACAGACATATTAAAGAGATCATAAATTGTGTAAAGGCTGGCCATGTCTGGTCACAAAGAAACGAGAAGAGGGACCAGCAGCTGCACTCTTCCCAATGATAGCTTTAAGCCTGGTAACTTCATGACCAACGCTTTCTGTGAACAAAACAGTGCAGGAGATTAAAGCTGAGCTTTAACAATGTTAGCAGAACATTGTTCAGTGCTGAAATACATTAAAATCCCTCACTGCTGTCGTAGATACAGCAGGCCTGTATTCTGAATCTGTTGAAGTGTAGCACAAGACACTGATTTCTAATGCTTTTCACCATTTTCACTGATTTCCATTCAGTGTTACTATCACGATAGCCTAACATTTTATTCATTGCCTGGCTGTCCACCAATCTGGCCCAGACTGAAGTATCTCTCTGAGATGGATTGCCATGAATTTGTTTCTATTAATCAGAAAATGATCTTAATGACTCTGGTCATCCCCTGATGTTTCATCTAGCACCTCAAGCAGGTCAAAGTCACTTATCCAGTGAAACATCGACTGACTGACTGGCGAATAATCCTGAGGACCACGTATGTGGTTTTTGACTGAAATGACTCGATAGCGACTGGATGGACTCCAGTGGTACATAGTAAACATACTGAAGGCTCCCCCTCACAATGAATTGTAATAACTTAGGTGATCCCTTAACGGCCTATGTAGAAGCATCACTAAATGAAATCTAGATTTGTCCAGCTGTGGTTTAAGACCAAATACCTACTCAACTAATGACATTCCCATCAGCTGTACTTTGCATTTATGCTAATCAGAAAATGCTAGCATGCTTACAGAACATGCTAAAATAAGATGTTTACCATGGTAAACATATCTGCTAAATTCCAACAATTCCATTAAAAAAAACAAAAACAAAAACAAAAAAAACCCCAAAACCAAACAATAAAAAAAACAATAAAACTAACTATAAATAACAACAATCACAGTGTGAGAAGACCAAAATTAATTCTGATGGATAAACAATGTGGGATAGCTTGCAGGGTCAATGTCAAAGAATTTTAATGTGTTTAGTTGCAAAAGAGACTTGCTCAAAGTTAGCAATTAATCGGCTGAGTCAGTGCACAGTGGACATGACTGAAAGGTCAAAGGTTAACTTGTGAACAATTTAGGCTAAGGGACACGAGGTTGAGACCAGCCTGTGTTGTTCTTAAACCATCAACCTTTTCACCACTCTGCCTCCATATGCAAACTAAGAGCACCTGTTCTACATCAGGCATTGTCCTCTATCGCCTCTGGATACCAACAACACAAACTGCTCAATGCAGGTCCTCCACTGCAGTGAATCCACTTCATCGCTATAGGTCTGAGCAGAGACTGCACAGCGTGTTCCCTCTCAGCAGCACGCACATTTTACATGTCTTGCTCCTGACAGGGCCTCTCGCTCTCTCCTCCCTGCCAATCAACGTAACAGCTGCTCAAAGTCATCCATACAACTGAGGAGAGTGATGAAAGCAATAAAGATGCTTTTTGACATCGCATGCATAAAAAGACACTGAGGTAATTCAATTATTTCCACGCGGAGTTGGGTAGTTACTAACAACTGCAGCGCTCACGTGTGACGACCAACATCCCCACCCCACCCCCACCCCCCACCGATTGGCCGGCAGGCACACACAAGCAAGAGAGTTGGGGAGGGGAGGGTTTAGTACACACCCATCACAAACCAGACTCACAAACAAAAGCGAACACCCAAATAAAAGCCTGTGGACTTACGAAGCAGTTGAGCATGGAGCAGGACACCCTTCCTGCGAGGCTCATGTCGAGGAGAGGCAGGGCTGTGCCTGAATGACACGCAGCCTATAGAGCAGCAGCACGACCGGTGCACGAGGAGCCGGCATAACCATTCTTCTCCCAGCCGGAGCCTCTCTACCCCTTGTCCACTCCGAACCCCTCTGCCTGCTGCTCCTCTGGCCCCCCCCCCCCACCACCACCTTTTGCACGTTCCCCCTTCTCAAGAGGTGCCGTGGGACAACGCGCCTGTCCCGGCTCTCATTCAGGAACCCGCCCCACTCCCCCCACCGCTCCCAGAGTGGGGAGAGAAAGCACGCTGGTGTCTGAAGACAGCCCCTGTTGCACGGCTGAGAGAAGAGAGATAGTCCATAAAGACACAAGCAAGAGCAGCGGTCCACAAGATCAGCTGAGGTACAGCTGAGGAGAAGGCAAAAGTGATGAAAAGACGGCAGGTGTAGCTTCCATGCTGTAGCGAACGGATGGAGGGAAACTGCGAGAAGAGAGCGCAGGAGAGAAAGGAAGACAGAGGGAACTGTCTGATGCTAAGCTCCTCCCTCTGCATGCGCATCTACCTCCCTCTCACATTCACATGCTCACATTTCTCCCCGTCTCCCTCTCATCTTTTACTCCTCCCCCACTCCCTCCTTGTTCACCCTTCACCGACATCTCCTAATAAATATGCTTCTCCCTCGGCAACGAGGCGGTAAAGCTTAGACTCTGCCGCCGGCATCCAGAAGATGCTCCGACTGCCATGCAGGCACCATCTGACATCGACTGCAGTATACTGTGGCTCTTTCTCAAGTGCACACACTGAACGCTTGTAGCTGGGTGCACAGGCTATGCTGAACACAAACCACAAGCAAATTCATACACACAGACACACCATCAAATGTTTGGACAGTGTCCCATTACAAAACTGTGGCACTGGCGGCAATTGATCTAGTGCACGAGGCAAATATGTGGCAGAGGACAGAGGAGGGAGGGAGCTGAGTCTATGCGGAGATCTCCAGTGACACAGCAAACTACAGACACACATTCCCCCTCTCCCGTGTCTCTGAGAGTCTTCTTTGCACTGTCCAACACAACCTCAGCACATCTTTGCAGTGGACAGCGCGGAAGTGCTGCACCTTTACCGTGCTGAAAACTCAGGGAAGGTCACTGGCGTGTGGTGTATGGCGTATACAGCATCACATATACTCCAGGGGGACACGCAGCCCCTCCCCCTTCTTACCCGAACCTCCTCCCTGGCAGAATCGTGACAGCCACTCGCCTTCAGCTGTATGACCCCACATTATGTAAGACGTATAACATAATGCACGCAGAAGAGGCTGGATGCACAGCGCAGCACTATTAAAATGGGATTAATTTTACTGGGGGAGGAGCTCTACCGTAATGTTGACAACGCAGAGCCTCTTTTAGAGGATGAATTTAAGAGGGCTGAGGGTTTTGTAATGATTTATTGTAGTTAAGTGTAATCCACGTAAAGAAACCATTCAAACCCAAGTATATTTCATTCATTTGACCCCACTATAATCTGCTTTGACCTCAAAAAAAGTGTGCCGGTAGAAGCCTGAGCTTAATGGAAAAAACCCCACAAACCGATCAAAACAAAGACAGAATTGATTTTGTGATTTTCATGCACGATTAATTACATTTTTCCAGGTTTAATAATAATTAAAATAATAAGTCAAATGTTGCTTTAACTTTTGACCTGAGCGAGATAAATTTTGTGTAATAGGCAAAAACAACATCTGAGCTGTCTTTCATTTCCCATCCTTTGTACTGTGTGTCTATACATTAGAGGGGAGAGGCTCATGCTGCAGGAGGCATGATGTAGTATCACTTCCATCTCATCAGGTAAATGGACTCATGCATCAGCAGCTGTAAAACGCACTTCCACAAATCAAGCAGAACCTTACAGAGAATCATTTTCATGCCACATGGAGGGCCTGTGACCCGTTACATTCATTTCCCTCGAGCGAAATGAAGAAGTGAAATAAAGCCTTATGCGTCGAAGCTCAGCCAAAACATCTTTGCTGGTTTCTATTCATATTTCGCTATATAAAAAGTTATGTATGATTGTTTATTTGATAATAAGATTTGATTTGAATAATCAATGCTCCAACGCTTGTGTGAGCTGCCTTAGTGAGATACAGACGAATGTGCAGTGTCGGAGCGATGCCAACTTTCCTGTCTTGTTATGCTGTGTGACAGAAAAATCACTCAGCGCCTCGGCCTCAAGTGTTCACTTCTTTGGCAAATGGTTAAGACTTCTCACACCCCGGACAAGTGCAAACTCATCAGGTTTGGAAGTGCGGAGGGCTTTCCCTTGATGAGATTAGCAAGATTAGAAAAGAATTTGTTTTTTTTAACTCTTTACTCAGACTTTCAGTCGCACCTCGTTTCAACACAAATACTTCTATTCAGAGTTTTAAGAGTGAACCTTAAAATATGCCAAACCAAATCTTTCAAATCATTTCCAGGTATTTGTAAAAAAAACAAAAAGATAAAACCATAAAATATGTACAAATTTCTAAATATTGCAGCCTAATTTATAATGTGCGGGACCACAATCCAAACACTGGGTCTCAACTCCCCCTCTCTCCCAGCCCGGCCCCGCCTGAACCAGCCGCAAAAAAAAAAAAAAAGTGAGCACCAGATTTGGCCTCTTGTGTCTCAGGTTTTATTTTAGGAAAGGAGGGCAGCGAGTCACCGACGCAGAGTCTCATCCTGCATGCCGACACACAGCTATAGAAGTAGGATGTGAATAAGACATGAGATATTGGCTAAAATCTATTCAAACTCCAGAAAATATTGGCACGCCGCAGTTTACGTGTCTGTGAATGCATCTAGTTATTCATGCACGTGTTTTACAATAGAAATCATTCAAAAGCTGCAAATGTTCCGCAACCTGCAGTGTTTTCCAAACCATTTACAGTAGTTTAATGGTTAAAATGATACTGGTACTGTATGTAAGAGGAGCTTTGTTACATCTGGCTGTGGCTACGCTGACCTTTTAGATGGAAACAGGATTTAGCTTAATATGATTTAAAAGCATTAAAAGCAATAAAATAATGCAGGTTGTCTGATATACTCAATACAAGCGTTCACCCATGTAACTCCTTGTTTAGCCAATTGGTATGGCGTCCATCAATAATTGCGTATCATAATATCTCCAACACAAACAGACACACAGGACTGGACAAAACATCAAAGTGACTACTCAGTGCATTTTTAAAAAAATCTACAGGTGACTTAATCCTTATGTAAGCAGGTGACATCATACGGGGCAGTGACACAGAAACACAGACTTCTCTTACCAGTTCTGCACAACCCCTACAAGGTAGCATTACAATGCATTGTGGGTGCTGAGGGCAGGGTAAAACAACCCCATTGTCCTCGTTTCCATGCTCGCATTATCCTGCTAACAATACGGCAGCATGAGCGGACAACAGTATGAACTCAATACTTCCCGTTTTGTTTCAGCGAAAAAAGCTGAAGGCTGGGAAGCAATTAAACGCTGCTTCACAAGACGGGATTAAAAGGATCATGTTACCTGTGGAACAAACTGCTGGGACAAATGTCTCACAGTCCCAGCTGAGAAAATAACCCTTAGATCAACCGCAGCTAACGTCGGGTAGAAATATCACTTCTGGGGGCCAATGTTAGGCCACACATTAATGTTGTGCAAATATTAAAAATGTAGTATTTGCAAAGAGTAACTAAACTACAAACATGGGCTCTGCAATGATGGACCTTTTCACTTGTTGCTTTAGAAAAGCTTTGCAGGGTGTGTTCAATGCACCTGACATCACCGCAACATGCAGTTACACATGCAACGGAGCACACCTCTATCCGCAACCGACCACACCCTAAGTGCAGCGCACTTAAACACGGAGAAGTCAGTGAAAAGACGCTTTTCAGAGACGCGCAAGGCTGAGCTCCGACAGGGGACGAGCCCAGGACGAGCTGAGGTCTGCATTCTCATTTTACGTGCCTCAGCGGGCGCATTATTTGTTCATCAATTAAGCCCAGAGCTCGACTGTGTGTCCCATAAAAAGGCTGAGAGCTGGGCAGCCGGCCACCGTGGCATTCTGTGGAACCAGTTGACCAGAACCTCGGGACACACATCCTCCTGTTACACTTCCTATTTCTGTCCCATAAAAGCAGCGCCCATTAGTCTCAGGAGGAATCTGTCACTCATGTGGTCACTGCTTCCCCTCTCCTAAAGCACGGCCTATCCTGGCAGAAGAACATGTACAGTATGTTCAGTGACAAAGGGAAAGGCCATCATGTGCCCAGGGTTCTCCCCAAATCTACAGAGCGTATCGGTGCTTTACAACACACAGAGGTCTTTTTATTCCACTGTTAAATTGCACAATATCTGACCTAAGAAGCCCTTAAGCTCTCAGAGATGGAGCAGGTTATGTCAACATTGTCAACATACAGCATACATGTTACAAATACTGTAAAATAAACTGTAAAATAAAAAATACAGCTTGCACAGTTCATTTGAAAACATAACTAGAGTCAGGGCCTACAAACAGTCCTGCATCTTGCAGACTGTATTTGCTATGCTTCAGTATAATTACAACCTTCAGGCCCACTACTACAGGCAGCATGATTAGACAAACCACCGCTTGTCTCGTGTACAGCAAAAGCGGAGACTCTGCATTCCCAAAGAAATACTCCCATTCAAACAAAGGTGCATGTTGCAACTTGAGGCAGCACGATCACTTCTCATATTATCTCTTGATAGTGTTATATATCACAATTAGTCTCAGTTTGGCCTCAGAGCTGAATAGCGGATAGCATCCACTAGAGGGCAATGGGTGCATGAATGACAGTTCAGTATTTACTGTAAGAGGACGATGCCTCGGTTGTTCCTGTCATCATTATTTCACATTTTGGAAGTAAAGATGACGACGGTGTTCGCTGAGTGAACCCGCTGGGTTTCAGTGTCCCGATCAAGAATTTGCAAGTTCAGTTCATCGACCTGTCGCATATTGCAATGAGCTTCCTTACATGAATGGGAGGTTAATAGGGCCTGGATGTGCAAAACAGAGGGTTGTGCGGGAGACACGTGGCAGGAGAGCTACATCAAAGGCTTGTAACATCTGTTGCCTGCTACACAGCACTTTTACTGATGCAGCAGTACGTTCCTGAATGAAACAAACATCGCAATAAAGTCGTAGCCCTACTGAGTAAACTGCTACTGGGGAGAGGAGAGATGGTGCCCGAGGATGACTTTCACTCACTTAAATCGGTGCCCAACAAATCCCTGTTTAGCGCTGTTATATCCAGTTATTTGTTTGCTTATAAGCTTTTCCCAAAAGTTGCTACCCTCCCTCTGGGCAGGTATCACATACAGCCAGTCTCTAGTCTCTAGAGATGCAACACACACGGCCCCTCACCAGCTTCCCAACCAATAAACATGGCTAAATGTGACTCGCAGAACAGTGGGAGGTACCACCTCTAAGAATTTAACCAGATGTCTCTGTGGTAGAAAATATATGTTGTTTTCAGGCAAGATGATCACTAAACAAAAGTTGTTTTGCTTATAATGATCTAACAAACACTAACAAACACTTCCCCTATGAGTCGGACGTTCTAAATGTAATGTTTCTGTATTTCTGACAGACGAGTATTATAAAGCACTAAGCTGAGGCCTAATACCAATAGTGTATAAAGACTCACCAATGTGGCACCAACTTGCCCAGAGGGCTCCTTTCTTCAACAAATAACTTTTAGAAAAGAACATATTTCAGTTAATATTCTCTGTATAACTCTATATAAGCAGTCACCACAAGCACGTTTTCTGCACAATACACTGGAACAACAGTTGACACATCGGTGCATTTGGGGAGACCTATACAATGCAACCAATGTGTATCTGTATATGAATCTTGGGATATCACTGTGCTCTTATAAAATATTATATGCAAACTGCTAGGTTATTATTACTTTTCAATAAAATGAACAATTAACAATGCAGCCCTAAACCACATGTGCAGCTTGTTAAAGAAGTAACAATAGTCTGAGTAGCACATTCTGTTGTTCAACATGTTGCAACACCCTGCACTTTGTTTGGGCCTGTATTGAACTATTTTCTGTGTGAGAATGGTCCAAGTCCAAACTTGTCATTTTACCTTCAGAGAGCATGTTGACAGTTCAGAAGCCTACAGGTTTAATAGCAATCAAGAATGCAGCAGAGTTTGAATATATAAAGAACCAAACGGTCCCCTCCCCAACAGAGTGATTGGCTCACCATCCTGCCAGCCAGTGCTGTAGACAGTCGGTCTGGGCGCTCCTCTTCAGATCCCTCCCACTCCTCCTGTCTACTGGGCTCTGCTGTGCCAGCGATGGATCCTGCCAACATAAAAACACACTACAGTCAGACATGGTGTGTGTGTGGGTGGGTGGTTGTGGAGTGCATGTGATTGCGTAAAGGGCTGGAATCCAAAAGGCAACTTTCCTTGGTCCAAAGTACAGCAAGCAGAACAGACACTGGCACTAAAATCATAAAGTTGAGTATGGATATATATATATACTTTTAATTACATTTGGTCAACCCTCTGCAACACAAAAGCAAAAAACCACAAGCAACATAATTCAACAGCTCTCAGCTGAGTGTTTTGCATACAGTCTGATGGTTCCACTGGCTGCCTGGGACAAGAACTACTCTCTACGAACCAGGTCATGTCAATGTAAACACACTCCACACATGCGGTGCCGCAGACAGACACGCAGACACATGTGTGAAGTCTGACGCCACGCTGGAAACTTTGGAGCAAGTCACCTGAAGTGACCCGACCTCGTGGGAGAAACTGATTAACAGGAAATGCTAACTTGACGTTCCTTGTATGATTATCAGCAGCCTGACAGATAAGTGCAGAGGAAGAAGACTGCAGACGTGGACAAACTCTGAAAACTACACACCCAAAACACCAAAACGTGCACCAGCTGGCACGCTGAGGTGGATATCCTGATCTTTAAACAACATAACTGGGAGGTTCGGAAATGACTCCAGCTGTGCACTGCTTATAGTGGCTGCACACATAATAGGGCAACACAGAAAGTAAGTGAGCAGTCAAACACTGCGGCCAAAAACACTCGATTCATTAAATACGTGCATGAACAGTAGCAGGCTGATAGAACTGCCTGTTCTTCCTGTGCACATGCAAGTTCAGTCAGGAAGCTCAGCGGACGTTTACTATTAAGAGAGGTGCACACAGGGGTAGCTAGACGAAAACACTGACACAGTGTCCACATTCTGGTGTTTGGGACTAGACTAAACTACAATACATTCATTACAAGGATGACTGAAAACAAGATTGAGGCTCTTGCTGTTGCACCCCCCCCCCGACACACCCCCTTTTGCACACAGCTCCACAAAAAGGAAAAAATACTACTGTGAACTTACTAACTTCTCTTACCTGTTCAAAGTGCTGATTCTACAAACCTTTCGCTGAAACTCGTCCCTTCTTTTTAAAGTCTATTTCAAAGCTTGGAGCTGTGCAAAGTAGCAGTAGTGTCCGTGTCCCAAACACATACTGGTTGTAATCCAGTGCATGACATACCTCCCCTCCCTCCCTCCCTCCCTCGCTCGCTCCGTCTCTATTGCTTACTCTTTCTCCCTCCCACTCTCTAAGTGCCAGGCTTCTCAGAGTGAAAGAAGCGGTACTACAGGGCGCGGACTTTCTACATTTCACCCACCTCCGCTCATGACTCATTTTATCAGAAGAGATAAGCTTTTATCACTAATCGGGCATTAATAGAAAAATCACCAGATGTAGGCAACCAGTCATCACTGTTTTCACATATCACACTGTAAGCAATGTGAGTTGTCTCCTGACTGAAGAGCATCAGACGCACATAGAGAATGTGCACTGGCATTAAATGTAATCAGATTGGCCAAAGTCTGGTTAGAATAACTTTTCATGAACACACAAACTTGGCAGCCGGACAATGAAGTGACAGCAGTTCCGAGACCAAACCTTTAAAGCAGCATTAACTGATGATGTGTCAACGTCCTGATTCGGACTCATCTTTTGCTACACGTTTGCATGCTAGCTGCTCACTTTGTTTGCAGTTTGGTGCTGGGCAGCTAGTGTACAGTGGATTCATCAAAGGCTCCCAACAGCTGCCGGCTGCAGCTGGGAACAGGGCTGATGAGAGAGATGAGACTGAACCATCTCGTACATTTGTGGGCTGCGAAACCAAAACAATGAGCCAAAGGGGCAAAAGCTGGGCGGCTTTTTGTCGTCACGCTATTCGACACATTTACCCCACACTATTGGTGCGCGTTATGAAACATGAATGAAAATGTATTTCTCCAACAACTTCTCTGACGGCATTTATTTCTCCAGTTGGACACTTTGAACAAGTGAAAAGCATTGCTGCTGTTTTTTTTTCCTGTCAAAGCATGTCTTCAATTTGGTTATGCAAGACAGCACTTCTGTCTAACAAAGACTCCAGAATTCAGCCCCATCATTCACATTTTCTGCATACTTAGCCCACAAAACATGCAATGACTCGTTGCCTGTGACAGCCCGTCTGTGATCACTCAAAAGAAAAGACTGGTCACTCAAAACATTTCTGCAGTGACTCCTCCCACATCAATCTGACACCAGTTTAGGAAACTACTGGTGAAGTAAATAATAAACTGGAGGATGCAACTTGGGTGTTGTTGTATATGAAGAGAAAAATGCTTCTGCCCTTCTCGAGTTAACTTTGGTTACTTCAACATATTTTCCTCATTTATAAAAACCTTGTTTTCTATTATCGACACTGAAAACCACCCAACATTTAATCATCATCTACACCTTGCTGGTGTTGCTAATGGGCAAAATTGAATTGAATGCCGCATCAAAATCCATCAGGAAATACCAGAATCCACTTGCACGGGGCTGGAGACTGGCACATCGACAGGGTGTGCTCTGCTGTGGAAAACCTGTTGCTGTGAGAGGTGACAGTTCCACTGATGCTCTTGTGCAACCAGATCAACACTGGCCGTTCTGGACGGTCGAAACTGGACTGCACTAAAATGTGTGCTTTCATAGAGAAGGCAGAGGATGCAGGGTGAGGGGACTGTAGCTGGTTGCTGTCTGAGGAGCCCCGTGGATGCAAGGCAACCCATCAGCCTGCAGTCCATTGGCACCTAGAGCAGCCTGGGGATCCACCAGCAGCAGAGTCAGCAAACTGAACTCTGGATGGAGTATACTCATACTTGGACCTCCATGCACATACAGAACCCAGTTTTGTAAACTGCAGACCAAGCAAGCTTGACACAAAGACATGGGGTATATTTTGGCCCTTTAAAATATTAAAAGCGTCCCCCAAAATAACTGATAAATAATTATTCCACCCCATTTGTTTGTAATTTTACTGTTTTTACGATTAAGAATTTGAAATATGTGATTTATTTGGAAAATTCAGTGGATACTCTATGCCAATTTCTGTATACAACTTCCTGCCCGGGTCACCTGCTCTGTGCAAATTAACTCTGTTTCCGTCAAAATAGAGCTGAGAGCTGCTTCTCGGCACTGTTGCGCGTCCTGTAGAAAGGCCCCGCTGGCAGTGGAAACTCCCAGGTACACAACCCTCCCACATATGACATGTGTCTCGCATAAAAAACAGAAGTGATCATGTCCAAATTTGCTTTCAGTCACCAAACCAAAAGGGGCCCACCCAAATCACCAGATCAACATGGTCGCAAATTATTTCGATGTTTTCTCACCAAAACAATGCATTTTAAAAACATATGATTTCACATTGGGGTTGAGAGATCCCACTAAGACTACAGCAACTGAAAGAGAAAGTCATTGCCAAAAGCTTGCCAACATCAGATCGACTTGTGATACCAACACGTTAGTTGGTTTAGAACACAAACTAAATGGGGGTGTCATGGAACAGAGTTTAACTAAGCAACTGACAAGTAAAAAAAAAACCTTAAACCTTTGAACTATTTAACCTCCCTACCTGTGGTTGAAGCAAAACATCTTAAAATGGCATTATACAAATCTGAAACTGGGTAACTAAACAGCTACATATTATATTGCTATGATAACAGAGGATGGATGGATGGATGAGAATGGAAGCACCCAACTATTGTCAGATATGTCTATCTTTAAATTGTTAAAACTGTTAAGATTTTCTGCTTGTCATTGTCTGACCTGGCAACAAGCTGAGTGTTTATAGGCTTTAACCTATAACTACACAAGCACTCGGGCATCACATCAAAGGGCTTAAGGAAATCGTGCGCGTTTGTCACCGTTTTTCACATTTTATAGATCAATAATGAGGAACAATAGCAGTTTAGAGAAACCAGTTTCTTTTCCTCTTGTGGGTACAAAATACATTTCCAGTGTAGTGCTGGATTCCTGGGTGCTTTCCTCTGAACAAGACAGCATGTCTGTTACTAGAAACATCCAGCATTGATGTTACCGGTAAAACTGTCAGCTCCACTGGGGAAGTGAATAACAGGTGCTCTGACAACACAACAGGTGTGAACGTACGATAACTGGGATAAAGTTTAAAGGCAGGGAGCGTGAAAGTGAAAGTGAACGACAGCCGTACCACAGACTGCCACCGTGCTAGGAGGCGACAAGTTTAGGCAATCCGAAAGCGTGTGTGTGTGTGTGTATGGGCAGTGTTTGCAAACGTTAGCATCATGCTAGCAGCAGGATAGCAACATTACTGGAGCCTGATGTGTTCAAATTCGCTCATTTCCTGACAGAAAACGACAAAATGCCACAAGGTTCACACGTCCAACACACGTCCGACAGCCCGAGAACATGTCACACACAACACATTACTTACAAGTTACTTAATTTTAAAAAAATAAATCGAGTTACTCACTCAGAAAGAATCAGCTGACACAACGGTGACTCAGTAGACTACACGACTTCCGCATTCTTGTGCGATGACAAAAGCGCTAGCCAATAGTCAAAGAGGAAACTGTCCATTGTAGCCCAATGGCGCCATAGAATTCGTACCGACCAATGAGGATTTACAACAGTCAGGCGAATGAATCGCACACACCCACAGAAGAGCCAATCGGGTACCACAAAGCTCCTAGAGCGCACCAATAGAAAATCACAGCGCGGCACAAACTGGATCCACACATACACAGAGCAGTACGTGCGCACAGACACACATTTACACTAGTCATAGCCAAGCTCTAAACAGTACAAAATAGGGTTCATATTTAAGATTAAAATAAAGTCGAAACACTTAAGTGATCAATTAAATTACCAGAAACAGAATCATTCAAAATTTAATTTATAACAATTGTGGCAATTGATTACAATCAAAAGCCAAGTAAAAATACAAGTTCGTTTTTTTGCAGTTTTCCTCTAATGTGAGCATTGCACATTGAATACTCCAGGCTTTGATTGGGCAGAGCAAAGAAATGTAATATTGTACACTGGTGAGAGAAATGCTGACTATTGTCTGACATCAATCAATTCATTGAAAAATAATTCAGATATTCACTGATAATGGAAATGTTAGTTGCAGCCCTAGTCTGAGACATTTTTGTTTTGGAATTTTATTTGAACCACCAAAGTGACCCAGTATTCGTGCAGATGTGTTGACCACATGACCCTTGAGTTTCTCATGGAGCCCCCTAACACGGACAGCATTTGTATACATATAACTGACATACCCATGCAGTTTACAGCGCTGTAGCTGGGGCCAGACACTATTTTTGTTCATCTGCCTTGTCTGTAACAGCCTGACCTCATATGCTTTCCAATACCAGTCAACAGCCACACAATGCCTCACCACTGTGTTTGCTACAGACATTTTTCCCTGCACAGCGAGGCCAACATGACCCCACTAATGATTTTTTTGAATAAAAGCTGTCTAGACTGACTAAATATTAAAAGAAAATAAGGCTTTTGTACATTTTTGATATTTTGATTTAGAGATGTTATGATAATCCACGGTACACTGAACACAAGAGTGAATAAGGTGTTAAATCTGACCAAACTTATTAGGGCAGTTTCTTAATAAAATTCCAAGAATGATAATACAATGATAATATTGTTTTAAAATTCAGTTCATATGCAGGTAGAAAGTTCTGGCTTCATTAAATAGTGAATGATAGCATATGGGCTTTCTCTTCTGGCTGTTGGAATCAGGCAATGTTGCGCCCTCTGGTGGTGCAAATCCGACACTGGGATCTCACGCTATTTTTGTTCAGTTCAACACATTCTGCATGCATGATTTTTGTGTCAAGCTGCAATGAGTCTGCATTGTTTTAGGGATAGATGGTTCTTCACCTAAGCCTATTGCATGGTCACCTGAGAGATTTATTCAGCATCTTAGGCCAAACATACAAGAGAGGGTGGTTAGTGTCCCTACGCCGAGGTTAATGTGTCCATGTGTCTGTGATGCCTGCAGCTCTGAGGGCTGAAAACTGATTAAACATTGGACTCAGGGGAGATGACAAAACATGGGCCACTGCTGTTGAACTTTTTTCGCTAAAGTGGAGCAGGAAGCAAGGAGGCGGACAGGTGGGTGTAGATCCTAAAGGACCAATCACAGTTGGTCATCGGGTCAGTACTTATCTGCACGCTGTCAGTCCAGACACTGATTTAGATCTTTTTCCTCTCTGAGCTGCGGCCCATCTACAATCACAGCATGGTAAGAGACTTCAGCATCATCGGAATCAGTTATGACGAGCAGGAGCTCTCAGCTCAGAGACATTAGACAGATTCGCTGCTGAGTAACTGAGGGATAATTCAGTTGATAAGAACGATAAGAACCATTTAAGTCACATCAAAGATATGAAATCTACTCACTGTAGGTTAGTCTGACCACTTGAACTGAAGTTATAATGATTTAAATCTTCTCTTTCTCTTTAGACAAGCTACACAGATAAAGGGGAGAAGGTAAGACTGATAGCGGCTTGCTGTGGAAAGGAGTCTGTGATGTGTTAACAGCAATGTTAATTCTGCCAAACAAAGTCTGAAGTGGCTTGATGTTTTCAGAATAAATAAATTATTCTTAACCTTCAGCTAATCTGTGATTTGACAATGAGTCTTTAGGTGAAATTAATATTTTAACACCTTAAAACACACAGAAAACAACAGGTATGTTTCATTTATGTTGTACTTTTGCCTTCAAGCCCATAAAGGGAAAGTTTGTCAAGTTTCATCATCTCACCTTCTGGGTCGGCAATGCCAAACAGGTCAGTATTCAAATGCTGACATGCATCTAATAGTTTACCTCACTGTCACCTGTGTCATGCTTATTTCAGCACCAGTTAGAAATGCATCTATATCTGTCCTGCATAATTCATGTCAGGATAAAGATTTCCATCTGTATTATGTTTGAACATTCAGTGTCTTCATTATTCCTTGTCATGCTTACTGAGTTACTGAGTTGACTACCAGTATTTACAGAAGCATACAGAAGTCATTTCCGTAACAGATGTCACATTGTACTCCATATAAGGTAAAATAAACATAAACTGTTTAATCCGGACTTTCCAGGCTCTGTTCTTCTTGTCTAAAGCTATCTGATATACAGTTCTGAATAACAGCATCTCCAGCTATGGAAAAATATGATAAACATTTTTCACAACTTTATGACATATTGTTGACAAAATAATCAGTCGACTGATCGAGAAAATGACGGGCGGGTTAGTCAATAAGACCACAACATATCTATAGCTAAACATGGATCTCTAAATTAATTAAAAATGTAAAACACTGTAAACGTGACTCACTTTCATATTTAAAGCAGAGCTGCTACACAAACCTCCTCAGTTCGCTCAGGTTCAGCACTCAGGCTAGACAACACACAGCTTCGATTGAGTAACACGATCGATATGTTTTTGGCAGGAGATGAACTCTACGCGTCTCACTGTGTCAAAGTACATCACAAGTCCCGTTCATGCTAAAGACAGTGTGATCACTTTGCAGGCAGCCTCCTTCTACTGTGATAAGATGGGCTTCGAGCATCTGGCCTACAAGGGTTTGGAGACTGGCAGCCGAGAGGTGGTGTCTCATGTCATCAAACAGGATAAGGTACACAGTTAACATCCTGCACTGAGTGAATAAACCCTCGAGTGTTTGAATGTACAGAAAATCCAGCAATCGGTGATGTGCCCCACAGACACAACCACCCTTCCTCTCTCCTCACAGATCTTTTTTGTGTTTCAATCTCCGCTAAACCCTGGAAACGAAGGCAAGTTTTCTCGAGAAAGATGAAATGCTGTGAAGATGTCACACAATGTGCCTGCATTTCAACATGCTTTCATCTTCCCTCAGAGATGGGAAAACACTTGATGAAGCATGGAGACGCAGTCAAAGACATTGCTTTCCAAGTGGAGGACTGTGACTTCCTAATCAAGGTAACAATGATACACACAAAGTGTCCTGTCAGGTTGTATCCTGCTGATCTGCTGATGCATTTAGTCACACTCTGGATTGAATTGGCAGCTGAATACTGCAGTACATTTCATATTCTTAGACATCAGTTTTATAATACTTATATTTCCTAAAGCTGTATATGCAGTGAAGGGACAAGTAAGAAATACCACAGTGTAGAAATGAATTCTTACAAATAAAAGTCCTGTATTTAACACTTTACTTTAGTGACAGAATAAAATCTAAATCATCATCATCGACATATAGTTGATACATTACATAAATGGATTATCATTTTCAGTGTGTTCACTGTGCCTAATGCTGCAGCTGGTAAAGTTGAGACTAATTCAAATTGCTTTAAATACACCGATATACATAAACATATGTATGTAAATAAATACACATATACATATAACTAGTTTGTAAGTTTACCAATCAATAAATCAACTCATTTCTAAGTCTTATCTTAATGTATAAGAATAAATCACGGTTTAGTTGTTGACTGTAGATATATTTTGTGCTATTACTCTAAATAGCAATTATTAAGCCACTGCTGTGGAGTGAATAGTACATTCGCTCTGGGATGTAGTTGATTACAAGTACGAAGTAGCAGAAAAGTGAAATATTAATGATGCACTAGAACCCCAGAAATTGAATTCAGTATGTTGCAGTATGTCACCCACTTTGATTCTGAACTGAAACTGTTCCCTCTGAAAAGTGATTTTAATGATAAACCAACCTGATTGCTATTGTCAGGCTCCGCGTTGGGGTTGGGAACTGTAATCACTTTCCATAATCAATATGTTGTAAGATGGGCAATAAAAAATTTAAAAAAGACCTAGACTTTTTGCTTAAACCAAACAAGAGCAAAGGTTTTCCTCTATCAAAGCTGCAGCACTGCATAGCTTATGAATCTAACAATGCGGAAGCCTGCACATATCAAACATACTGAATATGATTTCAGATATGAGATTGCTCAATCAAATTCATAAAGACGAGTTAATGGATGATCAATAAATCATCATCATTCCTGCTACGCATACTCAGGGGGTAAATTGCATGTGGTGTGCACAAACACCGGTTAGGGTGGTGTAATAGTGCAGCTTTGATGTTTAGCGTCTCTTCTGAACTCGTCACCTGAGTCAAGGTCGGCGTGGAGGTTTGGATAAACTCTCTGTTGACCGTCACCAATGAGTTCAACAGTAGCAGCGTCTGAGTGTATAGCACAGGATGCATAGGGACATATTCTGTCTTCAGCCACTGGAGGGCTTCCAGGAGCCATCTTCAGACATATACACTGTTACTGTGCTGCTGTGATTTCCCAAGTGACTTCTCAACTTCCCAACACCACTCCACTGACAGACAGCTCGAGAGCGAGGAGCTGTGATCGTCAAGGAGCCCTGGGTGGAGCAGGACAGCCATGGGAAGGTCAAGTACGCTGTGGTTCAAACGGTACGTGAAGAGGGACACTCATTTAAAAGCCTAATGTACAAGAAACTGCAAATGAATAATAATGTTCATATGTTGTCCCCAGTATGGAGACACAACACACACATTCGTCGAGTACCTTACCCCCTACAAAGGCCTTTTCCTGCCTGGCTACAAAGAGCCTCTGTTCAGGGATGCTATGTTAGCCAAACTGTGAGTATCTCAAAATTGAACAAAAATACAATTTGGGAGTTTTTTTTGTTTGTTTGTTTTGGGGGTTTTTTGATGTAATAAAATGAATAATCTATCTAAGGAAATTCAGTTTTATTGATAAAAAAGCATTGACAACACAGTTCATCAAAATACCTTTTGTTTAGTTAGACTGAACTCATAATGAGTCTCTTTTTTCTTAATATTTTTTATTGGTCTAATATTATACATTTTAATAGGAATTTAAGGTTTAATTTGAATTTTGCTATCACTTCTGGCAACCTGATTTGATAAAATGAAGATCCTTTTCCAGATTTGAACCCAAAATTTGAACTAACTGCATTTTAATTGAATTTGATTGTATGGAGGGTGAACGCTTTCCTTGTTCCTCGCATTCCTCAATGTTTTTGCTGAACATTCATGGAAAAGTACCCATGCGCAGTTGTTTTTCTTCTATCCTGTGTAGTCCATCGGGAGGTCTGAGCTTCATCGATCACATTGTGGGAAACCAGCCAGATGATGAAATGGTGCCAATTTCAGACTGGTAAGATTCCCTGTTTGAGCGCACGTACACACATAAGGTGGACAGAGCAAAGACTGGGGTAAAAGGACAAGTAAACACACCACTGACGGTCAGTCACTCCACTTCTGTTGCTGGGTGAAATGTTCAAAAGTTCCAGTGCAGCTTTACTGGCCTATAAAATCCTAAAAGTTCAGAGTGTATTCAAAGAGTCCCAATTAAGGTATGACTTCTACATCGCGCGTGTGATGTGTGTGATCACCTTTACTGCTTGTGTTCTCCAAATTCCAGGTACCAGAAGTGTTTGATGTTTCACCGGTTCTGGTCGATAGATGACAAGCAGATCCACACGCAGTACAGTTCACTGAGGTCCATAGTGGTGACCAACTATGAAGAGACCATCAAGATGCCCATCAATGAACCTGCAATGGGGAAAAGGATATCACAAATCCAGGTGTGACCTTATTAGCTCATCACTCCAACAGTCTGGTTTTCTTTTTTGGACTTCTTGTGGTTTCACACAGTGAGTCCCCAGCAGCTTGAGGAACAGTTGTGCAATTTGGTACCACATGATCAAGTCAAAACCCTTCCATATGTGGATCCCAGTGTTTTCAGCAAATGTGACAATGCATCTGCCTCAGTGTCTCATTTTACATCCTGTATCCCTCTTTTCACAGGAATATGTGGACTATAACGGGGGACCAGGTGTTCAGCACATTGCCCTCAACACGTCAAACATCATCGAAGCCGTGGGTCTCCTGCGTTTGAATATCACCAAAATTGCAAATTTTCACAGCCTCCTCAAACGCGCAAGTAGAGGCAAGTTATACATCCTGCCTTTTTTCTGTTTTTGAAAGCAGATAGTGAACCTGCGAGCCCGAGGGATGGAGTTCCTCTCAGCTCCTGACACGTACTACGACACCCTGCGGCAGAAACTCAAATCCGCTAAGATCAAGGTGAAGGAGGACCTCGACCGTTTACAGGTGAGGAGACATGTTATTTCAGCAGGCCTGAAGTCACGTTTTTTTTTTTCATTGCTTTCTAAAATATAAACTACCCGTGTTTCCCCTTAAGGAGCTGAAGATCTTAGTTGATTTTGATGACAAAGGCTACCTCCTTCAAATCTTCACCAAACCCGTGCAGGACAGACCGACCCTTTTCTTGGAGGTCATTCAGCGGAACAACCACTTTGTAAGTGCCACAAACCAGTGACACGAACTCCTGGTGTAACTGGTAAACTCAGGGTAATCTCTGAGCCTTCGTGTCTTTGTGATGGGATTTACAGGCCTGTGGTCCCGTTTCTTACTTTCACCACCTTTTAAGAAGTCACCTTGAACATCTGTTTACAGTTCCCACCCAGTGTGAGCAGTCTAACAGTAGCCCACTTGTAAAAGCTCAGTAAATCCATCACAGATACAGATTAAAAGGCTCCCTGCATCACAGCGACGGGGAATCTTTGGATTGGGTTGCACCCTGTGGCACTTCATTTCTTACACCTAGCGCCCGCTCCTCTTGTCAGAACAGGCACATGTTGTCACTCTACGGCATTTCACCGAGTCTTTACTTGTGGATACAATGCATGAAAGTGAGAAACCGAATCTGAACCACAGCAAAGAATCTCTCAGAGCAGTCACCAACACTTGATCTTTTGATTATCTATGAAAATATTTACATGATTAATTCACGAGGCCCCCGGTGAGTGAATGTCTGAACCCTGTGAGAATATTTATCTGCCGCCATTCAACATCAAAGTGTTTAACACCCCGAACGGTGTCTGGGAGAAGCTGCCCAGAGCCATAACAAATGACATAGAAGAAGGCAGATCTTTGGGTAATTAGCCATCTGCGTGTGTTTGCTCTCCCTCCAGGGCTTTGGGGCAGGAAACTTCAAGTCTCTCTTTGAGGCCATTGAGAAGGACCAAGACGCCAGGGGCAACCTCAAAGTGCTGACACCCGAAGGGCAGGCCAAAGCCTTCTACTGATCCTCCGCTCGCTGCTGCCAAACCACACTGACTGTTATATATGGCTGTACATTTCACAGGCGATCAACAACACCCCACACAACTACAATACATCAAACACATGTACTGAGTGTTGAATATCTTCATGTGACAAGCTGCAAGTGCTACCAGATATGCTTTAAGTTGTCTGTAGATTGCACGCTGTACGGCTAAATAAAGACTCTAAAGTTCACGTGAGTTGCCGTGTACGTGTGGGGAAACTGGGGTGCGACTTTTAAAGGAATAGTCCAACATTTGGGGAAATATGGTCATCTACTTTCCTTGAGCAACAGTTAGCATTAGAAGATTGATCTCTCTACATAAATGGGGTTGCCACCAGCAGTTAAGCCTGGCACAAAGACTGGGAATAGGGAAATAGCAAGCCTGGCTTTGTCCAGAGATTTTGCACCAGGCTAACATTTAAAAAATCACTTCCTGTCATCATTAATCTTTAGTATAAACAATGTGTCCACTGCACAGTGCAGGTGTCCAGACAAATAAGACTCAGAGTGACCTATCACCACGTGCAGCATGATTCATACATGAAAAGACCTATTCCAGAAGACAGGCCCATAATTTTAAACCACCCAGGTGTATGGCCTTCTAAATGAAATTAGTTTTGATAACAATGTTATTTTTCAGGTGTTTTGCGTTATTAAAGCCACTGTTCAGGGGCAAAGAACTTCTGTTATGACTCACAGCGCAAAGCACGTCGTTTCAATCCACCATGGGCTCAAGAGCTCCGTCTACAGAGGGACTGCAGCCAAAAGTTGAAAGAAGTCAAAAGTTAGTTCAAAGGTATTACACTTTTCCTGCTGACTCAAAAAAACATTATTTTATCGGAACTGGGGTTTTTTTGACACATATTTGACCCAGTTAGCTTTAAACAACGCTTCCCACGCAGATGCTTCTACACAGGTGCACTGCATGGTGCAATTAGGCAGTTAACATCCCGTCACACTCTGTGGCCTGACGCTGAACAGGTCCAACCGACTTGACTGTAAATTTACATTCCACACTTTGTTCTCTGCTCAGACAGGAAGGCATATGTGGAGGTCGCAAAGCAATAATTCACACACTAATTGGAAGAAATTAGATCAAATGACTTCACATCGTCTTCACAATGTTGTTCTTGTCATCTGATTGTATTGTGATCACAGCAGACTTTCACTTGAGATAATGGCTATGTGTAAACACTTGTGTGATACACATATTGTACATTTACAACTTTTGCAGTCGTCTTTCAGGGAAACTTCAATCTGCAATCCGTGTTTTTGCATTTTTGTATCTTATAAAAGAAGCTGATTTAAATCTACGCAGGGTGGCTCAGGGTGACCTAATCCTTCAACTTACACACAAACGCGACTGGATTCTCCTGCAGAGAAATACATCCAGCACAGAGGTTTTATTTCAAAATAATTTATTTGCATATAATTGGAATGAAGACAGGTCGATACATCTGTGATGGCACTGGTCAGTTTCCATATAGGAACATTCAGTCTATACAGAAACCACTCTTTCAAACCTGGACAAAATGGATAAATATATTAGTAAATAAATATATTAGTGACATGTCACTATATTGAAATGTTCTATTATATATAAAATACAACACTATTTCATTTCTGTTTTTGTTGTTCTCTTTTTGTACACAAAGTATCCAAAATATACTGACACATCCCTTAAAGTTCTGGAGGGATTCTTACTCATAGAAAAGGCAGTTTCAGCTCATTATTCTCGCAACACATAACAAAACAAACACATAAGCAACACAAAGAGAAAGATCTTGAACAGGATGAAATCACATCAGATATTCCGCGGCATCACTAAATGTTTTTTTTTTTTTTTCATGTGCTGATGGTGTTGGGCTTGTTTTAAATTAATACTATGAGATTTATGTTCTTTTTTTTTTTTTTAAATATAAAATCTGCTGAAGCCAAAGTGCTGCTTGTAATTCAGTCATTTCCGTCTCAGTCTCGGAGACCAGTGGGGTACGAAAAATAACAGACGAGGAAACCCTGATACTTTATCTGGAGGACGCTGCGCTGGCACATTCAAAGTGAGGTATTGGTAATCGGGACTGCATGATTGTCCAAAATTGATTTCCACTTCAGTTCTGGTACTCTCTCTCATCACTGCAAGCAGATTTAATTCTGAGAATTGAGGGGCTGAAGCAGGAAACAGGCACAACACATATTATGTTAAAAGTTCACTGTGTTCAAGATTTTGCCTCTTTGGTTCAACAGCTAAGAGCTTGATGTGTTGGAAGCTTCCTGATTGAGGATTATGAAGAGTTTGAATGGATAAGGCACGTATGAGGCTTTAGTAAGTGCTACTGGTTACATTGGAATCTCCATGAACTCTTTGTCTGCTCTTTGTGCTCAGCTAAACTGCATCTGAAGTCTGACCGCTTTCACATTTTCACTTTAAAGGAAAGTCCACAGAGAGCAGAGTTTCCACTCCTCTGATCTCAAATGATTTAGTCTACTTCATGCGAGCACGAGAAAGCCTGTGGTTCTCAAAAGAAGAGAACCCGACTTTGATGTCACGGTGAGGTCGACTTTGATCTGCAAAGTTTGAAAAGGTGTTTTCCTGGGATACAAACACATTTTATGTCTGTCCCCCCTGCAAAAGTTTCTAAACGGGGTAAGAGGCAGATTATGTTTGGGAAAACCATCTATATTTTACTGTATTTGATCTCTGATTTAAGGTGGATCCTTCTTCAAGTGCTGTAAGCTCAAAAGCAGGGACTCACAATGTACATTGAATACGCTGGTTTGAGTGTCGTTACTGTAACTAAGATGAATTCTTCCCATTTTTCCAGTGTTTGATTGTTCCCGAGATATTTCTCAGGCTCTAACTACCCTACAGTTTGAAATCATGGGAAAAGCACACCGAGCTTTCATCAAACTGGTGCTGCAGCAACAGGACAAAATGATGCCTGGGACTGTAAGGTCTACCTAGCATGGCTTTGCTCCAGTTAAATCATTATAAGAGTCACTATCTCTTCCCTATGGCTGCAACATACAACATTTATCTAGAGCTTCAGTTGCTGGAGGTTATTGGCAGGGGTGGTTTATCCTTCTTGGAGGATAACACTGTAATGAATTCAGCACAGAAGGAGCAGCAGATAGGTTTGCCATCCTTCTGATGAGGCCTGTTCACTCTGCACTGATCAGAGAAGGATTAACAGCACTGAGGTCAAACATGTGAAGTAACCACTGGCAAGAGAAATGACAACAACAAGACAATAGCTTGTAATGACATAATTCAGTCAAACTGGTTCATTTTGAAAGGTGAGAGGAAAAAAAAAAATTACGGACTACAAAAATACGAAACAGAAAAAAATGATCCAAAACACAAACAAACATGTTGAAAACAGCTGCCATTATTGAAATCATGAAAAACAAGGCCCATGCAAGGCTCAGCAGCCTCAGTGAATGCTTGTTGTTTGAGGGGCTGAGCATCAACCTTTCTCTCCATTCGGACAGGTCTAACATTTTGTTGAGTTTACGGGAGCTACATGGTTGTGAAAAAACAAAAAAATCACTACAGCAGTACCTTTAAAGACCCCCCTGTGTGAGGCATGTTAAGAAATCTGAGCTGAGGTAGGCTGGAGAGAAAAGCTTCTCTCGGCTGAGGCTGGGGGCTCAGCGGAGGAAGACGAAGATCACGCAAGTGAAAGTAAGTACCTCTAAGATAAATCAAGTTATTCTGTAATAGAGTGAGCGTGGCAGCGACGGAGGCTCACTTCATGAGGGCTCAACACCCTAAGCAAGGATCATTCGTTAGTTGTCACTAAGGACATGGGAACTGATGATATCATGTTGGTAATTAATGTTCTTCCTATAACTGAGAGAGAAGCACAGAAAATACTTTTTCTCCTTTGTGGTGTTGTTTCTCTGGTGACTCCCAAAACATTGAAATCAGCCGGTGTATTTTGACAGACAATGCTGTGAAGGGTCGAGCATTATTCTAAGATTTTTGTATGATTTAATGGCATAAATTACGCTTCATAACAGAGCTGTGTCGATCTAAACGGGCTGAGAGGCGCTTTCAGCAGGGGAGCTCTGAACGGTGGGGGAAGCTGGGGAATTGTCTGAACGGAGGCTCTTCTGGTGGAATCGTATGGAAGACATGTGAGCGATAACCAATGAGAGGCTTGTCCATTCTGGCTCCTGTGTAGCAGCGTGATAAATGGGATGCAACAAGTTCTCACACACCAGACTCCTCTTCTGATCCTGTGGACAAAGACAGCTTAGGTCAGCTCCAAAATACAATTAAAAACAGAACCACAGACAAATTTCATGCAGGTCTAAAATGATCTTTCTTTTCGTGATTTTTGTTTGTATTTTTCGTGCAGAATGACCCTTTAAACGGCTGGTCGTGTGAGACACCCACCCTGATTGTGGTGTAATGTTTGGCAGTACAAACAAATGTCTGTGTTGCGGTCAGCAGCAGGACCGTGGTGGAACCTGCAGGGTGATGGCCTGTCCATAGAGGTCCCAGGCCCCAGGAGCTGAGGCTCTGAGCGGGCCTGCTGCACCCGCTTTTGCCACACAACGTGGGCCCCGGCACAGCAAGGAGGCCACTCCTCCATACCTGCAGAGTCCAGTATAAGGGGCACGGGTAGCAAGGCAGGATGAAGCTCAGGAGGAGAGCAGCAGAAGCCTGGGCCCTGACCGTAGTGGATGTGGATGCTGCGGTCATCCTGCAGATCTAAGCTCTGATGGAAGCGAACAGAGGGGCCCTCAAGCACACAGCCACCCACTCGCCCGCGAGGAGCAGGTGGGTGCCCGTGTCCCTGGTGGCAGCAGTGGGGTTGAAGCTGTAAGGGGATTGGGGACACTAAGACAGGAGGTCCTGTGGGGCTGCTGGGCTCATGGTCCTGACAGTCTGCCCCGGCACTGGGCCGGTCTGTGGGGTCTGGCTTTGGGCACTGGCAGGGGCTGTGCTTAGGAGGGCACACAGGTGAGTCTTTGTCCAGGACAAGAGCAGCAGGTGCAGAACCAGCAGCGGCAGCAGCAGCAGCAGCAGCCCCCTGCTCCTCATCTGAGCCTCTGCTCAGGCCCTGACTGTGATCCCCCTCCTCATAGTGGTGGTGTCTGTGGCGGTGGTAGTGGATGTGGCTGAACACAGTCTGTGGCTGTTCTTCGGGGCAGCCCGCTTTGTTCACCACAGAATCCAGAGACCTGGGCCGGGCCTGGGCACACGCCTCCAGGCTGTTCCTGCGGGGGGCACGCCCAGGACCTGGCCCATAATACACAAACGGATCATAGTCACTGCTCAGAGAGCTACGGAAGGTGGACCAGCTGCCATAAACTCCCTGCAGGGACACGTCAGTACAGTTAAGAACTGAGTCGCTGGAGGAGCCGTGGCACGGCCCTGAACTGGAGTCACTTGCTGGTCCATCAGCCAAATATCCGCTGCGTTCTGTGTGGTAGCTGCCACCTGAGCAGCTGCCCTCATCCTGCCGGCTGTGGGCCGCTGCTCCGCGCGGCTGTGGTGTGGCGGAGGTCGTGTGGTGCAGCCTGGAGCTAGATGCACTGCGCTGGGCCGGGCAGGATGAGCGATAGTTGTGGCAGGACCGACGAGGGGTGTAGTGGTGGGTTGAAGTCCTGCAGTTGCCTCCAATTCTGTGGGGCCTTCCGGGACCCTCTACAGGAAGGTGGTACCCACAGCCGGAGCCGAGCGTCCTGCTGTGGAGGAAACGTAGTGTTTGGGTGTCCCTGGGGGAAGAACCAGTGTATTGGCCCATAGAGGGATAGGGTCCAGAGGGTCCATGAGGATAGTGTGGCCGCAATGAGAAGGGCATGGCATGCTGGGGGAAGGGGTGGTTGCGTGGGCTGCTGTAAGGCTGAGCGTGCAGGAAACCCTGGCTTTGCTCTGGACTCTGCTGGAGTCTGTTCCTCTGGGGCTGCCGCTCCGTCCCTGTGGACCACGACAACAGTCAGAATGTACAGATTTCAAAGAGCATTTGTCAGAGCAGATTGAAGGAGGGGATAAAAGTTCTGGCTCTTGTACAAAACAGGACATGATATTAGTGAAATTTAACATTTAAAGGTCAAGATTCAGATTGTTGCCACCATCTACTGCGTCCGAGAACTGGCCCTTTCAACTAGCTGTCATGTTCTGTTGGTGCTTGCGTGTTGCAGTACGATCAAGGTTGTGTTAGATGAACTGATAAATGAATTCATACCGGGAGTTGTGAACAACATAGGTGTGCCTAATCTATAAAGATTTAGCTGGGAAACGCGTGTCAGTGTTCTCAAATCACTTAATCTACAACAAAACAGCTGGCTGGTTATTCGTCCAGCTATCTCATCGTAGCTAGACTGAAAGTATACCTGTGGGTTTTGTGGTCATGGATGAGGGAGCTAGCGAGATAGTTTGCAAGATGTGTCTTGGTTGTGCAGAGCTTGGACTATTTTGTTTGATGCTGCACTGGCTCAGTGCAGTTGTTGCTGACTTAAATAAAGACAGACTCTTTTCAGACACAACAAAAACGACACCAAACTTAAAAATAAATGTCTGGAGGCTTACTCAGCATTGAGTGAATGTGTTCGAGGACTTCAAGGTAACAGGCTGTATTATCTGTAATAGTCCAGTCTGTAGCTTTAAGGTAGAACAAAGAAGAAGGATTTCTGCAGTTTGGATTCCTTCAGTCTAATGAGCAGCTTCTATAGCAAAACATAACTGGAAAGATGCTTTTCCTCACCCATGATGTTGTGCATGCAGAGGGGGCAGGTGCGGTGCTGGAGCAGCCATGGGTCCACGCAGTCTTTGTGGAACTCATGAGCACAGGAGATGATCCTCAGATGCTGGGATGAAAAGACAGAAGAGTTTGATTTGAGGACAAATGGTAAGAACTCGATCTACAGTCTGTTCCTCGCACTCTCTCCTCCTACCTGCCCGTCCTGGAACTCCTCCAAGCAGATAGCACAGACAGGGCTAGAGTTGGAGCTGCTGGCTGACCCCCAGGTGGCATGGTGGCGCTGAGAGCCTGAGCAGCCCTGGGAGCTGTAGGTTTTGGTCTCCAGTCGACTGATGGCCCGCATGGTCTGCTGATGGACCGAGTCCTGCACACACAAGAGGCACGGGTCAGAAAACCCTTTAACAACTCTGGCTTCGGCTGAGCTGTGCATCCAAACTGGAGGTGATCCGCTGACACCTTCGCCTCTGTAAGCTTTCACTCACCCACGTTCTGTTGGACTTGCACTTGTAGCGGAAAGCGAAGATGAGGACAATGGTCAAAATAGCAAGGACAATGGTGAGCAGGATGCCCACGTCGTAGTGTGGCTGTGAGGGGCAAGGAAGACAGAAAGAGAGAAAAACTTTAGATTATTTCACAGCTTAAATATTGAGTGCTTAAAGAAAAAAGAATATAATATAGAATATATAAAAGTAAAGCACAGCAGTGACATTATACAGCAGTGACATGGTTGTTCATATCTTAGAAACGTCCTCAAGAAGACCTGGGTGAGGCACGGCAGGCTGAAGGAACCCGACGGAGAGCACAGTAACATCAGCCTCACAGCCTCTCCTCTCTACACTCTGGATGGTCCGTTTGCATCCAAACATCCAGTCCACAAAACAACATTAAACACAGATCTACAACCGGCCTTCTCATGACTTCTTCTCTTGTTCTGCTGTTTCCCAGAGGGGTTTCATCTGCTCCCAGCTAACTAAAGGAAAGTGAGACACGTTAGTGCTTGTGTTTCAGCGCTCACCCATCTGGGCTGCTCCACCATGATCTCAATGCGAACTTTGGCCTCCTCGTTCTTGTTGACCAGACCCATCAACTGCTCAGCATCCTCCGCCTCCACCAGCACCACCGGACGGGGAAGGGAGTCGGTTTCTCTGAGCTGCGTGTGTGTTGATGAGCAAAGCAGAATGAGAAAGACGTAGAAGTATTAATATAACACTTCTATGTGCTTATATAAATCTTAAATGAATGCAGCTGTGCATTCACCTCCGCAGCAGCGTTGGCATCATCACTGACGTCAAAGATAACAGCCTGAGCTCCTTTATCCAGCGCCATGCGAGCCTGAAGGAGAAAACAAAGGAGAGACCACGGTTAAAAGGAAACATAATTAAAAAGGCGCTAACCTAACTAGGAAACTTACAGTAAGGTCAACTATTAAGTGGACACTTCATGTGAGTGAGGTAGACCACACTGATCTATTTAGTGTCTTTTGCAATCACTAGGTGGCAGTCATGCACTGAGCCTCAGGCCTCAGTACACAGAGCAAAGTCCAGCTCCTCCTGCCACTCTTCCACCTGACTCTGGAGGCCAACACACTGGCCTAAAAAGTGCGTTTGTGGGAATCTGAAGGCCGCGGCGACGATCTGCTGCCCAATCCAAACAGTTTCTTTAATGTAATGTGATGGGGTTTAGCCCAAAGACGCAGTGGAGGACTGTGTGATTGAGCGAGAAGAAGAGGTGACATAGTCAATGAAATCAAACGGGTGAGGCATCGGCCTGACATGCAAATAAGGGACGTTTTGTATTCAAACTAGGCTCTGAAGACGTGCTGCAGGTCCATAGCGACCAGTGGTGCTCAGTGGTGCAGCACAGCACAGTCTACCTATTATCATCATAATATGAGTTATGAGCCCAACAGTATCCATCTATTTTTACACTTTACATTAAAAAGAGGATAAAGGCAGATTTTGGGATATGAGCGTGCTTCCTGCAATATATCACACACTATGACCTTTAAGTTCAAGTGTTGGGTCTGATAACAGGATAGAAGAGAGGGTGATAAAACATTTCATTACACAGGTTAATAGAAATATCCAAATAACATACAAGCAGGTAGCAGGACACCAGGTGAAGCTGCAGTAACTTGGATTTTGCAGCCTTAACTGAAACGATGACACTGGAGAGAATGAGCCAGAACAATAAGTTAAAGATGCTGTAAAGCTTTGCGGTGCTAAGACGACGAGCAGCGACGAGCTTCTCTCTCTCCCGGTGGCTTCTCTCACATACAAGAAGTCATGTGGTCGCTTAAAAATACAGATTAAAGCTGCTTTAAAGTGATCCTCTGCATCCTTTAATGAATCGGATATTCAGTGCTGGCTCTGAACATTGTTTCTGTTTGAAGTCCCAAAGATGCTTTAGCAAGCATCACCAGAGGACGGCACCAAGGCAAACAGCAGCCTTCTCATCAATATCTCATCACATCCTCTCAAGCTTCTGGCATCTGCCAACGCTGAATGAGGACCAAACACAAGTTTAAACACCTAATCGCCCGGGTTGAACACAACACCAAACAGTGATTTCCATCCTGCTGCTCGCAGCAAAGGGCAGGTAGGCGCGGGCATGCACACACACACACATACACACACAAACGATCCGGTAAACGCATCAATCAGTTGATCCATTAATCAAGTTAATGAGAAACATCTTGTGCGGAGTGGCAACACTGATCACTTTTTAACACTTCATAAAGATAAAGTCGATGCATGACAAGGAAGAAACAGAGGTTTCCTTTGTATATGCAAGATGTCAGAAGCCCCCCCCCCCCCCCCAACCGCAACACACACACACACACACACACACACACACCTATTTCACCCATGCAAGCTACAGGACATGAATTGAAAGTGTCCATTAAATGCCCATCTGTGAATGTGACGGAGATTGCAAGAACACCCTGGTGGCAACTAAAAGGCCATAACACTGAGAGTGAGAAAGAGGTCAAATACAGAATGAACATATCCTCTTTGATCTTGCTTCCAGCTCTGTAACAGCCTTTCCCCTGTTTCATCAGAACAGTAATTCAGTAATTGTAGTACGTGCATGGGCCTAAATGGGGTGCGGTTACACAGGAGGACAAAAAAAAAAAAAAAAAAAAAAAAAAAAAAAAAAAGCTGGATCTTTGACATGTGGGAATTTGCTTTACCTGGGGTTCAAAAGTTCCCTACGCTGCACACTGAGACTGAACGTCCTGTAATCGTGGTAATAAATGCAGGGAAGCCCGCTCTTTTGGTCCAGCGCGCACACACACGCAACCACACACACACAAAGACAGACAGAAGCAGTTGAGAGGTTTCAAATAGTCTCCTGCAGTTCAAGAATAATCATAATATATGTCTCCAGTGGCCTCTGCTGTGGTCTTATTATATCTCAGTATTAGCAGTAGTAATACCGCAGTGTGGTCGCAGAGCCAGTTGCCTCTACTGAGCCGCGCACCCGGAAGAGGCCTGAGAGATCTCATTACATGATTAATAGGAGATATATTTAACCTTTAATGGCGCAATGAAAAGCGCAGCTCTGACACTAACAAGACAGTTGAGACGACTGCCAGCGAGAGGGTTTCAACATCCCCACGTCTGTTACGGTCGGAACTGAAACAGACATCACTGCGGTTAGGTAAACACCCATCCTCACGAGGTGCAACTTGACACATGTGATTAAACACTATTTGGCATTTGAGTGAAAACAACTGCAGCGTCGGAAACGGCTGCGGTTCGCACAGTTATACAGTGAAGACGTCACGGCTGAAAAACGAACAAACAGCGCGCGGGCCCCAGTGGCCTGCTTCTGCCTTTAACAGGGGTTGCGACAGAGGGCGTGGGCCGACACGGTCAAAGCTTTTGCTGTTGTGTGACACGGGGGGGGGGGGGGGGGTTAGTTCGGATGAGGCTGGGGAGGAGCGGCAGCAGGTAGCGTGGAGATTTCTGTACAAGCAAGGTGTCACGAACATAAACACGCCTGAGGGCCCAGAGCTGAGGAGAGGGGGCGGCTGTGAGGTCACACAGGTACACAGGAAGGTGTGCATTCAACCCAGACAATCCTTCATTTACACACCTCTCAGGGTTTTCCTCCGTTCCGTTAGCTGTAAATGCAAATGCACCGAGAATTATTATCCGTTTTATTACCGATCTCACACAGGAGGGAAAGCAAAGGTAGAATTCATAAAATTCATGATGCTTCCATCTATTCTGTACGACTCTGTGTGCAGGAATGAACAAAACCTAGATCTTCAAACCGAATTCATTATTTACACCTTTGATTTCCCTTCTTTGTCATGTAAAAGATGTCTAAACACCTGAAAGACAACCTTAAAGTCACCCAGCTGAGAATTTCCACCCTGCCTGGCACCACAAGCTGGCACCTACATTGGATAGATGCAACTAGCAGCAGCTAATGGAGCCACGAGTGGAGGTGAGGAGCGAGCTGCAGATGCCTGGTAAAGCCAAGAGTACCTAGCTGCAGACGAAATGCTGGAGAACTGCACAAAAACACAGCGACTATATTGACAGTTAGGTAAGACTAGCTGCATGGGGAACTGAGAATGATGGGGGCAGGGTCTCTCTGCTTCATGCACAAAAGCGAAACAAAATAACTTTATCTAGTTAGCCTAGTTAGCCATGCTGCTAACAGTCCTATTGGCTGACTTGGCAGAGCAGCTAGAGGACATCAGAAAGAAAAACCAGAAAATATGTTGATTGTATGATTGATGTACGAGTCAGCTGCACCCAAATCAGTAAACAAAGTTTGTAAGATGTGTCTTTTTTTCATCATCTGAGGGCATTTCCCTTTAGACTGAATTAAGTTAGCTCCATCTATTGATTAAGTATGGATGAAAGCTGTGTAGCTAGACTTTGTGATCTTGCATGAGCACCCTCCCGTCCCTCAGGAGGACGCTGATGTAACTACACCTATTCTGCACCAAAAACAACACAGGCCAATCAGAAATCAGTTCAACATGTAGTGACTTTAAACAACTAGCCACTTCAGTGCCAGCAGCACTTGGCCGACTGCAGCATTAACCACAGCTCATCATTCATAAACACCAGATCTAGCCGGTGATCTGCCCTCTCAGATCACTGGGTGGCTCGCCACGCGGCTGTTTGTTTACATCCCTGGCGAAGTGCGGTCTGTGAGCCAGGCCTGGCATCACAGCGTGTCCTCAGCAGGGCAGAGACCAACTCGGCTGCCTCTGATGTCTTTATTTCACTATGAGGGATGTTCCAAGGTTTTTCCGTCGCCTGACAAGATCGCTTTGCCTGTTAACGTCGCAGTGTTTGTCATGGGTTTTATGTGGTGCGGATGGCATAGCTGGGCCAATTCAATCCAGCGGGCCAGTTCCCTTCATCTGCAGCCACGCTCCAACGTAACGGAGGGAGAACAGAGAGGGCAATAATGAGAATATTACATACAGACACATTCAGTCTTGCCGTGGAGAAACATCTGCTATATTAGTTGAACAGCTATGATTACAGAACTATATTCAGAGACCGAGTGTGACCCAGTAGCTTCATAACCTTTGACTTTTGACTGCAGATTTTATTTAAGTCCGCTCATTAAAAGGGGCAGCAAGCAGGAACTTTCAAGCCGATCTTCCGCCACGCTGTCTAAGTCCTTTATTCTCAGAGCCGCCGTTTTTCTTTCACACACAAGCAGCAAAGAAGAAATCTGCCCGTGGAGGGAGAGAAATTGAATTGTTCCAGAAGTGGCTGGTATTTCCCCTGTGTCAGGAATTTTCTAGAAATTAGTTTCAGCATAAAACAAGACAAAACAAGGCAGGGCAGAGCACTGGGAATGAGAACCAGATTAAATCATTTCACTCAGCTGCTCCTAAAACAAGCGTATTTGTTGTTCTTTAAGACTGAATTACCTTTTTTGACTTTCTTAAAAGTGCAACCAGCAAGTTCGACATCAACCTCAACTTCAGCTAATTAGTGACCACAGTTCTCCTTGCAGTGAAAATGTTTATTACCATTAATTACACACCACCACACTCCCCGATAAGCCCTCCTGCTGCTTTAAAACATGGCACTAGACGCTCTTTAACTCAGTCTAACTTCTCTTTTCCCAGCGTGACTATCCACATCTTTCATTGCATGAGTAAATTATACCATGGAATAATATGTGTGGGAATAAAGAGTGAGAGTGAAAGAGGTAGAGAAAAAAGAGAAGGACAGAGACGGAGGGAGGGAGTGAGGGAGGGAGGGAGAGGAGTGAGGCGAGCAGGCTGTGGTGCTGCTGCATTAAAGTGTCTAATGACAGAGTACAGAGCTCTGGGCCTACAGGTCTGAGGCCGACTCCCTGCTCTGTCATTTCTCCTGACTGGCCCGGCACACTGGAACCATTACTGAGGCAGTGGGACACACCGCACGGCTAAATGAGGAGCAGACAGGGGCGAGGGCTGGTGGCGGTGTTAATAGGTCCTGGGAAGGGGGGGGTATGGGGTTTAGTGGCACTGAAAACAGGTGCAGTCTGGAGTTGATGTTATGCACATTGTGGTAAACTGGGCACCTCATTTAAAGACAATTTGTCTTTGCACATCTCTGCTTGTCCACAGGAAGCAGGAGATGAATACATTAACAGAAGGAACTCATGCGCTAAACCGGCAAACAGGTCTAACTCATAAATAAGACGAGTCTTACACTGTGCTAGATACTCTGGGAGGCTAGCAATGCTCTGAGCTAAATGCTAACATCTTCATGCTAACGTGCTGATGTAATGCTTGCTATGCTCACCAGTGTAGTTTGAAGTGTTAGCATGCTAACATTTGATACACCAACTGGTGAGGGTGTCAGTAGTGTAGCAGGCATGTAGACACAAGCCAAAGTACAAGACAAATAAAAATATTGTTGCTAAATGAAAAATCAGGAGATCAACAATGTTTTTAGACGAAACATGACTCCACTCATACCATAACTTAGGAATAAATGTCTAAATCGTGTTGTTTAAAGGAAGAAATCACAATTGTTTGGAAATATTCAAATGAGTTACTTTCTGTAATGACTTCTAAACGCTTTGTACCTGTAAACAAGTCAATTATGTTGTCCAGAGGGCCGGATTCATACTTTTTCTGGTTGAGTAAAGAATTACTTTTTTTTTATTATTTTCATAATAAAAATCTACAGATTGAAATAGATTCCAACACAAATGGGCTCGCTTCATTACAGCTGATCTTTTTAAAAATGGTTATTAGAACATAATTTTGCCAAGAAGACATTAAACAACATGAGACAGGAAGGTTTTTAAGTCTTTCTTCGACTACATTCTTTTCTGTTTGCCTGGTAAACTTACATAAATGTTGAAGTAGCTTGGTAAATTGCATCCAAACCAAGCACAACTACATAGCTTTGCTCTAAATATTGCTTACCTAGCTTTGAAGCTGTGTATTTAGGTCTAATTGTGTGTGAATAATTGCTGCATGTGTGTGTGCAATGTGATTGCCGGGTGCTTGCCACTGGCTGAGCGGCAGTTGAGTTGGTTGGAGGAGGGAAGGGTGTGGCTCTGCTGGGTATCTATTACTCACAGGGGTACTTTGATGTGGCGCCGCTGGAGGGGGCGAGTAATGTATGGGAGGGGGGCGCGGCGGGGGCAGGCAGGCATGTCAGGGCAGGTGAGCAGATTCTACGCTCTGAGGAAAAGTATTGAGCCCGAGGGGGTGGGCCTGAATCACCCACACTCCTCCTGCTACTTCTACTTCCCATTCTACCTGACACACACACACACACACACACACATAGAGAAACACTAAATCCAGAACCTGGGCTTGGCCACCTTTCTGCTGCAGAGGAGAGAGACACTGGAAAAAGTTATGAACCCGATCTGCCTGTCTGGAGGTAAGAGAGGTCACTCAGAGAACGCACAGTATCGAAGCTCAGCCCGCCCTCACGCTCTCTCTCTTTGCACTTCCCTTGTCTCTCGTCCCCTCTCGTTAGCAGGCTGCACCGTGTCACATATTTGAAAGGCAAAGCACAGGGTGACAGAGAGACACCAATGTCATCTGATACACTATCGCTTGCTAAACACATCCTCGAAACATCAAAGAGCAGGGCCAGCAAGCGCCTATAGCCCGGGGCTCTGATGAGACTGATGCGGCCGCTGGTGACGGCAGCGATGATGGAAACGAGAGGCCCGACTTGATCGCACACACGCCACCATGTGACCTTCCATTTCACTCTTTAAACCCAACCGGCCCGATGCTCGGGCACTGAGAGGGTTAACAGCCGCTAAACATGTCGAGAAGAAAGTAAGGACTTTCAAAGCCACAGTGCTGCTTCTTAAAGAGATAGATCGACTTTTTGGGAAACATCTTTTTTTTTTTTTTTGCTTTTGATGAGCACAAAAAGATAAAATCACATCATATCTGCATGGTTATGCTAAGCTTAGATTAGCATAAAGCCTGAAGGCAAGGAGTACCAGGTAGCATGGATAAGTTGACAGGTAAAACAGGTAAAACATCTGCTGACCAGCAACTCCAAAGCTCATTAATAAACATGATCTGTTCAGAAGTAGTAAAAATGAGAAGTTAACCCCCTGATTTTGACTCTTTGACAATTGTAATTCCAACTTTATGGGCAACAGTGTATAAGCGATTATCAAAACGCTCCACTGGCTAATTGCATTAGCTCTTGCGTGCGGTACGGGATTTCCAAACTCACCTACACTGAGTATATAACACGTAGCGTAGACAGCACGTGAGAACGCATGATGTGCAAGCAAAACGTTGCCACTCATTTCAGACACATGGCTACACTGATTTTAGAAATAATGTCATTTAATTATGTTTACGACTTGCGGGCGAAATCTGTAATTTTCTGCACATTTTTCCTCGCTTGTGTGGAAGCTTGCAGGATGTCGAGGCCTGAGCTGACCGCCGGTTAACTTGAAAAATGCACCAGCCGCAAAGTGTGATACCACCGAAAGTCTGATTCTGACTCGTGACAATTGTAAATGGTATGACACGAGCTGCCTCTGACGGGGCATTTTCTGCGTTGTCAGCATGGATAAACTAAAAAGCAAGAGGTGGTGCGTGTGATTCGCAGCAAAAACTGTGTTCACCTTTGGTAATAAGGTGTACTCCTGCGGGGTATGGCGGTGAATAATCATACATTTTTGACATTTCAGTTCAACACGGACTAGTTTTTTTTACTGAACAATCACTGTAATTAAGTAAAGCTGTGTAAGCATATGAAATAGCTCCAAAATTAATTACAGCTGTAAGTATCATGATATACTTTAATTAGCAGTGCTTGACTGTAATAAGTATAATTAAGTAAACCGCCGAGGTTACACGGCAGGGAAATAGATGTTAGGAGGGGGAGTTAGATCCCTGGATGTATGGACTCCTCTGATCTCGTGGGGAACACAAACATACCAGACCCCACCTCTGACGCTTTCCTCTCACTCCTCCAAACATCTACAACGCTTTTTTTTTTTTTTTTTTAAAAAAACCTCAGCTGTGAAAGTTGCCACATGAGAAGCCGCCGCGATCCCGCAGAGGAGCTGCTATCTTCTTTATTGTTTGTATTGCACTCAATCAAGAGATTCAGGTTGGAATAATGCTCCTTTGAGGGCAAAAAGACGCCCGTTTTGTAGGCCTGGTATCAGTATGTCGATACATTCCTATAGAGCTGATGAGAGCACAACTGGAGCAGGGAGAGAAAGTGTCCTGGAGACTTTCTCTCAGTTTGTGGCCGCTGCATGGCAGAGGATTTTTTTTTTTTTTCTCTCACCGACGGGCGGCAACACAGAGACTCAGGGGAAGCCAATTAGAGGGCCTTTCCCGGCCTTTTAAGAGGCAGATAATGTTCTTGTTTTCATAAAGCATCCTGTTATTTAATCAGGCCTGTAAGTGAGAGCCTGACAACCCTCCTACAGTGGAGAACAGCCTCCCTCCTCTCCTTCCCTCCCATCATTCCTGCCCTGAGCCCTCCATCTCATTCAACAGCTCTTGTAAGCCTCCAGGAATTCATTCTTGGAACAGGCCGGGCAGTAAGCCGTGTCTTTCTGCAGAGCAAACACACACACACACACACACACACACATATGCACAACCAGCACAGTGATGACTGAACACACACGCTGTCTGTAAATGAGGTAAACCTGGACGCAAACAAAGTTTTAGAAAATGCATTCTGTTTGACTTCAGCAGCCACGCTGTGCAGTACTTTCTGTGGCAACAGACTTTCCGTAAAGTCAGTGGGTCCTTTGTTCATTAAAAGAAGACATATCTATGTGCAGCTTTGACATTTATGAGAACTATTTACAAGCGTTGAAAAAACTGATTTTACAAGCACTGGTTAACACCTCAAGGCACCAACATCCAGTTAATACTAGAGATATATGAGAACGATACGCATCGTGATTTCATTCTCTCGGCTCAATCGATTGTCGTAATAACAGAAATGCATGTAAATCATTATTTTGGCAGTAGAGAGAGAAAGAAGCCTTTAAGCTCCATAGGAAGCAATACCACAGACACACAAATATATGTTTTATATAAGTCTTCAGCGTAAAATTTGTTTATTTATGTCATGGGGACTTGAGTTGGTGGGTCTCCACATTGTCTATATACAGACACAGGATGCAGGAACATATGTTGTATAGACGTTATGTAAATGTCACAGGGACTGAGGTTTATATATTGTTTACAACAGCACATCGTGTTTTATAATTCTATAAGGTTTCAAAGTAAAATGGTTAAGCTGGAAAGACAACACTAGTCACTATGGCTGTCAAATAAACATAGTGTGAGAAGTACAATACAATTCTACATGTAGTGGAGTATCAGTATAACATAGATCAACTAAAGTACAGGCACCTCAAAACTGTTCTACTTCTGTACTACTTGAGTAAATGTTCTTGCAACTGCTTATAAGATGGTGCTGGAGAAATAGGCAGGAATCACCAAAGTTATTCTGCTTTGTCCTGAATGGGATGAATGTCTAAACCAACTTTCATGGCAATCCATCCAATGGCTGTTGACGCATTTCACTGAAAACCACAAGTGTGAAACTCATGATGGCTCTGGAGGAAAAGTCAGGGGATCAACAAGGGTCAGAAGGATTCATCCTCTGGGGACCACGGATGTCATGTCTCCACAAACTGCACCCCGCTTTCTGACTTTCATGTGGCCTCCGAAACACTTTTTCTTGTGGGTCATTACTAAACAAATTCCCAATTATCCACGCTTGATAGCTATTAGGCATTTACCCCATGCAAATCTGAGTCTAAATAGTCTCATTGTGTCCGGGTGAATTACATACTGTACAGCCACACTGTCTGCCCTGTGAATCTGTTTTGTCAAACCCCTGCTAAAAGCCAGAGGGAAGGGGGGGCACTTGGCACAAACCTACCTGAGTCAGAGTTAAACAGGTTCATGCTGCAGAGGAGAAACAAGAACTCACTCCCTTCGCCTGCAGTGACGGACGCACAAGACCTGTTTGCCGGTTTAGCTCTAAACTCGGGAGATGCTTAGCACTCGCTTGCTTGCCTGGGGAAGTAGTTATTGGTAACACAAACCTGTCTACTTTCCACTTCACTTTCAGCAGCAGCGTGCCCTTGCCCAAGCCCGAGGCAAGCCAGAAAAAAAAAAGGAGAAAGTAAAAGAGACGAAGACAGGAAGAGAGAGAGGGGCAAGACAGGAGGGAAGTGAGACAGCGGAGGGTGAAGGGACACAGCGAAATGTCTTTTTTTATGGGAATGTTTCACTTAATCTCATAAAGGCAGCGTGAAAACCTCCATCTGTTTGCCGAGCAGTTCAAAAGAGACTCCACATGCCTCCGCTTGCTGCTATATAAAAACAACATTCTAATGCAGATCTTAAAGAGGGCCAGCGGCTCAGCCTGCACAATGAGAGCTGGGATGTGCCAGACCGAACCGATGGAGGGATGGGAGGGTGGAGAGCGAATTAGGTAGGTAAACAGGAGGGAATGTGAGCAGCAGAAGAGGGACTGGTGGCGGCGAAAAGGGAGGAGAACGACGTGAAGGAGGCAAACTGAAGCAACAAATTTTCCTGTCAGCAGTCCTGTTTCTGACCTGGTGGACCTGACCTTGACAGACAGGACTGGTGTGGGTCGCCCTCTGGCCTCGCCTGCCACTCCTCTGAATCAACCCATTCACCTCTCCTGACTCTCTCCTGCTGTCTGGTCCCCTCTCTTCTCCCTCTTCATGTTTCACCACGAGGCTTACCAGTCGCCTTTGTCATTAGTAGAGGAATGTTCTGGCTGAGAACGACATCTTGTGTTTTATCAAGACTCTTGAGCGGGGTATTCAAGGGCAGCGCCCTCGCATTCAGGGCCCGACTCTGGTGCAGTTCGTGAAGACAAAACCAAGGCTCTGTCTTTTAATGTTAAACCTGCAGGAGACACAAGACTCATGGTTCTCAAAAAGACAGCAGATTGATTAAAAACACAAGACAATAAATGGTTTCTTTGATCCATTCAAACACTAGGAACCAAAGGTCCATGAGACTGCAGTGTGATGCCTCTGTAGTCAGGCTTTCCTGCACACTGGTGCCTCCATACACCTCCAGGCCTCTTCTCCCCATAGCCGGGGCAAGACCAGGCCCGATCCCATCTGCAAAGCTATTTTGACAAGCCACCCCTCTAAAAAACTCCAGGGTTCAAACTGCTGGAAGATCAAAGGACTAATACTGCAGTAATAATAAGTTACTGCCCTATGAACGCCTCATTCATCAGGGAGAGGCAGCGGTATAGTACAGTTGTAACTGCAGGGCCATTAAGCACTCATCATATGATCCTATTTGCCATCCCCGTGTGGAAAAACATCTTCAGCTCTGCAGGCAGGCGGAGAACCAAGCATGAACTCCGACAAGCAATGCCAAAAATCTGTGCTGATAAGGAAGTGCACAAACGCCGTGCTGAAATGAAATGAAATCTCACACAATCCAAAAGCGTCCCAACTCTTTGTGCATCCCTGTCCACCTCACCTCAGGGTGCAACCACACACGCACCGTCGCCCCCCCCCCTCCGCCTTTCAGCAGCCGGCTGAAGGTGTCCCTCTCCGATTGAGATGGAGGCATTTTAATAACAGCCATTTGGCACAGAACGGTATCATCTGGGCTCTGTCAGTCTTTACGAGCATGACACGGCGTTCTATTTTTAGGGCGGCATTTTTCTCCGATCGTCTGCGCCGACAACAGCCCGATGAAACCCTGACCCCCGCACGCTCACTTTGAAGTGACAAGTGAGAGATGTGCCGCCCTAATATGAACGCCTTGAGATGCAAACAATTCGCATTCTCGGATACCGGGAGCAGGCCTGCAAGACAGCGGCATGTTTGTCCTCAGGGAGCAGATAAACAGCCTAGCATGCACACATGGGCGAATGTGAAGTGTTAATGTATGTTTATATATGTGTGTGAGCACTTTGCTTATCAAAAAGATATTCAATCCTCTTCTCTTAGAGGAGAGAAATCATCAGGCTTCACTTGTCTTTAAATCATTAGCTGCTTTTAGACAAGTGTGTGAGATAATTCCACGTTTTCTGTGTAAATGAGCTCATTTCAAGGGTCTTTTATGATGATTACTGCAAAGCTGTCTCATGAAAATGTAAAAACCAAAGGAATTAGGTTCACTGAACTTGAGGTAAGTTCATTAAGCGAAAGGCATTAAGCTGAATCAACAACAGCTCAGTGTCGCGGACAAATGTTACAGACAGATTTGTTTTCCAGAGTCTGTTCTTCATTTGAGGCCAAAAACGCGCCGCTGCGGCTGCTGTCAAAGCCACTTTTGCACCAGAGTTAATGTGGAGACTGCGTGCGGGGATGCAGCCACTTTGTTAACCGAGACGAGGACAGGAATAGGGGCTTCATTTGATGCTAACCTTTGTCACGGTTGGCATTGTTTGTGTTTGTCGTCGAGTTTGTTTGAGCGCTCTGAACGCTGCAGCTTTAGGAACTTAATCTGATGAGCTGAGTGAACGTCCAGTGTTAGTTAAATTTAATTCATTTAATTTAACAGCTTGAGTCAAAAGCCTTCAAGTCAAGTAAACTCATGTTTAGATCTAAAATAAAAAAACAAAAAAATTAGCTTGTATGAGCTTAATATTAATAAAACATATATTTACGTTAACATAATGACAAAAACCTAGTTACTTACACTAAATTCCTGTATGATGGTGAGTGTTGTGTAAGAATTTGCTTATTTCGGGTTATTTGTTTTAAATGTACTGCATTTTCTTAGCTTTGCATAGAAAACAAGGAGGACTCGGGACCAAATATTAGGCGGAACTTGTTATGAGACATATTTTGCAATCCACACACATGCGGGTGATATTCCAACAGCTTCTATTTTGGAGATGTACTTCCCACCGAGCGGCACTGCAGACATCTCACTGTTTGTGCATAAAAGTTTTGCGGCGATGCTGTCGACAAGCTCGAGTTGGACTGCAGAATCTGTGCGGACTGTGTTCGCGCCACATGCCTGCAGTAACCATGGACAGCGAGTACACAGTGTCATTTTAGTGAGGGGAGAAGAAAAGGGAAGAGCAGAAAAGTGAGAAAGGGGGAGCAACAAGCTGCTAATCGCCAGCCGTTGGGAAAAGAGAGCCAACATCACCTCACAAAGCAAACAAGACGTCTTCCAGATTTGCCGTACGTGTGGGGAGGACAGTTTTTCAGGAGCCACCAGCTCAGAGTCAATGTTTAGCTTAGCAACGCTGGCACCGGGCTAGAAACTCAGGGAGGACAAGACATGCGGATGAGAGCTGCAGCCACAGCTGGGGTGTGTTGCGCTGAAAATATCCCGACAGATGCCGCAGGAGAAACGCACACACCTTCGAGCCAGAGAATTTTCCACCTATTTAAGGTGACAGGATGAGTGGAGAGAGTGCAGCGGAGGAGCAGACCCTCTGCAGATCACTCACACCTCGTTGGCTGGAGTGATGACAGCAGCGAACGGAGCTGAATGACAACAATGCTTGAGGTCGAGGTGACATCTGTTAGGCTGGGACCCGCGGGCCGATCTAACCTCTGAGGTTTGAGTCTCTCTCTGTGTTGTGATCCTGTAAACTGGAACACCTGCAGTTCAAATGCTCCTGATCACCTGTAGGTTGAACTGACTGATTATTAATACACACGCAGGAATGCTTGCTTGCTTACAACCAGGTCTGCAACACCTCTGGGCAATAAATATTGTTTTGTACGTGCAGGGTGACAATGCAGGGGTGACATGCACTTTACCTCCACAGTCTGATCGGTATTATCAGTGGATCTGAACAGCCCTCCCCTTGGAATTTAGCTGATTTACCCTCTAATTCCTCATCCACATATCTTTGTGAGGACTCACCTTTGCTCCAATTTCTCCAAAGGTCAAACATATCTCACCAAGCAGCCCAACCCCCTGTCCTACCCCACGTTCAGACAAGAGGACCTAATTCCATCCATCCCCTGAGATTTCTGTAACCGCGCTGTCCTTTTGTATCCAACCTGCTCACCTGAACGGGCACATTTAATTCAATGCTTGTTTTCCAATTTTCCCTTTCTATTTCATTATTTGGCCTCGTGAAGAAAACCAGTGTTCCAAAAACCCACACATGACTGCGAAATGCAAAGCACACCACTAGTTTTTGAAGTGGTGACAAAAAGAGGAATGCACTTTCCCATTGAGGAGGGAAACCTGAAGTATTCCTCTCATTGTTGAGCCGCTCACAAAGCTGAGCTCTCTATGAAAGGTCTCCCCCAGCGATAAAGGCTTGTTCCTACTCTTGCTAATCCCCTCCGACTGCACAGAGCTTGTGTTAAAAGTACACTGCCGTACAGTAGAGTTGCTGCCCCGCCCCTGTCCATGGATTCCAGTATGTCTGTGAATTTGCACCAGGTGGTGACCTTAGCGGCAACCAGGTTTCCCTCGTATTATGAGGCACTCAGGTGGTAAAGACAGCCTCAACAACACGCAACAGCATGAATACAGCAACTATCTGTAACTAATGACCTGAATATGGGCACAAGCCCTGCCAGAAAAGTTGAGGTCAACAAGCAGCAACTCGAGGTTCATTTTAGTGGCTAGAACTTGAATGGCATTCCTGCTGCTCAGGGCTCTTCCTTGTCCAAAGTATTCCCTGGCCGAGTCCCATGGGAATGTGCTCTGAGTGACGACAACAGCAGACTTATCACCCTGGTTCCCTGTCCTTGGACTCCTAACAGAGCAGATACTTCATGAACAGCCATGGCTCAACTGATTTTCAACTTTCAACGACTTTGTTCTAGGTTGAGTTTGGACCAATAACACTTGAGATGACAATATGTCACCGTGCCTGAGCTCATCTCTGCACTTCACTCGAGTAATGAATTCTACAGGCAGAGGTGCACTGACTAAAATGACAGTGTTTTGGGTTGGGTTCGTTGTCTGGGTGAAAGCATCGTGTTACCCTCTAAAATGTCATGGCTGACCGCTAAAAAGGTGGAATATGATCCAATATATCATACAAATGAACTCATGGCAGTTTTATTTTTATGGTCTAATGGCTCCATCCACATCCTATGACACATGCGCTTATTTCTGCTTGCGAGCAGGACTGTGAGGCTGTATGTAGCTTTCACAGTGCTGTGTTCACAACGACAACATTACATGATCAAACTCTTTAAGATTCATCCTCTGGGTACCATGAATCTCTGTACAGCTCTATTTCTGGGTCACAGTGGTGAACTGCCAAACCCACAAACCAAGGTTTCGAATTTTCAATTAGGTGTTAGTTAAATTTTTAGGTTTCATTTTAAATTTCATGACAGATGATAAAGTCATCAAGTCTGAAGAGACTACCGCGCAACAAATCCTCCTCCTGCATTATGATACCCACCAAACCCTACTGATACACCTGACTGACCTCATGTCTTCTATTTCACCTGTTTTCTAAAGTGATAAAGTTGAAATATTACCGTGGCTTAAATATGCTCAAATGTAAAATACAGAATAAACAAGTGAAATTCCATCAGGCTGTCCTGCATCTCTCTGCACAACTACCTAAGCTTCAAGAACACAGTTTTCTATATTCAGTATTTTAAACTTGGCTGAACATTTGTTGGATAGCAACAAGTTACTTTTATTTTAATTGTGTTTATTTGATAAACCGGTCAAATGTAATTCATTGGCTTTCTTTTTAAAACTTACTTACTGAAAGTTTGCACCCTGACCCACACACACACCACATGTACAAACAAAAGCGCACACCACTATTACCACCACCAACTTTGTCACAACATCACAGGAAGAACGGAGACTGATGTTAACACTGTATGCTGAGGGAGGGGGTTGGCGAGGGCGGTTGTGATTCTACTTGTGCAGGACGGTGGATATGAGAGCAGCATGACAAAGGTGCCCATTGTTCAGCTTCATTAAAAAAAAACAAAAAACCTGCGAGTGTGGTTTCCCTTTTAATATCTGCATCATCACAGGAGGAAGAAGAGACAGAGGACACTGGCTCAGGAAAATACCGCTAACCGTCACAACAGTATCTGTCTCCACATAAAAGACCAAACAGATGAGACAATCCTCAGCGACGGGCCAATCAACAAATTACATCACAGCAGCCATAATGAGCGCACTGACTGAAAAGAAGCCAGTCATTAGGCTGCTGGACTCAACGCTATAAGCATTTCCTACTGAGTTATCTTCATGTTGATATGGTGAGCTATAACAGTGCCTAACTTTAGCAACAGAGGAAATGGGAGGGAAGAGGCTGCGTCGTCAGGGTCAAAGAGGCGCAAAAACGAGGAACGTGGTTAGTTACTGAAGTCTGGTTGTTTCTTAAGACAGCAGGAGTGGGGGGAAAGGAAATCGGTGAACACCACAGCAAACACTGACAGAACGGTGGCCCAATAAAGATGTCGACCATTCACACTACTGTTTAATAAAGGGAAGCTTGAGAAAAATAAGCCCAAAGCTACCTCTACCTCCTTTTGAAGCGGTTGCATTCAAGATGAAACGATCACAGCAGCACAGACCTGACGAGGAGCAGGAGGAATATGACGCTCTGAGCCCAGAGGACTGAAAAACAGATTCTGAAAAGCCCCCGTGCGGCTCCCAAACGTTTAACACAGTGAATTACATTTAATCTCATGTAGGAAACAGTAAGAATGCTCGAACGTGTGCTTCAAAGATTAAAAGGAGTAAGGTGCATGTGGTGGTTTGAGAGGTGCACACTGCGGTCTATTAGCAAAGCATGGCAAGGGTTAGCAAATGTTGAGTCCAGCTTTGACGAAGAGAAGAAAGGAACAGAAAGTCATAGTTTATCCCTTTGAAGACAACTGTGCAACTGTCTGGCACAGACGAGCAAATAATGAATTTTCTTGGGAGAGGAATCAAAGTGAAACCCAGAAGTCTGCTCACACTGATGCATTTCATACTAGCCAAAATGTCCATTGTGTACCTGCTGCTTTTTGCATTTGCGCTCAAAAGCTGAAATATCCCCCTTTTTCCAGATGTTTCCCCTGTGTTCCTCCTCCTTGACTCGTCTCTGATGAACTGGAGACGTTGGACCGAGCTACCGAAGGAAAAGAAGCCAAAGGCAGCTGCCATTGCATTTCCAGCCCCTGTCTTTGCTAAAAAACAGCAGGCAGGAATAGCCTGAGGTCAGTGTCACCCCCTACAGACAATCAGACACGAGGAGACAAAAACATTGTCATGAGGGCTGTGATTTATTCCTCCCTTAACGGGTTTCCCTTGTTTTCAACCACTTCCTGTCACAGTGGCTTCTCTTCCTGGCCTTAAAGTTTAGGCCACAGTTGATATTTTACCATTTGGACTTGTTCTAGACAAACGTGTTCCCTGTTTCTAGAGCCTCAGTAACCGTGTGTGGCCCTGGAACTAACATGTCCAAAATGGATATTGCTGTTTGCGTAAGAGATCAATTAATGATTATAGGTTAATTAAGTAATGGAAGACTAATGCACATGTAATCTGTCAGTCACGGAGAACCGCTTGAGAGAGCTGTTGATTCAGCTGAATGGTTTGCGTTGCTGTAGGGCTGCATGCATGCATGTGTTTCTATTACTTTACTCAACTTGCTCGTATCACTGCGGGCAGGCTGACAATAATAATGTTCATGAAAAATGATCAAAAGAAACGTGACGCTGCGCACTTTTTTGGGAAACCTGTCCTAAGTTTGAGAAACACAGCTGTCTCAGAAGCTACTGCCATCTGTCTGGTGACAACTTTTGGAGGTTTCCAGTGTAGGCGGCAGATATCATATAGCCGATATATATGGAAAAAGCTAATTAAAAGATAAATTGTTGTCAAATGATTACCTTATTCATTTCAATTTTGCATTTTAGCCAATTAGAGTGGCCACTTTTGCTGTCAACACAGACTGTCTATCTGCATGCAGCCTAAAGCCGCTCAAACGTGATTGGTCAGAACTACTATGTCCCTGGACCTCTGCATCCTCACTAAGTGGCCACCTTTCTATGGCTGGAGAAAAATTTAGGAAGGCACAGTTGAAGTAATTTGATCCATTAACACACACACACACACACACACACACACACACACACACACACACACACAGGCACATGCACATCTAAACCCTAGTTAAAGAAAACAGGATTACTGCACAATCAGGCCAAAAAGCCTTTTCATCTGAGAGGAGCAGAATCAATAAGCAAGGCTTTCTATGAGCGTCAACAAGTTCAGACACGGGCCGGAGACTCAATCACTGTAAAAGCTGTTTTCACAAAACCGTGGATTCTTATTGATGGTGATTCACAGGGCTGCAGTTTGAGTGGGAGAGAGTCAGCTCAGAAAGATTACGGCATTTATTCAGAACATCATAAGCCCGGTGCAGAGTTTGGAGTAGCCGCCGTGTCTTTTCTCGTTGAGTCATGCGTTGCTCTGTGACTTCTCTCGAGAACCTTTCCAGGGCTTTGGTGTAAACAGAAAAGGGCAGGCTGGCCAGTGGAGAGCAGACGGATCACTTCTAGCACAACATGCTGGCAGAGAAAGCCACACCAGAGGACTGTGTGTGTTGTGTTGTGTAATGATGCAAAACCACTGGAGCAGTGGAGGGTTTTGATTCAGGGGCAGAGAGAGAGGGAGAGAGAGAGAGAGAGAGAGAGAGAGAGAGAGAGAGCCGTATCTGAGATCAGTAGGAAATAACTGCACCAAGAGCGGATCTGGAGACTTCTGGTTTCAGTTTTTTGACGTTTACTTTGCAAAAGCGTGTAAAGAAATGAGCCGTCCCAGGTAATGTCTGATTTGGGGGGAAAAAAAGATCTTATGAATGCCTTCATTCAGGTATTATGTGTGTTTTTATGTCTTTGGGACTCCATGTTTGTTGAAAGTGTACAAAATAATAGGATTATTTAAGATTTCACCGACAAAGTTGAACTGTGGCGGCAGCTTCTACTGAAGAAAAGTGCCCTTTTCATGCAGATATGTGAATGTGGGTGAGAGGTGGTGGCAGTGCAGAGTGTGCCAGGAGAGGGCGATGGTTAGAGGCCTGCTGGGGCACTTTTTATTGAGTGTATCAGGAGAAAGTGTAAGGTTTAATCTGGAGATGTCAAATTCATGTTTTGTAGTGGAGCATGGACATACAGGGAGACGAAAATGAACCGTCAGAGCTGTTTAGAAACACGGTGAGGTCCCTCAGTAAAAGAGCATCAGAGGGAAGGCACAAATCACTGCAAATCAGCGAAGGAATCTCCCTTGTTGATGATGTCGCTGAGGATAGCAGCATCGGAAAACCAAAATAAAAACAAAGGACAACAATGAAACCTTATCCTTCAAGGTTTTCCAGCCTCACTTTGTTTGGTTTACAGTCTATTCTGAGTGTGTGTGGTGCAACACGAACCCTCTGTGGCCGTCGGAGTATCTATAGATCAGTGGGGCGGGTTACAGTCAAGACTAAACTGTAAACAAGTCCCATCCAGAGACCACAGCTGACCCGGCAGCGCACATCCCCGACCGACTGATTCATCGTCTTCAAAAGGCCGAGAGCAGCCTCCTCAACAGCTGCGCGATGAATCCCCAATAAATCCACCACGACCAAAAAGCTTTGAATCTCGCGGAGGAAGTGAGGATGCAGGTGGCTGGAGTGGAGTTTATTGCAACACATACTTTCCAGACGACCAAAACAACAAGAAAGACACCCCCCCCCAACCTCCCCCTCTCCCCTCCCCTCCCCTCCTTCCCTCGTTCACGTCTCCCGATTTCAAAGGCGTTCTGCAGGGAGGGAGAAAGCACTCGGAAGCAACAGCCTTTTGTTCAAGGGTACTTTTGCATGAGGGAGAGACGGCGTTTTGTTTATGGGACAACATAGTGTTGCCATTAAGGCTTTAATCAAAACTGTTTTCTAGAGTCAGCCTTGAGTGACACCCCTCCCTGCCTTCCCCCCCCCCCATCCTCCCGCCTTTGGCCCGCTTGGTTTGGTTCCCACTGAAGGAGCAACAGGAGGAGGAAGAAAGGAGCGGGGAAGTGTGGGAATGTCTCTACATCGCCGCCACGGCGGGCAGCTCCTAAACATGGCTTTAAATTAGGGGAAAAGAAAACACAGGCTAAAAAAAGGCAGTCGCCTAACTATACTCCTGCCTGCTAATTTGTCACCACTTGAAAAACGGGGAAAAAATAGCAACAGTTTTAAATCACACTACTTTAAAGTCAGGATATGCCAGCCAGGGTGTATGGTAGAATACTTAAACACAAGGAAGATTTAGGTCAACTCCATCACAGTTGCACATACATTTAAAGCATTGTGGGTGGAATCTATGGAGCTCTGGCTGCGTTCATATTAGAGGGAAGCAGAAATGGAGAACACCGAGTGTCTGGTTCTGGCTGGCTGGCTGGCTGGGATCGGACCAGTGACAGCTGGGGCTTGAAAGCCTTACATCCAAAGCCAGGGCTCACTGCCACTTGCTACATAGCAGCGCTGAGCTAAGCCCACCCCCTCCTGTCCAAGCCCTCACTCTGAAAGATCACTGTCCCGAACAAAACATTAAGCCCCTGCCAAATCATTCCCTCTAAAACCATCTTCTCTTTAAAGTCTAAATCCAAGAGCGGAAGAGGTGCTGGAGGGAGGACAAGATGGCAAGATGGTTTATCTGTCTGCTGCCATGTCTGAGAGGGGACGGGGTCACAGAGAGGGGAGTTTCTCAGAGGATCCAGCAAGGAAAAAGCATGAAGCATGGTGAATGGTGTGTGTGTGTGTGACTGTACCTTATCGAGCAGCGGCAGACAGCGGGGTACCCTGTGCTCCAGTTTGACAATGGTGATAAATTCACTCTCTTGCCGTTCATCCTCGCTTGTGTTGCACAGAGACAGAGGGTGATACTGCAAAGAAAAGAGAAACAGAGAGATGGGTCACCACAGGAGAGCAATCAGTTATTAAAGATCATTTTTTACAGTTTTTGCATTGTTCGCTGCACAGTTTTAGATGCGAAGCCCTCATAAGAAGTGTAAGAAGCATGAAGTCCTAAAGCTCCTGAGATGAAGTCACCTAATCCCACTGATATATCACTTCTTGGACACTGGGAACTGGTCTGAAAATACTGTAGTCAGTGGCTAACAGTGTTCTTTCAGTGACTGCAGCAATGAAAATCACAAAACATCGTCCATGCAACACTTTGTTTTACACCATTTCAAACAAAACTACCTGACCACCCTGATGGATACTGAAGCACAGACTGAAAATTACAGCTGCGTTTCCATTCCAAAGATGGAGGTTAATTTAAAACCTGGTGTAGGAGCATGGTGTAGGAGCATGGTGTAGGAGCATGGTGTAGGAGCATAGTCTAATAAGCACTTCGGACCATGTTCATGTAATTACTCTCATTGCCAGAGGGGGGAGACACAAGTCCCCCATTATTAAGATTTCCTTTAGCTTTCCCACAAAGGGGAAATTTGTATTATAGCTTTAATCACACACAACAGTGACAAGAACGGCACATATGTTTATAGAAAGACTCTATTTAATACATAATTGACTTAAATGCCCTTCTCTTCTATACTTCTACTGATAGATTACCTCATTTTTATTCATTCTTTCAGCATATATTTAGCACTGTGATTACAGTTGGTACTGAGACAAAAATTGTAGCAAAGAATAAAGCAGGGGGAGGTGGACTGCAGTAAGCCAACGTCTGTTCAGTGCTTTGGTAAAGGCACAATATTGCATTAAGACATCATGCAACCTACCAACAGTACATTAAGTGACTTTATAGATTGGAGCAAGGATGAGACCGGGGTACCGGAGCTGGTCTTCACACCAGCAGAGAAGGCTCTTAGCTGATAACAGCTTCAGCGTGTTAAATTAAGGTGTTTCCCTTCTAAACCGTACCCAGTTGATATCAAGAGGAAAAACTTGGGCACCTTACAAAATCAATTACATGGATGGTGACGTTCACTCCCACTCAAAGCCTTGAGGACTGAAAGAACGAGAGAGATTCTTTGGTAGGAACATTTGATCCCCTCTGAAAGGGAGGAAATTCGTAGCTGCTGAAAGGCTGCATTTAAGAGCTCAAGGGATAGCAGCAGTGTTTGCAAGTCACAGACATGCTGTCACGGGTACGAGGAATTGCACAGTAGTCCAGGAGGGAGCAAACAGCTCCTAACACACCCCCACGCATCACTAATTTGTTCACATGATATCAATGAGAGCAGCAACACAGGGCTACTAGATCAGTCCTTGCTCCAGCTCACACATCACCCTGCAGCGTCCAGTCTCGGTGCTCACCCACACCCCTGCAGAGCAGTCCCACCCTGTCCTGCCCTGCCCTGCCCTGCGCAGGCCTGTCCCGGCCTGGTTCTGCCCCGGTGGGCCTCTTCATGTGGCTGTGGGCTGAGGTCATGGGGCTCCCCCTCATCTCACCCAGCGGAAATCCCTAAATTAAAAAGACCCAAGGGTGACATCAACAGCTGGCACCCCAGTCCAGGGGAATTGACGTAATGCGCTGCAAAGGGCTGGTGCATGTCTGTCAGAGAGCAAGAATGAGGAGAGGAGAAAGAAAGTGGACTTGGGGGACTCGGGTGGGGCACGGAGGCAAAAAAAAAAAAGAACTCCCATAAATAATTAATATTATCTACTGTGAAATATATATGTATATATCCTCATTTGTTTTATATAAGTCCAAATAGAATTGCAAATTTGTGTGGTGCTCGTTTCACTGGGGCGTGGGGGTGTGTCAGATGAAAAAAGGTTGGACAGCACTGCTATAGAGAACTGAAGACAGGACAACACATGCGCCCAGAGGGACGGAAACATCCTGGAAATAAATCCAAAGCTCCACTCGTGAGTTGGGAGTTGAAATAGAAAATAAACGATTTGAAGATTTGAAGCTGTGCGACGTTTTCAGACGCCCGTACGTCGCCCCTTACGGCAGCCCCCTCTGCTCAGGCAGGCAGACAGGCAGCAAGACAGCATGAACTCCTGGCCTGGCCTGGCCTGCAGGCTGCGCTGCCAGCTGCCTCTACCAGTCCACATTTACTAGGCCCAAATTAAAGGCCTAGAGTTGAACTTGGCCCTTAACAAAGAAAGAGAAAGAAAATAAAATAAAATCCTTTAATGACACTACTTCACCGACGCCATGACCTCTGCTCTTTTTTGCTATAGGTTTGTGGGAAATGTTGAGCCACATTCAGCGGGAAGAATCCGATTTTACGGTAAAGCTGCGGCGCTTGTTTGAATCTCAGGGCTTACTCGCTGGTGTTGTTGATCTTGTTGTGATGTTAAACGTGTCGATGCACGGGACTGTGCAATCATACCTAATAAAGCAGGTAATAATCCAAAGGCTGAGCCAAACAGGCTGAGAAGGAGCGGCTGGTTTTAGTTTCCTCTGGCTCTCTGAGGCTCTGAGGGCAACCACCTCGATGGTCACAGTGTCTATGTTTTGCGTCGTTGACAAAACTAAGCATTATCTTCTATTTTGGATGTGCCCACACCACTTACAATCAGATGGCTGTGAACACTCTCCATGTGCCACCATGGGTGCCATCTACCACTTAGGAACACGCTGCCGCTGGACTATAAATGGCAAGCAGGACTGACTGAAACGTCTTCATCGGTCCACGGTTTTTGTACGGCCCTGAGAAAAAGGGGCCTGGGAAACCGAATCACTGAGTCTCCATTTCACAGGGACTAGAAACCACAGGGCACGCAAACAGTTCCCCACAGACTGTTAACAATGCTCACTCCTCCTCCTCCTCATCTGTCTAGATCCGTTGCAAAACTGACGGGGACATGTCCCTCGGTTCCTTTGTAGCCACGATTAAAGGCATTCCTTTCCAGCTCAATCAAAGGCTACCCCAAAAATATTCCGAGGCAAGAATCTAACAGCCTCAAAAACAAATAGACGGACAGAAAAAGGGGAGAATAAATAGTAGCTGCGGTGAGAAGTCAATAATATTTTTTTTCCACTCGCTTAGCCCTGCGGATCTTCTTTTTTCATCTGCCAATAATCAGCAAGAGAGCTTTCTAGTTCATCTGCTGCCAGCAGGGAACCAGGCCCAGGCAGTTATGTCAGTGTGTGTTAGAAGGGGGGGGGGCAAAAAGAGCTCGCACCTCTCATCGAGCTCCACCACTCGATTAGCGGCAGCACAGGTCAGAAGGTTAAGAGCTGCTGGATGAAATGCTATATGTAAAATTATCTAAATGATGCAGATTGGTTTAGTCGGAGATGAAAGGAACGTATCGGCGTGTGATTATTCCATCATGGAGTATAAATCAAGGCTGAGAGCAACGAAGGCGAAAGGCTCCTTCAATGGAGCTCTGCCCCTGAGGCCTGGAAAGCCTGCCAGGTTAGTGCATAACAGGGAAGAATTCAATCAACCCTGCCACATGCAAGCTTGCAGGCGCGCGCACACACACCCACACACACACACACACACACACACACACACACCTAAAAGCACGTAGTATCTGTTGCTGGAGTTCCGACTGACCCACTTCTTCAGCGAGTGACTCAGCCGCCCATGTCTGGGCTCTAAATCTAATGAAATCTCTTCGTCTCTCACATTCTCTTGAGACTCCGCCATTAAACACACACCTGTTCTGTGTGTCCCTACGCACGCACACATGCACACACGCACACACGCACACTTGCATTACACTCAACTCATATAAAGGGTCCAAATCATCCATGCAGGCTGCTGAAGCGAGCCACAGAGCTTAGCGGTTTAAGCAGAGAAATTGAGACCGGGCTGGACACCAGGCATCGGCTTTTGTTTGCCAAAGTCAACAGAATAGCTCCCATATTTGACATAAACCATCAAAGTGCTATTAGAATCGCAATTTAGTGCTGTAAACTGAATATCTGTTTTGATTCTCCGCATGCAGGCTGTGTGTCAGCAAAGAAGTGATTTACGTGGTCTCACCCAACATGACTCAGTTCTTATTCAGGTTCTATATCTGTCTCTGGAGGTGTAAATCAAAGCTTCCTCTCCTTCAGTTTGGCAGAAGATTCTGTAATGAGGGCAAATGTTTGTTTTAAGCGGTTGCCAAAAAGAGCAACAAGACCACATGTAATAGTCAGAAGAGATCTGAATCTGGTTGCCTGGGTTACTGGGCAACACTTACTGTGGATCCCTGCTAAGTTTTGGCTCGGTGTACATGTTCGTTAAGGGTAGAGGGAGCCTGTGGTGACGGGGGCCACTGCTTCCTGTCCCGCCACCATGGAAACACATCAGCCAGTAAGTCTGAACATCTTGGTGTGGGAGTTTGAGTGAGAGCTCACAGAGCGCACAGCTATGTATTGTTGCTAGAGGCACCTGAGCGTGTGCCTGCATGCGGACATGTGTGTTTCTACTGATCTACCAGGGCAAAAAGTCCCTCTGTGGTCCTGCAGGGGAGTGAGTAACTCAGCGCTGGGTGCAGGAGTGTTAGCCTGAATCTCAGCGGTTCATTTAGGGAGGAGGTGAGGGGGGGGCGCTGAAAGCCAAGGCACTGAGCCTTTCCTCAAATGTCATATCTGTCCTTGGACCAATAATCAAGCAGCACTGGCTTTTACACGTACTGTGGTCCAGCTCTCAGTGCCATAGATGACATAGATACACGCTCTTCATACCACACTCCTCAGTCAAACAGCCTTGTATCTCATGACCCTACACTACACAAGTAGATTTATATGAAAGGCTGATACGAGAGTGACGCCGGGTTGCCCGGAGCCAGGGGAGCTGAGCGGAGCATCTGGAAAAGTGGGCTCTGAGGCCCTCGCGTCTCCTCTCTTTGCAAATGCAAACGAACAGGAGGCATTACTGCTTTGGTCCTGTCAAAACAAAAGGCGTGTCATCTTTCCCCCCTCGCTTTATTGACAGTGTCAGGCCCATATCCAGTAACGGTTACCACAGAGAATGACTTGGGGAAACGTGATCCCATAATGAGGCCCAAATAATTACCACCAGCCCCAAATTTGCCCGGGCGCTTTCTTTAAGTAGGAGTGCTTCCCCCCCAACTCCAGGGCCGTCAGACTGTCTCTCTGTTCTATAAAAGGGATTAAACAAGAGAGAAGAAAGAACCTGGAGAGGGAAGAAGTGCTGGGCTTAAAGAAAGGAAGCTGAGGAGTGAGTTTGAATGTTGTTGCTAAACAAAGTTGCTAAGTAGTGGGACTGGTGATGTGACAGATGGGGGAATAAATGTTTGGTTTCTCTGATGCAGCAGCACACTGGAAGACTTGCCTAGTCTCTAATGGAGCCTGGTAAAGTTTCATCATATCTTGCAGCAAAAAGGTTGAACCGGGATGAACTCCCAACTGCCGCACCTGCGCTTTGATCAGTGTGTCAGATTTTCATTCATGCATGGCGAAAGTCATTAAAAATACTGGATTTTAGAGCTTAGTGGGAGTTATAATGCTCCCTGTGAAAGCAGCCGTAAATCTTAATTTGTCTCCGATCCATGTGCTTAAGACGGGTTCTTAGCTTAACCCTTCAGGTTTTGTTCGCCTGCTGTAGCTGCCGTAAGTGACTGCACTTAGTCTTCCACAAACAGGTTGCAGAGACGGTCAAACAGGATCTGGTTTTGGATCCAAAGGATGACTGGACAGTCAGAGGGACACACCCTGCAAGAACCTCTGACCTGTATTTGAAGTCTTAAGCCCACAGTGAGACTACACCCACACAGAGCACGCAGGAAAGCAGTGAGATGAGGAGCAAAATGAACCTATTGCAGAGTAAAATGGAAATTTCTGGATGTTGCAATACTAAATATTGTCCAGCTATTGTCACTTGACCAACTGTAAGAAGGTAATATATGTAGTTACACCTTGATCACCGTGGAAACAGCCCAAAGATGGAGCCCCGCGTCCCTTCCGCACTCCCTGCACAGGTTCAGGTCGTACGCAAACACACATATATACACACCCTCTGAAACATACACAACATGGACAACTAGGGCCACTCCATCAGCCTCAGGCCAGCGCTGCACTATACATTTCAAAGCTCTGAGTTAAACATAAACACAGCACTTCCCTGTCATAACAAGTCAGTGGCTCGGTAACCCGGCAGTTTGTTAGTATTGCAGTGATCCTTCTTCCCTGCAGACACGGGGGCCACATCCACACGTCCTCCAGGCTTCCTCCGGCCTGTCCCTGGCCTGCAGGACCACTGTCAAACTCTCTCAGGTTCCACAACATCAGTCAGAGGGAGAAGCCGCACATTTCAACGTGTCAGTCACTTAAGGTTGGGGACGTGGGGTCAGCTATGTGGAAAGAGATTAGCCGGGGCGAATGAGGAAGGGTGTTCAATGAAGGGAACTCCGAATAAAAGCAGAGCTGGAGTCCAAGAAGCAGACAAAAATGAAATATGAGGCCAAGACGCAGAAGGATGAGCTGCCTGTTATGAGCAAACATTCTGCAATTACTGTCAAGTCACCTATTGCACCTTTACCTGCTGCTTATTGCATTGGATCTGTTTCAAAAACTCTGAATCAGGGCTCATGTTTTGTATACTCACTACAAAAGCGATAGTATTTTAAGCATCAGCTAACAGCAACACAAGATTAATTAGTAATTAATCAGAATCATAAACGTTCCAAATGACACGACAACCGATGCAACAGAGGAGTCAGGACATCACCAAAGTCAGTAGGATTCATCCTCTGGGGACCATGACTGTTTGTCCAAAAGTTCACGGCCATCCATCAAACAGCTGTTGAGATATTTCAGTCTAGACCGAGGTGGTGGACCAACCAGCACGCAGACCAACACTCGCAATCCCTGCAGCCAAGCTAACGGCGTGTGGCTAAAAACATATGTGACCAACCCCGGAGAAACATACGTAAACTGATGCCGCCGCTGGTCAGGAGGAAATGTTTCACGCTGTGCGAGGGCCTGACTGTAGATCTGGTACATGCTCGCTTTCAAATTAAAAGCACTGGATGAAACAGAAAATAGTCTCACTCTCCTCTGAAAGTCAGGACGGCGACACCAGAGGAAGGGCTGCACTGTGGTTGTCTTTAACGAGAGACAGGTGCCCTTTTTACACGCTCGCACGTAAAATAAAAAACAGTAGGCTGCTGGGGGTGAGTTTTTACACCCCTCTTTCATTTGGAAATGCAATCCCATGATCCCCCCCCCCAAACCCACCCACCAACATGTCTCTTTTGCAGCAATATGCTGTTCTTAAAGAGGGGTCAAACTTTATTACAGCATATGAGAGGGAGTCACTTTTCCTCCTCTCTTCCCTCCTTCCGCTCGCTGCTCCAGCTCTTCAACCGTTCTTCCAGTCAACCTCATAAAACTCAGACCCTAAACGCAGCTTGTGGGCTGAAACTGAATGCCACTGTGCACTGTCATAGCCGGCCAATGAGCTCCTCTTTGTTCATAAAGCCCTGTGCGAGGAAAGGAGCGTGTGGACGTCTAACTTTAAAATCGCCATCGGTGCAGGAGGAAGAGTGAGCTTGAATGGGGATGTGTTTGAAGTACTTGACTAATTCTCCCTATTTATTGGATTTTCATGCATTTCCATATCCTTACATTGATGGTGACATTATTAGCATTATTGTCTCTTACATTCACAAATTAAATATACGGTGTTATCTTAAAATGCAAAGGTTTTAACTGAATTCAAAGTTATATATATATATCTATACTGAACACCAGTACATTTAATATCTAAACTGGAATGATTACATTTTTATATGTGGATTATGGAAACATACACTAAGGGACCCTTTTTTTAAACAAGTACCTTTATTTAACAATAGAAGAAAGTTATTTATTAGTTGTTTAACTTTGTGTTGTCACAATATGTTACCACATGGTGGTAACACTACAGGTGTATATTGGGAATATATACACAGATATGATACTGATAAGTTGTTGCAAACATCAGCAGAACTGGCAGCAGGTGGTGTTCACCTGTTGGCTGCTCAACACAATTCAGAAAGTGAATCAAGCATAAAGGGAGTGTTGTAAAGCTCAGTTATCAGGGTTAGAGCTTCCAGCATAAATCACTTCCCCGAAATACCCTCCGAGGCGTCCTCATCCTCCCATCTGCTCCGAGCACACGGCAGACAAAATGACTTCCTCCTGCCTCGCGGTTGATTCGTTTAGCATCTGTCCACCAAACCATACCAACGAGTTATATAGTTCAATGTTCAGCCTTAATTTTTATTTTCCAAGAACGAAGAAATCAGCCATAAAACAAAGGAGAGTCCAGAAAATGCCTCCCCAGTGGAGAAAAAAAAAGGGATTTTCAGATTCAGAAACTCCATAAAAACACTCTTTCAGAGGAGTATTTTTACTGTGCACTTGTCATTACCTACTATTCTGTCATGGAAGATCTCTAATTAAATCCAGGGGAGGATCCCGTTGGAAAGGAAAAAAGAAAAACAGTGACATATTTCTCCACAGATGTCACCGTTTGCCACTATCCCTCCACTCCACCCCACAGGGAATCCCATAATCACCTGTGGCCGATGTCGGAGAAATGCAGTCATGAAGGCAAAGAGCAAGTAAACACAACAGCTAAATAAAGGGCTTCTCCGTGTTATTTTTGCCCTTTGCATATGTTCATGTGGCCATATTGCTCAGGCACACGCACACGTACACACGCGCGCTGCATCCTTAGCAACCCCATGAGTAAACAGCCACAAAAACATCAGCAGAGCTCCCTTCTGATGTGGCCGCCGACTGCCTGCAACACACCTTGTAATTGGCAGCATAATTGTTTTCTTTTTCACTGCTATATTTCACTTTGGCTCTGAGGCAGGCGTTGAAGCAACCTGATTTATGGTCAGGGAATGTGCTGAGAGCTTTTCAAGACAAACCAGCGCAGATGTTTCTGACGGAGGCTGACATTCGCGCATTGGGTTGTCCACCTGAGTCACTGGATGGGGGGAGAGGAGGAGGGGGGGGGTGCCCTCCTGTGGTGCTACAGTGCATGTGATCCCTCCCTTCACCTCCTCCTTCTCTCTGAGGGTGCCCTGCTGCTGGGTGCTGCAGGGCTCCAGTCCCAGCTGGGTCCTGTCTTGTTTTAATGTCCAAATGGAGGGTACAATTGTGTGTATGTGTGTGTGTGTGTGTGTGTGCGCAGAAGTATGCATGTACGATATGGGGAGGGGTTGGAGGGAAGGGGGTGTCAGGGTAAACGTCGCTGAGGCGTGGGCACGCAGCCAGGAGCAGGGGAGCTCCTCATGGAATGCCATGGAAAAATGAGACAGAGGAATGCAGACTCCACCGAGCAGTGTAAACAGGCTGGGCTGAGAGAATGCTGCCATGCCGCTTTGAAGTCGCTTCATCTCCCTGCAACACATACACACACAAGCGCACACACACGTACACACACACAAACATGGATCTCCTCTAGTATGATTAACCAAGAAAGCATTATTTTACCTAGTGGCCGGTACATCCTGCTTTGTTCATGATCCTAGAGCGCGAACAGTGCGTTTTGTGCATTTTCACCCTGCTCTACGTCTCCCAGGCAGGAACTTACACTCTATTTATTCCTCAAACACACAAGCAAACACTTCAGCAGCACGTAAACACACACATGCACCCACGCACACGGACCGCGCAGCCACACAGAGCACGTCCGCACGCGCAAAACATATACAGACGCTCACACCTGCTCTCCCTCTGCATGCACGACACTTCAAGGCTTCCTGCCGCGCTGACGAGAGTGGATTTTTATGTCTATCGTCTATCTCCTCAGACTCCAACCCTCCCTTCTCTCTCTCTCTCCCCCCCACACCCTTCCACTCCGAGCCATGCTTCAGTATGGCCTTTCAACAGCTTTGTTGAGCGTGCGGCAGTGATATGAGGCGAAGAATGTCTCCGGTGTAGACAGTAGACACGCAGGCACCGGAGCCTCTACCTCAGCGTCTGAGCCAGCCGGCTGAGGAATCCACTCAAGTGGGCAGGTAAACACTGCTGCCCTTTGGAACACCACTCTCTCTTACAACCACTGTGTGTGTGTGTGTGTGTGTGTGTGTGATAGAGATAGAGAGACTGTAGAAATGAATAAATGGCACCTGAAAATCACTGACAGCTAGGTTGCATGGATATGCAAAACTGAGTTTCAACACGTACCGGGGTTTGATTTGCTTTTACAGCAGGAAATGAAAATTCTTTATTTCTTAAAAACATGTATGGTTACTTGCTTTTGCTTTGAAAATAAAGATTGGCATATGCCATATACTGATTTTGTGCTTTGAACAAAAGAAAAGTGCATTAAAAAAAGTTAATTTTCCTCTAACTTAAAGTTGCACAGACACCTTTTAATCTTTTCCTCGCCCTCTAGCGTTTCCAAATGGTATTAGTGTTGGCGCAGCTGTGTGAAGACAACCGGACCGATTTCAGTTTTCCTCAGAGTCGAGAAATTTGTTCCCAAAGTTCTGTGAAGAGAGCAGCATGGTCGTTAATTCTACATGGAGTCACATCAGTGTTTGTGCTGCTTCACTTCACAACGTGCTACTGGATGAACAGCAGGGTCTGATGTCGCGGTGGAAAGGGGGGGGTAGAAGAAAACATTTAGAGAAAAAACATGAGTTTATTCATTAATTTAGCCGTTCACTGAGACATGGAGGCGGGGGAGGAGATAGCACCTGGCAGCAGACTGAGTGACGCAGTCAAAGTGAGGCTTGGTGACCAAGGTGTCATTATCCTGCAGTTATTACATTGTGCAATCAACCTTTCATTCATAACTAAAAGTTAGAGAAAAGAACTCGACTGTCGCCTGTTTAATTACATAAATGACGTTTTAATTACACTATTTCATATACGGGGGTTGGGAGGGAGGGGCAGGCCAAGTCATTGTATTTATGCAGTCTGATGTCCCATATTTGCCTCGGGGAGCTTCAGAATCTGTCAAACACGGGACAACAGCAGCTGTTTCATTTACCAGAGTCATGAATGAAGACGAGGCGTCGAACCACCTCAGGTCACGAGCTAATCTCTAGACCACCGCAGACCTTCGGCTCTATTGCAACGGTTTCTTCCTTGACCCCGATACGGTTTCCAACCACTCCCCTGAGGTATGTCTCACAACTTTTCTGCTGCTGCTGTTGAAAAAAACAACTCACTCATTATAATTTTGACCTGAATGTCAAACAGATAAACAGAACTGTTTACTTTTTTTATTTTCTGTTTAATGACAGGGCCAAACTAACACACCGTGGTTAAGTAGCAGTCCTAAACTAACACAATGCCAACATTTACTTTTCAATTTACTGGATGCTCCTCCTCCTCCATCAAACTGTAAACTGTAATTAGGCTGTATTAGACTCCTTGTAGTTAACTGAAGCAAGTTATGCACCTAACTGAACGTCCTGTACCGAGCGGTTAGAATGGAGGATTCTCTGAGCGAGTTAACTGAAGACAGAGTCGGAGGGTCCTCCAACAGTCGGGCCCATTACTGTAAATAACAGTGCTTATCTGCGCTGACGGAAGTCTTAAATACTGCAGGCGCAGGGTTGTATGCTAACATCTGCCTGCGCCAACAGCAGCACACACTCAACGCATCCATATATATACTCATAAAAGTCTCTGTGGCGTATATACACATAAATCACTTGTCCTACTCGGCAACAGTATGTATACAGTACACACATAGACACTAACACAGTTGTACTGAGCCGTGGCTGCTGCTGCCGTCTGCCATTGGACGGCTTTCATTTTCACAGCGGCGTGCCATCTCGGTTGCAAGAGCCTGAGCGTCTTTGGACATCGGTGCAGGCTCGAGTCCGATGAATGAACTCCGCAGCGTTCACCTACGGTGGTTTTGCCTGGGCGCCAGTGGTAAAAAAACAACAATTTAGGTAGAAAAACATCCAGAATATAGTCCAAAATCTCATGAGAAACGAAACGGCTCTGCGCAAATGTTATTTATTTAGACCTCATTCCTCATTAAAATATATTTGGCGCATAATTACAGAAGAGGAAGAGTATGTTGGGTGTATTGAGCCAGGCTCGATCTGCCTCAGACAACAAAACACAAGGCGCTCTTCTACCGCAGCGGCAACATTATGGAGCACTACTTCCTGCTTTAAAGGCCCTTCAGCAGTCTTCTGCTCTCCCTCTGTATTCTGCGGGATGAAAGGTAGGAGAGCCCGGAACAGAGCGCGGCCTGTCATCACCGCTGCGCTGTCATATCATAGGGAAACTTTTAAATTGGTACTTGTGCTGCCTGGCGAAGCAGGTCTGCTGGTGTATTCTCGTACCCGCTAGATAAATGTCTTCCGCAGGGACGGACGATACCACAAGTAGGTACCGCTGAAGTACTGGCCCACACTAAGAGGAGCCTCGGTCAGAGGGTATGGTGCATGCAACCCAAGCGGCAGTTCATCTACCTCCGCCATGCCTTTCACTCTGCTCCTCCTAACCTGGGAGCTCTCCGGGCCTGCAGACAAAACATTGCTGTTTTTCTGCAGATTCTTGGCAGTGACGGTGAAGGCCTCTCAATTCAATCACAGGCAAACCCAGACTGTACTTGAGTCTTGCATGCATTTTTTCTTTTTACTATCGTTGGCTGGGATTCATCGTAAACAGAGGTTCTGAATCCTTGCTGCCGCGTCCCCTGTAGAGGAGAGAAGGTATGTCCCTGACAGAGAGGGTGCCTTCCTTCCTTTTAGCCTCTGGCAAATGACTAAACCAGTCTGGGGTCAGTTCCAGGGAGTTTCTTAAGTCATTTCCTGATGGAATATTTATTTCAATCTCAGCTTTTCATGGGGTCACCCTCTTGCGGCCCAAGTCCTTTCTTCTGGGCCCCATCAAAATATTGTCCTTTCTGTCCTTGCCTTGTCTTTAGGGGTAGATTTATCGCTGGCATGCCTTTGTTTTCCAATATGGAGGCTAACCCTGTGGCTCTGGACACACGCCTGCACCATCACTATCAGATGCAGAGGAGCTATAGAGGAATTCTACTCCTATTTGTCAACAGCACTTTCACAGGCCGTGCCAGCTAGCCTAGAGCATTATTAGGTTATTATTATAAGGTTATTAGCTTAGGTTGAATTACATTCAGGTTTGCATTATTCTTAATTCAGTAATGTATATTATGGAGATGTGCATTAGATCGGTTGGACAGAAAATTAAGAGTCAACTGTCAATTAAAAGGTTAATTCTATTTTTTTTGAAGAAGAAATATCAAAATATGATTGTTTCACCTTCTCAGATACAAGGGTTTGCTTCCTGTCTTTGTTTTATGTCAAAATATGCATATGAAACTTTTCTCCATTGCTTCAAATTCCATGAAAACGTGTCTATTGGGTGTGCATATCGGAATTCCATGCACTAACACATACGTTCATGTTGCTGTGACCTCGGCAACCTTTCTTTTTTGAAACCTTAAAAAGTAACCCAGACATCCTGGTTCATGTGTCAAAATGTGTCAGACCATGGACGCAAATAACAATGTCATGAATCTAGGAAAGGATCTTTTTTCAAGACAAAAATCCATGAATGGGATTCCTCTGCATTACAAAGGAATTCAAATTTCCACTGCGGCATTCTGCGGTTAGAGCCTCCAGGCAGGTCCAGGGGTCTACGACACAAACAGGACCCTGCTGACAGAAACAAGGCTCATTCAGTGAGACAGATCAACTCCTCTTTACAATAAAGAGCTGGCTGGCCCTGCAACCTGATCTATTCTCTTTCCAGAGTCACTCAGCAGCCTCACATTAGACCTTTACACTTCCTCTGCTGGGTCTCCTTCCTCTGGCCCTGAGGGTGTGAGGACCATGGGTATCTGTGAGTCTCGGTGTGTGCGCGCTTGTGCCGAGGCGTGGGTCCAGTGGACACAAAAGAAGGTGACCTCATATGACATGAAAGCAAACTCGAGAATCCTGTCGCAACTGGAGTCAACTGGAGGGTCCACAATGCCGACGGTCCTGCAGTTGCCTATTAACTGTCATCTGAGTCAAGTTCGTCTGCTGATCCGCCCACAGCGAGCGCACAAATAAAAAATCCTGTATCGGGTTTTTCCTACCCTCAGTCCGTCTGATCAAATTATTAAAGTTTAGTGCTAATTGAAGACTACTGGAAAGGAATGTTCTACTAAGCAGCGGGCAGGTGACAACAACAATGTGGCAATAACGTTTCAGCACCTTTTCCTGCAGCTGTGGGTGGGTCAGGGGGTTGGTTTGTGGCATTTACTGCCATGCGAGGGGAGGAACTCGGTATAAAGTGGAACCAGAATTTCCTGATCCATTTTTATGCCCGAGCCTTTGTAGACAAGCCAACACATCTCCACGGTCGAGTGCACACACACCTGCACCCGGCGGAAAGAAGGAAGAGAGAGAGAGAGAGAGAGAGAGAGAGAGAGAGAGAAAAAAAGCAATGGAACTCGACTGTAGACCGCAGTAAATAACCGCATAAAATTAAACTCCTGGCAGGGAAATGATAAAGACTGAGGGAAAGCACAGCATTCCCTCAGTTAAGTCCATTCAAGCTGTGCTGCTATGTGGGTGGGCTGCAAATCAGAACCAGCTTTTACAGGCCTGTCCTTTAGAGGAATTGGCGCTGTGTGGCAAAGGCCAGCTGCCACTCTCCTCCAAACGGCATCACGCTCCAGCTCTCGTCTGGTAAACCACATCAGAGCCGGGCCCGGCAGTAACCCTGACCTCTAACGCCGCTCATCACCTCCCGATTGTAGCATCCCTCCCATTCCCATTCACACCCGCTTATCATTGCAGGATAATAGTAAAATAACAGAGCTGTGGTTAGAGGAGGGGGGGGCAGTGCCTCAGCATTAAAGGCTTCAGCCCAAAACATGCTCCTGTGGGTGTTCTGCTGATGTTAAGCATCTGTCTGTGCACTATATGAGAGGTCACTATAAATAAGGACAAGATGCATTTTTTCAGATCATATTAAGAATTTTCACCCACAGCACAGAGAAAAAAACCACTCATTGACTCCAAAAACTAATAAAAACTTTTTACCTCAGCCATAAATTCTGCAACTTAACAGCTTTCTTATCAGCTAATTGTTTTTAGACTGCTACTGTGCATGTTTGAGTCCACGACCGCGAAAAACAAATTTTTTTCGCTATCATTGCATCTGTCGATTAGTTTCTCCACGAACCTCCCGGTCGACTAAGTGTCAAAAACGGGGACAAGTGTCTCCGTCTGTGTCCCCAGGCCAAAGGTGGAGTGTTTGAATCAACAGACAGTCCAAAACTCAAAGACATTCAATGTAAAATGATTTCAAACAGAGAAAAGCAGCAACTCTTTGCATTTGATAAGCTGCAAAACAGATAACTCAAATGAAAGTGGCTTACTTAGTTTTCAGTTTATGAACCAGCCGTTGCCCCTCTGCTTAAGTCCAAATGGGGAAATACACACACAAGCAAAGTATTTGCTGATGGTCTAATGTTAAAAAGCCACAACAGCTTTGTTGTTTATTATATAGACGTTGATGTTTGGTCCATCAGCATGAATTTGAGCAGTGAATAATAGACTGACATTAAAAAGACAGGGGACTGTGGACCCCAATGGGACACTCACATTACTCTGTTTCTGTCTTTGCAACTAAGTGTTTTGATTGAAGGAGGCTGAGTGTTTCACTTGAACTCTAATTTGATTTGGCGTTGGATGTTTCATGAAATGAACCAATGCACTTTAATTATGACAAACTCACTGAGCGTGTTTCAGTCACAGCTCTTCCATGAACTAGCAACAGCAAAGCCATCCTGCTTCCATGCAGGTGTTGATGGTGCCAACGTGACCCCACAGTGTGTGCAAACACACAAACTCTTACTTTTAACTGCAGAGTCCCTCCGATTTCACAGATGGCTTCATGATCACAATTTGAACACACTAATCCTGTGTTTGTTTGCTGCTCTGCCCTCTATTGAGTTTAATTGATTTAATCTGCCTGCATGAAGGTGTGACTCATGGGATTCAGTAAGCTCAGTAATTGCAGAGGAATTAATTCTGTCTGATGCTCATAAAGCATTAGGTAAGCTTTAGGTGTGTCCCCCTGTGTATGTCAGTGTTCAGTGCTGTGCCATAGGCTGGAACGAATGGTTAAATCAATACAAGTAGACATGTGTGATTCAGGCAGATGTTTAGTCACGCTGACACTCTGCCAGTTTATTATCACCGCGATACTGAAAGAGCCCGATGTGAGTCATCCTGATAGCCCGGGCTGCTGTACTCTTCAAGCTTAGGCAGTATTACTATGAACTTAAGTGGTTATCTCTACTCTCTCTGTGATTCTTGGCACACAAACAAGCTTCAGACATGCTTTTCACCGAGGTGCCAGCTAAACACGTCACCCAGGTTAACAAAACAGTGGAATATCATTAGTCCTACTGTCCTACTCTCATACACTCAGAAACAATACCAAACACTATTCAGCAGTTATCTGTTTAACGTTTTAAAATGTTGACCCTGGAAACAGACCCTGACTAAAACTTTTACGAGGTTTTTCTATTTTCCCCTTTCATCAGTTCCCGAAGATCGCGTTGGAAAATGACTGCAGACGCTTCACAAGTGAAAAGTAGTCATCAAGATTTTCTCGACGAAGACCAGACCTCTGAAAGGGACTCTCTTTTTGCGTTGCTCAGCGCTGCTTAGCCTCGGGGTGTGTTTCATGTGATGGCTGTTTCACAGGCAGTTCTTAATTCCTCAAATCAGGACACTCAAGAGTAACTCGTCACTGATTTACTATGCAATAGAAAGTCATCATATACCCAGTTTCCTCTTTAAGGTGTAATTTATTATTCAAGCTTTGGTAAGCGTTGTGATTTTTTGGGGGTGTTCATAAGATCTACCCATCTACCCAACCCTCCAGACCTCCCATACAGGGAAACATTTATCACTTCGCCTGAAGGTATACCACTAAAACCCAGCATTCAAACTAAATGCAGTAGCTCATAAATAACCTGAACATTAAAAGCCCAACTGTAGTTATCAGCAACAACAAAGCAAAAGCAAAGACTCAGGCTACAAAAATTGTCCATACAAGTGGTCTGGCTCCTGGCCAGCCTGGCTCCGTCCAAAGGAAAAAAGATGGTACGACCAGTACCTCGAAAGCTCGGGAACAGAAGTCACAGCTCCTGGTAGTACAACCCTGAAATACTACCTTGAAATACAGCAACATGTGGTTGTTACAGTTTTTTGTATGAATTACCTGAACAAGATATAACATGTCAGCTATCAATGAGCTTTAGAGGTGCTCTTAGGTAAATCTTGTTTCTTTTTGCCAGAGCCAAGCTAGCAGTTTCCACCTGCTTTCAGTCTTAACGCTAAGCTAAGCTAATCAGCTGCTGGCTCCAGTTCGTATTCAATTGATGGGTAGTGGGTGTATCGAACATGTCATGTGCCTTTAAACAAAATGAAGTTTCCCAAAAATGTTGAAGTATTACGCACAAAAAGGAATTTTGGGCGGCGATAGATAAATACTTGTGTTTGCATGATGTGATTTTTCAGTAAGAAGTAAAATAAAAAGAAATGCAGTTACTATGTGACAGTTAATAATCCCAGTAATGCTCTAACTGTTACTTCCAACAACATGCAGGTCATGTTGCTTGAGTAACACTTCACAATAAGGTCTGCAAAATCTGAGTTACCAGAAGACAAATGGAAGGAAGGAGTTAATGACTGCTAGTTAACTATTACATAATAGCTAATAGTGAATGCTAATCAAGTGTAGCTAATGATTAGTTCATTTAGAAATGAACTTCCACAATAAGTCCTAATGGAGGACAATATCTATATATTATGAATATATGAGCTTCTGTTAAGCCTATAGTCAGGAAGGACAGAAGCCAAGAAACTGTTTCTACATAGGATAAAGGAACAAATGGAGAACCAAAGATGGGCAAAGCACAGATGAGTCACTGCAATGTTATGCAAACTATTTGCAAGGGCCTTACACATACTATATGTGGCTTTTGTGTAATGGGTATGATGCAGTAAGAAGCATCCACAGCCATGGGTCAGTGTTGGGATACAAGCAAACATCTGTGTCAACACAGAGCTACAACAGCTGCCCAGACCTCACTCTCCATTGGTTTACTTTAGCCATTCCTCTGACATACATGAACACACGCACGCAGGCACACGAGAATGAGTAAGTCTGCTTTATTTTGGAGCGCTAAAGTGCTGTTGGCAGCATTTAACAGCGAGAGTGTGTTTGTCTCACTGTGTGGACCCCACAGGCCAGACAGTTCTAGTAAAGGAGACGGGACTGTCGCCTCAGGAGAGATGGATGGGCTGGGAGATCAGTGCAAGGGGTGTGAAGGGAAGGCGGGAAGGGAAGGAGGGGAAAAGGGAGGGGGGGGGGTGTCTCAACATGCAGCCCCTCTGGGTAGACGGGCAATGACATCCAAAGCACTTCCTCCCTCAAACTCCCTCCAAAGGAACATGTTGTTAAGGTAGAGAGAATCTCAGACATTCATCACAAGGGAGCGCCACATTAGTGGTAAAGGCCCAGAGGAAAACACACCGGCATGACTGTTGTTCATCAGGCCTCACCTTGGTCACTGAGTTCACCATCGTCTGATCAGACACTTTCCACAGGTGCAAGTGGAATACCGTGTTCTGAAGAGTAAACAAAACAAAATGTAATCCCCATATTCTTCTATGAGTCATTTAAAAAAAAAAAAACAGTGATGGGGAAATATTTACCATAGCTAAGGTTGAATTCAGTGGAATAAACTACAAATCTTGGGGGGATTATAAAAACCAACTGGCATGTGAAACCCCTATCGTCTGAGGAGGAAGTGGAACCGGCCCAGGGTGTTTTCCACATTACATGCAGCCCTAATATCAAAGAAGATAACAATTCCAGCTGCGTCGCTGTTGCTGCTACACACAGGATCATCTGGAGGAGTCATCCCCCAACAGTGGCTGCAGCTACCCATCCACCACCACCAAACACGGCACAAAAGCACAGTCACATCCACATGCTCGCACTTCTTTGTCCACAAATGCAGTGTTAGTGTTACGCCTATGAAGCAGATACACAGAGTTACAGAGAGGTTAAAGCAGGGCCTTAATGGAAGGCTCTTTTCATTTAGTTTCCTGCCTTTGTAGCAGCTAGGGTGTGGATTATGAAGGAGGCAAAAAAAAAAATCTCAATTCTTAATAAAGGCTGTCGCTCCCTTCAGAAGCTTAATTAGAGGCTGAAGTGGTTGCACGCGATGGATCTGGCCCTAGGCATAGACCTGCGACAGCTGAGCTGCTGTGCTCCTTTGGTGAAGATCTGCTCTGAAGCATGCCGTCTATTTGGCCCTTCAGGCCAATCAGGCAAAGTGTGGGAGAGGAGCAGGCAGGTAGATCAGGTATGAATCAAAAACACGAACGTGCCTGTCAAACAGGGAGGTGAGACCCCCAAGGAGAGCGAGATTCAAAGCAGAAGCATCTCGCATCTCCTCACGCATTTGTGGTGCAGCGCACAGTGAATGGCACAGCTTGAAAGAAGTGTTCGACATGTTGGTAAATGCACTTATTTGCTTGAAGATCAATACCACTTTCATGTCTGTCAGCTAAATATATGTAGCTAAAGCCGGGGTTAGCTTAGCATAAAGACTGCCTACCAGCACCGCGCAAAAACGTTTATGAGGAGTCGCTGTGTGCGGGACTACTTCTCGACCAGGTGCGGTGACTTCCTAGAGTCCTTGAGCTCTGCCTATGCTGACTCCTCCACAGGAAGTCTAGATTATCTTGAGCCACCGCACAGATTTGTCTCTGAGAGGAGGTCTGACGGATAATGTCGCGACCATTAGTACTACTTTAATTGTTTAGTTCAATTCAAATTCAATGTCACTGATTGTGCAGTTTGTTCACTTCTGAGCATCTGAATGAGTTTGCTGTATGTACATCAGTAAGTGGACCCACGGGTGAAAACGCCCAGTGTTCAGTGACTCAGGCTCAGTAGTATGTTCAGTCTGCTGCTAATCCAAGCTGTTGCATCAAGTTCATTACAAAACCCGGCCTATGCAAGTAATAGTACAAGGTTACTATTGTTTTATGTTTTTTTAGTAGGTAACATGCTGTGAATGGGCTGACAACAGTGCAATCAATCACCAGTTAGGAGCTCCACTGCTAAAGGACACCGATTGGCTCAGTATAGACTGCTCTGTTTAAATGGGGTGAGATGTTGTTATCAGACAGTCCTGAAAAACAGTGTCAGCATTTTATTTTTTGAATGGAGTAATATACTCTTTGTAATTTGGGTTCAAAGACACTAAGTTCATCCCTGAAACCAGTTTGCATGCTAAGGTTCTTCCACTTGTGAAGACGCTAACTGTTGGACCAATAAACCAGTTCTTCAGAGTGCTGTGTTGAAATTCTAATTATAATTAACACATCTGGAGGTTTCATATAAATTACTGTTCACTACAGGATTAACAATGTGATGCAGAACAGGTTGGCTCTCTCTAAACAGAACAGGGATAACAGAGAGAGGGCACCAGAGCTCTCTCTCTCTCTCTCTCACTCACACACCTCACACACACACACACACACACACACACACGTGCACGCACGTTGGCAGTCAGTGCAGCCATACCAGTGTAGAGGACAGGTGAATTTTAGCCAGTTAATCCCTCTGGATTGTAGACACGCTGCATTGTTAAGTAAATTCATCTGATTAGAGACAAACAGAGAAACACGCTGCAGGATGAGTGAAACAATGAATGCATAGGCGTGTGTCTGTGGAGCTGTTTGCAGGTGTCTCATGCATGTGAGTATCAATAAAATACACCACTTAAAAATGACATATTTGAAATATGATCTATGCAGACAAATGAACTTTTCCAAGATCTTGTTTTGCTGCTATTACTTTTTCACATGTGCAGCGCTACTCAGGATCTCTTCCATCTCCTTAGAGATTACATTAAAAAATGAAATTCCTTATTCAAGATGTTTTGCCTCAAGTGCTGCCGATGCTTAAAAGCTACGTTTGAACTTTTAAGTGGAACTCCACAGAGTGTGTTTCCACGTCTGCTGCATATGTGAAAAATGTCATCCAAAGCCTTGAGTGTCTCCACGGGGAGCTGTGTGAAGACAGTGTTATGGTGCAATGCTGAATCTCAGTTTACTGCTTTTTCTTTTCAGAATTTTGCTCATACGTGGAGAAAAGGAGACGCTCCGGCTGACCAAACCTTCTTACTACGACGGACCGTTGTCTGTACCACAGGATCCAGTGCAGCTTTGGTTGGCTTAACTAATTTACAATAAGTAAATATAATAAAAAGACATAAGTAAGACCTAGCCCATGTATCCTCTATTGATTCTGGTGTTTTTATGAACTGCAAACATTGTTAAAGATCCATACTTTACTGGAGAAGACATAATGTCCACTTGCATTCAACAGATAAAAATAACCCTCTCTGTGTCTCTCAGTGCGGAGAGAAACATCACCGGCCTTGGAGCAGGACCTTCCTATGAAGGACTTTATCGTGAGCAACTGTGGAAAAATAAAAGCATGCCGACAACAGACAAGGGAAAAAAAGAAAAAGGCTTGCACATAAAAGGGAACTGATAAGCGAGGTAGATTGGCGATAAGAGACAAAGACTGTACATGCAGAAACGCGCCAAGACCAGGGAGATGAGGGCCTTCGATAAGACACACAGAGCTGAAGGTGGCAAAACACAAGCGTCTAAAAATGAGAGAGACAGGAAGAGAAAAAGACTAAGGTATAGAAAGAGGGAGAGATCGGGGGTGAAGATGTGTATGTGTGTCACAGTTGCACCTGTGAGTAATCTTGGGTTCGTCGGTGTGCTTCGACAGGCATCTCTGTAGGCTTCGCTTCCTCTAAATGGGCCAGATGAATATGTAATCTGTCCCTTTTCATCCGGATCCTTTATTTCCACGCTGGCCACTTACAGTAGCCCGCTTTGCTGCTGATCAGACTGGCATGAAAAGCGCGGTATACTGTACACAAGCTGCACAAAAGGCAGGTCGCAGGGTCAAATCACCCCCAGGAGCCAAACCACTGAGCATGACGACGATCTCAAGAATGAACTCTATGATACACGTCTCATTTCTCCTGGCAACGGTGAAAGGCCAAACGAAAAAAAAGTGAAGTATGCAGATTTAAGGCCCACTAAACATTCACATTTTATTGCCGCCAAGCACAAAACAAACCAACAATATGAATGCCGATAAATACCAATGACTCAACAATTACTTCTCCAGGTGTTCCCATTTTCATGGCTTGCTGTCCAAACCGTACTCTGTTTTGGAACAAATATAAAACTCCCCAGCTACTGGAATTTCAAGAGTCTCCCAACACACACGTATACACACACTCCGGACGGTGTTCGCCGAGTTCCTCACCAATCCACCTCCTGCTCCGCACATGTACTCAGTTTAGAGGACAGAGATACAAGCAAAGCAGTGTTTTGTGACTTTTTGGTCGAAGTAGAAGAAAAGATGACAGAACGTTGCACCAAGCATCAGTCAGAAAGTCTTCAGTCTTGACATGTTGTTGTCCTGTTTTAGAATCAGCTGAAACTGTATTGATGTAATCTGCATGTGATCACAGGTTTCAGTTGAATAGGAATGGCTGGTTTAACAAATAATTGTCTCCTTTAAGCAAGGGCTCTTTCAAAATTGGCGTTTGAACACAACGAGCAAGAGCTACTATCTTAATTATAACTCGCATGATCAACAGTTCAGACTACTTTAGGCCTGGTCAGATCTGAAGTGTTGCAGCTGACAGATCTGTTTTTAATCAGTCACTCGACTATTCAGCAAACCATTTAATCTGATTTTAATGTACAGTGACAATATGACTTTATTATATTCAGCTCCAGATAAATGTTACTCAAGAGGGGTGGTGCCCGGGCTCTCGCAGCGCTACTTGGAGACTTCAACAAAAGACTATGTAGATGACTTCACACGTTACACATTATCTGATTTGGGTGGTGTATAATATGGGAGTTTCAAAGCATCGCCTTCGCCAGGCTGAAAGATGAGGACTACGGGCCAGTCAGATGATGTCAGAGATGATTTATAAAGTTCTAGAAATACAAGGAAAGCCCGGGACAAACTATTGAGAAAAATTAAGTAACACACAGGAGGATGAAACGATAAGAGATCTGACTGTTTTGACTGTAAGCAGCATATGATGGGCCATGATAGGGACTGACGGGACAGTGGAGCCCACAGCTTCAGGTAGAGTTTACACTGCAGATTGATGTTGTCACATAGTCCAGCATGAAAACTGTGCAGTACAAGCAGATTATGCGGTATGGGCCATGGAAACAAACACAACATCAAATATGGATGAGCCACTGAAATCAACTCAATTGGAAAAAAAACTTACAGAGGTTTACTTTCACTTCAGGCCCTGTTAGCTAATCTCTCATCTGCTGTAACGTCCTTTTCCACTTTGGCATTTGGTTTCCATGGACTCCAGTCTAAGCAGATTAGGAAAGCACACTGTTTTCCTGCAGACACGGCAAGCTGTCCGCTGTCCATCAGACCACATCAAGCACGTCCAATGTGTTGGCCTCCAACTCCTCCTCCTGTTAGAAACCGAGGCCGAAGACGGGCGCCGTGCCAAATACACCAGATAGTTTCATCCACAGCTGCAAGCAGGCGGCTGGCCCAAGTAACAATGGAGTCCACTCATTAAAGCTAACCCGACTCCGACAAAGAGAAACACGGGGAAAGAGTAGGAAAAAGGAAAAACGTATCAAAAAAATGAAACGAACATACAAAAAAATCCTTAAACTGATGCCGAAAAATGCTAACTCATGAAATATCATTCAACGGCGGAGTGAAAAACAGATTTCAAACACAGAAAATGCTTCTGGTGGAGGGAAATACAGTAATGCAGCCCGTCATGGATGAGACTCAAGAAGTGACATGAGCTGATATCAGATGCAAAAGATATCTGGTCTTGTATCCTCGGGCTATGCAGAGCATGCCTCCCACGTGCGGAAATGAAACCAATCTCTCCACTCCGTCAAAAACACACCACTCCTATCTGCAACAACAGTGTGGTATCAGTCTACAAAACGCTATTCTGTGGCCATGCGTGATGTAATTAAATATATACAACGAAACTGAACTGACAGCTATCTTGTATTACCATCCTGGATCGGTAGTCAACCTTTGAACGACTCAGGAACAGACACACCAGCGACTGTTTTTCAAAGCTGCAAACAAAAAGGGTGTAATCATACAGTATCATCATCAACGCACAAAGTATGTATGTTTGCATGCCCAAATGTTCCAGTTATATGTGTGGCTTATAGCAGTATTTAAATTGTCACGGGAACATTATTGTGCTTTGTATGGAAATATGGTCTTATAATAATAAAAATAATATATTGCTGCAGTAATTTTCTGTTAAAAACATAATAGCTTTAAAACTTTTGCAGGTCTTCGTGCTTTCTTTAATTATCTTCAGTAATTTAAAAGTGACAGGTCTGTATCCAGATGTCATTAAAGGTCAAATTAATAAAAATTATTAATTACAAATTTAGATTTTCACGAATCAGTAACATACCTTATTTGTTTGGGTTTTTTTACTTTGAGCTCACAATGACATGCTGGTTCATCGTCTTGGTTTGATACGTTAGCATGCTAACATTTGTTAGCACTAAACGAGTAGAGCTGAGGCTGCTGGGAATGTCAGTAGCCTTGGAGGGATTTTGCCATGCTGCTATGATGGAGTAAAAGCTACAAAAAAGGAAAATACTCGCCCAAATGTAATTGTAGTTGAAGCTGAGTGAAAGTGAGAGTGAACATCATGGGTAACATCAGCTGTAATTATATTTCATTTTCTATGGGCTGTTATTCGCAGTGACATTCCCCCACACTGTGTTTGATTAGCCGCAGCTTCAGAACAGTCAAAGATGTCTTCTCTTACAGTAACATATGAGCCGGCCACACAAGCTGGGGTCCCACCAGCAGCCTGTGTTTTCTTGAGATGACTCTAACATTAAAGGCTGCTGCTTTCTATTTCTGTCATATGGTTAAGTTTTACAGAATTGTGCTCCAACAACCAGGGGCCCTGGACAACTGTGTGTATGTGTGTGAAAGAGAGAGTGCAGAGCAACGGTGCCATGCTGGGAGCGCGCTTAGCATGTAGCATATAAGTTTCTCACCACGTCCTTCGTTAGCAGTGGGGACATAGCTTGGTGCTGTGCCCGCGTAACCTGACGCCTGATGGTTATGGCATTTCATTCTTTCACACGAGCCTGGGCTGTCTCTGTGTGTGTGTGTGCGTGTGTGTGTGGGTTGGGGGGGTCGGACATAGAGGCGAGCATCTAACGGAGGCCTGGGCAGGCCGGCAGAGGGCGGGGAACAGCTGGCCTTTCATTGACAGGCTTTGAGTGCTAGCAGTTAAAGTTTCACTCCAAAGATGAGGGGGTGTGGTGGGAGGGTGGGTTGACGGTGGTACACTGGAAGCCAACTGTGCTTGGAAAAAAATATAAATATATGCTGCAGAATAAAGTAGCTCAGAAGCGTATTGTGAAGCAGGGACAGCATTGCTGAGACGACTAAAGCCTTTGCCGCAGTGATTTTTAGAGAAAAGCTAATCGTTCATATAAGCAATGCCAAACAGTGCCAAAGCTGCAAATCACAGAACTGAGACTCTAATCTGTGATGTTTTGCCATCACAGCATCACCCAACCCACAATAAAAGACAGACTTCGCAGACAAGTTGTGTTAGCAAAGCTAATATAGATTGAGCCAGCTGGATACTATCACATCCGGGTAAAGCACAGTATAAACTGAACTCTCACTCGCTATCAAAGTGACGAGATGTTAGGAAATGTTTACCGAAACAGAAAACATCTGAAGAAGAATTACATTGGTAACATTACAGAGGCGGTGTGTATTCATGCATGACAGATACGTGTTTCAACAAGGGAGAACCAAGTTGGCGAGGGACAGCGACTGCTGTTAACAAAGATACAAACAGATTTGTAGTTTTGAAAAACCCACTTCCCTTTGCTCTGTGTTGCTTCTGCTATCTAGCTCAGCACAATTAATATTATGCTACCACTTTGATGTACATTTACTTTACTCAGTTGTTCCATTTTATTATGTTACTTTAAACTTCTACTCAACTACATTCCAGGGGGAAATTTTTTTATTTTTTTATTTTTTTTAACTAGTGGCGAGTTATTTTGCCCCTTGCAAAAAACCAGTGTGGAATTGAGGACATATGTAGAATTCAGTTTCAGCCTTTCAGTCCATTCATGAGCGCCGAGTATCAAGGGGAATCCATGTTTTGACAGCACATGAAATGATTAGATGTTGTCACTTCTAGCAGGATGGTTCTGTGTGTTCCTGCCCATAGCGCGCTGAGACCCAGCGACCTACCCTGTCCTGCAGCCCCCATAGAACTAGGCCACCCAGTGAAGAAATCAACATGCTGATTGTTGGGCTCCAGAACATTTACCTCATCTTTTACCCCCACCCCCATCCTCTGTGCACCAGCCATTTGGTTCCCACACTCCCCTTCTGTAGCAGGCATCACTGCTCCCCGACCTTACCCCCACAAAAGGGCCAGTGAGCGATGACCTCACCGTGCAGGAGCTCAGTGCTCATGCACAACTTCACACGCACGTATCGCCACAAACACCTTCATTTTGGCACACAGAAACTCAATCGTGAACGCAAATCGACACACCTACTCCATCGAGGCCACCATCCCCCGATCCCACAATGCCACTGTCTTTCACCCTCCAATCAGAGCTCAGTTACTTGGCCTCACAGTGACATGGACAACCCAACAGGGATAAACAAGTAAACACATCAAATGTTGCAGGCATGCCTTGTGTCAATCAGTAACAAGATGGGTCAGCAATTCCATGTTTCACCAAACTCCAAAAACCAAAATGTGCAGTTTGGGAAAAGATAACATTTTGTTTGCATTTACAGATCGTGCCCAGCTCCTACCATGGTTGCCACTTCTGCCAAGATCGGATCACCTAATATTTAAGCAATCATGGAGCCATAAAAGAATTGGTCTAGAGACTTGGCAGATTACACGCTGAACCCAGGTCAATCACAGCTTGCCATCTCTCACAACTTGCATGACATAGATAAGTGATTGGGATGGTGCCAAGAACGACTTCACTGTTCCACCTGACAGCACAAACAGTAAATGTTCGCCATCGTCAGCAGGCGAGGTGAGGTCTCTCTTTTTCCAACTCAGTTGGTAGAAAGGTGACCATTGTGTGGGTGCATCGTATATGTGTGGTGTGCGGAAGGTGAAGACACACCCAGAGGTGTGATAAAGTGGCCAATCAGACCAAAAACAGTTCAGGTTCGTTGCTTCAGTTGCCGGGAAGATAATGAAGTCCAGTTAAAGAAAAAGAGTAATACATTTGACGGCTCATCAGATGTCAACACATGGGACAAAACAAGAACCTGTAACTCGTGTTCCTCATGTCTGCTGGGTCCTACTATTATCAGGCTGATGTTGTGCAGTCTGAACCTGGCATTAAAGATATATTCAGGTCAGTCCAGTAAAAGCTGAAAAACGTTGCTTAGAGTTGTCAGCTCCAATCCTCTCCCCTCACATTCAGGGAAGAGTTGTGGCACACCGCTGCTTCTTTGTCGTTTCCAGCCCCCTCCTGGCTTCTCAAGCTTCTTGGCAGAATAAAAGGCCTCTCTGATCAAAGGACTCAGAGACAGGTTCCAACTGAAAAACCTGGAGCTATCACAACGGTTTGTTTATTCTGCTTTGCCATGACAATATCAGATAAGAGATCTAAAAATATAAGGGGCTAAAGAAGCGGGTAGACGATGACAGAGTAAAGCGTGCAGGTTACAATGACTGAATCTGTATAGTGGAGGAAACAGAGGGAGATAAAACGGGGAAATGCCTGTTTCCATTGCTACTGGATACAAACACTGGCAACAACAACACAGGCCTGGGGTCAGCTCCTAAGTTAACTTTGCTATTGATTAAAGCCTGTACGTGTGGATTACCCTTCAATGAACTGAAGCTTCTGTGTCACTTTTACACATACTGTACATAACACAGACATACATGGTGTTTTGATAGTATTTAAAATATAAATACTACCTAAATACCATTTCTTTATTCCTATAATCCATGTTTCTTTAAAGAGGGAGGCATAGCTGACGATTTCCACTGCTGGAAAAACAAACCTTGATTGTGGATTTAAAAAAGCTGCCCGATATAAAGAACCTTTCATGTATTTACATTAGATAAGGCGTCTGAATAACAGTAAAACAACGAACAATGCAAAGTTTCCAAGCCATATCTCAAGTATGGTTAACAAAGAGACTTGCAATAATGTAAATTAATGCAATGATTTTGGTAAACTGTGTAGCAGTAACGTTTACAGCTGCAGCACGGTTACACTGCCCTTTATCTTCTTTGGATTATGCCCCTTTTTCCTCAACATTCAGTGTGTTTACGTGCGTTAAATGTGCGCTAATGCTTAACGGCACGACCGTATGCAACCAGGGTGGCAGGCATAGCGCAAAAACAGGTCACTGTGTCTCCACAATGCCAGTGCACAAAGTGTCCAAGAGTTAACCGAAGCGATAGGTGGGGCTGAGAGGGAGAGCTTGTAGTGGGCCGGCTAGTGGAACACACCCCTGCACCGGTTGACCAATGATCTCTGAGGAAAATGTCACCCTGAAAAATGATTGACAAGCCACAGCTTTGACTGCTGGTGCACACTAAGGAGGGAACAAGTATTGCATACCCGTCCAACTAGGAAAACATAACTCACAGCTTGGGTTGCCTCCCATATCTCCAATGCCTCCCATTCAGACCACAGCCGTGCAATACTATACCTGCTAACAAGGCAGCCTGACATCCTGCCTCCACTATTTACTTTCCACTGTATTTATGATCTCTTGTGTGTTCTGGTGCCAACCCTTCTTATATTCCCTTTTGATTTCGTGGCTCATTTGCTTCCATTAACGTGGTGTCGCTTCACTATGTCAATGATTGTTGGGCCCTGCGTCTGAACTTTGAACCATCGAGGCAAAAGGCGCTCTCTTGTATACTGTAGGGAGGTGAGGCATGGGGAGAGGGCTTTAGCTTGGGGGTTAACTCATTCATGTTTCGCACCATAAAGCTTCCTGAAAGGTTGGTCAGGCTAAATAGGTCAGGATACATAGGTCAGGATACGTTAACCTTTCACCTTCCCAGGCACCAAATGCACAGGATTACAGGAAACGGCCGCATGAGGGTTTGTGTTTTTCTAATTTGCGTTTGTATCACACAGCGTGTCTGAAAAGGCAACTAGACGTTTCTTTCTCCTCCTAGGAGCAGGTGTTTGTGCAAGCTGTCCCAGGAGAGGCACCCCGGCTACAGTGCTGTGAGACCGCTCCCACCTGTGAAGATCAAATATGAGACATTTATTATACAGGGGGGACTTATCTAGCGCTCCCTATCTGATGGGCTATGTAATGGAGAGGCCCTGGAAAGATCCACTTTCACTGCCCTAAAAGGCTGGCGAGGTGACCCAAAAGGAAAACATTATGCGAGAAAACAAAAGCGTCATAGGCTTGGAGGAGAAACCCTCTGAAGGGTACTGCCCTCTCTCCTCACTGTCGACTGGAACCACCGGGTCGCTGCAGGGCATATTATGTCTGTGTGTGCAAACTGTTAAGTGTGTGGGTGGTATGCTTGAGATCTCACTAGTCAACAATTTTCAAGTTGTGCCCAATTAGACAGTTTAAGGCAATAGTTCTAAGTTAAGGAGGTGGTGAGTAACTGTATGTTTTACACATAATTATGTCCTGGCAACAGCAGACATTTAAACTGGAGAGTTGTAATTTTACCATATTGTGGCCTATGCATCATTGTGAATATTGTATTGTGAAGCATTCAGCAATACCCAGCTGTAAAGTGCTGCTACTGTTTGTCCTCTGGGCACCAACCAGACACCTGTTAAATGATGGCGGACCTCTCAAAGTCAAAGCCAACCCTCAGCTTAGAGGCCCTTCAGGCAAACGTCTCACGCAACCAACACTTGCCACAGTTCTGTATGCAAACTGTTATATAAGGAACTACAAAGGGCGCTGCAGCACTGCCAGGCTGAAATCAAACAGGATTACTGCCGATAGGCACAGAGCATAAAACAGGTCATTTAATTGTAGTTAACGCCTGTAAAATCTGTACCTGTTTTGTAACTTTCAGCTTTCACACTGTGATGACGCAGCAGGCTGACATGTGCAATCACAAAGTCAAATAAAGAGTGGGGAGGTAATGGTATTTGCCATGCCATGGATGGCAGTGTTGGTTTGTTTGACTGTCCACCACTGACTGAACTGTCTTTTATTTTGAATGCACTGCCGTAAAATTTGGTTTAGACAGTCACGTTCCGCCTGAAGCTACACACATCCACCAATGCAGCCCCTTGCATTGTTATAACACGGGGCAGATTTTGGTTTGGTTTAAATGGACATGAATTGTCTTGTTGAAATCATGAAAATCATGCATTTAAGCTGCTGCTGGTACAATACGCTGTGTCAGGCTGCTAAAAGCCGATGCAAGTTGAGTGAACTGCGTATTTAACTATGAGTGACGCTAGAGAATTGCAGGTGCTATTATGTATCTTAAATAACTTTAATATACACCGTGAACCACATTCAGGTCAAGGATTAGAGTCCGACAGTTGGTGCTTTTATTATGTGGCCAATTATTTAGTCCCTGGCATTAAAAGACAGGGATGACAGGGCAGAGCGTAAACACCTCAGAGTTAATTAAAAGCTGCAGAGATAAGGCGGCGATGAGAAGCCACTGTCTCCACTGCTTTGTCAGGGTATGAAAAGGCCAGGACTTCCTGCTGGGGAGAGGAAGTGAGCTTGGGAGAAGTAGAGGGGGGGGTGGGGGATTATCTCTCCACATTAACAGGCTTCACTGAACCAACAGAGCAGTGTATAGCCCGAGGATATCTGACATCACACTTTCAGATACAGTCTGTGCCACACACACTCTTCAAAGCACTTTTTGTTTACATATCAATTATAAAGAATCAGATTCCAAGTTTAATACACACACACAACTATCCACACTTCAAAGTATGTTTACATGCCATCAGGAGAGCCATGTGTGCAGACAGATTCTACCTAATATGGGTGAGCACCTGGTTCAAGTACGGTGAGGCTGCCACCTGATCAAATAAGCAACATAATACACTCTAATAAACACACAGATGGACACATTCACAGGACTCACCTCACCTGGCGGCTCCTACATTTCTTCAAAAATACGCAGCAGAAAGTGCAAATAACACAAATGCGCTGCAGATCCGGGGAACATTTGACCATTTGACTTCACCGTCAGACTGTACGCACTCCAAAAGTAAATGTAGAATACGGCAGCCAAATACTGTTGCGGGCCAACCAACAGGGGGCATAACAAATGCACTCCATTGTGAGCAAACTCCAAATCTGGTTCTCCGGGTTACAGTACTTTGGTTTGCAAGTTTCATTACAGGTTACAGATTTCATTACTTGCTTGTAATGAATCACTTGAGGCATCGTACTTTATAAAACTTGATATACACTTTATGTATGTCAGGACCTTAATTTAAAGCATGCACACTACACTATATGAGTGTGGTTTGTAAAAACCCAACACAGGTCGCAGCTCTGTGTATCACTGATCCTCACGCTGTCCAGGACTACAGATAATCCAAAATTTGGTTATTACTGGAGTAAAAAAGTGAAAGAAACTCATATTGGCCATGGTTTCTCATTTTGTTTTCAACCTAATGTTTTCAATTACCCTATCTTTAAGCATATCTCCACATCTTAAAAAACTAAATGGGATTTTCTGCCATTTAATGACATAATTATATAATTACATCCACATAAAATTGTCCTCTCATGACGTACATATCCCACTATCTTGTAAGAGCAGATTTAAGGCTTTGCCAGCGTCCGATTAGATTGATATAGATTAAGATCCTAGTTTAGATCCCAGAGTTGGCTAATTCATTATTTGGTTAATAGAGTTTTGAGACAATACTTGATTGATGTAAAATCTGATTAGCTGATCGGCCATTCTTTTTCCTGCCCAAGCCTACCTGCTCATGCACAGACCAAGCACTGAGGCCGGATCTCAGCTAAATGACGAATCTGCCATCCCAAGATAACGAGATAATAAAGTGACGGTCATCATAAGATATTCTATTTGATATCTTAAGATAACAGTATAATTGAATTGTTATCTCAGAATATTGAGCTGACAAAATAGGCAAAAATACACAACAAAATTGGAATTTGCAGTGAGATAATAAAAGTGGGATGGCAGGTTCCAGATTTGTCTTGTGGTTCTAGGAGGAGGGACAACTGTTTACATTTGTATCACACGTAGTACCTTTATGATGTAGAGAACTGGTATAAAGCATTTATGATCAACTACATCCGCTATCGTCATGGTTATATAGCAGCAATATTAGCAGTACAATAACAGCACCCATTTCTGCGTTCACCCTACACACAATCACCAGGGGTTATGCGGCTATCTGCACCCTCGCATATGCATCTGCATTTATGCAGGTCAACTATGAATCTTAAACCTGAATGACCTGAACTGTGCACTGTTGTGCCTTGGTTCTCTACAAAGGCACGGAAAAATAATAATATAATACACATAATATAAGAAATTGTTAGAGCCATGTTTGACATTAAAGCCAAGGGTTTCAACTATATGAAATGTTGAGTTTCAAGCTCAAGCATATAACTTAGGACATGTGCAATACATTGTGTAATTACATGAGAATAGCAGCATGACTGCAAACTGACTGATACTTCATACGATACTCTGACATGACGATCACTTCGGTGCTGAATAGCAGCAACTCCATGGGCTGAGGTGAAGAACTCATGTTGTTACTCTTCCACTGTTTTTGTGCCGTAACCACACCAAAGAAAATGAATGCAAACATGAAAGGCATTATAAGAAGAAGTGTGAGTGGGTGAGGTACCTGCCAAGCACAGTTTAACCAACATGTGCATGTTCAAGCAAGGGGATTAGGTGAAAGAGGGAATGGGAGGAGGAGGTAAAGAGAGAGAGAGAGAGAGAGAGAGAGAGAGTGAGATGGGGAGACAAAACAGGAGGGAGTGCTCATATAGTGCAGCGGTGCTGGGATAGGTCTTGTAGCAGAAACTGTGGCTGTGGCCTTTTTGGAAGGACTCCAGGGCTTGTAGTGCAGGTCTCCTTTGATAATGGGCCACAGTATGTGTAAGAGTGCTGGGCTGCAGCCAAGGTACACAGCCTTTTGGTAATAGTTAACAGAGTGGGCAAACAGTGGAAGTCAGCGGCATGGAGGTAGGTCAGAGAACTGCAGTAGACACACTGCTGCCCCCCCGCCTCTAGCCCGGCGCTCCGCTCCCCCCTTCTCTCTTTCCAGATCTGGCATTGCGCTGGGGCACTTGGCTCAGCTCCTGGCTCTTAGGCTCGAACTGGAGCTTCATAAACATGCTGTTGACTCATATAGGACAAAGTGCTGTGATGAGCACTCCACTTTCCTCATAAAATACTGCGGGATGTAAACAGTCCTCCAACAGGATCGCAGCATCCAACTGACCCCTGTAACTGCTTTCAAAGCCTGTCCGAGATGCACTACCGGAGATGCAGGAAGTAATCATGAAACTGTTTCGCAGCAGAACTGGCATTTTTTTGTGTTGTGAAGTAATGGATGTGATTAGGAACTGGATCAATCAAAACTGTGTGACTGTGGAAAACACAAAATTCTCACTAGGGAACATTCCCAACATGTACAAACTCTCGTGCGTAAAACAGAAAGAATGCAACAAAGGACAATCTGAACACTGTATTCTTCTTCTATTACAGATCTCATTACACAACTTTTACTACTGGCACTGTCACCATGATTATCTTATTTATAGCAATGAGCTTAGTGCTTTTGGGCCCTACCATGTTTTGCTGCTTTATTTCCATACTATCATATACATTCACAAACCTGACGCTCTGGAAAATACATTTTCAACTCAGCAACATGAGTGGAACATTATGTGTCATCTATGCGTCCACCGCCATTAGTGGCTGACCATGTCACATCTCATTTGACAGTGCTTAGAAATGTTATTTTGTTTCTGTTGCCACAATGTTAGTCTGTCATGGTGACTCTTCATGGTCAAATTTATCCCGGTAGAGGAGGAAGTGCGACGCTTCAGTGTGTAGGTGTGCGCGTTTGTGTGCGAGTGTTGCTTTCAAGTATCCCTGCAGTCCCAGACAGTCCAAGGACTCGAGAGCGGTAGACATGTCATTACCCAATCCTCTGCCAACCTGCTGCTCTAATCTCAGAGTGAGCAGACCAAACACCAAACCACACACAGCTCTGCTTTAGTCTTTAGAGTTGGCTTTCAGCGCTGCTGTGGTGTAATGCTGTGCTAACCCTAACCTAGGGCCCAGAACAAAGAGCAACACCATGCTCCACTCCACTCCCGCACAGCAATCTGGGGGTTTAAATAGCAGGCTGTGAGGGAGTGAGGCTTGGCCGCTCTCATCACCAACAGACCGTCTCGAAGTAGAAAAGGAGCCCATATGACTCCATACGGCCCTAAAAACACGCCTCGTTAGCTGTGCTACTTCTTCTGCTGCTTTGGAGCGGTTCCCACAGCGGAGGTTATCAGGTGAACGGCCCTGATGAGACATCATGGCCCTGTTCTCTCAAATACAGACAGCCTTTTGATCCGCCCACCTGATTCCAGTGAACCGCTGCACACCAAGGGCAGCCGGCACTGAAATGGCGAGGATCTGTTTTTTCACTCGGAGGCCGCAGGAAGCCTAATGTTGGAGTAAATGTAAATACACCGGTTATGTAACCCAGATGTAGATGATACTCCGCCCGCTCTATCACTTCCCAACAAAGTCCCAGTCTGTGGTCAAGGCCGTTTGAAGAGAACAATCTGAATGGAATCCAAATAGAAAACCAACACAGCATGCTGGCACGAAAAAGTCAAGATAGTAATGCATATTTTGAGCGAGTTCAACAATGAAGTCATTTGTGTTTCCGTTGCTCTCTGGGGTTAGTTGTTAGTGTTGGCTTTACCACACTCCAGAGGGTTAAACATGAGGGAGTCAGTGACTGTCCAAGCCTCTCTCGCTCTCTCAGAGCACCCTAAACAGCAGACTGTCAGCATTCCTGCTGGGTGCCAAGGTATTTACTTTGGACAAGAGAGGGAGGCACTGTGAGGGACCGCTTCTAATTAGGAGCAGCCAGTCAGGAGGTCATGGCCAATTGGAACGGGTCTCCTAGATACGCAGTCCTCTCCTGAGGGCTGTTGGGACAGCACACCAGGCGCAGTAAAGTTTGGGTTTGGTTGTTTTTGAAGCGTGCAACAAGGTCACTGCATGGCTGTGCTGAATCACTTATTCCACCTGGGGTAAGGCTAATAAACGGCTGGTGGCGGCACTGTTATCGCAAGCTTCGAGGGAGAGTCCAAGTGTTTGTAGTGAATGCAGTACGAGCCATAAAATAGCCTTACACTGGCTATAGATCCTTTGAAAACACTGAAGAAGTGTGGTGCCACAATCCTGAACAATCTTGTTATTGTAGAAAATAATCACACTACACAGTTAATAATTAGCTAGATGCTAAATGCAGACTGAACCTATTTTGCATGTTAGATCTGCATGATCTGGATCTGGACGCAAATGAGCAGGCAGAGGCTAGGACGAACTCTGTAAAACTTATTCGTGACTGTATGCATATGTGCATGTAGCGCCCAAGGCCACACGGACAGAGAGTCACATGGGTTGTGTCTCTGCAGGCCCGAGTGTGCATTTTCCAGCACAAACTCCCTGAGGGGAAAGAGGAAAACTCTCCCTGCAGGTGAACAGAGACAGACACATCAGTTAAACACACTTGTCTGGCAGACATACTAACCCTTTTGTCTGATTCAAAAGCATGCACTTTTCATTTAGTCCAACTGAGAGAACAGCCATCTATCATGCTGGCAGGCATGTGACTGGGTGTATTATGATGAAGCATGTTCACTGAGAGCGATCATTCACCTCCCACTCACACAGCAGTCATTAGGAATCGGCAGGCGGCTACAAAGGGCAAAAACACCAGCCCGATTTCAAGCCAAAGAAGTAAAAGACGAACTGACCCTAGCTCTGTTCAGTGATTTATACAATATTCTCTAACACAGGGTGATGAATCTGTCCTGGGCAACAATCTCTAATGCTTCTTTTTACCCATCAGAAAGTGATGGCTCATTGTCTGTTTCGGTAACAGTCTGTCCTAAATCAGAGAGTCAAGAGAAATTACCGTTAGGACTGACGACTCTGTTCACACCGTAACTGTAACTGATTGGGCTGGAAGGATTGCTGCAGTGCAAGTTGTAATTAACTAATCAAGCTAACCAATTAGCAACAGGCACAGATTTATGACACAACCGTAAATCAGACCTTCCGAAACAAGTCCTGCTAGTTATGATACATTTTTGGCCACCATTCCTGTTCCAGTTGCCTAGGTGAGCTGAGCGAGAAGGTATCTCACATGCAACAGAGGTTGCCGGTGGGAACTGAAATGCAACAGTTGCTATCTGATGGTAATTTGATGTGCATTGTAGCAACCAAAATTCCCCCATATCACATTGATTTAAGCCCCGATATTTAGTGCTCATGGCGGGGGCAATTACACCAAGATGTGTCCAAGCACGGTGGCTACAGAAATGTCTGGCCTAAGCCCATCACACAACAGCTGGTGTGCTCGTGGAATAAAAGGCAGTTGTAAAATACTAAAGCCCAGCTGATGACAAGTGGTGCGACTCCACACCTTGCGCTAAAACGTTAAGAGTTTTGGCTTTTATTGTGAAAAACTCACAGGAAACACAACAAAAAAGCACATCAATACATTTTCAGTTCAGTGTTAGGCAGGCTTTTGCTGTTTTACCTGTTAGCTACCACTCACCCAACGATGAAGAGAACGAGCACATCTACCTGGCTACACTACAAGACCAAGTAACACTAATACAACCGTGGCGGTAGGCATGTGGACCTCATGAGAGGGACAGTGTGTATTACAGTACTGCAAGGCCATATCTCAACATGTCACACAACACCGCAGTGCTGCTTTGATATTTGAAATGAGTCTTAATCAGCCTCTGAGTGTATACCGTAAAATTAGATGTTGGTATTCAGCTTTTCTAATTCAATAAATCAAACTCTGCAGGAAGCAAGGCAATGTGAGGAGCATTATCAAAACTAACACTGAGGCCTTTCTAAGGAGAGGGCCAAGAAAAAAAAAGGTCAATAACGGGACATGCTGGTTACTGTTTGGAAGTGACCATGTGACTTTTGGAGACATAAAGCATTTTTTGTCAGCAGCGTTATCTCCCTGGATCTGGGGTTACAATATGGCTTTTGTAGTCATGCAGCACTGAAAGATCTAAGTCACTTTGATCCCGCTTAATAGAGTTTGGTAAATGATCTCAGTATGGGAGCTCCGCCTTCTGTGCGCACACACACACACACACACACACACACACACACACACACACACACACAAAGGCTCACTCATGCTTGTACACACATACATAAAGAATCAGACCGTCACACAGGTGAAAGCTCCTCTTCTCGCGGATCGTTGAGCCAAGCGTTCAAGCAGAAAAGTAGAAAATTTGCTTCCACTCACAAGACTCTCAGTGCTCTCACCAGATTCCACTTTTTAACAATATCACTCTGCAGCTCGGCTGCAAAGTGCATCCATCGCAAACAGTTTTCAGCTTCCCATACAGGAACCAAACAACGTAGTATGAAATTACACTGCTGGGAGGTGGGTTTTTTTACTGTATTTGTCAAAGCAGCAAGCACAAAGCGGCTCAAGAGAAGTGACTGAAGGAGCCACGGGGAGCCAGAGAGAGGGAGGGAGTTTGTCAGAGAGCATTTATCTGTGGTATGGTGATGACTCTTTTCCTCCAACCTCTCAGCAAACTAAGCGCTTCCTGCCTTTTGAGTGCACGTAGCCATATTTGTCCTTGAAACTAAAGCACATGCAATGAATTACAACCATTTTAAAGAGCTGTCAAGAAACAAGAGAGGGCCAGTTAGAGGAGAAGAGGTGAGGAGGAGGAATTTGAAGCTGCGCTGTGGGAGAAAGAGGAGTGAGACACACATCGAAATGAGAAACTGCGCAGAAGCTTCTGGGCCTTTGATGTTAGCGGCAGCAGAAAAGCCAGCCTCGCCTCCGCAGGCGGGGCAGAAGTATTGGTGAGTGACTGTGAAGACATGTGGCTGCTCAGACAGTTAGCATTAATGAAATCCAAAGAAAATCATTAATATACATCATCTGGAGAGCATCGATTATCTGTACAAGGTATTATGCCAGTCTGTCCAGTCCATGTGGAGAAAGGATGGGTGAAAACTCTGACCTGCTGGTGGCACCAGCTAGAGCGTCTAAGTATGACCCAAGTCATGAGAATTCTTCCTCAAGGAACCATGAACTGCTGCAGTGATTTCCATCAAGGAGCTGTTGATCTGTTTCAGCCTAAACCGAAGCAGCGGACAGACCAACACCGCAATCCCTATAGCCATGGCATTAGCAAGAGTAATAGTTGTTGAATTTTAGACTTTTAGTTCGCTTACTTTGTCTCTGAGGCCAGGAAGAGCAGAGAAGTGAGGAGAAGAAGGTCTGTTTTAATACATTTCTGTTCTGATTTCTCCAGTATTTTACTTGACTCATTCATCCACTGATACTTTCTCTGAAGAAAGTCAGAAAACCTGATCTTCCAGTGATTTATAGTGGTTTTCCTTTTTGTGGACTTTTTTGTAGTTTTGTTTGAAAATGTGTGCACGGCATTCTACATCTGGGTTATATATAATTTGCGGTAAGCCTTCTGTTAGCCCACGCAGGCTAGGCAGGGTTATATGCATGACACATTAATAAAAACTTCAGTCATTCACGGAGTGTATTAACGGTGAAAATTTGGGGCATGTTATGCAACTGATTTTGGTCAAACCATCTCAGTCATCAGAAGCCTTCACCGTGGAGGAGAATACAAAACAGACGCAGTCAACTTTCCCACCAGTAGCATGTGAAATCTACTGCCATGTGGTGCAGTTTTCATCTGTTGCAACATGGTTCTCTGTAAATCTCTATAAATGTGGCCTTGATCCCCAGGGAAGGGACAGCTTGGCCTCCACACCCGCTATGGATCAGCAGACCTTCCTCTGTACTCCCAGTGGATCGGTTTCAACTGGAAGGTTGAGGACAGGTGCTTCACTTGACCTGCACCGTCAGGGCAAACTCAGAAAGGTCACACAAGATACCCATCTCACTGGGAAAGCAGAGAAACCCCAAAGTATTCTCAACTGTTTAACTGTGGACATTTCTTACATAATTGAATTCCATTGACCCCGAAAGCACCTTTGCCCCCTCTGACCCTGCGTCAGGTACGGTGGCATCAAAGGAGAACGAACATACGTATGTGCGAGTGCGTGCATGTGCTCTTTTACAACCAGCGGTGACTCACTCCTCTCCATTGTAATGCATGCATGGCTACATAATGGCGCAACTTGAAAGAGCTGCTGCGTACATTTGCTGCTCCTTCAGTGGCCTGGTGGTTTCTCCGAGGGGACACGCAATAAAAGCTCTCGAACAGAAGAGCAAGACAAACCCTGTATCATTAACATTTAATTTAAGTGTGTGTTTATGCGTGTGCGCCATTTCAAGTTTTTCCACCACTTGGAGATCAATGAAGTGTGCGGATGTGAAAATACACACACACACACACATACACACACATATACAGTAGTAAAGTAGGAGGACAGGTCCTAACTATAATATGAGATTTGGTAAAGTTGTTTGTCTCTGCTCTGATGTTCTCCAATTCCTCTTCCGTCCTGTCCAACTCAGCCCGTCTGTGGGACGGTTCAAGGATGAGGCCAATAGTAATGCCTTTACCATACTACACTGTGTGTGCGTTTGCATGCTCTACATGGGTGTGCTACAAAAAAAAAACGTGGAGTTGCTGTAAGTATGTGACACTTTTTGCACAAATATATAAAGGAGTGACTGGATGAGTGATTCAATGATAGTGGCGCAGTGTATACTGAAGTTAACAGACTTTCCCTTGTTATTTGCATGAGGAGAGCTATGAAAAGTAGAAAAGAATGTGTTGTATAACATTCAAGAATTTCCAGACCTGGTCTAATGACTTAAAAAGAAGGGGGCCGGCAGGATTAAGAGATTTGCCATGTTTCCCCTACCTGCCTCTCCCTTCTTCCCAGTGCCCTAAGAAACATCTCAACAGCCATCTCTCGTGGACGAGGGTGGACAGGACAGCACTAGCCTCTGCTTCCTGTGCTGCAGGCGGCAGCTTTGTCAGATCCCTGCTCAGGAGAAACCATTAGTCCAGAGCTTGTCTGATAGGTTGTACACACGTGGGGGTCTGTTCAAGGCAAGAGCCAGAGGCAACATGGAACTGTAGTCTCAGATCACTGGAGGAAGGAGACGACAGAGAGCCCATAGCAGGCGGGCTGAACTGATGACCATATGGAAATACAAAAGACAAATACGTCTCGACAGCAGATCGTTGCGAGCTGGCCGCGTGAAGGAATGTCAACGCTCTCTGCTGAGCGTGTTTCAAATTCTATCTGCCGTCTTTAAAGCTGACGGTTCTCCCAGAACGGCTTCTCTTTCTACACAAACGGCGGTTAATCACAGAAAAGTCAGCGTTCTTTCTAACAGACTCTGTGGCAGAAGCAGGGGGAAATTGTGAGCTTATAGTGATTTCATTCATACCTTTATGTATCTGCCAGTGCCGCCGAGGGGCAGACAGGACAGATGGGGATGTGATTCTACTGCCGTTTATGTTGAGGTCTCATATGGTGTCCATACCAGTGGACATGGCAGAGCTTTGCATGCCAGGCATGAGCGCTGCGGATGTGAACTGAGGCTTGCAGCAAAAGTCAGAACCAGTCTGCTGCCATTCTCAGTGTTACCGTACTGCGGACGCAAGAATCTGACTTCAGTGAGCGAGTCTGTTTGCATAACGCGTGGGTTTACGCCTGCAGGCTGATCCAGATTCATTATCAGGCAAATAATTCCATGCAAAAAAAACACAGGAGTGAGAGCAGTGCACTTCGATATGCAAGTTTGATGTGAAGATGTAGCGCTTGTCATCCACATTAATCCCACATTTAACAATATTACTGTCACGATGATCCTTTTAATGCTGAATTCCTCCTGCATTTCTGTTGCTGTGTATACGAAATCCTCCAAAATCTTCATAAAACAGGAGTCTGATGTACCCTCAAAGATCAAAAAGTATAATTATGATAATCCAGTATAATGTATTTTATCTATGTAAACCAAAAACTATGAAAACTTATGTGAATATACATATATAATATGTATATACATAGATATATTTTGATGTATACTTATGCACAGGCTAAACTATTGTGAGCAGCGCCTCCAACAATGTAAAGCAGTGAGGAGCCCCGAGGAGCCCTGGCCGGGCTGTTATCTCGTCCAGGGAGATAGGAAGTATGGGCAGGAAATCTAGTGGGAGGGGGAGGAGAGGGCCCATATGGGAAGTGCAGTGTAAACAGTCTCAGTTTTTAATCATCCCAGCTCACGTTCGGAACTGGACACACTTTGATGTTCTCCCTCAGCGCCCCCTCCACCCTCCCATCCCTCGTTCCCAAACGACCGTGCTGAGGGCCAGCCGGGGGAACGTGTAGATAGCGGAGACTCGGACTGCGGAGGGCTCAGGGAGGCATTCAGTACCTTGTGGGACACCGAGACGGAGACGAAAGAATTTGAAGTGGTGCAGAGTTAACTGGTGTTCAGTCAATTGCCTGGCCTGCCTTAATTATAGCTGATGTATTTAAGGGAGCTCTCGAAGGTCAGTTCAACATTTCAAAGCACAAAGACCCAAAAATACAATGTGAGGAAGAAAAAGAAAGTCAAGATGGCTTTTATGATGTCCTTAAATTGGGCACAATGCCTGTTGGAGGATAAACTCCTCATCAACAGCCAGAGGACAGTTGACAGAAGTCTCAAGTTCAAAGTTATCCCTGAAGCCTTTGCACCTCTCCTCTGGTCACAGTGTAAGCTTCATTTTGGAAAGAGGGACAGAGTCAAAATTCCTCAGCACTTGTATTTGTCCAAATAGTGCTGGCCAGACCCCAGCCAGTGTTCCAATGAACGTGCTCATTCAGAGGACAGGGCATACTTCCAGGGAGATCACAGTTTAATAGATCAGAGGGAGATACGTACCAAAGCAGAGTCTTATGACTTGAATACACTGAGGGAAACTGGGAACTTCTTCTGTCCCAACTGCTCTCTTGAGTTTGTTCCTTACATGTGTCAGCAGACGTAATCAAAACAGGAGCTGATGATTTATAAAAGAACTCCAGCTCCACCTCAACAAAGCTTACAACTGCCAAAAGGCTAAAATCCACGGATCTGTGCTGTTTTATGTAACAGTGCAGTGCAAGTTTATCTTTTTCGACATTGCACTGATATGAAAGTTTAAATGAAATATTTGTTTAACTTCTAATGCCAGGCGCTGCTTTCCTAGATATCAATCTCTAAAATGAGATATTTCTAATGAGACAGCAAGACATGTTGATGAAGACCAATGTGGCCAAAATGACATCAGCTTATGAAAAGTGGCAGCTATGCTTCAGTGAGGTCCAGAGGAATTAAGGCATTAAGACATGCATCAATCAGTTTGGCTTTTTGATCACAATAATGCATTAAATCTGGGCAGTGTTAGCACAGAGGAAGCTAAATCTGCCACAGAAACAGTAAGAAGACAGACTGGAGTAGGGAACTCTTTCTGTGGAACTCAACCTCCCTTCCAGCCTCCCCCATCCACCAGATGACAAGAACATAAAGCGGGACGGTAAAGCAGCCTGCAGAGGCAGCGACGACCTGTTGAAACAGGCCTAAGCTCCAACAAAGAGCATCCTGCAGCGTAAAACCACCGCTGCACACTGTGGGAACAGACGGGGAAGAGGTCGACTGACAAAACTACACCGTCCTTGCCTTGGACTGAACTTAAGGGAGCAAGAAAACAGAAGAGCGAACAAAACCAAGCAACTGTACAGAAAAGAACCAACAGTGAGCTTATCAGCAGAGGATTAGGCTGCCGCCATTCTGACTGTGACAGAGATATAAAATATATTGCTTTGAATGCGTGACCGATGCACCGTCCTTCCCACATTTAGGGAAATCCAGGAAGACAGTACTTCTCCAACCGTGCACCCTACTAACTACATGAAACACTTTGCAGAGATGGGACCTGGTGATGGGTGGTCAGTAACTTTTCACGTATTTACTCTGCTGCACATTTTAATTTTGGCTCATGGAACACTTCAAAAAATTGCACAAGGTTTTATGGGGGGGGGAATACAGAAAGCTGGAAACCCCAGAAAGCTGGAGGTATCTTTGATCTTGGCCTCAGTGCGATATCCGCAACACGTTGTCAACATCCCACACAGACATTAAAGCCAAATCAGTCTGAAGTGGGAGGGGGGGGGGGCAGCGGTGGCTTTTCACCGTGCTTAATACTGGGCTTTCACCGTGGACAAGACATGTAAATCCTTATCAATTATAGCAAACGGCAGCATCTGGCTCGCCATTCACCAAACCTCCCACGCCTGGTGAGTGAGAAGAGACAAGATCCTGCAGTACCTCATATCTGTCGTCCCGTTTCTTTGGAGACGGCAAATAAATTGACACAGCCGAGCTTTATGGCCCGGGAACCCTAATCCACTCCTGAATCCTAAATATGCAGAGTGAAAAGAGGGCATACTTCACATTTGCAGGGTAGCAGCATGTTTTTATTTTTTTCTAAATGGGACCAAAAAAAAAATTCTGCTTAAATTATAGGTCTGCATAAGTCTAAACATGATTTGATGTGTTGTTTCACAGTCAACGACCACACCTTGATATTATAAAACTTGCAGGAGCATTAGATGCCATAAATAGTTCTTGGAAAACAACAATTTCACCTTTGAAAAGATACACCTACAGAAGCTGGCAACCTCACCCAAACCCAGTTCATTTAAAAATAGCCTAAAAACAAACTAACCTCAGTAACACCTGCATGTCATTGCTATTGTTAAAGGAATTTAGATATTCTGTCATCGCATGAGTGGGAAGTGTGGTGTTGTGTGCGGCTCTCAGAAACACACGGCGCACTGGAACCCACGGTCACTTCATGTATTTTGATGGCGTATAGCAACAAGTGCAGGTGTTAACTTCATTTGGTTTATCAGACAGTGGATGATGTGTAAACTGAGGTTGGAGACACAGAGGACCCACAGTGGGATTTATGGAGTTGAAGCAAGATGAGCTCTGTGTCCTGAAAACTAATATTCAAATCTAATCTATGGACTCTGAATGCCGAATGTTACTATTCTCCAGTTGGCATAGTTCAACGTGATGGTGAAAGACAGTCCAGTGGGTATTTTGAGGGGTTTTCCAAATCATTAAAATTCAATATTCTTACTATACAACTGGAGAACATTTAAAGTTTAACAATGACCTAAGCCCTTTTAACTAACAGTACAGCATCTCCAAACGACCACAGGGAACAGGCCAGTGTGACTGTTTATAAATTGCACAAAGGATGTCAAGACCAAATCTGCCCACCCATCCACACTGTTTAAGTGTCTATGAGCAAGGCATTCAATCAACACTGCGATCAGGAGCTTGTTGAACCCCCCCCCCCCCCGGAAACAACTGAACAGCTCAGGACAACAGGTGCTCACCCGCACCTCTGTAAACCTGACAGAACTCCTCTTGTTCTCCTTTTCACTCTAGGTGTGGTGGGGATGTGAAGTCCCGGGCTGCTCACGCATTGCAGATACATTTTATGTCACCTTACCTGCATTAGTTTGCCTTCCGCGTAGCCGGCACTTCCTCCCACGAACACCCCTTCCAGGGTGATGGGCTTCCCCGTCGGCTCTTGATTCAGCAGTGCCACCTTGATGACCGCTCGGAGGGCCGGCCGCTCGGACTCCAGGCCCGGCTGGCCCAGCACCACCTGCAGGGCCGCCATGAGCAGCCACGGCCAGAGCCCGGCCAGGCGCCGCTGGGGGACGGTCATGGCCTCGGCTGTAGCGGCGGTGCCCGGCCGCACATGGTGGACTTCAAAGCAGGCAAGCACCGCGGATAGACAAAACGGAGAAAATATGTTTCTAAGTAAATACGTCCCACTTCTTCTTTCAGCCTCGACGACTACAGCGAAACAGATAGAATCCAAAGTTTTAAAGCTGGAGGACTGCCATCATAACTCACTTCCATTCAGCACCAGAGTTAATATTCAAACTACACGTTTCAGAAACGCATTTCACTCAGTGCCCCGCATGGAGCGACGCGCTTCGTCCCACAAAAACCCAATCTCCGGACACGAAATAAACTCGAATAAACTTTTCTCCAGTGTCATTAAAGTGAGAGGCGAGACGTTGTTTGCTCCAATGCACCGCGCAGACACGCCGTGTTGTGTTAGAGCCGTGCATTGGTTTCCAACAGCCTGCTCCTCGTGAGATAAACAAATGTCCTCATTTGTAACGTGTTTGCCTTAAGAGTTGAACTGCTGTATCCTCTCCCACAAGGGCAGGTCCGGGCAACAGTGTATCGATCTTCATCCGTATCCAAACTCTTAATGTTACAGTGTGCACCACTCACTGTACCTAACAATCACATTTTGAGTTGACAAACAGCGTCAGAGGACGGCACATCCTGCGGGCGCCGCATTTTCTGGATAAATCCACGCAAAAGAACGCAGGAGGGAGACGACGTGAACTTCAAAGGCTGGCGTACAGGTTGCCGCCGGAAAGTTTGAAGGCATGCTGACAGATAACGCGGTGCCAACAGGTTGGGTAATAGTTTTACAACCGGAGAGTTGCGAAAAATAATCCCAGATAAAGTTGCTGTCTTCAGTACGCTGTGTTTCCTAATTACTGACTAAAACAAATCGCGTTACTTCACTTATAACTTTGTAATTATACCGGGTCCGAAAGCAGAGCGACTTCTCAAACAGACCCTTCAACTTATTTTCTACTGCCGGTCTTCATTTAAACATGCTGTATCTGAAAAAACAAACATAAAAAAACAAAACAACAAACATTCCCGTGAATTCGGTGCCCCCGCTGCTCTGTGAGAAATGAGATACGATCCTCCTGAGAACACCGAGGGGAAAATGAAGCGTTTTTCTAAATCAACTGAAGATTTAAGGGTCTAAACACAACGAAAAGTACGAAATAAAAGTGGTCCAGACTTGTTGTGGTCTCCATTTAAAGTTGGCGAGGTGGAGAGACGCCGTGTGCAGTTATGACACCGTCCCAAAAGTCTACCTCCCGGACTGTCTCTCGCTCCCCCGGGATCTCATTGACAGTCTCTACCTGCTCACTGTCCCGCTGCCTTCACGTACCATCGGAGATCAGGAAAGGATCAGGATTTGAGAAACGGCGCACATGACCGAGCAGCTGTGTTTGAGCAGGGATGAATGTTTTTGGCAATTGTTTGTTTACACTAAGAAGAAAATGTGAAAACAATTTGTATTGCCGGGACTTGAAGCTGTTATTATTACGACACTATCAGAATACCAGAGTTTCAACGGCTGTTTACTACTATTTTTCCGTAATTTAACGTAAATTCATAGTAAATAATTACGTGACACTTGACAAATACCACTTTTGTTCCTAACTTGTTTACATTCCATAAATAAATAAATGTTGTAGAACTAAATCTAGCAAAAGGAATAGTGTGACATGAAGTTTCCAGGCCGTATTTGAAGGCCACATTGGACACTGAGGGCGGAGCAGCAGCGCAGGAGCAATGCTGATCTAAACCGAGTGAGTGGCTCCCTCTAGTGCACAACGCCCTACACCACCCGCAGTCACCTTCATCGCACAGCTGCAGCGGCAAACTAATAATGACATACACACAAACAAAACCACCCAGCTGCGTTATCATAAAGATAAATACTACTTTAATAAAAATACTTTTACACATGTGCATTCCAAAATATATAACATCTGTTACACGTTTTAAAACCACTGCGCCTTCGAAGCGATGCAGTGAAAGAAAGGTGAGGAAATGCAACTATCGCCATCACAAGACAATCAAATAAATGAAATTATATTTTAAAATTAATTATTCAATAAAAAAATTACTTCCTGCTATGACATTTACAGTCACTTCATAAAAAGGTTAAAAATGTGCATATTTAAATGAGGAGGAGTTTGTGCAGGCTGCTGTCAAACGGTATAAATTACATATTAAATTACAATTCTTTAAAAACATCTCAAGTTGGTAACAACATCTGAAATAATACTGGGTTAAAAATCCTTAGTTTAAAAATGGATCTTGGCCCAATTCATTCAAATTCTAAAAAATATGACTGCGACTGTTACTCAAATGAACCTACTGTCCAAAGTCACTGCCAATAAGGAAACACACTACTCTGAAAAAGAAGTAAGATGTACAACATTCAAATACTTTTGCATTTGCTTATTAAGTCTTATCATAGGGTTAAAGTTCTACACAACTAAGAATCATTAAAATAATGACAATAAAGTCTGGTGACAACTCGGATCACGTCCTGGAGTGAATCGTGACTCCCTGTCATATGCCAATCAAATCAACAAACTGAGATCTAAAACAGAAATATAACCAAGTGTCAGTGATCTCATTGCAGCGATGCTCTGCAAACATGCATTTCAATTGTAAATGTCTGACCTTCCACTAGTTTTATTCTTGATGTGCTCTTGCAGAGGCTGAATTCTGCCTTACCTAAAGACTTGCTGTGCAGCTGCTGTAAGCCTGACCAGTAATGCTGACAGTGTTGCTAATGTCGACATCTATGATCTCAGGTTGCTTTGCATCATCGTTGGCAACCTTTCCGAGGCAGAGAGAAAACAGCAGCAAATAATGTAAAGGACTTCTGCTATCTGTTGAACATTTCCTAATAAATACTACACTGATGTACAATATACAGTAAAAATAAATCCAATGGACAGATACATCTGATTACCAACTGCTGGACTGAGCCCACCCAGCGTTCCCAAAGTTTCTTGCAACCTACAAAGCTAAAGATTAGGCTAAATGCCTTCAGTGGACCGATAAGGTAGAGGCTTACCTCAAATATGGCATCTTCAGGCATTTGCTCGCTTACTGAGAGCACAGAGTCCTCCTGCTGTTTGTATGTGGCTAGACTGGCATTGCCTGACACAGACATTATAATGGGTACAGCACACAGAGGGTTAGCTTGCATGGTGCTGGCAGGGCTGTCGCACAGCATGGCCTCACAGCTGTCGGAGGACGACACTAACACAGGACTTGGCTTCTCTGGGCTCACAACTCTGATCAGGCAGTTACTGGGCGGAGACTGCATCACCTCATCTGCAATCTGGAAAATCGCATCCAAGTTGATATCACATTTTTTCACTTCCTGGTGTTCCTTGGTCCACATGTCCTGGTTGTGATCCCCGCAACCCGACATACTCACAGGAAATCTTGCCTAAAATTGTGCAAACGAGTTTCTGACAAAGCTCATATCAAAAATATCCATCCTTTTTTTGGCAATCGCAGATTTGTGCATGTCCGAGCGCATACAGTCCAATTCACCTACCTGGTAATAACTGTGGGGACTGAATGACCCTGCCTGATGTCCATTTGCTGTCAGTTGTGATGTCACAAAATTCGGCGGGCAGCATGGGCAAACTTCAACAAAGACAAAAGATTATTTTCAGATAGTAAATTCCATTGTTTTAGCTTGGGCTCTAATCAGAACCGGAGCCTGTATTTTTGCATTTCATTAATTTATGACCTTTACTGCCTAGCAGACAGATCCTTACTGGTATATTACAAATACTTTTTCCTTTTATGTAACAACAATTCAAGGGCATGGACGTAACGACTGTGGTTTAAACTTGTTCCACCCATATTCCTAGCAGGTCAACTGTTGTCATGCTCACCTTGGGGATAGAGGCTATGCGGATATTGTGCATTAGAAGGCTTAAAAGTTGGGAAATTTGGATTTCCATTGTTTGCGTGGGCCAGTAAAGACTGCTGAACGTGCACCGGGTTAGAGCTTGAGGCAACTCCAGCATAGTGGTGGTTAAAAGCCAGTGATATCCCTTTATCTGTAGTAAAGACAGTCGGAGAAAGACCTGCACCATGACCCCTTATCAGGTATCTTGGTGGGACTGGGGTTCCATTGTGCACTGCCATGGCTGGGGCTTTGTTGGAATAATAAGGATGAGTTGACTCCTGATGTGTGGGGCTAAACGGTGAAGAACTGCCTGCAGAGAGAGGAAAAACAAAGCATACTGACCTATTAGACATTAGAATTGTAACGTGTTTGCCTTAACAACTATTAGAAAGATTAATGGGATTTTAAAGTGCAATTAGAGTTTTGGTTTTGAGGTGAATGATAAAACATTTAGGATTTATAGTGATTTTCAGGGGTTTGTGGGCCCTCTCCATTCCTTGAAGGTAGTTATTATTCGCTATACCACCATAGAGAAACTTGTGTAACCATGACAACGGGGTGACTACTGATGTCACGACTGATACTTGCCTCTTTTCACATTCTTATCTTTGCCATTGTCACCCCCACTCAACCGCTGGTACCGACTCGGCGGCCGAGAGTTCACACTGAGACCAGCCTGCAGCTTGGCTTTATTGTCGACCGTGAGCCGCTTCAGACTCGCAACAAGTTCCGGCTTGTTTCTCTTGAAGTTCGGGTTGTAAAAGTAGTGACACGTCCTGCTGTCCCCGGCGGGATGGATGTGGTCCTTGATCGTCGGATCGGCCTTCCTGAAGCCGTACAGGTTGAGCTGACGGACAAAGCTCGAGAAGTTGGTCGTTTTGAAGGCATCGGCGTTGTCCGAGGTGACGGGGTTGGGAGACAGGATCTGTCTCTCAAACAGATTTTGGTCAATGATGATCGCCTCCCCGTGGCTGTCCCATCGGATGGCTTTATTCGCCGGGTTGTTCACCAGACGCCACAGTTTGGCAGGAAAGTTATTGGGGTTGATGGTGTCAGGAAGAGGGCTTCCGCCAAAATTCATGCTTATATCTGTAAACAGAGAGAACACATGTAAACAGAGGAAATGTTGGGAGGGGTATTTAGTTATGCGCTAGCGAAATTAGCAACCGTAGCTAAGGTGCGCACTCAATAATATAACCCAACGTTAATTACTGTTTGATTATTTTTAGTTATTGTTAGCAGTGGTTAATGAATATCAATGCATTAACATTTTAAATTTATCACAAATTGTCACTTTGAGATAACACAACCAGCCTAAAAACTTAAACAATAGAGCTCACGCCAAAAAAATCAAATATTGAAAATTGCTGTAGACACAAGAGCTAAAAATGCTAACTTTAGCGTTGCCGCTCAACTAGTTTTGAAGTTAGCATCAGGCGGACGTTAGCTCACCAGGAGACTGCTCTGTATTTGAAGTTTTAACACAGCAATGTTAGCTTAATAAAGGCTGCGCAAATTCCTTAGATCTTGGTATTTCTGTGTGACGCGGCAGCAGAAGTAACAACATGAAAACCGTGCATTGGTCCGCTGATGTGATCGCCTGCTGGTCTCAGAACCGTTGAAAGTACTGGGACCGTTGGAGCTGTTGGGCGTCAAATGGCTCATGTGCCACCGATGGTTCCAACTGCCAGTGTCTGTTACATCCGCTGCTGCATCCTCTGCTGAACACGCAGCACCAACTGAGAGTCAGGCTCATTCTAACGCAGGTTTACCTGTCAATTTGATGAGTACAAATATGGTTCAACATAAAGTGACAATGCTACAACTTTAAATATATTCAATGGCAACCTTAGGTTTTCATACACAGTGGTACCTTCAAAATGTATCAAAGTATTAAAAGCACAATTACTTAATGTAAAAGTGCTTTTCTGTAGAATTATCACTTTCAAAGGTTTATATTAGGACTAAATTATTGGTGTAGACTGACAGTAACATGGAGGTGGTTGCAGCTGGTCAGTCAGGAATATTCTAATATTTTATAAGTTATTACATGTGTATGAAAAAATACATTTGCAACTGGGAACAGTTGTTTCCAACCACTGTTAAATACATGAAGTATCTTTAAAAGTACAGTACATCGCCATGAAATGTCTTGCTGTCATCATCATCGGCTGCCCTCTACCCTCCCTGATGGACATCTACACCTCCTGCTGCCTTAGCAGAGCTAAGAACATTATCAAGGACAGCACACACCCCGGCTCTGAACCGTTTGACCTGTTGCCCTCAGGAAGGCGCTACAGGTGCATCAAAACAAGGACCAACCGACTTAAAAACAGTTTCTTCCCAAAAGCCATAACCACTTTGAACTCACACATGCACTGACTACACACATAGACACAGGCTGGGTGTCCCAGCCCAGGGAAACTCAAGCACTGACTACATACATACACACAGTCTGAGTGTCCCAGCCCAGGGAAACTCAAGCACATCTCTCCTTGTGTGTTCTATTCTACAACTGTGCAATATTAATTCAATGTGCAATAACCTGTAAAATTAATGTGCTATGTCACCCTGTATATAGTACCTCTCTTATATCTACCTCAGAACTGTGTACCTCAACCTGTATATAGAACCTCTCTTATCTCTACCTCAGAACTGTGCACCTCACCCTGTCTGTTGTAATTGTAGTTTACAATGTGGTTTATTATAATGCCACAGTCATAGTATGATTTAAAGTGTAATATAACCTAAATAATTGACGTGTATGGACATGAAATTGAAATAACTTTGTTTTTACAAGTAAGAATTATTAATTGAGCCTGAGGACTAATATGGAGCCAGGAAGTCAAACACTTAGATCTAAGTTATAGGCATGTGGTTAGGCTATAAAGCACCCAGAGGCAAAATATAAATCCATAGAAATCTTTGCTCCATCCCTAACATGTATTTTCTTATTTATTTTAATATTTATTAACAAACTAGTTAATCAAAATGTTTTCACTGATCTGGGTCCTTTAGATTGGTGCCAACCTTTTTTGTAAGTCATACCCATGCAGCCAACTCTGATGAAGTCAAGTCCCCCTCATCAACATCATGTCAGGTACCATTATTTATCATATAAAGATTCACATAATAATGGACGTTAAAATATTTTAATACATTTTAATGGAATTCTTTAGCTGGTTTTGGTCAAATTTTCATTCATGTTATAACCACATGGAGTAGCCCTGCTTGAGAACCGCTGCCATGGATGAGCAAATGAGCAATAATCCTCATGTAGTATATTCATAATACGATTCTTGACTTTGTGGGGAAAACGTAATCATCGAGTCTATAAAAACGGTTTCAGCATAATCCCTGTGACTGAGACGATTATTGTACGGTATAGGATACAATTTTTATACAGGCGCACATTAGGGACGCCTCTGTGCTTATCCTGTACTAGGTCCTCGCAGACAATGACGTAATTCTCCAGCGACTGGAAAACATCCAAAACATTAATCTGTTTGATATTCCAGTATTACTGAAGTATTTTCTGTAGCAGCTTAACGTAATGGCATTGGAGACGGTCCCCAAAGACCTTCGCCATCTGCGGGCTTGTCTTCTTTGTTCTTTAGTGAAGGTAAATCGTGAATTGCGAGAATGAAACGCTCCAGTTAGCCTCCGTGCTAACATGTAGCCGCTCTCTGCGTGTTATGTTTATTCAGTTCTATGCTGTAGCAGTTCATTAGCGTTAGTTATCTGATTATTCTGTTGTTCACCGTTTTTGTTGTCCTGGATTTTTATAATCTATTACCAACTCAATCATCTTTTTATCCCTCTAATCTTCCTCAGACCATTGACCAGTTTGAATACGATGGCTGTGACAACTGTGAGTCGTACCTTCAGATGAAGGGAAACCGCGAGATGGTTTATGAATGCACAAGTTCTTCGTTTGACGGGTAAACATTGATTTAACATTCATTACTAAATCACTTTAACACTTTAATTTCCACATGGACTGGGTTGATTTCTAAATGTTTCCATGTACTGTCTCTATGTCCACAGTGTGATAGCCATGATGAGTCCTGAGGACAGCTGGGTAGCTAAATGGCAGAGGATAGGTAAGGACTTATGCCTACAGTTAAAGCTGCAAAGGAACTGTAAAACAAGCTGAGAGACACACAGGCCTAATATGTTTGTAAAGTAGAAGCAAACTTCTAAACAGGTGCTGATGGACACTTACTGCAGACACAATGCAATATTATCATCCTGCTGCATGAATCACAGCTTTGCATTGATCTCAACCAGCAGTCATTTTCTTCACCAGGTGGTAGCTAACTTGGCTAATCTGTTGTGTGGTGCAACAGATAAGCAAAGTTAAAGACAGTTTATTTAGAATGGCTGCTCCTGTTTGCTGGTACCTGGTTTGTCAGGAGTAGTAAGGGTGAACCAAGTAGTCCCTAAAGCAAAAACAAGATGCTGAAAGACACTAAAAAGTTAAATGACAGTTCTGTGAGTGTTTATTGTTTAATATGACATAAGGAACTTTAATGTAGTCGGTTGTTAATAACCAAAAAGATTTAAGATTTTAAACTAGTATAGCTCAGTGCTGCTGAAAACATTGTCAATCATTCCCGTGTTCAAACACTGTTTTTTCCATCCTACAGGTAACTTCAAGCCAGGTGTCTATGCAGTGTCAGTGACAGGCCGACTTCCTCCAGGTACACTATATCTCACTGTTTTCAGTACGCAGCAAGTCACACACATGTAGAGTTAACATTTGTTTCTTTTCCGACCTGGAAGTCCTTTGTTAGTGAGTATGACATTTACTTAACCTGTCTGCTGTTTACATTGCTAACGTTTCTCTCCTTCTCTAAAGGTGTGGTGAGAGAGTTGAAAAGCAGAGGAGTGATCTACAAATCCAGAGATACAGCAGTGAAGACTTAAACCAGAGTGTTTCCAGTTTACATTGCCTAATTTGCCACACCTGCGTGGTATCTTACTGCAGTGTCAACTCCAGGAATATGTAACAACAGTGGGACTAACTTCGATAATGTTTGTGATGTCATGTGTAAAGAACTACCCTGTAACTGTTTAATTTTTCTCTTATGTTGTGATTTAAAAGGGGGCTTATTTGGGAGGGAAAAGGTGGATTTTTAAAAAAAAATAAAGTCTGTTTTATAAGATGTCATTGATCTAAAATCATTGTTAATTTTTAATATGTAATCCTTTAGGACCAGTGAGGTTATTGGACAGGAATGTGTTTCATAGCAGGCCTTAAATCTACATTTACTCAATCCAAACAGTCTCTCAGCGAGGCTCAAAGCAGTTTGTTGTGCTCAGTTGCCAGTGGGTGTGCTGAAACAGCATCCGTGCCCCCATTTACTTGGATCCATTAAATTTTCATTCAGTACCATCACTGACATACGGTTTTTAACTCGTTGAGTAGTTCCACTCATCCCCAAGTGTAAATTTAGTGCTAATGACCTAATGTTAGAATGCTGACACTGCCATGTTTGCTCAAAGCAGCACTGAGCTGCTAGTCTGTTGGCGGTTATATCCATGTTGCACTGTACAGAATTCAAATATATTGACCTGCATCCTCATGCATCGCCACAGAGTCCTGCTCAGATCCTTAAGCAACTGAGCTGCAACACCAGAGAGCTCAGTAGAGTCTCTGTACGTATTTGTTTGAGCCACAAGATGGTGCCTTTTACTGAGTGGTGGAATTACATGCAGTGCAAAACATCATCAGTAGGGGGAAGCTACTGTGTGTCTGAACAATATCCTGTGGTAACACTGTGGGTCTTGTGTCATCCTGCAGTGCCGTGTTACCAGGTACTGTTCAGGTACTGTGCTATATAACATTACTGTGGTGGAAGAAACTATATGTGTTTATTGCCTGTGGTGTTATTTCACTGTAGCCTGATGGATTGGGGTCGTGCACACTGAGGATTCTTTAAACCCCTGGATGTTGGCGCAGTAAACCCCTGATATAGTCTTATTAAATAAGGGTATGGATGCACAGGCACCTATTGCTGTTATTTTGTTGCAGAAGGGACGGTTATTGATTAGTTAATGGTTTGGTGAAGTGAAGCAGATGCTTTTTAGCTCAGGATCTTCCCTCATACCACCAGCTCACCACTGTCTGTTGTCAGATACACGCGTGCTAAATTCATAATAATCAGACTAAGATGTGAAGGACGTACATGGAAGAATTCAAAGGAGCGACCTCGTGACATACAAATAAGAGCAGTGAGAATGTGCCACCACCAAAAGAACTGAACGTTTATCCCACGAAGTAAAACACTGTGGCGAAAACAGGTGAGACAGACAGATTTCTGTGATACGACCTGCACGAACATCATCCCAGTTTCATGTGAGCAGGAACATTTCTCCTTGGATGGAAAAGAGAGGTGGCATTATTAATAACGATATTCTTATCCCCTGTAAATCTACAGCAGACGGTACAAACACATTGTAACTGGGTCATATGCTTACTTACATACACCAGTGGTGCCTCTCACTTCACTCTATGCCTTAACACTTTCATAGAGCGTCCTGTGCACTTTATATTATTAGCACAACACTTAGGCCCATTTACCATCAACCGTGATGCTACAGTGCAGATGAACCTGAGGAAACCAGCTCCACCCTCTCAGCAGTGGTGCCACAGAGAAACCCTTTTAATTAAACACTGAGTGGATAATTCGTCAAGCATAGTTTGCTGTGAGGATTTTTTGGTGGAGCTGTTATTAAAGAAAAGATGTTTTTATCAGGTTTCTAGTAGGATTTTTGTTTCCACTGAGGTTAGAGGTCAAAGTCAACGACCTGCTGAACCTACCGTCTTTAACCATGCCCTCTTGCATTGCATATGTTTTATATATAAGCGTATGGCTTTTTAAATTGTCGTGGTAATGTGTCTGAGCAATGTTTCATCTCTCATAACTCCCTTGAACGGGGCAGACCACACCGGAGATAAGCTGACATTCGGCCATTTTTCTGTTCTTCTCGACCATTTTTAAGTGACATTAATGTTTGAGTATACTCTGTGGATGAAATGAACTTTCCCATGCAAGTCTTAAATGTATTTTTTTAATTACTACTGTGTTTCCACTACTCACCCAACTGATGCCACATTTCACCATCAAAGCTAACTCATCTCCTTTATCCTACATGAAGCCACTCATCTGCTTGCTTGGAAATGCTGTATAAATACAATGTTATGATGAAGGTTTGTTTTGAGTGAAAGTGGGAAGAGGACCAACTGTTCTGAACTCTGTGGACACCGAGCCTGGTTTCCCACTGTGTTCGTGTGGCGGCGAGTGGCTGTTTGACCTGGAATGATAATCTGTTCGGGATTATTTCTCCACTTTCCGCCCGGAGCGTGCAGGAATAACCTCAACCCTGTGAGTCCAAACGGGAAAACAAAACATGGCTGTGAAGATATTCATGCATGTGCGGCCAAATAAAGTTGACTCAGTTTCAGGTATAAAGTGATGCTTCCAGTCACTTTGCAGCCTGACAGCCATTAGTCATCAGCCAGGTGCCTTAGAAGTCAGACAATGTAAATGTGAAAAAAGGCTACAGGATGAAATATATGATGGATTTTAATAAGCAAGGACCTACTGCCCTATGCAACTATGCAACTGACTTTGATGCAGTCGGCCATTTTTTCCAATTAAATGTCTTTACAGGTTTGAACTAAACTTAAAAACTGAAGTGAAAATTGTACAAATATCACTGTTATTCAAATGTGCATCATGTTCAGCATTTCTCATTCTTTCCATGCTTTCTCGAGCAGAACAGAGACTTTCTGAACTGACACTCTACCTACGGTGCTTTGGAGACAGTTCACAGTCAAATTAGAAATAAACCACAAGGATCGGTCTGTACGCCTCTGTGTGCATGTGTCGACCGGCGCGGCATCCTTTCGTTGTTTAGCTTTAAACCTTTTTCTTCTATAAAATAAATCTATTTTAAATCACATCTCCTCCCCTCCCCTCCCCCCGTGTGAATTGAACCTCTATTCTCTTCACGCTACAAGTGGTTCAAGTCATTTCACACGAGCCCCACACTAAAAACAAAACCGAGAGCTGGCCTCAGTGCTGCAAGACTTCCACAACCAAAGGCGTTGTCAGGAAGGCCCTCGGCTCCGCCCCTGCACTCTTCTCCACGCATCAAGCGTTGCACCAGCATCTGAGCAAAGCCGAGCGAAGCACGCCCTTCATCTTCACACCAACGGGGACACACAGGCCTGTCTGCTACGACCTCATTGGTGCTCACAACTGTGGCTTTTGCCCTTATTTGGATATGTTAGGGCTTGAAGCTGAAGGGACAGCATAGAAACTCAAAATGAGGTGTCAACTCAGGGTTTATGGGGCCTTGGCGGCTCGGTGACCTCTGAAATAAAGCAAGCAGAGGTTTCTTCAGCTCAGGTCAGAAACAGGCTTAGTCTGACAGGGATAAAGAGGAGTTAAGGAAGTAAGGGGCTGTGTTGTACATGGGGGATGGACACAAAGACACACACAACACTCAAACTGCTGTGTGTGAGTGTGTTTCATAAGGCTGACAACACTTCCTCTCTCTTGCAGACTTAGAAAGCAGTGACAGAAGCGAGAGCAGCTCGGCGTTTCTACAGATTTCAATTCCTTTTTACAAACAGCGGCTGCTGCTTCGCTCTCTCGGCGTGTTGGAGAGCCACTGCACGGCGCTGCTGTAGCGGGAGTCCCCGGATATAATCTGAGGGGCCATGAGATAATGAATGGAGGAGGGGGAAGTTCAGATACACAAATCAGTTTTCTGTGTCGTTTCGTTAAGCCTCTAACACTTTTTAAATTGGATTGTGTTCATTCATTGATAAATTATCATTACATAGTTTATTCATAGTGGCCTAATCAAATATATTTTTGAAAATTAAATAACTACATGTAAATATTGTTTCATTTCTCTGCTGGGAGTAACAGTGGATTACTTTTTGAGCTATTCTATAGGAATATTATAGGTGCTTATCATCATATTTGCTATTTTATCTTTTGGGTTCCTCACAGCTTTAATCCTCGTTAAGTCGACCGAATCAGAAGTCAGACTGATAGCTGAGCGTGTGCAGACAACACACGCCCTGTAAGACGATAATCAAAGACACAAAAGAACCTCTGAGGGGTTAAATGACACATGTTCCTGTGGTGGATATCAGACCTAAAACATGTCGTCACTTTGTAGGTTTCTTCTCTATTATGCTTAATCTGAATGTGAATGACCACAGTGGGGCAGACATATCCTATGCAATAGCCTGAAGCGGAAATACTCAAGTAAAGAAGCCAGTTTCATGTGGCTCAGGCCTGTGTGGACTAGAGCCTGCAGGTCTTGGAGGGACGTGACCTCGCTGGGTGGCTAGGTGGTGTCGACACCCGGCCGCTGCCCAGGAGGAACTTAGAGAGTGCAGGCAGGGAGGGGAAATGGCTGCCGGCCCAGATAAGGTCTATCACCAGAGGCAGCGTGGGGCTCGGGAAGGCCCCAGCTAGTGTCCACTCTTCACACGGGGAGTTAGGATCACTTCCCCCGCTGGCACATGCACGGAGGCTATTGGTCGCCTGCGAGATAAGGCAGCGGCACTACAGCAGGAGGCCGGTGACTCAATAAGTTTCAGAGGGCAGGGATTAGTAAAATGCAGGGCAGGGGTCAGGAGATTGGAGGGTTAAAGGCTAAAAAAAAAAGTGTGGCTTTTAAAGGCACCATATGCTGGATGTTCCCAACAAGTCTACATTGTGGTTGATTTCGATGGAACTGCAGCATCATGTGCCTTCAATACGAATAAAACCACGAATACACAGCATCCTCACACAGCAGGCCTGTGTTTAGACTCATGCATTTAGTGTGAGATTATACGTCTCAGTATTTGGCACAGCATGTTCGTCCTCCAGCTGATGTCACCCTCAGTGTCTTTTATGATTTTTATTTTTTTTTATCATAACTGTGTCGTGTCCTCTCTCATATCTGTGCTGCACACACGCTCACACTCTCTGACGTTCTGTAAGCTGAGGGATTTGTTTCCCCACATCCACTGACCTCGAAGGTGTGGATGTCAAACTGACGTGGGCTCTTTTTCTGTCGGTCCTTAACGCACCTGCACTCTCAACAGGAATATGTGTCGTGGGAATGAAGTTACAGACGACCTAACCATGTAAACCATGTCACATCTCGCTATACACGCCCATGTTGTTTCAAATCCTCAAGGGGAAACTGCGTGAGAACACACGTGAACCTAGCACACACTGAACTGCAAAGCAGTGGAAAGTAACCCAAGTCATTTACTGGCTATGATTCTGATTCAATTCCATTTCTATTTGATGCTAATTCACATTAATTACCTCCCTACACTTTACAGATGAAGATTTTCTTTTTATTTTGCCTCGTGACCTTTAAACTAAAGCCTAGTTGTCACATTTCAAATGTCTGTTAGCAGTGACTTCCTGTCTAATCTCACGTGGTCTGATTTAAATAACCGCTTAGCGCCCAACCAGGCTAAATGCTAAAGATATTTCACTAGAGAACGCACAGATTCTGGTCAAATGAAACACAAAGATAGCATTTCATCTTCTTCTCTCTCTACTTAACAATCTCACGACCCCTCAAACTGATCTGGTGACCCTTTTGGAGGGGCCCGACCCCCGCATTGGAAACCACTGAACTAAACCACCTCCAGTAATTACATACAAAGCAGTTAGAACTCACTCCTCTTCAAACAGCTTCCACAACAGCTGCACTACTTAGGTGCTGATGCATGCAAGTATTCAGAATCTAATCATTTCTATTAAAGGATCAGTTACAGTACAGTTACAGTATTTTCACTTTTTACAACAATTTAGTGATTTGTTGCTGTTCTCGTACTAGAGTAGGAGTGTTCCTACATCACTGCACTGATACTTTCACTTGAGAATTATGCTTATATATTATATATATATAATATTAAATTATACTTAAAGAATCCAAGCACTGCATTAACACAGGGTTTTTTAGGCCAGATTACATGATATTGTTCCCATATTTTACAGGGACAACACTTCATTTTAACCCCCCCCCCAGCGTACACGACTGCATGTGAGCAGCCTGCTCGTGACACGAAACACCTTGCAGAACAAAGCGAACTGAGCTTCATTATCGCCGCTGCTGTCGTTCACCAGCGAGTGAAGGCAGCTCTCATCACTCTGTCTCGGTGCACACAGGCAGGTCCGCTGGTTACTGCTGGAGCTCCTTCACAAACATAAAACCGGCGACCTAGATTAGACTTGGTCTTTGCTTTAGGAGAGCAAATGTGATTTTCTATTTAACCGACTGGTTTTCAGGGCTGTGAGGTGCTGCATTCATACATCCGCTGCACTGTGCATACACTACACTCTACTAAACCCTTCCGTGGTCTCTTTGTGAGAAATGCTAATGTTTCATCACTAAATGCCGTCAGTGGGTCCACAGCGTCTTTTAGACCTGCGGTGTGCAGTCTGAGAGACCACGCTGTTACAGATGGACATTTACATTTACAAGGAATTGAAACCTGCCGCCTTTCACTTTTGGAAACCAACACAGAGGTAACGGTGGCCATAGAGACGACCCTGTCGCTCAGCATGCAAATGAGCCGTCCTCTTAAACAAGACGTACAAAAGAGCGCGCAAGTACTGGATGAGCATACAGTTTGAAATCATCTTTCTGCAGATCGCACACTTATTGCTCATGATAAACTCATCTGACAGTAAATACGCTTGGACGACATTGCAAAGGAAAGTGTGATTATCAGTGAAACGGCGTCTAACAGGAACTGTTTCACTCATCAGGTACTTGACGTATGTCACCAAACCATTGCTGTGCGTCATTGTGTAAATGTGAGCAGGCACAGAGTGTGTAAGATCCTGAAGATATCAATAAAAGGAAGTTAATGTGAAATATAAAGGTAAAGTAGACTAAGAATAGTTCACATTCACCTGATGGGAACACTACAGATGTGGTCACAGTGTGTGTTGCAATCTCTCCCCTCCACGAAAGGCGTATTAGCCAACTTCACATTAAACTGCGCTGAGAACAAAACTGCATGAAGCCACACAGCGTCTACAGGAGGATAAGTGACATCATGACTTGCAGCAAGGCATCACAGACGTGGTGAACGAGGTTTCAATGAATCTGATAAGATGATATAGACAAAGGAAATCATTCAGAGGTAATCTGGGATGTTCTAATGTTTGTATCAAACGCTGAGAGAGATTATTTGTGTGGTTTGAGTCATTATTATTCTGGAAAAAATGAACTCCGCAGTTGCTGTCAGCGTTTTAAAAAAGCGCCTGCAGAAGGCAGAGGGCTGAGACGGAAGACGAGAAAGAGAGTGACTGTTAGACCTCTTCCTGTGGTTACATCACGTGGCTGTGGAGGGTTCAAAAGGAGACGACTTCTTCTTCTTCTTCATCCACTCCTTGGGCGGACAGAAGACACCTGTGAGGCTGCCGGACAATCGTCACTTAAAGCAAGAGAAAACAAACGAAGGTTGAGGTAAAGTATGATGGACGGAAAAACATTTATTTGACGATGAATTAATTGTGGCGGCGCAATAAAAGCGCATTTCATTCTTCAGGTAACGACGCTTACGACTTTGTTAGACCTTTAACTTCATGAAATGTGTTTTTCTTTGATCAGACTTCTGGTGAAATGACCTCTACTCAGAACTCCATTAGGAATTTTGATTAAAAACCCTGTATTTAAAACGTAACTAACATTTTTTTGCTACCGTGATAATTTTTATTTGACTTAAGTGTTTAACGTTAATGTTAATGTTAATGTCTGGATGTATTTGTAATGTATTTGTTTCAATATGTTTCTGATCTGACGATATAGGTCTGTTTTTACTGTAAGACTTATTTTTCATGACTTTTAAATGTAACAAGTGATGTGTGGTTCAGACAGAAAAGCTTACTCATGCCTGCCAAAATGGCTTCCTCGAGATAGCGCTTCCTCTAGCATGTGGCTCAGTTCTGACCATTGTCTGAAAAACTGCGCTGAGGGACAGTTTGACGCAGGCCGGGGAATTTGGGCGAGTTTCTTCTTTCTGAAACGTTAACGGGCCACGATTGGACAGAAATGAGCTGCCTGGAAAACTCTGCAAATGTTTCAAGAGAAATCAGGAAGTGTGTATTTTCTGGTCTGACAAAGGCTGATGGCTGTTCGAGCGTTGCGTATGCGTTGAGGTGAGAGGTTTCAGTTTGGGGTAAAAGAGTGTGTCTGGGTGGGGGTTGGTTGGTGTGTGTCTGTGTGTGTGCGTGCGCAGCTGCACACAGGAACACAGGTGCAGCAGAAGAGAGAAGTGGGAGAAGACAGAAGACGGAAGAAGAGCAGTGGATGTACAGTGCAGTCATCCATAAAGTAGAAAGCACTACTAAACTCCTCGCCACAGTGTAGTGTTTCCTACTTTATGGATGAGTGTACTGTTGGCTTCAGGGAGCAAGACATGGAGCCCGCGCAGGAAGTCAGGAAAGAGGAAGCAGCTTTGTCTCACAAGGCCGCGCATTACCCAGAGTGTTGCCCCAGTTACTTCACATGGGCAGTGTGTGGCGCCGTGCAAAGCTCGCAACTCTTTCCTCCATTTTCTACTTTATCTGTTTCAACCAGCCTGAAAGACAGAGAGATTATAATGCACACATGACGTGTAATCTGTGCGATATTCAATAAAAGTGAAAGTGGAAAAAGCATCTCGTGTTATCGCCTGTTTTCCAGGTCATGCACTTCAGACTTTGGTGTTTTCTGTGAAAATATACATACTTTATTCCTGTAAAAAGATCCATATTGAAAGAAACCATCACAATTTCAAGTCACCGAGTCCTCTGTGTACTACATCTTTAGTTACTGTTCCTCCATCGACAAAAGCCTGGACATGCAAAAAAAAAAAAGAAAAAGAAAAAAAAGAAAAAGAAAATCTGAAAAACAATATTAACAAAATTATTTACAGATGAGCTTCCAAAAGGGTAATAAAAACATGAATATATAAAAAGGTAAATCTTCCACTGGTTTCAAACAATGAATGTAGGTCAGGAAAGACAAAAAAAAAGAAAAAAAAGAAAAAAGTTTCCCGCGCTGTATGAAAATATACCACAGGTCCCAACACTGTTCATTATATACACACCGCTCCTACAGCTTCCTTTCCACTGCATCGACAATCTACAACTCACATATTGTAGACAAGTCAGCCTAGAAAAACAGAAATATGACAGTAACATAAATAAGGCCGAACATGGGTATAACATTGGTATGCATGCAGTCAATAAACATCCTGTAAACAACATATTAAGACTAAACAAGGTCTTCTTGTAAGGCTAAATATGATCAACTGAGCTAAAAACACTACTTATAATGGGCCTAGGTCCTATTCAGTCAACGGTGGAGCCGCCTACTCACTACACAGCAGGTAGAGGATTAAATTGTGCATTAAAGGCCGTCAAATACAAGATCAGTATAAATATTCGCTGTACATTTCGGCAACTTTTGAGCATCCACCCCCCCTCCCCCCTTAAAAAAACAAACAAAAAAACATAAATAAAAGAAAACATACGTTACAGCCTCAGTCTTGCCTCTATCCCGGCTATTTCACATCTAAAGTGTCTTTGTCGATCCGCCCTCCCTCTTTTATTCTTGGCATCACCATCATCACGCTCCCTTTATTTAACAATGACAAACAAAACACTCGTGACATTAATGGAAAAGTTATACTTCCGACCTGTGTCATCAGGTGTGACTCTACTGTCTACTTGAACAACGGGAGTGAAACCAGTTCTGATCTTCAAAACGAAGCTTTAACCCAGACTAGTCCGCCGGGTAGCCCCCCCATGCTGCCGGATGCTTGGTCTCTCATAGCTATGGTAACAGGCAAAGCACCTAAGAGTTTGGCATATTCTGCAGTTTTTGACAGCTGGAGTCGACAGGTGGCTCCGCATTGATAAGAAACTACAAGTAGAAACCTGAGAAGTTAGCTAACACCCCTGCGTCACACAGATGAAAGATCCAATCGGACTGAGGGAACAATCAATGCATGTGTTGTGAATGACAGACCAACTGAATACTAAGGCCTGCTCCACACATTCACATCAAAACTCAATACTGAATAATATAGGCAAAGCCTTTAGAAGATACAGCATGCTCTTGCTTTGTTCTAGTATTGCAGTAAACGCTACGCTACATGGCTAAAGTTGTATCATTGAACCAAACAGTCAACAACTGTATGGTGCAAATGTGTGGAGGCAGAAATACAACTAATCACCACTACACCGCATGGCGATGTTAACACTGGCTAACACTGTTTAGCCCGTCAGACCGATTATTCACACAGCACAAGCTGAACTCGATTCCACTGTTAATACGGAGGCAGATGAACAGATACACAACGACTTATTGCGGAGTCTGTAACAGTACAGTTGTGCCACAAACCACCAGTGCCGGGACTGAAAACTGCTCAGTTTAAATGCAAATCGACCAAGTGGTGTTCCCATTCACTGTGTCGCATGTAACAACACCCAACATGCTATAATTAAACAATCCTGAATCCCAAAGGCGTGATGACTGCAGGATTAGCATCGGGCTGCTAACTGTTGTTAGATGTGGTGATGGTTGCTGTGTCCCTCAAATCAGGATATTTAATTACGCTAGAATGGTTTATTTGTTAGTAATTTGGAGTTTAAATTATAAGTTTTCTAACTATGAGATGGATTTTAAACTATTTTCACTGTGGGGAAGGGTGGGGTTTAATGGTTCAAACATAAATGTCAAATGCTTGATGGATTTTAGGTTCTCATATGAGACAATCTGCTGATAGTAAACTGACCATCTTTGGGTTTCAGACTGTTGCTTGGACTTGGATCGGTCTGTAGCAAACTGATGAGTCTTGTTCACAGTTTTCTGAGGATTTCACAGACCAAAGGATTCAACAACTAATCCAAAAACAATCAAAGATGAATTGATAAGGATGTTGTTATAATTATGAGTTGCAGACCCACTGGCTTACAAGTTCTGCACACACTCTGCAGGTCTCCCTCTCACACTCACGCACGCACGCGCACACACACACACACACACACACACACACACACACACACACACACACACACAGAAAATGTGTCCAATGCAACATTTAGGCCAGTTGTGACTGTGGTCACAAAACATCAAGACAACAAGAGTTCCTGTGTTAATGTCTGCGAAAGGCATCTGTTTTCAGTCTCTCCAGTGGACCGGGCAGCTTCTACACACACACACACACACACACACACGAGCGAACGCACACGCACATCAAAGAAGGGCAAGCCTTCACATTCTTTACACCTAACAGCATGTTCAACTTCAATAAAACAGCCATGACTGTGAACCTTAAACCCCGACATTAGGTTGGATCTAAACCTACAGACAGTGGATCATCATCACTGTCTCTGACAGCTCTACATGACCAACCTCCTGCCCCGAAGTCACTTCATGCAATGTGGTAATGATTAGGGCAAGAGTCCAATACAAATAAATAACATGTTCTGTACAAAGTACGGTATAAATACTCTTAAAGACAAGAAACACACGTGAGCAGACATGATCCATCCACTGAGGATGGATAGTGCATTCTCTACAGCCACACAGAGGAAGAGACGGACTGCTGCTGCTGTTCGTTTGCTTCAAATACATAAAGTGGCACCAGTACATGAACATTAAAGCTAATATCTCATTAGCTGTGTCTGGGCTGAATCTGTCTCTGTCAGACTCTTCTCAATAAATCCAATCAACTGTTAATTACTGTTATTATAACAAACATTGAAGCCTCTGATGAGTTTGCAGATGTTTAGATAATTAGAAGTATTTTGAGTTTATATCTGTAAGCGTTCACACGTCGGCATGCTCTTCTACATGCTCTTGCGTTGCTTTAAGCTACGTTGACGTATTTAATCTGTCTAAATTTAACAGCTGGTCAAGCAGTGCACTAAGGCAAATGTATCAATTATAAAGCATCAGTTATTAGATCTGAGAGCCACTAACTGCGCAGAAAACCAGTGAACAGCGAAGATAAAAAAAGTGCTTTCAATGTGACGCGAGGATTCGGAGCCAGGTGAGCCGACTCTTATTCTTTCTTGCTGGAGCCCAGCTTTTTGAACAGCTTCTTGCCTTTGGAGAAAAAGCCTTTCTTCTTCTTGGCCTGCGCTGAACAGTCTGTCTGTGTGGGGCTGTTTGCCGGGAGGGTTGCTGGAGCCGAGCTGCTGGCCACGGCTGCAGCCGGACCTGGATCCGGATCAGGGGCCTGATCTGGAACTGGAGCAGGGTCCAGGTCTGATGTGGGGCTTGCAGCGGGGCTTGCCAGCTTTGGCTGTGGGTCTGTGTGCTCTGTTGGTTCAGGGAGAAGAGGTTCTGTTTGGGGGGGCAAAGCTTCTTCCAGTGTTGAGGGCCCAGGATCTTGTGGCTCTGTAGAAGACGTCCAGGTGCCCTTCAGGAATGAGGTAAGACTGTTAGAAGGAACCAAATATGTTGTACTCTAAAGGAGGACTAAACAATATCTAAAGCCGAGTTGTGCCTAATCACAATCACAAGCAGAGGGCAAACACAAAGGAGGAGACAGTGGATTTAAGATCTCAGCTTTCTGGCCAATGATTTGATCAACTAAAACCACAGGTTTAAGGCGGAGGGGGGACGGCACAGAGAGGGAGTGAACAGAGGACACAGGTGTTGATCAGTGAGCTGCAGCTACCGTCTTATCTAAAAACACTTACGATCACGTCTCAAAGTGAACAGTTCGTTTCTGCTTCTGCAAAAGACCATGCAGGAAACAGCGGGGCGAAAAAAAAAAAAGTGACATTAAAGAAACAGAACAGAAAACGACAGCAACCGCACTTGCAAGAGATGAGAAAAACAAAAAAACAAAGTATAAAAGAACTATCTGATGTCAGTGGTTTGTGAAAATGATGCATAAATGAGGGCGTCCACACTTGCATGATGAGCAGTGTGTGATAGATAGACAAGTAGGCTAAGCTACCTGTGACTCTTTCTTGGGTTCTGGTGCAGGCTGAGCAGAGACGGGTCCTGCGGGAGCATCGTCTGGCAAGGCCTGCAGGAAGTTGGAGGGCACTAAGCCTCTGTGTCCGTTCAAGTCTCCCTGGAGGGAAAATGCAATATTATAAACAGACTGAATCCAGACTCTGCAGTTACTGTAATGACTGTTGAAGACAACAGAAGATCAAGTCTTATCTAAATTCTGAGACCATAACAGTTGATCTAGAGGTCCTGAACACATCAGGCTTTGTGTTAATAATATTACATCACATACATTAACACCATATTATAGGGCTGCAATGATTCTGGGCTTTGGCCTGCAGGTTGAACACAACAAGACATCTGAAAACGTTTGCTTCCTCTCATCTCGTCTCATTTAGATTTAGTCTCTAGCAACACTTTTGCACACAGGAAGTGATGTAACTGATTTTTTCAGCTGTGTGTTTTTCAACTCCACCCTGGAGCTGTGTTAACACTTACGTAGAAGAAGCCATCTTCGTCCATGTCACCGAACACGTGTATGATGTCTCCTGCGCTGAAGGTCAGCTCAGCCTTCAGCCAGACACAAAAATACAATGAGTCAAAGCATCTACTACACTCTGGCTCGCAAACTAACACTATGTGTGTGCAGTCTGACCTCTATGTCAGTGTTGGGGGAGCTCTCCCGGGGATCATAATCAAAGATGGCGACCATCCTGCGAGCTCCTGGGGCCGGGTTCCCTGCAGCTGCGGTGGCAGCGGCGGCGGTTTGGCTGGGATCTGTCAGTGGAACAGAAATGAGGGAACAGTACAGCGTGACACCCGGATAATTACAGGAGCGACACACGTCTCTGCAATTGCAATCAGCTCATCGGCATGCAGCTCATCGTGTCTTCGTGTCCGACTCGCTCAGCCTCATGCTAAGCTGAGGAAGAGTCACACCACTGCAGTCAAACGTGTGAAAATCAAAGTAATAACGTTAGCAGTGAGAGTTAGCAGGGTTTTACTTCCTTTAAAATGGTCTGGAGCCGGAGCCATGCTGCTGTCTCTAAACATCATTCAGGGACATTAGCCGTGGGATGAAGAGCTCACATTGTGCTTTTAACGCTGTTAGTAAAAACGATTTATTTAATGATTAAATTATCAAATGATGCCACTTGAACTGTGAAATGAAAAGAGGAGTTAGAGGAAGGGACTGCTTGACATTTAGAACTGGTGGTTAGTGAAGAACTTAAGACCATAAGACTTGATAGACTTGTTAGATACATTTATTTTATTGAAGATCTTTAAAAATGTCAAACTACTAAAGTAAACCACCCAAATAATCAAAGAGTCCCCTGTGAGAATGAATGAAGATGAGCCCTGGTGTTAGAAAACAGTCCCCGTGTTTACAACAACTGGGTCACACATGTCACGTCGACGCATGCTGTCCTCCAGCGGACACTGAAGCACTCGTCTGATCATGCAGGTGGAAACGGAGAGCAGGAGGGTTGAAGCTCTAACTACAAACCTTGGCTGGAGGAGTCTACGCTCTCCTCCCAGAGTGCCGCAGACTCCACTGGAAGAGATGAGGCGATGGGAGAGAGCATAAGCACACAAACACAAACACACACACACACACACACACACACACACACACATATATATAGCAGAATAATCCTGAAGTTACAATGCGTCTCAGTCAAAGTCACAGATGGAGATCAGAGGGGATGGATGTCTCAACAAGTGAACTTTAGGTGCTCATGTAATGCATTTGTGACACGGGAGCAGAATACTGGCAAAAAGATCTTCCTTTGTCCATCAAGAGGCGACAGACTGCCGCATTCTGCTGCCATGTCTGCACTGTATTACATGAATATCCAATGACAGCTGACAGGACTGATTCAGTAATGATGTGTGTGTGTTTTTACATCTGTGAAGCTGTTAACAAAGTCAAAATCATTAAAAAAAATGAGCCCCGGGAAGGATGAAGGTACTCTGACGAGCCTAAAAAAGAAAGTGTAACACGAGGTCTCAGTGATAGAAAATGAAACTACTGTAGAGGAGGTCTGCAGTAGTCATATTTGGAAGATTTTGCCATAATGCTGGGAAGCTGTCTGATTTTATTACTACAGTAGCTGAGCTAAAAATCCCCCCTGGTCGCTGAGTGAGAAGCAGCAACTGAAAGAGTAAAAGCTCAAGTGAAAGAGACAGAAAGAGAAGCAAACCAGAGAGAAGAAAGGAGAGATGTGGGAAGCCGCAATCTGCAGCGAGACACACCTTTCTTGGATCGTCTCGGTTTCGGCGGTGGAACGGGGCGACGCGGAAGCTGTGCGTGTGTGCGAGTGCCTTTATGGAGTTTTAGAAGGGAAAACCAAAAAATAAATCAAAAATAAAATAACGGGAATGAAAAAAGAAACAGAGGTGCATTTTTTTTTTTGAGAGAAGCAGACCAGACAAAGTAGACAATGAAAAGCCAGTGAGGAGCAATTTAAAAATGACAACCAGTGAGCGGCGGACACGGCAGCGAGAGAACAAGTGGAAGTGAAAAGGTTAAACCATCTGCAAAACACCGCTCTGGGCAGAAAGCAGGAAACAGAAGCAAAGTGTCAGCTCCACTTTGCTGGGTGGCTCCTTAACCCTCAACACAGGCAAACACTTTGACTTAAGTCTGTGTTTTAGAAACACCTGCATAAAATATATGCAGCCAGTGACGAATAGATGGTTGGGATTTCCTTAATGGCAGCACAAAGAGCAAAACCCATGAAAACATAAAAAAGACGCTTCGCAGGATGTTTTGGCGGCGTTTTAGTTTAACGTGCTTTGTGCTTTCTGTTGGGTTGAAAAGGTCAGGTCATCTCATCAAATGCAGACACAAATATGTCGATGTGTGTCTGTAGTCGTGGCAACAATGGGAGGAATATTCTAGATATTTTAGGGCTCTGCTCCACTTGTGCTGCTATTTTCACTTGCCACTTAAACATGAACAGCGGTGATATCATGAGTAAAACATTTAAATTTACACCTATGGTAAAAGATGCCCAAATGTATTCATTTCCATTGTAACAATGCATTTAACAGACAACATAGTTTTGAGTATACACACAACACACTGCTTGTCACCTTTACATCTTCGTCTTTAAGCAGCTGCTAAATGTCACACCGACAGTTTCACCTACCGATCTTCTCCATGGAGGCCGCTGTGGACAAGAAGCCCTGCTGCAGTAGCTGCTGCCGGGTCTCCTCATCCTCCACCTGGATCTCAGACACCATGTTGCATGGCACAAAGCCCAGGTGACCAGCAGACTCTCCCCGGTAGAAGCCGTCTGGATCTTTATCTCCATAAACCTGGAGAGAGGAGTGTAAAAATGCAGCTATAGAAATGAAACTGCTGCAGCCTTTCTGTTATTGTGGAGTTATCAGTGACGCCTTGAATGAAAAATGTGCGTGATTGTCGTGCTTCTTCCACATCTTTTGAGACAGAGCTGTGTGGGGTCATACTTTGATGATCTGTCCTTCGGTGAAGGGCAGCTCCTCCTCAGCAGCATCGGGGTTGGGTGACATAGTGGCAGGATCGTAAGGGAAGAGGGCCACAAAGATGCGTATGTCACTGTCGCCTTTTGTCTTTGGTGAATCAACACCACCTGCGGATACACACACATGCAAACACACACACACACACACACACACACACAGGGTCACAATGCGACATTATCTACCCAGGAACATTTGCAAAGCGTTGGTGTCATCAAATATAGCCTGATCTCACCTGACTGATCCTCAAACGTTATTTCGTTTGTTTGGAGCTCTGCTTTATTTATGTCCCCCACACAAACATCAGTTATGCCTTGAATTTATTTTCTATGGGATCAAGAAGTTTCTTACAACAATAAGAAGAATATAGAATAGAAACAATAACAACAATATACAATTTGTTTGGAGTTGAAGCATTACTGTACAGAAACTGCTGTTTTGTTATTCTTTTGGCTTGTGAACTTTGTCACACCCTTTACACCACTTTGCACACAAGCCGTGCATGGCTTGCACTGAGTTCTGCAAATACCAGAGCTAGCTCACCCATCCCCCACCGCCCACCAACTGCAGTGCTGCTGTGTTAGCCGAGCACAGCCATGTCCTTAAAAGAAGGTAATCAAGCTAAACCACTGATCCTAAGCTGTGTGAGCCGTTTGACAAACGTGCACTCGTTCATGATCTGCAGCAAGCAACCGGGGAAACGGTGTTTGACCCACTCTCTAATCTAAATCTGACAACACACAAAAGAATAGTAATATTATCAAGGTGTAACGTCACAGGGCGCGCAAAGCAGCCTTTACGTTTGGTTAGCGCCGCTGTCCACACTGTAGACTCTGCAGCGCAGCAGACACGAGACATGACGACAGCGCTGCTACAAGCATCGCCACTGTAGCATTTTGACAGCGAGCGACAAATTTGAAGAGCTGCAGTGAGACTTTAAGCTGCACTGAAGAGACGTGTTCTCTATCTCATTAGGGAGAATCAGCCCATCTGTGTAGCAAGAGTCACGGGCAGACAACTCTGCACACTTTCACATCCTCCCTGATGTTCGAGTAGATAGGACTGAACTTCTCACTGCTCCCTTCCTCTATCTGCGTGCACGTGTAACACTCATGCATTTGTATGTGTAGTCGAGCGTGCACCCACGCATATACCAGAAAGGTCAGGTTTACTGAATGAGTGCCATCACAACAGCAGCTGCGCAGAAAGGAAGAGGGTGAGACGAGACGAGGGTGAGAGAGGGCGCGGGGCGCATAGGTCGGTGCTGCAGGACGTTTCTCTGCTGGCTAATCGAGGTTACTATTTTAATGTCTGTCACTTCCTCCTGTCATGACAAGCCACTTTGTGTTAAGCCTGTTCTCAGCTTAGCAGGCTCTCTCCCTCTTCTTCACTTCTTCACCCCGCCTCCCACCTCCCTTCCTACACAAGGTGCTAATCTGTCATGTGTGAGACGGGGAGACTTGCCAACTATTAAGACAGGTGTGTCAGAGACGCATCATGCATATTTTAGTGAAGAGAGGGGAAGAAATGAAGAGGTAGAGGAAACAGGAAGGCAAAACAGGAAGGAGTGTCTGACCTTTCAGTTGCCTGGCCTGCAAGCACGCTGGTTTAGAGGAAAGCTCAGCCTGAGCTCCCCACGATGGACCCGCCTCAGCTGGAGGGATTTGGCCGGGCTCCTGCTCAACATGCAGAGAAAGAAATGAGACAATAAGAAAATCATCTAACGCTGAAACAGAATCAATACAGGGGAGCACGGGACACCTCAGGGTTCAGAAAACACGAACAGCAGACACAGCTCCTGTTCATTTTTTCAGATAATATAGGCTTCATCTCATTATAATCCAGTTAAATTGTTAATTATGTCAGTAGAGATGGAAACTAACATTCTACTGCTTCAACTTACACGTTTTTGCAGACACGCACTAAAGCACGTTCACTGTAATCTAGAGCAGGACAAGGCAGCGCTGACTGGTTCAACACAAGAGCTGAGGGCTTTCCAAGGTGCAGGAGTATTTGAATGTTAGTGCAGTGAGGCAGAGGGAGAACAGAGGCAGCACCACTTTGACCGACACAGGTTGGAAGTTTGAAGCCACAGGGTGAAGATGAACCGGTTTAAACTCTTCTTGGCTGCATCTCGGCTCATAACTAACCAATAATATCTTGTTTGCTCTCATAAGAGCAAAATATGCCACAAAATGTGCTCCCTGACCTCCCTCTATCCCCTGCAGTGACGATGATGGAAATGCATTTGTAAACTGCGCGGTGGATGTAAGTGATATCCACTAAAGGACCCACACTTCTACAGGGATCAGGTGGGGGCTGGGACAACACACCCATCGCAGGTGGCCTGCAGCAACATTTACCAGTGGATCAGGCTTCAGCCCTCGGCGGTGAGGAGGTCTGCAGTGCTCCATTTGAGCCCCCTCTACCCACCACTCAGAGCTCATCTGCTCCACCACCACCTCCCCAGGACTGTAGTCCACAGGCCCCTCGTTGTCATCTGTGCCATACTCCACGTCAATCTCCACCCCGCGGCCGATGGGTGACCTCAGAGTCCGTACTGTTTTGCTGACTGGGTAGGGTCTTGGCGGGGTAAGACCATAGCTGGGGTTGGCTGCCGTGGCGACAGCCATCTGACTCCTGAGCATGGCCTCCCTCCTAAGGCGGTCCCCTAGCCCTCTGAGCAGTACTTTGCTGTTTGGGGTCAGCTGGGGAGGACAGCGGGCTGAGACCCGCCTGCTGGTGGGACCCTCATATAAACTCATGTCCTCCTCTTCAGGATAACTGATGGTGTCAACCGTGTCTGCGTAGTGCACCCTGTGCTGCGTCTTAGGCTTGACCTGCAAAGGTCCGTGCCTGAGTAAAGGCTCTTTGGTTAGGGACCTGGGGTCCCTGTTGAAGTGGTGGTGGTGAGGTGGAACGTTTGGATGTGGGTTGGGGTAACGTGGGTGTTGCTGGGGAGGGTGATGGTGACGTTCTGAGTTTCTGGGGTGAAGGTGGCCCGGCCTGAGCTGAGGTTGACTGGGCTGAGTTAAATGCTCCTCCTGACTGCTATCTTCCTCTTCTGTCACCTCAGGGATGCTGAACAGCTGCTTGCTGTGGGACAACTGAGGAGGCAACTTAAGGATCCTCTCAAGAACCTCCTCATCACTGTCTGGAGGCTCCAACTTGCGTGACTGCAAGGGCCACAGGTCAAAGCAAGCAAGAATGGGTGGGTGATGGCGGGATGTCATATGGGTCATATTATCCATTAAAATAAGGGAAGTTCAGACAAAACATAGGACAACCCAGTGATGCAAAGGAAAGAGAAAGGAAAGAGGAAGAAAAAACAAAAAGAAACTCAATCACATATGATCAAAAAGACACAAGAAACAAGGCCAATAAATGAGAACATTACTTGCAGGACAAACTAAAAGAAGCACATTTCATTAAAAAACACAAAAACAACAACAGCAGAGTGTGTAAAGATGGAGCCGTATAGCTGCACACATTTTTTTACCCTGTTGGCTGCAACTGTGTAGCCCCTGGCCTGTGTTTCTCCCAGGTGGTCCGAGTAAAGGTCCTCCTCCTCCTCCTCCATGATGTCAGACAGATCTGAACGACTGTTGTCTGCGTGGTAGTCACTGGGAGGCTCCACAAGTCCTCTGCTGTAACTCTGTGAGCAGTAAAAACTCATTGAGGACCTGAAACAAACTTTTCCAACAATCACACGTTTTACGACCGTTACATGGAGGGTGATGAGCACATAAGGCTGACCTGCTGCGTCCTACAGTATGCTGGCTGTTGGTCCTGTCTCAAGAACTCCTCGATGGACACCAAGCGCGTATTCTCTTGCTCGTCCTCAACCTCTGACTCAAGTGGTGAAGTGCAGGGCGGTCGGAGGACGTTAGTGTCCTTAAGGACGTCTGTGATTGGGGCTTTGGGCGGGGTAGGGATGCGCTCAGGTGTCCCGAGCTTGGCACTGGTGTCCTCGATGAACTCTGTGATAGATGGGAAAGGACGGATCGTTCCAGGGCTGTCGGTGTCTCTGCGCTGCTCGAGCACTGCTGCTGCTGCTGCTGCTATTACTGGTAACTGTGCAGGTGCTGGTGCTGCTAACGGGGACAGCTGAGGTGGTGAGGTAGTGGGTGAGGTCACATTCACCTGAGGATGAGAAAGACAGTTAATATAACGCCGCCTAATTAGCTTTACTATTCTTACATACAAACAGTTTCTAACAACAGTCTAACAACTTAGGGAGCCTTTTATTCAAAATTGACATACTGGCGCTGCACAAAAACCTCTTTGATCGCCCATGTTGCCATGGAGACAGCTGGATAGCTCAGCTAAATTTATATTTGGTGTTTTCTTGCCTATATACGCAGAACGTGTAATCTAAATATTTGATTTGATTTGACTGAGCTGTGACTGAGAGAAGGAGTACAGGAATCAGGCACTGAGGGTCTCAGGGTTTCTGTATGACTGCACTGAGGACAGTGTTGATAAGATGGCCAGTCCACAGTAACTGTCCCTTTCACCTCAAGGTGTATCTTTGCGTCAAGTCTCTCCCTCTAACTCTCCCATGACCACCCCAGAGAAGGAACGCCTTACACTCTGAAAACGTCTTATCTCTTAGAAAAACAAACAAGACTTACCACTGGAGTAATGGTGGAGGCTACTGCTAACTTGGCCTCACACGCAGCCAAGGCAGCAGAAGAGGGGTTGGCCCAGGCCTCTACATATGAGGCAGATGAGAGTGGGTCTTCTGAGTGCAGAGCATGAGGAGGGTTGGCAGCAGCTTCCACTGTGTGGCCGGCGATGTGTGCGTCTGATGGCAAAGAGCTGGGCAGCACGGACACTTTGGCAGCAGAGTTCCCGTAGGACGGCGGTGAGGGCAGGTTGCCGGAACCTGCAGGGGTGCAGGGTAGGGGTGGCACAACTGGGGAGGTGATAGCTGGGCCTGCCATGATGGCGGCCAGCTTGGAGGGCACATTGACTGGAAAAGAGTCGCAGGACTCTCCGTGGGCGGACATGGTGCGGACAGTGAGCTCCTGAGCTGCCTGCAGGGACTGGATCTGAGAGGGGCCCAGCAGGGCGCTGCCGGCTGTTGGGGAAGACACCTCCAGCACCTTGAATAGAAGAACGACAGGTACGTGTTTAAAATGCAAACCGACAGACTGACAGTATAAAACATCATTGCGCTGCGAGCTTGAGAGGAGTATAACCTCAGCCAGGTTCTTGCCTTTTTCTTGTCAGCATATATAGTGTATCCAGTGACACGGACTCCATTGGACGTCCCAGCAGCATCTATGGTGACTGGCAGCCAGCTGATGAGGGCAATCCCCGGGGAGGGGCCGTGCTCCAGCTGTACATCCAGAGGAGCATCAGGGGGACCTGCAGGGATGGAGAGCATCATACCACAGCCAGCAGAAAACACGTGTAAGTCTAAGAATATAGGAACAGTATGATACACTCATGGTAGAAATGAAACAGAGTTTGGGATAAGACATGTTTTTACATAGGGCACATGATTCTACCAACATAAAATGCTAACTAATTCTACTTAAGAAATTCAGAAGCCATATACCTGCATTCCCAGACTGTGGGCATGAAACTAAAGCACATTTCAATGATCATTTAGAGAAATACAACTCAAATCTACTCTCACATCACACATATGCATTTTACAGGCCGAAGGTTTGTTTATAAAAAATAACATAATGTCAACTGAGAGGACAACAAACAACAAACTGACATCACATGATATCTGGGTTCAACACAGCATCAGTGAAAAGCTAAAGCTGAGCGTCTTCTTCCACAAAGAATTAAAAAGGGCATATCAAGAGCTGGAAATGACCAGTTTGCCACTGTAACAGAATCTCAGTTCTCTTTGGACACACACTAAATTAGCGGGTGTGGTAGAGAGTGGTATTTGTCATGACCAATCAAGTCCCCCATTTTCCTTCCATTTGACGCAATGCATTGTGTGCCAAGGTGTTTGGCTATTTAATAAATGAAAGTCAAGTCAGAGCAGCTCACAAATGCGCCTGTGGGAGCTAAAGAATCATGAGACATCTTAATCTGGACATGTCAACACGTAGCTCTGCTAACTGTTTCGCTTTAATACAGGGGCTGTTTCTGGCTGTTGTGGAGGACGCCTGCAGACAGTTCCTGACATTGATGGTGGGTGTGGTCAGCGATGTGTTCCATATATCAGCAGTCTAGAGTCACCAACGCTGTAGCTGCATGTGCAAGTCTTCCAAGAAAAACGCAAATGACATAAAATCCACACAGAGCTTGAGAAACCTGCTGATATATGTGTCTCACACACTCACACACACACACACACACACACACACACACACACACACACACACACACAGAGCTAGGGCACTTGTGTAGTGTATTTTGCCATAGTTTGAAACGTACAATATTAAATACATACACGTGTATCTACATGTTATTTTGGGCCCAGACATTTTATTCTGTGAATTAATTAAGTTTGAATCACACATCCTGCACTGAGGGTTACTGATTCAAGTGCAGGTAGCAGGACACCTTCAGACAACCCGTGGTATTAGTAAAACAGTAAATGCTGACCTGCCATCAGAGTGGTGAAGGTGATTGTAGCGCTTCTGTGTTCACGCCGCTCCACAGGTAACTCCCATGGTGTGCGGTGCGGCCGTGCCTCCACTTTGACGGTGTACTGCAGGCTGGGCAAGAGGTTATTGAGGCACAGCGAGTAGCAGCCAGCCTTCACCAGCTCACACTCCTCCTCATTCAAGGACACAATGTGCACATAGTTACTGTTGCTGGGCAGCCAGGTCAGGTTGGCAGAGGTGGCAGTGATCCTGTCCACGCGCAGCTGCGTGGGCGCCACACAAACGTCCCGACCGACCAGCAAGCTGCAGCGCAGCTGGTCTGAGAGGCCCTTCTCTGTCAGGCTTTGCACCGACACGCGGTAGGCCTTGAGGTTTATGTCTAGCCGCTCCAGCACTGCTTTGGTCTGGGAACCGAAGGGCACATTGAGCCGCAGCTCCTGGTCCACATACACATTATAGCTCCACACATTGCCCCACCCAGCCGGCACCAACGGAGGGTCCCAGCCGATGATGATGCTCTTGGCAAGCTGCTTGATGAGGGTGAGCTTACGTGGGTAAGGCACAATGTCCACTCCCACCTCCTCCAAATCCAAGTCCAGGCCGTTGGTGAGGGGGGCTGGGGCAGCCAAGGCCGATGCTGAATCTGTGGGGGCTGAGGCAGGGCCAGAGGCAGCGGTGGCCTCTGTCCTTTCTGAGGCGCTGACGCCCATGTGGAGGTGATGCTGGTGGCTGGCACTGTGCAGGCTGCTGTCTAGCAGGGAGTTATGGGACATGTCCCCTGTCTCTGGATGGTGAGCGCTCATGACATCATCGTCCGATACACGTTCCACAAAGTTAGAGGGGACCAGCCCTCTCCGCCCATCCATCAGCTCGCCTGTCAGGAGCCACAGTCAAACACTGAGTATCACATAAACAAAAATATAAAGTTGTATATGCAGCAACTTGTACTCCAGACTTACCTTCATAGAAGCCATCATCATCCATGTCTCCATACACATAAATGTATTCTCCAGCAGTGAGTGGAAGCTCCACTTCAGGGTTGTCGTTGGGGCCATCAAATGGGTTATAGCTGTTAAGAATGAGTGTATTTGTTATTACACTGTTAGTGATTATTGATGTGGTTAGTCAGCTCCCGCCTTGGTTTAATACTAACCTGTATCTTGCAATGAAAACCTGAAGCTTTGCTGCTCCTCTGCTGGCTGTGTAAGGTGCCGGGGCTACATCAATGTCCAGCTCCTCTACTTCACTGGCAGTGTCCACCTGAGAACACCATGATCACAGGTGAATTGCCCAGACTTCAAGGCAATCTTAAACTGTTGCTTATTGTCTGAACACACTGTTTAAAAACTGATATTTCAGAGAAGAGACAGACAGAACATAAACAATCTATTCATTGTAAAACCAGAACTGGTAACTTTGCATGAATGCTGATATGTAAATAACATGTACAGTATTTTTATTAGATAATGAGTATCTATCAATGACTCACTGCTGATAGCAGAGGAGCACCTGGGTCCCTGATTTGAGGTTTCATTTCCATTCATAGTGGTTAAAATGATACAATAAGAGAGGCTGTATATTTATAGCTCCCTGGGAAAACCTTTTTAAGGATAATCACTTACAACTACTACTGTATAACCTTCATAATCCACAGTGGCGAGTGGATTATCTCACTAAATATGAGCTTTATTGAACTGTGCGCAGACGGGTGACTAGATGGAAAGACCACCAAGCTGTCTGACAGGCGAGATCAGACAGTGACTCTTGGGAGACACAGCACAGCAAAAATATTGAATCATAGCGGCAAATCCAAAGAGCTCCTCCAATGAATGAGAATAAGGAGCTCTAGCATAGTCAGCTACAGTCTGGAGTCGCGTGCGATGACAGCAAGGTTAAGGAGGGCTTTTTAATCCATTAAATCCACACAATCAATGTCATGCATGGCCGTCTTGGTAATCTTGATGAGCAATCTGCCTGTCTATGTAGAAACAAAGAAACCAGAGGACAAGTCCTCCGCAATGACATAACCTGGGTGACGGCGACCGTCACAAACCACCAACCAACCAGGGCTTCAAATGAACACTAACCCACTCGTCACATACGGGTTAAACGAGGCTGTTTCAGCTGCCGGATATAAAGAGTGGCTTGCTTCTTTCAAATGTTTTAAATGTGTCAGGTTAAAAAGGTTCGTTTTAAACCACACATACAAAGTGCATCATATTGTCAGAGCTGCACACTTGGGTTGGTGCTGCAGTATTTCTTCAGTTGACACGCAAAGTGTTTATCACTGACTAATAAGTGCGTAAAAGTAATGCATTGTACTGAAGCCACTATAAGCTGATAATAAAATATTTTTAAGCTGTAAATTATCCTTTCAATTGCAATATGACTAATAATGTCCCAGTATGATTAGCAGTACCACAATTAACTGTTATCTGTCTTTATGTATGACATCAACCTGCACAGAGACTGCAGATGAAAGGTGTCTAAACTAATGGGTGCTGCCCCTTTTAAAAAACCATTAATAACTGTACTGATCCTAAAATGAGCATCAAGTGAAGCACTGTACGACCTGCAGGCCGGTACCTCATGTGTTGGGCTTGATTTGTGCGGACTGAGGTGGGTGTCAGACTTGGGGGTGAGGTGCGCGGTCTCTGACTTGCTGGAGGAAGAGCCTGACTTGCTGACGCTGATGGTGGGCAGCTCTCGGTGCTTGGTGACAGGTGAGCGCTCCACCCTGGACAGGCCTGCGGCGTGGGGGGTGGCCCCCATCCGTAGTGCGGCGGCCACATCTAGCAGGAGAGAGAGGGAGAGAGGGGAAGAGGATAATACATAATCCGTGACCTTAACAGACAACCCCGGCCCTCTCGTTGGTTAACCTGGTTGAGTCCATGAGCAGCTAGGTGGGTGAGGTCGCTGGTTGACATGCAGGAGGCTCAAGGTTGAACCTGGCTGATTAAACAGTGGAGGAAAAAATCCTGTCTCCATCTGTCTGAGGTCAGAGGTCACGCTACCTTGTGGCAACGTGTGTCACACCAGCACCGTTAAGGGGCTTAACTGGTTCATTCCTCACCGCAGCCCATGAGCACCGACCCTCATGTGATGGTGAGCGGTACAGACAGTGTTGGACTGCGACGGTGTGTGGGTGGGATGACAGGTTAGAACATGCCATGCTTTTGTGACAGTGCCCAACACATATCATGAGTGACGGAGAGAGTACCGAGCGGATCATTACCCTCAGGGCAGGAGAGAGTGTCACCTCCCTCGAGACTCCAGAAGGCTATTTCACCCAGAGACACCATATCCAATGAGCCACCAGTGCAGTCTAAAACACATGGACAGTGTAGGAGAAAGAGGTTGGATACAAACAGCAGGAACCATTTGGAGTAGATTTGCACTGTAGTGGCTCTGCTAAAAGCTAAAAGGATGCATCTCTGGTGGGACAGTTTCAAATTGGATTTGGATGCTTTTGAAGGCATTTTGTCCATAAGTCGACTGATACTGTTGGTCTACACTTCCCAAGCAATGCTTTGTGCCAGGGCTCAGTTCCTCTTTTCTTTTGAAACTGAAAGAATCCAACAACTCTAACAAAGATTCCATAATATTGAAGTTAGAAATGATTTGGCAATGATTTAACTGTTAGATTACCACCACACAAGACACGATATGGCAGACTGCTTCACTTTAACTCTTGCCCTTTAAAGCACCAAATATCACAGAAGAAATAAAAGCAGAAGGAAACCCAAAACATTTAATATTGTCTTGACTAGGTAGGTTGTTATTGTGGCTGGGAACACACCGTGGTGGCCATGGTGGCAGCGCTCACCTCGTTCAGTAGTCAGGCCCACCCCATTGGTCAGAACAGAGAGGCTGGGATTGTTAAGGAGGCTAGAGCCGGCCAGGTCCACCTTCGAGGCCTGCAGTCGAAACTTCTCCAACTCTTGAGACAGCAAGCCAAACTGTTCGCTCTGGCTGCGACATTTCTCCTCCAGTTCTCGTACCTTTGACTACACATACGGTGCAACAGACAGGGAAAACACCCCCCCCCCACACACACACACAGTAAAAACACAGTTCCCAACCAACTGACTTAAAATGGGAGAATGTATAAACACCACTGATATATATATCAAATTGCGATGATGAATTTCATTTCGAGAGTAACTGTGTCATGATGTGTTGTAATTTACTTGCTATGCCTAAGTGTTTGAACACAGAGTGTGTGTTTTAAGGTGGGTTCGTGCAACAGTCGTGTGGAAGGATCTAACCCTGTGGGCCCTGTTTCCGTGGGAGTGCAACAACCAGTGCAGCCAAAGATGCAATCGCCTTGTTTTCATCAATCTTTTTGCCCCTCTGCCCATCACACATTACATATGTAGAAATGTGGTTTACATCATGCTGCTCAGCACAGTCCAGACGACAGCATCATTTCCTTAAAAAGAAGATTCTTCACTTGTTGAGCTGTTCATCATGCATCATTGTGATTGGTTCAGTTGCTTCAAAGTGCTGAAACCAGTAACGTGACTGGCTGGGGGGGGATATCAATTCATCCCAACACCCTCTGATCTATATTCACCTTCAGCCTGACTGCTTGCACTTTGCACTGCTGTGCATGCACAAACCAAACAGCCAGCTGTGCTCAGAGGCACCCACAACGTCTATGCAGCCAAGATATACCACACTGTTTTCGTCGTTGCACTTGCACGATTAAAATAGAGCCCCTTATGTAAAAGTAATCATCTTTCTAAATTGTCAGCATCGAACAGAAACCTTTTATGCCTTTACAGCTTATGTTAGTATGGCGAAAGTATTTTCAAATCCAATCTCACATCTGATTTTGCACAGTTATGATTACTGTGGTGGATGGACAGATGCAAGGAAGCAAACATACAGTAAATACACAGCAGAATATGGTTTGGTTTCTGCAGGGCAGACAATATAAGCTGAAACTTTAGCTTCAAACACAAATGACAAAGAATTAGAGGCTGAGTGGAATGAAAAGGGAGGGAAACAAAGGCGGGTAGTTCTCTGATGAGAGTTGGAGGGGCGGGTTGCAAGAGCTCTGTGAAGTTTTATGCTGTGCTTGTTGTACACTGCACTAACAAAGCCACAGCAGAGCAAGGCTATTAGCTAGTACACTACAGAGGTCGGTCTTAGCCCCACTGAGTTTCTATATGTGGCTGATTTCACTTCAGGTTGCGGTGGGAGTTTCCTGGCAGGCCGATCTGACAAAAGCCTCAGCACGAAACTGTCTGAACAACATTTCCTGTCAGCTCTCACCTACGCAAAGCCTCGTCCACAGTCAGCCTTTATCTCAGCTATGCTTGGCTGAAACAAATACTCATTTGTGAATATATATGAAATATGAAATATGTGACAGAAGCCAAAGAGGTTTCTGTTGCAACATGAAGCAGTTATTCAAAGTCATTACTGCTGGAGTGTTGACTACAATTTAGCCCCAAGCATAAAACACAAATGAGGTGTAAACCTGGTCCGGTTCTGAAATGAAATCAAAGTAGTTTGGCTTTTGGTGGCTCTAGCTACAGGGGCTGGGGAAGGTTTTGTAACAGGGCCTATGAGAGGGAAAGAAGTACCTGCATGCAGTCCAGTGTACTCTGGTTAGCAAAGAGGTAACACAAAGGACAAAAAGGTAGATCAAAGTAAACACATGCTTGTGAAACAATGAATCCAGCAAAGACAAAACAGATTAATAAAGTAGAAACACCGCAGTCTGAGAACAGGTCAGCAAGGAAACCCTGTCAGGAGCCAGAATCTCTAGAACGTGTCTTGGCTCTCAGCAGCCAACACCTGCCTTTTGACCAAACACAAAAACTCTTTTAAATCCTTCAGAAAATGTTTCTGAGAGATTGCAAAAGGCAGCGTGTTGACTTGGCAGCAAAGCTCAGGTTCTCAGGAGGCAAAGAGACTTTCTCCTGTGATGCTTTGGGTTTGAACAGAGAGAGACAAAGTAAGAGAAACAAAGCAAGAGGAAGGAAACAAGCATTTTTTCAAAAGCAGGAGCAACTATACTCTACCAGCTCCCTCCGCAACACAAGCTGAGTCAAGTCCTAAAATAAAATACACACTTCATTTAGGAACAAATAAAATGCACTACGTGAGACATGGAGCACAAACAGCACACATATACAGTCATCAAGTGAAGACGGTGACATTTTTGAGTCCTTGTTGGAGGCTCTGAATCCTTTTTTTTTAATCCATCATTCAAAACTAGCAGCCAATCACAGGAACAGATGGAGACGTCAACTGTCACTGGTTCATTTTGTGTGTGCGTGTAGCAAGTATAAATGTCACACGGCAGCGGAGGAGCCATCTGTTCGAAACGGTTTTTCATGAAGTGTACCAAAAAACACGAGTACGAGTATTTTCTGCAACAGCTCCTCTGCCAGGTGTGTAGATGTGAACAAAGAGCCCATTGAACTGTATGTGCGCACTGCTTTTAGTGGCAGGAGGATGTCTTTTGTCTACAAAGTGCAGGGAGACGATTAAATATTTATGCTCTTTTTTCTTGGGAGACAAGAAACACTTTCAATAATGAATTAGACTCTATCTCGTCAGACAGGAACTCACTAGTGTAGGAGAGAAATACTGAGGAAGTCTGAACAAAACTCCTCCTCTCTCTGATGTTGAGGCTGAGAGAATTAAGTTCCACTTTACTGTTTGACCGTCATAAGCACTGGCACCTTTACTTTTTGTAAATTCAGTAAAGCAACTGGGGGTTTTACTGTGTGGCAATAAAAGCACAATGGGTGGTAAAAGTCATGTATTATTACCATCCCAGGAGCACAAGACACACTCACCTCCAGCATCTGAACCACTCCCTCATGCTCCCTCTTGGCGAATAACTGAGCCTGATGATTAAAAAGACATGAAGTCAGGGTAACATTTGTTGTGTGCTCATTAAAGTCTTAATTCGCAGCACAGTGAATCTCCTTGGACTGAACTCGATACTTTATTGGTGCCCAAAGGTTGCCTCCTGCTGGACGAAGCCCCCCACTTTCCCAAATTAGCTAAAAGCAGCCTCATCGACATGGAGGGGGGGCTTAGCAAGAGAAAAATGTCATATATGTAGAGTGCACGAGAGGTCGTGGTTCTTACCCGCTGTAGCCGTTTGATTTCATCCTGTTTGAACTTAAGGATAGCCAGTGCCTGCTCATGTTCCAATTCCAGCTGCTGCCTTCGCTCGGCGACCTCTCGCATATGCTGTTCAGAAGGAAGGCAATTTTTCAGTATTACTGAAAGGAGTGAAAATAAAAATAGCACATGGTGAATCTGAGCTGAGCAGCACCTTTAGGACCTGCTCTAGGTTCTCCAGTTTGGCACGGAGTCTCTGGTTCTCCTCGAGAACTGAATTGTGTTGAGCGGTCACTTCAGAGAGATCTTCCCTCAGCTCCTCATTCTCAGCCCGAGTCTGAGAAACAACAGCAGGTTTACTGACCGGATCGTTTTAAAGGAATAGCCATTTTCATTCTGTTTTGGCTGTCAATGCTATTGTTTACTTTGAGATTTAACTCCACAACTGCATGAAACTGAAGAACACTCAAAATTGCTTGACCTCTTGGGCTCCTTTCTAGTGCTGAATCCCAATATCTCAGTGTTAAAATGATGAGTAACATCAAATCGAACGTGAAAGTGACAACTCTGACTGACGATACAAAGGAATTGAGATCCACTCTGTAGAAAAACATGACGGAGCGGAGGTCAGGGAGACACTGACCTGGTCGAGCAGCTGTGCCTTCCTCCTGAGGAGATCTGCCTCCCCCTTTAGTTGCTCATTTTTGCCTTGCTCATCCTCAAGCTGGCTCTCCTGTTACCGAACCACAACACAACGGTCAGATAAAGCTGAGGAAATCCAAGTCTTCCTACCTGACCGGAGTGGCACCAGACAGCGTGTGGGAGAAAGCAGGGGAGCAGGAGGACAGCTTACCAAATCCAGACATCTCTTCTGTCGCTTCTTTACTTCATGCTCAAGGTTTTCACATTCTTTTCTCTTCTTGCTCAGCTCACTTTCCTGAACCAGCAATGATAACAAAGCAGACACAGTTACACTAAATCCTTCCTTTTATTCTCAAATTCGGTTTAAATACCACATCTTGTTCTTTACACTGTTTGAAACAGAACACTTATTAAAACAACAGCCTGGACACATAACTAGATGTCTGTATAAGAGCAAAACCAGGAAAAACTATGTGCAATATAGTGATATATGCATGTATTTGCATGTATATTTTGCAATGAAGAATGCATTGGCTTTCGTTTCCATATTGACCTCTGACACGACAGCAATGAGGTATTACAAAGCTTAGCATCCTTTAATTATTCTAAATGCAGCTTACATGCAGGACCCAGCATAGGAGAAATCAGCTTATTTCAGCGTGGACCTCAATCAAGCATTACCACTCTGACCGTGTGGGGGCAGGCTGCAGGACAGACAGGCTAATTGCAGACCACCAGCAGCTGACTAGAAGCGATGCCGTACTCTCACCAGTGATGACACAGCATGACAATAATGATAATTAAACTGCAGTCTGTGGTCCGATTTGCCTGATTGTGTTTCAGTCACAGTTTTCGAGGCGGCCTCAATCATGTGGCTCGAGCAAGGATGTTGTGCTGTCTGTTCAAATCACTGCTGTGAAGCTAAACTGCCACCACTGATTGGAACTTAAAGGGACAGTCAGCTGTTTCACTCTCATATATGCAGTCACTGTTCAACCATGCAGAGGCTATTTCCTGAGCCTTAAGAGCAGGTGCAATGCATTCCTGACAAACAGAGAAAGAGTCTTCTATACGGCTGTAAATGCTAACATGAGCATGCCAAAATGAATACAATGACAATTCTAACACACTGATGTTTAGCTGATGTAAACATTTACCATGTTGGCAGTCTTAGTTTAGCGTGTTAGCACGCTAACGCTTGCCAGTTACAGCTGAGGATGGTAGGAATGTCGATGCTTTTGCAGGTACGCAAAGAACAGGGGAGATTGAAACTTTGAGATGATGATGCCGCTGGATGGAAAGTGAGGGGAACGTATTCTTAAACACTTAATATTCAGGGCACCATGAATGGCTGTTCTGAATTTCACGACAAACCAACTCTTAGCTTAGCTTCAGTCTGGGCCGAAGTGACGGATGCTGCTACCGTGGCTAAAAATATCACTCGCATTCTTTCTGGGCTAACGTCGTTTCTGGGGCAGCTCAGTGTTTACTCAGCTGATGTGCTTTGTCCTACATATCTAAGTCATTCAACTCATCCAAGATATCCCAGCGTCTGGGATCCCACCTTTTTTCCCATGACGCAGAGCAGAATTCAAAAGCAGCACCTCATATATTTTACGACACCAGGAAAACTGTGCTCCCAGTTTTTTATAACGCTACTGACACATCAGTAGATATGATCTTAATAGACACAAATCACAGTCATGAAAGAACATAACAACATGTGCATGGGTTAGTGAAGGGTGAGGAGACACGCAGCTTGTTACTGATACTACTGCTGCTGTGTAATCACTTCTCTACATGTCATAATTCGTTTTAAATTCAGCTGATGTTGCGAATAACGTCAGTGCTCTGACAACTAGCAAGACAGTATCGGCTCATGTCTGAAATCTGAATTTTCCACGCTGACAAAGACAGCCAATACAGAGCAGAGGGGGAATATGGTCTGTTTAAGCCTGAGACCTACTCGTACAATCAGCAAGGGCAATGTGCTAGTGTTCTGCTTCCAAGGGACATGATCAAAATAATCCCAGCATTACATAACAAATCTGACCATAGTTTTTCTTTTGGTGGCAGTCAGCTGAAGGCCCAGCACTGAATTCAAGCTTCACTTTCAAAATGTGAAAATGCAAAGTGGATAGCACAGCTACATGCCTGCTTTCAGGCAAAACATGCAGTTACTGCTGCAAACAGGTCTGTAGGACTTCAAGGTTTGAAGGGAGGCAGTCATCAGAAAGCAGAGCTGGTGACATTTAGCAGCCCTCAGGATTACTAAACCCTTGATTTAAGCAACAACCATAATTAGAGACTTGTTCATATATTAAAACATTTAGTGTATTGACAAACTGTTTTTATGAGTGATTTTGTCCTTCATGAATACCAAACTGGATTTCATGCTGAAACCCAAACAGAAAAAAAGCAATGTGTCATGTTGTGGCATGTGGCGTGTCACAAATGTTACGCTGATGTGTACATGACAGTGTTGTAGTGAGATATCCGCCCAGTATAAAACGAGATGCTCTCACCAGAAACTGTAGGTGCTGCTCCTGTGTGTGCTCCTCCTGACGGGAGGGGGTCGGGCTAAGGCCCGGTTGGGGCGTCACTCGCAGCCCCGACTCCTCCTCCTCTCCGGGAGTCTTCTCACACCTGGATGGAGCTTCATCTAATACCACACACGGGGTCTCTCCTCCAACCTGAGAGAGACAGAGAGAAGTGTTTAGTCTGTTACTTTACATTTACAGAGGTAATCCTGAAAAGTGAAAACCCAGATTATACTTAAAAAGCTTCTGCTTCATAACACGACCAAGATGAAATGTATGGCTGTCAGACTGTACAGTAACACTTGACATTACATCCCCCACTGTGGGTGAGGGATTAGCTGCAAGCCTCCTTCCCAGTGGTCCAACTACAATCAATGACTAATCCAGGGGGAATCCCTCTAGCCTGCAACATGACTACAAAACATTAGCAGGAAGTCTGTCCGTTCTAATTAGCAGTTACTTGAATGCATCGCAGCGGGTTACTTTTCTTCACTAATTACCCCTGTAGATTCAGTTTCATGAAGTGTATGATCTATCTACCTCGGATCCAGGTGGGGGACGGCCTGACATTGGTGAAGGGTTAAGAGTCGGGAATCAGTATCTAATTTTAGAGCAAACCTACTTATGCTCAGAGTAGAACTGTGCTAGTGCAGCCAAGGCCATGACCCAATAACAGGATCAAAGGCGCTCTGCCACGTGCTGCAGAGGGGATCTCTCCTTTACACTCTCCTCTCTTTGTTAGTAACTAAAGGGCATAGCATGGTGGACTTCAGAAACACTTATCTCAGATACTGACATAAAATTAAACCAGCAAAATGTCACCAACACCAACCAATACATACGGTTTTGTGTCAGTGAAACTGTTTGGAAAAAGCTTTCAGGTGATATGCATTCAACATTTGCTTCTGATACATGTTGTCAGAGTTTGATGATGAGGTCTATTGTTGTGGTTTTGGGACCACAGACTTATTTTCTTAGGTATTTTGTTTTAGAAAATGGTTTGTCTTGCATTTCGTTCACGCTGAAAATTGCCAACCAGTTCATCCTCGAAACCTGAAGATATGCCGGAGAGCCTGGAGGCTAAGTGAGAATTGTAACCACAGTTTTAATCCCAGTAAGCAACTAAAACAAAACAAGACTTGAAACCTGATTACAGGAGCGCGCTTCCTTTTGACTGATCTCAGTGTTTAAAAAAACACTAAAGTGTCATTAAAAACATCCTGTCAATGTCTTTGGAAAAACAAGCCATGACCTCTCTGAACGACATATACAAAGATACCATTCCCAGCATCCTTTGAGCCTGTAATACCACTTCCTGCAGCACACTGTTGAATACCTGTTTATTGCTGAATGCGAGTGCTTAACGCTGTACCTTTATTCTCCCTTCACATATTGCGCTTGGATCAAAGAGGTTGAAGGACATGCAGCATGTTTGAGCATTGTTGCTGATACGTCAGACCTCAATATGGGAGCTGTTAACACACTCTCTGACCAAATCAGTGGCATGTCTGTGACGTTAAGTGAGTCCCTGGTTTATCTTTTGGAGAGGAGACCAGATGGTGTTAGTAGTGGTGACGAAAGGCCAGCAGGAGGCACTAATTCCATTGGCCCCTGTACAAAAACAGTGCACAGGAATGGGGGCTGTGAACGAGTACTCTGCTGATTTCTCTGTTCCCCCCTTCCAGTCGGTGGTCATTAAAGATCCCATGGCATCCATCACAAGTGCAGACGTGCCCGGTGAGCCCAGCATCCTGGCTTAATGCCCACCTTTGTATTTGGTCAGTCATGCTTAAACTAGTTTGTCTTCTTGTGACTCTTAATTAGCTTGTAGCACTTCATACTCATTGAGTGGGCTGGCTTAAGTGTGTGGACTTAAATTGCTGCTACAATCTGGCAGCCATGTGCCAAGGTGGGAGTGACACAAGAGCAGTGGCCAAAATAAGTTCCCTGTGTAAATCCGAACAATCGTTTCGAGTTATTATTCCAGTACTTCACATTTTCTTCTTCTTTCCGTAAAATGAAGTTAAAGAGATTCTGAATGTTTCATGCAACCAAGGAAACATTCCTACTTGGCAAACCATACATTCGGTCAAGCATGTAAGCAATCATAGCAACCACGCATCATGATCAGTATGACATACATTGGTATCCGTCTACAGGTCAAATCCCTTAAAAGAGCAATTCTTTTATAAAGGGAATGTGGGAGCTCACAATGATGAGTTCAAACATAATCAGTGTTCAGCCGACGTGTGATATAATTCTGACATGGTTTTGACGAATGAGCACAGAGGGGGAATATTACGTAATGCCTCATGTTATGAGGAATAAAGGGACTGTCATGGAGAGCATTAGACCAAGGCTTAGGCTATTATAAATCATTTCAAAGGTTTATGTGCCAGCACACTAACCTAACAAAAACTTAGTGCGAGCTAACAAGCTGTGCATGTCCTTTGGCATCGTGCAGTGTTTAGTTCTCTATTCCCATATGGGCAGTTAAGAGAAGTCAAATGTTAGTGCTCCAACGCATTCAGATGTCTTTTGTGCCAACCTTGTCATTTTTGAGTGAAAATAGTGATGCATTTCAGAAATATATTTAGATGTAAAAACAAGGCTTAGTTCATAGTTTTATGACTTGCATAGTTTTAAAAAAGTAAATGGTCAGGCGTTGAGGGGGCCCAAAAAAGACAAATGTCCTTTTAAGAGATTAATTATGATCCATGCAGCATTTCTGTATCCACTTTACAATGTCTAAATTCCAGTAATGTCTGTAAACACAACTATATTGCGTTTCTAATGAGTAGCTGAACAGCACATGAACACATGATTAGAATGTTTTAATTTTGGGGTTATTAAAGATTTGGGGTTATTAAAGATTTGGGGTTATTAAAGATAATCAGCCAGTTTGTAGTCCTTTATAAGAAGCAGTGATTCTTATCGAAGGAGATATATCAAAACTGATCCTGTTAAAAAGGTCAAAATCACCCTAAAGAGCTTTCCATTCAGAACATCCGTTACTTTAAACTATACGATATTATTGAGGGTGAATCATGCCGGGGTGTGATTTCAATATGACATGTTAACATTTGAGTCATGGGAGCAGCGCTGAGCCTGTAGACTGGAAAACAGATCATCAAAATCATCTGAAATCATTTATCATCTCTGAGAAATGACAGTTGCTGCTGCCTTCTAAAAAACCATAATAATGCATTACTTTTTCAATGGTTGCTGTTTGGGGCTGTAAAAAGTCTGTTCCTGCTTGCAAATAGTCTTAAACGGTCTCACAGAGATCAGAAAATGTAACAAAGGAATTTAATTGCATATTGATTTGGTGATTTCTTGTGGCATTGCAGGTCCTTCAATAAATATGAATGATCACCCAACCAGTCGATACCACGGTGTGGAATTTGTGGCAGGGTAAATGGTCAAATCGATAGATGCTATGGTTAGCATCAACATTTAACATATCAGTTGCGGCTTTTAAAAGCCAAATTCCATTTAATTCATGTGCGATCAATACCATAAACTGAGATACTGTGCAAATAATATCACAGCAGAGAGTTTTCTTTGTTTTACACAGCATTGTTGAAGCCATTTCCTGCTCAACTGACAGCACAAGGCAGCCAAACAGACTCTGCAGACACATTCACTTTGCTCCTGAAGCCACTGGAGTTGGAAATTAAATCATCAATGAAAATAATTTGGCAGGACAGAAGCTGGTAGCAGCTCTGAGTGAAAATATGCCGAGTTCATAATTATATGACAGTGCAATTAAAATATAATCAATTCCAGCTGACAAGAATCGATAGTCTGCAGATTAGTGCTAAACAAGGAGCCTGGGTGCTAAAATGAGAGGAACATAATATTTACCAGCATGCAAATTTGATTTATTTAAACAGACGGATGTGATTGGATGCATAACTGGAGCTGGCACTGATGCTGATGTGAATACAACTCCTATGTTAACTGTTATTTTCTAAAATGTTTGAAATTCAAGCGAGTGCGCGTGAGCTTCAACAATTTAAGTATATCTTAAATTAACTATGTATTCAAGCACATAGTTCTAACTCAGGCTCTTACAGTATAAATGTAGAATTATTTTATATTAACACATTTTTGAACAGCAGTTTTGTTTACTTCCTAATTTGCTTTGTTGTTATATTTCAGTGTAGATTCTCAGTTAAAAGACATACACCTGATTCATTTATTTGGCTGGGTTTGGTAATGACAGAGACGACAACAGGTTCTAATGTAACAACAGAGAGCACAGCTGTTTGTTTAGACTTAACTTTTCCAGTTGTATCTCTCCTCCTGTGCTCCTTGTAAATCCACATTTAATATGACAAGATGAACTGAAGCTTTAAAATTAAATGTCTATTTAATGATTTTGGTCGTTATTATAGGACTTCAAAACAGTATAAATATATAATAATTAATGGCTATTTTGAATAGTAAGTTAACCTTCAAGTTGTTGGATGTGTACAGGGAGACATAGAAATCATGATCAATAGCTGGCCTGATGCAGGGTGCAGCCATGTTTGAAGTCTATCCTCACGCTGAGGCCACAGCCGCTGCCTCTGAATGTGTTTTTGTCAGATGAGGTCTTGGCTTAGAGGCTCACCTCTGCATGCACACCGCTTCACACGGTGAGGTGCCATTGTGTACACTTCACACTGATGTGGTCCATGTACACTAAAGGATCAAGTACACCTTGGGCCCATGCGTACTAAAGCAGGGTCAGATCCCATTCAGCAGGCCCTGAATGCCATAAGCACATTGGTGTAATCCCTGCAGACTACTGAAACGGGTAACTGGATCACTTCTTTTAAAAGCACCTTAATGGATTGGCCTGGCCGTTGATTTTCTTTTTAATACGGAGCATATCGATGTCCACCAATCAAACGCTCTACCACCCTGTCACTAAGTCGGCCCATTTAAATTCTACATCTGGAAGCGCCAAAATATGTCTGTTATAAAACCAGGTTTCTGACAGGCTGCCCTTGACTAGGCCTCATGCATGTCCCGTCTTTCTAATTTGTAAGAAAGTGGCAGTCCATCACAGACAGGGGTGGGATTTACCACAGGATTTACTGAAATGAATATTAAAAAACAACAGCTATGAGACCTAAAAGAAAAATCCCCTTAGCTACAAGTCAGACTGTTGAACTAGCATTGGGCATGTAACATACTAATAATCTTTTAGAATAAGCTGCTCGTTTTTAACGTTAAATGCAACACCCACAGCCTTGAGCCAATGCTCTTGCACTCCCGATTCGTCATGACACTGATTAGTTTTCAGTGTTAAGTCTCAACTTTGAGTCCTGCACCGCTTCTGTCTCACACCCAAGCAGACACATATGAGGACAGCCAAGGAGATCTACGTCGGAGCCCAGAGAGGGACGCGCAGAGACGACAAAACTTAAAAGATGACCTACCCCTTTCGTGTGATCTGTGGCAACGTCAAGGCTTCCCCTGGCCTGCTAGTTATCCAGAGCAGGGCGAGATAGAAAAGTCTTTAGTGCGGCTGGAGTCTTACCTACCACCCAAAACCCTCTCACCGCTGCCACAGCAACAGAGAGCGGATTACTGGACTGTACCATTCTGTTGTTAGAGGGGATTAGAGTTCACACAACATGGCCCCTTTCTGGGTGTGCGCGTGCCACTGGCAGTGCGTGTGTGTGCGTCCCACAAGCGAGAGATTATCACAATCGGCATTCTCATTTGAGCTTCACAGGCAGAGAATTCACTCTACCTCACAGGAGAATTAATAAAACATAAATAAGTCGAATGTCTTTAAGTGATGTACGTGATATTATAACACAAGAACTGTACCTTTCAATAGATACCTCTCATGTACTCAATGCACTTACCGATTACAGATGTTCAGTGATGTGGCAAAGTCAACACCACAGTTTCAATGTGCTCTATAAATTATATATCCTTGCCATGCAGTTACGGTGTACGTGCACTTTACGTGTACGTGATTTATCTGAGCATCACTTCAGTTTCTAAGAACTGAATAGAGAGAAGATCAGTATTAAATGCAGAGAGGATCAGAGCGTGTGACTTTGGTATCTTTGATCAGGCCCAAGTTCAACACAGGGAATCATCTCATTATGGCTTGTGGCAGATTAGTATCGCGTCCAGCGACAAGGCATTATATAACGCTGCAAAACGGCATCAGTGCCAACATAAACATACACGAGGTTTCGGAAAAACTCAGGGGGCTGAATTTTACATTAACAAACAAGATCTGATCAAAGCTGCACTGCAGTAGCTACACCATCAACGCTCCTACTTGTAAAAACCTGCTCTGGTCAGCGTTTCTAATCACATACTTATGGTCAGATAAAACAAACTGCAGCATCACAGAAGTTTTGCAGTTTCTCTGCTGATTTGGTTTGAAGTATTTTCATTTTGGTCTTTTTATTTCCAAAAAAATGACAGCACAGCTAATGTGATGGATTTTGCTGAGCCATTGCTAGTTTGATCACATCTCAGAAAGTATTGATTGGATGTCATCAGTTCTCTTGTGCATAGACAAGGTTCTCTTAAAACCAACAGGGGTCAGCATAGAGGCGCGATGTGTTCTGGGCGACTTTACCTTGTCTTTCCCCTCCTCCTCAACTTCCCCACGCTCCTGTGGGCCGCCGGGGTCGGGACTGTGGTTGTGCTGCTGTCTGGATGATGTGACCGACAGCTGCCTCTGGAGCCGCAGCACCTCCCTCTGAGACTCCCTGAGAAGCCTCTCAAATTCCACTCTGCCAGATGGAGCAGGGGAGCCCTACGCAGATCCAGGCATCAAAGAGGACATGAGACAATTAACTTAATCAATTCAGTGTATTGTTGTTTTAATTTAAATTATTTACACTTTGCAAACTGCATCCCAAATATTAAACTTGATTAAAGACTGATCATTTTATTCAATAATATATATGTGATCCTGCACTGTGCACATGCATTCTGACCTACAAACTGTGCTTAACAAATCCATATGAATGAAAACTATGGCAAATATAGAGCGCTGACATTGTATAATTAGGAACAAATATGCAATAAATCTGATTTTATGTCATGGTCCATAAAAAATATAAAAGTCACCTCATCAGGACATATTAAAATTTTCTTATTCAAGTTGAGAAGATGACTGCCTGTCACCCTGAAGGCACGGTAATATGTGCTTAAGTTGAACATGGGATCCAGCTCAGATCTCACTAGATCAATGCACAGCTCACCCTGTAAGACCCTTCATTATTCAGCCCAGCAGATGTTCCCATTCAGGAGAATGAGCTCCTGAGTCACTGTGCCAGTAATTAAAAACAGGCACTTAGAAAGGCAGCCTATTCCTGCACTGTCATCCAGTCATCAGCAGTGACGCAGCCTTTGTAATACGGGCTTAGGAGGGAGTTAGGATGAGTAGTACTCGTGTTGTCCAGCAGAGAGCGAGCTTGTGGCATTATGAGTGTGTGGCGGGGATGATTGAGTAGAGCAGTCCAAGTCAGTTCAGTGTGGGCTGAATAGACTAGTTAGTGAGGAGCTGCGTGTTATAAATACCTTAGTGGTGCCCAACCGTGCCTCCAGCTCTCTGCATTCTTGTTGCAGGGCAGCAATCTCTTTGTCTTTTGACAGCAGTGCATCGGCGTGCTGGGCAAGGTCACGAGCCCGCTGACGGGCGAACGCCCTCTTGTACTGTTCCACTGAGCCGGGTCTCATCAGTGACGGGGAATTCACCTGCGCGAGAGCAAGACGGAAGGATGGATTTATCACTGGAGCCGAAATCTAATTGGGAATTTATATTGACAGTGCAAACGTTAAAAGTGATAAGTCATCATAAAACAAACATTAGTAAAGAGTTTTGACTTGGATTAATCAGAATATGGACCAAACTATTTTAACATTATAAGCCCTCGTGGTGCAAGAGTCATTGAAGTAGATTCATGGTATTGGCAGGTGGGACTGGGAAAACAGTGGCACTAGTACTGCCCTGCTGAAGACTGCTGAGCAACAAAAGAGCAGCTTGAAAATCATACAATATCAGACAGCGGCAGCATTACAAACACAGCACTGTTGTGTCCAGCTGCAGAGCACGGAGCTTCCAGTTATTTATGAGCTTCAAACTTTAGTTAGCTTGGATATGCCAGATCTAGACCGCTCTGCCCTTCAGTGAGCAGCAGGACATAAAGGGGGGAGGGGAAAGGTCCCTCCCTCAGTCTGGTGAACAGGTGCACAGGTCCACAGCAGCCAGTGACCGTGGCAGCAGGAACAGAGAGCGGCGGTCTTTACATTGTTTGCCTGACTCCTACACTCTTCTGCAGTGACTTCGACAATTACTATTAATTAGAGCTTGCATAATGCAGATTTTAATGGTAACAGTATTGAAGTACAATACAATTTAATTGGATTTTAATTTATTGTGGAGTTTACATCATTTTTAATAACCTTATAAAAATTCACAACAAGACAACCAGAGGAGTTGACAACACATCAGATTTTTATATATATTACATTCAAGACATGTATCGTGACTGCTGTGTTTGAGCTTTAGTTTGTTTTATCTATCTGAGATACTTCTGGACTTAAAAAGTGAAAAACGTTTCATTCTTATTCATTCTCATGATCAATTAATTATTCAATGGTGCCGTTTCAACAAGGCTCCCATTCATCACATGCTGAACTACTCCATTCAACTCATTACCGGACATTATGGCGACGTGGTGATTTGGACGGTGATGCCGAATAATGAGTCACTAGCAGTATTTGGGTCAGAGCGAGGGCAAACACGGTGGGCAGCGCGATTTGCGGTGAAAGTGGTGGAGGCGTTTGATTTGTGCAGTTATACCACTTTGAGGTTGGCTTCCTGCAGTTTCCGAGCCCTCTCCTCCAGCCTCTTAGCGAGAACAGCCAGCTCTGTGTTCTTTCTCCTCAGCCGCCTGACCTTCTCCTCCGTCTCTGGGGCGCTGCTCTTCCGCTAAATGCACGGGGAACAAATATCATCATCAGACGGCGCCTGCAGCATATACTAACACCAACGCAGCAACGGCAAACATGAAAGTCACAAAAAAAAGTTATTCAGGATGCTTGTTAATGGCTTGAAGAGGGAGCTGCCTGTGACACTAGAGGAAATTCATAGGAGACAGAGGAACGGGCCTGCGTGCTGATAGAATAGTGATGGATTGATAAACTGAATAAGACTGTAAAACCAAACAGTGCAAGTAAGAACACGTAACAGAAACAAAGCACGCTTTAGATGTTTTGTTCTCCCTTTCTGTGCGCCTGGCCTACTTTCTAGGAAGCCTTCAGTCAGGACTACAAAACCCTCTGTTATTTTTAGTCTTACCAGCAAGCCATTCTCCTCCCTTAGCGTGGTACAAGTCTTCTCCAGCTCATCGAGGGCTCGCAAGAGTTCAGAGTTCTGACGCACCAGGAACCCGTAGTCAGTACCGTTCTGAAAAAACAAGCAGGACAAAGACAGATGCAGAGTTAGCGACTGCTGCCTTGTTTTGTTTTCATAGAATACAGTGAAAAACAACAGCATCGCTGTGTGTTTTCTGTGAAGCGACCAAGTTTCATTTCTCCAGAATTGGTGAAATCATGTTCCATCTCTGAGTTACAGGAAAAGCTTCCCGATGCTGGCAGCCAATGTTTACACAGTGCTGTCTATTGGTGGCTGACAGATGACGGCCCACTGAAAAGGCTTTTCATTAGACCATCTCAATAAGCCTACCACTGGCACTCAACACCTATTATACTACACTAACTCAGCATAAGAGGAGTGAGAGCCCTGCTCTCTTACTGAGCGATGGAGAGAGGGGAAGGACAACGGGGGGGTTACAGTATTTATACACTTTCATTTCTGACTGCATCGTCAGAACAGAGCATGTTAATTGGGTAACCACGTATAGTTAATTGCCATAAATGAGGACTTGTCTCAGACATCAGGATTGTTTTGTGCAACTTGCACCTTAGGGTTACCGTCTGTATCAGAAGATGGTTGGTTGGAAATAAATAACTGAGAAAGACATCCAAGGCTACTTTCCACACGTACAGATCGAATGACTGCAGTCAATTGTCATGTATTGAAATATTTACACATTCTAAGGGTTTACGGTGTTAATAAGCTTGTTAGGTAAGCTCTTAGCAAAAAGACAGCTCAACAAAGCGACAGCAGATGTGGCAGACAGGCATTGTGGCAGGTAGTCAATGTGGTAATCAAGACTGTCATTGGTGTTTAGTGGAGGAAAGTGGGTAGGTGGTGGAAACTGCACTGGTCTTCTGTTTAATTAGAAAATGATGCCACCGTGCCTGTGTGACAGGGATGCTCTAAATGAGCCCTGGAGCTCAGAGGGACCTGGCACACATGAATGTAATGGCTGCAGTGAGAGCAGATGGACAGGGGGAACAGAGAAGCTGGAGGTAAAGGGAGGGTTCGTCACATTCAACCAAACAGTCTACTAGATCGACTCTGGCTGCTTATGTGTGATAAAAGAGCAATTACTGTTGAGAAAGGCAATACTGCCTTATGTTCCCTGTGGTCAGCTTGACAGGTGCGAGGCCGTCCGCATGTCTCTACCTGCGGCAACTGCAGCACCCCAGACAGATGATGGGAGGAGGTAGAGCTTGAACTGTGATCGATCACATATCTCAGAGTGACAATAGCACCACAGATGGCTCCACATGTGAAACACCAGTAAACCTGTTACAATGCCTCCCATGATGTCTCCATGATACTCTTGGGACCTCATTACTAACCTGCGCGAAGACTGATGTTATATCAAACATCCCGATGATTCGATGTGGTATGAAAACTGTGTGGCCATCATCTTGTGAGATTATGTTGTCTTGGTAACCGCAGACGATGGGTGATCTGGTGGCTCTCTGGAGGGTTTTCTAATGCTACCATACCTGTTATTTAAGTCAACACTAATGACCAGCTGTTTCCTAAACCAGCAGCTGAGGCTCATGTGTGTTCATCATCCAGTGACATTATAATAGAAACACTGGATGTCCTGGCTGAAAATGTAGTTAGTGGGTTACAAACTAGTGCCAAAGAAACCATATGCTTCCAGGGCAACACAATACAGATTGGCTGACACATCATTTTGGCTAAAATCATTAACGCAGTGTGACGTGGAGCAATACAAACTCATCTGCAAAATCAGAACTCTAATGTCAATACATACACTTAGTGATGGCCAGACCCCGAAATCAAAGCATGTTTGAGAACATTTCCAATAGTGTCTAAATTAGCTGTGAAAAGCTTGCAGTCAGAGCAAAGATGTGATCACCATTTGTCACTGTAGGCAAAAAAAAGATGCTTCATGGACGACATTTTTAATCAGTGCAGACACTGACTCAGCAAGAAGATTCTCCTGATACTTGAATGCTCTCTTTGGACAAATCTTGGTGCCAGCTAAGATACCAGAAGACACATTTTCATCCTATTATTCTGGTTAAACATGACTGCATCTCATATATCTAACAAATAGACTACTGAAGCTATTAATTCATATTTAAATGAAACTGTTAAGACTTGTGTGGAATCAAACCCCACTTAAGGCCTTTTTATGCAATAAACACTCAATGTATTTCCATTTGGTAACAATTATCTCTATTGCCTCGGTGTTATTTGCAGTGGCAGAGTCTGCCATTCATTGACTGGATTCAAACTGCCTACTAAAACACAAGGGATTAGTAGTAAAACATTCACGTAATCCACTGCAATTGATCTCAATGATAACAGCCTCACTGGTAACTGTACACTCTTTAGACCATTCACTATCAAAGCTGCAGAATTACCGCTAATGCCCATATGTCCGATATAATAATAGCATTAGACTTCAAAATACAGTGTGGCTCTTATTGTGTAACAGCAACCGGGAAAAGCAATATCTTCAGCACCAAGGTATTTGTTATTTTATGTATTTGTTTTGTGAGCAAAAGTAAATAAACTAAAATGTCTTAATTGTTATTTGTAGGTCCTTTTCTTATTGCTGTTGAACCACTGCCTCTTCTGGTGTGAACAAGTTGCCTGGTCAGGATCACACACACACACAATGGAATCCTCTGCAGATGATGTATTAGGGCACAGGGAGAAACTGCACACAGCAGTGTCGTAAAAACCTATGAACAGCACTTCATGCCCAGACCATTTGCTTTCCTGATGATACATGAATTTTTCAGGGACACTGGGATGATGCTACTTATTCAACTGTCTTGCTTTGATTTATCTCTTGTGCTGTGATGTTACAGGTAAAGCTTAAAGTTTCAGGTTCCTAACATCTGATCAAAAGTGACGTCCCAGAACACAGAACCAGTTCCAAACAAAATGACATTGTGAGCATCAGAAAAACAGTAAAAGCTCTTTTGGACAGGCTGAACATTAATACCAGAGAGCCAGAACATAAAGCCACCAGCTCACATGAGACACAAAAAGGCTCTGTGCCTGGAAAAAGGAAGGTTTTCCACAGAATACTGAATTTCCTTATGGCTGGAACCGTGCTGCGCTGGAAGCAGCCATGATCAGAAGGAACGACACAGGAAAAGTGCTCTTCTACAACAACGAACTATACAGTTAACGGTTTGACTTAATAAGAAGTGTTGCTGCACCTCGTCATCCACCCAGCGGCGGCTGCTTCTCCTCACTTCCAACTTTCAATCAAACAAAGGAAGAGCAGTCTTTGCTAACCTCAGTGGTTACGCTGATAATTCTCGTAGCTGAGTGACAATAAAGGCCTTTCTGGTGATTCCAAGCTCAATGCAGCTCACTGTCTGTTTTCCTGCACTGAGGATTTGGCTTGCAGCACAATAAAAATAGATCTAACCTTTGGAAAAAAAGGAACATACAATGGCAAAAGCAAAGTCAAACATGTAGCATCAATAAATCTGAAGTTAATGTTTAAAGTTGAAAATGAAAACAGTGAGAGAATAAAACAGTGGTTGTCTTTTTGAATGTAACTACACAGGCTGAAAGAAACAGGAGGGTTTTAATACCAGTGGAGAGCTTTTAACGTGAAGCAGCATGAGAACGTGTTCAGGTTGAATTACCAGTTGTTAGCTCAGCGGCAGACTTCATGACAGCTCTGATAGCGCAGCTAAAGAGAGCGGATCGGTAATAGCAGCAGTCCGCTATTATCTGTAAGATAAAGGTAGGAATAGTAATGAAGAACTGAAACAAAGCTCCAGACTCAAGTACCGTGATTCTAGATGGAGCTCAGTAGGGTGGGGAACTTCACATGAGGACACACAACGTGTTATACCAAGCCAATGGTGAAAGCACACAAGACGTCACAAATTTGAGTGAAGCTCAAACACTACATTTAGCAGGAGTGACTTAAAAAGAACCTGAATTTGAAGTTTTTCAGTTGCAGGGACGTTATAATGCTGTTGTTTTCCACACAGCAAACATTGTTAGATGGCTCAGTGAGTTAGCTGCAGCTAAGATGAACCTTTGCGTCCTTGAGAGTTATTTTACCATCAGTTAGAGGACTCAGCAAGCCCCAGTGTCCCGGTCTTCCTCTCAGGAGGACGATGCTAAAGCCCAATCAATCACTTCAGAGGAAGGCCAGCCAGAGCGAACTCAGCCTCCATTCTGATTCTAATTATCTTGGAGCTCGTCCACGTCTTGTAATTGTTCTCTGGGAATCGCACTGAAATACACCGGAGGCTTTTCTTTGGGCATGAGGTAATGCCTGCTTCTTACAAACTAAAAACCGCCCTGCCTTTGCTTCTGTTACTGAAACAGAAAAAGGCTGCAGGTGGTGAGGTCCACTCAAGGCCAGTGTATTAGCATTCAGGCAGTTTCCCTCTCTCACAGTAGTGCTGTGTTCGTATTGGCCTGGCTCAGTAAGCAAGGCAGATGCAACTCTGTGGCAGGAGGGCAGGGGTCTGTACGTGAACGTCTGTCAGGAGAGCCTGGGCCTTTGGGCAGGGCAGACGGGCTGAATGGAGCCATCTCCTGATGCTCAGTTTGAATCTGTCCATAGTAATTGTGCACACAGGCAGAGAAGTGAAGGGAGTGCTGATTATCACACACACTAGCACCATGCACAGTACTCTGACTAAAGCATTTCTAATTCAGCATTGTACTGCACTGTATCACTGTGATAGCTGTCAATACGGAAAAGTTGATAATTCCATTTGACTGTGAAGCGGCATTACATTTGGTTTTTTGTTTGCCTCCATTCTTAAATGAGTTCAGACTTCATCTGTCATCCGGAAAGTGTGAATATCTAATCTAAACTCAAGCTCACAGTCAGCCAACTCTGCTCATTCCACATTCACAGCCCCGTTAGACGGATTTTGCTGCGAGTGCTCTCGTCTGACTGCAGCTGATAAAAGCGGGGAGCTGTGTGAGATATTGGCATCTGGGTCAACGTTTCATCATATCGTCACTCTCTGGCACTTTCTATACCCAAAGAACTTTGGGGTTTTCAGATTATTACAAAGAGTCATTGGTGCTTTCAGGCCCGTGAAACAGCTTTTCACACTTTAACACCTACAGTGACACTGAATTTCCTTTATAGCAGATCTGAATGTGAAAATCCATATAATTGACTGTGAAAGGGACTATACTTGTACTGAAAACTCTAAGAATACTTATTGAAGGGCAAACTCCATTGTACAATCACACGGCTGTCACAATCTGGCAACAAGGCAGGTGTTTCCAGCACGAACATATGTTGCTGACCTTGTTGGGAAATGCAACTGGAACAATGCACTGTCACTTTAATCCCATTTATCGTACAATGAAGTTTTAAAGGTCAAACAAGAGAAACATTCAAAGAGAAAAGTCTCAAGTGACGTGTTGCTAGTGTGAGTATCCGTCTGAAATACTAATATACTGTTATAATATTTCTTATAACAAGCAGAGACTGACAGGACTGAGCTTAGTAAAGACGGCAGGTTAAACTGCCTCTTGATCATCTGGGTCAGAAGCTGTTTTATGCTCCTCTAAGAGCTGGAATCACAACGGCTGGGGTTTTTTTGGATATCATCCACTTTTTAGAGTATTTTATTGCAAACTCTAAAACAGAGATGCAACACAGACGCCACAGATTGACTGAAAACGGCAGACAGAAACCGGTCTGATGGGGCAAATCTTTATTTTATATTGATCATATTAAATTCTCTGTGTAGGACAGTAAACTAACATTTTGTTTTCTAGTAAACCAAATGTCAGTGTGGCTCTGAGTGCTCATGCAAAGAGAAAACACATAGTGTATGAAGAAGAACAGGAAAAAATACAAACGAGGGATTTTGACAATGGAAGTGCGATTTTAAATCTGTAAGAAAAGACAAGCAGATTTTACATTTTTTTTATATCTTTGACACAATATTGGACTTTAATTATCCTCAAACAAAGATTTCAATAGATCATTAAAAGGCTGAAGACTTATTCTTACATATTCATAAGGTCTCACAGCCAGATTATCCTTTTGTCTGGATCCACGGCGAGCTTTTGTGGGCCGTATGGAAATGTCTACAGTCTGGTTTCACAGAAACACCAACATCAGCATTTTTAGCTGACAGCTAGAAATCCCCCCACTACAAGCCTCTGAGGAGACGGCAAGACAAAGACACAGACATGCACATGGGCACGCACACATGCACGTCTTGGCACTGTTAACTATTTCTAGAATATGATATCTGAAATGTAGTATTAAAGCTGCAGTTTGCAAATGCTGCATAGCATCATTTCAGCCATGAGGTTTGTTTTACAACCACAGACAGTTGGTATATTATAAAACCAATACATCAATACACCACTAATTATAGACCTGGATTAGAAATATTAAAACCTTCGCTGACTTTTGGCAAGACCTGGATGGAAAAGGATAACACACAGTAGAAACAACAGTGACATCCACTGTTCAGTCAGTCTGCTGTGTGCAGAAAAAGGAATTTTTGCAATATAATCAATATTTTGATCGCAATGTGCCTCGGTGCTTTTCCTGCTGGAGCCAGCTTCTCTCTGAGATTCCTATGAATTTGTATTTTTAAAAACAGTCATTCAGTCGCTCAAACATAATGTGTGCTTCTGTATTCGGGTTATTTGATTTCCCCAAAATGAATGCCCCATTTTTTTTCAGAATACTGCAGTGTAGTTAATAAATACATGATGCAAAAACCTGCGAGTGCTTTCTGCTGAGCTTCACTCAACACCATAGCTCAGAGGATTGGCATGAACGAGGCAGTCTGCTGAATCTGGAAATGTGCCGTAATTAATCCAGGCCTTGTGTGCTCCCAGCAATAATAAAGGGGGAAAGACCCTACCCTCATATGCCACACGGCTGGAGAATCTCACTCGCGAACACAGTTTTAATTACCCGCAGAGGCGAGAAAGTGCAACAGACACTGGGAATGGTTGCCCTTGCACTCATGTGGATACTAATGGACTTATATCAGTGAAGCGTTGCAATTTAGAGCCAAATCATTGACTCTCTTTATCTCTGTTTCCTACAACATCAACGGTTTTCTAATGAGGTTTTCTGATGTACTCCGATGTCGAACATCCTCAAAGGACACAACACTAGTTTCAGAGTGTTTTGAAACTACAAATGAGATACTTTGTAGGGGTTTTTATGTTATGCTCAATGCATCTCTTGTGGTTTAACCCTTTTGCTTATGCACACAGTGCAAAGGATGCTCATACAGTCTGCCTCCAATCCTAAAATAAATACAACTTCTGTCAGCCAAGCCTGTATTTTACTCTTCATACTATGATTACAATATCAAAATGCTCCTTGTTAAAAGGACACAAAACTAGGATATGGAAAGTGCTGAAGCTCTTGCTAAGACTTGTGGTCCAGCACAGGGAGGCTGCAATCAACATTCATACAAAGCAGCGAAATATCTCTTTAAAAACCTACACATGGAAAGAGCCTCAAAGCTGTGTGCGGCCTGAGGTGGTTTATTAACAGCAGCTCTCTCCCTACACTCATATATAAGTCATGAAGAAGCCCTCTTAAGTGTCCTCTCAAATCCCCTCCTGTATTTATCACGACTCATCTCCCCCAGGGTACCTGACGGTGACAGATTAGGGGGTCTCTCTTATGGCGTTAGAGAACAAAGAGCCAACATGAGACACCCCTTTACTCCCCCCAGGCGTCCTGCAACCCCTACCACCCCTCATACAAGCGTCTGCTGGGTGAGGCCGAGCAGAAATGAGATGTACTGTCTGGAAATGCTTGTTAGTGCCTTTTCCCTTATATATGTTTAGAATAAAGGACGTTTAGATTCAAGCAATTCACATCCTGAGATGGGGTCTCCAACCATCAGTTTGTGATGTAGCAATGGGCTAATTCATCTGTTATGCCAGTAATGATTTCACACTTAATCCAAGTTAAGGAATCAACATGGAGGCCTCTGCGCCTGCCATGCACGATAGGTGTAACATTAATTGATAACGCATCCCATCAGCTAGATCTTGTCTTCATCACGGCTCGGAGCTTCTTTCTTACAAAGCCATTACAACACTGCCCTTCCGACACAGTAATTAAAATCCATACCAGCACGGCTGCCTCATGGTCTTATAGTCCACAAATAAAAATGTCACAACCCCCCGCGAGCCTCCGGGGGCTTAATAAGGCGTCAGACATGCAGACAACATCTGGCTTTTTAAAAAGTCAAAAGATGAACAGAAGGAGGGGGTCGCCAAATTATTACCTTTAGTGCAGTGTCAGCAGAAATGGAGAGCGGGGAGACAGAGCGTAGTTTAGATGATTTGTTTCTGGCCAGACCCTCTGCAGATTCAACCCTGAGAGCTTCAAAAGAATATAACCCTTCATCTTGTCAGAGAAAATTGCATATGCATACGAGCCCCTCGACCCCCCGCTATCACTAGCAACAGCTTCATTTGTGGTCCAGCACAACAGACAGGCACCAAGAAAGGGTTCTGACAACCTGCTTTGACATTTAAAATCACATCAGCCATCGTAGCAGGGGAAAGTGGCAATATTTGACTATATTAAGCATGAGGGAGTCATATTCAAAGTGCACGCACTTCATGCCCACATTATCACACATCTCTGCTTTGTTTATGCAACACAATGCAATTTTAAACGACATATTACTTACATATCAACTACTGTATTTCTCACAAATATGCATTTTAAAAATATTGTTATTTTGCGACTTTATCTGCATGACTTGATGTGTAAAAAAGCAAGACTGAAGGACATCAAACTGGCCTTTAAGCCTTCTGTCTGCATCTGTGAAAGGGATGTAAAGCAATGTGACTGACGTTAAACTGACTTTGTTAACTGGAGCTTTGAACAACAATCAAAGTGAGCAAAAGACAAATGGGCTACACCATTCAGCCAATTTCATTCCCCAGATTGGGCTGACGTCCACATGCTACAATGCACTCGGCCAGAAAATGAAAGTGCACAAAATGAATTGAAAAAAATTCAGTGGGCCAGCCCCGCGAGGACCATGTCGCCGTTCTTGATGCTGCCAAAAATCACTCCTCCTACTCAGTCACTGTCATCGCTGTGGATTTCCCCAGCCAGCACCTCGTCACCCAGAGCTCACTGATAAAAAGCTGGAAAATTCCCCCCAGATGCCACATTCTTAGTAATTCCCATTCGTGTATCCCATTTCTGTATCCGAGCTCAGCTGCAAACGTTATTAATCATTGCTGTTTAAGGAGGATTTTGATGTATGCCGTGTTGATTACTCCTTCTTACAGCTGTACTTGTGGTAAGTCCATGGCTGATCCACTCAAGAGTTTGCAGCTCATTGATGGGTTTTAGTATTTGTTCTCACTGGTGGTGATGATGCAAAGTATTGATTGGACTGTCCTTGACACTAGGAGATTACACTACCTTTAAACTACAATACAATGCATTAAATCATGTGTCTAAAAGCATCAAAGAAAACAACTTCACCTTTAAACACTGTGTATTTGTCTATATGGATCATCTCACACCATGATCTAGATTTCATGATCATATGAACATAATGCAGACCGGGCTTCAAGATTAGTTCATAGACAATAGAACCATTAACAACGCACATGCACGCTGTCTAGGACAAGACAACAAAGGGTCAAGACAGTCAGTGAGTCTCCCACAACAATGTAGCACCATTTAAATGTCTGTACATGATTACAGTGCTCCACAACAAGTCACATTCAATAAATGTACATCTGGTAGAGGCACTCCAGTAATGAGAAGCCTAAGTGACCTTTCTTGACATTCGCTGTGTCAATAAAAAAAATGAGTTTCCCTTTCCTCCTCCAGGCAAAAAAGCATTTCCCGTTGCGAGGGGGAAGGCAGGTCATCAAGCGTCTGATCTCGCCAGCAGTTTGGGAGCAGGACCAAATGATTCAGAAATGTCACAGACAGCTGAGAGCACCTGCAGGATGCCAACTATGTAGCGGCCTGGATGCAGAATGGTGAATGTAAATGTGAGGAAGGAGAAACGGTCGCCCTCAGTGTGATATCAGGCCCGAGCTAAAGGCCTGAAAGCCGCAAACACTGCGGGTGGAAGACAGAGGAATAAAGTAACACCAACGCTTGACGAGAAAGTTGTCACACAATCTATTCCCCACCGTGCAACCACTGCAGAACTACTTCAGTACTAGACAGCGACAGTGAACACAATGCCTGACCCCCTGGTCCATAGAGAGAGCCTGCACCTCGCTGCAGCCAGACAGACGGTGATGTTTGGGCGGCGATGTGGAGAGACACCAATACTCCAGAGATTTCTCTCTCACTACTCTATCAATTATTTACAACTAAATACATGGCTGGCCAATAAAACACACTCCTATGCACCCACACATACATACAAATTAGACCTTGTGGCAAAAAGGAATCATACAGAATCAGCATTGGGAATACATTTTAATATTATTTGGATTGTTGAAATTAATTGTCCAAAACATCAAATCACCTTTTGGCTAGAGCTGCAACAACCAGGTGATAGTTAATTAGTCTATTGACAAATTGTTTAATAATTCAAAAACGTGGCTGCAGCATCTCCACTGTGTTTTCTTATTGTTCTTTACTGTAATCTCAATGTATCTGGGTTTGGGCTTTCAGTTGGACAAAAGAAGACATCAGAAGCTTTCACCTTTCAGCTGGAACCTGCGACGGACATTTCTCACAATTTTCTGTCTTGTTTATATAATAAAGGGCCAATCAAGAAGGTGAATCGATCATTTGCAGTCCTAATTATAGCTTATGTCTGTGTAATTCGTGATCACTATTCCCATCACGGAAGACCTGCTATGCGGAAAATACTTAGTTTGTCTCTCATCACTGTTTCATACTACGCAAAATTCATATTGCCACTGTTAAGCTTAAGGTTTAATGACTAGGCTCATCATCACATACTTAATCACAAAGCAGCACAATAAGACGATGACTCACAATTCAAAAGGCCATGAACACATCCTCATTGAGGTTTGTGATTAACTTCATGAGATTATGGGTTAACTTCCAGTGAAATCAGGTCTTCTGCGCAGACACATCGCTCCACTTTCAGCTCTCCCACAGGTACAAACTGGGTCGGTGGGGCTGGCGTCAGAGCGTCAAATACCTAACCCTCTTCGTTAGTTTAGCAGCAAACCAGACTTCATAGTACATTTCACCCTGAGAAAACCTGTCTGCACTTATGAGAGCTGCTTCAGCTTGGCTAAAATAGCTCCACAGAAATTTTGCTGAGCATCAGTTGTGTCATTTTATCCTCAGCAGGGGAACTGTTGACAAAGGAAAAGTGCCTATATTTACGGGCCACCGCAGCCGACACCGGATTGAGTGACGAGTGCTCTTACGTTTGGGTTCTTTTACAAGGCAGGGAATGCCCTCGCTGACTGGATTAACTGAGGTAGAGGTAGTGCCTGTGGAACACAAGCAAACCCTATATAAAAAAAGACTGGGTTCATTGTCTTGCCAGAGCTGAAACATGCCTATGCATTCACAAACCTCCTAGCCAGATGCTCCTAAAGCCTCCAGAATAACAGTTTTCAATTATAGACTGGGCAGCTGTTCGTAGCAAACACACTAAGATCCCTCGCCACTGGAGGTCTTTATACTGACATAAGACTGAACAAAAGGCCACTTGAAAGGATATCAGACTGTGTCAGCCTTAGCTTCGCAATCACAGGGAGTCAGAGCTAAACGCAGAGTCATTAGAAAGTATAACTGTGTTCTGTTATTGAGCAGAAGCAGGGTTTTGTTTGCGTATCGTCTTTTTATAGTGCCACTTGGAACTCATGGTGTGTAAACCCAGCAATCATTAGGGAGGCAGCCATATGGTATCCAGACAGGTGTTAAAGAGTTGGGATCACACAGTCAACAAGCTCATTAGCCTTCACAGGAATCATGCTTCTTTCTTTCATGAAGTGGAAAGACTGACACTGACAACTGCTCCATGTAATTTGCACTTAGAGACTAATACTAATTTTCTATAATAGTTCCAGATGATATGAGCAACTGTGGCCACTCAAACCAGGCAACTAAGCATCAGCATCATTCCGAGTCACTTGGATATTAAAATCTGATGAATCTGTCATAAAACACTTTTTCAGTAAAACAAAGTGAATGAATGTGAATTAGGTTAGGAATAAATATAAAGGCATTCACATATTTACAAGTATTTCCTTTCTAACTAGTGTTGTGTTGCAAATGTACATATTTAACAAGTCCCTAAAATATGATGATATATCTGTTTAACAAGAATCTGCTTTTAGTTAGACCAACGCAACATACAGGATCTACACACAACAGATCCGCCCTTGTTGATCAGCGGGCATCAAAGATGTCCTTGTACCACTGCACCAAAACTTGGCAGGGTTGTTCTATAACTAAAACAAACACTCCAGTGTCCTCATGTACTTTGGGTCAATATAGAGATGGTTCATCTGCTTATGTGTCTGTACTGAGTTGTACACAAAGTCTGATTTTTAATACAAATCTGTTCCAAATTCACAAAAAACCCTTGTGCAAAAACCCTTGAAGAACAATATATTTAAAAGATGACTGACCCCTGATCCTGTGACCAACCTCTCTGCAGTTCCTCTCAGTTCGTTTGCAAATGTCTAAGAGGACAAACATTTAGAAATTTTAGGATTAAAAAAACCTCAAATTTACATAATGATGCTTGATTGAATTTAAAAGATTTTGAGATGTATTGCCTTAAAGGCTTGATTCTGATATTGTCCAAACTTGGTTATAATAAGCGGTTATATTAGGAGGATATAAGTATATACACATGTATGAATATATTTGTACATTTTCCAACAAACATTTGGTAAACAGACAAAACTGAAACAGTGCCTTAACAGTTTTATGTGGAATACGAACTAGAATAACTTTCTCTTTAAGTCACATTGGATCATAGAGACTTGATGACTAACATCACCTACACAGTCTAACCAGCCCTTTCTCTATATAATCCATTTATAAACCAGCATATTCTCATGGGGGTTTATTAAACACGATGCCATTTTCCAGTTTCACCCACTTTCCTTCTGCTGCTGCTTATTAAGTACCCATTTGTACGCCTTTTAAATGGGGCTACAGAGTTTTATTACAATCTTATAGAAACGCTCTCTACCGTACAAACACATATGCACACATCCCTTCCCACCCACAGTCATCAATTATGGGTGAAACTGGTGATAAGAAAACAAAAGGACGACCAAGGTACCCCCTCTGCAAATAATGGTGTAATTACGAACAATAAGAGTGACAGCCCCCCCGCTGAAAAACACAACTGCTGATCCCCACTGGTCCGAAACGGCCAAATAATCATTTCTAATGCATCAATTAATGCTCCTTCTCAGCTTCTGTGGCCACAGACCCTCCCCTGTGTTGTGTGTTGACAGTTCATTAGGGGTTTTCACTGTGCTGTGATTGTGGTGATTGGGTAATGAAGTGGCGGGTGTCTGTGTGTGTGTGTGTGGGGGGGGAGCACACAGATTGCTACCTTAAGGATGACGTTTTGCCTCAGCTAAGGAGACATCAAAACAGCCAAAGGACAAAACACAGATTTAATGCAAGGACTCGTGGTGGAAAATACTATGACATGACATTCCTTTCCAAATGAATTAATGTATTATCCAAGAGAGCTAATTATCCATCCTCAGATTCAGCTGAGAATAAACATAATGTAATGTTAGAACAGGATGAAATGACAGTGTAAACATACACATAAGAACAATATATATAAGTAATGAGTGACTGCCTGTTTGGTTCAATACAGCTCAAGTTGATTCAGCTGCGTTCATGTGTTGCTCTTCACAGTCTGGAATAGAGACATTGTTTCTCCTGTCTTATCTAACTGGACACTAGTCTCACCCCCCTACTGTATCTACTAACTGTGGTTATCAATTAAGCTACTAACAATGAATTACCTCAAATGTTTTAAAAAACAAACAATATACTGGACTTTTTCAGATGTTACTGATACTTAAAATGATCTATTTCAGTAGTTGGATGGATGTAACGTAATAGTTCTTATGCTGATGTCGCTTGGCTATGAGTATGGGATCCTATTGATTTTCAAAAGGCTATCACGAAGTGGATCTTATGCCCTAACAGGATATGCAGAGGTGTGAAATTAGGCACAAGGTCACACTAGGTCAGCGTAATGCCTGCCCTCCCTCTGTTTCTATGACAACAGCTACAGCGCTGTCCCAGTAAGTGTAGGGAAACCAGCCAATATTTTAAAGTTTGCAATGTGAAAAAAGAGAAAACACTGTGGAGCCACAGTTGGAGTAATGGGTGGAAAACATCCATCAAAAAGGTTTTAGTACCTGCATGTCTCTACACCCAAAAAATGTTCTTGTCAACCATCAGCAACAAATATTCCACATTTACCTTGCGTATGCCTTCCACTTCAAAGCCATTGAGGTTTGCATAAAGCGAGTGATGCCTTTTTCCTAACAGTGATGTGGGAGTGATATTAGCTGTGGTTGGGGCTGCCTTGTCCGGGATTGTCCCGTGTTGCTTATTATCCTGCTCTTCCGACCTCCTCAACTCCTGCTGCTGTCGTCCGAGAGCTTCAGCCACCTCACGGCTCTCCATCTCTGTGGGTGCAGACTCGGGCTGCTCAGGCCGAGTGCACAGGTCATACATCACTCTCTGCCAAAGTCAAACAGCGCAGGTGGGATCAATACGACCAAATGAGGTGCCCAGCCAAGACCAAGCCATCGCCGGCTTTTCATTTGCTGGAGGAGAATTACACGGATCAGCTGTGGCAGGTTGGTTTCAAAATGATAAAGCTGTCACTGTCCTCCCTTCCTCCGACAGTTCATGTGTGTTTTTACACAGCTACGGTGAAGTGTCAGGAACCAAGTAAAGGACTGGCATTGCCATGGTTGTTGGTAACCCACCACCAATCTGCAAATTTGTAAATCCCACTAAAATGAGAGACAAAGCTGATAAAAAGTACTACTGAATGTCTCATGTAAGTCCTAAATGTTACAGAAAGAGTCTGTGTGCCACATCCAAGACAAAACCGGAATCAGATAAACCAGGAGTTGTAAAGTACCTCCTCCCTCTCTGCGTTGTGACGTTTTCCAAAATGAGGACAATCAGCTCCGAAGGGATATCACATATTTTCGGCCTCGGCTTGTGAAGGCAATTCATTGAGTGTCGTCGTCCTGGTAGCATTCTTGAGCACAGTGTGCTTAGTATTTACCACAGTGTAGCATTCAGATTCAGAGTCCTGCTCACTGAATTGACACAGCCCGTTTCTTCATGCCTTACCGCTCTGTCGTCTGACGAGGGTTTGTCATAGGTACTTGTCCAGGAAAGGGAAAAGTCCACTTCTCAAGCTACATAGCGCTGAAATGGCGCATGCAGGCCCCACTGAAATAGCAAATAAGAAGCTATGGAGAAAAAAAATACCAAAAAAACAAGAGAAGATCTAACTAACAGGTCTCCACTCCGGTCCCCATTCTCTCAGTACAGCTGAGATGTGGTTAGCATGTTGACTCTTCAGCCGTGAGTCTGTCCTCATTGATGCTGCCGAGTCAAAAAAGCGTTTCATCCAGATGCAATAAGACTCGACAGGCAGCTTAATCCCATCTTGGTTACAGCGCCATAAAGGTGAAGAAAGAGGACGAAGGGAAAAATGTGTGTGTAAGACGGCGAGTGTCGCTGAGAGGAGGGGGGTAGGGAGGACTGCTTCCGTCGTCCTATCACAAAAAGGCAGGCTTTGAGACGGGGCCCAATCATTACCACGACTAGAGCCCGTTTCCATGGAGATGACGCTGGAATGATGTTGGCTGCCTATTGATTGTTCAAGAGGCAGTACAACACTGCAACACAGGGAGGCTTGCAGGAGACAGGCGGAGGAACAAGTGGAAGGAACACATTTGAATGTTTTACTGCACTTCACCAGAGAAACAAATGTCTGACAAGGTGAAGAATGCTCCCCATGTTTTAGCAATTTAGCCTCGGACACACACAGTAAAAACATATAAAGCTGTGGGTTCGACGCTGTCACAGCTCAATGCTGGCTTACAAATTAACTTGACATCCAGCTTTACTCCCCCTAATTGTCCATAAAATGAGCAAGGCAGCATAATAAGGCTACTTAACTCTTAGGGGCCTGAATGGGAGGGTGGGGGCCACAAAGCCTCACAGCTCTGTGTAGGTACATTTATTTTAAAATCCCATTGTCACTGTGACAGTTGTGTGTAGAGCTGCACAGACCAGTACATTTACTCATCTACTTTAAACATATGTCACAATAAAGTTAAATAAAATGTAGGTATGACTCCAGACATGTCTTTTCTAGCCTATCGTTCACTGGGTCAAAATGTATTTTAATACTTTGTGACTGCTCTGTTACAGTCACTAAGCTTGCCAAGGCTTTGGAGTGTGTCTGCTTTGATTAAGTGCAACAGTCAACCTTCTGTTCCTTTAAAGGTCACTGTTAAAAGACCCATAGCTGGGTGCATCAAAGTTAAAAATAGACATTTTGCTGTAATCCTTTTAACTTGCATTTTTCTGTTAGACCACCAGGGCAGCCAACACTGACGTTGTTACATTTACAGCGACTGACTCAGAAAATGAAAGTGATGTACGTTTTCTCTTAACTGTCTATCAGCCCCATGTTAAAGCTTGCTTGGCACTGCTAGGCTTCTACAGTGAGTACAAACAGTGACAGGGAGAATGAGTTTGAGCCGCAAGCACACATGAAGCCACAGAAATAAGCTTTTTATTCTGCCTTAACACTGCGCTTCACAGCCTGGGCCTGCTTCTTTATTAATTACAGTGCGCTCACAAGACCGGTGCTTTGGTAGCCTGAAACCAACCCTGATGTGAACACTATTTCTATTATGCTTCATCCTGCTTTCTGAATCCAAATTTACTCTCTGACCGGGAATAGAGGTGCTGAAAGATAAGCAACCTATAAATGAATTAAAAATATGTGCACACATGACAAATGCCACCAGCAAGTGTTCTTATCACATGTCGTATACAGTACAGCAAGTATAAAAGCTGAGCACAACAGAAAGACAAGGTTCTAGTCAGCATGACCTAAGGCATGTCAAACAGCATGTGCTCTAAGAAATGAGCAGTAGCCAGGTCCCTCATGGTTCAGTGGTATTGACATGCTGTCACGCTGACATACTCGGACAAAGTCTCCCTGTCTGCCTGTCATGAGGCTGAGAAGCCGGCTGCTGTTCAAATACATCTGGCATAAATTGTTCTCCATTAAATCAGGGTGAGGAAGGAAAAGAGATACCTCCACGTCAGATCATGAGGAACAACAAAAACAACAAAAACTCTTAGCGGAAAATAATAAATACATATGTCGTTACATTTTCTTTTTCTTTATAAATTATGCTTAAGACGGCTTTATGATGAACACATTACTCCAAATGAATTGCATATGAACAAAATTTCAGGTCCATTATCTCATTAAAAAATCTAGCTTTTTAATCAAGATAACAGCCTGTTTTCATTTGGACACCTGTCAATGGCGTCACATCCCTCTTTGCTTATGCATAACCATCGTGGCTGTCTGCCAGAAACTGTGATAAATGAATTCAGCTTAATGCCATATTTTTTTGTCTGCGACACATTTTTGTGACTTTTAGAGAACTGATTTGTTTTTCAACATAAAAATGCTTTAACAAGCGCTTTTATCAGTTTAAAAAACACTAAATAAACATGTCCGAGACATCTGTGACAACTTTCCAGTCTAGACTTCCTGAACAACACTGAAGGACTCTAAACTGAGAGAAGCTGACTGCAGCTACAGCAATGTTAGAGGAAACAACAACTCCCATGATCCCATTCTGCTCAGATGTCACGAGTGCGTGTGTTTGTTGTTGTTTTGATCGAGACACCCAGAGGCATAAAATTACATACTGTATTGCACTGTAAACTCAGTGGTGGCAGACTAACTGGACAGTTAGTTAACAACAACAACAACAGTGAACATGATTACAGCACATTCATCACACACCTTAAAAAGACAATGCAGGCAGGAGCCGGTCTATCTCCCATTTGAACACCTTTAAAAAATGGACTTTGTCCTGAGGCCGGCTGTTGTGATAACAACGGGGATGCCTTAGCAGGGCTGTGAGACGTATGAAACAACCGCGAGGTCTGGCTAGTGGGCGCCACTGTTTGAAGCTGTTGAAGCTTTGATTAATTATTCAATTTCCTCCCTATGAAAACTAAGATCCAAAATGAAAGAGATTGAAGCACACTGACCCACTTCTGCCACTCCAACAAGAGGCATAAACACAGCCATCCACATACCCTAACCCCTCCTCTCTCCTCACATCCTGCACAGCTCTGCTCACACACACCACACCAGTCGTTTTAAATGTTTTTCCATATCATATGCATCGAGCATCCTGACGGAAACTAAAAGGCTACAACATGAGCTGGCTTTTGGTTGTACTGCTTAAAATAATAACTCACTAAGTTTAGCTGAAATAGGAGAGAATCGTTTGTATTCATTTGGTGCTACTTGATATGCTTGATATTGATATGAAGGCAGGGAGTTGGCTATGGTAGTTTGGTTGTTTATGCCTCAGTTGTTTTGTATAATGTGGACATTGGTGTGAAAGTGTATTAATAAAGTGTATTAATAAAAATTCAATACATATGTGTGACATAGTGCATTCTATATTCTGCAATGCATCACGTGCTGTATGTGGCAAATCCGTGTTAATCTGTTGGTTTTATTTGATAATCAAGGTGTTAATTAGAGGTTCAGCTTCATCATGTTACCTTCCAGCATGATTACAGCGATGATCAGCTTTTGTTAAAGCAATCACAGTCAGCATCGACAATTTATGCATTTAAGAACAGTAATGAGGAAAACAAGAGCGTGACTTAGACTTTATAATTTATAATTCAAGGATACACAAAACTCAACACAAATTATATGGGTTGATATTAGATTAAACAAAGAGTCCACATGGAATAACAATAGTTGGCGTTTGTAATATAAATATATGCAAATCAGATTGTGTGTGTTGACTGCCAACTCATTCTCATCTTTCCCCATACAGTTCCTGCCACTATGGTACACTACATAAGATTTATTTTATGTGAATATATGTAATAGGTGTATGTGACACAATGGGGAGGTCGTGACGTAATTTGCAACCTTGACTTGGCATAAAATTAGGATCTGATTAAAAAGGCACACGACTTGTGCTGTTACAACAAAATAATATTATTGCCACAAATCCTTCAGGACGTGCAGCTGATCTGCATTAAATAAGGACATGCTAGCCGTGCACTTAGACACATTCTTTGAAACTGTGGAGTCGTGTGGCATTCAGAAACACAAAATAGCTTACCTCCATGTTTCTGTCCATGCATTTGGAGGGCGGTGACTCGTCTGACCCAGAGGACTCGGCGCAGCAGGGGGGCTGGTCGTCCCAGCCTGCATGGGGAGAGCTGTGAGGGTGACAAACTTTCAGAGAGCTGCCCCGACAGGTGTCCACGACTGCAGCGGAGGTGCAGGGGTCAGCTGCACAAAGAGCCCTCCCTGAAGGCTGCTGTCGCCGACGATCCTGGTTAGTTTTCTTTTTATCTGAGTGGGAGGTACTGTGGGATCTCTGAAGCGAAGTCCTGGAGTAGGTTAGGAGAGGCTTTGTTTGACAGGAGTTACTGCCGTGCTCCTGAGCTGGCTTTCTTGAGAGACGTTTAAAAACACAGCTGGGGTGTCCTGCTCTCTGTCTCCCCTGCAACAGTCTTCCATGGGCCTCTAGCAAGTGGCAGAGGAAGATGGCCTTTTCTAGCTCAAATTCCTGCCTGTGATGCAATTTATAGACTGCCTGCTCACCATTTATCTTCTCATACAGCGTCAGCAGCAACTGCTCCAGCTTCGTATACGTTTCTCCAATGCACAACCAGAAAGACTGTTTCCCTGTGGACTCACTATATCGGCCACTATTGTTAATGTTCACCTCCTTAGCCGGTGGATGCCAGTGTCTCTCAGAGTGCCTGTCCTTTTGGCACCCTCGCCTGGGTGTCGGCTCCCTCACAACCCTCTGCTGCTCCTTCTTTGCCTCATCCCGCAGGTGCCTGAGCTGCACACGGAGCTGTCCACGGGCCCGCTGTGATCGGTTGGTCTCCGCTTCCAAATCAGCATGCAGCCTGTCCAGCTCTCGTCCGTAGCCCGTCTGGCCCTGGCATGGGTTTTTGGATGACAGCGCCAGAGGGTTATCCCTGTCTCTCCTCATGATGACACAGTCACAGCACAACATGCAACGGACGGTGAGACATATTCATTTCTAAAGAGCGTGTCATGCATCAGAACTGCGAGGAAGTGCAGGTGGGCGATGGTTGGTTATCAGGCATGCGGCATGCAATTATCACAGAGTAACTGGAAAGATAAGAGAGAGGAGGCAGTGAGTCAGTCAGGTGATGGTGAATGATTTAGATGAATGCAGTCAGCATGGTGAAAGCACAGGTGATGATCAGAGCACTGAAGCTCTCTGTTAGAAGGCGATGGCAGAAAACAAGCACAACAGATACACCAAGGAAACGCGGTGATGACTTTGATGAACAAAGAATGTGGCTGTGTGCAGTTAGCAGCCCGTCAGGAGTAACAAGCAAGTTATGACTGTATTATCCCTACATGCCCCAACTAAACGTTTTTTTTCAACTGCATCCATCAAAATCAGATGTGCGGCAGAGTGACTGTAACCACCTTTGACAGAGGAGAGCATAAAAACAATACATAAGAACAGTGAGCTGAGGATGCAACAAGTGACCCGGGCTCCCTCCCGTGAGAAACAGCTCCGCGCCGTTAGCTCTGGTCACTGTAGATGTTGTTACCCATCACCCGCTAAACTAGCGGTGCCCATATGGGCGCTGGGACACGGCTCGTATTACAGAGAATGGCAACTTCGGTCAGTGGCTAATTAACTAGCTTAATGTAGCAATCTATTATACGGTTAAGCAGCTCAGGCTAGTGTTGGTAAAGCTATTTAATAATGCGAAGGACAGTCGGTAGTGTGCACGAGCATGAATAAGTCCACACCATTAAATAGCTACAACGTCTCGTTAGCAAGTGTTAGCTTATCGTTAAGTTTCTTAGCCTCACAACTTGAGATAAACTCACCTCTGAGCAGACTCAACTCATATATTTAACTTTTAATCAATGGAGACATCCTCCTACAGCCGAACTGCTTTGTTTGGCTTCAAAGTGGCGTGTCTGGCAACACGGAGAGTGATACGGTTGGCTGTTAAAGGTCCACAGAGCCACGCAGCAATGGGTTTGTTTATCTGTCAGGCGCCAGTGTCCAGCGTCATTGTGCTGGCCTGTCCAGGAGCAGTGATGCATTCATGAGCGCCTCGGTCATACCGAACAATTAGTCCAGCGCCTGACAGCGATTCTCTGGAATACTAAAACATATTTGTGTGCTAACTGAATTGTCCTGCAACAACAGAACAAGAGAGTGAGGTGTATTGGCTATGTAATCATAGTTTTCACTAATGTATCTCTAAGGAGTTATTGTATAAATCCCTACCATCGCATTTTGCTGTATTCATAAAAGTAACGGTTAAAATAGACAAGTCAACATTACATGGCAGCATTTACATATGAGTGGAGTTAACGTGCGAAACAATAATAATATATATTACCTTTTTTAACCAATAGTCCCTGAAGGCAACATAATCACCGAGTAAAAACCAACATGTGTGAGTTGGATGACCACTAGTGGACAAAGGCTGCAAGTGCATAGTTCTTAAGGTTTGTAACTTTGCCTAGATTTCCGTTTGATCATTGTGCGTTATCTTTTTTTGTTAAATATAAAATGGGTAATTATGTTTAATTATTTTTAATACAGCGTATCCTCATAATACTATTTTAGTTCTAACCCGCTGATGGAGAAGTTGGTAAATAAAGAGTGTCACACATACCTAATTATGTACTATAGAGAAGAATCAAATGTTTCAAAACTGGTTTAATTATGTTCCCTGGAAGGAACAATTGGATTTTATGAGCCTGGTATCCTCTAGAAGAAAAACTAAATTCATGAAACTGCTGTGGTATGTTCTTCCTTTTTTCCTTCCTAACCTTTGGAAGAAGTATCTGATTCTACAGATGCAGTATGTTCTATTGTACATGAAGTAGACCTATCTGCAATAGCCCTATTTCACAAGAGGCATTTTTGACACAGCACAGGTGTTAATAATACAGTTTGATGGTAGTATTCCATTTAGCTGCTCCAGTTTCACAGTCCAGTTATTGTGCTTCCTGCGCTCAGTGTCACATTATTATAGTTGACTGGGGCACTTGAATAGAAAGGAGCCATCATCGACAGTAACGCCTGTGCTTTTCATACCATAACGAGCCAAAATGTCTGCTGTGAAAAGGCCCTATTATGTTGAATTCAGTCTTTATGTAAATGTCAATAGTCAACCTTTTCTTAAGCAGCTGTTATCTCATGCGTTGGCATGTGTTTCGTAGCACCGAGAAACCGTCCCTTGTGTCACCGTTTTGGATAAGTGGCAAACAGGAAGAAGGAAAGCAGCAGAGCGAGGACAGAGCAGGCATTGCTGGAAATAAGTTAACAACATCAAAGTTCAAAGTCATGCTGCTGGCAGGCACACAGGATGTAAAAAAACACTTCAATAGTAAGGACAGGAAACAGGATAGAGCTAAAAACTGACGGTAAATCCATGCTCTGAACGAGACGGAAGTATCAAGAGGGTGTAAATATACAAAGTTAATCAGGAAAGCAGGGACAGGTGTGCCAGGCAAGCGCCTGATGAGGAGGCAGGGAAAAACAAACTGTGCAGGGAGGGGCAGTCTGGCAGGGGTGGGTAAGAGAGAGTGCAGAGAGATGAGGGATGATACCATCTTACATGTCCTCACATCAGAAATCCTTTTTTATTTTATACTCAGATTCTGGTCATAGTTATACCATCATCTTAAATGGACAATATTATGTGCTGCATGTTGTATGTCACTCTGTTCTGCATGTGAGGCTGTGATCAACAGGAATGTACTTTAATATGATCCCTGGCCTGTTGATAAAATGCTTCCTGAGATTTCATTATTTGGCAAAGGCAGTGATATTGAAATGTATAAATCCTCAGAGGTATGTACATACCTTTTCAATATCATGTTGCCCGAAATCCATCAAAGAGGCGAAGCATACCACGTCTGACCACTGGGTGGCATTCATACGAGCCGAGAGCAAGCATGTGTTTTCACACTGTGTTTGTGGTATTATTCGTTTTACATCAGTAATGCAAGTGCATTAGGTGGGAGCATCTCTAATGGTTTGTGTTCACTGTGAGGGTGAAAGACGCAGACGTAGACCTGTAAGAGACAGATTCAGCATACCTCTCTGTTATCAGGGTGTCCTTGGGCCGCTCCCTCTCTCATTTCCATCTCTGTCTGCTCACGTGTGGCAGACTGTTGGGAAGAGGCAGGAACAGAGAGAGAGAGACAGGGAGAGAGGGAGAGCAAGTGCTCGGCAAAAATCCCAAAGCCTGCTGCTGCTTAATCATTCAACACAGTTTGTCTCCGGCAGTGTATTTTACATCTATCCTGTGCACATCCTGTAAATCTATAACGATCTTGTCCCCGTACATCTGCCTAGACTGTGATCTGCACACGCAGTACTCACATATAAACCTTTGTTGAACTGATACACACACACAGACCTGTCTGCACACTTCTCTCTGGCTTTTGCAGTTCTAATCTGACACCGTGCACATGATGTGAGCGTATCTCTGCCCCTACATTTTCACATGCAGTATGCTCTAGCAGATATGGCTTCTTTATTTTGGTAAGCATCTTAGTATGATACTATCTGTAAATACTAACAACTCCCATTTGTATATCCTGACTCACTTCTGCAACATATTTTTTGTAATTAATAAACGGTGAAGCACACATTATATATATGTAGGTTTTCTCTTATTTCATACTCTAATCATCACACTGATGGAATCTGATCTTTCGCGAGAAAAGTGTCTTTTGTGGTCCTATATCCTGTTTTTCATCGTCTTTGAACCTCCCTGTTGTATTACTGACTGTAATTTATACTGAAACAGCATTTCAAGGAAAACCTCTGCAAATTGTTTTCATTCACACGAGCCAAATGACCAGAGGCAGGCTCAGCGCTCTCTTACGGTCTTTTATCTCCCAGACATTCGAGTCTCCATTTTTATTGCATCCTCCATTAGCACTTTGCTGCATCTGCATGGAAAATCGGGCTTCAAATGATAATTTTGCACAACGCCTGTATTCCCTTACATTAAACATAATATCCTGGAGGTTATGTAATACACCAGCAACATTTTGTGATTTAGATCTTCAAAACAAACTCCAAGCCAATTTATTGAGCATTTACAAGATTTTACTGCTGTCATTGATTTTTAATGAAGGATTTTAGGAATTACATGTCAATAAAAGACTTAAACCCAAGTCCTGATGTGTGGATAATATTTATGAAACTGTGTCATAGTTTTCAGCACCTGCGATACAGAATACTACCTGTCTTCATGACCCATTTAAGAGAATTGCCCGAGACAAAGGCAACAGGATGTCGTGCTGCACTTATTTGTGTCAAGTACAATTTCAAGATCCTCGGAGCTCAGGAACTAAACCATTTAGATAACTCATATCTTTGTGAGAGCTGGACACCGTGACATATAACCCAAGGTGATCGATAAACTTGCTACCCCTTACTCTCTGCACCAATGGAGTTACGTAAAAATAATGGCTGACCTCACCAAATCATCAACACAGTGACATAATGTCTAATCCAGAAACTTCCTAATTCCCACCTGAGAACGGCCCGTTGGCTCACATTGTGTGTGTCTCTGCCTGGAAAATTGAGCTGGGAAATGAGGGGACGTGTCTTCCTTGAGCCTGTTCTTCCTGCGTTTTTGTGTTTTTTGGTAGCTTTGTCTCCTCCTTTTCATCGCAGTCTCTGGCGCAAACATTTGAGCTCGCTGTTATCTGCAATAGATATATAAATGTGAAACACACTGATGAAACAAAGCACAGTGGAGTCTAGTCTGGATTTTAACCGTCACTGTGTGCATCCATGAGGCTAACGTAAACTGGTCACGCGAAATCCGACTAGTTCTAAATTAACAATGCAACGAATGAGGAAATAATATGTTGGTTATCTGACAAGGGGATTTCTTTTCAAAGTCCCTGAAATGACGTTTTCGCTCGCGTCACAGCTTATAGGCCAGCCAGGTCAGGCTTACACTGCAGCTAATCACCTCTGACCATCTCCCCATCATTGTGTGTCTTGCATCCAGTAACACGTGAACCCTCCAACACATGTTTACGTGACTGTGCTGCTGCACGCGTAGTTTTACAGGTGGGAGACAGCAGCAAAGACACACAGGGCAACGGCAGTGGGGTACTTTGAGTCCTGCAGGGGTCAACTGTATGTCTTAAAAATGTTTATAAAACTTATCACCCATGCATTATTCATAATCCTAAATTTGATAAAAAGTATAAATGTCACCGTGAATGGCAAAGATCCTCAAAGCAGCACAACCCTGTTTGCAGCTTATCGAAAACAGGCTGCTCAGGAGCGACTCCAGATGAATGTTTTTCTATAACTGCTGGATGTGTAAATAAGCAAACATTTGCACACAGGCTCACTATGTCAGCTGAAGGTGATGGGATGCCAGTGCATGTGCACGGAGGTCTACATTGTCCCCTAACACAGAGCTGATTTGAGGGATTCCCACAGCAATCACTTTAGCGGATTTGTCTTTAATTGGGACAGTTGTTTTGTTTGTGATTGGTTATTTAAAACGTTGCCATGATCATATTCTCATGTGATAGTTTCATGAGAAACCTGACTGTGCAGCTCCTCACAGCTCAGTGAAGGATTTTTGTGTTTTACTGCTGTATTTCACTCTTTGCTTTCAGCACCAAATAGCAAATGCACAAAGTTAGCGGATAGCTAACGAATATGTCGGAGCTTAGCTGCTAAAGAGCCCGATTCATGCCACGGGAGTTGGTAGACACTAAAAGGTAGGAGATAAGTGAAAATTGGACTTTCATCATGTGGTCACAAGCATGACTTTCTTTGCTCAAATGTGTGAGCTATTTGCTAACACTATAACTGTTTAATAAGTCAGTGTTGGGTTGACAGCCTGTTTACCAATGGCCCCAATTGTCAAAAAAACTACATAATGCAGGATTAAAGCAAAGAATAACATAACTAAGCAAAAAATAAAACTTAATTAGTTGATTCAGATGATTCCTGTTGACTGGTGAGTAGCTTCTGTAGCTTATGTTCTTTGGTGCAGACACAAAAGGCAAAGAGTTCAAGGCAAGACAAAGCTACCAGTAAATCTCTAATGTTGGCTGTGTGGTGTTTTCTCAATTCCTTCTTAAGGGTGGGGTTGGGAAAATTAGCTTAGTGAAACAGAATCCCCATATTTCGGCCCATGCACTGGAGCGGGGGACGCCGCAGGAAGGAGCCCTGAATTGGTCCTTGAAAACCCTGTCAATGGCCACGGACAGCCTGCACGTTTCTCTGCGGCTCAGGAAGGATTAGTGTTTGGAAGCAATTGCTATTAGTCCGCTGTACAATTCAGAGAGGCCCCGAGCTTTTTCTTGTGAGGAAACTGCAATTGAGAGAACTACAATATCCTGTGTGTCCAATATATAACCAGCTTCTTGTGTAGTGTAGGAATACATGGTTTATCTCTATCATGGGTGCACGCCGAGGTTCAGATCAGGGATGTAAGAGAACGAGATTAAGAAGGCATGATTTTATGTCTTTGACAAATGTTAAAACAAAAGCTGTGTAAAGCTGCGTCATTTAAGCTCTCCAGCAAGAAGGCTGTGTTGAGTTTGCCTTGTCCTTTCACCGCACTGTGCTTCATCCAGTATTACCGGCCATTCATCAGTTTTCTGTGAGACTTTTAAACCTTTTCAGCTCTCTCGGAACTACAGCGCGTATCCTTCAGATTCAAAAAACTGTTTCATTAAAGAGTCTTTTCCTTTGGTGCACTCCTGTGTGGGAGAGTCCTAGACACACACACACACACACATATACAGAGAAACACACACACACACACACACACACACACACAGGACCTGAGTCCCTGCCTTGTCTCCCTCTGTGAGTGTGTGCAGAGATGAGCAGGACCGCGCCTTCTGTGAGCGCTACCTGAAACTGGAGATGCAGGGGTACCTGTGAAGGGTTAGCTTTCATTGTCTTTGTCTTTTTTTTTTTTTTTTTTTGCCCCTCCAGCTTCTTTTAAGCATAGACAGGTACAGGGTGTTAGGATATTACCATACAATGCTGTGGTATTTATTGTTTTACGTAATCTCTGCCACTGAAGCCGCGTACTTATAGTCAAGCAGGGTTAAGGAGATGAAAGACCTCAGACAAGCAGCGCTGGATACTCTGAGCTCTCTGCCTCCGTTTCTACACAAACTTTCTGTGTGACTTGTGGAATTAAGCTGCCCACTATTTGTGTTCTGGGGACATTTTTTTTTGTACTTTTTGGGGGAGAAAATCAATTTCAGTTCCCTTTACTTTTCTTTTGGGGTGAAGATAAATCCTCTCACAACAGGTACGTATTTTATTTTTGAATAAATCTGAAAAATAATTAATATAGTTCATTTCTGCTGTTACTTTTTTTTTTTGCTTTATTTGAATATTATGAGCATTTCCAACATGTACATGATTCTGTGACATATTAGTGCATGATTATATTTTTAAATACAGCCCTCTCTCATTTCAGTTATTTAGTCATTTCAGTTATTTTGGCTAAAACTGCACATTCATTATGATATAATATGAATTATACAGTGTTCTTGCAGCGCAGATATTTGAACTAACTTGTCAAACAAATACAGAATCCATGAATTATTAGGTTAAATTCTATGTATTATTGATTAAGGACATTTCCATATTTTAAAAACGGTGCCTTTCTTCTGTCAGTCTCTGTCACACTCGACAAAAATGTAAATAGACTTTGCAGAAAAGAGGATATTGCTCATAAAAGGCTATGGTCAGACATGCACGCTGACAAACGCAGTGATTCTGTGTTTGAATGGCATAAAATTCCCTCAGTTAAAGAGACTGACAGCATTATTCTGCGGTTTATCTCAGACATTAAGGGGTATTTTTGTGGGGCCCGAGATCTTTCAGCTATTTCTCAGCACAGGGAAGTGAGAAGGGAGGGGAAGCAGAGCCGACACAAAAGGCAACATTATTCCCCAGCGGATCTGCGCTACATCCCACCATGAATGGAGTATTGAAAAACATAACATTGGGGACTAGATTATTTTTCATCCCTCATAACTGAGCCATTTGTCCCAGAGTTTCGAGTGGTTTGTTGGTGCAGTCTCCGAATGAGAGAGACGTGGTTCTCGAGTGCTGTGCTTGCTGTGCCGGTGTTAAAATGCCCACCTCCCAATTGGATGCACAATGACCTCTCTGTGGGCCTCGGGCCTTCTGATCTGCACCTTTCTGAGACAACGCAACAGTCCAGTGAAAACAGACTGGACCTGCACTGTCTGCACTTGTTTCTGTAGCTGCTGTTAGGGGATTTCTTGTCACTTATGGCTCCACAAAGGCTGTGTGTTAACTCATCCTCCACAAGCTGAAGATAACCGCATGTACACAGTACAGTGGCTCACGATTTGAACCCCCCCCCACCCACTGCCCTCCTCTCCCTGCCTTCTGCTCTCCAAGGAGACGAGAGGCGCCCCTGCAGTGTCATCAGGTGCCTAAGCGTTTTGGAGGGTTCTAGTGACAGATTGCAGGAAGCAGTGTTTATGCCTGACGATGGGGACCACAGAAAGCAGAAATGTCTTTTTGTGCCCCGTGGGCTCGGAATGTCCACTATCTCGAGGGGCCAATATCAAATTCTCCCCTCATCATCCCCTAATACACATTCCTGTGTAAGGTCAGGGGGAATTCTGCATCAGCCAAGAGACAAACAACCCAAGGCCAAGCCACACACTGTGGTCTCCTAATGACAACATGCCTCTAATAGCACTGCTATTTCATTTCTGCCACGTTTGCTATCTTAAGACTATCTGAAATCTGGATTTCAAAATTCCCTGTGGAAATTTCACGATATACGTTTTAATCTTAGTCTTAGTCTTTTCTTTTGGCAGCACATATGAAAATGACACTCATTCTTTTAATTACAACCTCACACAGTCGTACATTTCATTCCACATCGCTTATTCCTCAGAGTATTTGTATGCCACTGCAGTGTTAGATCAATGTCATTCATCCCTGTTTCTCACTTGAGAAGAATGTAGGGTATTCAGTGTCTGACCGCAGCACTATCTGACTCAGATTAATGAGTGATTGTCAGTGAATCCCAATATTCTCTGTCTGAAGGAAAATCCCCTTGATTATCCATTGAGAACCACGCCACAGGTGCCTGCCTCTGTCTGTAACACAAGCCTTCCCCAGCTGTTGATGATGCAGGGAGGAGGCTTGGAAAGTAAACGTCCTCAGCTCTAAGTATCGCTTGGGCCTGCGTTACCTGCTGCCAGGTTGGTGCAAGACGGCCATTTTGTGCTTAGAAAACAGCAGCGTAACTCGACTCCGCTGTTTCTGGTGTTTTATTGGCAGCTTTTCGGTGCACGTCTGGGAAACTAGGGTGCCTTTATGCGTCTAATCCGTCCCTGGTTTGTCCCTGTGTATCCTAAGAACTTCTTCACAGCTCTCTCATGTCCACTGGGAGCGATGTGCATCACATGATCTCTGGAAACGATTTCTTTTTGAGCTACACACATTTCCCAAGCCTGACCTCAGACAACCATCAATACTTACTACAGTACAATAACAACAGCTGCAGGCTGCATCAGAGAAAACAATCCAATACTATAATTAGGGTTACTCTGAACCAGGACAAAAAATAGTGATTGTTTTGTTAGTAGTAGAAAAGTGTCCACTCTGGTCTGCTGCATTTAGAAGCGTGTTCGCATGCAGCTTGAGACTTCAGCAGTGACACTGACAGTGTGTGAATGTGTGTGTGTTGCAGGCGGATGGTCAGTCAGGCAGCCATGCGAGGCCAGCGTGTGGTGGAGAGCGAGTGTAGGTGCTGGAACCCTACCGTCTGGGTCCTGGTGTCCCTGCTGGGATCCCTCGTCTTGGTGGCCGTCAGTGTGCTGCTGCGACTCGGTGAGTGTGCGCAGGTCGGCAGGCCAAGGCTTCTCCGTCCAAGCTGTCTGAGGATAGCAGCTGACCATCTGCAAATGATAATCCAACATGTGATTAGACTGAATGTATTTCTCTGTTTTAGGTCCGTTTTTTAGCATAACTGACAGTTAATAATGAGGTATCAGGTATTAACCAGTCTAAAATATAGTTGAAACTAAAAGCCTTTGCTTTAATTCACGTGTCTGTATTTTTATTTGCTCTTAAGAAGTGACATATTTGTGTTACTGTTAAAGGGAACAATGTGAAATATATATTGAAAAGTAATAGCCTTAAAAGCTTGGTGCACTTCTTTTCACATTCTCATTGGCAGTTGCATTAAAGTATATAATTTCCTTAAGTGATAACTTTTCATACACTGGCTCAGGACCAGAAGTTGTTGTATGAAACGGACACCCAAACTGCATCTGAAGTAATCTTCTCCTGCAACATTAAGCAAACTCCTTTGTTCTTGCTTTTTAAACTCTTACATATGATGACCCTTTATATAAGTAAGTTTTAAATAAGGGCCATCAACGTTACCATATACAAAATTCAATTAGAGATGCTACGTCTCTGTCTGAAATGTTTCTGAGGAAAAAGTAAAACAGAATGTGACACATGAGATGGTTCTTGTGTGTGAGTACATGTTTGGGGCGTTAATAATGCCCAAGAACCGGGTGTACCTGCAATTGAACTCCCAGTAGATCAGTGCTTTTGTGTCCACAGTTACTGCCTGCCCAGTGTTTACCAGCGATCGCTGGCTAAAAGCCCTGCAGTTAGCTTGTTGGGAGCCAGGATCAATTCCACTCACTGGACATTATGGATCAACAAATATATAGAGAGCAATTTATTCAAATGTGCTGACACCAGCTTATTGGTCTCTTCATAGAGCCATCAGATTTCCAAATGTGTGCTTCTATAACATTTTTTTCCTGTTTTCAACTTTCAGGAGACATGAAAATAAGCAGACGGGCTGTATCCAGTAAGTAAAGTTTGATTTAACACATTTTACTGCTCTGATCCTTCCTGACACTGAACCCTGTAAAATAAGAACTGTGTCTATCTGGAATGTAAACCAGGACGTCACCTACATGTGACACACCATAAACAGATGGATTACAAGCCCCTGAAGCTAAACTAGGTATCTTTATGTATATACTCTACTTGTGTCGAACACGCGATGACAAACTAACAGGAGAAGCTTGTGAATTGACCCACATTGGGTGCGATGGTTTGAAAAAATCCCTCTGGTCTTATTGTGAGTGGTTGAAACCTGAGATGTTAGTCTTCAGGGCATTTGACTGGCCTTTATACAGGTCCAGAAACATCTTCCAGTGTGACTCTTGGGAAAACATGTTTTGTGTTAAAACAGTCTCATCCCAGAGATGTACACACAGACGACAGGGCAGGGCTACATATGTGCCTCTATGGTGTGTGTGAAAAATAGCGATTAACTATTAATATAATTAATAATAATTAATATAGTTCATTTAGCTAGCATCACGTCTGCAGCCATGCCAGAGCCTCTATAAGACTGTGCTTAGGCAAAGCAGTGATTGGAGCTAAATGCTAATAGAAACATGCTAAGGTACATACAGTGACAACGCTAACATTGTGATGTTTAGCACTACAGGTTCACTATGTTCACCGTGCTACATGCTAACACACGCATGTGTATGTGCTACATACAACTCAAAGTACAACTGAAGCTGAACCGAAGAGCTGATATTTAGACTTGATGGTGGCGCTACAGGATGCCAAATCAGGAGATAACCAAACCAAACCAAAGTTAGAATTCACCTGCAACACACGTGAAGGCATGACCAAGAACGTCAAAAGCTCCAAATTAATAAGCTGCCATATTTCTGTTGTAGCTGGTGCATTACATGCTCTGAACAGGCCTCCTGTTGTGGTTTCAGTCTGTGTCTAGTGTTACAGGAAAATAGATATAGTAGATATAGAGTACAGTAACTATGGAAGGCCAAGAGCCTCCTTTCAACAAATAATTTGACCATACTCTGTCTCTCTCCCTCTCTCTCACTCCCTCCCTTATCCCCTCCTCTCTCCTGTTTCAGCCAATGGCGTGCAAAGCGCCACCACGACACAGTACCAAGGTAGGCATGAGCCATACAGCTACCTTCACCTCCCAGACACTCAGCAACACATGTCTACATCCAGACCACACCATGAAAACCAGTACCTGGTTGTGTGTCAGTGAAATTGAGTGCAGAAGGTAGATCTGTGCCTGGGGCTGCTTAAACAAGGTCACTTTCCCAGCTCTCCATTTCCCTAATCCCCACTTATTTGCTATGTAACCTCCCACCCTCCTGCATCCACCTTACTCACTTCCAAGGAGTCATGTGGCTCATTGTGTCCAGAAGGATTTTTTTGTTCTTGCTATTAGCTGTCATTACATGAGAGCAATGCTAGTCTGTCTTCTCATCTCATCTTTTTTCCCAAATAGAAACATATTACAGTGTCTCTAAAACAGTAGAGTTATTATGGGCCTCAGATTTTTTCAGGGAGGTGGCACGATCATAGCCAAAAATGAATTCATCATATCTCACTCAAAGACACAGAATGGAGTTGTTATTTAACACTGACAGCAAAATGAATCTGACAGAGAGAAACCCTGACAGATCTTGTCTGCTTATCTCTCCAAAGTACAACTGGTGAATGGTCGCAACAGGTGTGAGGGCAGGGTGGAGGTGCGCTACAATGGCTCCTGGGGCACAGTGTGTGATGACGACTGGGACATGGTGGATGCCAACGTTGTGTGTAAGCAGCTGGGCTGCGGAGTGGCTGTGGCAGTGGGCAGCAGCTCTCAGTTTGGACAGGGCTCAGGGCTCATCCTGCTGGATAATGTGGACTGCAGAGGAAGTGAAACAGACCTCAGCCAGTGCAATAGTCTGGGCTGGGGCATTCACAACTGTTACCACTATGAGGATGTGGGTGTTACCTGCAGAGGTAAAGCCGTCATTCTACTAGAAGTTGGCTGAATCATCCCTTTTTGTATAACACTGGAAAGAAAAGAGGACAAACTGTCTAAAACTCCTGCTTCCTTTTCATTGTGCTGTTAGGACCGGCAGTGGTGGGGACAAATGAGGAGCGCACCACAACGCCCCGGGAGAACTCCGGTTTACGTAAGTACTCCCATGCTTTTATCTAAATGAGACTGATCTGCTGCCAACCTGAAAAGTCAGGGGGATGAATTTAGGTTTTTTTTTGAAGCATAAAGGCAAAAAGCCAAAATCCATAAAGAAATACCAAAATTTTGCGATAATAAACTATGTGCCAAGTGAAAAATATGACCAAAATAAATATTACTGCAACCCCAGGTGGCAAAACAACAGTAGCCTACAACAAGGATATGACTATTATAAATGTGCATGTCCCTTGAGTCTGATTACTTCTTCCTGTATGAATTTAAAGCTGTGCTGATCACTACTTTTTTAAAAGAAACTTTGCGTTACATAAGCAGTTATATGTGAAAGTGGTCACACAGTAATGATGGACCAATAAAGAAATTTCACGGTGAACTGCAGTTCCACTCAGCTCCGGGGACTTTTATACTGTCTTTCAGATCTTTGTTTTGGTTTGGCTACCTCCTGCAACATTACTGCTTTGGTTCATTCCAACAGGTCTCAAAGTTTTTTGAGCAGCTGTTTTCAGAGTTTCAGAGTTTTTGTAAGATTTGAGCCTGCAACAAATCTTCACTAAACGCAACTGATGAAATTAGTCTACTTACAAAAGTTTCAGTCATGCCATCGGGCTGACTTGCGGTTTAAAGTTGCATTAAACTGTCCATGTGAACATCTTATTTCAATGAAATCAAAAAAATGCATAGGAAAAAGATGATAAACATAAATATGTTAATATTTCTCAAATATAGAGGATGCTTAGAAAATGTTCAGCATATTAAAACATTAAGAATTAAACATATCTCTGTGTTTGACTGGGTGTTGTTTTATACTGAAAATCAAACACACACACACAAATCTCACAGACAGGTGGCATGCCAGATGTTGCTTCAAAATACAAGGGCAGGTCTCATTAAATGATGGATGGTGGCTTATTTGGTCATTGTTGGATCTGAAATGGACACACATGGTCAGGTCAGGTTTTCAAATAAAAACGTAAATTGAATTGAAGGGATCTGTTATCTCAGTTTTCCAGAACTGTCACCAAATTTGACACAGCATCAAAGGCTTTTCACTTCAGTGTACTGTATCTGGTGGACGTGTTCAGGGAAACTGTACAAAACACCTCAAAGGCCTCTTGAATTCCAGGCCATCCGTATTGTTTCCTGAGTTTGCCTTTGTTTTGTAGCCCTGTTGCTTTTCTCTCCTTAATTCCCAAGAGGATCATGGGAGACTGGAGCAGAATCAAATTTAGTTAACAAGTGACGTATCTGGCTAATTCTCTGGTGGCGTTCATAAAACCCACTGAGAAAGAAGCAAAGCTATCCAGGTCCCTGGATCCCTTTCCATGAGCATTTTTAAATGATGGACATACAAGAATGTCTATTGTCTCTGTGTGTCAGGTGTGTTTTTGTCTGAGTAGAGGCATATAGGATGACAACAGCTGTGCTTATTGCTATATCAGTTTCTCTCCTGCTTTAGTTAGTGTTTCTGGAGTTCAAAGTATGTATTGTATGGGCCTGCACCCTTCTCCTTTCTCTTTGACTTTTAGTCATTTCCTCTCTGTCACACTCATACATAAATCGTAGATGTTACAGTTCCACAAGATGCTCCCAAATCAGAACATATATTTATATTGTTTCCAATAAAAAACGAGTAAAGCTATGTTGTAAAGAAATAAACCAGTGCTTACAAATCCTTCCTTCTCCCTTTGGTTTTAGGAGATGGCACCATCCGTCTGATGAATGGACAGAACGCCTGCCAGGGCCGGGTCGAGATCTACTACCAGGGAAAATGGGGGACAGTGTGTGATGATGACTGGGTCCTCAACAATGCCCGGGTGGTCTGCCAACAGATCGGCTGTGGTAATGCCGTCTATGCACACACCAACTCCTACTTTGGATACGGGACTGGCCTGGTTCTTCTGGACAATGTCAACTGCTATGGCACTGAACAGGAACTGTCTAAGTGCAAAAGCCTGGGCTGGGGCAAACACAACTGTGGCCACCATGAAGACGCTGGGGTCACCTGCACAGGTACGCTGCTCTCAGTCATGGATTATGCATCAACAGAGGACGTTCACATGTCAACCAGGAATTAAAATTATGATGTCACAGTCAGGTTATCCTCATTCATAGGGGTGCTTTGTGCTAAGTGCTAATAAACTCACAATGGCATATGCCAACAAACATGCTGATCTGGGCATGTGTAATGTTTACCCCATTTACAATCACAGTTTAGCATGTTAGCATGCTAACATTTACTAACAACATGCTGGTGGGAATGCCGTTACTTTCAAAAGCATCAAATATAAATATAAAATAAAAAACACAGGTTATATCCCAGTTATGACCTTACTGGGGGACATCAAGTAAGCAATATGTCATGAGCATCCATCCAATTGTTGTTGAGGGTTTTCACTCAAAACCACACATGTGAACCTCATGGTGGCGCTATAAGACAGGTGAGGGGATTAGGGAAGTAGGATTTACTCGCATGGGGATCACGGATGTCCACACAAAGTTTCATGGAAATCCATCAAATACTTGTTGACATATGTCTGGACAGAAATGGTGGTCTGACCAGCAGAGTGGCATTACAGTCCCTAGAGTCATGCTGCTAATGTAGCTAAAAACAGCATGACAACCATTTATTATAGTGACTGTTGCTTTGCTTTGCTTTTACTGCTGATTTGTCTATAATCATTCTGACTGATTACATTAATATTATAGGTAGTTGGGGTAATAGCACAGGTTGAATTAGTAGCATAATAAAAATCATGGCAATGGAAATAATAATATTGATCTTTAGTTAAGTCAGTAATGTTCAGTTATTGATAAAATGAGCTTAAATCTGAAAGTCTGAAACTGAATACGGAGGATGAGAGGAGGTTATACTGGCAGTGTATTAACATCAGTATCTGTGTTTTTAACTGGCGGTAGCAGTATTAGTATTAGGGAGTATTAATAAGCTGAAGTTGTGCTGGTAATATGAAAATTAATTCATATCTTCTGTCCCCTTCAGGATCCAGTACTGTACCTCCCGCGGCAACAGAACAGCAGAGAGGGCTCTGGGCAACGTTTAACACTGAAGGTAGACAAACATGCCATTGATTATTAATCCCTTGTATCAGCATGTCCAATACGTTTTCCTGGGCTTTTTTTCCCCACACTGTGCACTACTACAAAATGGCCAACAGGGGGAGCCAATACTTCCCCATGTTTTTCCTCAAACGTGTCTCAGCACAGTGCCACAAAACATGGTGGTAACAGAGAACAGCAGACTAACCTCACCACGATCATAACAGGTAACAGGTCATCTGAGCCACCAAGTAATGTTGTGTATTTCATTTGTCTTCCAGCAACACCTCAAGTTCCAGTCACCAAGACACAAAGTACAACAACTGTAACTACAACTACCCAAACAAAAGGTAACAATATCAAACAGATTCCTGCTTTGTTAGCTGAGCATGCTCTAATATTGGACTGATCAGGAAATGTTTTAGCATTTGTTGCAAAACTTACCCATGAGGATGTGATTAGAGAAGACACGCGTGCTCTAAAGGTGTCTATTCATTCCTGTCCAGACAAACCAGCCATTCGTGTGATGAATGGTAACAGTAGCTGTCAGGGTCGTGTGGAGGTCTTCTACAAAACTGTTTGGGGGACAGTGTGTGATGATGACTGGGACATGCCCAACGCCAACGTGGTGTGTAAGCAGCTCGGCTGTGGCCCCGCTATCGCAGCCAAGACCCAGGCCTACTTCGGCTACGGTTCTGGCCCGATCCTGCTGGATAATGTGGAGTGCAGCGGCGATGAACTGGAGCTGTCACAGTGCTTCCACCTGGGCTGGGGTCAGCACAACTGCGGCCATCATGAGGACGCTGGAGTTATCTGTGCACGTAAGACCTGACTCGACATCAACATCTAAAGCAGGCTCTATTGGTCATGCATTAAAGGCATGCACGTATACAATAGTGAACACAAGGGATGTGTACATCACAAACCTCTATCTTCAGTCATGAATTCCACTTAAAGCTCATACTTCCTTTTCATCCAGTCATCTGTGCCCGCCCTGCTGAGCTGTCCAGTTGCAATGCATGACTGTAGTACTCTGAGGACGAGACAGCCCAGAGAGCATAAAAAATACAGTGGATGAGTCAAGGCACATCAGCGTCACTGCATGCCCGCAGGCCAAATTTCACTTCATTGAGGCTGAATCAAAAGCACATACAGACTCCCCTTTACTTACACAGCACATCCTTGTTTTCAGGTTGATCGTTAACATTATTACTGCTTTCCAAAGGCAGCGGATTTTAATCATTTCTCTCAAGTAATGCCTCATTCTGCGGGAATTAGAATAAGCAAAGGGCAAATCTGTGAATGACAATGGATGGGAAAAAAATGTCTTTCACAAACAGTTAAAACTGCCGGGAATTGTTTCTGCAAAGTGTCTCTTTATTGTGGCCCTAAAGAAGCAAAGCAGGAGGCTTGCTGTATTGATCACCGGGGTGATTATAAGAGGCTTGATATTGTGTCACTTGATACTTCCTGAGCATGCTTTCATCTGTTTACCCTAGCTGCTGAATACCAATTTGTGAGAGGTTTTGACTTAGGAGTAACGGAAAGGATACCCACCACCCCACAGCCCCCTGAAGGTAGGTCAAATATATCTTTAACCAGCACAAAGTCAAATGATTTCCTCTAGACTCTGAGATTATGTGACTCTTCTGTGTTACTGTAGGAATGGTGAGACTAGTGGATGGCCAGCATCAGTGTGAGGGTCGAGTGGAGATGTACTTGGAATCCGGATGGGGCACAGTGTGCGATGATGCTTGGGATCTCCCTGACGCTCAGGTCGTGTGTCGCCAGCTGGGCTGCGGGGAGGCCACGGCGGCCTGGGGGGAAGCTTTCTTCGGTCCCGGCACGGGAACAATCCTGCTGGACAATCTCAAGTGCAGCGGTGTGGAGGCCTCCCTGAAGGAGTGCTCCCATATATCCTGGAATGTGCACAACTGTGACCACTCTGAAGATGCTGGCGTCACCTGCTCACTGTCGTGATTTCAGCAGAACCACATTCCCATTTCCACCATGGGTAGGAAGTGGGCGTACCTACCTGGGACTTGTAAACATTATGTAAATAACAGCTTTCACATTACTGATGGAATACGTCACCACCAACAACATACAAACTAACTAATATGACAATATATGATTACATATTATAAAACTATCTATGCCTATTAAGCACTTTATAAATAAATATATAATATAAAATACAATGTACACTGTTTTTTTATTTGATAAACTAAGGAAAAACAAAAATTTGAATTGTTTGTCTCTCTCTTTCTTGCCGTAAATGTAAAGATATTTACTGTACATGTGATTTCTTTGATGATTAGGTATACTGGAGGAAATCCATCAATTATTAATTATGTGGTTAAAATCCACGGTTTATCATACCAGCATGTATGATTAAATAAGCAGAATTATATATACTACAAACAACAATAATGCAAGAAGAGAAACATCCATAAATAAGTGTGTTAAATCTTGTGAATCTCTCCATTTACAAACATTTGATGTTACTTGTGTTCTGTAAAGGATCATATAAATAAATGTAACTAATAATCATTTACATGTGACAAAATAAATGTTCTTATTTTTCGGTACATAATGTATTTTTGCTGGAGAAACGTGTGTATGATGTGCAAATAATCAAAATGCCTTATAGTAATAGGCTGGTTATTGTATTTGACGGCACCCAAATTGTACATTAGCATGCTGACACTACATAGATGCAGATGTAACTGCAGTCATGTGTGATAAATACAAGAGAATTAGAATATAAAGTCATGAATATGGGTCAGTGGTATCAGTTATTCTACAGTATTGATCTATTGAACAGTAAGCTCATGATCCTACCAGATCCAGTGTAGCTTCCGCATGGCAGTTCAGCTTTTCTTATAATAGAGAAACAATGAGTAATTCCCTTTTTCACTAAATGCTCTATGTATGATAACACACACAAAGAGTGCCATTATATGGTAAATAAAGTGAGAGAAGTAGCAGTTAGAGGACCTCACTGTAAAGCCAAGGAAGGTTTCAAGATTGATTTAGGCTCCTCCCCATTTCAGGAAGTCAGATTACCATGATGTGTATTCTGGACAAATCATTGCAATCATGGAAGAAAAATGAGAGCGATGGGAACGAAGAATCAATAAACAAACAAAATGTTGGCTAAGAATGTTGCCACCTGAATCTCCAGAGCTATGATCACTTTAAATAGGCTCTGAAACTCCTTCTGAAAACACCTTACTTCTTTGTAGATGCTAAAAATAGAGTAAACAAATGTTCAATCAGCAGCAAAAAAGGACACGTTATAATGAGAAGAAGAAGCTGGAGACACAGTATCTTGAATCTGAGTTATGACAAGGCTTTACTGAAATGCAGATATGTAATTGGAGGTTTCACTCCAACAACAAAGAGGATTTCAGGAGTCAAATTGTGCTCAAAGATGATTGCGGCATCTAAAATGTGCATTTTGATAAGCCGAACACAATAGAGATACGCTGTTTGGTATTTTGACTAATAAATGGACAGATATCTGTGGTGTGAATGCAAACGGGGAAAAACAGGAGCCGTAGTGGCGCTCCATAGCCTGGCAGGCTGGAGAGCAAAGTTGGAGCTGATTGATCATTTCAGAAACACCCAGTTTCTCCAGGGACGGTGAAACCGAACGGCCTGTGTAACAGGGTGTGTTTGATGACTCATGATAAAGTGACTCAGCATATCGGCATTATTAGCCTGCTTTGTACAATCGCTGCAATCAGCTGAAATATTAGCAAGTGGCATATCCATGGCTACAAAGGTGGTTTCAAAAGCACCTCACAACTGCATGGCAACAAATCAAGAGTGTGAGTTTACCAAAATGTGATCATTTAAAGTCAAAAGTTTTACTTTTATGAGAATTTCTAAATCTTAAGCTTTTAAATGATATTAAGCTTCCTGTTGTGCTTCTGCACTGCCAAGCAACATCGCTGTGGTGAAGTCAAACATCAGATATGAACTGTTTTATGGTCACAGGTGTGTCTGTTCTTTATCAGCTGCACAGGCGTTGAAGGTGACACAGCCAATCAGGGCGACAGCGAACATGTTACCTTGTTACCTTGGCTACAGTCATGACTAGAAAAATAATACTTAAAACATGCAATCTTATGGAAACAGTACCTATGGCACATATTGTACACTGACTATGTATTACCATGTATTTAGGTAAAGTGTATCCTGCAAGCTACTGTACTGGATGTCCTTATGTCTGTACACATTGGGATACTTGAAAACCATTTATTGGTGGAAATAAGCTGCACAGCTTCCATTAACACCCTACTTCCTGCTCCCTCTCTCTCTGCTAGCATTGCATCCAGTGTCCCGAAGCTGTAATATCGCACGACGATGTCTGGTGTGTGGTAATCTGATTACACGCAAAATTAATTGAGGATTAACAGCATAGCAAGCATTAAATTAGGTGAAATACTGAAGGCCAGATTCCTGATACAGGGTCCCCTGTTTAAGACGGGGCCATGGCATCAGATAGGCCCTCAGGGCAGTTTATACTGTGGTTTACTGTGCACCTCAGTGCTGCATATTCCTCAGGCTTGGAGTGGCACATGGGGTCTGGGGCCCTAGCCAGTTAATGATCAGCCTTTGCATTTGAGGACTGCACAATACATTATCAGCACTGTATCCTCATTTCGTTGCATACGTGAAGTGCAAAAGCCTACAGTGGCTGACTGTGGGGCAATAGGCTGCGCTGTCTCTGGACTGCCAGGGTCTTTACATCACTCTGTGAAGACACGCCTTTTTGGGTGGTGACACAACCGAGGGAAAGTGCTCTGAGGGGGGAGGGGTGTCCCGTCGGCAGGCACACAGACAGCAGGCAGCAGCTGCAGCGAGAGGACCCGGTACCGTCACCCTGCATTAAAACATTCATATTACGACTTTTAGCTCCGAAACGCGCAGGACAGCAACGCACACACGGCCAAAATGGTAGATCGCGAGCAACTGGTGCAGAAAGCCAGGCTGGCCGAGCAGGCGGAGAGGTATGATGATATGGCAGCTGCCATGAAATCGGTAAGTAAGCTTCCTGTGCAATGACCTTTGTCTTTTCAGATCATATTTTAAAACGTGGTTATCATAAAGAGCCTCCTCGATTTGCGTGCGTGCGTGCGTGTGTGAGGGGTGGAAAAGCTAGCGGTCCTAGCATGAGGGGCAGTAATGCGCACACAACGGCACCGTGCCTCGGCGTTGGAGCACATTTTTGACTTAGGCGGATAAGCCACGCAAAAATGGTGTATGAAAGTTATGATTAAAGACTGCGTTGATGAGAGAGACGCACTTGTGCGCAGGAGAAAAGCCTGTTCTAATAAGATTTGGGCAACATCCCATTGAAGAGGACTGCAAGGCCCGTGAAGCCTATGTTCACATTTCAGCCGTTTCCATACATTTCAGGGGGATTAGTCAGGCGGGTTCGGAAGCGGTGGGGTTCAGTTGAAATCAGACATTTGGAGGAAATCGGAGGGGTTTTAATCGACGGTGTGCTGCGGTGGATTGTGGCTGTCTGAAATGCGGACTGTTTGATCTTGGGGCGGTGCCTTTCGCCAGGCTCCTTTCAAAACGGCCAGGCTGCTGAAAGAACTGACGTGGGGGGGGGGGTGAATGAGGGGTGGGGGCGCAAAAGCAGCAAATAACGATAAGACGCGGTTTGGGCGTTTCGTCCGGATCAAATGTGTGCCGAATAACGGAAGAGAATCGAAACGATCGCGTCGAAAGATGCGCATAGTGGCGGAGCAGAGGGCGAGCTCGGCGGCGGTGGTACCATGATGATGAGAGTGAGGCTGACGCTCGTGTTCCGGTTTACATGATGCTCGACTCGAAATAATGAGCCATCGATTGTAATGTGGAGTCCCACTCCCCCCCACCCCCTCGGCTCGACGTTGAGGAGCAGCCACCCTGCCTCCGTCCTCTTGCTTCACATTTGGCGCATTAAGAGGAGCAATGTTGGCTGAAGGTTGATCGCAATCGATTTGCGCAGAAGCGGCGCACAAAATACGAACCGTTCACCTTTTCAGACGTGGGTGTTGGTGGACGGACAGCTTTCCAGAAAGCTCTGGAGATGTCATATTGCAGCAAACGGTTATGTGTGTGCGTGTTATTTTATTTATTCGGCCTGCAAACTGTAGCATGACGGGAGCGCCTGTGTTAATCGATGCCGTGTAGCAGCCGCATCCCTGCGTCCTCGACCTCTTACAGCAGGTTTCCCACACAGAGGCGTGCCGCAGCATCTGCCAAGATGCAGCACAGGCCCACCCGTAGTGCACCATTTCATATCACAGCTCCACAAAGGCTGCATCTCACTATATGAGCACTGGCTGGACAATAAGATCGTGAAGGAAGGGGCACATTTGAAGGAGAAGTCCAGCAATGTTGTGGAGCGTTAGAAGGCCCACATTGTCTTTTATTTAAAAGAACGGCTGCAGTCAATGTGCAGTCTCCCTGGTTACTAATAGAGACTTTTTAGGGATAATGTAAGAATTTATAGTATCTTCACTGTCTGTTTAACTGTGAAATCTAAACGCTAGGCATCCTGGTGTCAGGTTGATCTTATTTTCCAATAAAAAGATCAAAGAATTGCTGAATTCTTTTGTATCTGTTAGCTCCGGGAGTGTCCCCAGTGTGGTTTGGTTAAACAGTACAGAAAGCAAGACTAGCAGCCACCTTTCCTACATCAGATTCAACTCCGGGAGTCAACAAGTAAGCTGTCAGCATGTTTAAAGGCCACGCTGTGTGCTGCCGCTCTCTAGGACCGGGCTGTAGTGGTAATGCCAGAGGGGGCCCGGCTCCACCCCTTCCGATTTATGCCGAGTCAGAGAAGAGTGCTGCCCCTCACCCAGCCAGTCTCTCTGCAGCACTGGGCAGCGGGGTGTGTCTGCTGCCTCGCCCATCATTTGAGGGGAATCCCTTGCCACTGCAGACATGGTTACCGCCCCGGTGGCAACGGAACCAAATAACCAGGATCGAGGCACACCACACTGCGCCCATCCTCAGGGGGACTGTAACGCGGCAGATTCATGAGCCAGGCCCGACTCAAAGTGATTGACGACGTTAATGGATCCCCGCCTTTTTGGGAGATTCTAATCAAGTAGATATCAGGACAGAATGTCTTCCTGTCAAGTATATTTTTTATAGCATCTGTAATTTAGCCGCTCAGTTCTTTAAGGAGAAATCAGGGGTGGGTCTTTAATGAAGATATTCTCATTATCTGGGACAGTTTTTCAGTATTCGGGAGCTGGAATTCAAAAAGCAAGCCTGTGGTTTCAGAGAGTCGTCCTCAGGTCTTCATTTGTTTTTAGGAGCTATTTATGACCTCACAGGTGTGAGAGCAGCCTCAAATGCTGCACGTCCCTCCTTTTGTCTGTCAGGGACAGCGATGAGCGATCAGTTAGGGTTAGATCAGAGGTGCAGACCTGCCTGCCTGCAATACATTGTGAAGTGTCGTTCAGTCGCGCATTCTGCTCCAGTCTACAGCAACATCTCTGGTCTCTGGTGATGTTATCGGCCTTGGATCGAAAGTTGCATAAACAAGCCAGATGAACGGAAAGTGAGGGTTTCAGTTGTTCAGTAAAAGCTTCAGACTCTAATCGATTCAACGTCAAAAGCCAAAGGTATTTATAAAAATACCCCAGTAATGTTATAAATGCTAGCACTTAGCACGTCAAACAACTCAAACGTCCGATTCTCCAATACTGTGGATGAAGATGAGAGTGATGCAGGATTTTACCATCACATTAGCTCTGGTAACTGCCACAGAAACGATATATTCCCCCAAATTATGCTCCATGTCTTGGGATACAGTATTTCTTGGTTACTCTGCACTGTGTACTGTATTTCAAAGTAATCCTGTGAATATTTCAAAAGGCCTGCTCTAATAAAGTACACGCCGTCGACCTTTTAGGAGTCATTTTTGAGAGTGACTGCGAATATTGAATATTCATGTCAAAGGACCTCAGTACTACAGTATGCATATCTAATGAAACCATTACATCATAGTATCCACATGGGCACGGTGCCTCAGCCCTTTGATAATACAGCAGGGATTCATTCTTAAAGGCTGACCTCATAAACCCAAACCATTACACCAGTTTTATGTAAAAAAATATGCCTTTAGCATGTTAGAAGAATCGTGTTTTTCACCCGCATCTTCTAAAAGACAGAGTCAAGTGTTTTTTCATGTTAAAAAGCTCCAGCATGCCGTTTTAGGGGAAACCCTGAACCTTAATTCCCACAAGAAAAGCCAAAATCTCTAAATGTCGAGTTATTCGTTCGGGCTTTTTCGAGCGGCAGGATCAGACGCTGGCTGTTAACAATCCGCACCAGGCTTACACTCCTGTCGTACAAACCCGAGTGTGACGCGCTTTATTGAAGGCGTGTTCAACCCGGGTCTGACCTGATTCAACCGAGACCGCTTTCACAAGTTAATCCCTGAGCGTCACTGTCCACAGAGACTTCAGTCTGCAACTGCAGCGCAATATAAAGGACTGCCAAACCACAGAGTTACATAGTTACTGAGAATTAGATTATGTAAAGTAACTACAGTGAGGGTTGGGTTACATTGTCTCTCCTTCTCCTTGCTTTTTTTAAAAACTAGCCAGCTCATACAAGCACATACAAGAAGCTAAGTGGGCAGTGTTTAGCTCATGCTCAATCCCGCTTAAGATCAAGAAAACATTTCGAGTGATGCGCTTCGCCCCACTCAGATCAACCGCAGATGTGGGTTTGACCCATTTTGCTGCGTTGGTGTGAAAAGGGTATTACAGATCCCAGCATCTGGCATCTAGGCTACCATAGCAACAGCAGCTAAGAGGCAGTTTTTATCCCGGTCTACGGTTTACACAACGCTGTCTCACCGTTCACCGGTCGATCCGCACCCCAGCACTCGAGTATGGTCATGAGCTGAGCTTGAGCAAGACCGATTTTAACCAAGTGACCCTAAACCGCACACAAACACACACACGCACACACCCTGTTGGAGAGCTTACTCCTTTGTCTCAGGAAGTGCATGGCACAGGGAGCCAAGGCTTCCATCACACTTAATGAACTGTGCATTATTCTCCCTGGGACGTCTCTTCAGTGCATTAACAGATTCACTGTGCTGCAGCTGCGCCATATACCGAGTGTACCTTTAATATGTATTGACCACACTATATAATGTTTGCCGCGTTAGACAATTTTTCCACACGTGTCAGTATAGCTGTAAATCTCAGGGTGCGTCAGAACAGCCAATTATCTGGACAGCCTCCTTTGAATCATTTTAAAGATGAGCTGTTTATCTTTAGCTGCACCATTAGTGAATGATCCTGCAGGCCCTCCAGGTGCCACCATAGAGGTTTGCAGGTGTAGGGTATACTGGCTTCAGGGCAGGTGGGACTGAGTGGTCACATCTTTCACTAAATGCAAATGTACATGCTGTTGTTTGACTTGAATATCCGTCTGCTGTGCGTGCAATAACTGTTTGCCACCAAATACTGAAACAGACTGAATAACCTTTCAGTTTTTTGTGCACAGTCAGTAACATTGATGAAGATTTCCATCCGTGATCCAAATCTGATCTGTAAACAGTAACACTGTCACGGCTGCTTCTCAGTCTGACACTCCAGCATCTGATTTGTCTGTTGCTATGGCAAACTGGTCGAGAAACGGGGACTTAAACCATAATATCTTTTGATCTACTCTGACTTCTCGACGCTTAAATCAAAATCCTTGGGCTTCCTGCCTGTGTCTTTATATTTTCGGTGGGACACATTGTCAATAGGAGAACTGTTGCGCGCGGGAGTGATCAAAATCTCCATGGGTGTGGGTGTGAGTGGGATGATGCATCTTGTAGGAGGTACCATTAAGGCCAAATGAGATTTATAGTCCCAAAATGTTCCCTTGATGTGAATGGAAGAGTGACACTGAGCTTCATTTTTGAAACTGATTGCTACAATCGGTGTGCTAAACTAGGAAATGGGGTTACAGCCCCAGAAAATGTCTGTCTTCCTCTCAGTCACCATTTCCTGTTCTAGTTCTTCCTCCTCCATCATGAAGGTTTTTCTTGTATCCAGGGGGCATAGAGAAGCGTCAGACTTCTACTTCTTTATGCCTAAATGTATGCACGTACTCATAAACCACAATCCAATCATGCAGCCAGTGTCATCTCAGAGCATCTCAGGATGTCCCGAAATGAGTCTTGACTCAGTGGTGAGTCACAAAGGCACTACGAAAAACGCCCACCATCGCCACCTCCACGCACTGTAATCATGTTCATCTCACAGCATCTGAGGGCCTAACTTACAGCAACATGGGCAGGAGTGAACAGAGTAATATTCCCCTCCCAGTTCAGCACACCTTATTATCTAGCATCATCCAGCTGCTGCGATGCCTGCTTTTCCTTCGGCTGAGTCACCGTCAATGAGTACAGGGACCTAAATGCTGCGGGCATTAGAAGGCATCACACTGACACTGCGGTTATAATATACTGCTAAAGAACCGCTAAAAAGGAATAGGTGGAGTGAATTCACTGAAAACTTCTCTGTGGAGCTACATCATCTACGGACTCATCTCTGCTCCTAAGAGATTCACATTTCTCTTCCAGGTGTAGCCTCTTACATTTATTTATATCCCAAATTACTCTTAAGCATTATCACCCACACCCAAATGACATATTTACATGGAATTAAGCATTTACAGCGCTGGTTACAACCAATGTGACAGTGGTACAATGATTTAAAACCTATTATTAAAGGTACCCTTTAGAGTTTTGTTGTAAACAAAGTTCCTGTTTACATTCAGTTTTCTGACAAAATCGTGTGTATACTTGTGGTTTCACAATTGTGTTGAAAACATTAATTCAAACATTAATACACACGATTACACTCAAATTTCCTTATTAGCAGTCTTTTAGTGAAAATATAGCTCCACAGCACTACTTGTGGTCAAAAACCCCACAGCGCACCTTTAAATTCGATGACTGCTCAGAGTTACTGTAAATGCCGTCGCAGAGAGCGCTGGCAAAAATAATTTAAGGTTGTCTGGGGGAAAATGTCTTGAACCTGACTCAACCTTTGCTACCTACACAATGCTACTTCATCAGGGGAAGGTGCTGAGGTGTTGGTGTGTATTGTCACTTCCTGGATCATATTTCATCCACCACAGATTTTTTTTTTTTTAAATTTAGAGCCATTTTCAGTCAGAACGCCCACTTTACTCAAAATCCTCTCCAGCATTCAAATGAGATTCTATTCATGAGAAGACTGGGTGAGATGAGATGTGGCAGCATATGGAGACAGAATCACCCTTCAATCTCATAATTAATATTGTAGTAGTGAATAAGTACAACAGTGACACAATTACCAGAGTATGGTAATGATTTCGAGGTGAAGCTAGCGTGATCAGCAAGGACTTTGGGGCAAACAAAGACTCTGGTCTGGTCTTTAAAAGTTGGCTTTGAATATTTTTTCTGTCTGGCAACAATATGTTGTTTTTTTTTAAATTTACCACCTATTTTATTTTTGGCGATGTTCTTGCAATTATTGTATTTCGTCCCCCACATTTCATGTTTGTAGAGGAATAGTTGAAGATGTCACTTGATTGCTTTGGCAGCACGGTGAGGGTTATTTGTTTGGGATTTCATGCCCCTGAATGAGTTTGCAGGATTATTACAGACCTGGAAAGTACAAACAGAGTGGTTCTGACAAGAAGGGGAGAGCTAGAAGATGCAAACCACCCTAAAAAGACAATTGTGAAGCTTCAGCCGTGAACAAGACATGAGACATTTGACATGACCAAGTATTAGCAATGCAATTACACAATAATCTCAGTACTGTCTTTTGTAGTAACGCCACAAGTCGGTGCATAAAGAGTTGGCAGTGCCTCCAAACTGTGGTCTAAAAATTAAGAATTGAAATTAAACCCAATACTGTCATTTTTTAATTAACCTAATGCAATTTCATTACTCCAGTAATTACTTATTATATTATTGCTCCACTCTGTACATTAATGTTATGAGTCACATCCGTCCGTAGGAGTGAACTGGGAGGTGCCATCATAAGCTACATTTGACCTCTAAGGCTGAACACATCCAGCCCATAAAAATGTGGGCTGAACACGACATTCTCATACTGCACACCCATTTTCTCTTAGTAAGCTGTCATAGCTTACTCAACATTTGCCTTTTACTCACAGTAAAAGGCGAATGTTTCACTTTCACTTTCGGTCACATTGCCTGTTTCTCTGTTTTGTTTCACCACAGCAGCGAGCTAGCACTAACAGAGAGGCCCCACGTTGTATTAACTTGTGTTTGGCCTCTCTCCATACTGGTGGTACGGTACAGCCCCATAGCCTAATTAGGTCTACACGTCTCTCTCATTCCTTTTGAGTGATCAGCACTCACGTTTTTGGAAACGCACATCAGCTGCAATCACAGAAAAACGTATCGTCATATGTGGTAGCGTAGCAACAAAGCGCTACTTGAAGCTGCCTGTCCACCACCATTACTAAGACACACACGCACGCACCGCCTCGCGTCCCCCTCTTTTCTTAGCGGCAGGCTCCAGCCCTATTCACACCGCCAGTGACGTCAGGTAGGCTGGGGCGCCTTTGTGCTCTGCTGCCTGAAAGAGGGTCGGCAGGGGGGTTGTCACATCAGGTTAGGAGAGACTGGGAAGTGAGAGCAAATGAGCAAAGGACAGACAGAAGGAAAGCGTGGAACAGGAAGAGCTCTAGGACTGTGGCAAGCCTTCATTATGTGAATTGTAATCCATTAAATGGAAATGTAAGGCGGCGGGCACTGAGGTCTAAACCAGCCTCTACTTAGGCCCAACATGTCCTCTCACTCTCCCAGCCCTGCAGCTCTTACTGTGTCTCTCCTGTGGATATTAATGGGCATGCAGAGAGCTGTCAAAGAGGAAATTATTGATTGTCCCGCCTGGCCTTTGTTTGTATTAACACTCAGTTGTTTGGAAGTTTGACTGCCTTGTGCAAGGATGAGTCACGAGAGAGCAGGCGCGATTGATGAGCTTTATGGGTAGACAGAGCTCTATTGTCATCACCGCACCGCAGCTTCCGTCAGGCCTTTCTGCTCACCCCTGCAGCCTTCTGAAACAAAGGCTGCCATGTTTTTACAGACGTGCTGTTTGGGCCTTGTTTTTCTGACCTCTCTGTTGCTCTAGCGCTGACCTACTCTGCTGGTTGCATTCTCTGTAGGTCAGATACTTGTTTTACGCTAATTGTAATTTAATGGCCTATGGTATAGACCGGTATAGAGCTGAGTTTGTGCTTCAGCGCTGACTAATGGGGGGTGGGGGAGTGGCGGTGCTCTCCTGTGCTCATGAGTGGAATCATTACGCAATGGATGTCATTTTCTTGTTTGTCGGCCTGCGTAATCTTCCAGTACAGGGGTCATTGTGTTTATGTCCGTTGTAAATTTTACAGCGTCTTGTGTTGGGACACTCCTTAGTGAACAAGCACAAAAGTCTACAGTCCTGCTAGTGGCCCTTTTCATATTCAGAGGCTGCACCATAGTTCATGGAATGACCGTATGCAAGGGGGTGCTCCCTGTGGAAAGCATAAAACTTCAAATTTCCTGGCAATTGGAGAATGATTTACTTTTTAAGACCAGATTGGTAAATTGGTTTTAAGGTAGAACTAAAAGGGAAATGTCAACAGACACTGTGGGACGTTTTAGTGAGTTCACGGTAATCTGCCTTTAGGATTTGAGGCCTAGTATTGAGTTGGAAGGGTGCTGGTGGCTTTGTCAGGTTGAAGGTACAACATTACTTTAAGCTAAATTGCTAACGTGCTAATATCAGTATGCTAACATTCTCACAATGACATGTTGATGTTTTAGCTGGTTTGGATTTCATAGCTATAGATGCAAACATCTGCCAATAAGCTCACCACACCAAGGGCAGCTAAGGCCAATGGGAGTGTCATTAGTGTTGCAGGTCATAAAAACAAAGCATTGGATCACTTCCACTTTGTGCTACTCCTTCCTGTAGAGGTTGAGATATTTCACTGAAAAAATGAGACTTGTGGCAGCCAATGAAAAGTCAGGAAATCATCAAAATCATTACAATTAATTCATAAGTCACTTCAAATATCTGCACCAGATTTCATAGGGGCACATAAACTTAGAAAAGAGTCCAACTGACCAACGTCACCACCCACCTAAAGGTTGCTTCATGTTTCATGCACAGTTCTGTTTGTGTTTCAGTCGTTCGTGTCCTGTGCTGAGCCATGAAAGCAGCACTGCTCAGCCTGACTCCCAGCTCCCAGTGTATGAGTTGGCTGAAAGGTGTGAGATATGAACTGGCTTGTTTGCGTTTATCTCCACCCACTGTGCTGCAGCTTTCTCCACACCACTAGCCATGTCAGCATCCTTGCCATTAGCAGCTTGTAGCCGGTGTCTCCGGCACAGATAGTATGGCTCTCACAAACAACAGCAGATCTTGCAGTCGCCATGGAAACAGGAGAATGCATCACTCATTGCTCTTTGCCCTCAACTCCCGCCCTTACAGAGGATAGTCACATCTGTTGGATTGAGCAGTTCCTGTGATTGCTACTTCATGTGTCACTGAGTGTGAAAGATGGGTGAAGACGCATAGAAGCCTTTTTGTATGTTGAGTGTGTGTTGATGAACACATGATTAGTCATTAAAGACGCTAAAGTAACACATGAAACAGGGATTAGAGGCTAATGTGTGTCACTGATGAAAACTAAAATGGAGTGACACAGATGCTAGCTCATAGTGACTGTGATGCACCTCCAAGGTCAGAGGTTTAAGCTTTCTGTCATGAGGAGGACATAGAGGCCTGCCATGTGTCCAGGATTCTGCACATATACTATCATGCAGTACAGCCTCTAAGAAATATTTTGTCTTATGTAATCCTAAGGTGACCATTACCTATCAGTACCTTTTTAACACTGTAGCATCAGAGTGCGACCTAACCTGGGTGGTTTAGTGTAATATAAATTATATTATTTTTTTGCCACGCTACCGTGACTGTATGAATGGTATTGTAAGTCCATTATTTTGTTCCAGAAAGTCCACAAACATTGGTTCAATGGATTTCTATGGCTTTTTGTGCAGACATTCATGTCCCCCAGAAGATATATCCAAATTATCCCTTTGCCTTTTTTCTTTCATGCCACCAGCAGGCCACATTTTCACTTACACATTGAATTATTTCAGTATCTGCGAAATGGATTGGCACTAAATATTGGCATTCATAGTTCCCAGTGGATGTATCACAATAACTTTAATATTTCCTGACTTTTGCTTTAGTGCCATCATGAGGTTGACTTAAGGCTCTGAAAGACATATCTTTACAGAAATCGGATGCATTTGCCGTGATATTATATTTACAGACATTGAGACATTCCTGTCCTTCTGAGGATGAATTGTAATAACTTCGATAAGCCTGTGACTTTTCACTTTTACCATCTTCATGCCAAAATTTTAGTTTGTCCAATACTGCAAAACCAAAGCCATTCACATCAGGTCAGTCTTAATGTCAGTGGCTAACTGGCAAATGTTAGCTTGCTAACGGTCTAAACTAAGATGGCAAACGTAGTCAACATTATACCTGCTAAACACCAGCATGTTGTCACTGCTTTATGAATATACCAGTATCACCAGCACCAAGTAAGATGGCGCATTTTTACGTTTGCCAACTGTGTCTTGGTGCCAGATGGTTAAAGCCAAGATCAACCAGTGCCAGTTTCTAACAGATTTTCTTTTCAATCGTTGTTTTGTCTGCACCATTGTCGTAACAACAAAACGTCTGCAATTTCACTATGCATTTTTGTCTAGTAAAATATATAGAAGGAGAAGCACACTGCCATCCATTTTGATCCCGCTATATAGTTTAATGGTGACCGATATAGCATTGAGTAAAGGCATTGTGAAAGGCTGTTCCATGTGATCGGCCGGGGCCCCCCTGCTTTGGTATGCTCATGCAACTGAATTCTGTGCTGAAAAAGAAAGTAACAACAGGCTTTATACTCAGGTCTGTAAAGATGCCTCTGCTGCACAGTCCCAGTGGGGTATAAAGGATTAAATCCTCCAGCCAGACACAGGCCTGTCCAAACAAAACAAAACCAGCTTTCAGAGCTGCGGCTGGCCAATCAGGAGTCAGCACAGAGGATGATGTCAGTGGGCTGAAGGCGTGGTTTAGCCTGCTGGATGCAGTAACTGTTGCCTTGGGTGCTGTAGGGTTTGTCTGAAGGCATCTGTGACTGTTTTTTGAGCTGTAGCTTTGTATTTCTTTGGTTGTCGCAGCTGTAGACATGCGCACAAAAGTCTACTCACAGCATATAGCAGGTTCCAACTGTCCTGCTGTCAGCTGTTGAATGTCGCTCTGATGGGTCTTCACGTAAATAAGAAAATTGAGAAAACATAAAGATGTGCTAACATCTGCATATTCTTCCTTCTTCTTGGTTCCTCAGGTCACAGAGCTGAATGAAGCACTATCCAATGAGGAGCGGAACCTGCTCTCTGTGGCCTATAAGAACGTGGTTGGGGCAAGGCGTTCATCCTGGCGCGTCATCTCCAGCATTGAGCAGAAGACGTCAGCTGATGGTAACGAGAAGAAGATCGAGATGGTGCGGGCCTACCGGGAAAAGATCGAGAAGGAGCTGGAGGCCGTCTGCCAGGATGTGCTCAACCTCCTCGACAACTTCCTGATCAAGAACTGCAACGAAACGCAGCACGAGAGCAAGGTGTTCTACCTGAAGATGAAGGGCGACTACTACCGCTACCTGGCCGAGGTGGCCACGGGAGAGAAGAGAGCCTCAGTGGTTGAGTCCTCCGAGAAGTCCTACAGTGAGGCCCATGAGATCAGCAAGGAGCACATGCAGCCCACCCATCCCATCCGCCTGGGCCTGGCTCTCAACTACTCCGTCTTCTACTACGAGATCCAGAACGCCCCCGAGCAGGCGTGCCACCTGGCCAAGACCGCCTTCGATGACGCCATCGCTGAGCTGGACACCCTCAACGAGGACTCCTACAAAGACTCCACTCTCATCATGCAGCTGCTACGAGACAACTTGACGCTGTGGACGAGCGACCAGCAGGACGACGAGGGAGGAGAGGGCAACAACTAAAGAGTCCAAAACCTCATTCTGCCAAAACAACACAACACGCGCGCTCACAAATGATGACAAAATAATAATAATAGTTAAAAAGTTCTTAGAAATTAAAAAAAAAGGGAGTGGGGGGTGGGGGGCGGTGGAACATCGGCGGCCAATTTAGCCGATGGTACTAACGCGGCTGCTGTTCTTTATTTTTCAACAAATTAAAAGTGAAAAAAAAAAAAAGTCGGAGGAGGGAAGACAATTTTAGTTTGAGGAATAACCTACGATTAAAAAAAGAAATAAACAAAAGAATGAAACCCCCTCCTTGGTAGCCTCTGCAGCATTTGCCAAAACACCACTTTAGAAGCAGGAGGTATGTCATTCATCACAGTGTGACTATTGGGTACCGATTGCCTTCACACTGGCAGAGACTGGTCTTATCGCGCAAATGAAGCTGAGCTGTCTTATTGTATTTGGTGAGGGGAGGAGCATTCAGAGATTGAGTTTCGATGCTTGAGCAACAAGAAAAATTCGAGTAACCTTGAATGTCATGGCCTTGCTTAGAGAGAGAGAGAGACAGACGGGGAGCGAGCGAGTGAAGGAGGGAGTGCAGACGGGTTACAGAGATGAAGACGGGCTTTTAGGGGTGTCGAACTTCATCGTATAACTCCAAACGTACCGACATCTTTAGTTGCACCACACTATGATCGTTGAGTGAAAAGCAGGTTGTCTCTGTTAATGAAGATAACATAAAAAAAAACTGTTTTTGTTTTTGCTTTGTGTCAGGTATGTGTCCGGCTCAGTCAAACAGTCATACTGTAACTAAAAAGACAAAATTCATGAAGTAAACTTAGTGCAGCTTGTCCCTCTCATGTGCTGATGTGCTTTAATAAATAAATTAACTGTTTTTGGACACCTAATTCTTATTGTCAGTATTGTCGTTACTATAACAAACTTCTATTGGCTCCTTTATGTTTGTAGGAGACGATTTGACTCACGGGAATCTAGATAGCAAAATAAAATGAAATTGCAGAACAAGAAAACTACAAATTAACATCATCATCCACCCTTCTTCTCCAATTATGCTATCTTCATAACAATCAGTAGGATCTCTGAAACGGCACCTGGAACCACAGACTTGATTAGTGAACTAAGTATAATATGTGGACAGAGCACATGCAATGTTAAGTGGAAGCTCTAAAAGCAGATTTGAGGTTTGTGGATTTACTTTGTCTTCAGTTTCTTCTTGGTCAAGAAATGCACTTGCCTATTATACTGTTTCTTCAGTGTAAGATGATAACTGCTCCAATATTCTCCATAATACAATATTGTGCATGCTGGTGATGTATTTATACAGTAGCTTCAATTTATTAACTTATACTGTAGATGTTATGTATTCATATGAACATGGAATTACTAGACCTTAATCGGATTATTTTCTATTTATTTCTTTTTATTGCGATTGTTAGCTAGACCTTATTTTAATCTGTGTTTTCTTTACTCCATTTGCTGAAGTACGCTATACCAAAACAGTGATTGTTAACAATAAATTGATCTGTTACGGACATCGCTATGGTGACATGCAGTTCTTGGCAAGGGTGATTAAAAAAAAATAAAATAAAAAGGGAAGCAGACATGTTGGCGAGTGATGTTCGACATCACATTAGCCATTTAGCACAATAATGATAATTAGATTACTACAGATGAATGAAATAGGTCAACACAACGGCGACATGTCGTCAGAGAAACGCAGTGACATGAAGTCATTTCGTTCTTCCATATTGATAACTTTAGTTGAATATTATAACTGATGCATTCATCAAAGCATATTAATGTGTCTGGTGTCAGTGGAGCTAATTTTTAACTATTTTATAAACTGTTGGGTAGTTCCTTTGTCCCCGATCAGAGCTTTTCTCAGGACTCTGTGGGCGTGCACAGACCAGGCTTGTGCGACAACTCTGTCACTCTCCTGTTTTGGAGCTTGAATTGAATTTGCATTAATGTAATAGACGTATAGACAGTACGAGAGTAAATGTACTTAGTTTTCATCATTGGTAGTGGTCAGCTTGGTTCCATATGTATCATTTAACTGATGCTGTCCTCAAAGTGACAACATATACATGTCAGACTAACCTTCCTTACGACGCTTTTGAGTTCATTAAGCCACATGAGATTAGAAGATGCAAAATGGTGCTGGTTCCTCCGCCTGTTGCGCTCCAAATCATGGTTTACTCACCACGGAGAGCAAAGACTCTTGACTCTCTTACTTCATTTACACATTCATTCATGGGAAACATAAAGGAGGGAGTTTTGTGAGCTAGTCTGTGTTCATATTTATTATTTTAAGAGGGGTGTCATCATGACTAAAACATGGAGTGTAAAGCCATACTCTCAGTTCTGTGAGATGCTAACATTAGAATGCTAACATACTCACAGTGACTGGCAAAGGATCAAACTGGACCTTGTGATGCCACTAGTGGAAACACAAAAGGAAAATTCAGGAAACCAGCAAACCGACAGACCAGCACACTGAACATGTCAACTCTGCTGGTTACTGGCTAATAAAGAAGAAAGATCACTTAACTCCACACAGCGAGACAGCAGAGATGTGGCACTTCAGACTTTTGCATTTTTTTGAAAACACTGAGAACAGGTCAGGGATAATCTTACCGCAACCAAACTGGCCCAGGAACAGGTGAAGACAATTCCACTTAAAATATCAACATTTCCATGCAGGTAAGTCAGCCGAAATAAAGCAAACCCTTGGGGACAATAAGAACATTTCATCACACCAGGACTGAATGCGCTGAAACTGTGTAAATTGATGCCAATCAAGAGCTACAACTGCACTAATTGGCATCCTCAATCACTGAGGCAGAACTAATTTTTGAACAGCTGGTGAGTGCTAATTGGTGGAGAGGCAATCAACACCCTCACGTGTGATTGGATGATTCCCCCTTCCCCCACCCATTCTAAGGTGTTGTCACCATCCAATCTGGAGCTGTTGCTAAGGAGAAACAAACCACGCCACCTGCTCTCCTCAGTGCTCTGCTCAGAGGTCTTCAGTCCACACGCTCACTGAAGATATCAGAGCTTCTAGAGCTCTGCTTCATGTTTTATGACCAAAAATGATATGTAAATGTTTCATGAATGTGCAGTGGCCCAGTTAGACATGACATGAGAGTCCAGAGATGCTCATTAGAGCATTTAAGACGAACGTTCACACTGCACAGCGAGATTTAGCGCGGTTTTCTTCACAAATGTAATCAACAGCTGGTAAAATTTAAAGTTTAATAAGCGTGGTGAGGAGCCTTGCTGATGCACATCAATAATTGGCAAGCGTGAAATGCGTTGTGCTTGTGCCATGGTGAGATAAATCTTGGTGAGAATAATTTACTGCTGCCAAACGCTGGAGTGGAACCCGCCCTGATCCCCAGCTGTTGTTTCACTTTTATCACTGTTGGACTTTGCTCCATACTCCTGCTGTAGTAACATCATATCAGCAGCTCGCACCAATAAACATAGTGCACTGGGCCAAATGAGTGGTGTAGTGCTAATTATTGAAGATGGGCAACTTGAGCAACATTTAGAATATATATATATATATGTTTTGTTAGCTAACCGCCATGAGTATAACTATGTCAGAAAACCTCTCTGACTTTGCCTTTATTATATTAAGTGTCCATATTTAAGGCTCTAATGATGCACAGGTTTTATATCTGAAAGTTCTGTCAACAGAGATTATGTATGTGAAAAAAGAAATAGGCACATAAATTTAAATGAATGGGGTCATAAATACTTTAACTTTGTGGCGTATGCCATGTTTCGGCAATAAAGCTATGGAAACTGCAATAATGTTACAGCATCATCCTCTCGTCAACTAAGTGGAAGCGATATTAATTGTAGGCTGTGTCTCCAGTAGGCATTTTCAGACGGAGTAGGACAAAGTACAGATGTGAATAATACATTTAATGGTCTCTGCCTTGGTTTCCTGGTATAATACATGCTGACTCACTGTCACAACTCACTGTCGCACGTCGTTAATGTTATTAGTAACACCTGTGCTTTTACAACTATCACGTCAAAGTCAAAATGCCTGCTGTGAAAAAGGCCTAATGGAAAAGGACGCACGTTCTGTCTCACAATGATGGACTGGATCAAATTAAAGCTGACAGTGATATTTTTGTTTGCGGCTAAAATGTTTGATGTATTTTCACACTCCTCACAGTGGATTGTAGAGAAACAGAAACGTCAGTAGATGAGCAGTTATCCCTTAAGTGATCACATAGTTACGCTCTGGTAACATTATCTACTATATTCAAATGAACATGTTTATTTTCAGGTTTGTTGATTTTTCCTGTAAATGATCTGTCTTAACTACACTTGAAGATCACTTGAGTACCTCTTTGGGGAAAGCCGGCCCTCTTCAGCCTGTCAGCCTGAGTGCAGGGAGGATGTGGCATTTGGAGAGGAGGCCAATCAGCAGCCTGGTACCAAACAGCGCCTCACGCGAAGCTCTTCCCTGGTTCAAGGACTGGATAGCTGCTGGATTGATGGGGATTGGCATGAATAATTTAGGCCTGCATTAAACTGGGAGGAAATGGTGACTCATGGAAGAGGAAAAGTTGAAATGCTAAGTGGTTTAGAGAGTGCTGCCTGTGCCTGCCTGGCTCCCAAGAGTGGCAGAGCTCACTGTGTAGGAGATACAAGTACTGAATACATGTGGCTCTGCATACATACAGCATAGATGCATATATATTGAATATGATGTCCAGCAAATGGGCGTCTGTTTGGACAGATGTTTAAAACACTATGCACTAACTATGCACACTCTATATTTCTTTATGTGTTTTATACAGTCAAATATTGCTGGAACATGTAAAGTGAAGCTAATGATGGCTAATAAGCAGCCTATTAGTCACTACAGGTGACAAATGGAAAGAAAACACCAGTTCACGTCTGCCGTCTACCCTGTGTAACTATACAACATGCTGGAGGCTCAGTGCATAGCAGAGCACTCTATAAATAGATCTCCCCTGCAGCTTTGGAGTCAAGAGTAGACTTAGTATGTGCATTAGTGGGCTGGCACGCAACATGAATGACTGAAAGTTGGCAGGGACGAAGAAAAAAAGAAGTGATGAAAACCACCAGCCGCACAAAACGTCACCAGTTGTGTTGCCACATCTTTCATTAAATCCTGCGTTTTCTGATGGTTAACTGGAGGGAGATGAGCGTTAACAAAAATACGTAGTATTAGCTCCATACACGCAGCTGTACAGTGTATTGATTGCACCAGGGCCCTAAGCTGATATGGTGTGGTGACATAATGTACAGTGACGGAAAGTGGCCTAGTTCATCTACAGTGCTTATATCCTGACCATGAGTGTATTTGTACCTATGTGTCCCCTTGAACACATCATAACCACGTGAAAATGTACAGGATGTTATGAAAACTGTCTCCCCTTTGATAACACAGACGCCTTTCCCTGTCGTTTTCATTTACTGGTGAAATAACATTGTTCATTCACATGAATATCTAATGAAAGAGGCGATATGAACAGAGTCTATGCTCGAACCATTCTGAGTTATGTAACTCTTGTTAAAGCTTCACGGCGGTGATAGAAACCAGAGTTCCTGCGGAGAGTCGCCCATGCTTCAGTGTCAAACTAGGAAACAGCAGATCCCTGTACATTCATAACTGTACCAGTCATACTATTTCCCTAAGCCACCAAGCAATCTACATTTGAGCTGGTTTACCAGTGTGAAATTCATATATATATATATACATATAAATATTCTTCTATGCTGAGTTTCACGGAGACGTCACATTTATGCTTACATTTACTGTACTTTAATAAATGACATGTAGATGTAAAATGTAATGATATGAAACTAAGTATAAAGTAAGTAAAACTTGATGAAAAATGTTAAATGCATATGTATCACCTGTTGAAACAATAATCAATCAGTGATAGATGACAGTGTAGATGATGGAATCACATCAAATAAAATGAGGTTTTATCGAGGATGAGAGGGCTTCAGCCTCTGAAATACAAAGACTTGCTCTAGAGACTAAATCAAGACTGTTTAATCCACGAAGTTTAGTCCACAGCCCTGCTAGTGACTGTGTGATGCTGTATTCACGGGCATTAATAGTCTGAGCTAAATGCAAACACCTGCATGCTACCATGCTCACCCTAACAATGCTGAGCTAAATACTAATAATATAAATATTTAGCAGTATGCTATGCTGGTACACTTGTTTTGGAAGGCTGCCTGCTTAATTTAGCTAGTTAGCACAAAACTCATTAGCTCTGCATATATTTGGTCATTAGAGCAAATTGTAGCTTTAGCCTGATGGTGGTGCTAATCAGCACTAGAATATTCAGTGGTTGTACCTACAGTGACACACGCTTTTGGCTCCAGCAGACTCTATAGTATTTCCACCCCCTGTAGCATCCATGCCTGGTGCCATTGTTTTGAATGACCTTGCTCAGTCAAGAGCAGGAAGCACAGCTCCATCAATTATGCATCTGTGTGTGCATGAATAATTCATGATGTGATGGAATTATGCAATTTTGGGCTTTACGGTGTATTTCAGTGCACATACACAACAGAGAGGCTCCTGTTTCTCTGTACATATGACACCCACCTCATCTGTCAACTGCCTTATCAGTTTATCACTGCTTAGTACAGACACAGTCCACAGATAACGGGGTCACGTCAGCATGAACTCTCTACACTGAAGAGGCACCGTCTGCTGAAGGTCACTTGATTAGGAAAATGAATTTTATATAATATTATGATGTGCATGCAATTAATTTTATTACATTAACCCCTTTTAATGATGATGTCATAGGAATTACCCTAATGAGAATATTATACTAAAGGACACTCTGTATAAATAATGTTTTTGTAATTTTACTGAAACCTGGTGCATCATGGTGTAGGGATCAGGCGGCCTGATGGGGGCACTGCTCTCACATGTCAAATTAGCAAAAAAGAATCTTGATTGTCACGAGGGCTGATATGTTTCACTTGCTCTCTTTTGCATGGATGACCATTAGATGAATAATTGAGCGGAAGACACCACAAACTGAAGAAACCTAGCATTTTCATTTAGCTATTATCCTTTTTGTCCCAGACACACACAGCTCACAGAAGCAGCTCCTGGAAGTCACCACTGATGTCACGACACCGGCGTGCAGTTCACAGCTCGAATAAGGAAGAGACTCAATATGCTGTTTGTTCTTTATTCTGTGTTTGTACGACTGAATAGTTTGTTCCAAAAGGCGACTGCAGATCAAACCAGTCTGTTTTCAGTCCAGGGAGACCACAGTGAGTTCGCTAACGGGCATTGTTGTGCACTTGTAGTTGCAGTGTGAATGCTCTCCTGGGGCCGTGATCACTGCTATTACAGTCCGCTTTAGTGTGTCTGTAGAGGCATCGTGAGGGGGATTTACTCAACATATTTGAGGAAGGTAGGTGTGTGTGTGAGTGAGGGAGGGAGACAGAAAGCTGGGAGCGCGGCTAAGCTGAGATTTCCTACATTCAGATGAGGAGTGTAATTACAGCAGAATGAGCAGGCATATGGCACTGGTGCAGATGTGTTTACACAGTGCACTCAGCTGGGGCTGGCTCATTACCAGGGACAGAGGGGAGAGAGGAGAGCAAGGGCAATCCCTTGCTTTCCTCTTTCTCCGGCGTGAGAACAAGCCTGCTTTAGGCGGAGCGATAAGCTGCCTCCTCACCTCACTCAGAGCCTGGTGTAGAATTAAAGTGCTTCTTTGAATGTGTGTGTGTGTTTGTGTGTGAGGGCGACACCGCGCTGCTTTCCCTCCTACTTCTTCACCACGCCACCTTTGTTGTCCACGTTAACAGGTATCGTGGTCTCTGACGACTCGATGGCTGGTCTGATCAGGGGAGCCTCCACAGTCAGGAACCCCTCAGGAGACAGGGATGAGGTCACCTTCTCGATGTTAGCTGAAGGGGGGAGGCTGGAGGGGGCAATGAACCGCTATTAGGTTAAAAAGTCGAACAAAACACTCCAGTAATTTCCAAATATATGCAGGCTTTAGGAAAAAACAGGATCAGTGCCACTCCTTCAACTAAGACCGACTGACACATCAATGCCTGAGTCACGCCTGACGGGGTAAAATCAGATCTGAGAACAGCTCTGTTTGTCGCTGTGGCCCCTGGATGGCAGCAGAGCCTTATAAAGCTGAAACCTCCAGTCAGAGGAGGGACGAACGCTAGGAGGTGGAGACTGCTGCTGCTGCTTTTCAGAGCATGAAATTTAGCTATCAGCAGCAGCCAGCCCTCTACAGGCCAGATCAACCCAAAACTATAAGACTCATAGCAAAAAAAACCCAACCCCAAAACATTGAGTGAATCACAGAAATATGAAGCGGGCCGGAGAAATGCATTTCCTCCATGAAAATTCATTGCAAAGCCACCGTCAAACTGCCACAATGGCCCATTTTTAAGAACAACCCTGTCAGTTTTAAACGTGCTGCTGGATTTTGTACTTCAATCAAAACTTAATTAGATAAAAAATACTCTTCGAATAATTAAAGAACTTTAAAATATGCAGCAACTCACGTGTATTTCCTGGTGAAGGTTCTGGACACAAACCCGTGCTCGTCCTTCCTCTCCTCGTGCTTGCCTAAAGACACAGACGACGTACTTCAGTCTAAATGATCACTGATCACCAAGTTGCGTTCGCTACAAGCGGCTGTAACCAGATGACTGTTCTGTGATGCAGCAAATCTGCAAGAAGGCATGTTGCGTGTACTCGTCAAACGGACATTAGATGGAAATAAGAGTGAGGAGGCCGCTTGAGGAGCACGGCTCAACTCGTCATGGCTGTTCAGACTCAGGTGAAACTAATGTCATTCATTACGGCTCAGTTAGTTAATAACACCTGTGCTTTTGCTGCGACACCATGTTTGTCTTATATTTGAAAGACCAAACTCCGGGGGTAATGTACTGCATGTCAGCTCAACATTTTTACAATTAAAAACGTGTCTTTGTGTCTTTTCCCCGTTGGAATTGTGTTTCCTTCCCATTATGATGTTCCCTGTGTAGTGCCCCGCCCCCCTCCACGGTAGAAGCTCAGGTTATGATTAGGCAGAGGTAATTCATCAGTTAGGGATAAAGTTTGGTTCATACTTTGAGGCATAAATGATACTTGCATGCCTAACGTGCATCCTGTAAGACATTGTTAACATACGAGACTGTGAAAAGTACACCAGCTGCGTTATTTTGTGTTTGTCTTCACTGTGACTTCTGGTATTTTTATCTGTGACCGGTCCCACTCACTGAGTCTCACTAGTGCTGTCGGTCAGTCGCAGTACTAATATATCTGGCCGCGGTGCTGAAACCCTGCCCTGCAGCCTGGCTTTAATGCTGTAACATGTTTGTTATGACAACAGGCTGATAAAGGTCGCTGTCCTCGGGGGAGCTGTCCCCTTTTCAACAGGATGGTGCTGCTGGTGTCGGTCAAGCTCTGGAGGGTGATCAGTTCGTGAAGAGGCCTGTCGCACTTTTGGTTTGCGTTCAAAACCCTTCACTAAAGCCAGTGATATCATCTCTAAGCACATCATCCTTGTTCTCTGGTGACAAATGAGAAACATGAGGTTGCAAATTCCACTTGGACCGAATCCCGTGCTTTGTTTATCTTTGGTGTTCCTGACTATGCCAGTCTCTCAGCAGTGAGATCCCGGACCCTGGACCTGGACAAGATCCAGGAGTCCTTTTAAAGTAGCGTACACACTGGATGAGTCACGGCTGAACCCTCTACTCTATGAGCCTGATTCTTTGTGAATTGGCAGACAGAGGGGCTGAGGAGACGCTCGGAGGACAGCGCGCTCAAGGCCTCAGAGAGCTAAGCTATTAAGCGATCCATTCCTCACACTTTTCTTCAGGGTTTTGCCCATTTTGCTTTGGTCCTTTGCAAGCCGTGCAATGAAACAGTCTCTGCACTGTGTTCATCTGTGAGCTGCTGCAAAAGTCGACTCCCACATGTTGGATTGTGTGTTGTTTTGCATCTCGCAGGCGTGCAGCCAAAAGCCCCCGCCCTCCGGCGCGCTGGAACTCAGTATATTGTCTCAAGATATTACGTAACTCTGCAGCAATGCATCTGCCGTGTGCTTAAGCCAGCAAAAAGGTTTCCTGCTATTTTATCTTTAGTCCTTTTGTTCAGAACTGCAGCAGTTTCTCTTCTACAGTGATGAGATGAAGCTAAGTACAATGGAGATTCTGTTATCTACCTGCCAGTGCATCCGTCCTATATACAAGCACAGTGCTATTACTGTGCTGTTAGACTGAATGGCCCGATCAAAGACTGCCTCTTCCTGACAGGAAATCACCCCTAACACCTCAGGTTTTCAGTCGAACACATTCTGAAAATACCCTGCTGCTTGAGTCACCATGCAATAAGTTGAAAGTGCCGCGGGAAAAAGGGGTCAGAGAAGGAGAAGCGAGTGCTCACCAGTGATTTCAACCACACCGTCCTTGGTCTTCACCACCAGCTCCTCGGGCGAGAAGTGGTTGACATCCAGGGACACCTTCCAGTTGTCTTGGGTCTGCTTGATCTCTGACATGCCGCTGCTCATCTGGCGGGACAGGGCACGAGCCTGCTGGGCCATCATGGCGCCTGGGTACACCATGGGGGTGAAGGGCATCATGGAGCCCATCTCTGGGGCCACGAAGGAGGGCCGCAGGTACCCCGGCCAGTGGGTGCTGGGGAATGTAGCGAGGTCCTCAGGCACAGCCGGCATGCCGAAGGCCTGGTCAAAGATGCGGCTGTTCTGCTGCCAATCGCGGAATGGGTCCCAGCTGGGGGTGCGGAGCAGGGTGAAAGGAATACGTCTCTCAGCCATGGCTGCTGTGTTCAGGTGGCGGAGGATTGTCGCTGTGGCGTAAGAGCTGCTGGCTGCAGATGAAGAGCCCTTTGGCCTCTCTGAAAAGGTTTTCCCAACGTGCTGTCTGCCTCTCAGCTGTGAGCTTTTATACACACTGACACCACTCCTGTCAACAGAGCCCTCCCCTCTGACTTAAGCTCCCCCAAATCACACCCCCAACATACTTATGGAAAGTACTAGAATATCTATTTGTGGCAGACGTTGCACCCGAATGGAATCCAACAGGAAGGCCCTCCCCAGCAGCAGCTGCCCAACGCTCTATGAAACCTGCCTTGTGTAATCCCCCCTCCCTCCACTCCCCCACTCTCCTCCCCTCCCTGGTCGTCACAAAGAGCCAGAAGAATCTGGGAGGCTGCTGGGAAGTCGACCGGGCCTGCTGAGCACTAACTAACTCAGACTTAGATGAGACTAACATGCTATTTGTAACATAGCTCCATATAGACCATGATGTGAGCTATAGGCTATTACCAGCCTCATATAAATACACAGTGGAATGACGCTTTGTGACATGGATGAGAATGAATACACACACACACACAAAATTCAGGTTTGAAAGCCAAAAAACCCATCAGTGTAATTTTTCCTTTCACCAAATTTCAAGGCTCATCCTACAGTCGCTTGTGAAATGAAAACCCGGAGGAGGACACAGTGAAGGGAGCTCAGGAGATAAACTTCAGTCCACACATAATCCACAATATTCAACTCACATTCACCTTCACAATCGGCTGTTATCAGATCAGAGTCAGAGACGTCTTCATGCTATTAATGTCACAATCTGGGAACTAATAAGCTGCGGTTTCTCAAAGCCGCCGACAGTCTGACAGACTGTGATTGCCTCCGTCTGTGGCTTTATTGTGTGTCACAGACGTGTTCCTACCTCTCACTGGCACTCTCATGAGGTGTTCTGCTTTTGGAGAAGGCTCCTGCATTGCACCCTGCCACCCTGTGCTCACAGGATCCAGCTTTGACATGAGTCAGGAGGTTCACAGTCTCCCGCTTCCACTTCTGTGAATATTCTGTTAACAACACTGAAGAAAATCTCAGGAGGATCAAACAAGAAACGTGGTTACCTGAGATAAAATGAGAACAGTTTGAAGCCAAAGGATCCACACTGGAACACTGAACAGTGTGACACTTCAGTTCAATAGTTTGGCTGATTTTTTTTAAGTTTCACCGCTTCAGTGTAACGCAAAGCTTTGCGGGTAGTTACAGACATCCTCGTTGGTCAACAGGTTTTGTCAAAAATCGTCCAGCTGCAGGCCTCATGCATGAGAGCCCAAGTCTGTGTCACCTCAATTAGCAATCTTTTGTTTTTTTAAAATCTTATTTACCAGATTAGAAATATTTGCATGATGTTTTTGCTGTTTTGTGGCTCCTAATTGTTGCCTGGATGCTACAGAGAGGTGTTAATGAAACATTAGGGAGAATCCAACCTGCTTCTTACAGGAAGATGCAACTGACACTAGCGTGGCGCAAAAGCTGAAATGTATGTTATAATCAATCAAAGAATGTAAGACGGACTGTAATCAAGCGTGTCCGCTGATCCTTTTGTATTATTTTGGTATCAGCAACATGCACTGATATGTGTTTGTTTAAGAGGGCAGCCTTTGATAGTACTTGCATGTTCATAATGTGCAAAATCAGTGCCCATCCCAGTTCAAAAATGAACTATATCTGCCACCAGATCAGTGATCAATGAGCTTTCCTCCTCTAAAATTGTTGTCGGCTGATACTATTGGCTCACTGTTGAATCGGTCTGACAGAATATATAAACAGCAAATCATCTCATACAGCAAGCTAACCCTTAACTCCACATTACCTGACTAATGTTTCATTTCAGCAAAACATTGGAGTCTACTCTTTTTTGCTGAAATGTTAAGAGGTGTTACAAACGATGAACGTTTAATGTCTCTTGTTCTGAGCAAGAAGGAGCTCAATGTCCTTTTGCACTTTTGCACCCTTCTATCTTCCCATTGGCCCGCAGACCTGAGGTCTCCAGATGTGACGTCCGCAGTTGGCACTGTTCTACTCAGAGCTCCGGCTCTTTGGGGAGGGAGTCCAACAGTGGTGTTACTGTATTTATCTGTACAAAACAGGAGAAACTGTTTGGCCACAACAGTAGCTCTTTATCTCAGAGGGTAATAATTAAAAGCTGACACATCTGTCTGTCTCAGCAGTGCGGGGAGAAGAGAGGAAACTGAAAACACTGTCAGTGACTCTAAAAAAGGGAGTAAACCAGAAATCGGTGTCAAAAATCTCAAAAAAAAATGAATGTTTACTGTAGGTTTTCTTTCTGTTTCAACTCATTTTTTATCCCCCTGATTTATTTTATGCTGCCCAGGTCTTATTGAACTAAACAGATTCCCGCAGGGTTACAGTACAGAAGCGAATGGTATTGATATCTTCACGGCCCCCAACACAGACCTCATCCTCCCCTCGATCCTACACTGGAGGTTGTGATAGCCCCGCGGAGCTGGAGAACATTCTAGCTCATCTCTGTGAGGTGTTCGTGATGTCAGTCATGAGCAGCAGGTACTGGAAGGTTCTTGTCAGCGCCGCCTGTGGGGAAACGTGTTCACAACAGCCTGCATGACGTCATAACGCTTGAGCTGACGTCAGAGAGAGAAAAGAGAACAGCCATATAATAATTTCCCCACTTCTTTCTGTTTATTGTCAGGTATAATAACTTGTACACTACAAAGAAGGACTTGTAGAACCAAAGGGGCAATGCTATACTTGGATTAAATCAACAGGTTTGCAGAGTTTCATACTTGGGTCAGGTCTGGTTACACTGGGAATGCAACACTGCGCGAGGGACATGAGACTGGACGAATGGTAAGGAAGACTTCGGGTGATCCCTGATTGTATCAGCCAGTTTGTTTACCGCAGCACTGGAGCTGCACGCCACAGAAACATGGTGCGGCCCATTATGCGGGGGGTTAGAGTATGTGGTGGCTGGAGACATAAAATAATCACAGAGGGATGTTTTGCTTCCGTTTGAGGCTCATCCCTCGCTCCTCAACGCCGGCAGAGCCACAGCGGCTTGCATTAAAATAAACTGTTACAATAGGCCGGGGGTGCCATAATGGCAGTCGTGGGAGTAGCTGTGGGCGAAGACTCGGTTCCGCCGGCTAAAATCAGAGCATGTTGAACACACACAGCGGTGAATCCTCACCCGACAGTACAGTAAGCCTTCGCCACGATGAGAAACCCATTTTATGTAAGACCCGGACATATGTAGCTTTCAAATGGGAGCACATTTGCGGCAGTCTCATCCTCAAAGCACGACCCGACTGCTTTACAGCTCAAAATGCAGCAAAATGGTAAATAAATTAAACAATAAATAACCCAATAAATAAACTAATAAATACAGTAGAGTTATAAATAGCTGTGGTCAACACAAAAGAGTGCATGGAGGCTTTTTGCAGACAGTTTTCCTGTACAGTACCACGCGGCAGCCTGGCGTGCAGGCCGCAGCGGCTGACACGTGAGTAATTGCAGAGGAGGTACACGCACACACGCACGCAAACAAACATACGCACTCTCACACACGAAGTCAGGATTAGCAGAATCAATAATTCAAACAGGGAAGAGAGTAAAAGTACTTAATACATAGTTTTGTCTTGCCCCCTCTCCCGTTCACGTCTGTATGCAGGTTGCTGACATACCGTGCGTGTCTGAGGGGGCAAGAGACGCAGCCCGGCGCCTTTCATGTCAGCCGGGCATCCTCCGTCGAGCAGCGAGCCTCTCCTGATGCATCATGCTAAACAAGCCTCTTCAAACTAGATGGAATATACAGTGCATAGTTTACAAAGCCAGAACTTAAAGTTTACATCTATACAGACAAACCTATACAATACAATTTTTGTCATAAAAAAAAAAGTTCCTTTTCTGTTTCGCGTCCTGTTTCTTTTGTTCTCACTTCAGTTGATCTCTGTGCTTCGGTGAAATGGAAGTCTTTGGGGAGATGAGTACATGATGAGGGAAAAGAAAGTCTGAAATGTACAGTAAGCCGTTGATGTGTCCCCCTTTTTGTCTTCTACTCAGCTCCTATAGTCAGGATATATATGTATATATTTATATATATTTATAGTATACAGTTCTTGATGAATTCATTTTTGGTTGCTTTGTGGAAGAAGAGAAAGAAAGTGCTAACATACAGCAAGATTTGTTCTTTGGGCTCTACCAAATTAATTCTTGACATGTGGTGACCCATTTCCATTAATACCTTGTATATGTGAAGACGTGAACAGTGACAGCCAATTTGAGAGTAATGTGCTGTATCAAAATACGTTTCTCCTCTTTGATCCGGGCTCTGTGTTAGAGAGGGACAGTGGTCTCGGGTCGAGGGCCCCGGCCCGGACAGCAGTGAGGGTGCTGTCGAGGGCTCGTTAAGGATACATCATGACTGAACCGGAGCGCAGCTAATTTACCATGACGGCTCCTCTGTTTGTTTGTGTTTTCCCTCCTGTGCTGTCTGTTGTTGCGCTCAGAAGCCGGGGCTGTCGTAGCTGCTGCGGCTGTAGTAGCTGTGGTGACTGCGGGAGCGACTCCTGCTGCGGCTCCAGCTCCGGCTCTGGCTGCGGCTCCGGCTCCAGCTGCGGCTCCGGCTCCTGCTCCTGCTGTGGCTCCGGTTGTGGCTTCGGCTGTGGCTTCTGCTGCGGCTGTAGCTGCTGTAGCTGCGGCTACGGCTGCGGCTGGACCGCGAGGGGCTGCTGTCGTAGCTGGACGACGAAGGGCTGGGCCGGTAGTACGGGATTGGCCGCTTCCGGGCGCTGTGGAGAGGAGAGAGTGACAGTCAGCACCAGACAAAGACAACAGTTTGATGAGTTAGTGTCATGGTCAGGCACTTATCTGACCCTGATGGAAAACACATGAAGTATTAAGACCAGATGTGGTTGGTTGAGAGAAAACCAGTGTTAGGCAGCACAGGTGGTAGACTCATGATCAGTGCATCTGAAAGAGAGCAGCTATGTGGGTTAAAGAAGTCCACACACACTCTATATCGCACACACACTCGGCAGAGAAATCCACGTCATGTTAGTTTAAGCTTAAGCTTAGATTGCCTTGTTAATAGCCACCCTGGAAGTGCTTCCTGAAAGGTAATTAGCTGTTAGCTCCCAAAAGAACCTCTTCTTCTCAGTGGAGGCCAGCACTCAGAAAAATCAACAGTCAACAGTGCGAAGTGAGATAAACGCTATCAAGGTATCCCTGCTGCTACAAGGTGTGTTCACCCTGTCACTCCAGCAGCATTCAAGGTTACTCAGCCTACTGTATCTGCCATGGGAATCCACAGCCTGTGCAATAGAGGGATATCCACTTAAATAAACCTTGATAGCATTTTAATCTCCATCACCCTGTGTTACAACATTAGCGCAGAGTCGCAGTGGGGTGCAGCTTCAGAGCGGGTGTGAGTTTCTTGGTGTAAATATCGGTTAGGAGGTGAAGGAGTGGAAAGAAGACAGAGACAAAACGCAGGAGGAGTCCGGGTTTTACTCAGGGGACCTCTGGCGGTTTGGTGTTCGGCTGAGCTTCAGGAGTCGGAGTAGTTCCATCCTGCTGCACGGCAACTGTTACCAGGGTAACTAGCCTGCAGTTCAGCAGCATCCCGTTGTCTTGGCATCAGGGCCTTTAGGACTGGAGTGAAAGACGACAAGGTACACACACATTTCACCCATGTCTATTTACACTCGTATGAGACGCTGGAGAGGTGACACGGAGAGTCTTTGACTTTTACACCACGGAAACACTTTTCACAGGGACGTGGGAGTCATCTCTTTATGTCTAAAAAGAGCAAATTACATTTCAAGTGCAAAAGAGGCTCAAGGACGTTTCTCTGTGACAAGATTAAATGACAAATAACTCAATCCCAAAAGAAGGTCTGTAAAAAGTGCCGATGATTCATGCTTTACAGACACTTTAACTGTGATTCATAACATATCGGCAATATAAAAAATAAAAAGTAATGGATTATTACGACTTATTTATGTACTGATTCACGCTTAACAGACCAATAAAGAGTAGAGTACATTAGGAAATCAATAAGACTAAATGAATGAATCAACTTACCCTTGCATTATCTCATTATATATTTGTTATTAGCTTGACTGATAGAAACGTATACAAGCAGGAAATAGCGTTTTCTGTTTGGCTGGAGAGACTTCATCATGATGATCCCATCCAAACTGCACCTATTGCACCACACCGACACCATGCAAACCTTCGTTCAGTTGCGCCTGAAGTATTTTTCTTTCTTCACACAAAGGACTTCATGAATCTGAACAAGGTTCTTAAAGTTTCCAGGCGTGAGACGGAGCAGGAACGAATTCTCTTATTCTCTTCATCTTGCACGTCAGTGTAATAATTTGAAGCTATAAAAGAATGACTTCTTCCGCAGTGCCGTAGAATAATCGGAACATGTCTCGACTGCAGAGTGTACCGACCGTTAAATTGAGTCATGAGGCTGAGAGTTTAATGTAAAAGATAATCTGTCACACAGGAGCCTCGATTACTTTGTATTACTGACCACACGGTGATTACCTGGTGATCCTGCGCGCCTCCATGAAGCTGGGTGAATCTCTTCTTCTTTTGCGGATGGGTGAGTAGCTGCGCGAGCGGCGGCGAGCTCGGCTGTCGGTGTCGGAGCGGTTAGGGCTGTCCCTCTCTCTGTGCGACACACGGAGCATCGTCAGAACAGCGGCAACAGAGCAGGTGAGATCAAAAGCTCGGTGTGAGCTGAAAAGAAAAGTGCAGCAGAGGACGAGGAGTCACCTGGAGTTGTTCTGTCTGTTGTGTGGGGACTTGGCTTTGCTGGGGCCTCTGTCTCTGGAGGCAGAACGTGACGACGAACGCCCGCTGCTCCAGGAGCTGCTGCGCTGTCGGAGGTTGGGTTTGCTCCGGGACTCCTCCTTCTTCCTGCCCGACGTGTGTGAGTGGCGTCCTGGAGATGCAGACGGGCTCCGGTGGTGTGCCTGACCCCGACTGGAGCGGTGGTGACGCTTTGAAGAGTGGCCACCTTTTGTCCTGAGGTAATTGGCAGCATAATACAAGCAAATGTCAGATGATTCTCTCTTCGAGACAAAGCTAAAGTGGAAAGTTCCAGTAGTGATAAGATCCTGAAATCATAGGCTACATGAAACCCTGCAGTGAGGGACAAACGGTTGTCTTTGCGCTTACTTTCTCTGGTGACGGGAACTCCTCCCTCTGTGCGTGTGGTTGTGCTGGGAGTGGGTCGAGTCGCTGCTGTGAGCAGGGGAGTGGGAGTTCTTATTCTGGCCTCTCTGGCTCCCTCTCCTCCCTGACGCCTGGCTCCCTACAGCCGTGTTCCTGCCATCCACACTCCCAGCCTCTCCTGCTGCGACCGTCTGTCCCGTTTGGCTCCGGCCGGGGGCGCCGTGGATCTTGTGCTCTCTCAGCAGAGTGGACTGGATGCTTGCAGAGCTAGCAGTCAGACGGAGCTTCTGCAGAGAAATGATGACCAACAAAGGAAAAAAAAAAAGAAAAAAAAAAGAAAAAGGACAAAAAGAGCATTAGAGTGTTTCCAGGTCGGTGATTGAGTGCTACGGTGTACTTGCCAAAAGAAGGTAAACATCTAAAAGAAAAAGATCTAGGTTTTCTCCATATGGCTTATAGATAGTCCTCTATGGTGCAGCGCATGCAATACTTGGCATGCAAAACCATAATGAGTTGAAGAAATCATAATCGCAAAAACAAACAAAAAAACTAGGAGGAGGAGGAAGAGAGGGAAAAAAATCAAACAGAACTGTGAACCAAATAAGTTTAAGAGCAGAGGCAGAAAGTACAGAGCTACAGATTCTGTAGAGTAGAAAAAGAGGACTTCTTCAGTTTTTTTGTGTTTTGTTTTTTTTTTTTTTTTTTTTTTTAGTAATGGTTAAAAAAAATGAAACGGAACAGAAAGAGAAGACAACTTGACGGAACATCACAGAAATGGAAGGAACAAAATAAAGATCACAATTATTGAATCAATCGAATCAGAAAACAAATCGTCTGCTACTCAATTTTCTCTTTCTGGATTTTTTTTTTTTTCCTGAAGACAATTGCTGAGATGTGAACAGCGACCCATTTTCTTTGTTTTTTTTTTAAATGGTTACTCTTGTTTAACTCCCTTCTGGTTAACATCCACTTACCAATAAAGTGGTATTCCCTCCTTTAGTAGGTAAGGTATGAAGAAAAGGGAAAAGTGGGGCAACATAAGTGCATCATTAGATTCACAAAATGCAAGAGAAAAAGACACAAAACCCTTCCCTGCCAGTGACTCATGAGACAATGCATGGAAATCAATGGAAAAGAACTCAAAAGCAAAGAGGAGAACCACAATGTGCAGGGAATCCCTCACACAGAGAGTAAATCCTCTGGGCCCAGTCACCTTCCTAAACATCAGAGAGCAACTGGCTGGCGAGAGTTCAAGGTGGATTCGTTACCATTTTTCTCTCCGTCTGGTATCTGCTGTTATTTTACTGCCTGACACGTTTACAGGCTGACTGCGTTCGCTTTCCGCTGGGTTCAATCAGTTTGTGCTCTTTGATACGGGACCCTTCACAATAGCCAGGTTTCCTGTCAGCGTTAGCTCCAGGGAGTTGATGCTACGTTACGTAACAGTGAGTGAGGGTTATTACCGAAACTGACTTAGGTTCAGCGGCAATTTTTGTGGGGAGACTTGATGTAGGAACAACCCCATAAAGCATTTGGTCAGTGAATGTTCAGTATAGTTGTTTCTAACTGATAAAGCACAATTGACAATTAAATCAAATCTGTTGGGAATTAAAAGGGAACAGCTACTTTTGGAGTCATGAATAGCCTCAAACTTGGACTGATTCTTGAGTCGTGATTCACAGTTACCACCGTCCTGAAGGATAAGGCTGGCGATGCCTTGTATTGTACTTAATGTCAATTAATCCCACAGAAAGACCAATTAACTGATCCTGCTGTCATAGCTCAGTCTTATGGAGCTTCATTGTTCAGATTAAAGACATTTACGTGGCTCGTCCTGATGCTGTGAATTCCCACTGGATAACCGAATGTGTATTGTTCTCCTGTTTGAGTGATTAAGTCATACATTCATGGTCCCCAGAGGGTGAGCCCCACTGACTCGTGTGGTCCTGATCCAGCATCATCAACAGGTCAGAAAACATTTTGTCCTGTGTACTTTGGCTCATGACCAAATACCTATAAAGCTATCACATTTCCCATCAGCCTCAGCTGTAGTTTGTGTTCAGTGCTAATTAGCTTATTTTAGCATTAGAGCTAGACCATAAATGAACAAAACAGTGACTCAGTTACGTAGCGTGTCCACCACAGAACGCTGACAAGCTGATTTTTCAGCTGAACTCAGATGGTGAAACATTTTATTTGCTATACATGCAAATATTAGCATTGTCACTGTGAACATGTTAGCATGCAGTGGCATTTCACGCTTAGGTCCCCTGTATCTTTTCAAAAATACAACTTTTTCATTGTGACCACTTTTTCAAATATTACATCTTCAGTAGGAATTAGCAGATTTTGGACTAAGCGCCACAGACATGACAGCGAAGTGAGAAAGCTCCGACTTGATACATTGTTCAGGTCTTTTCCCGGGATTTGCTCAGTACAATACAAGACAGAGAAATGCCAGCCTTATCCTATAAAACTGTGTACGTTAGAGGCTGAGTTGGAATATATTTCAAACCTCTATTTTAAGCTTTCAACAAAAGGAGAACTTGGTTAAGTAATTAAGTAGCTGCAGTAAGTAGAGTTGGGGCTTGAGACTTGTGATGCACAGTTAAACACTGCTCACTGTAAGCAGGTCATTAAAAGAGGGTAAAACACCGAAAGGCGATTTGTATGAGAGCAAATACAGCTGGCTCTTCCGCATGCATTACCATATGCTGCCTGAGCTGCTTCGTAATCTAAGATACAACCAAAGCACCGTCTGGTCCTTGCAGAAAGAAGAGCCGTTCTCCACTAGAGAGAAGACAGCTAAGCGGTATAGTAAGAAAACACACAACCACTGGTGCTTATGACAGTTGTTAGAAACAGTCGTGGAAATCAATATGGTGAAAATCATAAGACGAATGTGCTAATTCACCAACAAACAGAGAGATGCTGGACAAACAGGAATGCATTCTACCAAAACAGAAAGAAAACAAAAGAAAGAAAGAGATGGACCTGGAAGATAGAGCGGGATATTGGACTTCAGGATGAAGTTAAGGAGGAAAGAGAAAAACCAGAGCTCTGCTTAATCCAATCTTGTAAGAGTCAAATCATAATTGATGAAGTTTGATTAATTTGGTTAAAGACCATTGGTAAATAACAGAAAGAGAGAGAGAGAGAGAGAAAGAGAGAGAGAAACATTGACGTCACTCAGGCTAGGGTGCTTGTCACATTCTCATCTGCATAAAGATCACGTGCGTAGGCAAAGCATTACCTACCTTCCATTTCAATCAGTGACACGTATGCAATATCAACAAAAAAAGGAAAGAAAGAAAAAAGAAAAAAGGAGAAAGGAATGTTCTCCGCAGCGAAATGGGAAAAAGACAATGACCTCTTTTTAGTATCAGAGCTACATATCTTTTTGTCCAGAGACTAAGGAGAAATAAACAAACCAAAAAAGTAAAAAGAAAATAGAGGGGAGAAAAATAAACGAAAAATCCAGATGGAATTCAAATCAAACTAAAACTGGAAACAAAGGATGAGACTATAAACTACATGATTTGCTTTGTCTTTTTCGCTTGTACAAATGCAGCCATATTTGTATCAAAATGGGGGGGGGGGGGGGGGGGGTGGAGGAAAGTGGATAGAGTTAATTGTCATGTTAGTGGACATCCATGTAGAGAAGAGTAGCTAGGAGGACAGGAGGGGGAGGAGGGGGAGGGGCATGCAGAGTTGGCAGATGTTAAAGGTGTGTGGGAAGAAAAATGCCAGGACAACAAGAGTGAGACGTGAGTCACACATGACACAGATGAACAGGTAGCAGAGAGGGGGCGGAGGGGGTGGAGGAGGAGGAGGAGGAGGGGGTAGAAGAGTGTTGGAAGGGCAGTCACTGCTAAGATGGACAACTACAGAGTCAGCACATTTGAAAGGGACCCCAGTCACATTTTGGCCCGGGTCGTCTTCAGCAGCAGCACTTCTCTACTCTGCACTTGTTTGGACGTCAGCCCGACTTTCTTCCAGGCGATCTTTTTTATTTATTTATTCATCACTATAAACACAGGCACGGTAAGAGAGGGCCTTAAGGAGCTTTGTCAAATCTGCTGTTTAAACTGTTGGTGCGAGCAGGGAGCTTACATTCAAAATGGCTTGGGTCCCTTTAAAATAACAGTCACGTTAATAAATATGTGAGTTGTCCTAGTTATTTTCAAGAGTCCGTGTACTTGTGTTTGAAGTGTCTGAAGACATCCATTAATAATGAGCAAGAGGACGACTGGCCCCGTTTGGGACCGTCTCGTTCACGGTGTAGCAGACGGTCCCGGGTGCTTCCCGTTGAAGCGGCTGTGCGCTGCTCTACAGTGGAGATGGAACAGAAGTGGCCCGATAGTCTTGAAACTGCTAAATGATGAATCTCCTGTTTGTGCAGCTTATCCAAGACAGTCTGTGGCAGTGTGTTTGCTCAAGAGCAGCAAACGCCCCAGAAACTCTTAACAGAGTCTGGCTCTTACTTACTTACAAGTCGAGGTCACATGACCGACTAGCTAGCTAAAATGCTAGCATATTACATTACATTAGCTGCGGCTTTGACTATGTTGTTTCGTGAGTTTTTATTTGATAAAGAAAACAATAGGTAGACTGTTGGTTGTATATGACTGATCATGCTGGCTGCTGCTTATTAATTTGGGCGGCATTAAGCTGTGCCCTCACTATCTGACTCTGGTCCAGACCTTGGACCGTATGTGCTCCACACAGACGGTGTGAACGGAGCTGCTTGAAGAGTGTCGCTGAACCACGCACTAATTAACACATGAACATAGATGTAAAACAGACACTGAAAAGCACCTCGCGCTGATGAGATCCTTCACTGTGGTTTTCAAAGGCTTATTACCCAGAGGTTATGTTTGATTGAGATTAATAACTGAAGGTGAAGGGATGATCAAACAGGCCTGACTGGCAGGTTTCACTGTGCTTTTACTTTGCTGTGGAGAGGTTTTACTCATTTTCCATGGGCAGCTGTGGAACACGCTACATCAGTGGTAACCGTGCAGAGCTAGTTAGCAAGCAAGGCTACTGTAAACTAGCCTTCTGACTCATTTGGCTGTCCCCTTCTGTCGTGAGACCCTTGTGGGTTGTAGCGGTCTGTTGAGAGCATCCCACTCATCGTAACTATGGTTGATAGGACCCGAAGTTACTGAGAGTGTTTCTATGGCCACCTAATTCCACTAAAAGAAACTTGGAGGAGCTGCACAAAGGTGAGATTTATGATTTAAAGGAGCAGTGTGTAGGATTTTGTGGCATTTTGAACTTGCAAATCATAACTGAATACCCCTCCACTCACCCTGAGCCTGACCCTGGAACTCACAAAATGATGTGAATGCAGAGGTTTGTCTGTTCTAGGCTAAAGTAGAAACATGGCGGTGCCCGGTGGACTCCCAGGAAAAACTCACTCCCTCTTACGAAATAAAATTGCAATAAAAACACACATGTATTCATAATTTAACACTAATAAAAACTAATTATGATGATTACATTCCATTTCTACTTAAATCCTCCACACTAGACCTTTAATAAAAGTATTCTCTCACATCATGTTTCATTTTTTAAAAAAGGAGCTTCAAAGAGAGGGACTAACTCGTCGGTTAGCAAATGCGTATCTGCTTAACGTCTCCACCTCCGATAAAGAGCAGCGCACAGCTGCTTCCCTGAGCTTTTCAATGGGAGGCATCCAGGACCGTCTCCCACGCAGTGGATGAGACGGATCCAGATGGGGCTAGAGGACGACTACAGGAACACAAATTGAGATGATAAATAGACAACCAGAGCTGCTATACAAAACATTTGCTAAAACAACACAACTGCTGCAGTAAAATCAAAATTCAGGTGCGTCCAGGATCTGTCACACATAACCATTGGCCTGTGCAGAGATTTCAGCTGGGGAATTATCATAAAACAAGTACTTTAGCTTTCTGTGGAGATTAACAAGAGTGGCAACAGCACCTTATGCTACAGAGATGCTGCTTTAGAAATGTGAGCCAATTAGACGCTCCTCTTCCACTATGTCTCAACTGAGTGGCTCAAATGTACATACTCAAACAGACCCCCCTTGCCATTCTCCACTGGCCTGGGCAAATATAGAGTAGAAACAAATGTCAAGGGACAGAAGAGATACTGCCACCTAGGGGCGACATGCACATCGACATGGTAAAGTAAAGCAGTAGAGAGGAGCGTGTGTGTAACCCCTGGTGGTTTGGCAGGAGCTGATTGGATGCCTGGAGGAGAAGAGGATCTATCACTGAGCAGAGCATGTGCTTGAGAAGAAAGACAACTGTATTGACAAGAAGAAACTATTACACATACCCAGTTAACCTACTTGGTCCAGTTCCAAAGCATTTGAGTGCTTTTTATATAAACGAGACAGAAAGATTTGGGCATTTATTCATGGGTAAATACCACTTAAATTTATAAGGAAAAGAACAAAAGAAACAGTAATGAATGAAATAAGCAGAGAGAGAGAGAAAGAGACCAGATCAGACCTCACAGAAACATGCAAGCTGGAGTAGGAAATAGAAGACATCAGTAGTACGGAGTGAGTGTTTCCAGGGTGTTTGCGGCCCATTTAGATGCGTATTCATCAGAGGGAGCTTATTTCACAAGTCATCCCTTTGGTCTGAGTGTAGTCTTTTGTTTTATTCCAACTTAATGGCCGTCATCCTAGTAGCTGTAGCTCTAACGATCAGTTTACAGTGTGGAAGAGCAAGGTCGTTTCCATAATAGCAGAAAGTGATTTAACGCCCGTCGCAGGCGGTGTCTTTTAGGTAATCAGACACATGCAGGGACGCTTGCTTTCAAAGGAGCCAAAACAAACATGGAGAAGTTCCAAATTGACCATGTAGACTGAAAAATATATATGTTTTACACTGTTTTAGGCATACGGAGCCAAGTGCGGACGTTATGCGGTGCAGTTTTTAATTTAACTGTTTAAAGTGGCATCGCTCTCCTGTATGGAAGATTTAAAATGCCTAAATAAAAACAAGTCAAACAAAGACATAAAGTGAAAAATATAAGTTAAAAAGGTCATTGTTTAGGTGCAGGACCCTACGTTTGATTTCGATTTTCGAGTATTTTTAATTTTCCATCAGCGGTTTTAAGAATTGTCTTTCACAAATGTAACAGAATGTAAAATAGAGCTGCGCGCCTGCAGGTGGCTAGCCAACAGACCGCTGTTTTAATGCGAGGGGCTGTCTGTCATGGCCGACATCAGCGTTTGCCGGCAACGACCCAAGCAAAGGTCCGCCCAAGGTTTCGCCACCAAGCTGTGATTGTTTTTCATCTTGGCATGAATAATGCATCTCCATTAAAAAAAGAAGCTCCCCTGCACCTCCTCATGAAAACTAATGACGGGGCTTTATATTTGTTATTGGCAGATATGTGCTGCTCTCTGCTGGGCAGCACCAAAATACATTATGTCTTTTCAGTTTGGTTTTCTGCCTTGTGATTTAATTTTTAAGTATTTTTAAGTATTTGTATATTCAAATCTTTTTTTTCTTCCTCTAAAACATATTTTTGACAACTCATCTTTAACTCTTTGCTGTGTAAATGTATCCAAACATATGTTGCATATAAAACCATATTTGACAGTATTTCTTATTGAGAAGTGTGTGTTTGGATTCTAACTAGTATATATATAAAAAATTATAAATTAAATTTCAATTAATTTTATCTTTATCACAGGTGAGGCAGGTGTGAGTGGAGGCCTACTGATGTCCACTACTGCTCCATAATTCTCTCCAACTCTGCATCATCTGTGTATTCACCTCTCTGTGCTTCTTTTAACCAAACCAACTCAGTTCCATGTGAAAACACGTAATATTACAGAAGCTCTATCTTCAATCTATTGTCAGTTAACACATTAAAAAAGAAACTTCATTCGGTTATAGGCAAAAGGCCCCATAATTGTTTTTCATTAAATTACAATACATCAAATGCATAAAAAGGAAATTTATATGAATGTGTTTATAAAAGAATATCTGCATGTGGTGCATATCAGTGTATTTCTGTTTGGTTTGTCTTTATTTATCATTTGGCATTTTAAATCTTCCATACGGTCGGGCCCACATGGCTGATACGTAAAGCTGCACCTTGGTCATTGGCGTATTCATTACAATTCATTATGACATGCTAAGATTAAGACTTCCCATTAAGAAACTGAATTAGTCTATTCAAGGAGGAATCGCAGATTGTTATCGTATTAAACCAGCATCAGACGGCTGACAATGACTCTACTCAGCGTTGGCTAATTGAGGCTTTATCATTAGTAAAACTTCTGTTCTCTTTCCTAATGGACACCTTTTTCTTTGATATCCCTTCACAGACGTGGACCTTCAGTGTATGTGTGTTGGGTGGGGGTTGTGACAGTCATACCTGTCCCTGGCTCAGCTTTATTTCGTTTTTTGTTTTTTTTTTGTGCCTTGCCAGGCGCCCGCTCGGAAGGAACGACACATCTCTTTGCACGTTCTTTTGGAAATGTTGTGCGCCAGTTCGGCTCATATTTCCATCCACCGTGTGGTATGCTAATGTTGTGCTTCGACTCAGAGGATGTGTGCTGAACAACAACACTAGAACCTTTCTTTGTCTTTGCTCCCTCCCTCTGTTACCGGCAAACAACAAGAATAAACAAAAACATCAAGATGGCAGAGGAGTCAGAGAGAGCCAGAAACAAAGCAGCCCTTTACACGTCAAAAACAATATTATTAATAACTGGCCTAGAACCTGGGGATAACTGATAAAAGAATGAAAATAAAATCTTTCAGTATCAAAGGAGATGAGAATTCATGTCAACCAACACAAAAGAGCAAGATAAAACTCATTTGTAGAGACTGTGGTGGATACCGTTGGAGTGGGTGGGGGGAGGGTGGGGGTGTGGGAGCAAAATAGAGGAGATTACATACATCGTGCCCTTTCTCGCCCTCGGTGTGGTTGAGTCTGCCGGCCTTGCCGTTGCGGCTTCGCTGGCTGTGGTCCCCATTGTGCCACGCCGTGGGGGTGTTGGGGCCCGGGGACAGCGGGGTGCTGGACGCCTTTTGTCCGTCCATCTTGTGCTTGGAGTTCAGTCTGGAGGAGCAGAGCCACACAGCAACGCAGCAGTTAAAGGCAGACAATTACAAGACAGGTTCAGGGTAATTCCTCATCTCTGATTGGCTACTTCTGTTCTGATGTATGCTTAAAATGTCTGATGCTCTTAACATATTTGAACTTGAAGAATTATTGGATTTAATTTTATTATATTATTATATAAACATTTGCAATTCCCTCATTTTAGCCTGTTAGACGTTCGTCATAAATGGGCTCATGGGGTTACGGCGACCTTGACATTTGACCTCTAAAATCAAATCAGATCATCCTTGTTAACATTTGCTTGCTTGCTTTTTTTCTTGATCGCATTGACAAGAACATGATGTCACCATGACCTTGATCTTTGACCTCTGACCATCAAAATCTAGTCACTTCATCTCTGAGTCTAAGTGGACGTTCGAAGGCATTCCCTCAAGGATCGCACATGGCGTTCACCAGACAACCCGGAGAACACGATGACTCCGTCCCTCTGTGTCTCCGGCTGAGGCATAAAAAAAGGGTCCGCACTGTAACTTGGGCTTTTTTTTTTTACAAAGAAAAATAAAATGCTACTTGCTACTGTAAACGGCTAACATTGAATATTTTTTTCATCACAGTCAGTAAGAGTGAGATATCACAGCCACTTAATGGGGGTTATTATAAGACAGGCAGAGGAGCCCCGTTTGTATCCTAATCTATCCCCCGAGGATCGGAACGAAATGAGAGAGAGCCTGACAGTCACCAGGGCAACAGCTGAACCGTCAGGAGAGCAATATCAGTGTGTGATGTGTCCCTGTTTTCACGTGTGTGTGTGTGTGTGTGTGTGTGTGTGTGTGTGTGTGTGTTAGCGTGTGTTGCGGAGTCTACCTGGCAGGAGATTTGGAGGTGCTCCGGGTGGAGGACAGGGAGGCGCTACGGGAGCTACAGCAGCTGCCTTGACGCTGTGAACTCCGACTGGGGGTCTCACCGGGGGACCTGATGGATGACAACACATGGACGAACACGCCCCGCACGCATGCATACACATACGCGCAGAGAGCCATGTGTATGTACGCATACATCACGGACACACACACACACACACACACACATGCAGCAGCGAGCTCAGTAGTCTATCTCATGATATGTAAAACAGTTCATGCACCGCCAAACACTTTCAATATATATTCTAATCAAGACAGGGCACAATGTATGGCATGGAAATTGTGTTCAACTCACACATAACACTCAGAAGATGCACTCGGTGCTTTACAGTCATTAACATTCGCTGTGAGTCTGAGCCTGAGATAATGGGTGTAAAATACCAATATAAATGTATGAGAGACTGAACGTGATTCCAATTGGACCCATTGTTGAGGACAGACGTGATTGTTCACTGTTTGTTTTACTGTGTGCAGGGGACAAATTGTGCTTCACTTACTCTGACACATTGCAAACTGTATATATATATATATGTGTGTGTGTGCATGAAATTCACTGATAATGAATGTGGATCTTTGTTATAAGCAGACATGGTGTCAGCTCAGCGTAAACATGTAAATGGTAATGGCGTGCTTTTATGTGCGTCTCACCTCTTTTTCTGTTTGTTCTTGTCTTTGTGTTTGTTCTTTGGGCTGCCCGATCTGAAACACACACCATACGGACGGTAATGAAGCCGCGGCCGTTGAAGCCCGCGCAAAGTGAACTCAAAGTGCCACTCACCCATATGGATCGCATTGTCTTTTGAACAAACAGTAATCAATGGGCAGAAATGACAACAACGTTACACACACCACACGCGAGAAAGAACCTCATCTGCAGCATAAGCGCCTCAGTGCGCACTGACATGTTGCTAACAGTGCTGATCATGTTGTGATGCATCGCCTCCATACACACCTGTATCTCCTCTTTTTCCTGGAGCCGGACGCAGATCTATGAAGATAAAAACACCACAGTCACTGTAATTCTGACAGCTCCATCACATCCACTGAATAATTCATGTACAGTATCATACAACCGCTCCAAGAGGCAGCTTTCCTGAGTGTTCTTGTTAACTTATCCAGATTTACCTTCTACCCAGACAAGGTATTTTTACAACAGCCTATGCTCCAGATTTGAGGTGGTTCTGGGAATTACCAAACCTGCTTCTTGAAATAAATTCTAGGACATTAGAGGTTGTATTTTGAACAAATGCTCCAGGCTGAACCCAAAATCCTGTGCGGTGTGTGCCATACGTGTTTATGGCCCTTTTCTACACTCTCATATTCACCTCCAAAGAATACTGAAACTACACAAAGTCCTCCAAAGTGTGTAAGTCTCCCATTTACACTACACTCTAAATATTACTGTATTTAGAGTATTCTACAGGTGCTGCATGTCACACTTATTTTTTATTTCATTTCAGGTTGTAGAAGATGCCGCTCCCTGCGACAAAGCAGATTCAGTTCCCCTTCAACCACGTATTTAAGTACACAGTAATGACGGGGAGGCTTGCTCAGTCCTCTGCACTGGACTGACACATCACCTCCATATCACTTTCACCCTCATTGCAGTTTCCATGGTGATTAGTCAGGCCGGTCTGTGAGAGCTGTTGCTATTTTCCTGAAGAGCCCTACATCTCCGCTGTTACACACCTACAGCATGCAGTGGAGTGGGAGGGAGTGCCAGCACAAAGTGTGTTGATTCTCTGAAAGGGGAGTAATAAAGCTGTCACAGTAATGTATGTGGCTGATATGTGACTCAGAGCTGTGGCCCCAGTAGCAGCCCATGTTTCCCCACTGGAAGGAATCAACTGGGGACTACTCTATATGAGGCGTTATTCTGGACAGCTCGTTACTCTTCTTCTTCTCTTCTCTTCTCTTCTCTTCTCTGCTCTCCTCTTCTCTTCTCTTCTCTTCTCTCCTCTCCTCTTCTCTTCTCTTCTCTTCTCTTCTCTTCTCTTCTCTGCTCTCCTCTTCTCTTCTCTTCTCTTCTCTCCTCTCCTCTCCTCTCCTCTCGGCTCCTCTGACATGGATCATATATGTGAGGCGTGATCTCAACCACTGGAGCTGTTATTTTAAAGTTGTACATCACAAACCAGTCGTGGTATGGTGGTGTGGATTTTAACAGGATCAGGACATTAATTTCTCGGTCCCCTCTCACACAAGCATCTTAAAAATGAGACTAGCATCAAGGGAGGCTGGCTACTCAAGGGAGGAACCCTGCGTGCTGCCCACTACCTCCCCCCCCCCTTTATACATTATTCATACATCAACAGTACCTGCAATGCAGAGCAGCTTTGGTGTGAGGCTTGGAGGGAGGCGTGGGGGTGAGGAGAGTGAAAAGGGGAGGGGGCTTGGATGTGCGTGTGGATGGATGAGAGGTGGGAAACAGGAGCGGGGCAGTGCAGTGATGCTCTGCTATTTGGTGAGAGGCTCATTTTTCTTGCGTTGCGCGCCCCCATACCGGCTGGGTTATTAGAGCAACACATTTAGCCCCGCTCCCCCCAAGTCATGCGCGGAACGGGAGGAATTGGAGGAGGAGGACGCTCTCCAGTTGCTTATTGTCGTTATGATATCCCAAGGCATTGCATGAGCATTTGCTGATGAGCTCTTGCCCTTTTCTTTCCCATCCCTCTTGGTTCTTGTTGTATATTTGCTTTTCACTCCTTCCTTCCATCCACTCTTTCTTCCTCTTCTTTTGCTCTCTCTCCGTCTTTTGCTGCATTTTGTCTTTTATCTGCCATTCTTCCATGAATCCTGCCTTTCTGTTGTCTCCCCTGTCTTTATTCCTTTAATTCACCCATGCTTCCTTGCTTCGTTCCTTCCTTTTCATCCTGTCTTTCCTCCCTCCCTTTATCCCTTTCGTCCTTTATTTCAGACTTTGTTCCTTAACATCTTTCCTTCCTGTTTCTTCTGGTTTTTCCAATTTTCAGCCCTTTTCCTCTCATTTTGCTCTCTGTCTTGCTCTCTGTCTTGCTCTGTCTTGCTCTGTCTTGCTCTCTGTCTTGCTCACTCATTTCGCCTCTCCTTTGTCTCCCTATCTCTCTTCCTTTTGTGTTTTCTTGCTTGAATAATATTCTTATTCTCTTCCTGTCTTCCCCCTTTCTTTTTTCTTTCTCTCTGATCTCCTGTTGCCTTTCCTCCTCCTCCTTTTCACTTCCTTCCTATTTCCCCCCCTTTCTTTTTATCTTAGTAGTTGATCCTTCCCTTTGTCTTCCTGTCTTTCGTTCACATCCATCACTGCGAGGGCAACTGCTGACAAACCCTTGAAAAGTCAGACTTTGGCTCGTGTGATGAAACATCTCTGATGACACTCACACACAGTATGTACACACTCACCTGTCTCGCTTGTGTTTCTTCCCACTCTTTTTCTTCTTCTCTCTGTGAGTGGGTGAGGAGCTGCCAAACCTATTGATGGAGAGAAGGGAAACATTTGCATGCCGGGAGTGCAAAGCGAGCCTCAAATCGCTGTTAAATTCTGGCTTTTCACTCGTCATTGTGTTACATTACATTACATCTCACATGGATCATTGTTATCAAAGGCGTCATCCGATAATAGCTCAGCTGTTTTTTCCTCACCAAAGCTCTCTGTGTCCAGCTCTCTGTGTGCCCCTGCCTTTCTCTTCTTATTCTTTCTTCTCTTTCACACCAGTCTAACTTTCCCTCTCTCTCACTCTTTCTTTTTCTTTTGCTGACCTTGTCAAAAGAAAATCTAAGATGCTTTTCCAATAACTTTATACAAACCCCCTCTGCCCCTCCCCCCTGCACAATGGCAGTATCTCATTCGCAATATTCACCCAAAATAATTGCAATTCCATTTCACGAAAACACAGCGTAATTATTCTTTCGACGAGGCTACGGGGCGAAAAAAGGGAAAAGGAGAAAAATCGAACCACTTCATCAGCGGAAGCTGTTTCCACTCACCGACTCCTTCTGCGGCCAGATTTCTTCTTCTTCCTTTTCTTTGGACGAGGGGATGGAGAGCTGCTTGATTTCCTCTTCACTCTGAATTGGCCGCAGCGAGAGAGAACAAGAGGGAGAGCCAGATCCAGAGTGAGGAAGGCAGAAATAATTTACAAGTGATTGTTATTATAATAATTTTCAGAAAGAATACATTTCTGATTATAGTTATTTGCTGCTGTGCCAATAACAAGGTGATAAGTGTCTATTTTCTCATTTCCTCAATTTATTCTGGCACAATAATAAACAATATTCATGCAATAAATCGTCCAATGGAAACAGGAAACGGCTACGAGGAAATTACACTTAATCTCTTCTACAAAGTGACACACTCACAGAGCATAATCTAAATGACCATCTACATTTTGTTTTGTCAAACAGAAATAATAATGTTTATCTGCGGGTGCATACTGTTACTGGGTGCTGAGAACGCTGATGCAGGATTTGAAGAGCAGGTGTATCCTTAGATCAATTTTATCTTTGTGGATATAATCATAGGAAACACCCCGAGGCCACGTGAAGGAGATAATAGGTGGATGATTTAATTCACCACTTGAGGGGTCAGAGCTGGTCAACGCGTGGCTGTTATGCAGCACGTGTGTGTATGAGCATGTGCTTTACCTGTTGTCACTGTGGTAATCGTTGTCGTAGTCTCCATCTTCATAGCCAGCCAGTTCAGGATCGTCTTCATACTCGTCGGGCTGATAGTGCAGGTGGTTGACGCTGAAAACACAAAAGAGTCTAGAATCATAAACGGGGTGTTTGTGTGTATGTGAGTATTGTGATTAATGGCAGTAACAAGTCTGTGGATGTAGGACGAGGCCTGGTCATAAACTATTTCCAAACAGCTCTCATTAGAGACTAAATTAGACTTGACAGCCATGCTAACAGCTCTGTGAGGCTTACAAGGCGTAGCTGTGAGCTAAATGCTAATGTTACAGAGCTAATATGTTCATCATGACAAGGCTAACATGCAAATGTTTAACGTTATAATGTTTACGATCGGTTTAGCGTGCTGGCATGCTAACCTAAACCCGACTGACTGTTTAAAGCCACTTCTGGTATTGATATTTGAGAGATGAAAACTGATAAATACATTTTATAAATTTAAAAAAACATGTAAACTCATAACGTAAACAAGCAATCTTGATATGTATCCCCACCACCTTGTTCGGCACTGTTGTACAGCAATGTTTCAGCCATTTGTGGTCTAGCTTGAATGCTAAAGGTTGCTGATTAGCATAGAACAAAGCTGAAGCTAATGGGAATGTCATTATTGCTAACCAATCAAAGTGTTTAACAATTTAAAAATGTTGTCCTGCAGATGAAAGTAGGGATAAACAGTTAAGGGATCACCAGTAATATTATAGTATCAAACTACAATTACTGTTATGAGAGGGACACATCTGTTTGCACCAAATTTTATGACAATCCAATCAATAGTCGTCAAGATATCGCGCTCAAAACCACACATCTCAACCTGCACGTGCTACTAAAGTCGGGATCATTAATTAGATTCCTCCTCGGTTGAACATGAATGCCTACAGACAACTTCACTGCAATTCATCAAATTGCCAGTCGGTGTGGACCAAAGTGGTGGACCCACCCCATCTGGCGCCCAACTTAAACGCAGAAACATTGGCGCTCACGCACTGAACCTTTTGTGGCTGTAGTTCTATGCTGACATTTGTAATCTTCTCTCACCCCGGCAGTGAGAATATCATCATCTCTCTCACCCTTACAGCTCAGCCTGTGGTATTCATATCTTCCCACTGATTTCTCACACGTATTGTATATACAGACAGATGGCAGCAGCTTCCTCCCTAATCCTTCCTGCACTGCTACCCCCTTCCCTCTTATGTGGCCTCCTCTGATCCCCCAGATCTGACCTTGCAGGCTCCACGTGGACAAGGGGAGATAAAAACACGCATGCCACACTGATTATTTTTTGCTTATGCGGTCCTATCTCCCTGACCTTGTCACGTCTCTGTATTGTTACATACCCAGCGGGTCATGCTCTGAGCTATCTGCTGCTTTACACACAGAGCTGGAGCATATGGGAGTATATGTAGAGGTTATGTGGATTGGTTTGATGATGACAGAGACATAACCTTGATGAGTAACTGTGTGGCTTCTATTAGTAAGAGAGAGATGAAAACAGGCAGGCGTAATGAGATAAAGTGGCTTAAGAGACGCATGGAAAGTAGTTGACAATGGTTAGTGCGTCTCTAGTAAGGAGAGCGAACGCACATCGGGCACACTATAAGAGCGAATTTCACATGAGATCAAGAGAGGAGGTGCAGAAAAAAGACAAAGCAAGTGGTGTAAAATGTCTGGAAGGAGAGCGTGTTGAGGATTTGAACGGGGCGCAGGCCTGACGGTTAGTTAGGAGGAGACGAGGCAACAGAGCCCTTAATTGGCTGAGCACCACTGGGCACAGCGGGGATGCCAAGTACTAGCGAAATAACCTAACTTCACAATGACAGCCCTTTCCACACACTTACACAGAACGGTGTAAGCTTCCAGAACGGAGCCCAGCACGCACGCTGCAACGCTCGCCCCGATGAATAAACTTGCATTACAAAAATCATGTTAATTCAAACTTGAGTGGCAGAAAACAGAATCAGCTGAGGAGAGAAGTAAACAACTGTAAACAGTGTGGGAGTCGCACCGTCCTCGTGACAGTGGGAGTTTTAATCTCGACAAAGTTGGGTAAGTAAGAAACTGTCTGAGTGAACAGAGAGTGGATGAAATTTCAGATACTTAAGCATGCACTGCCAAATAAAGAGACGAGCCACATTCGAATACTGAGCTGAGAAGAGGGACACGCAGAAACACGACACACTGCAGCCTGAACAGAAGCCTGCAGACCCTCCTCAGGGTATAAAACATACGTCACACTTAGCGGCGTGTCTTTTCGGTAAACAAAAATAGCTGAACGTGTATTTTTTAAGGTCAATATTCTTCTAAAAAGATGCTTGAATTCAACATTACAAACGGTAAATATGAGGTTTTGCTATGAAGGACAGTTATCGAATGTGAACTGAAGTCAGGTGTAAGTAAAGTGTGTTAATACACAGCAACCTACACAGCGTTTTAATCTTTTACTGACATTTAATGAGTCATTAATTTGGAAAGCATGACGTGATAACCACCGTGACACTGTGGGATTTACTACATTGGTGCATTATAAATATGTACAATGTGATGTGGCATTCACAAAGAAAACTGATGTGAGGCCAGAACTCTCAGGTTCTCATCCAGAGGTAAGAAAAATGATTTTAAAATGCCATTGATCTAATATTACAATCGAATTATTATTACATTACAACAATCTAATGTTGTTGTTGTTTGTGTTTCTGTTTTTTTATGACATATATTTGAGAAGAAAACAGTTAAAATGAGACATCAGAGCGTAGAAATTGTCTAAAAAATGGTGTGTTTTTTGTTTTTCAGCTACCAATGCCAAAATCATTTGGAAAGTTCATACGACAATGAGAGCTTTACATTTAAACACTTGTTGGATTCCCATTTAAAACCTCAGGCTCCCTTTGCAAACAGCATGTTTGCTTTCAGTCGCCAGTCTTTGAGCCTTCATTCTAACACCGGAGTCCCTGTAGGTCCTGGAATGAATCACGCTGCCAAAAAGAGCAATTAACAACAATTGAAACTATCTAGTGGTCTCCATGCATCGTCATTAGTGATAAATCAAGCAATTCCCCATCCTGTCTCTAATCTCTTAATTGATGCCATGCTCCAGGATGCCGGAGACATCTGCCCAGCCTGGTTGTGATCAACGCAGCGTCCCTGTTAGGCAGATGAGTGAGTGTCCCTGTGCCTAATGGTGCCCTGGTGAGGCAAGAGACTTCCTAATTCAGCCACTGTCCCTGGGCCGCGGCAGTGATGGACTACGGCCAAGGTCTTCCTCAGGGCTGCAGCATAAAGTAGCGCAGCTCATTCATATCCCCACTCAGACGGCCACTCTGCCACTAAAGGCCCGGATATATTTCTGTTGCTGCAGAGAGTTATGGTTTGTTATTCTGGGAGGAGGAAGGTGGAGGTTGGATTGATTACTAGTCAGTATGAGGGTGGGGCAAATCTACTGGATGCTTTATGGTGGCCATGTTGAGATGAGGGATTGACCTGGCTGGAGGTTTAAGCCAAGCTGATCAATTCTGTGATCTTGAGGAGAAACTCTGATATTCTGGATGCACCCAGATTAGATATCTGCACAACAGCTGAAGAAAGTCTGTTTTTATTAAAATGAAATATATTTCTAATGGAGAAATGAGCGACTCAGGCATTTCATCAGGGTCAGCTTCCCTGCGGATCCTGCTCTGATCGGACAGTCCAGGTGCGTAAGCCTGAATGGCTCGGTAGAGGCTTTAAACGCTGCATCCCTCCTCTCCTTCTGTGTTGCCATCCATTCTGCAGGAAATCAATGCGGGACATCGGTAAACAGAGTTATGAGCTAGCACATCCATGCTTACTGCTGGCTGTTTATTGCTAGTGTGCGAGTATTAAGCTACAGCTGAGGGGCCTAGCCTGTCAATAGTAATAGTCCCTGTGGAAATGATAGCGTCTGAATAAAATCTCCCAGCTGAACAAACTCAAATACACTGAAGGCAGCAGTGGGAGGTCGTGACAGAGCCTCCCGTCATTTAGCAAATCCGCGTGTCTATAGCTATTATCCTTATCTACAGCTTCATATATTTCTTTATCTTTGCAGCTGTGGAGCATCACTTTGTTCAAACAATAAGATTCGTGGTCACAGGCATGCAGCAGGATGCACACAGCCAACAGAGACGTGGTCTTTCTTTCAAAGCGCCGTTAAACCACTTCATTTAAACTTCACTCTTCAGTCCATGTGACCTCCATTCATTATATTTTAACGTCATGTTCGGTGACTAACACGGACTTGGCTCCGGCAATGTCACGCACTTTTCACATTTCAGTTGAAGTTTCTCGCTTTTTGCGCAGCTTAGAAATCGAAATGAAACAACAGTCTGCAGACACGCCCGCAGCCCTGTGAAGCTGCGTTTGGGCACAGTGGTGCTGTGAGTCAAACAGTAACCCCAACATCCTCGTGATAATAATGTTAATATGCTGATGGTTGGCGGGGATAGTGTTGTGCTGCGGAATGGCTAAAAAGGCCCAGAAACAAACACATACCCCTGTTTTCGAGACACAGACGGCCGTGACACAACCTCGTCATTAATATGAGATCTCTGGTACGTGTGCATCCACACTGCTGGCTGTGCACCACAGTGACTTAGGCCTACGTGAACTCATGTGAAGTTCCCACATAAGTGTATTACTTATTCATGCGGGGGGGACTGTTGTTGTGTTCGTTGCTGGCAGCACCGAGTGCCGGGGCAGTCGGTGGGTTTGGGCGCAGCTCTGCCCCTCGAGGACAGCCCGTGGGTTTATTAGGACATGCTTCACATGACGCTCCAGACGCAGGCGCGTCACCTCTGACATGACAACGTTGGGCAGAGTTTACTTCAGAAAAAGGTCTGCAGCTGTGTGAGCGCGTCTGGGTATGTGTGCGTAAGGGCCTGGGTGAGTGTTGAGCGTGACAGGAAGTGTGTGTGTGTGTGTGTGGGGGGGGGGGGGGGGGGATAACAACCCTGCAAATTACAACCATCTTCAATTTTCCACATCAAGGCCTTTCTGGAGAGGAAAAGTTGCAGAATTTGAGGCGAGCTCCGGCATCCCAAATTGACCTGACTCACGAGTGCCCTTGAGAGTGAACTAATGCGAAAAGAGCAAAAGCAAACAAAGCTCTCGGTGTCTTCCTACTCTTACTCTCTGCTAACCAACAAGAATGTTTGTTCTGTTCCCTGCGTATATCCGTCCTCCCTGACGCCTGTCCTCCTCATTTCAGCGTGGCCTGGTCCAATGTCAGACACCAGCAGAGGTGCAGAGGAGGGAGAATCATTAGTCTAGTCTGTGAGACAGGAAGCATCAGCGTCATTACCAGTCATTAGTTCACAGACAGCAGGTCACATCGCCACCGCCACGCTGCCTCTCTCAATCATTCACACGCACGCTATGATGGAGTGACTCAGGAGGGCCGCCACGCCTACATCCTGCTGTTGCTGGTTCTCATGTTTGTGTCGGCTGATGCAGTGGCCGGAGGGAGCGTCTGTCTTGTGTGCGCGCGCTTCTCTCCCTGATCTGGACGAAGACACGCAATCATTTATTTTTATTCCTTTAATTCCGCAGACGCTCGCCCCAGATGCGAGGCTCTGACTCCCACCTCGTGTTTGAAGCCGGAGCGAGACCGAACACTAAACAAATTGACAATTATCATGCCAATCTTCGCCTCATTGGCTTCCAGCAGAGTTCAGAATAGACTTTAAAATGCTGCTGATTATTTTCAGAGCACCGCGGTTTAACCATTCCCTGTGTACTCACAGAGAGGCATTATCAGTCAAAAGCAAAGGATTTGAATTAAAATTTATTGCACTTCTGCAATTATGGTCCATATTGTTTGAAGCCAGCTGCCTGAAGACATTATTAGACTGGTGGGCCATTTCTCATAACCCCTTTTAAAATCAATTTCTGCTGGCATTTGATATTTACTGCTGTCTGGTTTTATTAGATTCATTTACCGTAAAGCATTTGTATTAATTTTGTAATTACTTTACCATTACGGATACAAAGCTCTTTGGGTTCCCTAATAAATTAGCTGAGAAGAGTGTGTGTGTGTGTGAATGAGCAGCAGGGAGGTAAGGTAACCATGCATGTACGGCAGGGGTGTGAATTAACAAATTATCCAGATTCCCACAGATAATTTGCCCCGATTCCATCTTTTTACAGTAATATGCTCGAAAATCATACAGTATGGCCCACTGCTTATCTGATTTCCACTATTCCTTTCCACTCAGACAGTGCCAATTTAGATTTAGATTTTTTTTTTAAAGAATTTTATACGTGCATCATGTTTTTTTTTTCCAAACACTGGGTTCACTATTATTTTCCTGGCAGCCTCACTTGTAGTTATGAGGAGTATACATGACACAGAATACACAGAATGAGGCAGACTGGACTACTTTTAACATTTTGCAAAACACATCACAGACCATCATCCACCTGATGCACAGTAACTTACACTGGTTGCGTGTGCGAGCCCTCTCTGGTGATAACGCCCTCCTTGTCCATCAGCATCTGCCTGAATGTGCTCACTTTTTGTCGAATCTCCTCTTCTGTGTACCTGAGGACAAACACGAAGACACAACAGTTAGTGGGGGCTCGCGCGTGTAGATTCAGCAGTAATGTGCAGCTCTGGCGTGCGGACGAGCAGCGGCTTTAAATAACAGCACTGAATGCAGGGGTGCCGCTGGAGAAGCTAATTGTCATCCGTCATAACTGCCAGATGCATCTGCATGAGCCATGTTGTTCCCCCCGTTTGGACGCACAGAGTGTGTGTCCAAAGAGCGTCCCCTGACCGCGCGCTAACCAAAAGCGACAGCAGAAATGATGTATATTCTGATGACTCACTGTCAACCTCCCCCGACCTCGGCGGGTTCCTCGTTCAGGCCTGCATGTCATGTTTTATTCTGCAATCGGAGCGCCGCAGCTCACCGAGTAAAGAATAACTGTGGGGCAGCGTGAGGAGCTCTAGACAGGCTGACAGACAGAATACTGCGCGCCGCTGCAGTGGCACATAAAAGAAATTACTGTCTGTGTCACATTGCAGCCTTTTACTCATACTTTCTAACTGAGGATTCGGGTACATTGTGACTGTCAGCCGATGCAACAGGAGTGAAATGATCAGTTATGTTTGCATTTCACTGTGATCGTATTTAGTGCGGCAGATATTAAATGAAGGAAACACTAAAATATTTCATGCATACAGTTTTGGGCTGCAGTAACAGCCTCTGACCACAGGCCTGATCCACTGACAGCTCTGCCATGGAGACGGTAATAAGTCAAGCAGCCTGTCTGGAGCGAGCGGGAGCGGGAGAATGAAGTCTTGTGCTATTCTACAGATTCTCATAGGATAAATGCATGTCTGTGAATTTGACAGAACACGGCCTCTTCAGTGCACTGCACAGCGAGCTGATCTCCTGGTCTATTCATGCTGTCTCCGCGCCATCTCCACGTTCTGCTCTGGCTGTGGTAAAAGCAGTGTAATGAGCTACAGAGGCAGAAAAAACATGAAGGGAGAGAAGAGGACGGGCGAGGGAGGGGAACGGGAGAGAATTAATAAAGCTGTGGATGTGTGGCCAGCAGCCAGACATCACAGAGTTAGACTGACTGGAAGCCTCCGCCATTAATAATCTACTGTAGTGTTCACATCAAGTTCAACAACGAGAGCATTTGTGAGGCGGTCCTGGGACACAGCAGTATGTTCAGATAGATTCACTAATTATCCACAGTTTTCACAGTAAATCGGTGATGAGAAAAGGAATGAAGCCTAAGACACACATCGGCTCCTTGTGTGTCAACATGCTGATATGAGATATTCCCTTATTTGGTAAGAGATACCGTCTGAAACGTGAGCCCCACTTGCAATAACCAAAGTATAGAGGCAGTGTCTGTCACTTAGTGCTGAAGCATAGACTTTGCTAGGCAACAATTTGTCTTTGTTTCTCTTAAAGGGACAGTTCAACATTTTGGGGAAAAGGGTTTCGATGGGTAGATTGATCCTACTTTCATGTCTCGGGGTTAAACATGAAGCTACCGCCAGGATGTTTAGCATAAAGATTGAAAGCAGCCAACCAGTATATTATCTTCTCTGACTTCTTCTCTTGCAGCACGAAGTGTAACTGTATTTGAGCCAGTGCCTGTTGTACATCCAGCCAGCCAGTTTCATTTTGCCTTTAGACAGGACCAAGCTGGCCGTTTCCCCCTCGCTTCAGTTTCTATGCTATGTTAAGCAAACCTTCTTCTGGCTATAGCTTCATATTTCAGGTTCATCCTTGTATCATTGCCCTAGCAACTCCAGAACTTCTCTTCAGTAACAGAATTATCCAATTATAGTTGTCTGTGCAGTCAGGGCACAGTGTGAGGAACTGCTAAAAGCTAACTTGGCATGTTTTTAATTGTTTAAGTAACCAAAATGTCAAAAGATACAGGCTAAAAAATGGGGTTCAACTTGTAGCCAACAGCGAGTTTAGGCTTGCTGTTTATATATCCCCTGCTGAGTTAGCCCAACAGGGTGTGACTTTGAAATCCCTCACTCTTGCATTCAGATTTCTCCTGATTGGAAATGAGGGACCCGACCCACAAGACAGCTGCAGACCTAAAATACTCTTAAGTATGTGACGACGTACCCTTTTGGCTGCGGTGTTTATTTACCTCTAGGTAATAACATGACAGGTGAGCTGCACCTGCAGGGGCGCTGTCTGTCACTCAGCGCTGAAACATAGACTCTTACTCTGCAGAGTCTCTTTCCCTCCCTGAGCTGGGGCTCATGGCAGGACCAGTTCTATAAGCTGGACTGTAAATTAACCAGTGGCTCATTTCAGCGTGGAAATAGCATTAGACAGAGGACTGTTTGCTTTTCTCAGATTAAATATAGCAGCCGATACCATGTATTCTGGGCTGGGTGCTATCAGCGCATTGATGGTGCGGAGAATGAGATTAGGAGTGAGATGGAGAGCTGAAATAGCTGGAAGATGGCCCAACTGAGGAGAAACCAGCCAGTGCGACAGCGCCATCAGGTCCTGCTGTACGGCAATCTCTCAGCCCAGCAGCTGTCAACTCAGCACAATGGAGGCCACAAACACACACTTTATATTCATGGCTTTCCATGCACGGAGCAGGAGCCATCACCATACGTTAGCCGCTTCCCAACAACTCTACAGTGTTGCCAGCCAGCCTTCGGATGTCTGCTGCGGATCAAAGATGGCTGTACAATAGGTAAAAGGGTGAGAAGGCTCATACAGGACGCTGGCTGTGAAAATGAATGTGCTCTGGCCAAACAGAAGCCAAAGCTGTAGGGCTTTCTCCTTCACATTGTGCTGATGATGGTGAGGATGTTAGCGCCTGCAGCTATCTCTATTGACACTCCAGCTCAAGCAAGGAAAGGAGGGTCAGAACTTGAGAAGCTAAAGCCTCTGTTGACATCTGACCCACAGAATCTCCTCTTTCTGCTTGTCCGGCACCTCTCTCTCTGTGCTCTCACTGAATCGCTTGATTCTGAGGCTTGGCACAGCTTCGCAGGATGAAGCACAGCAAAGTTGGGTTCTTTTTGATCGGTCTAGCTTACAAACCAAAGTCAGAGAGTGTATGCCCGGCAGTCGTGCTGCTTCAACAAAGAGCCCTGGGTATAGAAGTACAGGCGGGGAGAATCCCACTCAGCTCCTGAATGTACGCTGAATGTTGGACAGGTTCGCAGACAAAAAGAGGCGTTTTAGACTAGATTCTTCCATTCATCACTTCAGAGTTGCATTTAGGCAAAAGCAAGGGAAAAATCCACAGTGAGCGCTGAATCAATCTGTGTAAATGGCCACATATTGGATGTTTGTCAGAAGCCATTAGGATGAGCACACTGAAACCACACATCTCTCCTCTGCACATTTAATTAGCACTTCTTGCAGCTGTAAAGTTAGCTGCTTTCTGCCCAACACGCCATCTGTTCTGCCGCGACACAGCGCGGAGGAGGGACTGATTGCAGCGGTCACTCTCAGCAAGGCTGCGCGACACTGAAATCAAATTCAAATTAATATTAAACTGAGCACGGCACTTGTGTATGTTTGTGTGTGTGTGTGTGTGTGTGTGTGTGTGTGTGTGTGTATGGGTTGGGACTGTTCAGAGGCCAGAGTTAACCAAGTGGAGCCAAATGAAAGCCATTTAGCTGAGGTCTATTGCCAACGGCATGCAAAGTCCCAGTGATTTGGGCGGATGGATACAGGGGACATCGATCAGGTGTAGGGGCTCCCTGCCACCCCTGCATGAGAAATCACCACGATTAAAGAACTTGATTGGAGTAATTAGACAGCTCCGAGCACCCACAGACTCCCCCCATTAACTCACAATCCTGGAAAATGAATAGTTGTGGCCCAGAGACCATCCTTACGCGGATACTCATCGATTTGACGAGGACGTGCCTACGTGTGGGGCGTGTGGGTGTGTATCTGTGTGTGTGTGTGCGCCAGCGTTGGCTCTGCGTTTAATGTCTGAAGAGCCTTTTTCCACAAGTCGTCCCCAGGCGCTCCCGTTCACCTATCAAACTCTGCAGCCATCAATCTCACTGCAAAGAGTACAGAGGCAAAGCGATGCCAGTGTAGTTAGTGAGATTAAATGGCGCTGGGAACGCGGGAAGGCAAACCCGAACGCCCCCACATTTCTATTTCAGGGTCAGAATTAAAACAACCGACCGAGTGCCACGGTGAAATAGTTTAACTCTCAAGCGGAGAGGATGTTCAATGGATGCTCTTGACAGTCATAGATTTTGTGTTTAGCTAACAGATACTGGATAAAGCGGACACAAAGAGTAAAGGAGAGGGAGGCTACACCTTTCTCTCAATATATAAGCCGCTCTTTTCACCTCCCCCACAGTGTAAGCAGATCAATGGTTGGAGCAGCACAATCAGCCATTGCTGCTCTTTCTGATTGCTCATCTTCTCTCAGACCTCCCGCAACAACAGCATTTGAAGCCGTTTTGTGCGGCGCGGTCAATGTATAAAATGGGTCATTCTCCCCGAGACGCTTTCTCCAATTTTCAGTCTGATAGGACCTGGGCTTATCGTCTTATTACGCAGGGTTTAGCTTCCAGGAAAACCTCCATCAGACAGAGATAGTTATTTGCTCTGGCCTCAGAGGCTCTGAGAGCAGCTCTCTTAATAAGATCTGAGCTACTGTACTCACATCACTTGCTATTCAAAAAGTGTTGCTGTTGATGTTATTAAAGGATTACCGCAGCAGTGGTGGCCAGAATGCAGCTATTTTGCACAGGACTACAATTAACATCCTCCCTTACCGTCTCAGTTCACTGTAGACGGGTGTCTTCGCATTAATTTGCTTGTGTGCAAACACAAATTCAGTTATGCCTCCCCGTGTTGTGTTGCGTCTTCTTTGCTTGTGCCCGGCTACGCCTCTCTACTCCTCTTTAAAACCAACAGATATTAATTTTTCAATGCGCACATGCACATCTAATTTTTCTGCTCGGTGAAGCAGAAGGAGTAATATCTTCTGCCCCTGATTCAAAACATTGGTGGCACACACAGTTTCGTGCGCGCATAAAAAGCAGACACTTTGCTACGGGTGGACAAAATCATCCCAGCGCTTCTCTGTTGCCAAGCTGCGTGGGTGTCTGTGAGTGCATGGATTGCGCGGCCGCATACATGAGTATGATGGAAGCTGCGTGTAGCCTGCAGACTGGAGTGAGAGAGCGCTCATTAGAGAGCTGCAAAAAAAGGCCCAGACACCGCAGAAGTTCAACTCGTACACAATCATTTTGCCCCAATTAGCGTGGAAAAGTCCCCTGAAACAGAAGCCGGACCTTTGCATGCAGAGCAGCCCTTGAGCTTGATATCAGTCAGTGGCCGCCGTCATCATAAGGGAGTCAGGCTTGGTTACAAGTAGACTCTAAGCATTTGTTGAATGGTTCAGGACATGCAGTGTGATCCAATGGGGCTTCAATTATGGACCATCTCCTCAAAGAGCGACTCCTACAGATCATGCCTGATATGGCCCCATGTATGTAACCTCCAGCACATCAAATATAGATAAAAGGGCAATGTTCCCTGCAGCGGTGGCGCGCTCGGTGCACCATTGAACAGGGGACGCTGCCAGGCCTTGAATAGCTAAATGAACAGACTCCTTTAATTGCTGAGGCTGTCTAATTGGCTCCCAGGGTGAGGCCATCACTCATGACAGACTATTTATCCTGGTCTTATCTCTGGAGAAGAGCACGGCTGGATTGGGGGTTCTGTGCGTAAAGGCAGGAGGGGGAGTGTCTGTCGTGCTGGCAGAGTTAGAGAAGGAGGCAGGCGTCCAACCTGTCCCCCAGCCTAATCCTTCACCGGGGCCTCAGTCAGGATGGGGACTCAGGGGTGACGTAGAGGCTGAGACCGCTGGCTTAAATCCACAACAAATGAAAACAGACTCCAGCCACCATTTTAATTGTGTCTAATGCCTGGCATTGCTCTCCCTCTCTATCCCCATGTTTCATCCCCCGCTCTATCCCTTAATCCTGCACACATGCACACACACACACGCTCTCATTTAAAGAGGAACATTAGAAATTGGAGAGGCAAGGGGAGCCGCGCTGTGCCAAGCTGGCAAATGAGATTCTACTTTTATTATAGCTTAACAAGATGACTCCAGCCCGTCCAGAGCTTTAACACTCAGCTGAGCGGCCGCCGTCCTTCAAGTGCGACTCTCTGCCAGCTGAGCCCGTGCAGCCTGACGAGTCAGTCAGGCTGGTCGGTGCTCTTCTTGTGTTCTGTCATCATTAGCCAAGCTGCTGCCTGCCACTACACAGTTTCACTCGACATCATGACTCTTTTACATCACACTCAAACCAGGAACAACCACGTCTCCTCCAAGCCAGGAGGTGACCGGACTCTGACAGATGGCTGCAGTGCACCCCCTCTTTTTTTTTTTTTTTTTCTAAAGTCCAGCAGTTTCCTTTCAGCTACATCAATCTGTCGTAGCTCCACCATTACCCTGCAGTCTTAATGAGGCCCCCGCTGCCTGACAAACCCCGTCACGCTCAGGGAAGGAGGGCCGGGAAAAGATAAGTGGAAGAAAAGGGAAGTCTAATCCATCTCCACTTTCTCAAAAAAAAGGAAAAAAAAGAAAAAACTCCACGGGAGCACTGATGTAATTCATCTCCATACTCTAAAACGGTCCAATCAGGAGAGTGAAAGTGAGGAGAAGACCAACGGTCCAACACTGTGGCATTCAAGATTGTGCCTGTCACTTATTGTATCTAGGCTTGACCGAAAAAAAAAAGAAAAACAACAACCCCTCACTAATTAGCATGACCTTTATTCAATTTAATCACCCTCCCCTAATATATCAGGGATTAGCCGGCTTTCTGTAATTGACGAATGTGATGTGCATAAAATGTCACAAGGTATCAGTGGGGAGAGTGAATTTTCTCTGTACCGACACGGGATCACAGAGCTCGTCATTAATTACAGTCTCAGCTAGCCGGGAGTTTGCCTGCGAGCTGTGGTTATTCAAGCAGCAGTGTATGTGCGTGTGCGTGCGTGTGTGTGTGTGTGTGTGTGTGTGTGCAAACCAGCCTGAGAAAAGCCTTGAGATTGTGGATTAGGGCAGACTGCAGTCACTACAATTTTCATGGCCATGGTGTGAGCACACACTGAGCACTTCCTAACTTTGTGCTGCAGGGCACATATCATGCTAATGAAACACACGACGCTGTGCTGCAGGACTGTCTCTATGGCAACCTCTCTAATAACTGCTTAATTGACTATTAACTACCTAAATAACTTTGATAACTTGAAGATAAAGCTTTTAAGGCAATGTTGGCTGCAAATATGCAAATGACGGGTGAGTAATGTTGCGTCTGTGACAAGACTGTGAGGCAAAAATGGCTGCAGCCTCAAAATGAATGAAAAGGAATGGATGAAAGGGTGGGCGTTTGTGTGTGTGTGTGTGTGTGTGTGTGTGTGTGTGTGTGTGTGTGTGTGTGATTTTCATCTGTGAGGTAAAACAAAGATGTCATTTGTGTCATTGCCGTCATTTATGGGGAAGCGACATGGTGCAGTCACGGTTCAGGGGATTATCTGGATTTGTTGCTCCAATCGGCTAAAATCACATTATTTTTATATTTTACCAGGGAAAAGGTGCATAAACAAATTGTATTCAAATGTTTGGATGCAGATAATGAATAAAATGATCTTTGTTTGTTTCTATCTTTGTTTCTGTTTTTTCTTTTCTTGTTTTTCACAATTTTCAAGGGCTGAATTTCCAGCACGCTCTGTTCTTGTCACAGATCACTCTAATTGTTGGACTGAGGACAGCGTAGCCTCCCCTGACACTCATGAAGTGGCCGGACTCAGCCAGGCCCTCAATCGCCTCCCTGCTTCTCCACAGGTGCCCAACCAACAAGGAGGAGCCACTTGAACAGTGACAAGGACATGCTCCTTCACTCAGTAGCTGATTGTGAACATTGCCAATTATGTTAAATGGGGCTGCTGGCCAAGCAGGAAGCACTAAGATCCCTGCCAAAATGGTCCCAGTAGAGTCCTTCACTTAATATTGAACTGTTTCTTATTCCAGGAATCAGTTCTCTCCAGGACCAGAACATCCCTGCGCATAACCACGCTCATTTAATTTGTGGAAAATTTGCTTTTTGTCATTCGCTCCTCGACAACATTATCTTCAAACAAAGATGCACTGCCTTTAAAGTGAATGAAAATCAACCTTTTTCCCTGTTCCATGCTTCCAAAAATGGCCAAATCAACAATACAGCTGATATGCACCACAGCCCCTCGTGTTTACTACACTCCACTGCAGAGCCTGTTGGGGTTTTTTTTTTCTCTTCCCAATATCGCAACGAAAATGACTTTTGGCAGGAAACAGATTTTGAATGTAATGTTTTGGTGCAGCTTGTGAACTCAGCACCCCTACAGGTACATACCTGTCAACGTCAAGTTCTCTACTACACGGAAAATGCTTTCATAGCTAACACTCCAAACAGCTCCACAATAACTGGATTGTAAAGAAAAGATAAACAACTACGGTTTCCCTGCAAATGGTAATGTCACTTGACATCCAATACCCAATGCAACTGGAGAGCTTACTCGCTTGTTGGGTTTTTGTGCTCGATATATATTGGGCTTCATGCAACAACACATTTGTATTTGTATCCTTTTTCAGCGAGGCTTGCTCAAATAACTGTTGTGATTCCTTTAAGCGTCTCCAATGCGCAAGCCTCTCGATTCAACTTGATGAATACCATCTGTGCATGAGTAGCTGTGCGTTTGTCAGATCTGATCTTCAGCAAAATCAATGGCCCAAAACTGCAGTGCAGGACTCTGTTATGCAAGATTCATTCACAGAGTGTCACTTAAGATTAAAAGAAATATTTCACTCTGGAGCTTCAAGTCCCACTGTCAGCAGAAGGAAACGTAGCAGACGTCGCAGTGTCAGTAGTCATATTAGGGGAACAATTAGAATATATGAATGCCACTGCCAACGCAATGGCATCTGTGATAACAAAGAAACAGCGTGATATGATGCTCGATGCACGCAAAAAATGTTCTGCTAAAGGAAAGAGGAAGATGAATCAGATGGGAGGAGGTCAAGCAGAGATGATGGATGAGATGATATCGCACAGCAGGTCCGATATTCACTCACCTCGCTCTGCGTTTGGTTTCCACCATCTCCTGAGGGAAATATCTGGCTCTTTAGCTACTAAATGCTCAACTGATTTCACCAGCAAGTCGCTAATTGTGTCCGTTGGGTTGTCTGTTGCTGACTGTGCAGGTAAGTGATTTACTGCTTTTTCACTGAAAGTGCCTTGTGTGGCCAGAACACATATATAACAGCACTACGAGAGCAGTGAGGCTGAACCGAGACAGTAAATTTACAGATCGGACAGATACGCAATGAGCAGAAACTCACTAAAGCCGTGGGGAGCTGCAGATTAAGCTGATAATTCTCTAAAGGTTCATCACCTTTCACATTCTCACATGGTTTTTACTTTGTTATAGTCAAAATACTGATTACTGCTGCTCAAAGTTCATACTGGACCACTTACCCCTGCTCCTCCATCATCTCCTGGAGCTCCATGCATTTGAGCTCTACCCTCCTCTTCCTCTCGTGGTCCAGAATCTCTCTGTGTGGCTTTTTCACCAGGACAGGCTCCGTTTTGGGCTCCTCCTCTTCCTCCTCCTCCGTACCTGGCTGTCCCTCCTCAGCTTTAGTTTGCAGGAGTGCAGCCGGCGCCGGCCCCCCTGATCCTGTGGCTGTTCCTGGTCCTGCTCCGGGGACCACGGGCTGGGCCATCCCGTTTGCACCGTCCTTAGGAGATGGCACCCTCGCAGCATCGTACATGATTACTGAACTCTGTGGAGAAACAGATGACGGAGAGAACTTGAGAAATGAACAGTGGCGTTTGTCAACATCTTTCAAAGAAGCCTCATTTGGGTGGATTTATGAATGAGCTATGAATACTCAGTTGATGGTTTTGAGACTATATAATCTTTAAAGACATGGCATACATCGAGAAAATGAAAATCTAAAACAGTTCTTCACTTTGACAACAGTGTAGAGCCCCTTGATCTCCCCTTTATGGTCCCTGAACCCCTCTTTGACATCTGCAAAGCTGCCAACACATCCAAAATGCAAAACGTCACTAACAAGCAAAGATTTGCTGAGGCCCACTGAAAGGTGAGCTGAGAAGTTAATGCCTCTGGGCGGGCTGCAGCGTTTCTGTCTGAACTGAGCAGTACCCTTCACACACATCAACATACTGTACACTCGTGCACACACACACACACACACACACACCTTGGATCTTGAGTACATGTAGACATGCATTGCCAGAGACAGCGCTGGCAGCAACTTCTGCTCCATGAGTCAACAGCCCAGTAGTGCCTAGAGGCAGGTTAGGGGGGAGAGAGTGAGAGCTAAATTCCTCTTCAGAGCGCCCCTACCTCCTGGACCAAAAGGAAGCTGGAAATAAAGGTCATACTCTAAACAAACAGCATGAAAGCTGAATGAGGAGGACAGAGGGAGAGGCTGAGGAGTTTAAGGACACAGAGACCCGGACAAGTCTCCAGAATGCGTAAAGTATCGATTCGTCTTTAACAGAAGTTGACTGATCTCACTGTATGGATGCATTCTTTCGTTTGACCTTTCTGTTTCAGGCTCGTTTGCTGATGAAATGATGAGCGTGTCATTTTGGTGACTAAAAAGTCGTCTGGTACAAGTGCCTGGCTCTGATAAAGATGGATTGTCCTGTTGAGGCCAGTGTAGAACATGAAGGCCTTCACGTGCCCATGAGCCTCCGCTGCCCAGCACCCGTCCTCTCCCTCTACGACTAATGGCTTCATTTTTCACTGAGGAGCCAAGACAGCCCGGCTGAGGCACTTCATCACTGTCACACATGGGGGGAGTGGAGACAGGATGACACCCAGGCTGGACGGACAAACCTCCAGAAGCACACTCGCATCTCATCCAAGCCTACTTCATCTAATCGTGGTGAGCGTGCGAGCAGCTTGCGCCACGTATGCAGGCGGTTCTCTCCACCGGAGCTGGTTCTGGAAGTCTTTGACTGGTTAATGGGGATGTGCTTGTTTTTGAAGTGCAGCGCTATGGTAAACGAGCCGTGGATCCGTGCGTAGCGACACAGCGCTCGGCTGACAGAACAGGTGGCAGGACAGCAGGAGGCATCATCGCTGAATCTATTATACAGTAAATCAGCACTTGATATTCCATGACAGCAATCTCTCATCTGCACACGCTCGTCCCAAAAAAAACAACAACTCTGTGGAAGATTCTAGGGAGAAAAGCCCTCATCAGGCCTTTAAAACGACATTCAGGTAGACCAGAGGAACATAAAGAACCTTTGTATGAGACAGGGAAAAGTCAATTAATATGACCGTGTATTCTGCTAATTGAGCAGAAATGTCAGGACAGGAACAATAGGTTGCCTTCCTGGTTCCTCACTTCCAGTTTGTTTTAATTAGACCAGGTGGTCTGTGGCTGTGCAAGCCTGAGCCGGAGAGCTCAGGTCTGGATCTTTTAGCCGGAGGGGGGGACCATTGCTAATCCCATTTGTGATGGACATCATGTCTTGGCCACTGGGTCATTCGTGGTAACAAACCACGATTTTCACCACATGCACCCAGCAGAAAAAAAAAAAAAAGATGTTTGAAATTCAACGGTAATGAGCTTAGATAAGATGAAGATATCATCTGAGGATCTGCGGGATAGCACCGTCCCATCTCAAATGAAAATCTCCACATCGCCAGATGTGGGAGTCAAAAGCTGCGGGCCAAGCTCCAGTCTGTGTTAAACCACGCTGTAAATATCGAGCCATCTCATTATACTAATGCATCATTCCACAGTCATTCCTTTTGTTCCCTCGAGGGGAGGAGGGACGGGAGCGGGGGGGCAAAGGAATCTGTTCTCTTTCAAGTTAAGACAACTAAATCATTTAATTGTGTAATGAAAAAAATCAGAGCAGAAAGGGAGGGTTGTCAGCTCCGAGCTGATAAGGCAGCAGAGCACACAGTTAATTGTGCGCGAGTCCTCTGCAGGGACTGAAGGTTATCTGCAGCCTCTGTATTAATGGTGCCACCAACCTATTCTGCTATTATTGCGAGGGCGTATGAGACTGTCACATCCCAACAAACACTGCTTGTAATTAGTCATCACGCTGAGTGAAGTTGTCTAGCCACATGCACCAAGTGTCACCATCAGTTATTTCAAATCACAAAGAGATCATGTGCACTTGAACATTCAGTATTCTGTTTGGGAGCAAAGACACTGATCGGTTTTGGAAATAAAGGAGCTATTATCTCACATCTCCTCCTCATCACGGGGAGAGAAGATGCTTCTTGGCGTCTACGCCTGTGGTTTCCTGCTGTAGAGGCCTCCGCTGTGTCAGCGACGCTGCCCGTCATCTGCTGACAACACACCATAACCAACAAAACAAGCGTGCAGTGTAAAACAATGTTTAATCTAAGCGGCTTAATGTGCTGGTGCTCACTAAATGTTGAAGGGCTTCAACACGAGCGTCGGGATCTCTCAGTGAAACAGTCGGCCGTGCGGGGCCGTGTGCGGATCACGCACTTAAAGCTCAATTACTAAGGCTAACATTCACTGAGGCCACACAGTGGAAAAACCGGAGTCTCATCAGAAAACTAAGGTTGCATTAGGCTAATGAGACATTAGAGAGGGGATTGCCTGGACTTGAGCCACAGGGTGATTATAGGACACTTTTTCCACGGAGGATTTTATTTAAACATGTCAGTGTAAAAAGCAAATGACACTGTCGGTATTATAGTCTGTAGCCCCTGCACTCTGAGATTTGATTATTTGGATGAGATCAACAGCTGACTGCCTGCCATCCATTAAATTGCATTCAGAAGAGTAGCAAACTAACGATAAGTGACATTTGGTTAAAATTCGGGCAACATTTGGATAGAGACTATTAATTAATGCCCGCTCTTAGGATTAATTGCAAATGTAACTTTTTTGTTTTGTGTTAATTAGCAGATATTAGCACACTAAACTCGGTAAACAGTGATCAAAATAAACATTATACGTGCTATTCCATGGCATTCTGCGATGCTGTGGACTGTGGAGCTGGTCACGACCATATAGAAGCAAAAGTCGAGCATGAAATGTATTATTTCTGCCTAAAAATACATTTTGGGATGAAACATTGCAGCTTGGCATCAGTACGTTACAAATGTCATGAAAAGCCAATGTCAGCCGTATCTTTGCATCTGCGTTCTTCATTCGCTCCATCAGACCTTTCAGAAAATGTGCAGCCCGCGCTTTAATCGCTGCGTTCTGTGCGTTTGAAGATATGAACATACTGCTCTTTTTCTTTTTTTTTACAAGGTAAATCTACACAGCATGGCGCTTTCAGCACAGAACATATGTAGGGCCATCTGTACATTTAGCCCTGTTAATGTAAATACTGTGGCTACTGCAGCCCGCCGTGTTTAACTACAGGAGAGACTACGCAGATTCTGAAAGAGCAGCAGTTTTCATCCTTGCAGTCGTATATGAATATCGGGTGATCGCTGACTGATTAGATGTCTTTCAGCCATTATTGATTTATATCATCCGGCAGTGACAGAACATCAATAAGGAAGGTAGAAATGTCTCTCAAGCACTGCTGAGTTACTGCTGCAACAGTCCAGTTTGATTGCAGTTGTTCCATCTTATTGTATCTTCAGCTTATTATTTTGATGCCTAATGAAAATGTGCGGATAGGTTAATGTCACTGGCTTTGCTGTTACAGAGATAAAGACACGAGCGCGCTTCAATCTAGTTTGTGCCTCAGAAGATCTCGGGCTTGTTTAAGTAGATTCCATTTCTCCCGCTTCAGTCAAGAGGGAAAAGCGGAGAGGTGGGACTGGACACCTCGGAGCCACTTTCCTCTCTAAAAGCAGACTCTCTCTCTCTCTCTGTCACCCCTCGCCCCCCTCTCATAGCACGCCAGGTCACTCTGTGTTCTGCACAAAGGCTCCGATGATTGGATCTCACTCAGCGGTGGCTGCACCTCAGCCATGATTGCAGGGTGGCAGTAACAGGGGGCCTGACCTTGACTGAGGCTGGCAGAGAGATGCTGAAAAACACATCCTGGGAGGCTATCTCTAAAAAAAATAATATGCCCTTGTGAAAACAGAAATATTCTTAGTCGAGCAAGGCATGTCTCCTGGATATACTTTGTGTGCATCTCTTAGAAACACCTGACTGTATCTCACCGACGGTGTTCACTAACATCCCCCACCTCTCTCCGTCTCCTATCTCCTGCTTTCCATCACACCTTTCCTCCAAAATAATCTGCCCCTTGGCTGGAAGCTTGTGTTTTGTTTTTAGCACTTTGGCACCCAGAGGATGTGTTTAGCTCACCCAAGGTCAGCTGTCTTCATTCCAGGCACGTTGGATTGCTGCCGGGTGCCGGGAAACAAGCAGCCTCAACTTTTTCTTTCTCTCTCTCTCTCTCTCTCTTTTTTTTAATCGTACTTGGATGGAAGGTGCATACGAAATGAGCAGCGGAGGTCTGAGGAATGGTAATAGAAAAGGAAGGAACAGTCATGCAGGGCGGCCTTGTTTGAACTTGAAATGTGGGATCAAAAGTTCTGACGCGTGTAATTTCTCATTCACCTCCTCTGTTTACCAAAGCTCCGCTGCTCGCGCTCGTGCACTTTCGCAAGTCACAGCGAGACCATGCAAAACACGACAAGAGAGACGGACTTCAGCTGAGACACTGGCAGAGTTTTGCGCAGCGGCTCCTCTGATTTGGTAAATTCATGCCCTGCCACAGCCCACCATTCAGCTGACTTTATTAAAGAGACATGGGGTTAGGCGGAGTATGAGCAGTTTCTGTTAAGTGCTTCACTTACTTTTCTGTCGGGGCTTTGGGAGCCGCAGCACAGAGTGAAATAAGGCTTCGGCTGTAGTTGAGAGAGACTTCTACTCTATCAGGGAGAAAGAGAGGGCTGGAGCAGAGCAGGGAATAGCAGCTGGAGCCTGCTTGATGCTGCTGTGCTAAAGAGCTCCAGCAATAGCATTTAGATCTGCAAACACCTCTTCTCTGAGACGCAGAGCTCTGCAAAAACTGCGCTTTCATGTATGGATCTGCTAGTAAAAAAGCATCATTTGGATCTATACCGTGAACAGGATTATAAAAAAAACATGTTCATTACTAAACTTGAGATAGAGAGGGAGGCGAGAGGGTGGCTGAAAAATGTTGGCCCCTGGTAGAGAAACATCCTGGGCGACTTCAGAGACAGAGAGTGTGACGGAAATAAACCACCTCTGTCCCATTTCCAGCACAAAGAGACGAGCGCGAGTCACCTCGGAGGAAGAGATGCTGTCTATAAGGTGACATCTGGGCTCATCCTGGCACACAGTTCAGCTGTGGGTTGACAATCCGGGGGAGCGCGCGCTCGACCTCAGAGAGGGGCTTTGAATAATTTGCCCTGCTTTGCTCCCTGCGGATCAAACTGTGCTTTTTTTTTTTTAAATCTCTGCGGTTCTACGGCAGGTTTACATCTGCTCCAGCTGGCTCGTGGCACAAATACATTCACTCTGCTCAAACTCAGAAACTCGGCTGTGTTGCCATGTGCGCCGTCTCAGGGGAGAAATGATTAGCATAGGACTGCCTCTGATGCGATTAGTGGGGTCACTGGCAGGGGAGAGATGGGCTCAGGTCTGCGTGCCTGACTCAGCCCCTGCTTGTCGGTGCACTGCACATCACAGCGCGTCTTCCTCTGAGCAAACACGGGGTGGTATTCAAATGACGATGACACTGATAGAGCAGGATTACTGATCCCAAATCGCCTTTAATTACCTCTTGAGCTTCTTCTTGATGACAGAAGTCTGACCTTAGAATTAAAATATTCTCTTTCAAAAACTCCTTTTTCTTAAATGTATTATTCCTCGGCGAAATGATACTGTTTAAAAGAGTTTGCACAACTCAAACGAGGCCACATTAGCTGCTGCTGGTAGAGCGCACCCCAATCTGTCAAACTGCTGGCAGTCGGGCAGCATTGTGGGTAATGTATGCGAGGAAAAGTAACGTGCAGCGTTCTCTAGCTCTGCCATGCAGCCACTTCGGTTACAGGATAGGATCCCCTCTGTCTCTGCAGCACAGCTGACACAAATGAGAGCAGATCTCATTGAAAGCGCAGCCTGGCACGTCAAAGACAAAACTTCAGGAAGTTACAAAACAAAAAGGTCATGCTTCATTCTTCAGTATATCATTTCAGTCCATGCTGAGTGCATTAATGGATTCAGCCTCGATCGCGTGTCCCCGCTTACACAGCAGATCCATCTTAAGTTGCACTTCAGGTTTCATCAACTGCTTCGGCCTTTGTTCCACTGCTATAAGCTTCGGCGTTCCTTTTAGTCAGCAAAGCAGGGTTGTTTTTTTCATGATACAGCCGCAGAGCGCCTCTGAAAGCGAACTGAAAGTCGGGCTGCAACAAAATACGGTACGCTGCCGAAAACCTCTTTCCAACTCAGTTTGTCGTCTTATTACATTTCGAGAATGAGTCAATAAATTACCCCCTTTCTTTCCAAAGTGCGAGTTAATCTCGGAGGGATGAAATGATGTTCGCAAAACTTCGGTCAGACTTCTCCCCGTGACTCATTTTACTTAGAGGGCAGCAGGAATTGAACAGCAGAACTAAGCAAAAGAGGGAAAAAAAAGTCATCTTCTATTCAAGGATAGAGATAAGAGCAATTTCCTCATCTGTGTCCTTTTTCCCTCCCCGTCTCTTTCTCGTGCTGGGAATGTCAGAGAGCCATCTGGAGATTAGCCTGCCCCATGCGACCTCCGTCCAGCCCCACCATCCATTATAGAATTTATCAAACGTCCAGCAGACATGCTAGGCTAGAATTAGCTCATCACTGCAACCAGCAAGTGCTTCTGTGCGTGGCGGTTGGCGGTCCGTGTGTCTCGCGCAAATCCAAGTGGTCTCCCGCCATCATTATTTTCATTTTGCCCATTTTGATCTTTCTGAACTACTACTCACAAGTGGTTAAACTCAGCACTCAGCAACAATTGCTCATGCATTAACATTTCCATTAAAGTATGACTGACTTTTTTACGATAACGATCGAAATGAATCCTGAAGGCTTCTAGCTCAGACAGAAAGGGGATGTTTCAATATAGGTTTCTCAAAGAGGCGATGCTGCTGTAGCACTTGTAACTTGCCGCGACCGTCGCACAGTCAGCTTCAAAGAAAAATCTAATTTAAAAAGTTAGCACACCCACAGCGCTCTGGGTGAAGGGACGCTTGAAAGCGACAGAGGTTCCTCCTCAAAGGGTCACCGAGGAGTGGACTGCGTTACATCAGGAACTGTGAATTTTCAGAGGGATGTACATTTGTGTAAGGAAACACAAACACAGACACGTTGTCATCACAGGTGGTCTCTGTTAGTCCGGTGGCAGTCAGCCTTATTTAAAGCTGCACCGGGGAAATCTGACGATATTCCACAGTACTCCACCTATTTAATCATGTTTTAACACTGTATGCTTTGAAGACATCTGAAGACATGGTGCTGATATGGATGAAATCTCTCTTATCCACCTGCCTGCTGCGTGCGGGTGATTGAGCCAGTCAAAGAGAGAGTTGGCTGAATAGAGTCAGTGCCTGCAGCGATCTGAAGCCAATCTCCAGACTGCTGCAGCACAGAAATGAGGCTGTCCTCTTTTCCACCTGCCTGCGCTGCTGCTCTTTAATTGACACAGCACTCTGAAGCGCTGAGCGATCAGCTTCCTGATACAAAGTGATGCCTGTCAGTTACCGGCAGACGTCCGTTCCCTGAGTGCAATCACCCCTGGACTGCAGGGACATGCCTCCGAGACTTCCGCGCAAGAGCACCTTCGCCTGCTGCCGAGTGCAGCGCACACTTTCATCCCGCATAACAACCACCTTCTCCCAATCATAGGAAAACAACAACAACAACAAAAACTTTCAGACAATGCCCCTTTTCATTTCCCTAAGGAATAAAACTTGTCAGGAGTTTACAGAGGAATTGTTTTGCTCCGAGCAGCCAAAGGGCTGATTCTAAATACAGGTTTGCTGCATACACCTTTCCTGGATTGTAATCACCAGCAGCCAGCGGCCCTCGAGTGCTGTCACACAGCTTTATGCATAACAAATATCATGCAGGCTGCTCAAACCTCTGGTTAATTACACTGGGGACTCAGACTCTCTGTCACTTAGCTCCGGGTGAATGAACCAAATGATTCTGTTATTAGTTCTCAACCAGCTAACGCCCTTTTTACTGCTGTTTTGTTTTAGTTCAAATGTTCCGACCCGAATGTTTCTGACTGATTACTGAAAATGGAAAGATAACGATTCGTGACATTTCTCATTTATCAGTGCAACATTAGCAGTGTGGAGCTGGAGTGATCGGCATGGCGGTGTGAACATCTGCAGGTCATCTCTTGCCTGAATAAAAATATTTGATTTGGTGGAATATTAAATAGCTCTAATCAGCGAGACTTAATTCTCTGTAGTTCAGTTTTATCTTTCTTAGTCAGAACAGTTTTGCCTTTCTATTGGCAAGTATCGTGAAAGGTTCAAGATACAGTAAAACCTTGTAGCTAATTAAGTGAAGAATGAGTCCCCCGCGCACTCACACCCACAGAAGAGAGGCAAGGACAGAGGAAGAAGGCACAAGGCCAAATGAGACTGGCTGTTTATTGGTTTTGCTGCTCTGTGGCTTCAAAGAGCACTTTTCCATCCAAAATTATAACAGCTGGGATTTTAAAGGACCCTCCAAGCTGGTTTATTGGCTCTCAAAGCCGTTTTATGTTGTATCTGTTTAGATTAAGTACTTTGCACCAAAATTATGGCAGTTTCCTGCGCTGTGTCAAAATGTATATGAGTGAGAAAGCAATTAACAGTGGTGAATATGAGCTGCAGCTATAGCTAACTTACTGACGTGGTAAGACGTAGAAAACAGTACAAGAGCTTTTGTTTCCTTCATTTTAAAAGCTGCTAGCGTGGAAGTAAAGGTGAAGTTGACGTGAATTTAAAATGAAAAAACCTTTTTCTGCTCAGTTTTGATTAATACCACATTCCTTAATTTTATTAATATGATTTTTAAGACGTAACGTTCACTAGCATTTGTTATTTTCTCTCCTGAGGGTCAGACTTTGGCAGAGCAGTAAGCTAAATGCTAACATCAACATGCTGAAATGCATGCATGCATAAAGTGAAAAAGCTAGTATGCCAAAGTTAAGCAGGTACAATGCATCCAATGTTCACACTTTGAATAGCAGGTTAGCAGAGTATAATCTGTTACCATAAGAGCTAAACACACAGTACAGCTGAGGCTCATGGGAATGTCCATGTTGTATTGGAAAAGTTATGCTGAGGGGAAACTATCTGCATCAAATTAATGGAAATTTATCCAATATATTCGGAAAGAAACCCGACCAACCAGCCGACGTCCACGGAGCCACATGACTAGCATGGCTACAAACACGGCTGCTGGATCTCAGGCGGTGGTAGAACTGTTCAAAGTGTGCGGCGCAGATGAAAGCTGAGGGGAAACTCATATCCAGTCCCTTCTAAAGATTCGAAATGGTAGAGGAACGTTCAGATCCGGCCTCTTGCTTCCAGTTTACAGCAGACACATCCACAGCTCCATTTCCTGGCAGACTAGCAAGATTGTAATACGTGCATCTGCTGCTGGCATATAGCATATGACTCCAAATGGATCTTAGCCAACAATGTATTTCAGTCCTTATTAAATCCGGCATGTTGACTGAGATGCCACGTTCTTATTTATAGCTACAGCCGTGTGTGCTGGGTCCATGTACACTGCAGTACCGCCTGCTCTGGCTAATTAGATGGTTTCTTGTTCCCTCTAACATGTTTACAAGCGTTATTAATACCCAGTAAATACATTTTGGTCCCTTCTCGTGTACTGTTAGATCTAAAACAACACACAGAGGAAGATCCAGTTCAGTGTTCAGCCATGACAAAGTAAATAAAGCTTCATTTTGAGTAGTAAAGAGTGCGGAGCTGCGTCATGTTTGAGCATTAACTGCAACATCTGGAATAACATCATGTTCAAAGCTTGATTGAAACTATACATAGAATCATGCCTTTCCGACACACAATGTGCAATACCTGAGATTAAATTAAACTCACAGGTGGTGCTGTGCTTTTAGTCTTTGGGCTTATAATGGTCAAAGAACCCTTCACTGTGAGTAGGGTCCCCACCAGTAAAACTTAAAACACTGAGAAGACAGAAGAAATGGTGGGGAATATTAGCTTAGATGACGGCAACGACGCACCATTTATCAACAAGCTGCATGTACGATCTGTGAGGGTTTTGAGGAAGAGCCACGACTGCGCGGAGGAAAGAAAATATCTCCGCTGTTGTCAAAAAAGACAAACAGTCAGGCGGTTTGAACAACTCGATACAACACCCACTTGATGTTACAGAAGAATGATTAAAGGTGTGAACCGCGTCTGGTGACAGCCCCTCCATCGTTTATCACTGTGCTCATATTACAAGTTATAATAATAGCCGTACTTATGCTTTGTGTGCGCCGCTAACTATTAATTTCCACTGTGTGTGTGTGTGTGTTTGTGTTTTTCTTAGAAGTTGAAGTCCGTGCACAGGTTGCTATGGTAATAAAAAATCATGAATGTCAAGCTGAAGTGTGTGTGTGTGTGTGTGTGTGCATGTATATATATGGATATAGATATATAGATATAAAGATAAGTGGGGGAGAGGTTTTAAGGTTCACAGTGTTTTCTCCAATCACAACCACAGATCTATCCACTTTCACATCAGCGTCTGTAAAAACGGAATTAATTCTGCTTTTCTGTAATTTTTGAAATGCATCTCATTTCATTACGGGCGCACACAGATCCCCCGATGGCCGCTCCACGCTCCGTGGGTGAATCAGGCTTCATAAGAGGCATGAGCTGTTGGCTTGTCCTCTGAGTCATGGCATTCACAGCTGTCGGCCGAGGGCTCTCGAGCCATGAGCCTGCACGCAAATCAGATGCAGTGTTCTCTCCCCAAACGTTCATGCGAGGACAACTTAACACACAAAAACGGAGAAAGGGGAAGATAAAAGTGGGGATTAGGCAGGTCAGGGCCATGTTGACTAAGGATCAGTAGACCCATTGGCTACAGACAGAAGTTCAACAAGTAAGATACGCTGTGTGGAGAAGGTCAACCAAGCTGTTTCACAGAGGATAATGTGTAAGTGTGTAGTAAAAAGAGACAGAGTGCACACATGAGAAGGGAAAATGAAAAGGAAAGGTGGTTGCTACAGGAGATGGAGCAATTTAACAGGAAACGACAATGAAAATGAGAAAAGAGTGAATCAAAGCAAGAAGACTGTTCTGCAATGAAACGCCTTTGGAGAACAACATCTATTGTTGTTTACACAATGTCTTTCAAAATCAACCGATGACTTTCAGAGTACGCGTGGAGCGATAGCTGTTAATTAGATAACAATGAGACAAGCCAGGAAGATGGATACGGCTCCACGCAGGAGGATGCTCAGCAAGCCAAGGTTAGGCTGCAGCAGCACTGAGACATCTGGAGCATCAACAAGCTACTGTGGAATGACAGCATCGGTGCTTGTCTCTAACAAGCTGAACTAGCATTTCCTCTTAATTAGAAGAAAGGTTTGGGTTTCTTTAAGCAGAAAGGCCTGAGAGAATAGCTGAAACACAGCAATGAGAACAGCAACAATAAGCTAATTAGAACGAGAGCTGTATGATTCATTAGTCAGACCTCTGTGATCAGCACGGCGGACACGTGTAGCCCAAATTACTTTGTTTACCTTCCTAAAGCACCGTGTGTGTTTGCAGCTTTCAGCGCTTTAGCTACAAATTATGTATACTTAGCATTTCTGCTGACCATGTTCAGCTGCTTCCTGTGCAGGTTCGGAGCTGAGGCGCAGTTTTCCAACCAGCGCATGTGGCATTGGCATCCGTTCAATGTAGGGACGTCGGCAAAATGAACGCAGACTTGATTCTGGTAAAAGATTACAGTACTCCATCAAGTTTAAAGACGACAGTTTAGGACGACAGTAAAAATGGATACACGTCTTTAGTTCAATTTTGGAAATAAATAGAGAAAATAACCAGCACCTGTTCTGATAATAGTCTCATCACTAAGAAGTCCTTTCTCACATAAAATGTCACGTATCTGTGAGGAGTCGCTGCTTTTCCTTTTCTAACATTTAGTAAGTGTATTCTCGGGGTTTTGGACCATTAGTTAAAGGAAACAAGACATGTGACGACATCGCCATGGAAACCGTGATGGATTTTTTTTTTTTTTTTTTTTACAGATGTTTCACAGACCGAACACATTATCGATTAATCCAAAAAAAAAATGGGCAGATGAATTAATGCTGAACATAACCAACAGCTGCAGGCCGTTCTGACAAAACAGTGAGCGAACGATCCACCAAAAGTCATCGGATTTTGATTCAGTTGTTGCTGGTGAACGGAAATTACGTGACATCACCCCTTTCCGACAGAGGCCCGCCCACTTTAGACCTGTCAGAAGAAGAAAACAATAAATCTGACATAAAATAATAAAAACCGATCTACCTGTGGCAGATTTGTGTTGTTGTGGGATCCTATTGCTCTTGGTAGGAACCCTGCTGAGAAAAGGTTTTAGATAGTAACCAGTGATGTTCCACCTGGGTGTGTAACCCTCCGCGTTCTGTTGTACAATATGGCGGGGGCTGTAAGTACACATAGGTTTTGCCAAATCAATGGCAATGACAAATCCTACCTATCTCCCTTTATTATTCACCCTCTTCGCTGCAACCCACAATGAAATGACTATTTCATTTCTCAAAAAGCAGAGGCGGCCTTCCCTGCGACAGCTCAGGTGAGTTACAATAGCTGGCTTCCGCCTCAGCGTGTCTCCAAGGCAACCCCGACATTCCATTTCAAATTAATTTGGACAGTAGCGCTTTTATAAATCGAGCACGCGGCGGAGGCTTCGTTCCATCTTCAGAGGGGGGAAAAGAAAAGACACGGGGCAGTATGTCAGTCCATTAAAGACTGCTCTGCACCGTGAGCCTCTTCAAATCACCAGGCTTAAACGTAGCTGCCTGCAACTATAATTTATTTGATTGCGGTTGTTTGATGATGATGGTAAAAATGCTCGTCTAGTACCTGTGGTTATTTTTTTCTGCGTTTGGAGTGGCGGTCCCTCGCTGTCGAAACAAGTAGGGCTCGCCCGTGCCTCGGTCAAGTGCCGGTGATAAGCGCAGGGTATAACCTGTCCATTGAAATTCTCCGGAGACGGCCCGCTTGACCTTGAAGCGTAAAGGTTTCTATTTCACGGCTGGCTGCTTGCGGATGTAATCATCTATAAGAATAAACACGGGTATTATTTGCATGCGTGCTCCAATTAGAGATGTCGGCCGGTGATAGCTCGGCCCGGGCCCTGCCGCTGGCGGACGCCGGCTTCCATGACAATAATAGACCAGACACAGATATGAGAGAGAACAAGTGTCACCGGGGGAGGCTTTTTGGAGGTAGTACACTGTGTCGCCTGTCATACACTGCCCTTCTCCGCACCGAGATAAGACACACACACGCATTTACCTCTCTCCTCCTACCTGCTGCTCTCTCAGCCTTCACGCACGCAGTTCGTTCACAGCAGAGAAAACAATATGCGCCTTCTTCCTCCTCTGCGTTCGTGGTGTGTACATTATTATTATATTTCTACTGTGTGTGTGTGTGTGTGGAGATGGAGGAGGAGTCCACTGGGACCACAGCACAGATTGCTGACAGATCAGGAACGCGTTCTGATGCCGCGCCACAGGAGAGTGATTAGGGAAGGTTTTGTCATTTTCCACCGATATTTTGGGGCCTCAGTCGGTTTTCTCTCTCCGCACTCACTGACAGGTCCGCCGCCTGTCACTATGAGAAGGAACTATGAGCTTTCTCCACATATTAGGGAGAAGCGTGGTGATAAACTAGACAGATAGCTTCCACCCAATCAAGGTCAACCTGCAAAAAGTCCTGTTTTGACAGGATTTCTCAGTAATGGCTTCCCCTGAAAAATGCAAAGCCTAATATTGGACCTGCTTGTGCAGACGAAAACAGAGCAAACAGACAGGGACCGATGAGGACAAGATTAATCTGGCCCAGATATTGACTGACTGAAAGCAGAAACTGTAGAAAACTGAAAGATAGGAGGACTGGGAGAGAATGTCAAACAGAGGGGGGTCTGAAAGGGAATCTGATTGGTTGATTGATTGATTGGAGGGCTGAGACAATAGAGCGGTCGCCCTTATCGTCTCTGATCTTCTGTGACCTCGCGCCCATCCTCATGCATCATGAGGAGAAAGAAGAGAAAAACAGGCCTACGACAGAAGATGAGAGAGGTGGAGACGAGGACACGCTGACAGATATGTCTCTGACAGTGATGATGACCATCTGTCATCAGCTCGGCACACACCTCACTGCTCCGCAGAGAGGCACGCACACGGGCGCGCACGTGCATGCGCACACGCGCCCAGTCGACCCTGCAGCTGAAGACGCGAGTTGAAAAAAAAAAAAAAAAAAGATTTTAGCGGCTTCCCCTAAACTGGCAAGGTGAGGTCGGTCACCCCTCCCTCCTCCGCTGTGTGGTTCCTACCCCTCTGCGTGCTTTTACATCTCAATCCGCGGCGCTCCCGCTGCGGCGGCCATGCGTGAAGCGCCCGGGTCATGGCAAAAGGGAGATAACATGAGACAAACCATAATGCCGCGACGGACATCCCACCCCTCTCTGCCTGCTCAGATTTCACATCTCCTCTGGCCATCTGTCAGAGACGACTACGTGCTAGTGGGCTATGAAGCGGCAGATATTCCAACGTTAACACAGGCTGCACCGCGCTGCCCCCGAGAGACGATGCGCGCACGCATACATGAATGCAGAAATGCCTTTGATATCTCACGAGGGCTGTGTTTTTTGGGGGTCCAAAGCATTGGTTCTGGGCTAATCAGTGTTGAAATGTGTTTACATGCCTGGGGAAGGAGCTGATATTGAGTAAAATCTTCAAAAAGCAGGGGCTTCTAATCTGCGGGCTGGGAGCAGGATTAAGGCACCTTTCAGAGGAGGCATCCTGCTATAATCCCCAGCCTCTGTACAAACAACGGTTTGTATATTTATACACAGACTGGGAAAGCGGAGCGGTTGCGGATCGCTCCTGTGCATGAACTGAGCCGATCAGTAAGGAAAAGCAAGTCGTGAAGAAAAACATTAGAAGTGTAAAGTGGAGCGGGGTTGGAAAACTGGAAAATGTTTTTTAATCACTCAATCGGGGCCTAACGAGGCAAGAGGTGCATCCATTAGGCGGGCTGCGTGACTGATATTATTTTTGTTTTATCTTTATTATTGTGGATTTTCTATTCGTTCCTCTCAGGGACCTGCAGGGGCGGATGTGACTGGAGGTCACCTTCATCTGTTCTGACATTTCAGCTGAAAACAAAAGCCCTGAATGTAGCAGTGTTCACACTGTGGCCGCACAAAAATTCTGATTCATGCAGAAAATTATGATCAAAGGACGTGTTTCACATGTAAGGACAGAGTTACAGTGGCTGTGAGTTTCTCTCTCTCACACACAGACGCAGACGCAGCGGCAGTAATATGGAGCATATCCCAGCAGACAGGAGTCCCTGGCCTATCTGCAGTAAAGCTATCCATCTCCTCTGTCTGAAAGTCAGGTTGCAGTGTCTGCTTTTCCTTTGCCATCCTTGTCTGCAAACCTATACCTAGAGACAGGCTGCAGAAGCCAGCCAGCTCTCCGGGGAGCGGAGGACAGCAGCACATCCAGCCTGTCAGCACAAGACACCGCGCTCTAGAGGAGCCAGCGCAGTGAGAGCTGGCTGGAGAGAGTGGGTACGGGTGGGGTGGGGGCAGTGTGAAAGTACTCATAAAGGTCAGGTGAGCTGGCTGCTGCTCTTCCAGTGGGCCACCGCTTGGCGCCTCAAAGGTTAGACAGAGCCCTCGGCCTCACCGGAGGTGATGTGAGAGCACAAGAAATGTCACCAACACCAATACAGCCTCAGACAGAGTCGATACAGACACAGCAGCAGCTGCACAGAGTGCCGCAGCCTTTGTTAGAAAGCCATTTCAGCCAAGGTGGCAGGTAAACACGTCCTTCAGCGGAGGCCGGATTAGAGAAATACACCAGATAGGGGGAGGGTCCTCCTTCATGGTTATACGCCAATCATAACCTTGTCCAACTGCTGGCTCTGCTAGTGTAGAGATAACTTATATGATAAACACCTGCAGTGCTCTCAGTGCTGTCAGGACGCCCTCACCTGTGTCTCTCTCTCTCTTTCTGGTCTTTATTACTACACAAAGTGAAGCTGGCTGGAATTGCAACAATACCGTCGTCCCCCCAACTCTACAGAGACAGAGTGAGGCATTAGAAGACAAAATGGCTAACCAGTTACAGTATCGCCCCCTCAGCGCCACATCCCTTCTGTGGCTCCCCATATGGGCAGCAGCCATGATGGGCTTATTAATCCCCTGGGAGGCAGGGGACAGAGGATGAGTGTGTCCAGGCTTGCTGTAATATCCTCTGGCCAGGCACTGCGTCTATGTGTGCGCCGCCCGCCCCCACCCTCCTCCACCGATGCCATCTGTTTCCTGCCCAGCTCTCTGGCTTAAGTCCCCGCTGAGCCCTGGTCTCTCCTGCTCCTCTGGCTCGCTTAGAAAATTTGCCCCAATCAGCCGTTTACAACATCTCAAACACCGCGCAGACACTCTAAACGCCTGATCTTCAGGCTGGAACACACAGTAGACACTAACAGTGCAGCACTGTGATTCTCTGGAAGCAGCAGGAGTTCTACATGAGCGGCGACACATTTCTCAGTCAGTCACGCGCAGCTTTATGGGTTCCAGGTAATATTTGTTAGTTTGATTTTTCATTAGAAAAAAAAAAAAAAAAAAAGCTAGAACTCTGAATTCAATTTTCCCAAATGTTATTTTTGTTCGTCAGGAGGTTTTGGTCGATTTCATGGATTTTTGGATTAAAAGATGAAACAGAAAAAAAGGTTTTAATGGCGTCATTTTCGTTTTAGTTACTACAGTTCTACAGCTCTACAGTGTCAATTCTTTTATCCAAAGCAGCGCACATACAGAAGGAGTACAACACAGTTTCATATGTGGAGGCCACAGCTCGAGTTGGCTCCTAACTACAGCCGTCAGAGAGTTACTGTTCATGTACGAGCAGAAAATGGGCCCAGTGAAAACTGTAGAGGAAGGCTGCAGTTTCAATCCAAATAGCAAATTCTCCCTCCTCTCTCCTCAAATGTTTCCTGCGGCCCCATTTTCAGTCCGGCATCACAGGGGTCTGACTCTGGTCCTATCTGCTCCCCGGCTGTGAAGCTAGAACAGCGCAGATGTTCTCATTTCTACTCAGGACATTCGCTCAGCACCCCCTACCCTCGACACACCTCTGCGATGAAGTGCACGTTTCAGTGAGTGATCCTCAAGCCTATGTCGCTTGGTGACGCCACTTTTGTAAGAGAGGTGGCAGGAAGTGGGATCCAGTAGCAGCAGGGGCACGGAAGGACAATGGAGGAGCATGGCTGGGCGTGAATGTTGGAAAACATAGGCAGGGGAAGCTGGGAGGCTAGGAGGAGGTGCACAGGCAAGCAGGAAGACGAGACCCACAATACAGACAGGCAGAGGACGGGACGGCGCTTTGAAATGTATCACGTAACCATGACGACGACAAAACATGCACAATTGGGGGTTTGGGACCTTTTATTTTAAAGATTCTTACTTACTTGTGTGTACGAGAGGTCATTTGATAATGAATTTACTTGTTTTTGTCAAAAGTGCATCTTATACTGTCATGTCACAGTCTTGTAGTTGCTCCTTGTATGTTTCTTCACAGTTTTCTCGTGGTAGCCCTGTCTTTAATTCCCTCAGGCTAGGTCTTAGTTTAGTTTGGCATAAGGACACTGCTGACGGAAACAGAAAAACAGCTAGCCTGGCTCTGTTGAGCGCTAACAAACCGGCCTCCTGCAGCACCTGAAGCTTAACATTTAACATGTTACGTGATGTTTCTTCAAACCGCATGTACATAAGGAGGATTTTGTTTCTGTTCGATGAAGCCAGGCTGGCTGTTCCTCTCCACTCCAAGTCACTGTTAAGTTCAGCTAGCTTAGCTGGTGACCCAAGAGAACAGGCCTATCGCCGGCCAATCACAGCCGTTGTTTGGTTTCTTCCATCTCAGCCGCAGCATGAATAGAAATTCAGAGTCAGATTCTAACGCACTTACCCTGAAGGTAACTACATCACAGATCCATTTCTTTCCTTATACTCTCTCTAATCCTGTCCATCTCCCACATCTCCCACTTTCTGCCGCTAATCATATTTGTTGCCGCTGAATAAATGGCTAACATCTTCACGAACCCTTCCCTTTAAACAGCCGAACAGCTGCAGGAGCTAGAGGGCTGCTGGCCGCCGCCTTGAGTGCTTGAACTCCTTGAACTCTATATTCATTAGTGAGTTGCAGATGGGTTGAGCGTAGAACTTTCCATTGTTTTCCATCTGCCTCTCGTCAGCAGTGTGATCTCGTGCACCTTCTGATTCATAATGAAAGCTTTAAAAGAACCTACAGGATTCATGGTCCACAACTTATATATAGCTGCATGCCCCACAGGAAGAAGATTCTCCTGTTTCTCCCTAATGGAAAAGGCAGTGGGCATGAAATTTCCCCTGACAGCCGACTCCTTTAAGCCTTACACTGTGGGGTTAATCAATGAGTTTGGATGTTTGAGGATGGAATACAGATGAGAGTCAGATTCAGATGGACAGAAGAAGAAAAAAAATCAAACTCCGGCTAAAGAAGCTGAATTTTGCTTAAGACGCCTGCTTTTTACAGAGCTCCAGGTCTGCAAATGGACAAAGGGACAAAAAATAAAAAAATAAAAAATTGTCAAGGTGCCGATCAGTTCGGCTGTGACATTCATTCAGCCACAGCCTGGCACCCATGGGCCACTCGCTTTTAGTGCGCAAGGAAAGGTCAAACACTTTTCCTGTGGCACAGCTCTGGAGGAGTCCGGGGTCACTTGAAAAACACGGTGCTCTATTCTGCGCTAAAAGAGAGAGCGCTTGCCCAGAAGAATAGAACATGAAGTACACAGTGGTCGCATTTGTTGTTGAAGTTTACTTCTTTGAAAAACATGCTGGGTTTTGGGGGGGTTTGTTTTTGCATTTAAGAGGAAAAAAATACCTCAAGTGCTCTCCAGCGTTTCTGTTTGAGCTGATTCGTGTCTGTAAAGATCGTTAGCTGACACTCATTTACACCAAACCCTTCCTGGCAGTTGAGACTACTGCTGACATTAAGCCAACAGAGAGCAACTCTAACTGGCAAAGAAATGATTCAAAGTTTAAAAACTGCCTCTGCAGGAGACATTTATACTTCTTTCTGATCTTCCTCGCTAGTCCTTGAACTCTGTATTTTCTGTGAGCAGATGAGGCAGGCCACACATTCTCCCCGCTACAAAACAATTATCAACCAGCAACACAACTGCAGTGTATCAAAGGACTATAAGGTCTACTCTGCTGATGTAAGAAGGCTATAAAGCCCGTAACTTCCTATTGCTAAGAAAGCCTCACAATAACACCCGTTGAAATTGTGAGTCAACAAAAGCTCTTTTATGGCTACTGGGAGCCTCAGAGATAGAAAGGCTGGCAGTGCATCTCTTTTATCAGATTGGTTAATATAAGTGGGTCCCTGTGGTAAATAGCTGCGCTGTATTGCCAGCGACAAATGGTCTGACTCAAACACAATAGCAATAGTAAAATGTCCCACTTTATCTCCATCTTCTCGCTCAAGTCCCTGCCCGCTATCACAGGCAGGCGTAGCTTAACAGGGGCGAAGCCGCGGCCTCTGAGGAGCGCGGTGCCTCGACAACCTCTCACCTCGCGCCTCTGCGTCGGCCTCAGACGGCAGACCCATTTCTAATTCTTCCAGTAAAGGTCCGCAGAGAGCAATGAAGCCAAACATTCTCCCAAAAAGAAATTGGCAGCCAGGGTCCATAAATGTTCCGCGGCTCTCTGCTGAGTGAATTGATGCAGCGTGCTGCTGGTGTTTGGCCTCGCTGAGCTCCCAGAACAGCTCTGTTTCACTGCGCGTGTGTTCTTGTCCTCTTTATTTGAACTGCGGGCTCTTTGTGTTATTGTCTCTCATTGGCCTGCTTATTATGACTACTGTTATTTCTGCATGGCGTTCTCTTGAGTCTAATGTTAATATGTATGTAGATGAAGCCCAAATCTGTTGAGTTCTCCTTTAACAATACAGAAAGGAGTTCTGCTGTGGCTGCAGCCACAACTGGAAACTGATTTCATCTAGTTTAATCAGCCTTATTAGCATAAAGCACTGGAAATGGCATTATTTCACTTACGACTGAAGTGCAAATTCTACTGATTGCAGAAGTTTAAATTGCTTACTAAATCAAGGTTGGGAAACTTTGATAGTGGCATGGAACCATAGAAAATGCGAGCATTTGTGTAAAATGTCGGCGAAAACAGCGGTTACTCACAAAGTGCAGTTATAAACCTGTTAAACGCAGTTCTGCCGAGTGATGAATGAGAAGAACCTCGAACACCTACACGCTGTGCTTAAAGGTGACCACAATACAGAGTCACGCAAACAACCACGCCTCTGAATCCCAGCTAGAAGTGACAGTAATCCCATCCGTCATTCAGCAGCTGTTGTATCCTGAAATAGTCCAACTCCTCAGCTCCTGTAGTACCTATTCTGTATATTAATAAGAAGAACATGGCTAAACCGAGTGCTCCTGAAAGTCTCTGGAACAGTTTGGAGGTCCTGACGTGTCTGCGAGTAAAGATTGAATAACCACATTGTGAATTGAATAATACATTACTGAATTTCCGCAGGAAGAGCCTCCACCATAACTCCCTGATAGATGACACTAATTAGTTTGGGCAGGTAGTAACTGGGGATGGAAAGAAAACGCAGTTGTGTTATTTTATTTCAAACTGCCATAATTTCTCTAAAAGAGATGTTCCTAGTCCACAGATATGAGGCATGGAATTGTTTCTTTGCAGAGTAGCAACAACAACATATTTATTTCCCCTATTTATGAGCGTGCACATATGGGGCAGTGAAAGGAACTAAACAGAATAACAGTCAACCACTGAGATTCCACTTTGAGCAGCACCTGTCCTGATTAAATGCGAGCACCGGGGCAGGAATTCACGGTGTAAAAGACGAGTCGAATGCTGCAACGGCAGAATCGCAGAATTACAACCAACGCCGAGGAGGGAGAGAGGAAGGAACCAGCTTCTCTGCAGGTTCAAGTATCAAAGGAGCGCCAGAGATCACAAACGGACGTCTGAATATCCAGCTGATACAGGAGCACGCTAACCAGAGAATGACCTACGAGCTACATGGGTCAGCATCTGTCAGTGGTGGAAGTATTCAGTTAAGTGGAAGTACCAGTATAACAATGTGCATTCTGACTAAAGTTAAAGCAAAAGAGCTTCAACCCCAGATGTACTTAAAACATCAAAATTTAAAGTATAATAACGCCTTTGACACATAGATTTATTATATTATAACATTATTACCATGCGTTCATTTGTTAACAGTAATTTTGGGCGGATTGGGCTCTGTTTTCAGATCTGTTTTCATTTTGACTGATTTCGATGGCTGACAGCGGCCATCCAAGCCAACGCTTTTGACGCCGCGCGACTTTTCAGAAGCCTCCGTTTTGTTCTGCAGTGAAGTGACTATGTCTGTCTGATCTATTTTTAACAGAAGGAACAGAAACAGCACAGAGTATCCGCTCAGTTTTCAAAATAAAACAGCCCGTGCAGACTCATCATCATTAAGGGAAGACGAAAACAGAAACCGTTTAGGCACGCAGCCTCTCAGCACATGGCAGAAGCACAAAAATAAAGGAAAACTGACTGTACAAGTCAACAACACGTGGGAGTGAACATGCTGCGTTTCTGGAACCTCCCGGTGGGGTTTGAGGACGTTTGGAGAACGGTACAAACTGGAACACTAACCGGAACACGATGCGGCCGTGCCCGGTGGGAACTCCAGGTCAAGGACGTCTGACACGCGGCAGGAGCATCGACTAAACAGTGTTGTTTAGTGAGGGGTCACAAGCCAACAAGGTACATACGCCTTAACCTAAACTGAAGTAACTAGTAACTGTAGGTGTGCTGTAATAGAGCGACAATATTTCGGATGAAAATGCATAAAAGATCAGAAAATATAAAACCCTCAGGTAAAGAACCACTAGTGAAAGTAGTCCTTTTCTAACTCTGGTATTTGCTGCAAACCGTATCAAATGCACAATGCCCACACTGCTAAAATGTAGAGAGAGATAATCTGGACAGAATCTTGTCGATGGCGGTGGCACTCTTCCTTTCGGAGGTCTTGATGAACAGGCCTCCCGTGCTGCCCCTCCTTTCATTCTGTAGATTGGATGCAATTAGTCGGAGTAATTGCTTGTGGTCGCTTGATCAAAGTGGTGACAGAGGTTTGGAGACATGAAGGGGAGGGGGGGGTGACAGTATGAGATGTTAAGAGGATGTCCTCTATTGACAGGAATAATGTGTTACTTCACCATGCCTAATGTGCCGCCTTGCAGAACGGACGCTTTTACATGTCTGCAGGGTACCCGCAACACATCCGACATCATTACCCTCAACCAACCAGAGTGCACTCGAATACACGCAGCCTCTCACACTCTCCATTTACACCGAACTTTCACGACACCGCGCAGACATGCATCATAACCGTGCTTCTGAGAGGTTCTCGGAACAAGAGTTCAAAGTTCTGCGGGAAACGGGCTGCAAATTACATTTAATGCTTTCGGCAGTACAACCTTATTTACAACAATAAGAATAAAACATGCGTGCGGCTTTACACGGATCTGTTTGTACTGCTTAGTCTGAAAAATAGAGGGTCTGTCGGGGTGGAGAGAGAGGGCTCGGCGGGGGCTGCCACCTAATATCTCTCGCTCCTTGCAGTCCAATATCAGGCTTGAATTCACAGTCTGGGGCTGAGTCTGGCAGCCAGTGTCTGATAGAGCTTCTAAATAATTCACTATCCACTATCCATGTCCATATACCTGTAAACTCTCTCTCAGAAGAGAGTAGTTACCATAGATACACACAGGCTACCCTGCTGTTTGAGGGTTGCGGCCATGCTAGGCTCTCTCAGCGTCTGGTTTCACTGAATCAATGTACATGTTTCAGACGTGATTTCACAAACGAGGGATGTTCTCTCCTCGACAATTTGGCCCCGCTTTCTCTCCGCGAACATCTATTGTGACTGACTTATTTTGCCCAGTGTAACTCGTTTCTGCTTGCGAGAACGGGAGTAAAATCAGTTCGCCTACTTGCACGAGTATCCACAAACAGTGGGACGCCTCATTATTTACAGGAACTGACTGGTGCCTTTGGAAAAACAACCCAATCAAGCACGTGTTAAAAGAGCGGTGCAGTTGTTTGAAGGATGTAATACGGCACCGCGGGCTCGATTCGGTCTTGTCCTTTCTCTTTTCTCTTTCTTGTAACTTTCCAGTAACGGTCTCAGTGCCAGTTAATCCAAAAATAAAAAAAGGGAGGGTGTGCTTTGAGCCACGTGCTAACACGAACATGCTAACACGCTGACTTTAAGCGGGTATGATGCTTATCGTGAGCGCCACCTTCGTCGAGTGTTGGCATGCTAACATTTGCTGCTCAGCGCATAACGCAAAGCAGAGCTGATGATGCTGGGAGTGGATTTAGCGTGTAAATGAAGTGCAGAGCGAATTAAGAATGTAATCTGGTTATAACACGTTCTGAGACATGCTCAAGAGCAATTTTATAAAATATCATGGTAAATAAGCCACATGGATAAATCAGACTGTTGTTTAAGGCGCTTGTCTCTGTTTGCACGTTGGAATTTTTGTTTGCAATCGTTTTCAGCGTAACTTGATGATCTGCACTAACCATACATCGCCATACACCATACAAATACATCAGATCATTGTTCATTCCACATGCTAATTCCTGCAGGAGCTGGTGAGCATTTCACGTCAGTAAAGTGAGTTTGAATATTCCACTTCACCGAGCACAACGCATTGGCCTACCAAAGAGCCAGAATAGGGTGAATTCTTGTCTCCGATTGGCTGTTCCCGCTCAGTCCATACAAGGTTATAATGATGTGATCATTTGGTAAAAACGTTTTTCTGACACGCTCTGTTTTACTTATCTGTAAATTAGTTAACTAGCATTAGCATTTATATATCCGCCTATGTATTTGTTACTTATTGCGCCTAAACCCTCTTGTGCAAAGATAAGCGGTGCCCAGGTGGTGCTAAGTGGCCAGTAATCCAAGTTATTAGAGCAATCAAAGGGTGAAGTAAAACTCAAGCTGCTGCAGAAGGAGCTGTGAATAATACACGCGCGGGTACATGCAGGTCCCTCCCTTAAAGAGGTTATTTATTATTTACCAAGAGCCATAATGCTCATAATCGTCAAACTATGGGAGGCTTCAGATGGATGATCATTCAGTCACACACACACACAGGCATACGTAAAAGGAGCCACAGACACACAGAGAGAGGAATTCATCAACGACCACATGCACACACATATTCACACACATGATTTTATATAATCGTCGAAAGAGAGCATGATTGATTCATCCCTCCCCCATACCGGCTGTATGACTCTGACAGGGAGGAGTGAATTGAACACGCGCCGTCCTGACAATAACACACAAAGACGGAAATAACGGAGTAACTCAAAACCAAGCGCAGGTATAGACTTTACACCGAGGTCAATCTGCTCCGCGCGTTTGCCAGTGCGCCGGCTCTGAGCTGAGGATAAAGGGAGCAAACTGTTATTTTAGGTCCGGCCCGCTCTAAATAGGGGAAAGCAGTGCGACGACTGCAGCAGGCACGGCTGATATGAATTCCCAGTGTGCCCCGCAAAGAAAAGATGGAAAAGGTCAGAGCCTGCATTCATCTCTTCAGCGCGGTTTTTGCTCGCAGCATCACCTTTTCCAGCTTTTATTCCTCCGCGTCCTTGGCCTTTTCCCTCATCTCTCTGGGGTAAATAAATGGAATTCTGCCGCCGCGTGCGCCTCGGCGCTGATGACATTTTGTCTGCTGGTGTTTCACTTCGCCATGAACCATTGTCACTCATTACACGCACCCGCCGACAATACTGTTTATCCAGAGCAATTAAAAGGCTGTTTATTTAAAAAGCTGTACGTGATCCAAATAAATGTTGTGAAGATTCAGCATGATTTACACGGGCCATAAAGCTGCAGGCTGAGGCTAGCAGGGGATTATATTAGTTTACCCTTGTAAATACTGTTTTTAATGGGTGAGAGAGGGAGGTTACTAAATCACCAAACAAGCCATTATTGAGGCTCTGTCTCATTTCCTCATGAGAGAGCTGCTCCCTGAGTCATCATCTTATCTTTGCCCGATCCTCTCCACCACCTCACCCACTCAGGATTATGACAGCTCTTGGATGGGCTGCTGAGAGGATCATTTCTCCCACTCACTCTTTTGCTTTATCTACAGCATCTCGTATCGCCGCGGCAGGCTTCGGGAGGCTTTCCGAGGAGCGTTAAGACACAAAAAACAATCATCTGCCTGCTCTGCACGCACCTGCCATCACGGTGCGCGCGCGTGTGCAATAAAGCGCCGTCCTTAATGAAGCATTTACGTGTGTTCCATGACCGTCTGTGTCTGTGCGTGTGTAAATCTCGCGGCGGTGCTGAGGAGCTCAGGTTTGGCTTCGGGGTGCTGATTTAAATTTAGTCTCTTTTGTGGATCTTGGATAAAGCAAACGTGGAGGTTAATTAGCTTATATTTCTTTATCTGAGAGAAAACTGGGAGACCTGTTCTGAGCCTGTATGGAAACGATGGTGCAGCTGTTGCAAAGTAGCTCAAATCCAGTTCACAATTCAAAAATGCTTTGGCTACATTTCAAGGTAGATAGATAGATAGGTGCATAGATAGATCTGTCTGTCTATCTGTGTGTCTCTCTCTGTGTGTGTGTGTTAGCTCTCTGGAGTCAGCGCAGCAGATGGTTGTGTGTTGAGGGTGTGTTGGCCGCAGCAGCTGCTCACAATGCGCCTCTCTCCATTCTTCTCATCCTCACACCCACCCCCGCACACACAGCACTCCTGAAAAGTACACCAGGATCACCTGATGGAACTAGACACTGATCCCCTCCATTATTCATGAGCTGACCGAGAACAGCTACATGACCACCCTAATATGCTGTAAATTCCTAACACAGCGCTCCCCTGGCATCGCCCTCCCTCCCCCTCACAGTCGATGCAGCTACACTTTGTCATCCAAAAAACGCCATGCAGCCGATGACATCATGCTCAAATTATGAGGGGAAACAGCCCAGTGATGAGCAGAGTGAGCGCAGGAATACAAACGAAAGCATTTTCACTGCTCGCCCTCCCCTCTTTGTTTCAGCACTCCCCCATCTCTCTCTCTCTCTCTTTCTCTCACTCTTCCCTCCCCTTCACCTCTCCTCTGAGGAAGAACTTCAAAGCAGCTCTGAAGTCAGTGGGATAGAGGAAGGGGATCCCTAGGGGACAGTACCACACACACACACACAGTACACACACACACACACACAGAGCCCAAAGATGGCTAACAAGCAGTCAAACAGTGCCCTTTGAGCAGTAACTGGGTGACAGCTTCAAACGGCTCTGACTCCAAAAGAGCGCGGCCGTTTCTCATGACTGTATTGACTTCAATAATGCAGTTTCATGTGCTCGTTGCATTGCACATCTCTTGCCAAAATATACACGCACGCGCATGCACGCACACACACACACGGATGCAAACTTCACAGACAACACATCTGTCTGGTAGAAAAGAATGCACTGATTTGAATGGATAATAAGGCCAATATTTAATCTAGTAATAATAGATCTGAGGAAGTGAATGAATAAAACATCCTCTTTTTTAACAATTATCAGCTGCAAAAGGACAAAGTTCATTAGAAACAGCCCCCAACCCCACAAAAAAAAAAAAAAAGTTGGGTTGAATTATTCAGTTTTTAGTCCTTGATCTAAATTTTATCTAATGTTTTTCTGCCTCTTGATGAGGACGAATTTGGGGCTAAGCTCCCTTTGATCAGAAGATGAAGCAGGCCCTCGCTTGATCTTCCAAGTTGCTTAAATGCTTTCCGCAGTGGGAGGCTGACCTCGAACCCAAAGTTGCGTTACAGATGTACAGAATCCGAATCCAAACTATCGAAAGAAGTTAATCACCTCTGAATGTCAAGTGTGATTTCAAGAGGACGAGGGAGGGGAGACAGACTCCTGGCACCTTGGTCCCTGTGCAGGAGACTATACTACAGATTTGCTTATGGAGATGAGTCATACTCTGTAGCGGGGGCTTTCAAACAGAGAGAGGCGGGCGCGGGCTGGATGCTGAGGGCGAAACGCAAAGACACTGTTGGCGGCGAAGGGGAACGGGTGCGTGCCGGCGCTTGAAAAACAACTGGAAGTTGTCTGTGAGTTGGTTACTGTTGTTTGGACTGCTGATTTGGCACGATCGCCGTCGTGGTCAGCAGTTGCAGCAGCTGTGACGCAAAGCTCAGAAGCAATTAAGGCCCTTAAAAACCCCTCAGTGGCTGCTGGCTGCAATTTGTCGCAAAAATGGCACTCGTCTGAATCATAACTCGGTCAAATCCGAACACACGGACAACATGCATATATTTTTAGAAACAGCATGACTCATACCTAACAAGGATATCGTTATGCCCGATGGCCATTGCGTATATTTATTGATAAATACCATTGAAAGTAATACCAAAAAGCCATGGGGCTTGGCAACATCAGCAAGGTGGATATAAAGAAAAGGTGTGCGAGGGCAAATAATACTGACACTAGTCCAATAAGTTCAGCAAATATTAGAAAATACATGAAACAATATCACATAATAATCATGATAGCGCTCAGCCCTACAAAGACGCCCCACGCGTGTCCAGAACTTGCCTGGGAATCGTCCCATTTTTAAGTTTTCTTGAGTGTCAAAGTCGTACAGTGATGGTTATCTGCGCATCCATGTGTACGCTGCAGACAGGAGATGCTAACGGCTAATTCAGCACACGTTTAATGGCGCCAGTTTGCCGAAAAGCACTCACTGACTCCGTAGCCGTCCACAGTCACGGGGTCACAGAATGGCCTATGTCTCCCATAGCGAGCTGAGTGTTGCCTCACTAAGCTTTAGAAATGTACAAGAGGAAAAAAAAGAAGAAAAAAAAACAACCCACACATGATGATGCATGAGAAATGGGATAAAACATCAAAAGCAAACTGTAAAAAGAATCAGCCACAGAGAGAGAGAGTGTAAGAGAGTGTACCTGTTTGTGTGTGTCTGTTTGTGCACTCAAAGCAGGAGGATTAAAAATGGATGCGCTCTAACACGGGAAGAGTGGCGTGCTATTTTGTCAGCCTGAGCGCTGTGACACGGGCCCCGCCGCAAAGCCGGAGGGGTGGGGGATTTTCTTACGGGGATAATTCATCTCGGGTAACCTCACTGGGTGGATAGGAAGGTGCTGCGTTCTGGCCGCGAGTGGGCCGCCGCAGCTTCTCATGGCGGCAGCAGCGCCCAGCAACAACAGCGCCCCGCAGCTCATAACAGCCTCTGAAGGGCCGCGGCCGGCGTGGAGCGATGCCGGGTATCCATCTATAGAAGAGCAGCAGCTGATAACACTTCAAGTAGATGTTTGGAGGCTACAGCTTCATTATGTCTCCAGTTTGTTTGTGCAGAGATGATGAAACTGTAAATAAACTGCTTTTATGAATGATATTAATGTTTCCAAAGATGTCCTTATCATGGGAAATCATGTCTGTGAGACATATGCATCCAGTATGTCATGCAGTGTGCGCACTGAGACTGGTTTTTCATGTTGGACATCGTGCTTCCTGTTATACTGGAGGCCATTAAGAGATCCACCTTCTTCTAGGATTCAAGGGTACAGGAAGCGATGTGGGTCAAAATCCACCGCCCGTAAATTGATCCCAGAGCTGGAGTTTTTGTGATCGGAGGCTACAACAGATCGACAGATTCACTTTCCTGTGTTTGTAACATTAACTTTGAAACACCCCCACTGGACCATCATACTGACGGCTTCGGAACCCACTGCTGCACACGCACATCTGTGGATTTTGTCCGCTGCAGGAAGGGCCAGGAAGTACAGGAGGAATGACTGCAGCAAGTGGAAGCTGTTGCAATGCTCATATCGCCATCTGACTATTGCTTTAAGTGTGCTTATTAAAGTGTGCGTTCATAAAAGTGTGGATCGAATAAAACCCGAATAAACAAAGTCATCCCAAAATCATTTGCAGACTTTCTACAGTTTGAAAGCTGCCCAAAACACTTTTAAAATCTAATACTAGATAATGTTTACTTCTTTGTAAAGAATCGGTTTGTTAACACACTTATTTGCTTAATTCTACTTATAAATCAATAGATCAGTTATAGCTAGCACCATAGAGCTGTGACTTAATTCTATAATTCAAGGCAACTAATGGTTGAAATGAAAAACCCCACAAAACAGATTTAATGTGACAAACTGCGGGCGCTCGCTCTCCTGCTCTGTTCACTCTGTTAGCTTCCCTTTAACAACGGTCAGACTAATACCCCACAATCATACTGCAGTCAAACTATCTAGCGGCAGTCCCTACGTGGTTTTGGGGGGGTTTTAAACAGGAACACAGAACGGGCCTTTTGAATAAAACATGAAGGAGTTACCACCTGCAGTGAAACCACACAGCCCGGCCCCCGCTGCAGAGCTCACCGCCCAAACCGAAGTCCAGATTAACGGAGAATCAGAAAGTGATGTGTGGCTGATTCTCCTCTTTCTTTCCATTTTGGCTCGGCTTTCTATGAATAAGCAGACACTTCCTGTGCTCTAACCAACGCAGTCATTTGTGTGCGTGCGTGTCTGTGTGTGTGTTTTTAACCACACTATCAGACCACATCAGAGACGATGAGACGATGTGCGGCTATTGTGCTTTGACACTTGGTAAATGCTACTTGCCGGAAACACTTGAGCCAGACAAAAGCTTTCCTTTCCATCCGTCCTCTGCCAACCCGTTCCACTGCCCCCTTTCTCTCACCCCCCCCCCCCCCTCGAGGCTTCACCAACAGCGGCTTCGCCCTTCAGGAGAGCTGAAGAAGAAGGAAGTAGGACAGGAGGAGGAGGAGCGGTGTGTGTCTGCCGGAGTGCAGGGAAGCATGCCCTGACAGGGGCTGCATGTGGCAAAGGGGGGGACGGCGAGGAGAACCACTGAGATGCTGCAGAGTGGTGGTGGTGGTGGTGGTGGTGGTGCTGGGGGGGGTATCACCACTCATCTAGGAACCATGTGAATGTGGAGCAGGCAGGAGACAGATGCTTTGTGGAGAAAGGGGCTGAGAGACAGACGGCACAGGAAGATAGAGCCTGAGTGACTGACATTCCTCTCAAACCTCTATGAGCAGCCACATCCTAATACAAACTAATCCCTCTATCAGCCTCTTACCTCACCTGGGCCCATCTCGCCTCTGACAAAATGGAAGACTGCTCTCTGAGATACGCTCGCTATTTTAGTTTGGCCGGACCAGCACAGTGCTGCTCAAGTCCCACGCGGCCGAGTATCTGGTCAGCACTGTCACCGTCCTGTCGCTCACGCGGCTCCTGCTGACTTTTACGTTTAAGCCGAGCAGCATGTCGCACGCAAGGACTCAGCCAAACACTCATTTGCTGTGGCGGCACAGACAGGGGAAGGTGAATGTAGTCAGACACGCAGCTGGTATGTGTGGATGGATGCCGTGTTTCTGCGACTAACAAGGATTTTCATTATCAGTGAATCTGAGGATTATTTTAGCAATTAGTTCATCTTTGGACTTGTAAATTGCCTGGAAAGAATTTTAAAAAGTGTAAATTTGCAATTGCAATTTCCCCAAAATGCAAGGTGACTTCGATCAACACTCTGAAATGTTTAGTTCCCTGGGATGTAAAACAGAGAAAAAGCAGCAAATTGTCACATTCGAGGCGCAGGAAACATCGAATGGTCGTCATTTCTGATTTGAAAAGTGACTCAGAAGATTCATTATCGAACTGATTGCCAATCTCTTTTCCGTAAATCGACTGTAGCCCTTCATTTCAGCTCTAGAATCAATATGTTAATGTCACAATATAATATTCCATGTATTAGGAGTTTATCACGAGCACTGTAGTCGTCGCTTCGCTCTCCCTGTAGGGATTCTGAACTAACACGATCTTTTATCAGCTTCTGCATTTGTTGCTTTATCTGTTGGGATGTTAAAACCACAGCAAATGACAATCGGTTCATCTTTCAAAATGTGATCAGCGTCTGTAAAAACTCCATTAATCCCCCCCCAAAAAATCAGCAGCTCCTGCTCCTTCTGCACAGATCAAACTTTTAAATCAAGCCAGCGGCTGTAACAAAACCACCTCCCCCAGGGTTCAGCCCCGTGCTCCAGGCAATATATAAGAGGAGTTTACAGTGAGGCTGCTGATGGGACATGACACCATAACCCGCCAGCACTGGATGACTGTTGATAAAGTGATGCCAAGTGAACCCTGTCACCTGCTGATTAGAAACAGGTTAGAAACAGAGCATCGACATCAGTGATGCAGAAGTTAGGAGAGCCAATGAAAAATGGTTTACAGTAAGTAATAGTGTAGTTGGGTTTGAGATTAGGCGAAGTAGCCCTTTGACTACACTGACAAAACAGTAAATGGTGAATCTGTCTTTTTATATTTTTATATCAATTACAACAAATTCACGATCGCTCATAACAAACCAAAGTCCGTTCAAATGTCAGCCTCTTTTAGAGAGCCCCGTCATGAAATATCGCGTATTTTAACCGAGGCTGCGCTTGTTGATACACCCGCCCGCTGTGGTACGTCAGCCGCTGGGTAATCCCGCAAATGAGCACGGCGTGTAAAACTGGCGTGGAGGCGCCTTAACCGCACCACAAACACGGCGACGACGTCAGACCAGAGCGGGGACGGCGATGTTAAATGTCCCGCAGCCGGCGCTGGGAGGTTGGGGTGAGGGGAGGGGTTGAGGGGAGGGACGTGGGGGGGGTAAAGAAACAGCAGCTGGCCACAGCGGAGCGACGGAAACCGACGAGTTATAAAACACCACCATCTGCAAAGCGAAGGCAGGCTGGCCAGCAAAAACACCGCCTCCCTCCAGCCCTTTAGCACCCGGGCGTCCCTCTCTCCCTCCAAATAACTGGCCACGGGGTGAATATGAGAGCCGCACAGCACGGGGAGCTAACGTAAACACCGCCTTAATACGGTCACACAGTGTTTCTGAAGCAGGAAGGGAAGGGGAGCCTGTTCTTCTTCACTGATGCCCGTTATTATCCCTGCCTCCACCAACTTGATCCGATTTGAGCTTCTTCGGAAACTCTTACCTTTTCTGCGGTCTCTTGCCTCGTTGCCGTCGGCGTTTCTGGCAGATATCGGCGTGTATCTTTCAGCCTCTTCAGTATTTTGGAGTCGGGTCGGTGCTGGTGCTGATGTTGAGCCGCGTCTTCGGTCCCTGCTCTTCAGCGTTAGCTAGCCCGCTGCCTCCGCTCGGCTTGTGGTGCTGAAGTGGACAGCGCACCGTTGAGCTCTGGGAACAAAAACCCTACGCTGCGCCTCTCCGGCCCCGCCTGCAGCACAGCGCCCTCTGTCGGGCCGGAGGAGCACCTGCAGACCCGCAGCCACATGGAGTCCAGTGCACAGGAAGAGCGTCACCTAGCGTGGGGATTTCCTCCATGATTGTTTCTTGTGCACGACTTTGTCCTGAGCACGGGCCACAGCGGGACAGTTCACTTTCTATTTCATTTTAATAGAATATCCCCTAAAAGCCCTCTTTCACGGGGGACATTTCCACATGTCACAGGTGCAACAGATTAAATGAATATATTCTATTTCAAGATCCTGGGGCTGTCACAACTTACAGGGACATCTATAATATATAACAGTGCCAATGTTAATGTTATCAATAACACCTGTCCATTTCACATTAAATAGCCCCATATATCATTGTATTTAGGAGTATTGTCCCTCTATAACCTGGTTGTGTTTCACTGCACGTCAAGCACAAGTTGTGATTAGTTGTATTAGTTGCAGGGGCTTTGGACGTAACACCAAGGAAAGGTGTTTGTTGTAATTTAACAAAACTGAAAGACTGACATCTTTCACATTCTGACGTACTGAGTGATTCATTTCACTCTGGGCCCCTCTGGATGCCTTTTAAGAAGCCCTGGTGCTCTGCAGACTCCACTTTAAGAGACATTAAACTTAATCTCCCAGTATAACCCCTACTAAGTGAAACTGTTCATTTTCTCTTACGCTGGTGTGAGAGGGCCAATCTATCATTAAACTGCACTGAGAAAATATCAGTAATTGAAGCTACATATTATACTCAGACAAGACAACCTGAGATGGGAGAGGAGCCGAGAATAAATGCAGTTGTCTACTGGGGTTAAAATGATTTAAACAGAAATTTAAGCAATTCATTCACAGTTACAGTGACCAACATCTCCTTCCAATCATCCGAACTCTGGTTTCACCAAAGAAAATGAAAATGTACAAATACATTGAATCTTGATTAGATAATAAGCTTGAGTCACGTATAGTTCCTGTGCCTTTTTGGGTGTACATACATTCTTTTTGCAGCTGGAGAGTTTTATTGGGATGTGATTTTGCCTTATTAAAAGTCTTGGAGCTGAGTATCTGGTCTTTTTTCAGATTATTCCACCCTTCCCTCGTCTGACTTGTGGTCTCCTGTGGATTGTTGTGTCAAATTTCCACTCAGTCTGCTCTTCCCCGTCACATGGGGTGTATATTGTCCCGAGAGGCGAGCTGTAAGGAGTGATCCAGGGCAGCAGCGGGGTCGCCCTGGGTGACAGCGAGGGTGGCCTGCTCCGGCAGCAGGCTGGGGTCTGTCAGGATGGCTGTGGTGGTACTCAGGAGACGGAGTGAACTCAGAACCACTGAGAGAAATGAGAACAAATCACAGCTAATGCAAAAGTACAACAGAAACACGGAACAATAGAGATAAACTCTGGAAAGCTGTCGCACGGAAGAACCAGTTACAGCGGACTCACTGGGTCTTAGGGCGGGCAGGGAACAGTGCTGGTCCAGCCAGGACAGAGTGGATCGACACAGGTCCTCCACACTGGCAGTGGACACCATTCCATTATAGGACTCAAACAGCGGCTCGATGATGATACTGAACTGACGGGGAGTTGAGGAAAGAAGTCTGGCTCATTCAAACACTACATGTTATGAATATTCGTCTCATTGTTCCCATGTTACTGGATTGATACTAGAAGCATTGCAGTGTCTCAGATGACATCCATAGCAAAATGCAAAATGAAAACCAGCTACGTGTTAATCAGTCTCTGAATACTTTCCAACTTTCCTACCCCATTGGATTCTATCTAATCCGTAAAAACAGGTAATAAACATATGGTCCATGTTTTTTAAAAGCTACATGACTTCCTTTATCAGGTGGAAACTAGAGTTTTTGACAAAAACAACTAAAACACCAGTAAATAGTGAACTTGTTTGTGACTATTGTTGGCTGTGGATTAATACACATTAGGTGCAATGGTGAGTATTTACAGCAGGAGGATGGTTGTGTGTGTGTGTGTGTGACTGACTCAAGAAACAATGATAACAGTGAAGCTCAAGGGCACACATTTATAAGATACACAAGGTTTTGGATACGCAGACATGTCAAGAGGACCAATTCATGGCTTTTCCTCATCTTTTTATGGGAACTTCCTTAACAATATGTATGTGTGTGTGTGTGTGTGTGTGTGTGTGTGTGTGTGTGTGTGTATATATATATATATATCTCAGACTTATTCTTTTATCAGTCAGAACATTACAAGTGAGCGGCTCACTATGTTGGAAGAGGCAATAAACGAGCGATCGACAAAAAAACAAATGAATTACTTCTCATGGTTGAATGGAGAGGCTGGAAAATTATCAGTCAAACATTCGGTAAACGCTGCTATCTGGGCTTGTTGTAAAGAGAAAATACCCTCTCGGAGAATTGTATGTTTTTAATTTAGAATATCGGCAATCAGATAAATGCACAATCCCCCGAGGAACCATCGAAAACACCTTAATATTCATGGAGGGAAAACACCCTGAAGGTGTTTTTGTGCAAAACACAAAGATGATAAAATCGTAATCTGATCTTCCTATCTTGCCTGCGAGATAAGGGCCAGCAGTAACGGATTCGGTGATCATTAAGGGGAGAGTTATGGATTAATATCATTTTTAATGCAACTGGCATTTGGAACACGCTGGCATTTATTTTAGCTGCCTGATTAAACTGAGACTCGCCAGATTAAAAAAATGTGCTTTGTATGAACCAACACTATGTCATTACACTTTAATCTGTAGAAAGGGCAGGCTGCGTTCACTTACCATACATTCTGTGGCAAAGCAAAAGCTCCATTTCATGGCTTAGTTTTCCCTGCTACTGTATCACTGTAGCTCTTGGTTTAATTAGTTCATTCGTATTCAAAGAAAACGGTTTAGGGAATAAAACAAAATTTGAAATTCCTCCAAAGTCGGAAGAAGCCAACGGATGCTGCAGCCAGCCACTGCAAATAATAAAACACAAGAGCCCCACACAGGAAAAGATGAGTACATTTAGTGCTCAACACTGGATTGTAATGTTTTATGCACAGTTTTGCCGAGTTTCTTAAGCTGGGTTTGCGGCACCGTGATGCTGTAATTAACCGGATTCACATTCATAAGGATACTAGCCAGAACTTCCAGTTTTGCAGAGTCTGTGCCTGGACGTACTCTCTGAACTTCTGCCTCATGTGGTCAAAGCGCTGGCGTGTGATGGGCACACCGGTGGCTGGTAGCTGCTGCTGGCACGCACTGCAGGAAGAGCCACGCTGAGTCAACAACGCAAGCAAACGCTCGCGTGCACGCACACATTCACTCACACACTTAGACACAGGAGCTGGGTCTAGATAACGTCTCACTTGATGGCAGAGTTCAGGAGCTGGATCTCCTCTCTGAGTCTCTGAGCCTCCTCGTGCAGCTGAGCCCTCTCCTGCTGCATCTTACTGATGTACTCGGCCGTCTTCTGCAGTGTGGTGGCTTTGCTGATCTGTGCCAGCGGACAGGGGGTTACCACATGTAGCCAATGCACCAGAGTTCACCACAAATGTTCAGCATTACTGTTGCTCATATTCAAAAAACACAAATGTTCCCATAGCATACATTTACATATAGCTATTTCTGTGAAACTGAGCATCAACTCCGCTGCACTTTGGTGACGCTCTCCGCCCCCACCTTTCAGCGCATCTATCTCTAATGCAGCCGCACATCTTTGCACAGTACCTTTATGCTCGGCTGAGAGCTGAGCGTTGTCACAAGATTATGTAAAGTGTCAAAACCCAGTTTGATGTTGAAACGCCTCTTCTGCTCTGCAGAGATGTGAGTTATCCTCCTGGTCTCCGTTTGCTGCAGATAACATAGCAGAAGAACATGTGCATCACACTTCTCGCTCAGATTCACACACTGGCTGAACAATCAGGTTCTGGTATTTTTCAATTTTCACTTCATTTGGCCTTACAAAGGGGCTTGATTGTTATCTATATAAAAAAGATTCAATGCCACGCTGCACTATATGAAAACAAAACGTGTATGTACAGTAAATGAGACAATGTGTCCTACCTTACTTGATTCTATCTTCCCATGTCCTGAGAAGCCTGAGTGTGAGGACTCGGGGTTGGAGGATTTGTCTAAAGGGTTTGGTGGTGACGTTTGGCCTGGATGTCCTGGAAAATTAACTAAGAGAAACCACAGACAACCAAGAATATCTGCTCATTATATTCGCAGGTAAAACCGATGACCTCCAAGCATGTTCCCGTGCACGAGTTATGTATCCAAATTGTCTTCATATAGAGATGGACAGAGTGACAGCTCCTCAAAAGTCAAACAGCTAGATCTCCCCCTGGTGGCTGGCTGCAGTGTCGGTCATTAACACACTCTATATACAGGAAAGAAGCTGTATACTTTTCCATTCACTTCCAATTATTTAGTAATAAAAAAAAAAGATGAATCGACCCTAAACGCACCCTCAGAGTTCAAACACTTACTGTCTGTAATCAGTTTCACAGCACTGGACCCAGTGATCAACACCAACAGCCAGCGGGTGTGATGGTTGTGGGAACAAGAATGGCTCTAATCATATTTTCAGTAATTTGATCTTGTTGAAGGATGTCTGGCAGCTGAACATCCCATCCTGTTTTGAGGCAAAATCATTTACCAGAGCCGCTTGTTTCAATCATAGAGAAAGCTCATATCTCATTTTCTCTTCAATTAGTCATTAATTAGTGTTGCTCTGCACCGCTTTATTACAGAGTGAAGTTTGGGTCTTAATACTCCACTAGAATAGTTTCACAGCTATTTTAACTCATTAAAATTAAACAGTGGTTCTCAAGCATTTGCCTTCTGACACTTAACAAGAAGCGTCTGGTTTGGTCCTAGCATCTAGCCTAGCCTTTCAGATGTTTATGAGTTGTTCCATCAAAGAAGCTTTACTCCTAAAATGTCTCAAATGGGTTTGTTTGTTTTTTTTTTCAATTTATTTAAGTGACTGCTTGTTGCCCAAAATGGACAAAATAATCTTTATCTCACAAAAATGCAAAGATTAGAGAAAGTCTGCAAAATGTCTATTTCATTTTGTCCTTTTTGCATTCACATAAATCAGCTCACAAGCCCTCAGGCTCATCTGGTGATACTTTAGAGGGCCCCAAGCCCCAGGTTGCAAATCCCTGAACTAAAACAGTGAAGTAATCTCTATTTATTGTTATAAAGCTGCATTTCGACCGAAATGCAATTTACACATTGTTGCATCAGTACTAATGATCAGAGTTTCATATATAATCATTTATCTGTCATAGGGGGACATTTCCACATAAGAAGCATTTTACTTGTAATCCATAAGCACATTTTGCTGAAAACACTTCTGTACTTGTGTTGCTAATGTTTCCACAGAGCTGAATCAGTTCCTAAGTAAAGGCTCTGAATGCTGATTAGCACCCTGACACATCTGACATTTTGGAAGTGATGATAAACCTTCGCACCGTCCAAATTAACGAGTTAGAAATAAGAAGTCGTGTGTTTTTTATTATATGACTTGCATACTCATAAATGATAAAAATGAATTACCATTGCCTCTGTAGAGCTCCTGTGGCCAGGAGTATTTTTAGGGCTGTCCCAGTCTATAAAAACACACTCATTCATCCGCTGCACAGTATTTTTCTGCAACTGCAGATTATCTTATTGTATTGGGACTTGCACCTATGCTGTTGTTTCTGAACATAATGTTTCACCATTGCACCCCACAAAGAGTAAACCACATATTTGTCGCCATTTAACGTTCACATCACCACATGCCTGCTGCTAATCAACAGAGGGTATGCTAATTAGCATAGAGCAGTGGAAAATCAATCAAGCGGGGATGCATGAGCGTTCTGCATGTTCTTGTCGTTATGTCTCTTATGTCACTGGCTCAAAGATGTTTTGCAGCGTGTTCCCTCACACTGAGCATGTTATCATTCATCAATTAAAAGAAGAAGTGACCCCTACATTTTGTTAGAGGTGCTGTGTTGATTCACTTGAGTGTTTCAGAGTTTTGAGGGCATACCAGTCAAGCTGCTCCTGTCCGTGCCATAGAGCTGGACTGGAGATAGTTTCTCAGTCTTGGGAATGAGGAGGGTTGTGCTGGTGTGCGTTGAGCCGTGGGTGAGCAGGGCCGACACCGCCGATCCCCTGGAGGTGCTGGCGTGGGGTCCGCTGTGACCCAGCGTGGCACTCTGGCTGTGTAGAGGTGTCAAGACTGGGATCCCTGCGGGCCAACCAGCTCCTTGCTGCAGCTGCAATGAAGGTCCGCCGACATGCGTGCTGCTGCCTGACTGCTAAACAAGATGCAATGTCTATTTAGAAGTGCGTTTCACAAAAGAGGACCTTAGGAAAGTTGATGACTAAGTTCCACAAAGCACTTAAAAGAAGAAGAAACCTCATGTATGCTTATTAATCACACATTTACTCAGTTCTGTTGCAGCCTTTTGATAGGTAGCTGAACAAAGAATCAACAAATGTTCAAAAATGTTAAATTCTTTCTTTTCTTCTTGCATTATTTGTGTTGAGATGCTGCTCCAAATCAGTTTTCAAAACAAATGAACTCTGCTCATGTGACAGGACAGGCTCACCGCGGAGCTGGGAGGTGGTGACCTCTGACCTTTGGATGGCACCAGGGTAGTGTCAAATCCTAGTGCCGGCTTTCCTGAAAGCATAAAGACAGTAGTTGGTTCATTTCTTCAGACAGAAACCTGATCCCACTCATTTTTTTATGAATTTTGTAGAATGACTCACTTTCACGTGCGCTGGAGGAGAGCAGCTTAGCCAGGCAGCTAGTGGGTGTGGGAGCAGTGGACGGCGGGACAGACGGAGCCACGGAGGGACCGGCTGTCCTCACTCCTCCTGTCTTTTGCTTGTGCTTCCCTCTGACCCCTGTAACAGCCACCTGCTCTGGGACCGAGAAGCAGTGGGTCGTGGTGACAGAGGGCAGCGCGGCGTGGACCTGGTCAGACACGGCAGAGGGGTAACTGAGAGAGTGGCAGGGAGTCTGGGGGTACGCGTCCCCTGGGTGAGGGTAGCCATGAGCCTGGTGCACAGAGCCCTGGGTGGTGGAGGCTGTGTGAGTGATGACAGTGGGGGTTACGCTGGTTGTCGTGTAGTAACCAAACTTGTGGCATGGCAGTGGGTAGAAAAAAGGGACACTCGACGCAGCCGGCTGCTCGATGCTGGCGGTGTAAGCTATCGAAACAGGCGGATCAGGGTATGACTGATGTCCATACGGCATGGTGCCTGATATGATGTTAGATGTGTGGTATTCACCGCATCCCTGGTCCTGCCTGGTCTGCTCCGGCCGGGTGTTGGATGACGATGGCTGCGGCAAACTCTCAGATGACAGACTGGGCTGGAAGAAGAACGTTTTCAGTCGATTTAAACTGATTTAACAGGAGTACGATCGGTTTCAAATGAAATATGTCTGCAGACACACGTCTCAGAAGCAGGCGCAGCCGTTTAGAGCAGCGGTACCTGGGCCAGCTGGGTGTCGATGAGTAGCTGGGGAGTTGTTACCACAGGGGAGGCAACTGGAGCAAACTCTATGCTGGATGGGCTCTCGTAATAACCACAGTCAGCAAAACCGGTCTGCTCAGTGGGCTGGCCCCGGTAGTTCGTAAAGATATCTGAGAAGACACACACACACACGCATGCACACTTAATCAGACTGTCAATCCTAATGCGCCTAGTGCTGCTACAGCTGCAGCATATCAAGAGTTTTCAAGCAATTGCATAAAATCATAAAAAGCGTCTCAGACAAATTGCATCCTGGCGTGAATGACGCTTAAACATCACAATACATGCAGTCACCTCAGTCAGCTCCTGTCTCTCTCTCCTTTACACAACCAGTTAAACTGTCACTGATGCAAAAACCTCTGCTGCAGGACAAACAGGGCCAAGACGGTGGCATTAATGCAAAAACCAACAACATGATATGACGATAAATACAACAAATAAACATAAACAGGCCAAGACACATTGCACTAAACACAGAATTCATTATTAGTTTACAAAGGTAATGAGTTCGCGTAATCTGCTGTATGGTCACCTGCAGAGTCTAACACTTATCTAACTGTCTCCAGTATTCAGAGCAGCGTTCTGTAAAATTGCATTATATTATGTTATATATATTGTGCCCAGACTGACGCTACGAGCTGCCGACTGTGGTTTCTTCACATTTGATGTTGCTGAATGCAAAAGCTTTGACCGGCCGAGTAAAACAAATATCAAATCAGCCTTCAGAGCGGAGCAGCTGTCATTAACGCACACAGTGATTGTGAATCCAGCGGGGACACTAGCTCTGTGAATGCAAGGGAAAAGTGCATACCGTCAGGTCTGTGCTTTCATCTCAGTCAGGGGAAGCCACTGGCCTAACATGCTGTCTCAGACAGGTCGACTGTATTTCCATTTAAGAGAAGCACGGAGGAAGACTCTGCATAAATTAAAGTCATGGCTGTGCCGCTCTGACAGACACTCACTTGCTCCCTGGACCTTGTGACCAACACAGAGCCAGACAGCTGATCCCTAAGGACCTTGCCAGCGCTGTGAGAACAAGCAGCTATGCACATACACGCGCGCACACACAAACCCACCCACATATTACAGCAGTGGGCAGCAGGTTGTCTCTGGGTTACAAAGGCTGACTTTTAGCCACAGGGCTTCTGGAGTTGTTTCACTGGAAGTAACACAAAGGCCAAAACAACCACAGCCATTGTGCCCCTGAGCAAGGAGCTAAACTCCAGCCTGCCTCCTCCGTCCTGCCCGTAGCTGCTCAGCTCTCCGTGTCTTCCTGCAGGCGAGCTGTTTGCTCTAAAGAGACAAGCAGCCCTAGGCATGAAACTTTCCCTGCCTCGCACACTCAAAGTATGAATTCATAAAAAGACTCAGGAGTCTGTGATTGGAGAATAAACAATATTACATAGAAACATATTAAGAGATTCTCTTTAAATCCACACTAACTGCTGCCAAAACTGTCAAAAAATGAATTTATTTCCCTTAGAAGTTTATATAAACCTGTAATAACTGATTAGCTGAAAGTGGTATCACCTTTTAAAGGTTCACTGTCAAGCTTTTGACCTCTAGTAGCACTATGGAGCTGTTTTTCTACGAGTGGGACCCTGCTTTGTTTATCTCATGCACCTGCAAGCATGCAGATGACACAGTACACGCTCCTCTGAAGGAGGAGGTGCACTGCACTATTCCACTGCTCTGCGGAGGTCAGTCACGCACATGTAGCAATGTGCCAGTGTAGCTGGGGGCGGCGCAGTCTGAATGGGATTTGCAAATAATTTATGAGGAGCGACTTAAACACAACACGTTTGGCCATGAGGTCAGACCCCCTTTACGTTGCTGAATTAGAAAAAGTTGCTTACTTAGTTGGGTAGAACAAATATCATTGCATTATCATTTACTTGGAATTATGTTCATGTCTATGTGATTAATGTAAGCCGAACATTCACTCTCCTTTCTGCCCTTCAGCACTTCAGAGGGAAATAAATGCTTTGCTGTGTCCACCACCTAGTGGCTGACAGTGGGTTTATTAATGCCGCCGTCTGGAAACAGCACCGGTCACTGCAGCGAGGGTTAAACAGAACAGTAAAGCTGTGAGCTGTAAAACACTCTGTGGAGTCAGCTGATGAATCTCTGCTGCGAGTTCATCACAACCAGCAACGCCCCCAGATCACGCCTTTTCATTTGTTAATATTGAAATATTGATTATAGCCGCTTTAATCGTAACCATAGTTACATTAGTTGGTCAAAATGAGCCGAGGTCACCAACGGCTTGTTTTTGGAGAAGGAGAGTCCACCATCTCTCAGCCCATCCCTTCACTTCCCCCCCAACCTCAGAGGTGGTACCGTTGCCAGAACTTGCGGTTAAACACATCCTCTTCCACTTCCCCATTCTTTCAACTCAGCCCTGATTTTGACACCCCCATAACCTCTGAAGATCCAATAATATACAGTAGGTGCTGCAGAAAAACTGCACACATCAGAATTGCGACGTAAAAAACATCAGCATTAAGTAATCGACTGACTGATCTCGATCTTGAGGACGTGTTTATATTGCGCGCGGGAGGCAAAATGTACAAACAAGTTGAGAGTGGGTGGAAACTCACATGGAGTAAAACAGGACAACATTTGAGGAGTCCACTGGCACGCAGACAGGCAGACTGACAGACAGATGGGTAGAGAGTACCTGGTATATCCATGAAATCGTCCAGGTTGGGCTGCAGTGGAGTCAGGCCTGGCTGGATTATGTCAGCATTGCTCGTGTACGCTGAGGAGGAACACACTGAATGGTTATTTTGTCACTTTAAGTACTGTCCTTATTTGTAGAGGGGGCTGACCCTTGTGACTGCGTGACAGCTGGTTTAAATACCTGGCACCTTCAATGTCCAGTTAGATCAGACACAAGGCTAGTTAGCTTTGCTTAGCATGAAGTCTGGAAAGGGCTCTGCCAGAAGGTAGAAAATCCACCCACCAGCACCTCCAAAGATCCCTAAAACTTACCAATATCTATCATTAACCAATAACTATCAATCATAACATAAATTAATAATAACAATTAATAAGATGGACTAAAAGCAGACATTTTCTATGTGAGCGCCAATTTTTGCTCTGACATTTTGCTCTGAGATTTCAGGAACATCCTGATATCCTGATATATCTGGGATAGGTGCATGCACGTTGACTGATATGTCCCCTGGCTCGACTAATTACATTATATCTTGTTTGTGTGACCCATTTAAAAACAGAAGTGTAAAATTGGCAGTAAAAAACAGTCCTGCACAAACGGCAGCCCTGCAAAACCACGTTAAGACATCTTGTTTGAGCTTTTGAGGTGCTTGTGAGTGGATTTTGTCACCCACATTGAACTAATCTGTTTCCTCTTGTTTCCAGTCTTTATGCGAAGATAAGCTAACTGGTTTACACTGAGGTGGGAGTGATGCCTTGTGATGTTCTTCTCTCAGAAGACGGGCAAGATAAGCAACAAGCCACAATTCAAATAATCCTGATTGGTGCATTGACGTACGCGTCAATGTCAAACTGTTTGAACTTTGTCAGAAAACGTCCCGTCACTCTTATTATTAAGATCACTGATTGACTTTTCAAGCCCTTTAAAACAACCGATATTTGGATTTTAATTTTCACTGCATTAAATGACATTATATATTGTACACACACACACACACACACACACACACACACACACCTGGGTTCCAGTTGATGGCAGACATGGCAGCAAGCTAGGCTGATTAGTTTTGACAGTTATTTGATAAAAAAGCAAAAAATGAAGTAGACCCAGGAATTTATCTTCATCCAAATGATAAATGCATATTCAATCCTGCGGTGCAGCTCACAGGCCCCTAGTTGTCTATCTTATTTTTAAAGACTCTCAATCATTTGATGCTGCTTTCGAGAGCAGTGCAAAGTCACAGATGAAAGTCGCTCGACTACTCACTGTCGTGTCGGTCACTGGCCCAGGGACATGGCTTTTGGGTCATGGTGAACAGGGTGTCGGAGATGTCGGACAGAAGGCAGTCCAGGTCAAACATGTGGGCCTCCACCGGCGCAGCCTCAGGCTCCTGGTACATCTGATTGGACCATTTCTCCAGTCTGGCCTGGCAGGTCTGACCCTGAAGTTTAAAACCACATCAAATCAACTTTTAGTGACACACCAAACCAATACTGGATCTATCCATTAGAGGGCTCCCTACTAATAGGACTGAAAAAGCAAAGTGATTCTCCCCAACCGTCTGTGTCCAGCATTCAGCGGTGAGTGGAAAAGTGTACCTTTAGTCTTTTAGTGTTAAAAAGGCTGTTTGTCATGTGCGAATTCAGTGGATCCTTAAAAATACGACAATTCCAATTCACAAAAGCACAACCCACAGTCACATACGCAAAAACAAAAAGCCGCATGTGCAGCAGATGCGTCTCCTTTACCATCACATATTGTTTTTAGATAAACAGCCAGTCAGGAAGATGCAACGCCGCGCTTTCCCAAGTCTCCATTCTCCTCTTAAAATCCAATAAAATGAACTCACAGAAAATGAAGCTCCAGACCGGTCTGTTCCCTCTGTTTGAGACGCTTTGCTTCACCCTGATCTTCTCGTCTTTGCCCTCCACTTCTAAGTCGGAGGCCACATTTATAGGGAAGCCCAGATTGGGCCGGAAACTGTTTTGATTACGTCTAAGCGCACGACATCCCCTCTCTTATAATTTATTCATTTACCTCTCGATTTGTTTTCTTTCAGGGAGAATGTAAGTGTACAAGTAGAAATGAGGTAAGATTGTTGTGTGCATATGCATGCGTGTGTGTGTGTGTGTGTGTGTCTATGTGTGTGTGAAGTACAGTGCATGATGAAAAAGCAGTTTTGGCATATTGTTCAAAAACACTAGCCCCTTACAGGTTATCATTATGTCTGCTTTGTTCATGTCTTTATTTTGATGTCTCACCGTTTCAATAAGAGCAGCAGCCTTTTGTCCCTGACCTAATTCTGGCAGTCACACTCACGTGCAGGCGGACAGGCAGACCTGAGGCCCCTTACCAACACAAGCTGCTGCTGCCTCAGTCTCGCTGAAGTAAAAAAAAAAAAAAATAAAAAAATGTACGTGCATGTGAGCGCCTCACATTTCCCACTTCCGACAGGTAATTTTTTTTACGTTTTTGAGGGGTTTCCTGCAACTACGTGGTGCGTGACATTAAACTGATCTTAAAGTGAAATGAGAAACAGGAAAACAATACAGAAGAGATTCAATTAAATGACACAGGCAAAGTTTGATGAGATTTCTAATGCCTCTATCTTCTTTTTGTCTTAAGGCAAGCTTTTTTTCCACATTGAGAAAATAGGAAAAGGGAACACATATGTCAAGTCTCAACTAATGACTCTTCCAGGCAATTCTGAGGCTAAATGCTAATATGAGGATGCTAATGTGCTCAAAACGACGGTGCTGACCATCTTAGATTAGCGTGTGAGCCTGCGAACATTTGCTAACTGCAGCCAAACAAAAGCACAGCCATTCAGTTGCAGGTATTGCGGGTATGCAGCCGCATGCCTAAGACATTTAAATGCTGCAAAGATACCTTATTGTGAAGAACAAATGTCAGCCTCGGTACTGCTAGATGAAAGGTCAGGGGATCATCAGTAGGATTCATCCTCGGGGGAACATGAATGTCAGTATGAAATCTCATGGCAGCACGTCCAGCAGTTGAGAGACAGACATACACTATGATGCTTTGGGCCATACTGCAAGCGTGCCTAAAAATCCTGTAGTAATAATAATCTATTCTATTAATCTAATCTATAGAAATATTAATATTTATCAATATTTGACCTTCATAAGCCAGACTTCTCATAGATTGCATATATATTATATTATATATATATAATTGATTTGGCTCAGCTTTGATTCAGCTGCCTGCCTTCTGATGTGAGCACTGACAGTAGCATATGTCATTTGAGTCTGTGATTGATTTACAGACAAAACGCTCATTGAATATGACGCCTGCCAAAAGCAGATAAGGCAACTCTCTCTCCACTCAAATCAGATTATTTAAGAGTTTATGAGTATAGGGGCTGAAACTAAAATTATACAGGCAATTAAATCTTGGATTGGGTCTTAAAGAGCTTAATTCTGTTATAAACTATATGCCATAAACACAAATGATTCAAAAACAACCCCCCGGGTTTCGCGGAGGTGTTTTTCCCCAGCCACAGGATATAATCTGAGAGGCAGGCAAGATAACACTTTGGGAACGCTGAGCATAAAAAGCCGGTTTGGTGATCTTTGACCCGTCAACTGCGTGCTGATACGTGTTGTTTGAAGTGCCGCACAATACGCGGTGAGTTTGGGCCACCGACAGACAGATATTATCCTTGCACTGGGCCAATTGTTTGACCTTAAGTTAATACCGGGCTTCCAGTGACACAGTAAATCAAAGAGAGAATAAAAACAGAGGAGGGATGATGCCAAAGGTGAGAGAGGTAATAAAGAGACGGTGGGCTGAGACTTGCTAGGGCACATGTCACATTCTCATGTGAATACTATCATGCATGAGGTGCTTCCCCAGGGTCCCTCCCTCTCTTTGCCTTTCTCCTCGTTCTCTCCTCTCGCCTTTTGTTTGTTTCTGCCAGCGTGACGTCACTGCCATACTCGCTGCCCCTCCGCTGCTCAACTTTTACAAAGCGCTGCTGGAAGTAGGTCAGATTTGATTAAATGACATTAAATTCTGCAGCTATTTGACTTGAATAAAGATAAAGCCTGAGGGGGGGGGGGGTGTTAGAGGTATTGTCGAGGTGGGCAATCAATATGTGTCAATTGCCTACAAATGCCAGGCCATGACGCAAGTTGTTTTGCACGTTTCTGTTTTGTGTGTGTGTGTGTGTGTGTGTTCTCTTTTCCTTTTCTAGTTAACTGAGGGAGGCTAAATCCACATGCTAAAAATAGCCACTTGGGGGACTTTGGTGATCATATGCTGAGCTCCAACTGCATTCAAAAGTAAACAACGTAAGCAGGTCACTCAAAACTCACACTGAAGCCTCTGGGTCGATCGGTCAGCCTCAGTTCTCAGAGGTTAGAATCAGAATTTGTCTGCGTTACTGAAAATCAAAAACTCAAACCGAGACAAAAAATAATAAAAATTAAAGCAGGTCTGTTGTCCTACCTCGTGTAGCATTGATAGAATGTCATCCTTCTTTTTCTGGAGCTGCAAAAGACAAGAAGGCAAACACTGTGAAGTTTGACTTGAAGATAAAGGAGTCTACAGCCACTAGAGCAGCAGGTAGAATTTTTACCATGCTCATTAGCTTAGCCTGGATTACATTTAGACTTTACATTTTGCATTGTAACATTTGCTAATTAGCAATTACTGATGATGCTGCTGCCACTTACCAAAGTTTAAATAATTTATCTTGACGGGACATAAATATTTCTACCAAATTTCAAGGCAATCCATCCAGTAATGGTAGAGATATTTATGGTGAAAACCACAAATGTGAACCTTATGGAGGCAGTGGAGGATTCAGTCAATAGATCGTCAAAGACAGCATTGTATTTTTATAGTGCAGATGGTGCTGATGAAAACATCTGGGACTTCAAAGGTCAATAGAGTTTATCCTCTGAGGACCATGAATATTTGTAATTTTGCAGCAAAACATCTAGTAATGTCATTTTAGGTCACACCAAATCACATATGTCAAAATGCTCTTAAAAGCCGGGGAATCCCCAAAGCCTGTATGACGACTCGTCCTCTGGGGAACATGAAAATGAAATACTGTTTGCGTTCTTAAAAAAAAAGGAATGCTCACTCTCTTCTTATAGTAAATCCTCCATTTGTGATACTCCTTGATCACCACCTCAATCCTTCGTTTCCAGTAGCTGCCCTCTAATACAATTGCCTGGTGACAAGAGGCAGAGATACAAAACATTTCATTTTCTCTACAGATGGAACCCACACCTCAACGGTGTACAACAGAAAAAACAAAACTCTACAATATATACTGTCCACTGAACTCAGAATAAATTGGTAAAAGAGACCACAGCTTTTATATTAATAGTCCGATTTACTCAAAAACACATTCCACTTTGAAACATGTCGCTCACTTCAGGCTTTCGATGTGAATCGGCCTCCGAGCCCTCCAGCGGTGTCACAAACCCACACACTGGGTTCTTCCTCTTCTCCACATCTAAACACAGACACAACACATCATCGGGATTCGCTCCATTTGGACAGGCATCATATATTTTACTGTAGTGTCTGAGATTGCAGTGGTATTTGGATTTTCACTTTATGATATCACAGTTTCAGGGTCTCACATACTGTATAATACAATTATTAGTATATACTTTTACTAGTATCAGTTACAATAACGAAATGGGAACCAAAGGGGTTTCTTTGTTTAAGCAAATACTTTATTATAATACCAAAAAACATTATGTCCTGAGAGACATGAAACTTGAAACTTAAACCCAAAATGTTTTTGATAACACTAACTCAGTAGAACTCAACACTGCAAATAAGCAAATCGCCAATTTCCATAACCCTGTGTCATGCAGTACCAGTATATTGCTGCAACCTAAGTGGTGTTTCCATGAATGCAGCTAGAGAAAAAAGTGGAATTGTAAACTCTTTATATATGTCTTTAATTTCATTTATTTTATTTAATATATACACACACACACAATTTGTCACAGTTTCTGTTGTGTTTGCCATTAATGTCTTTCTTTTCTTAGTAATGGTAATATATTTAACAGTAGCAGAGAGAGGAGGTAGAGAGCGCTGGACTCACACTGAATGAACCAAGCTCTCCAGATCGCGTTGTTCAGACGGATCTTATCTCTCCATAGTAACCGCAGACCCTTAAAAGACTTCCACTTGGGGGAGACTATCTTACCGCTGCACAAAAAGAAAAAAACAACAATGCATGCACAATAATAGTTATGTATTTTGTTTTTGTTTTGATTTTTTTTGGGTCAATTTCTAAAAATACAGGATTTGTTCATGGAAAAAGAGGGAATGTTCAATGCACTGCTTTTCCCCCCTCTGTTGAAATGAGACATCTAGAAATGAGTCCATAAATCAGTAACCTCTCTACCTCACCCCCGTTAGAAATCTGTCTTGATTTTGACTAATAGTACCCAACCAGCTTATTCACCAGTACACTGCCAGGCTGTTTGCACTTTTATCCAGTGTCCCTAAGCCTGCTGAGTGCTGCGAGAAAGCCCCCTAATGTGAGGTGCTCAGGGAGTTGCTAGGAAGCCAGTGGGGTCATTTTCAACACGCTTTTAATGGAGTGACATCTCTGCATGTCACACACTCCAAAACAGCAGAGGCAGCATATTACCAAAAAAAAAAAAAGAAAAACTGTTCGGGGAGGAACAAATTAACCACAGCCTGGTTAATGAGAATTCGTGTGCAGCCGAGCAGCAGTTGAAGTTCTTCATGTCCTTTATGTAAAAGTCCTTTATATCAACATGCATGCTGCAGTCTGCTGCGCTGGCTGCCAAAGCAGGCTCAGGGTTTATTGTGCAACTATCATCAAACTATAAAAAAAATACAAAACTGGCACACAGTCACTGGCAGGAAAAATGTTTTCTTTGGACTGAAGGTTTATGGCAACTATTGCAAGTTAGCATAATAAAGCTTGCTTATTAGTTAGTTTTATTAATGTGCGGTTATATAAAGTTATAATTCCTCTAGGACATTCCCGGTGGACGTTCCTGAAAGGGCAGGTGCTTTTTTTTGTCAAGGTTAGTGCAAAATATCGCTTTCATAAATGCTACGCGTAAAAGTAAAGTCCTTAAATAAGCACGGTGTTAAATCAAAGCAACACTAACTTTAATTTTTCTTTTTTAACAAACCAGGGGCATCATTTCAGGATCTTCTCTGCTTCCCTCAGTTACACCGTAATCTCCCCAGTGCTGCCAACTAGAATCAAAGTCCAGTTTCCAGTGAAGATTTTCCAAGCTGTTGTGCAAGAGACTGCAAAAAATCCCTCTTCTAACACATCCACACACACGTTACAACCCAGCCACCCCTTTTAAAAGAGAAACCTGCTGAAACACTTACACTTTAATGTGGACCTGGACATGAACAGACTGATAAAACATATATAACTGATGAACTACAGAGTGGGGGTGACTGCAGGGAGAAGGAAATATCAACTCTGGCCTGCAGGTTCACTTTTTTTTTTTTTAATGATGTGCAGTTTTTAATGTGTTTTTAATGTGTACAAAAACTTTCATATGAAAGTCACTGGAGGACATTACATTACACAGTGATGCATGAAACCTCCAATATAAAGTATTCACACAGCTATTCTTGCAGATGACAAAGGGACGGTTCAGTAGTTTTAAATGGAAAAAATAATCTGCAAATGTAAAAGCAGCTAAACTGATCTGTGGTGGGTGCTGAACCCTGTCCATGACCAGTCAATAGGGACCCACCTGTAGGCCAGGGACATGCAGTCAAACAGGCGGGTCAGAGTGGGGTCGATGCTCAGGCTCCCGGAGCTGAGCGGGCCGTACCGGTACGTCTGACACCACGTCCTGTTCACCGTGTCAAAGTCATATCTCAGAGATCCGCCGCTTTTCCTCCTGCGCGGCGCAGAGTCGCTGTGGGGCGACGACACCATGAAGTGTCCGCTGTGGATGACCTGCGCGCTGGGGAGGGAGCCGGCGGACGGTCCGGTCCCGGCCACCCGAGCTGGTTCCCCCTCCGTCTCTGAGTCCGAGTCTGAAGAGTCCTGGAGCTCGGTCCGTCCGGCTGCACAGACTCTCCCTTTGCCCGCCATGGTGCGCCCTCATTCAGGGCTTGCCTTTCGGTCAGACAGTGAACTTTCTCCTCAACTGACTCCCCCTCCTCCCCCCGCCCCTGTTTTCTTCAGATAGTCCAATATTTCCTCAAACAAGTGGCGCTCGGTAGCAGCACTGAGGCCCCTCATCTGTCAGCCGAGAGACAACCGTCTGTCTCCCCGCACACCACTGACAGTTTGCGTGGCCTGTTGTGTAAGAGCCGCTATCATTATGTCAACTTCCTATAGTGGTAAAGTCCTTCTGACCACCCATTACTGGGGTCGGTAATAATTGATAGAGCAAACCCCAAAAGATTTTTTTATTGTTATTATTATCAGTAATAGTAGTGCGGCTTAGTCGTAGTCTGAAATCATCAATATTACCTTAACGCTTACTATGTCACTTTCATATAATACTCCTATGGCACACTAAAAATCACTTCAGAGTATACCATTTCAAATTTTAGATAGCTGGATGCAAACAGTAACGTAGTATGTTTACTCAGGTTCTGTACCTCTGTACAGTCTGTAAAGTCTGTCTTAAAACAACAGTTGGAGGTCTGCATGAGCATCGAACCGGGTAATGGTTAGTACATACAAACATGTTTAACAGTCTGTGGATTTTACTCCTCAAAACCCTGAAGCCCTGCAAGTCTCTGAACTCTTCTGAGGGAACAAACACAGATATTAGGTCATGAAAGCAACGCCTAATTACATCAGTCCAAAGATCTGGTGACTGGAAGGGCTGTATCATGTGATTCCCATCATTTTTATACTCACCTATTGATGGAGTGCTCATCCTAGATGAAACCACTCCCATCAGGACAGGAACGTCTCACCATAAGGCGATGACTCAGAATAACTTCATGTTGATTTGCAGTGAGCGTTCCCTCTAAGGGAACCACTGGACCCAAACTATGCAGCAAAATGCCTCCAACAGCACAACAGAGCCACCTGATCCCCTCTCTGCACCTCTGTATTCTCCAGCTTTGTTATAAAGGCTTTATGGACTGAAACCCTGCAATGCTCTACCTACCATACCCTACTACACAATAATATGACCTCTCTATATAACTGTGGGCAGACTGTTGTTGCTGACAGTCTGATCACACCCTGCATCAACACCCTCAGTCACCTCAGGAAGAGCTGCTCTTCTGTTTTCTTACATATCTAGCTGATGCACGATGACCACGCTAATCAAATGCGTGCCACAGACCCTGTGTAATTAAGTCTTTACAGCAGCACTGAATGCAGATGTCCCTTTAATTAATGATGAGCCTGTGTGACTGCAGCTCCACCGTGCCCCAGCAGTGACCCCTCCTTCTAAGTCACTTATACAGCTTACTCTGGCATCGAGATACAACATTTGGACACACCTAAGTGCTCTGTGTGTGTGTCAGTGAGAGATTTCCTATAGTTATTGCCTGGGTTGATTATTTCATTTCTAATTAAAGCCTCCCCCTCTTTTGAAGCAGATTTTTACAGTTATATATAGTTTTTGTTTTGTTTTCCATAATTTATCTCAGTTACAGTGAAGTTTCATTTTAAACATATTGCCCTTTGAATCCCCTTTTTCCATCTCATTACCTTTGGCTGCTGATATTAATGCAGTTTCATACATTTTGCGCACCTTGTTATAATACTGCTTGTTAATATTTTCACTGTTTTTGTGTTTTTTTGCACGTTACTGTGCATATTTGAGTCTGGAGGCACTTCTGCCTGAGGCTCGCGAGAGGCAGAGTCAATTTGGGCTGAAAGTGTTGTGCTGTTTCTAGAGATATGTAAGAAAGAAGAAACAGTTATTAAAATGCAGTAATATCCTGTGGGTTTGTCCTTGTGAGAATAAAGATCTACAGCTTTTTGGCAATTAGCAGCTGGACATGACGCGTGTGTATGTATGCTTTGCTCACAAATCGCTTGAAGAGTCACAGAACTTCTGCCAATAGAAAGCCACAGATAACGTATGAGAACATTAAGAGAATATACTGGTGCTTTTAAGTATTTTAACACCTGCACACTCACATTTTATCCTCAATCATGCTGAAATACTCGGCATTCTTTCTGTCAACTCTTGCGTATATTTGAAACTCGTGTAAGTCCGAAAACCAGAAGTTAGAACCGCGTTAATCTCAACCGGGACTTGACGCGTGGAGGGTTTTCAGTGGCTGAGGTCTGATTTGGCTGGCATACAGAAACAAAACATGGATGAAATCATCTGTTTAATATCAAACTGTTTTATTGGACACTGCTCTCCATTCTCTGGAGATACTCTGCTGTATGCCATTCAAATTTAGACTCCACACATTATGGTCTGACACAGTCAAATCAGTATTTGTCATTAACACCTTTGCCAAGCCAGCTGGGAGTAAGACTCAAAGCAAGACTGTCAAGTTGTAAAGCCAGAAGCTGTCACATTTAACGAAGGGAGGGCTGAGTTAGTTCTGTGGTTCTTCTGTTTTGCTTCCTGTCTTGACAAATTGTCCCATTATTGGTTTGAGGATAGCTGAACATTCACAAACACTGACTGGACCATATCAAACGGCTGCAGTTGAGACTAAAATTGAGAGACATTTCTTGGGACGATGGTTTCTGCACATTGTCATGACCTGGATTATTTACGGCATTCATATATTTAATTTAAACTTCCTCCTTTAACTTACAGAAAAATAAACTCACATCTGAACATAAAGAACGCTTTTGTAGCCAGGTATTAATGTGACACGTCCTGGCTACGTGGCTCACTGATCACAGACACTAAAGGAAGTAATCATGAGTCTCTGTAGAGCGCCAAAGCTATCAATTGATCAATCAGTGCTTCAGTCTCACTGTATCATCATACCTCCAACTTTGCCAATATGTGTTCTGAGTAAAAGTGAAATTAAGCTTAATTGTAGCATCAGTTACATTTGACAAAGCCTTGGAGGTCTTCCAGGAACTTGATGTACTCCTGATGCTCCATAGCAGTGCTCAGCTCCATCAGTTCATCGGCAAAGGTGTTGTCAACCCCCCGGTCAGCCAGGAAGTCCATCAGGTGGTCGTACAGGGCCTGAAAAACAACAGCAGTTCCAGTGACTCATGTGTAACACAGGTTTTTATCTGATAGGTGCAAATGATGTTATTGTCTTGTGTTAACTCGCAGTCTTACCCAGTCCAGAGAGTCTGTGTTGAGCGTGTAGCTGGTCTCCTTCCACTCGGTGTCTCCTTCAGGCTGGAAGCTGACCTCACGGATGGCAAAGATGTCGCTCTCGTCTTCTCCTTCACCATGACTGACCTGCAAAATAAAAACATGAAATTACTACTTAATCTACTTACTACTTAATCTCAGTGACACTGTGCTTTCAGTACATCTGAGTTCTGTATAAACCTATACAGTCCATACTTACCTCATCTTCAGGGTAGTGGCAGTCAAACACCAGGGAATGTTTTGCAGCCTGTTTCGTTACTTCAACAACAAAGTTGGGTGTGGACACAATTTCTGGCTGTAAAAAAGAAAACCCAGGAGTACGATCATTTGAATATTCATATTTTAAAGCACAGATGAAATGGAGGAAGCAGAAACGGGAATCGCAAACTGGGATAAAACGTTTGGAGGGATTTGATTTGAGCAGTGAAAAGCAGGTTGAAATGAACTGCTTCAAGCTTATGTTAGCACATGCAAAGTTTGTTTTATGGAAAGAACTGGGTTTTATTATAAGAATACGAGGAAATTGATATTTTGCATTTTTTGGCATGTACTTTTAAACATTTGCACAATGTAAAAGGGTTAAAGAAGATTTTTTTTATTGATCACTTTCTGGCTCAAACATAATCGTCGGGGCCAGTGCAGTCATGACTGCTCACATTTTACATACACCTATAAAACCACTGAGTTTGGTCTAACTTACCTCTTCTTCTGGAGATTTCTGCTGCCCCTGCTCTGCCTCTTCCTCAAAGTTAGGAGGAATGCTGTTGTTGACGTTGAACGTGACGGTAATTCTGACAGAAAGAGAAACAGCTCGTTAGTCTGCCTGAGTGTCGACAAGAAGTGGATGGATCACCAGGTGTGCCAGCCCTACTTTTCTCCAGCGACAGTCCTCGTGAGTTTAGCCTCTGTGCCGTTCATCTCCAGTTCCCATCCTCCAGACATCTTAGGTAGGGTTTTGCTTTTCTGGATCTTCCTCTCCTCTTTGATTTCATCAAACAGGAAATCAGCAAATGCTTTGTCACCTGTTGGTATAACAGGATATACAATTATGATCGAGTGCATAATCAATGCGTTTAATCCTGCAGCAACTGTAATACAACTTTCAGTAGCTCAGCTTTACCCTGCTTGACCTTCCCTGTCAATGCTTCATCTGGAGCCGCCACCACATCAGCACTCACAATGACATTAGGCTTTTATCTAATTGCTTTAGTTATGTTTTGGCCAAATAAATATAATGAATGTTGAATGTTATTAATATAATCTGCACATGCTGATGATAAATTGGATCCTTATTAAAGATGGGTGCATTGTAACTGCTTCTGTTGATATACACACAGGGCATCACATGGTTCCTCACATCACCTCTCATCAGTCCTCCATTGATTGACACTCAACAGGCGATTTCACATTTCAACACATAATGTGAACTTCTCTGAACGCTGGCTTTGCTTGTGGCTTAATTCCTAATTTATCTCCACGTGTTACTTTTTCTGATGATGACAGCTGAAGACAGGTTTCAAGGTGAAAGCTAAGTTACGGTGAGAGGATGCTAAATGTGGTTGCCAAACGTGAGGTGCTGACGTAATTTGCTGAAAGTCCAATGAGTTGTGTTTAAGGGTTATATGCCGTAAGAAAGGGCCCAAGTAAAGGTTAACCAGGCAGCATTATAACGTCAGGTCTTTTATATAAAGCGTGTTTCTCTCTCGTCGTGCTCTACTGCCCGATGCGAGACAAGCTAGCAAGACAGCTAGCTAGCAAGCAGGCTAGCTCGGCTGATTTCAACACTTCCACATTAAATGTTACCTTCTGTGTGCAGTCCTCCACATCCACAGGACACCGAGGGATTCAACACTTTAGAACTGAACAGTTTGGGCCTGTATCCCGACGAGGCTCCGTTGTTATTCAACATCCAGAGAGACCGGGTGAAGGGCCGAGTTGTTGCCGAACTTGGGGTGCGCAGTGTCGGACAGCTGAGTGGCAGAACCCGGGCTGTGGTCGTGGCGGCAGACGAGAGGCGAACAGCGGATCCCACCGCACGGACAACGGACTTTAGCATGGCTGTATGGAAATACTAAACTGTGTAACGACAGAATGAATAAGTCTCTGCTCTGTAGGACCGACTAGCTCCCCGTTACTGCGACTTCTAGAGGCTTACAGAAAACACGTGTGGAAGGACACATTGACCTATCACTGCCATGACCTCTGCACCGGAAGTACTGCTTTAAAGCGAAAGAAAACCAACAAAATGCTGCCTGTATTTAAAGACAATTCAGATTATGATTATTGAATCTTTTTATATTAACAATTAGTCTAATATCAATAAAAAATAAATAATTTTCCAACGTGAACGTAGTTATATGTCACCACCTAGCCAACAGCGCCCCCTGTGGCTGAATAAAGAAAAGGGTTTTGCGTCTCATGTGTCTGCGTGACTTCAGATGACAGATAACGTGCAGCATCTGTCCACAAGAGGAGACACATGAATTTAAACAAGATTAGGTTCACCACAACAAGGATAGGCTGGCTCTTATATCATCAAGTGCTTCCTGACCTACAAGATCTGATGCACCATCTGATCCAAAAATCCATGACTCAGCATCATTAAGTGGCTCCAGAGGGCAGGGGCACCGTGGAGGGAAGGGTTGCATCACTCTGGGAAAAGTATGTTTAAATGTAATGAGGTGAATCAGTTGCATCATTTGGAAATGATGCCCTGCAGCCAGATGATGGCACTGTTTTCAAATAACTCCTCTATTTGTACAGATAACGTCAAAAGTCTTTGTCCTATTAAGACAAATCGTTTGTCATCAGATTATATAAGCGGTGAATATTGGAAATACCGCTGAAAGCTTTTAGTAAATGGACTTAAGTATAAACTATATTCTCTGTTCATCAGATTTTGCATGACTTAACAACAACACACTCAGAGGTCACACTCACAGGTCTATGGGACTTAACTGTTCAAAACTGTGCTTCTGAATATTTACATGAAGGCTCTCTCTTTGGGTCAGTGACTGTATTTTTTATTAGAAATTATACCAATAATGGTTATGTAAGTCTTTAACAAATCATATTAAATATACTCTTCATAAACTCATCAAAGTCGTGCATTTGACCTTACAAACTTTATAACGTGCAGATCTTAAATGGCCTACGTTCCTCTGTGTTTGAAAAAAACCAAACAACCCAACCTTGTAAAACACATGGGCAGCTCGATGCGTAAGAGATTCAAACACTGAACATACAACCGCTTTACAACCTCGGTTTTACAGCAGATGCATTTGGTATCCCTAAAAGTTAGAAACTGTCTGTGGAATTTATTCATGTTACAGTGTGTATTGTACAATCCTGAGTCCCGTGTACAAAAGACAGGAGGAGCATCCGTCCTAGTCCTCCGCGTGGTGACGATTCTACAAAGTATGAAAGACCTGAGTGATCAGATCGTCGGCTATAATCTCCATGCATTGCATACATTTGTTGTCAGCGTACATCTGTGGTTAGTCTGTGTGGAGGCTGAGGGACACACAACAGCAAAGAGCAGAACCTGGAGAATAAGGCATGCTACTTCTCCTGATGTGCATGGGAAAACTGGCGATACAGTCATAGACTGGGGGGAAGAGAGGCATGCACAAGATAACAAGACTGAGTGCTGCATGTACAGTGGTTATCAAAGTGGATTCGTGTCACTGTGACATGTGAAATCCTCATATTTTAACCTGGGTGAGTTTGACGTATTCTAATTACATAATCTCATAGATTAAGACAAAGTCCTTGCATATATAAAAGCCTTTAAGACCACTTTGTAGAAACCAAAGACTAACATGTTGGGAAAGCTCAAAACAAGAACTGATTCTTTCAGCTTGACATTTTAGAGGGAAAAGGAACAAAATGAGATAAACTTAACTACAACTAACCAGTCTACCATAACTTTCTCAGTCTCATTGGGTGGTTTAACAATTCAGTAGAATATTATTGTGAGATAAAACGACATGGAGAGCAGCATTCTACTAGATCTCATTAGATTTTTGAGAAGTAATGAACACATAAATCATAACAGGCTAAGACATTGCTTATTCCAAGTGCTGTGCTCCCGTGAGGACATCTGTGCTGGTAAACTGCATGCATATGTTGAAAGAATTGATGCACGACAGCCCAAAAAGGCTCTTCTTCAGGTGTCAGACAGGTGGCAAGATGAATACCAACAGGCAGAGGAGAGAGCTTATTAAGTCTGAATGACAGTCTAACAGGAAGTCAAAAGTTGTGAGGCCTCGATATGCAGATTCCTGCTGCAGTGACACATGCCAAATGCTTGTCAGCTGGGAGGTAGTGAAATCCAGAGTTTACTGCATGGAAAATGTTCTGGTCTGGTTTGCACTTGTGTGATAGAGACAAGTGTCTTTGTCAAAATTCAGCTTTGTGAAGAGAATACATTTTCCAGTTTTACAGTCGCTGGCTGATTTGAGGGAGGTGTCCTTGCAGAGGGACGTACTTCGGCCTCTCTGATGGCTAGCTCTTGGTGGGTCGCAGTTTGCGGCCAAAGTACTCCGGCGCTGCGTCCAGCAGCCAGTCGGCGTCCACCAAACACAGGTCTCTCATGTAGCAGCGCGAGGTGTGCAGCAGCTCGTTGAAGACAACGTACGCTGGCTTGGCCTGGAAAAGGACGGAGGAGGGGTGGATGGCCACAGGCTGGTGGGTGTCCAGGGCCAGGTAGCTGCCGTCGGGTTGAAGCTCCGCAGCGTTGACGAACATCCCGTGGGCAAGGCAGCGGCGGACGTTGCCCGTCTCCGCCCCGCATGACTCCAGCTTCAAATTCAGCTGTTAAAACAAGCGGAACAGGACACTGCTTACCTGAAAATGGTGATAGTCTGTGTTACTGTAACTACTTATCAGTGTCACTGTTACTTATCACTGTTGGCTAAGCTAATTTACACATTTTATATATTTGTAACACATACATATAAACTGCTAATGTTATTTATAACTATAACTTTATATCTGCCTAAAGAAGTGGGGAGGATAAACAGAAGTGGATTCATTTAGCTGCAATCGGCAACCTCATTGCAAGATACCATGAAACCAAACTCGCTTTAGGCAAAGTAACTGCCTACATACATTGTACATCTTCGTCAAAAGAAGCAGAGTTCCTGAGGTTTGTTTACCAGCAGCGGAGTCAAGTTACAGGTTCAGGTACAGCTTCTTCTGGAGCCACAAGGCTTTATATAACGTAGATATACGCATTCCTACAACCTGTGAACAGACTTTAAGAACCTGACCGTGAACCACATCGTCCCTGCTCAGGTCCATCAGTCATCATGATTACATGATTGGTTACTGGGGTAAATATGACACTGAACAGTGATGCTACCCAGCCCCACACAATCCATTCGCATACACAGTATTCAGCAGGATATTCAGATTATTACCTTAAGGCAGATGTCTTTGAGTTGAGCCTGGACCTCCTTCACCAGACCCATGTTCCTGCTGTTGACGAAGTTCTCCCGACACCACTCCTGTAACAGTACACGTGGTATTTAAAAGGGGAGCTCAGCAGCATCATCCTGTTTTCAAACTGAGCCTTCTTCTCCCTCTCACTCTGCTTTACTCACCTTGTTACTGCTGACTTTCTTGAACGCCCTGTAAATGTTGAGCAGTGTCATGTGGTCTCCTTCGCTGGAGGTGAACTTCTTGCGAGCGGCAAGCACCTCTTCCCGCCGGGCAGGAGGGTTGTAGAGTACGGTGTCCACTGACAGCAGAGACACGATGCTCAGAATCTCCTCTGAGCAGGAGTAGTCGGGGGACAACAGGATGGTCTGTGGGACGAAGCAGACGGGGCAGGGAAGTGTTACGCCGCGGTCTATTTGGCTTATGTGTGCGACCCGTGTGACCCGCGTGGTGTTACGGGCTGCAGGCAATCACTTTTTGTCAGAACCCCACAACAGCATCAGCCACTATTTGTGTAATTCGATGCATTTTAAACATTTCTTACCTTGGCGTATCTGGGCTCCAGAGGGAAGCTTGCCATCTTCTTTCCCAGAGCAGTGAGGATAACCTGCCCCTCCTTCCTCTCTACAGCTCCCAGCAGCTCTAGATGCTCCACGGCAGAGCGAACGGCCTCTGGGATAAACACAACGGGTCACTGTGAGCTGCCTGAACTCCTGAGCGACCAGAGGTGTACGGTGATTGGTGATCGGCAGCATCTTACCTGGAGAGGGCTTGGACATGAAATCAAAATTCATGACGTCTGGAATTCCCAGAGCCATGAGCTGCAGCATCACGCCGGCCAAGTTACACCTGCAGCACACACACCCCCAAGAGGAAAGGCACCATTAGATGAACAGGCCATTCAATCACACTGACCCAGATAAATCAACACATGGAGGAGAGAAACTCAGACTCCTGCGGATGAGGAGGTACTGAGCAGTATGATCTCTGTGAACAGAGGGGAGTCCTGCAGTACCTCTGGATCTCAGGCACCGTCATGGGGATGAGGTTGTCGAATTCCTGCTCAGTGTAGAGACGATAGCAAGAGCCAGAGTCCTCCCTGCCGGCCCGGCCCGCTCGCTGCCACGCCTGGGCCTTGGACACCCGCTGCACCGCCAGCACCTCCAGCCCGCTGTCTGAGGGCCGCAACACACGTACAATAAGAGGAGGGCAAAACACACAGTCTGTGTTATTAATATGCTTTTTTTATATATATATATACACAAGTCTTTGTTTGGAGAATGGAATTGTTGCCTGGGGTTTTGCTGTTACAGCTGCTCAATGTGGGGCTAGTTTGAAAAATATTCTCTTTGGACTTTTCTCTAATCTTTGCTTTATTTATTAAGTATGTGACGCTGTTTTCTTTTAAATATTATTTTGATCATGCATTTCATTTTAAACACCCGTCAGGTGTTTTTTATGCAAAACATTAATCTGCAAAGTCACTAGTCACTGGCACTGAAGATATGTGTAGTGGCATAAAAAGCGCAGTATTTCCGTATGAAACCCGGTGCAGTTTGCAGTACTGAGTTACATTACATGGAAATGCTCAAGCTAAGTGGCTCAAAACTGTACTTACACACAGCCCCTGAGTGAACTGAGTGAATGCACTGTTTGTGATAAAAACAAACACAGTTTCCTCTTTTTTTTAGTCATTTTTAGTAAATAATAAAGTTTATGATTATGAAGTGTTTCATGCAATTGAAGGCAAACTGATTTAATAAAGTTATTTGATTAAGAATGCAGCTTTCCAATTAGCTCTGCATCATCAAATCAGTGCCAAATACAAATCATCATCCCAGCTCTGTAACTCACAACCAGTCAGGCGCTACCTGACGTGTCAGTAGACTGCTGTTTAAAGGTAGTATCGATACAGAGAACGCGTGTGACGACTGAGTCTAACCGGGATTGAAACGTTTGGCCTTCACCATCCCCGTGTCTATGACGTATTTGATCCCCGAGATTGTAACTGACGTCTCAGCGATGTTGGTTGACAGGATGACCTTCCTGCAGCCCTGAAAAAAGACAGAAAGGGCATTTTCTATCAGCTAATAAAGCAACTTCAAGTAATCAGAGTACACTACATTCAGTTTCACAATGACAGGAAAACAAGGGACTGGTCATGTGGCACCTCTGCCTCGAAAGTAGCACTACAGCTGAAACAGCAGCACACATGTCTTAAAGAGAAACACAGCTGAGTGCAGCAGTGCACAGATGAAGACAAACATGACCTCTTGAACTCGGTTTCTCCTGCATCACTGCTGCCTTTACCTTGGGAGCAGGCTGGAAGACCCTGAGCTGCTGTGCTGGGGGCAGAGACGCGTACAAAGGGATCACCACCATGGGACCGCAGCCGTCAGGCAGATGCTTGGCGATGTCCCGGCACGTCCTCGCCAGAGCCTCGATCTCCTCCTGACCCGTCATGAAGACTAAGATATCATGGGACGGAGGGGCCTCCTGCGCGCAAACAACCACAGACCGTGCTCTGTTCCGGTGTCAACAAGAATCATCGCAGCGCATGAACGTGCACACAGAGAGCGGTTTACTCACAGGTTTCATATAATACTAAAGGAAAGGGAGGCTGTTTTTTGGGGGATCTGATTTAAACTGGAATTACAACTGATTCCACATGAGTGGTTAAATAAAAAGGATTGTCTGTGTCAGGGTGCCGCGTATGCAAGTGCAATAAAAAATACAAAACATTAGCGGAGCTGAGGCTGCGGCAACTCAGTACAACAATGAATATAAGATTTTCTCTCCACTTAAAAGCCAAGACTGACGAGTACCTGATGGATCTGGAAGACAGAGACGAGAGCGGCCTGCAGATAGTCCGACTGGGGCTGCTTGGTGTAGTAGATCTGAATGGGATGCTGCCTGCCTTCCAGGTAGAGCACGGGGGACTTGTTGAAGTATTCAGAGAACAAATCCACATCCATGGTGGCTGACATCACTATGACCTGCGCAGGTTACACGACAAAGAGAAGCCGCACTTTTGGATTTGGATAATGACGAGATGCTTGAAGAGATCGACACAGTGGTGGAGAACGAGCCAACAGAAATGAACAGAGAGACGGCTTATTACGTGCATCTCATTGAAGCCATGGCAACCGGCAGCGTCCCCCTACCTTCAGCGGAATCTTATTAAGTTCTCTGCGCCTGCGCTGAGCGGTCTTAACCACGCCGAACAGCACATCGGTGTGCACGGTGCGCTCATGAGCTTCATCCAGCACCACAATGGTGTAGCGCAGCAGTAAGGGGTCTCCGATGGCCTCGCGCAGGAGCATGCCATCTGTCATGAACTTCAGCTTTGTCTCGGGGGAGGTGACATCCTCAAAACGTACTGTGTAGCCAACCTGAAAATAAGTTTATTCTCTATAAACAGCCCAGACTTCAACTGATGAAATATCTTCAATATCAAATCAAACAACCAGCACAGATTAGTACAGAGTTTATTACAACAGTGGAGCTGCTTTAAAGAATTGTATCCCTGTTTGTTTTCCCCCTGCATGTGCACGGGGATGCATGTGCCTGCGTGCATGTTGGGCTGATTCAATATACAGGATTGCAAAAGTTTTCACACGTTTCCACTGATCTACAGGTGGTGGTGCTGTTGCAAGAAACATAGGACTGTATCAACAAAGGCAGGATGTAGGAGGGAGGCATGCTACCAATACTAGTAAACAAGGTTTGAAATTGGCTTTTAAAATAATATAGAAGAAAATGCATTTACCACATTTTCTAGCCTTAGAGAACACACAATCATACAGTAACCTGAGAAAGTAAACACAAGTTCTGTTTGTTTATAAAAAAAAACTACACAATGGCCCTTTAAGCCAACATTTGAAAGAACAGACTAATCTAATTATATGCCAAGTCTGTCTGTGGAGCGTACCAGCTTGCCAAGCTGAGTCCTCTTCTCCTCTGCCACCCTTCCTGCCAGGGAAATTGCAGCAACTCGACGGGGCTGGGTGATGGCAATGATGCCCTGTCGCCCGATGCCGGCCTCATACAGGTACTGGGGGATCTGAGTGGTCTTCCCAGAGCCAGTCTCCCCTGAGGTATGAGAGAGAACGGGACAAGTTAGAAACACTTAAGCTGCTAAACACTAAACCTGTAGAGTAGAGATGACCTGTTCTGAGCTGCCCAGATGTGATATTGCCCACTGATTTAAATTATATAGATATTAGCTTTAGTTAATAGAATTTTAGTCTTATGGGTCATAAAAATAGGTTTTTTTGAAATGTACACATTAAAACTGAGCTGTGCACTACTACAAAGCTGGCACATGGCTTTCTCGGAGCGGACTGTCCCTTTAACAGAGCTGCTCAGCAGCTAACGCTTTAGCACAATGAGCTAACAGCAGCTGGGAACACCTCACCTATGAGTATAGCATTGTGAAGCTGTCTCAGCTGGTTCAGGAGCTGGGGTTTCGCCTGGTAGATGGGAAGCTGTTTCCTCTGGACGTCTATCGGAGTGGTCGCATTTCCCTTTCTAGGCAGCAGCATTCCAGGCTTATTCTTCTCGAGACGGAAAAAAACAGACCCCGGCTTGAATTTTTTAGCCGGAGGAGGGTCGGGGTCGTGGGGCATGGTCTAGAAAAAGTGACCGTGGGCGCAGACGCTTCGTGGCTCTTTCCTGAGGTCCTGCTAATGCCGAAAAGACAGAGAACAAAAAGTTTTATTCACGCTCACTGATGACAGACAAGCGAGCGTCACTGCGGATGTTTTGCTACCTCTGCAAAAACGTCCCCACGTGGTAAAACCCGGCGCAGATGTTTGACGTCATATGCTTGCCTTATGAATTTTACCCTGAGTACGGACTGGCAGGTACGTTCATAAACCGCATGGCTAAAAACAGCAAAACCTTGAAGAGAAACAGAGCGAAGCAGCATTACCAGATGATTCATGTTGCTATGTAATATTGTTTGTCAGTTTTTACCGTTGTTTTTTTTTGTCCAAATCTAAGTACTTGTTCCTCTTTACGATTGTGATATTATTTTTAGAAATGAAGGAGAAAAATTATAAACTGCAGTGTATCTATTTCACTATGTATATATGCATATAATGTTTCAGTCACAATGCAATTCGATTGCAATGCTATGATTTCTTGTTTGTTTGGGGGTTTTGGGGGTTTTTTTTGTAGTTATTATTCACGCATATATCCACTTTGGAGGATTAAAAATGCCTCAAACGCCTGAACTAATTAAAATAATAAATTGAAATGCAGTTATTGCCCTTTGTAAGTATGCATTTAAAAACTGATTTATTGAAATCAGAAATTATTTATCTTTATGTCTTCATCTTGTCAACATCTTGATATGAATTTTCCATGACTCATTTTATCAAACTTGAACAAAGTGAAAAATGTTTTTGCATGGCGGGCAGAGGTCAGGGTAGAGCTGTCGTTAGTTTTCATAAGGAGGTACAAGCAGGCCCACAGGAAGTGAGTGCAGCTGTGGAGCAATTTTGGCATTGTGGAAGTGCAAGGTATTGCAGTTTGCAAGGTGAGACACACCTGAAAAACCCAAAACATATTTTTGCACAACACAAACGTTGGAAAAAGAGCGTGTGTAAAGTGGCTGATGTTGATCCATTCAGTCCAAGAACATTTGGGAAGTCCGAAGGAGCCATATGAATGAATTCTATTAAATTATGCAGTCTCATTCATGTGTACTGGGAGCCAACAGAGTCAGCGAAAGAGCCCAAGAGTCAGCTGGTTTGCCTGTCCATGCATTCTCTCAATGAAGCAAACAGATGGCAGCCATGACAGACAGCCTTTCACATTGCAACAGTGTCCTGTGGGCTGTCAGCTGCAGGGACACTTACATTTCCTGTACATTTATTCCCATTGTAACTGACTGACTGCAGTTTTAATGAATGGACACTTTGAGGGCTCATCGGAGTAGATGTGTGTTGACAGCTGATTAGTGTTAGCACGCTTGTATTAGCTATCGTCTAATGGTAGTTTTCTGAACTGTCGCACTTTGTTGTGTTGGTAGAACAAAACGTGACAGCTGACTGTCAGTAGTCCTTGCAGACATATTAGCATTAGCTCACCCTGTTCCACTAAACCAGGTAGAGTTTATTCCAGGCTAACACTAGCTAACACTAATCGGCTGTCACCAAGAAATCTGGGAAGAAGACCCCTCTGATTGTACGGCTTCTCGCAGCACAGTCTGTTCCTGTGTAATAGAGAATTCATATCAGAATGATGACGCCTTCATTCAGTTTTTAAAAAGATTCACATTATTAATAAATTATTATTACATGCACATCAAAACATTTATTTTGTGTCACTTTTTTAATTTGTTTTTGTTTAGTCAATTTAAATCTTCCATAACTTTTGGGCCCCGACCAAATGAAAGTCATGACCCTGTTACCTGTCTTTGGTGCAGCCACTAGAGGGCAATATGGTGATTTTACATCCCAGTCAGACAGACTGAAACTCATCTTTTGGAACCAGTTGCAGATCATTTGTATCTCTCTCTTTCATAGAGTCTTTCTATTGTCTATTTCTGATTCTGATAACCTTTTTGATGCTGGATTTAGGCAACTGGTTGGTTTCGTTTTGGACCGGTCGAGACAGATGTTTTTCACAGTTGTCATATTTTAAAACACTCCAGACAAAAATAAATAAATAAATAAAAATTAAAACCCTTTAAAATGTTTTCAGGAAACGCGATTTACAACCAAAACCAGCACATTATTCAAGGTTATGGTATTAGCAAAGATACAAGAATATTTAAAGGAATATGCTGTGTTGGAAATTAGTGGCTCATGGTGACCATGTGAGGGGTTTTTTTTGTAGGGGTAGTCAGTAGTCAGTGTATTAACTGCAGTAAATGGAGATCAGCATGCTCCAAATTTGGAGAAACAGCAGGAGTATCAGCGTTGGAAGCTCAGAGATGTAAAACTATGGACTTGGTCCACAGCAAAACACATTTTTTTTAAAGAACACAGCTCATTCAGACTCACCAATGTCTCATAACTATACAAACAAACTAACCAGTCAAGATCACTGATAATGAACTAAAAATAAATAATGTGCTCTGCTATGTAAAATTACCATTTTTGTCTGGTGGTAAAGAAAGCACTTTGAGGTGGTATAATTCGGGTGCTATGGAGGGGTTCTTAACAACCCCAAACTATATCTTTTAAAGCTGTTATTTGAGTATATGTCTTTAATAGCCTGAATATGTTGGCCCTTCAGAAGAAAAAGATTGACAGTGAAACGATGTTCTCGTGATGTTCTCGCCTTAATAAAGAGCAATTAGACATATTATTATCACCCTCTCCTGCCCCTGGTCAGCGTGTCAACAGTTCTGATTTTAAGCCACATCATTTACATCCGGAGCCCGGGGGTGGGCTAATTATAAAACTTTAACTCTATAATGGTCGAGGGAATTAAGCGAATGGCCACCCATTTCATCGTATAATCACGGGACGAGTTTTGAGGACACATTATCGTTTGAGAGGTCTTCTGGGTAAGTTCAAGCACTGGCAAGTTCTAGACAGAGGAACAGGTTGACAATACACTGGAAATGTGGTAACTAATGCTTTGTGGCTTGGTTTCCAGGAAGGAGTGTAGTAATGTAACCTATATTGTTGGGTCAGTCCCATAGGGTGGAGCAATATATGTAATAATCTTCACCTACTCTTTCCTTTCTTTGAAAGAGAGAAAGCGAAAGAGAAAAAGAGAGCACTTCCTGTCTGATGAAACGTTCTACATTAATAAAGATGATGATCAGAGGCCAAGCGTTGGGAGACTTGAGGACAGCACGTTACAAGTTACTGTAAACCTCCATTTTTCTGTCAGTCTGATGCCACACTGATCAGACGGCCATGGAAGTCGTTTAAAATAACTCCAACTTACATCCAGATTGATCTTTGTGTTGAAGCTTGGGATTTTAAGTCTCTTCATCTTCTCCTGTATAACTAGAATTGCCATTTTAGCCACACTAGTAACATGGCTATGTTGGTCCGTCTGTTAGTTGGTCCACTCATATGATCAAGACAAAAATATCTCAGCCACTAAGAGGTGAATTGCCATTGCAAGCTGTCATGATCCCCAGTGGATACATCCTAACTAACTTTGGTTCGTCTTGGCATTTCATTGAGCACCACCAGCAGGTCATAATATAAATTAGGGGTAATGAGCCAATGTTAGCGTGCTTGTACACTAAACTAAGATGATGCACATGGAAAAGTTCGCATGGTGGCATTGTCATGATGGAATGGGTTGACCACACCAGCTGTAAGGATCAAGCTCTCACCCCACCGCCTTTCTGTTCAAAGGGTTATTTCAACCAAATAACTTCTCAACCACATGCAGCAGCGTCAGCCCGTGCAGCTAGTTTCGAATCTATTTGTGCAGGTTTTTGCGCCCACCTCAAATACAAACGAGGTGAACAGAATAAAATGTGGAGCACACAAAGAAGTCACTTCCCACTCTGACACTTTTCCCAGTCTTTGTCCAATGCAGAGGAGAAATCCACACAATTAACTGTGCACTATTTCAATGATCAATGCCGCTTTAAAAATAGCCGCTTGTCAACTGGCAGACATCACACTGTGTCTTCTTGAGCATTTAAGGTTATTATTTAGATTGTCATACGACCTGTTTTTGCAATCCTTCGCGAAATCCTTCCGATCCTGCCAAATCCTCGCAATCCTACCAAATTTGAGTCATGGCCATTTTGTGGCAAATTCCAACGTTCCAACGTATATTTGTATGTCGCCTGGAATAGGCTTTAACCAGATTTAGACCGGGATTTTAAACATGATTCCAAAATAAGATGTTCTCTGTTGCTAATCTCTGCAGATTAGACAGCAGTGAACACAAGTGCGAAAAACATTTTACGGACGGGGAACCTTGCATGCAGTGTTCTTAATGTTTTGACCGTTTTCTTATTCAAACTGAAACAGGAGGACTCATTTCATTATGATCCGGTGTTGCAGTGTTCTTTGATTATGAATGCAAAGCACCTCTCGGTATATGCACCCAAACACACACAAATTATGATAAAACAAAGAAGGCTTACTGTCTGCAAAAGGTGGTTTGAGGGTAGGCAAACAAACCAAACTGGGTCATATACACTGTGTGTTTGTGGTGAGCATTTGTGGTTTCTGTCTTTGCGAGGCATGCAGGAAGAAGAGTGTCAGTGGAAACGATAAGGTTTGTATGCAAACACAGAGAGGAGGGGTTCCACTGCTTGTGTGGCAGCTGCTGAGTTATCTGAACTTGCAAAGTAGTCCGGAGTGAATTCCCTCACGGCATTTACTCTAAACATGTGCAAGAGTGAAAGAGAGGGGAGATGCACTGCAAAGCCAGGAGAAGCAGTGGTGTGAATGGGAGGATGGACAAACGAGAATGACTACAAGGAGAGTCACCCAGAGAGAGAGAGAGAGAGCGAGAGAGAGAGTGAGAGAGTGAGAGAGAGAGAGTGAGAGAGAGAGAGAGAGAGGGAGAGCAGTGAGGGAAGGAGGAAGTCCTACACTTCAGGACTTCTGATGAAGCGCGTCAGACGCTACTTATGAGAGGAGGCAGAGGACCTTTGCCACTGGTGAGGTACGAGGCAGAGGCGAGCGGGAGGAGAAGTGGAGCCCAACTGTTTGTTTGTTTTTTTTTTATGCAAGCGGGGTGAAGAGAGAGACCCTCTTCTCTGTGGGTCCAGCCGATGAGAGAAGATGAAGAGCCAAATCACAAACGCCCTCTCTGACTTCTTCTTTGAGTATGAGACCCCCCGGCAGGTGCTGGTGCGGAACAGGAGGGTGGGAGTGGTATGCCGTCTGATCCAGCTGGGGGTCCTGGCCTATATCATCGGGTAAGACCAACACGTTCATCCTTTTGAGTTGTTTTGCTGTTTGGACAGGCATCAGGGACACCGGAGCGCAGAGAGGGTATGCATTATCCGCATCGCATGTTTCAACTCGTTTGTGGTGCAGCCTGGTGTAAAATGACCTCTCAGAGTGACCCCGCGAATTCCAGCCACTAAAGTTACATAACCCGAACGTCTTAATTTGCAAAGCATGATAAAAAAAAAAGCAGCATGTACTGTTTGAATTGTTATAAGATTATCATTTTTAAAAAGGAGACATCTTTTTTAGATCCTGGAGGGTTCTTCCAAGGGTCAGGGATACAAATTGTAACTTGCCAGATGTTATTAACACTGCAAGTAGGAACTGCAGAGCACACAAAAAAGAAACAATCGAGTGATGGCAGATTCAGAGACCAGATAAGTTTTGTGATCTGGCCTTTACAAGTTGAGACAAGGAGAGCCAGCGTGTTTGTCAACTTACGCACAAGCCTGCTTTGAGACGCTGGAGTCATTCACTGGAAATCCGCTGTGGCCCCACATCACAGGACAGCTTCTAGTTTTCTGCTTTTGTCAGTTACAAGTAACTCCGTGTTCATGCACATGTCTGAGTGGGTGTCTGAGTGGGTGTCTGTGTGTGTGTGTGTGTGTGTGTGTGTGTGTGTGTGCGTGTGTGCGTGTGTGCGTGTGTGCTGCTTCTGCACACACGCGCGCCTGCACCTCTGAGCAGCAGAACCTGAGGAGCAGTGTGTGATGAACAGGCTCAGGCATATGCTAACACAGATAACAATCAAGCGCTGCCCAATTCGCTGCCATCCGGCAAAGAGATGTGCTACCTTCTGCTGGTGACACTGATGGTGACCAAACAATGTGTGAGAAAAACCCAAATTGAAGAAATCCCTCCCTTGCTATTGGCGAGGTTATTGTTTTTTTTCTTTTTTTTAAATAAAAAAAAAAAACCCCAAAAGCGGGAACCAGCTAAGCTGACCTGACCCGATTGGAACTGGCCCCTGGTTGGTTTTCATGCTCTTATCCTGACATTCTTCTGAGTCAGATCACGATTCCTTCTTAACCTCAACCCTAACCCTTACCTCAGACCCTTCCCGTCTTTCCAAACCTTAACAAATCTTAACCTGTAGTAAGCACAGAATGTGCTTTCACCTTGCGCAGTGCACTGAGGTAAAGAAAAGGCAAAGCAGCCACAGTGCCTTTTCTTTACATATTAGGACTGCTCGGGTATGACAGAGCTCCCCTCCTGTCACCTGCCGTTTGCAGCCATCAGCCAGCATTAAGGCCCGTAATGGGCATGGAGGGAGATGTGATTATAAAGCTGCCCAGATTCTCGTCTCCAGGATTCATGCAGCAGGCTGTCAGGTCGGAGCAGGAGTCACCGTGTGTCTCTCAAGCTCTAGCAGTGAACCGGTGAACCAGTTCAGGCTGTCTTGTCAGAAATAGTGGATTTGGTTCCAGTTGCAGTGTTTTGCACTGCTTTTCTTTTTTCTTTTCGAAAGTGTAATGGTCAGAAATGAGGGATAAATTGTTGTTTTTTTACAGATATGTTTTTTGTGCTTTTGGTATCTCCCCTGACAACTCATATGAAAAACGATGCATGTTTGGAAGGTGCATGGTTTGGGAGTACACATACCAGATGGTGCTCCGCATAAATCTCTCTCCCCTACGATTGCTTCTGAAAACATTTGAGCTGAAAATCTCATAATGAAGTCAAAAGGCGAAGACTAATTCAACTGAGGACGGCAGCCTCAGCAAACCACAGTTACTATTGTCTTAATTAATTCCCGTCTTGTCACTTGACACATCATGCAGATTGCCCCCCCCAGTTCTTATTTGTCTTTATAAAATGAACACTAATCTCAGAGCCACAGTATAGGGGAGAGACAGAAAAGCCCTCCACACATCAAGCAGCCTCCTCCGTGCCTCCCTGCCTCCTTCTGTCGGAGCAGATACAGATCTCACTTAGACTGCTGTTTTGGAAGATCCGTCCATTATTTCACGCTCACGGGTTTCTTTATTCCATTAATGTGCTCTATTTTTTTTTTTTTCTCTAGTTCCTCCTCGACATAAGTTCCAGCTTGCATAATTTGATCTGCCTTACTGATAGAAGTTGTGGCTTTTAGCTCATTGTGCACACTTGATTTCAGTCTGCAGTTTGAAAGATGTTCCTGTTCATCTGTTGCTGTGAGGGGCTTTCATTGTCCACAGACAAATGAACGTGTGCTGCAATACATGTTGCTCTGTAGGCTTTCTGCCAGGGGGTAATTGCTTTTCAAACACCCTATATAAAATAGCTCTGCATGTATGTGTGTGTGTGTGTGTGTGTGTGTACACAGTATCTTCCCTGTGCACACCAGCTGTTATCCATACTTCCTGGCAAGACACACAGATAGAAGGTTCACGCTGCAGAGATCAAACTGCACTAGTACTTGTACTGTAAAACGGGGTTTTACTTAATGAGAATACTTCTGTGTAACAAAGCTTTTATGCACTTCCTCTTAATGAACCCAGACCCACATGCGTGCACTTTTCTACCAATATTTGAATGCATCTGCAACATTTAACGTGTGCAATATGAAGTGAAAATACCATAAAACCATGAATTAATAATACTAATTAAAAACTAATCAAAACAATTAAACAATACTTCATTTTATGTAAAGGTCCTGCTTTCAAAACCCAACCCTAAAGTAAAAAGTCTCAAACAAGTATATTCAAATTGTTAATGCTGATGCATTAATGCGTAAACATAATATGACTATAGCAGCTGCTGCAGGCGAAGTCCCAACCTTGGGGGTGATGGGCTGTTTATTGACATTTCTCAACATCTTCTGCTTTCTGTGAAATGTGGAATAGGTTTGACTTTTGGTTTCTGAGAGTTGTTAAAAAGAAACCATATGAGCGAAGTTTAAAGAGGAAATGCGCCTTTGGTGGACAACATATATGACATATGAAAAGTGACAAGTGGGTGACTGGGAACAAGCCAAAACGCTGGGAACCACTGGTTTGGTTTGCAGCTTGTTTCAGAAGCTCACTTCTCTTTTACAACGTACAGACTGAAAAGTAACTATAGCTTTCTAATGAATATTGAAACACAAAACCCACAATGTTCTGTCTGAAGTATAGCATGAAGGAAGTATAGCTTAAAATAAATATTCTGACGCAAAGTGCGAATACCTTATCTTACAGGAAATTAACTCAGTTACTATCAGCCCCTTAACAATATATCAGTATACTTCAAAGAGGACAGTTCGCATCCGTTTGTACTGATTAATACGCAGGCTGATGCCTCAATACAACATTTCTTGAAAATGCCAATCCCAATAACAAATTTTTAACATGTATGCGGCAAAGAGCTTTGCAAAATCAGCAAGATAAACGATTCATGAGACCTTTTCCCTGTGGATCTGCGCTATCAGCTGTGAAAGTTTCACTATTTCCCACAGGCCACACACCCATATGAAACACAGCTGTGATCAAGCATATTATTTACTTTCTGTCTGAGACACTTCCACTTTCTGCGCAGTCGGTACAATATTTTGTTTGAAATAAATTGCTATAATAATTTATTTAAAATAAAGTATTATATGAATTAATATTACATTATATTATATTAATAAATATTAGTAAATGCATGTATACTGAGAATCCATATGTCAGATTTGTCTTAGTGGGAGTAAAGGGATGAATACCATCCTGACATTGCACAACCACAGTCACTTGCACATCTGTCCCTGTGAGGAATGCTCCTGGCATGTGGGATTGCTGTGCAGAATGTCAACATCACCGTTATACATGCCCTTGCCTGTGGGGTTGGATTGACAGCTGGCTTGGGTGGAGTGAGAGTCTGGGGTGATGACAGGTCTGACAGGACGCTTTACGTCTCTCTTACAGGTGGGTGTTCATCTACGAGAAAGGCTACCAGTCGACAGACACAGCAGTAAGCTCCGTCTTCAGTAAAATGAAGGGAGTGGGCTACACCAATGTGAACGGAACCGAGAGGGTCTGGGATGTGGCCGACTACGTCTTCCCTCCTCAGGTTGGTGAAGCATGCAGGAACATTTAAAATGCGCTCATCGCACAACTCCTGATTGGTCAATGACTTGTTTTGCACCTGGTGCAAGTGTCTGACCATTGTTAAGATGATGGTAAATCTGGGTCAGACTCAGATGCCATGAAGTCAACATCCACAGTCCATGAATCAAACTGTCAGAGTGAATAAACATCAAGCTGAGTCAGACAGGCACCACGAAAAGCCGGTGCTCCCTGAAGAAAGCTGCTCTCTGGTCAGATCGTGACAAAGATCAGGGTTTAGTCATGCTTTTAAAACATCCGTGTTGACTAGATTTTATGCCAGGTCCAATGAATGACAACGCAACGATTATCCGGCTTTGTCAACATCAAGGTGTCTCTGTGCTCTCAAAAAGTCACGGTGTGTATTCTGTAGAGATCAGAGCAAACACGCTATCAAAAAGAAGACTCCAATATATTTCTTTGTTTACATTAAATGTGGGTCCTGTTATCTGTGGGAAGGAAATAAAGAGACAATGAAGATTGTCATGTTTGCTTTGAGATCTGGGTGTGGGCCATTTTGAATTCAAAGCCTGCTGGTCACCTGGTTTGGGACGATAATCCCAACCGATGTGATGAAAAGGACTCTTTGGTCTCACGCTTTGATCAACTTATAATTCATCTTTATCCTGAAATCCCACTTCTGTTTTCATGTTGTAATGTAGTTTCAGAGAGCCATCATTAAATAATATATGATGTGAAGATGACTTTTATGAAAACCAGCAGCAGCACTGTAGCACATTGTGGCATCCAGGATCTCATAACATAATACAGACAACACCTTACATCAGGAATTTCCCATGAACATAACAATCACAACCATGATCAGCAAGTACATCAAATTCAGAACAATACGTTTTTTAAATATATATTTTGGGGAAAATGCTGAATTGCATCCTTGCTGAGATTTAGATGAGGTGAATGAATAGCTCTCTGATATCTGCCTTCAAGATACAGCTAGAGGATGGTTAGCTTAGCTTAGCATAAAGACAGGGGAAACAGCTTTCCTGCCTACCAGCACCACTTACTGTGAGTTTAGACAGGACGCAAAGTGAATTTTCAAGGCGGCGTGAGCGCATACGAAGCCAATGGAGAGACATGATTAGACACGAATTGACCCGTTGGCGGTGTGAAATCGACGCAAAGACATGAGAGAGAACCAGCGGATAGAAAAGGCTGGAGTTTCTGCTGCGTTCTGAGTTTAGTCAGAGGCTGAGTTATCACACAAACACACGCACACCACCCCAAACATGGTCGGTGCATCCGTCGCTGGCAGGCTTTTGAAGCCAATGTCTGCAGAGTTCCGTACATTGGCTGTTTGGGGCAAATCAACACAGGCCGCACAAGTAGGCCGGCAAATGACACGAGGCAAAAAAATAAATAAATAAATAAAAATTTGCTTTGCTTTCAGTCTGAAAACACCTCAAAGCTCATTTATTAACACGTTCTAACTCATTTCATCAAAGAAGTCCTTGCTCACAGCCCAGAAATAGTCAAGCACACACTTCAGCCCCCTGAAATCATAAAGCAAAATGTCTTTTTTTAAACATGTTTACACTTTTTGATCAGATTTAACAACCATGATGCAATATTTCACTGGTATTTGAAAGTTTGATAAGTCAATTGACACCGTATTCGGGTCTGTATGTAACTATGATGCTGAAGCCAGCAGCCGGTTAGCTTAACTCAGCATCAAGACTGAAATCGGATGAAATAACACTCCTGTTTGTGTTTTACAGGGTGTAACGCCACATAATACCACATGAAACCACCAAGTGTTGTATTTTGTAGGGAGTAGGCAAATAAGATGTGACATCCCAATTAGCTTTTAAAAATACAGGCGTATCAGACACATCAGGTTTAGCTGAAAACCGACCGGTGACAAAACAACATGTGACAAACAAGTTTTTGTTTGAGGGTGTCTGTGATATCTGCAGGGTCACGCTGGTTAATGTTTGACAGCCCGCCTACAATAAACTGCATCATTCATTGTGTTAGTTCATTGAATAAAATTAAAAAAAAAAAAAAAAGTTTAACGCATTATTTCTTTTAATCCCAAACCTCAGGGAGACTCATCCTTCGTGGTGATGACAAACTACATCATAACTGAAGGTCAGAAAATGGGAAAGTGTCCAGAGGTCGGTGAAAATGATCCTTTTTCCCTTTTTCGTATCTCCTTCTTGCTTGTTTTCCCCCCTCTCCCCATGACTTACACGCTACCATAAATAGTAAAACAGAGCGGAAATTGTGTCTCATTCCAAGACTGTTTCTGTAATTGGGTAATTGTTTAGTTGTCGAATTGCGCAGAAAACTCTGAAAGTGCATCGGCTGCACGATGTTTCTGCAAGCTGCCACACGTCACCATGAAGTTTATGTTTTACAGTGTCATGATGTTTTCGTGGTCCCGTGCACTGGTTTCTTCAAATTCACGTTACGCAGTTGTGTACACACGCTGACCTTAATCTCTTGTGTATAACAGCTCCAAGGCAAGCACAACTGCAGCTCAGACGCCGACTGTGAAGGAGGGAGTTTCAAACGTACGGGACATGGTAAATCCTGACGGCCTGACAGTGGGCGACCCCGGCAGTCCTCACTGAGTAACAGTCTGTCCGTCTGTGGCCTAACTCAAATCAGCTCAAATCTTTGGGTTTTTTTTACTGTCTCGTGTTTTGTGTAGCCAGGCATGAAAGCCCATCTTTACCCTTTTAAAACACCAGTGACAGGACCGTGTGGTACTGAGGGAGGTAGACGATCATGTCAGGTTACGTAGCAGTGTATTTGCAAAATGGGTTGTGGCTCTTGAGAACTGCTATAGGATGGGCTCCACACAGTAGAAACTAAAATATAGCAGATCTGACTTATCACAGTCTCCACTAAGGTAAACATTCAGACGTAATAATTCATGCGTCGCTCTTGTCCAACGCTGGGGGGGATAAAAAAAAACCCTGATTAAAATCAACAACCTAAGTCATAGCAACCAAACACACAGTACGCGTGTTTGTATTGTAGCTGGCTGATCACTGAAGCTTGCAAGTAGAACCCAGCCTTTAGCAAGCAGACGCGAGAATGTATATATAAGCAATGGCACAGACATCACATGTGCTCCGGTGCATAAGAGCTGACACAGAGATATGAAAAACCAATAACCACGCAGACACAAGCTTGATTTTAACAAGGGGTCCAAACATATACTGTATCGTCAGCTTCAAAGAGCTAGAGTTATATAAATTTATTGTCTGCCATCTGTCCCACGGTTAAATCCTCAGCCTTTCAAGTCCACTGTGACTCACATCAACATCAATGAGACCAATGTTAGCCGAAGCTTTAGATCTGTCTGTTTCAGACCAGTCAAATTCACCTTGAGGTGCTGATATCTCTTCAGAGGCGGCGCTCCGTCTCTATGCTTGTAGACAAGTAAACATGGGGGGCGCCCCCGCAGCTAAACGGACTGGTGGACAACAGTGAAAAGTCAGAGATGGAAGCTGGAGAACTGTCCGTGAACTCGTCCTGCACATGATGCTAGAGACTGATACCAGCAGAGCTGATCACATGGAGAGAAATTATATATCAGGATCAGAGTCCAGATAAAGAAAACAGCTATTTCGGCGCTTGCTCTGCTTCTCTTTTATATCTCGCTTGCTGCAGTTGATGCTAATTCAAGATAAGATGATTAAAGCCGACATTTCCTCCGCTGCTCCGAACACATGTTGTACTTCTGCCTGATGCCCGTTCCAGTTTAAGGGTCTCTAATGATGAGACATGTCTTTATTTCAAGGACAAATGACGGGAGCCTGCGTGAGTTCCACCAAGACCTGTGAGGTGTTGGCATGGTGTCCTGTTGAGGATGATAACAACATACCGGAGTATGTGGAAACGCTGAATTATTCATACAGCAAACTGATACTGACTTGCACCTCATGCGATGATTGGATTTGTAATGATTCTGATTTACGCTGCTGATTTCTAATACTTTTCTCTCCTCTGTTCACTTCCATGCAGTCCTCCTCTACTGGTGTCTGCTGAGAACTACACGCTGTTCATCAAAAATTCAGTTACTTTCCCCTTATTTGGAGTCACAAGGTGATGGATCTCATTCATATCTGATAAAACAGAGCACAAGTATGCAATCTAAAGCTACCTATATCTATAATCTATATCCTGGTTCTGTCATGTGGTCTTGCAACTTCATCTGAGACCCTCTTTAAAGGGCTACTACAGATACTTTACATAAAAAGGTCATAGTTGGTGCTACATAACAAAACAATCCTGATGATGTCACAGGGGTTATCTTGACTTCCCCTTGAGACTTTATTGATTCTAACAGCAATGGTTGTAAAAACTCAGATCGGAGCGTTTAGCAGGCCAGTAAGGTGTGGTAAAAGATTTGACTGAACTGCATTGTGGGAATGGTACGTTCCAGCGTTTTTTGGAGTTTGACTTATTCCATGCATAGGATATCTCAGCTTGAGTTTGACTTTTCTTTTTAAGTCTACCGCTCAAATTCGACAATCTTCGTGAAAGTATCACACTTTATCAGCGATATAGTAGCCCTTTAAGTTTTAAAATGAGGGGTTAAACTCATATTGCTGGCACAAGCAAGCAAGTAAAGTGTCACACCTCGTCTTTAAATGCTTCCAGACAATAAATCTTTTAGAAGCCTAATTAGTAGGAAGTAGTTTGAAGGAAGTAGTTAAAGTCAGACTGTAGATGATACTGAAGGATAAAGGAGACCTCAGATGGTCAGTTAAAAGTACATTTAGAGGCAATTTAGTTTTAATTGCTTCAAGATTTAAGAACAATGAGAAGAAACCAACAGCCTCAGCAGTGCGTACACATGAATGGCCTGTTATGTATTTGCATGCAAACGAACGAATGCAATTTCAGGTTACATTTTGTTTTCAGGAGTAACCTGGTGGAGGGCATTGACGCTGATTACATCAGCAAATGCCTTCATGATCCAGCGCATGCTCCACTGTGTCCCATATTCAAACTGGGAGACATAGTTAAACTGTCTGGCTTCAACTTTGAAACAATAGCCAGAGTGGTAAGTGAGCTGCAAACGATCCTCACATCTGGACATGTATTGTCTTCTGGAGACTTGAACCACGTATTGTGCACCTGTGTCCTGGCAGGGAGGGGCCATTGGTATTGTGGTCGACTGGACCTGTAACTTTGATCTGGATGTATCGCACTGTAAACCGAAGTACAACTTCCACGGCCTGTATGGAAACCCTGCTGAGACAGACAAAGCCAGAGCCTCAGTTGGCTACAATTTCAGGTTTGTGAATATACCTCATAGGTGCTTTTACACTCCACTAACACTTGCTGGACCCTGTTTAAAGCAAATGAGAAATATACTTTTTTGTATTCTGACTGAGAGTTAGTTGACATCTTTGCATGATGCATGAAGCTAAAGCCAGCACTCATTTAGCTTAGCTTAGCTTAGCTCAAAGACAAAAAACACCCCATGTGGGAAATTTAAACTTTTGCCAAACACTGTTGCTAATGCATTCGATCCGTGATGCGCTGTAATGATTGTCATGGCTCTTTGCAGGTATGCAAAACACTATCTGGAGGACAAAATCCAGAAAAGAACGCTTCTTAAAGTGTTCGGGATCAGGATCGATATCATTGTGCAGTCGCTGGTAAGTAATATATTTGACATTTGTATGAATGTATGACCTGACACATAGTTTGAGGGGATTTTTAATCATGTTCGTCCTTCACAGGCAAGAAAATTTGATATCATCCCAACACTGACAGCTATAGGCTCTGGAGTGGGCATTTTTGGAGTGGTACGCTGTCATTTGACCAACACCTGCAATAATTATTGTTTGTCTGTGGAACAATTTGCATGCAAACTAATATAGTTCTTACTCTTTTCCAGGCTACTGTAGTATGTGACTTGGTGCTGCTTTATTTGCTACCAAAAAGAGAATTTTACAAGAACATGAAATTCAAATACACAGACTCACACGTACAGGTAAGCTCTACGCTGCCGATGAGCTGAATCTATCGCTTCTGCTGTACTGTACTATCAGTTTGAACACAAGGTGGCAGCAGAGATGCATTTTAAAGTCAATAGCAGCCCAGACAGACACAGACCAGACATCCACAGGATTTAGGGCTGTTATTCTTTATCTTAACATCTTTTGGATGAATCTCAGGTCTTGTGAAGGAATGCCACATGCACCAGGATATAGAAACCTCACTAGCACACAGTAGCAGTAGCCTTCAGTATGAACCATCAGATTAATGCTGTGTTTATACCCATGACATTCATGGCCAGTGCAGGAATCAGCTATGCTCGGTACAGTACAGCCTTTTATCTGATAGAAGATGAAATCTTCCATCCCTCCCAAGACAGTTTCCGTCTTTAACTGAAACAGGCAGAACATTTTGTATTTGCAGCATGACAGCGAGTCGCTTGGTTTAGACACAAGTGTCTATTACACCCTCGAAGCAAATGCAAGACAAGTCCAAGGCACCTCTCAGTCCAACGTGAGTCAAAGTAGAAGTCCAGACAGTAAAGGAGATTTTGTTTATTTAAATGTTTTCTGATGATGAGGAGAACCCCTTATTTACTTTGCCTGAGAGCTCTAAACTGCTCCTCTCCTTTGGGTTTGACTTGCAGGACCCTGATTCAGAGGCAGGTAGCACAGAAACTGAGGTATCTAAAGTAAGAGATCAATACACATATCAGAAGAATGAAGCCTGTTCGCTTTGCTTTCTGTGATGGCTGATGTCTTGTTTATCTGCTGTTCCTGTTTAGAAATGATGTGCTGGGAGAAAACTCATGAGGTGCTTCTGTACAGTGAAGGTGTGCTGCACTGGAACCCTGCAATAGACCCTCAAGACAACACACGCGCACACACACACACACACACACACACACTCTAAATGGACTACAGACTGCAGAGGACCCAACTGCTCCAAGTGTCCGCTTCACAATCCTCAGCAGCATCTCCTACCGACATCAGCTTCCCTCTCTAGAAGCCACCGTGAGAGACTGTGACTCTATTATATGTTGAGCCCTAGCGTAGCTCAGATGTGTACTTGTTTGGGTGTAGCGCCGTTCGCTTTTGTTCACACATTGGGTGTAACCTCCACCTTCTGACTGTCTCCATGTCTGTACAGGTGAAAGAGCAATTTCTGGCACTTCGGTGTTTGTGTGTGCGCACAAGTCATCCATTACCTCTGTGTCTGTCTTTGTCAAAGCCCACCTAACATGTGGATGTGCCACTGCCACATTGATTCATCCCCCATGTGCACTATGTGACCCAACTGAATTTAATAAAAGATGTACAGTCATGTCACTGCTGTTTCCCCTTTTGTCTCGCTGTAGTAGAAGTCGTAGCTGGTAGGAAAATAATGGACGGATTTCAATTTTCTTGATTTATTGTCTTTGATTATGTCTATGTGTACAAAAAGCATGCAAAAAATAGCTTCTTTATATATATTGGTACATATTTACATTGTAACAACTGCATTCAATAGGGATGTGCCATGCTTCTGCTTCTGTATGAGCGACAGTCCAGTGAGTACATTCTGAGAAATGCACGAGACAACACACACCGACATCCAGAGACACAGAGACGACGGGCACCTTCAGCACACACACACACACACACACCAGAACGGTCACATAAGGTACACAGCAGTGATCCAGTCGTCCCTGACTTCATATTATGTACACAGGCAATCTCCCACAGTCCTCCTTTGGATATAATTATGACCTGAAATCATGAAAAATTAGTCGCTGTCACTCACGTCCTGTGCTGCCCCTGTGGCAACTGCACCCGCTGACTTTCCTTCTGTGCTTCACTGCAGTAACAACACTGAGCTAGAAACCATTTAGAGAAAGCAAACCACTGCCAAGGCTGCACAGTCTGATACATTTCACATTTTCAAAATAGTGCTTAACGTGTGCCTGGATCCAGATCTGCATCGAAACAGGGACAGATGACTGTGCTGATTTTTGGAGAATATCTTAAACCTGTGGGTATTCTGGCTTAATATGAAGGCTGCAGCATTGCAAAAGCCACACAGGTTATGAATATTTAAACACATGCTGTTGTATCAGACGTATAATTCAATTAAAACTGTAATATTTGCAGATGTTACTTGAATGCAGTTGCAACTACGTACTGCAGTTGAGTTATGACTGTTATGCCAAAAAGTTGTAAATGTACCAAATTTAATGAGGATTTAATGAGGACTGGAAATCCCTGTGCGAAGGGCTTTCTAAACAGCTACTTGATGATGTAATCTGCACCATAAAGCCCATTGTCTGAGTCTACTGGATGTAATTAAAATTGGTTCAGAAGGTGTGAATATGCTTAAAACACCCAGATCAAGAGAACAGGACAGAAGATGCAACCTCTGCAGAGGTAGCAACTGCTATTAAAAACTATTTTCTCTATGAGAAAGTGATGGCTGAGGTAAACAAAGAGACTGTCCCACAGTCGGAGGGTTAACCGTTTCCTTTGCAGGAGCAGCTTGTGATCCATCACTGTGTCCCTAAAGTCGAACGTAAAGCTGCTATTTCAAGCTGCGGCTGCACTCCAAGCCCTGCTCGTGGTATGGGGTTTACAGTTTTTTGAGCACTATGTATTGTTTCTGCAGTAAAATCCAGAAATCCCTCTGTTTGACAGTACTCACAATGAAGACTATTCTAAACCGACCTTGTTACTTGCAGCTGTTACAGTGTTTTGATACAGACGGGAGAATAGGTCACTGGAAAACGGAAACTTTTTTTCTTTTCGTTTGTAAAAATCATCAAAAACCAAGTAGCAATGCGGTGACATGCAGATCGATATCAAAGAACGATGCTTCAAAAAGCACAGGAGACGTACCGATACACAGTAAATATGGTCGTTTACAGGTGAACCACACAGGTTGTTTTTTTTTTCCTTGATTATAAACTGTACAAAGTTGGTTGGCAGTTACCAGTAGTGTTATATGCAATCACAATACCTTTAATATGTATCTGTAAGTGGAAAAGTGCAAATATTTAAATAGAAGCAGTGTTTATGATTTTTCAACAACTAAAATACAGATGGGAAAAGTGAGCGGCCTGATCAGACGCAGTAATGCACCAACGATAAACACGACAACAATATTGCACCTCTGACGATGACAAATGTCACACACACGTCACACAAACATAAAACCTGAAACACTTACGTTAAAAAATTTAGGTTTGCAAATAAAATACAACACACACTTTTTGGTTCAAACAGCCCTTCACTGAAGGTTACCCTGCAAACTGACCTCAGCACCTTCTGCCGCTTCCCATCATCCTCAGCCGAGAGAGGGAACATGAAATAAAACAAAAGGCATTAACCCTTAATTTAAAACTGCATACACAAGGTATTCATTTATCCTCTGGAATAAAGGAAATCTGGAAATCTTTTACCAAATATTACTGAATAATAAAATCAAAAGATTTAAAGCTTTACATTCTCCAGCTCTCGCATGATAATAAAGTTGACATATCGCTGTCAACAGCATTCATGATTGTTATGCATAAGGTCCCTGCCTCTGAATATAAATCCCCAAACATATGTGAAATGCTTCCCCATTCAGATTCTGCCAATCCCTCTTTGTTCTCTGAGCTACAGTTAGCATCCTTCACTGAAGGATACTGAGGGCAAGATTAATGGAGGAAATGCAAAGTGCAGCACTCCCCGTTTCTAATCAGCCACACTGGGGACGGCACCGAAGTGGATGGGGAGGTGTTGTTGTTGTTGTTGGCAGCCTCAGCCTAATCATGACATTGAAATGCTCCTTTTCAAGTGATCAGAGCACCCTGCCAGCCGAGCAGGCTTTCTTTCACAGAGCGCCTCGCCAGGCCAAAGAGGAGGAAAGAATCAAAATGGAGTTACATAAACATTGTTCGGAGGCAGAGCTGCTGCGGAGGCACAAATGCTCCCATCGATTTGAGTCGGCGGAGACAAAACAACCCACACGTTAGGCTTTTTTTAGTTAGCCAACCACCTTAAATGGCAAACAAAGGACAGAAATCACAAAGAACCTAACACTTTTTTCCATTTATCCATGATCCCAACATTTGTGATCTCACAGACTAGCGTGCTAACCAACTAGCTTGCCTAGCTCTACAAACTTGCATGGTGAGTTGGAACTTTAGAGGCCAGCCAAGCAAATAAGAGCAGTGAGGGGCTGTACTATAATTACTCGGGTGAGGAGGAGGGTCCATGCCAGTTTTTCCTAGCATTATTAATATTTCTTGACAGCACCAGAAAGTTAACTCATCCACGCCATGCTGCCACCTCTCCACCATGTGAGAGGTGTTGGTGGCATGTCCAAACATCCAAACTCCCTCTGTTTTGGCTAAGGCTCAAAATGAGCAGTTGGAAATCTTGTTAGCAGGCTGGTCCCCAAACTTTAGCTCAAGAGCTTTGTTTTGCTTCATCAAGTATTCAAGAATTCAAGTCCTTATTAAATCGCTAAAACTTCAAGCACACCTGAAGTTCTTCTAAACGAGCCTCAGTAACAAACTGAAGGGTGTTTTGAGACCCATAAATTCAGTCACTAATTTGGATTATTTATCTATCTTTAAGGTTGCTGACCCAACTTTTACTAAGTGCAAATATTTCATTTCATTTCAGCCTTACCCATTTTTCTGATCACGCCCTCCAAATAATTTGTATACCGTCCCTTAGCCTGAAAAACTTTGAACAAAGAGATTCAATTTCACTGATGAGCACTCACTGATGTTGAAAATGAGATTATTCGTGCCTTTAAATCAGCTCCTCATCCAAAAATGTTGTATCATAAGACATATCGGGAAAGGGAGTTATTTAAGATGTGGGCAGTCATTCCAATCTTTCTTTCAGTCTGTTCACACTTGCCATCAAACAACATCGACATCAAAATGCTCCAGTTTCTGTCACAATGACTACACGTCCAATCAAAAAGGGACAGTGTTAGAGAGCAGAAATCGTCAGACAAACAACATATGACAGAGTAGGAGGGGGAAAAGCATGAAATGACAGCGGGAAAAGTCACATTTTAATACGTTCATGCCAAGCAAAGTCACTGTCCTTTCTGTGCAATCGCCCTTGGACAGACCACTTCCTCTCCTTCCTGTCACAGACGTTCAACCGGTCGGGCCTGAGGACTGCGAAGGCAGCACAGGAAGGACTCTGACCTCTATCACCCGGCTCCAGATGAAAAAGCTACCGATGGCACGTATACAGGAATAGGGCTGTGAGACGATAACACTGACGACACTTCGAGACATGACGGTGCACAATATTAAAATAACTGTTCATTCATCATTAAATATCATAAATAAAAAGCCCTCTAGTTCAAGTTGAAGAGACAATATGGTGTCATTTACATGCCGACGTCTGATGATTGTCGAAGGTTTCTTCTTTTTCTCTTCGTCAGGCTGGCAATGAGTGTGACAGGTGGCTACAGACAGTCTGATGATGATGAGGCTTAACTATTCATCATGCAGACGGGTAAAAAAAAAAAAAAATTAGAGTTTGACAGTTTTTTCCCCACACTGCAGTGTAATGCCAGCTGACAAACATTATTTTGTCTTTCTCCCATAACAGTAATCTGAAGTGTTAATGATCCAGAGTTCCTCTTCTTATCGGTTCACAGATGCCAGTCACAGCAGTTGAGTTGTTGAGCGGTTAAGACAAGGAAAATTTAAGTGCCCAGGAGGAAAATGGTGGGAAAACTTGGGATGCTGCTAGAAAGGATACTCTGAGGCTAAATGGAAGCAAAGACGAAAGCGAGCCTGAGCATACGAGTGAATGTCAACGCGAGCGATACATCAGATTTAAAACCTTGAGTCTCTTCAGTGTATAGATCGACAGGGTTAGGGTTATAATAGGCTGTAGTGTGTCACTGATTTGAAGGAGATGCATGGATGAAGGGGTGAGCACGCAGCGGTTCAAGCGACGGGATGTAAAGAGGGTGGAATCAGTGTCGTTAAGACTCAAGAGGAAGGCTCGTCTTCGTGCAGGTCCTCCAGCTCTCCCTCTCTGGGTCCGTCTCCTGTGCTGCCCTTTCTGAGAGAAGAAACAAAAGAGAGGACGGGAGAGAGAGCAGTCAGTGTGGGCAGGGCTTTTCATCTCGACCTGCAGTCAGGGAAGAGATCTAAGCGATTAAACTAAGCCTATGCATTATCAAATGCAAATGCAGCAGCTGTTTTCCCATTTTCATTACATGATGAGTGTTAAAAACACAAGGACAATGCCTGATCAATGTAACACAGCATTGAATGAATGCAGCGGGGGCAGATGGCAAAACTCTCTGAGATGACAGCTGGGGAAGGGCTGCCCCATCACTCCTCATGATGGGGATAAGCGAGAGCTGAGCGGTCTAACAGGATGATGATGGGCGCAGGGGGCTGGTAGATGTTGGACAGACAGCGTGCCAGACTGGAGTGTTACCTGAGTGAAGGGTGAAGTTTTAAAGAGGGCCGGAAGGGCCACGAGTCCCTGCAGCAACGGGAGAAAAGATGGAAAAGTCACAGGCGATAGGGCAAAGGTCACCTCAGTGGGTCAAAGTCATGGGCGCTGGTGGAGATGACCTCCACCCGCCAATGCCGCCAATCTCCTCAACCTGAAGGTGCTTTGTGTTGCTTTAATGCTAGTACTGGCATGACCACCCCAGAATCATAAATATCATTGAGAATACTTGACTGAGGATTGGTGGGTTGAATTATGGGAAATGTAGGATCCACTGTTTTTGGACCTTGACCCAAACAAGGGACTAAAACACAGCACATCTTCGCTCCTACTGCTCAGATTTTAACCATTCTTTCTCAAACTTGTCTCACACAACTTTGTAGAAGAGCAGTTCTAGTGTGCGTCACCATAGTAACCATTTAATTAAGTAAGGGTTCTTCTTTTTTGATAAAGGATAACACTTGTTTTCTCTTTCTTTACGTTGGAGGAATTTCCAGTATTCATCATTCACCACATTTACACATTCACCTCCTCCACCTGCCATTCAGAAAAATGTTTAAAGCTTTAGCAGCAGCTTGGTCCTGAAGCAGAGCAACTCTTGAGGCCCATGTTGTTGTTGATGGTCCCATATGTGCGCATTAACAACCTCTCTCAATGAAAGTGGCTGAAACAGATGGCTAAATGCTACTTGTGAGCAGCCATAAGGTTAACGTTTCCTTTTTTGTTCTAATAGTCCTCAAATGAATCAGCGAGTTATTGTTCATCATGACATGAAGCTCAAGAACAAGAAACAATGAGCTAATGCTCAGACTGAACATCTCAGTTGAGAGCTTCGTGCTATTGTGAGCCTCAGCTGCACAGAGCCTCGCTTCCCATCATCCAACAGGGGGCAGTGTTGTTTTAAACTCCCCCCACGTCCTCTGGAAACACTTTCACCTTAGATAGCAGCTCTGTGACTGCCTGGAGTGTAACAGGGGAAACCACGGCCTACATAGAGGAGAAATCATCTAATAAAACCCTCACAATGGGAGATTAAAGTCCCCTCCACAGTCAGAGCAACAGAGGTCCATCGTCATGATGAAGTCTGCTGGACACAGAACACAGATTACTGTCCCAGGGGCACCCGCACAACAGCAGGAAACAGCTATAGATGCTCCAATTTGCCCTTGGCTTTAGTGTATATGTTGAAATTACACGATGGGATAAGACGATCGGCCAATTCCCCAGTGAAGCTTTCAATCCATGTAACAGAAAATCCAAGGTCAGCCTGAGGCACTAGTGGATCTGTATCACTCTACTTCTACCCTTGAAAGCTAAAAGCAACACACAAAGAAACACTTATAAAAGCTGTAAGCTCCACTGCATACAATGAAAGAATGAATTATGGTGCTATGGCAACCCAAAGCTGCAGCTGCTGCTGCTGCTGCAGGAATGAATGTTAGTTAACCTGATACAGCAGAAAGAGAGGACAGGTGTGAAGTACTGATCTATGTCAGAATCTCAAGCAATCCCTGCAGTTAAATGGGTTTATTTTTGGTTTTTATCTTCATGGATGAGATATGCAAGTATTAGGTGTACGAGGGAGATCAAGGCATGGGTGACTGTCAGGCAGCTGGACCGTGTGCTTACATGAGCAGGCTGCCGGGTGCGGACATGGACCTCTCCTCTCTCCTGCTCGGACACTCAAAGGGATTACTGAAGGAGCGCTTCCTCAGCATGGCTCTCACCAAGATCTGAAACATTCACAGATACAGCAGAGTTACAAAAGACTCGTCTGCAGCCTGTGGCTTTGCATGGAGAATACGGCGGATTGATTTTCTAGCTATGCCTTTGTGATGCTGGCACACAGGGGGTGAAGAAAACCGGAATGGCGGCGCTCTCCTGGGGGAAAACGTGACGACGTCTTTGTGTCATAAATCTCACAAATGGCTTAAGTAAGGCATAGAAGATGTTTGACATCCCAGACAGGAGTGCACACAGTACAGTATTTACATACATTGATCTGGGCAGAGTGCTGGATTTTAACGAGGTGATATAGAGAGATGATATTGACAAGAGAAAAAACATAAAACAGAGGAGCAGCTCATCCTCGGGTGACCGAGAATGTCAATGCAGGACGTGATCAGACCCTGAACGGCCTTGCTACAGTTACGTAAACAAAGGTATTTTTGCAAAGGTGCATTTTTTACAGGTTTGCAGCATGTTTCATAACATCTAAATACGTAATGACTTAATATGTCCACGTATAAAGCAACTGCCGTCAAAACAGCACCCACTTCCTTAATGGTTTGTTAACAGGATATCTGTCTATAGTGTAATGATTCTATTCTTAGTCTTAGTAACAGGGTGATATAACTTCTAACGTGTTCAGGTTCCCTGTTTCGGTTTAAATGTTTCTATATTTTAAAAATACTCAATCTTCTGAGTCATTTTGTGAGTAGCTCCTTGGTACTGGGTGTTGTTCTTTATGTGAGTAGTACCTGCACCCACAACGGCTCTGTACCTTGAACACAGCTGCCTTCCAAAATGTAAAATCGCTCTCTCTCTCTCTCTCTCTCTCTCTCTCTGTGTGTGTGTGTTGTTTTCCAAATCATGCTTAAGAGAGAAGCGCAGTTGCTCAGGAACAGTTAGGGCTTCAGCTCTCCTGGAAATGAGGAGTGTATCAATTTGACACAAAAGTGCTTGATGAGTGGAGGACACTCAGGCTTCCTTACCACGGCAGAGAGGCTGGGAACGAACTTGACTGAGTTCTGGATGTCCTCCTCCGTCACCTCCACCACAGAGCAGTGCTCCTCCTCCAGAGGCAAGGGGTCAGTGCCTCCCTGGGTCACCCACTGGTCCATCTAAACACACAGACTCAAAATCAGGTGCAGCAGTATCATAACATGAAGACCTGTCTGTAACACAATGCATCTATGATCCACAGCTGGTAAAGTACAGTCATTTGCTGTACTGTACATCTTCATGTGGACTCTGGCTCCTAATGTTCAACCGTGTGCATTGTTTCATCTTTCAAATAATCCCATGAATGACTACAGTTCGTACCCATGCTTTAGCCCTGAACCACACAGCATGCATATTTTAGAGTATGATTGAGAACTTCCTAAGGCGAGGCTTACTCTTTAGATTTATACTTAAGCCTATTCTACCAGCCAGACAGCCATCTGTTATGATTAATATTGTTATGCTCCAGCTGCAAAGACTTAAAAGTTGCCCGAGACAGACGATCCATCGCAGCGACCAACAAGACCGGGTTTATTTCAAACTCAAAACACAATCAACTGTCAAACCTTAACATCTCGGATAATATTGCTGCTCCTTCAGAAATTATAACTAAGGAAGTTCAATTTTCTTCAATATCCCAGTCAAAAACTCAGGGAAGGGTCCCAGGAAGACCCTGTTTCAAATCAGTGAGCATCAATAGGCATCAATGAAATGTAAATGACAGAAATAAATACACGCAGGAGGTTTATATTAATAGGTTACTAACCTAAAGCAACTCTAAAGTTTGTTTTTGCACCATAACTAAAATTAAAGAATCAAAAGCACGTAAATTAAATCAAACCATCCTGGCATTTGATCACATGAATCCATTACAACTTCACAGAGAACTTGTTACCCCTGCTGTGTTTTTTGCTGCATTGCATTTTGCAACTCGTGTCGAGTAAAAGATGTGTCCGTGCATGATGCCTTGCAGCCCAATTATCTCTTGTTCCACAAACAGAGTCTCTGGTGAGAAAATGACTCATTGGCACATGATTCGACTGTGTCATGGAAACATGATGAGGAGTGGGGGATGACATGTGTGCATGGCTGGTCCAGGACCTCCCTGCACCTCACTGACTCAGTTTTAGCACAGTCGTCCATGGGGACAAACATGTTTCATCGTGCCCCGGAGCTACACAGCAGGCCTAATGAACCCCTCTGTACGTACCACAGTGAGGTCAGAGTCTTCAGAGAAAATCAAATCAGCACAAAGCACAGTCATGTTGTGCCTGATCAGGAACAACAAAACCGTCTCTGTGTTACCTTGATCTCAGGGATGGTGATCCTGGTGTCGGGGTTCTTGTCCAGCATCCGCAGGATCAGAGTCCGCAGCTCTTCACTGATCTTTGGTCTGGAAATGCAAGAAAATGATTTGGGAACATTCTCTGGAGACCGACCTGTTCGTACATGTATTACCTGATCAGAACATGGGCCACAAAGTCATCCATGGCCCTGTTCAGACCCGGTTGTTTCATGCATTTTTATTATATTACTATTTGAAAAATGTCTACTTTAAACCAGATACAAGGTCCGTCCTAATACCCACACAACCTATGTGCTTCATTTTCCCCCTACCCCATCTACATTAAGATTAATAATGATAATCATTACATCAACTCAGCTGTGGGATACAAAGACCAGTATCTTATTTGTAAAACTGATGCAAACAGACATGCATTTGATTCACTAACAGAGGTTAGTTATAAGATTTGAATTACCAATTACCAGTCACCAAAGTCAGAACCGAAGAACCGCCGTTTGAAGTTTGATCAAACTCACTTACTTAACCAAAGCCTTAAAATCTTGTAATTTTGTAAAAACACTAAAGTCTTCAGAAACGCTGTCATCAGGAAAACAAAAACCCTCACTGAGAGTCTAAAAACGGTAAATACACTGTATTAAATCAAAGCAAGCAGCGGGATATTGATGTCCCGTGCAGTGTTTGTGCACAGCCAAACACACCAGAGTACAGAGAAGTCATCTTCCCGCCTCTGCGAGAGTGTGTGTCACTTGTGTCACTACAGCTGAGTGGAACTGAGCAGAGGGACACGGATGATGATGACCCACAGATAATTAGGGTGCCTACGTTCTTGTCACACGCCTAACTCCAACACCATAATGTAGTTGCTGATGAAGACAATAATTGGCTTTTGACATAACTGAAAACAATTAACTGCCTTATGGACGGCGGTTAAAACGCGTGGAGGTGTCAATACAGGGGTTTTTGAGTTTATCCGACATGGCTGTGAGCTGGCAGGACATTTTGTCCAGCTTAAGCCTTAACGAGCTAAAGTCAGAACATCTGAAACGGTGAGATAACACATGATATATCAACACTATTAGTTTAACATGTTTATTTATGATGGAGCATCACTGCTACGTGTCAGGGGCACTGAATGAATGAAACAAGAAACGGGTGCATGACGGGAATGGTCATTAGTATCTCTGCAAAATAAGTGCACGTGAGCTCAGCCATTCGTCATAACGACATTGAATGAGCTGCACCTCCAGTATAATGGCCCTGTATCGGCGCTGACAACAAGGTGCTGCTCACTGTCAGTGATTGGTACAGTGATTCCATTAGGTGATGTGACTCTCCGCTCGGCAGCAGAGTGACGTACGATGAACGAGCTTTCCGCACAGCCGCTGAGTCTCTTGAGCCCACCGGGGGCAGACACTTATCATTAACAATATGACACCCTGTCCTGACACATACTCCGACTGCCGCTCATAGCCCCTTCACATTTGCTGTGTTTATACTTCATCAGTGCGTTCCCTCAGCCTGCCTCTTCCTGGCTTCCTATCTCTTGTTCTCTCTCAAGTGTCTTTTCAGTGTTATTCACTCGAGAAGACCCCGATGATTTCCTGTAACCTTTTCGGCAGAGGTGACATAGGGGAGGCGCAGCAGCTGGACTGTGTCCACGCCACTGATGCTCCCGTTTGCTTTTTCAATGCTTGTTTTGATCACAAGCAGGTGACATTTACCGTGTGCTGGCACGGGCTACTGCGCCGCGCTTTTCATATTTTTGTAGGTGCAATTTGCAACTGGAAAAAAGGAACATTTCTGCGAGTGAGATGCAGATCAGGAGACGGCGAACGGCGAAGGCGACGACAGCAGCTGTGGACTGCAGGTGGCTGGAACATCACGGCTGTCTCTCTTAATAAAGTGGAGGAGAGAGGAGAGCACAGGAGACGGACTCACATTTCTGGGAAATCCACAGGCTTGGTCCTTATCTTATTGTGCAAAGCCAATATGTACTCGTCAATAAACGGGCACTGCGGGTGGAGCAGAGGGGAGACAGTGAAAGATACAAGGAAGGTACACTGAGTTACTACAGCGCTGTGAAAAAATGTGTTTTTCTCAAAACAACCAGGACAAAACAACAACAGCAGCAACCGGCTTTAAGCACTCACTCAAATAAATGCTGACACTAGACAGCTGCAGGATCATACATAACTGGTGGCAGATAGCGCTCCTACTGGGTGGGTTAACAAGCACGGGAGTCTGTGAAATGAACACTTATCCCCGCCTCTACTGTTACCTCCCGTGGACCAGATGTTGATAAGCGACTAAGAGACAGGAAATGCGCACACTTGCCTTCCCAAAGACGAAACAGTAGAGAGTAACTCCCATGGCCCACACGTCCAGCGCCTTTAAGAAAGTGAGAGTAGCGTCAGTAGATGCTATACGATGGCAGACGGGCTGAAAAGAAACATCTAGAAACAGGCTGCTGTGATCCAAACCCTTACTTGCACGAACAAACACGGTTAAATCTGAACAGATGTCCTGCAGTGATTTATGGGACATTTTAAGGTTGGATTTTGGATTCGTCTGCCATTGGAGATGGATGTGTGCGATCACAAAAAAGTGCTGCAGCTATCCATCAGGCTCTTTGTCTCCCTCTCAGCCTCACTCTGTATGGATGTTAGCTCTCCTGGAATCCATTTCTATTCCTTGATAAATATGAAATGATAAAACTTGCCCTCTGAACCTGCGTAATCTATCTGAATGCCACAGAGATTTGTTACCAGACGCAGCGCTGTATGACTAGCGTGCTCTAATCTGCTGATGCACCGCTGGGACTGAGAGCTGATGGGGGATGTTTTAGTGACATATTTGTCAAATGTTTCACCGCCGCTTTGCACCAAACTCACAAACGCTGGTGCATAATGGAGCACGGCCTGCATGTCAAATCAAAATCAGGAGGAAAACAAGACTAATCAGAGAAGGAGCATGCATAGATCTCTTGAAAGCTTGAGGAAACAGCAGGCTGCGGCACTCGAGGGCCTCTTACATCCTTTTTGTCCGCAATCAAATATTCTATTCTGGCCCCTCTTTTATGGACATGCAAGGTCCTTTCCTTGAGCAGACCCATCAGTCTGCCGCTGGCGATAACCACTCGAGGAAGAAACATGACCTGAACCGATAATGTCGGATAAGAAGTGGATGTCAGGGTTGAGACCTGGCGCTGGAAAAGAGACGGCTCCTAATTGTTAACTGTTCACGACTTAGCAGATTGGGTTGATTCGCAAGCTGCGTCAGATCTTTGATAGAGCAAGTATGATGGTAACAGGAATTACATCATCTGTAGGGGTAGGTGGTGATCAATCCAATCGTTGCGGAGGAGTGATGGGTCATACTTGACAGACATTGCTAATCATTACCTGACTGTAAAAGTAGAAACACTCTAATGATGTGAAACATTCCCCAAATCGATATTAGGTATGTAAAACCAACAATGTTCCATTTGTTGGTAATTGACTTGTTGGTCAGCTGTATTACTGCCTTACTGGTTATCAATACGAGGTAACACAAAGGGGAAAAGAGAATGAGTATTTGCTCCTTGGATTAAGAGGTCGACAAAGGTCTGAAAACTCATCTTGGCTTAATGGCTTTCATTTTCAAATTGTGAGGTTAAGGCTTAGGCCTGCAGCTGCTGGAACCGCAGGGGTTCAAACTCTCAGCACACTCGCTGGATCCCAGACTAGTGCTTCACATTTATGTACGAATGATGGCTTAACTCACTTTGCCACTGAAGCTCTTCCTCGTGTCTGAAAGGGTCTCCGGTGCCATAAATGCGGGAGTGCCGGCAGTGCTGGACAGCAAAGCGTCGTTGCCCTCAAACTGGTTGCTGACCCCAAAGTCTGCTATCTTCACATGGCCATCGTCCCCCAGTAACAAGTTCGAAGGCTTGATGTCCCGGTGGACAATTTTCTGGTAGTGCACTGGCGATCAGAGAGATAAGAATAAGAGCTGTCAGGTTCCCACAACTACTGCAACCTGTAAGCTGCCACATACCAGACAAGGCCGGGAGGATTTCGTTATTCTCGGACCTCTACAAGCGGTGGAGCTAAAAAAAACACATTTTTGGATGCTGGTTCCTCTTTTTGTTTCAGCTGAAGATCGAGGAGTTCACTTTCCCTAAAAAATGTATTTGGCAAACATTATGATGATGGTAGCTGTTTTCACTTGGTCAAACACATTTGTCTCACACTGTGGGTTTTATATGCAAATGAGCAAATGTTTAATTTCCCTACATGCAGCCACCCATTTGCCAGTAAAAGTCCAATGGATGATGCAGTCTAGGTCTTTCGTTCAAACTACAGGTTGTGCTTGGACCTTTCTTTGCATCAATGGGCAGTTGGATCAACAGACGGTTGAAGCACTGATTAAATCATCAAACTGTCGCGTGCTGATCAAATATCCGTCAAGATTCTGTAACCCATAAATAGCCTATGATGTTTTTAGAAACACATATTAGTGTATGGTGTGGATGTTACGCGGAAAACACCGTTACCAGGCGTTCGCTATTGTTCCGTGCTCCAAAACAAATACAAAAAAAGAATATTTAGTGATTGGACGTGGCTACATGGACTCTGGTTCTATCTTTTGAACAAAAAGAGAATACCACAGACCTTTTCTGTGTCTGTCGTGTCTTTCTACTGTACAGACAGCCCAGTTTTATGAAAACCTTTCCATCCATCCATCCATCTTCTTCCGCTTAAGAAAATCTTTCCAGCGGTAAAAAAACCAAAAACCTTTAAGCTCATTTAAGACTAGGACATCTTAAGTACATCTCTAAGCCGTAACACTTAATAGCCGTCGGGAGCTGAGCCCTGGACACTTCGCTGATTGGATAAGTGGTGCCTTCTTGTCTGAGGAGGCCTTACGAAAACATGGGGTACTTGACTTATGAAATGCAATTAAACATCATTAGCACTAATAATACCCAAATTAAAGACACACGCAAGAACGACAACTGATATCTGTAATTTAGGCTTATTTAGGCTTCAGAAGACATTCAATTTATACTTCTGACACATATGTCATGTCGGAGTTCATCAAGAGAAAATAGACTATGTTGGAGGGGTTGCTGTGGAGTCTCAGTTTAATATTAAATAACTGAACAATTATTTGAGCATACAAGCGAATCACGACCAGACAGATCTCTGTATTTCACAGCATACAGAGTTTTGAATCTAGTGTGCGCTGTGACATTTCCAGGCTGGAACACTGGTAATGATGCATTTCCCATCAACCGGCAATGATTGGTTCGTGAGCGCTAAAGGTCGGAGCAACCGTTGCCGGAGAAAGCTACAGCAACTAGACGCATGGCAAAGCCTATGGCAACATAAGCGGGTCGACTTTGTTCTTATGCCCTGCGCTATATCTTTAATTTCATGCTTTTTACTTTCTAATGACACATTTTAATTACATCTTTATTTCATTGTTTGTTTTGCTGACGGTGGAGTTGCCATAGCCCCCTCATCTTTAAGCCAATCACATTCCCCTTACACTAACTAGTTTAACACAGTGAGCTAGTTAGATCCTGTGAACTAGTGCAATGTCAAAGTCCGCTGCTGTAAATACACACGGTGGAAAAGAGGCAGCTTCCTTCAGAGTTACCTCAACGGAGACGAACAAGTGGAGTAACTGGCTCTTTGTGTTCAGCAGCGGCCTGTAGTTTAAAACCTTAGCATCGTTTGAGCTCTGTTGTTCCTTAGCCACAACAAAAGCCACAGCAAGTCACAGAAAGATGTCAGTAATATATTACACAACAAAAAAAGCCTTCTGTCATTTTTATTATTAATTATTTAACAAATTGTTGGTTATAGTTTCTATTTGACACAACTAATTCTTATAATAAACTGTTTCATTACATTTGTTTCTATATTTAGTCTTCAACCCTCTCAGGCCCCACCACAATTTTGGGAAATGTGTCTTTACTGAATAAACTGTTTATGAATATAATCCACGGTTGTATTTTTCAAGAGGGCCGGCAGTAAAAGCCAAGTGGTTGGAAAACAGAGCGCGGTTCATCTGCCCTGCTGAAGTACCCTTGAGCAGGAAACGTAGCCTCAACTGTGACCTACAGTGTAACTCATGAGATGTAAGCACTCTGTGAGGTTCTGTGGCCTTATTTTCAAGATGGACCTCAAAGAGAGGCAGCATTGATCCCTAATCATTAGGCTCATAGCCCAGTGAAATAGATCTAGTGCAGTGAATGAGGACACAGTTGAGAAAATCTGTTTCCCTGAACAGAGGCTCAATACTGCAGCCAGACCCCGGGAGCATGGAAACAGAGGGTCAAGAACACTTTGTTCTTTTACATGAAAAGGGAAAATGCTACTATGTCACACTGTGGGCCGGATGATTGTGCTTTTACACATCCAGTATCATAATCGGCACGATAAGTAGGGTTATCTTTAGAAGTGGAGCATCTAATGCTTTCCTGGTCACTAGCTCTTTAAGTGGCATGAGGTATGTGAATCGATACAAGTGCATAAATTAGTTTCACTTAAACATTTTACAGATATGTTTCATAGACTCAAAGACAGGATTGTTTTGCGTAAGACACTTACGGTACTCTATGCCCAGGATGACGTCCCTGAAGTACAACCTCGCCTGCTCTTCCGACAACACGTTGTCTGTGGGCACTTCCATCACCGGACTGCAAATCCACGTAGGCAGCGCAGTCAGGCAGAAGAACAAACAGACACACACACGACGAGGGAGACAAATCCACAGATTTAGTGTATCAGTCGTTTCATTATTGGCTCAGGAATTTGATTCCGAATGTGAGGACACTCTAACATCTAAACAGACATTGTGATCAAACATCACTGGTTCTCAAAATCTGTAATAAAGACCATCTTTGTCTTCTTTGTGTATAGATCCAACCGCCAACAGTGACTAAAACAGCTTACGATCTGTTTGGATGAGTGTGTAAGACATAAATAAACCACTAGCTCGCTATTCCAAACGCCTTCCAAAAGACCGTTTGGCTGCCAATTAATGATTATTCTCATCATTAATGAATTTCTTGATTATTTTTCCAGTAACACATAATTCTAATACAATTCCCATTTAACATTTATAGTAGTACTGCTTATAATATTATCAAGTTAATATCTATTTGTAACCCAGTATAAGCACATTCTGAGCATGTTTTTGTAAACAGTTAACAACAACTTACTCCTCCTGTGTAATCAAGTAATGCAATCCAACAAGTTTAACAAAGTGGCTTTGAATCTTTTGTGTTAGTGTTACAAACGTGCAGAAACTCAGCTGTAAAGACTGATGACCTTTACTGGAGACGAACTCACAGTGTTAATGTCTCAATTATACAATTAGATTGATCATTTCTTTCTACAGTTTAATGGTGTCTGAGCAATAGGTGACATTTGAAATGTTAAGGGACATTGAAATGTGTCTATCTAAGTGTTACAGCTGGATGTGAATGCTTGATAACACAGTATTAAATAGTTTTAATCACTTACAGTTATCTTATAATGTGTTATCAAGAATTCACTAACTGCTTATATAACATTTTTGGTAAAACAGATGTAACAATGAGCTCATGGTAATGTCCATATTAATAATAAAGTAATATCCAACAAGTCCAAAAGCATTTTTCAATTCTAATCCAAATCATCAGGAAATGGATTCGGTACTTGTTTAACCAACACTATTTGACATACAAGCGTAGGTTTCAAGTCAAAATCTATTTCAGCTTGTAGCGACAGTTGTCATTCCACTCTGGTAGCAATAAAATAGTAGAGGCACGAGTGGTCAAAATACTGATACTGATGATTCTTTGAGCACTGCAGCATTAGTGGTACCAGTGTAAGTACCAAAGCACAAAGTGCTAATAACGCAGGCAGTTTTAGCAGCAGCAGCTGTAGCAGTAGAAGCAGAAGCAGACACAGTGGTAGCACTTTAGACTGGATCCCACGTATGAAAGTGGTTGTATGAGTTGTAGAGGCTACATTAACGGCATCTGTTTTAATCAGCTCAGCTGTCTATCATCTTTCAGCCAGGGGCAACAAGAGAGCAAACAGGTTCTCCCGTTATGAAAAAGCTAACAAACAGAGCATATCTTCTTATTAAAAGGAGGAGAACATTACTTATTTAAGCACATAGGCGAAATGATACCATCTACTCCCTCCCACCTCTGATTGCCTATAATAACAAAAGGTCTCAGATCATTGGATCATCGCGAATTTTTAGAGGTGTAGGAAGGAACAGTTCGTGTAACATTTACACGGCTGACTGCCACTGGTAATAACTGTGAAAACCTAAGAACATTATGAATCCTTTTGAAGTCTGCGATGGAACAAACGCCAGCACTGTGTCAGCTCGGAGTAATGAAGGAGGGGAAGGAGAACAGTGCACACACCGAGGATGGAGGGAGGAAGAAATGAGCAGGAGGAACAGTGGGGATGAGCCCTAAATTATTAAAAAAAAAAGGCCATGCTCGCTACTCACCCCTTACGCATCAGCTCAAACACTGTCAGAGAAGGGGAAGGAAATAGGAACATGTAAGACCAAACAATTAATGCAACCAATCATTCAGCTCAGGTTTGCTTCCACTGAGGCTACACTCCAGCATCACATATTTCAGTCACATGAGCACTGAATTAGCTGTATGTGCCACATTAAGCACATAAAGGGTTTGACGTTTCAGGCTAACGGGCGTCCTAACTGTGACCTGGCACTGCTGATGGAAGATTTCTGCATAATGTGTCAACCCTGGGGTGGTGTGGAAGGAAGCGAGGGATGATCTGAATTATGAATAAGTTATATGAACACTTGTTGGTGGCATATGTGCCGAGTGCCAAGAGGCTCAGGGAGGGCAAAAAATAGAGTGAAGGATTTGGACAAAGAAAATATGGTCTGCATACCCATGTGAAGGTTGTCCTCCGCCGGATCATCCAGCACCTGCAACATTAACATAATCATGAATGGAGAGTTTCCATTTGAAAAGCTCAAGGTCCTTTACAGTCAGTACAGGTGGTGTAAAAAATGTAAAACTTAGTCAGGACTGAGTCTTCTCTTCCACACAACAGGACTAAGCAGAGCGTTAAGAAGGAACCGTGATGATAGAACCTTTTATACCTTATAATCGGGCTGTATTTTAGCTCTTGGCTTTTTCTTAGTTCTCGTGTGTATTGAAAACACCAGCATTGCATGGTTTGTGCAAATTCACTGCTCTAAAGTCGAGGTTCATGGCTGGAACAACAGCTACGGGGCCGCAGGGGCAGAAGTGGGCGGCTGGGTCCTCTTTAGTCTGAATTCCTCCAGCTCTGTGTTCAAAACCTGCAGTTCCTCAATTCGAGACAAGGTCTCAAGGTTAAGGAGGAAATCAAGGTCTGTTTACAGGTCTTGGGGAGTGATACTGCAGAAGTTTGAAAAGGCTGTATAAAAGGATTAAAACTAGGGGTGGGACTTTAACGCGTTAATTACAATTAATTAATTACAATTAATTAATTACAAAAAATTAACGTGTTAAAAAAATTAATGCATTTAATCGCAGTTTGCATTCCAAACAACGCGGAACGTTTGTCAGTGCACGATTTCCGAGTACACCGATTACACTGATGCACACATTAGAGCTCGGCTAACGGCTGCCAAAAAGGAGGAATTGGATGAAAGCGCGTTGCTAGGACTGATGCACTTCAACCCTGCGGTACCATCTAAATGCAAAGCATGTTGCAGCGAGCACAGACACCGCCGGAGCTGTTAGTGCGAGCAGTCCTGGTCCGAGTGCGAACAAGAGGTGTCGGCGGCCTAAACTCAATCAAACGACTGGCTTCAGGACCAAAATTAGTAAGTGTTATAGCCTAATGTACAAAATAATTTGTGCTAAGGGCACATGGAGTTGAAAGAAGATTTAAGCCTCTCAAATGACCATTTATATTTCTAGTTGTTTTACCAGAAGAAGAAAGAAGTAGAAATTGCACTTTATGTTGAATTGTTTGTTTTTTGGGGTTTTTGTTTGTTTGTTTTTTAACCATTTAAAGTCAATACTGTTCTGAAAAAGTACTTAAAATGGTACTTTAACTTTAGGTCTGTTCAGTTTTGGCCAGGGATATTTTCTATTTCTTTTTCTACTGTTTTGAATTGAAATGCAATTTAAATGCATTTTTCCAGACATTAAAAGAGCTTGAGTTTACAATATTCATGTCTGTGTCTTTTATTTGATTCAGTCGTCAGACTAAAATCCATTTAAATTAAAAAATGTTGCTTTTTGGGGCAAATAGCGGTATGCGATTAAAATGTGATTAATCGAGATTAATTAATTACGAAGCCTCTAATTAATTAGATTAATTTTTTTAATCGAGTCCCACCCCTAATTAAAACATGACATCTAATTCATGTCATGCCTTGGGGTTAATTAATCTAAATGTACTGCATTTATCAATATTTACAATGAGAAACTATCTGAATTAAAATGCATTTTTGAATAATGCGCTAATCGACGAATAGTCACAGGTGAACCGATTCACGGCGTGACCTCTGAGCTCACTGCTTTATAAGTGCTGCACATTGCAGTGATACTTCACACTTGAGGTACTGTCACAGTATGAACATTCCTTGCAGAGGATATCACACAGAACAATGCTCCTATCAGCAGCTCCATCTGGATGTTTTGTATATATACATTTTACATTCAGTGCACTGAGGGACATTAATAATCTGCCTCTGCCATGATGAAAAGTTACTGTGGGCTCTTGTATGTTTATCGACGTATTTGGACAAAGGGCAAGAACGTGCACGCTAAAAAAAGACTTTGCTTCTGCCGCAGCAGTTTTGGTGGTTGGCTCTCCAGACTTGGCCAGGTTAATGAAAACAGGTGCTCCCAGTGGACTTCATGGCCCACGTTTTGCTTTAGCAAGGCAAACAGTTTCCGCAAACCACGGGACACTCAGCCCATCTGGAGCATCTGTTTAAATACAACGTCCCAGTGAATTTAAATGACCACAGGGTGGGTAGACGTCGCACAGTACACACACTGCACACAGTGCGGGAAATCACCTCTAAAGCAACAGGGACACTATTTACTCATGTCTGTTTTAACAGGCTATGAAACAACAGTCAATGGGTGCATGTTTGCTCACACTGTCTTACACGTGTTTGCTTTAGTAAATACTGTGCTTTTTGCATTAAGCATTGTTTTTCTCCCTTCGCTCTACGTAAAACAGCTATAAACAGCCAGTGTGCTGTTGTGTGCAAAGTGAGAACCATTAGTAGCCTAGTAATCTTATTTGTAGCTGCTGACTAATGCAGTGACTAAGCTGCATTAAAGGGTATCTTATGGGAGAATCGAGCTTGTGGTTTTTTTAGTGTCTGCACTATTGCATGCCTTAGCAAGCATGGGCCCGGTTTTACTTCCTCTTCCCAACCATCTGTGACAAATGACCATATCACTTTCATCAGTTTTAATCTGTTCCACTCTGCGTCAGCTTTAATGTTTCAAACGAGAGAAACAGTCTACTCATAATTAGATGGACTGGACTGCAGTCTCGCAGGAATCAGTCGAAAAACCGTAATGAATGTGATCCTGACCTGAGCACAGCCCATTTAAATGGATGAACAGAGAGAGATGGAGAGGAGGAAAGCAGGTTTTCCCCATTGCCCACATATGCCCATTATGAGAGCGAGAGTGAGGGCGGACAAAGAAGAAGTGAGAGTGCATGTGTGTGTGTGTGTGTGTGTGTGAGTCTTCACTGTTGGAGCAATCAGAGGAGCAGAAGTAGACAACTCGGCTCTTACTTAAAAACTCTTTCATATTTCTGGCACACTCCACACCCGAGCAAGCCAGACAGCTTTCCTACTGACTGACTCCCTGAGCTTAGTTCCCGACCACGCCGGCAGTGCCCCCGCCATCTGGCCGAGACTGAAAAACATTCCGATAATATCGCATGGGAGCGGCGGGCATCTTGAGATACATCTTCAAAATCGACTGTCATTTTTCACAAACAAGCTCCTATGTGGGAACAGAAGTCTGCCCATTTTTTGAAACTGAGTTTGAGAGCGCTAGCTAAGAATCCACATACAGTGTGAAAGCTTTGTTTTTCCCAGAATATATCGCCTGAAACAACATAAAGGTCCAAAGTGTGGTAGATGCTTTGCGGCGTAGACCTGTCTTGTTTTCCCAACCTGTTTCGTAAGAGCACAAGGTTTTAACTGCCTTTTTGGTCCGACAAACTGATGTGACATCAAATAAAAAAGCAGGTTATCTGAAGATAAGGATAATCCTGACCACAACGGATTTTAAAGCTGCTGTGGATGTCCACATGTTATTCCCAGAGAGATAGTTATGAAACCGCAAATTTCACTACAGCAAAAATTCAGAAACAGAATGAAAAGACTACGAGTTTCAAGCTAACGCCAGCATGATAATGTGCTCACAATGACAATGCTAGCATGCTCATGTTTAGCGGGTATAATGTTTACCACGTTTATCACATGCTAACATTTGCTCATTAGCACTAGTAACACATCACATCTGAGGCTGATGACAATCTCATTTGCCCACAGGGTCTTTGGTGATAAACCACAGTGTTGGATGGAGTAGAATAGACCTGGTGATGCCTCTACTTGAAAAGAAGAACACTCAAAGCATCAAAATCTTTGGGATTGATCTTCGTGGGCACGGTGAATGTCTGCACAAGCTTTCATCGCCGGCCTTGTGTGAGAAGAAGCAGCGCTGTCATTAAAATCTGGACACTTTCATCATTTTTTCCAGCTGTTTGCACACAAATGTAAGTTGCATGGTTGATTGTCGCTGTTGCATGTTAATCGGCTCATAATTGCCCACTTGTGCACTGCTTGGCTGCTATTTGAGAGTGCCACAGTTGTTATTATTATTCTTAAATATTGGAATTATATTTATGAACAGCTGTGAGCTACAAATTTCACATGCAATGAATTCAATACCTGCAAAATAAATACTTCTATGTCCATCTTCGGAAGCAGAAGCATGTAAGCATGTAAATAGTACATGCTCATATATTACAGGACTACAGTGAATAGCTGGACTGCTTTGAATACCATGTAAATTACCATCTCTTGATAACTACTGATGGACCTATCTTGTATAAAGTCTTTGACTATATCCATATCTGTAAACCTAAACCTGTTTATAGCCCTTTACTACACCATCCAGTAGTTATTGAGATATTTGAGTCTGGACAGGGGTGGACTTGTCTTGTGCTCTGCCTCTAGCATGGCTGAAAACTGCTAAGAACCCATTCTTATCTTAGTATGTTTGGACTTTTTCAATAAAAAAATGGTTATTCAGAGAATCCTCATGGAAAACAAAGTACTGTGCCAAAATTCAGAGTGAAACAGGATTCATAATGGCAAGTGTAACTGCAGCAGGACTGATGTTTGGTTCCCGAATGCAAACGCAGCAGCTACTTATTGTTTGGTGCTCAAAAACAACCCAAAGATTAAGATATGTCACCTCCACCAGCTTGACAATGTTGACATGGTCCAGTTTTTTAAGGATGGCAATCTCTTGGTAGACCCTCTCCAGAGGTCCTAGGATTTTGGGCTGCTCTCCTTGGGCTGCCTTGGGTCCTCGTGGGGGTGGGCGACCTGCAGAACACCACACACACACACACACACACACACACACACACACACATATAACCTTAGTAATATGATTAATTCGATCACAATTAGTCTTAGTCTATGTGTCCATCATGTTGGAGAGTTTTGTAACTGCTGTACCATTAACTGGTATTCATCTGAATATGACACACCTCCATGACAGTGTTTGTAATTGTGATTATGTTACTTCCAGGTTAACATCCTGTGTATACGCTCACACAGGGTCAGGAACTAGTGGTGCTGGAGGGTGTCCATTAGGTTTATCTGGTATTAGACAGAGGTACTGATCCAGCCCAAACTGACAAACCCTCATCTTTCTCTGGAGTGTACTTCCTTCATCTTACCTCCTGTGTTTTGTTTGCATTTTAGCTTTGATCGTCCATGAATCTTGTTCCATTGCAATGGATGGTTCAATAGTTAAATCCTGTTAATTATACTCATTTATAACCCCAATTTCTTGTTGAAAGGAGTAAACAGAACATTACTTACGTGGAAAACCACACTGCTTCATTAACTTCTTCTTGGACACCACCTTCATGGCCTGGAGAAGTGGAAAATGATTTTGATCATACAGCATGTTCACGTACAACTGGCGCTAACAGCAAAGGGAATCATTCATCAATCCGGCATTAATAACTCACGTGAACTTCTAAAGGAAAAGAAACTAGACCTGAGAGCGGGGAGATTAACTTGGAGTTGAGCAGGACTGCAAACATACATGTAAAGCAAACAACGCAGTGAAACGCCTTGAGGATTTAACTAGAAACATCAGCGCTGACAGGACCTTCAGCAGTGTCCTAACATGTGGCTTCATCAAAGGGAGGACGTTTCTGTGTCAGCGGATGTGTGATCGGTGTTATTATCCTTTGTAAAAGGTCAGGAGAGGTTCTGAACAGATAAGTCTGCTGCAACTGAATCTTTCATGGAAAAGAGCACCTATCCTTTTTTTTTTTTTTAAGAAAACTGTGTGTGTGTGCGTGTGTGTGTGTGTGTGTGTGTGTGTGTGTGTGTGTGTGTGTGTGTGTGTGTGTGTCAGAGAGAGAGAGAGGGAACAATCTCATAGTCTTAATGGGCTCTTGTTACAAAGAATTGGTTATGCAATTATGAAAAGAGAAAGTAAATAACATTAACTGCAGACATTGTCAGACATTTCTCCAAATTATCAGCGCCACTGTGCTGTCAGAATGTCACTGTGATTTTAATAATCACTACTTGATGTTAAGGGGGAACATTCTTCTGCTACTTTACCACAACAAAGACTTTTGGTGATGTGCAGCTCTGTAGTTTCTTTAAAAAAAGACTGTGGTCGCCATGGCTATGACTGTGCAGGAACCAGGTTTGGCAAGAAACCAGATCCTCCCCTGTATGCAGTTTCCATGGTGTGCTGCCTGCATGTGTGTATTGTGCGTGTGTCGACTTGTGTGTAGGCTGCTTTATGACTCAGCTGCAGAAAACAAACAGTTAAAAATGGCCGAGAAACGTTTCGATTTGATGCATTGTTGCATTATTTCCATGTTGCAAAGTTCATGTTAGCCTCTCAGACAATTTCTCAGACAGTTACGTCATTCTGGACCATCCAGGAGTTTGTTACAAAATAACCATCTCAAAAGCTGTATTCTGACTGTGAAGGTAGGTGGAGGTGTGTCATCGCAGTTTCACTCAGAGGAAATACAGTTTACCAAACATGAAATTTGAAATATTTTGCTTTTTGATCGATTCTAAAGCATGACTACTAACAACACAGTTAAAAGATACAGTAATGCGAAGAAGGCACTGGCGAGTAGTGTGCGGTGTCGATCAAAGGCTGCCAAAAGCGAGGCAGCAGCACATATATTGATCATAAAAAGGTTTGAGTAGGATTTCAGTCACCATATTCTTCCCTCACTGTGCCATTGTGCCTTTTCTGTAGACAAACAAGTCTGTGCAAGTAAACAAGGCTTTCTGCTCTGCGCCTTCTGTTCACTAAGAGATGAAAACCAAAAATGTTGCACAGAAGAAACAAAGACTGAGTGAGCTAATCTCTACCGAGTGCTGACATCAAAGAGTGGATTAACCTCCTGGGAGGCTACAGGGCTGAAATACGATGTGGGTCCCGCTTCAAGATCATTAACGTCGTTATATAAAAGTTAATTTGTGGTCATTTCAGTAAACACAACTTTATATAAAGTAGAAATCACCTGAAGGAGTTTTAAAAATACAGATATGTTCTTGCCTCTTTCCATCATCTTCATCGAATTCATTTCCCAAATTCACTCATATGTTATCACAGGTTGATGACCCGGCAGTATTCCCTCAGACTTTGTGGTGCACAGATAAAGGATGTCAAAGTAGAGTTATGTTTGATGTATTGTTTTTCCTTCCTCCTTCAGAGAGGCGAGGTCCGACCTCTTTTGTCAGTTTATGTGGTTTTATGTGTGCGTGTGCAAATATAACAAAATAAAAAATATAGAATAGAACGCTGCAAGACTACTGCTACTGCTTTGTCAGAAACTACTACGGGTGCTACGGGTGTGTGTAGCCAAACAGCCAGACAAACAAATTATTAATGGAATCATTGTTCCATTATTTCCTGCAATATCTAAAAGTGACCCTCTGTCCAAACAACGTGCCCTTTTTAATCTATTGCTTTGTTTTGTGGATGCGTTTTGATGCGCTCTCGGTGCCAACCTCTGTGACAAATACACTGAGATTCCTGTCGCCGCTTCACATTTAGAGCAATCCTGTGGTTCACCAGTTAAACACTTTGCATGCAGTAGTGCATTAGCAGCTATTTCATAAAGCCCTAATACAACTACGGGAGAGTAAACACTGAGGTTAGCAATGAGATACAGTAATAATTGGATGCCGCAGCATTGCCTGGAAATCCCTTGCGAACTGAATCAAAAGTGGGAATGGCGGGCTCTGCCACTGACATTCAAAATCGCCTTGTATATGTAAAGAGAGCGTGGCTCATAAGCAGGATTAAAACACAATTTGGTCTCATGAAAGTCTTGTGGATTTTGAGGCCTTAACGATTCCATCACATTTTGTGCTTTTGTACGTTGTATTTCCAGACATTACAAAACTTTTGGGGGGCTCTTAGTGTGCTGGGGCACAGGGGCAGTTTGCTGCTTTGCCCTTTTTGTCCTGTTGGTAGACCAGCTTCTCCTGGAAGTGACTTGGAGAGCCACTTCAGAGCCACTTATTAAGCAAATGAAAGAGAAGTAAAGACTGTCCTCCTGCTTTTCGGAGCACATATCTTACAGCTGATAATGAGCTCTTTAAATTCATCGCCCCACCATTTTAACATGAGTTGAGTGAATGCTGCACGAACTTGGTTTACTTTGCCCCCCAAGCCCCACTCCTGAGGCTGATAAATGGCCCGCTTGATTGACAGCCATCATAATTAGATGCCTGCTGATCGAGTTGTGAGCATCGTAATTATACGACCCAGGACATCACAACAAACACATGCAAACTTCAAAGAGCCTTAGTGACTGGTAACCGATGTGTTGGACAATAAAACACTTACTTGGGTAACATATCACTGTTGAGAGTTTGCAGTCATATTACTTTTCCCGTTATTATCAAGTCAAGTAAATGCAGGTGAATTACGGGTTAGACATCATCTTTCCTGTGTGTCTGTGTGTGTGTGCGCGATGATAATTGTGCATACTGTACGTGGGCTCATGCTCCAGATGCTCTGCATGCAAAAATCAAATCAGTGTTGTGTGAAAGCAACTCAGAATTGCCAGGAAATAGAATCTCCCTTCCAGTCCGTCATTACTCATCTCCTCCTCTCCTGATTCCTGCCTTTTGTTTTCTCCGATGTGTCTGTCATTTGAGCCAGCCTGCAATAACCCGCAGTCTGTCCCCGGAGGTAACGTTTTCCATCAGTGTCAACAATCAGCATCAAATGTGACAGCGCCTCCACGTCAATCAGAAATGCAAAAGATGCAAACTGGAAAACAAAATGTAGACACGTGGGCAGGAAACAGGAAAACATTGCGTACGTTACGGGACAGATTAGACATAATCTTAATCCAAAATTGTCATTTAAAGGAATCTGTGGCTTCTGACTGGGCGAATCTCTGCAGCTGCACCTGCACTGGGATTCTTATGCACTGCAAACTGTCTCCCAGAAAATGTATATTTACACTAATCTGATTTAATATGTTGGCAAAATTGTGTCTGCTGTGGCTAAATGCATGTACTGTGCAAAACACTGTATGGAGGAGCTAAACAAAATCTGAAAACATGAGTACGATGTTGATTAACCTGCGTTCTGCAGATGCAGTCAAACTTCAAACAGTAAAGTGGAAAACGGAAAGGAAATCTAGTGTTTATGTGAATTATGATGCAGCCCGTTAAGGCTATGGAAAAATAATAATATTTCGGTGAAATATTAATTAAACAAACACCTTGTGTGCTGTGCTTCAGGTCGCTGTCGACATCTCTGAATATTATTCAAAGACGATGATCTTTACTGAGCTGTTCCCAGGTGCTGTGAGTTTTCTAAGCAGAACCATAAAGCACAAAACATATCTGCTGTGTTGGAGCACACAGACGTAGTTTCTAGGAGACATGGGAGCGTTTTGCAGCCGGGCTGTGCGGCGCTGCCGGTCAGTAGAATTTAAAGCTGCATGTCTTTATTCCGCTCCAGAGGGGAAAGTTTATATATTCACTCCCCTAATATTTCAATCATCTTACAGGGCTCGCCTGTGTCCTTACATAAACTGCTGTTGTTTACCATTCTGCATCAGCCCTTTTTCAAGCTGCCATTTTAATATTGGGTTGTGTTTAGCTCCAAGCTCTTACTGGCGCCGCTTCAAAAGTACATCTTAAACCGATCCAGTGTTGGCAGCTTAGGTCGGCGTGACTCATCCAAACACTTTCATTGTTGTTACTGTACAGGGCAGCTTAGTTGTGTTCAAACATAAAACCGGGATACGTCGGGAGGAAGGGGGGGGTTGAGTTTAAAGAGCTTTTACAGGCACAAATCACCTTGATGAATGACCTCATCCTAGCGGGGCCAGCTCGCATCCAGATCCTCCCTTGTGAACTGACCTCAAAGCAGCCACCTGATGCACAAAGCAGCACAGCTTTGAAGACGGATAATAAAGTCTTGGATGCACGCTCAGAGGCTTCTCTTGCAAAAGAAACTAATGCAGTTTGAGGAGCAGGAACTTGAAAAAACAAAAATCGGTAGCACTGGTGAGATCCTGCAAAGCTCCTCTGTGGTTCTTCACGTGGCAGGAGGACTTCTTTAGGTTTTAGCATTTTGGTTTTTAATCAGGGAGAAGTGGCTAACGTGTAAAATGATTGCATTGACTTACGTAATGCTTGTCATCGTCCTCATTGTAGGCGAGTTTGACCACACCGTAGGAGCCCTGCAACACAGCAAACGGACAGATTCATTTCCATCTGTAAACTGTACAGCGACGCATCACTCAGCTCTAACCAATGTTTGTGACTGAGCCCTACTTTAAAACAAAGTGGGTCATCAGTAAAACTGGCGAGGGACGCTGCTGAGATTCCTAAAGCATCGCTTAGAGAGCAGACGGCAGCACCATACTGACTGAATGTTTTGAAGGCAGCTCAGTCTATACTCAAAAAAAAAAAAAAAAGTTTTTATTCTTTGGCAGCACAGAAAGGCTCCTCCCACACACACAAACACACACAACACACAGCCCCATGATGTGCGTTTTCCATCATAGTCCTTTTTCCCTCGCATGGTTTCCTCTCTGATGAAAAGCAAAAGAGCTCGAAAGGCTGATCAAACGCAAAATTCATAAATCGAGTTATATCTCCTGCAGCCAAATTTGCCGGCTGGCTGATCATGAAGGACTCTGGATTTATTCGTCCAGGGATGAAACATGAACAGCCGAAAAAAAAAAAATAAAATAAATTGTGGGCTTTTAGTCAACGCATGTAAGAGTGTGAATTCTTCCCGCTGTGTGTAACAAAGTTTTTTACAAATACCACAACAATGGCTGCTTTATAATCACAATCATTCATGTGCAGATCATTCTCCGCGCGCGGTCTGATGGTGACATTCTCTATGGTTTAATGACACTTTTTCATTTCTGACTACAAAATGAACACTTTAATATCTAACAATATCGCTGCTGTTAAAATGATCTGCACTTCACTCTTCTCGGTTTCCCAGTTTTTCAATTTTCACCTCTGTTGCTGCCACAGTGAATTCCTCCACGCGTTGACCACAGCGTTTGTCGCAGAGTGTCGCTTTTTCAGATGCAAAACTCTACTTGATGTGGTGTGCTTTCAGATTTAGTAATGACAAAAGTTGCCGCTCAGTGTTTCTTCAGTAAAGTTGGAAATCTTGACAAACTAGTTCTGTCCTCGAAAACACAGATACCCCACACCTTATAATTTGCCATTTTGCTTTTTTATTTCCTCTTAAGTTCATATCCAAACTAGCGTTTTATGTCACACCGAGGGGACATGTTGATATTGTGTCAGCCAAGCCAGCGGTGTGGCTTTCAGGATGGCGATTAATATCTACAAGGTGCAAAAACAAAATTACTTGATTAGTTTTGCTGCTCCTGAACGCAGCACAAGCCTGCAACAAGGGCCGTGGAAGGAAATTCAGCAGAGACAAACAATCTGAACTGGTGGTCAAATTGAAGTCAGCGAAGGGTTTTTCCTTTTTCATGACACCCTGGGCACCCTGTGTATCAGATGCATTGCCACAAAAGATTTAGTCCCCAGAGGATGAATCTTTTGTGATCCCAGATCCCAGACTTTCCCTGACTTTTGATATTACAGAGGTCGACATTCCTTAGCTACACCATCAGCTGAGCTTTGAGTTTAATGCTGATTAGGTAATGCTACAACGCTAGAATGTTAAATTACAAACACTGTAAATCTATTAAACATCAATATTATTAGCACAGTCATTGCGAGCATGATAGCATACTAACATTAGCTCTTAGCTGTTTACTTACTTAGCTGTACATATGTCTCTGCAAGCCGCGCAATGACGACAGCTTACAACTTTTAACACCAGTGTGCACGTGCTGGGAGTGATTTTGGTGTATCACTTCACACATAAAGTGAGCGATGTCCCCTGTGCTGAAACCACCTGAAAACTGAATGGAGCTAAACGGCGAAAAGCCGACATGCACTCACCTTTCCAATCTCACTCTTCAGCTTATACTGGTTCAACTGGATACAGTCCTGTGAGGGGGGAGAGAGAAGGAAGGGGGCATGAGGAACTACAGTGTCAACATTTTGATCAGCCCCAGATATGATTCTTTCGTCTACAGCGAAGAGAAAACAGGAACAAAACGTCCCCGCTGTGCGTGTTGAAAGTCATTTATTTCTGAGATGTAGGTAACGATGCAGTCTGTAGTTTCTGTTTACCGTCTGCAAATCCATTAGAGAGCTACCGCTTAAATGGCTGATTTGCAGTTCCATAGCAACCACTGCTACAGCAGAGAGTCAGCCAGGGGCACGGCAGAAGAGAGCCGACCACAGCAGGACAGAGGGATGGGGGGGGGGGTCAATAGGAGAGTTTGGGGTTGCGGAGTATTTCACGGGGGTGGACCGAGGAGGGGTGAGGGTGGGGGTGCACACACAGCAAAGTCAGTGAGCAGAAAGTGAGCAGTGATGTAAGTGCGAAAAGGAAGGAGATGGAGCTGAGGAAAAAGCAGGTCTCTCATTACAGTTAGGGCTGTGTGTGTTTTTAGGAGTGTGTATTTGGGGGGGGGGGCTGATGGCTTGTGTGTGTGTGCGTGTGAGCCGGACCAGCGCCTGAGGCTTCATCCTGGAACGTGTTTACAGGATGAGAGGAGGTAGGAGAACACAGATGTAACAAAACAAAAAGTACCGCGCCGGCTCACGGTGCAGGGCAGGACTTCACTCGCCACCAGGCAAAGCATTTTAGAAAATATGATATTATACAGTAGATTACATAACGCGCTGGTTATGTAGCTCATACTGAACGTTGCTTTTGGTGCTGCAGGAGAGGTTTAGGATTGTGACGGCGTTGTAGAGGCAGGGATTATTACAAAGGGTGGGAGATAGAAGAGGAGATGGGGCTTTGGTGGGTCAAGCAAGCAGTGGAACTTGAAAAAAGGGTCGCTTTGATTGGTTGAGGAGAGATAAAGGGAGAGAAGAAAATAGGGCGCTGAAGGATAAAGAGGGAGGCAAATGAGGAGAATCCAAAGAAAAGAGCTGCGGGAAGGATTGTCTGAGAGGACCTCCACTGGGTTCACAGTTTGCCGGCACATGCTCAGTGGGCGCTGCACTGCAGTTAATGCTCTGTCAGGACTAATGGATAAAGAGGGGCCATGCAGAAAGCCTCAAATACATCTGCCACACATGCACATGCACGCACGCATGAATCAAACCCAAATGCTCCACTGGGCCGCAATAAATCTTCGGAGCACTCTGTCGGTCACACTGTCACGTTAGACTAGTGCTTCGCATCGAGAGTGCGAAGCCGTCGTCTTGCCTCCGCGTGAAACGCAGACATGCCTCCTCTCCCTGTTTGCCTTCACTCCTCGCTCTGTCCTCCACTGTGCCCGATCCGAACCAAAACCTCCGCATCTCTCCGTCCATTACTCAACAACGGGTCAATACCAGAGCACAACAAATAGATCACTGTCACCGCGCCATTCAAAATCAATGACCGTGCATTTCGTTCTGGTGATGAATAACGAGCATGCCAGCCTCAGGAAGATTCTAATAAAAAGGGAACTTGCGTTTGACAGTATTTAAAGCCTGGAAGTGTAAAATCATTTCCTCACTCTGTCATTTTACAACCAATTTTGACAGAATGGAATAATGTCTGTGGTGAAATGAGACTATTGCAGAAGACGATGTTTGTTCTGCGCTGTTGTTCAGTATATGTCCTTGGTGCAAATGGAAGAAATGTGCAGGATCAACTGACCGAAGCAAGATAGACTCACGTTTATCTTCTAAAGATGGACACACAGATTCAGTTTTGCATGTGCGTCCGATATGAACTGCCGCTGCGCCTGTCAACGATCGAGATAAGCACATCATTTACTCTTCTAATGTACTGTGAAGACGGGCGAGGCAGTAACATTCATCGTCGCTCGAGGGGCTGCCAAAGTTGCTGATTGTCAAATGTCTTCTGCTCCTAATTCTAATACACTGTTAGTCAGACATAACAGATACAAGAACTTTTGACAAGAAACTTCCAAAAGAGACTCATAGATGCAAAGCACTCACAGTTCACACAGTCAACAAAACTGTCACTGCGATTTTTTTTTTATTCCTAACTGAAGAAAGTAGGAAAGTGTTTCATTTTAATCAATTTTGGTGTAAGAGCAAAGAAGTTGCTCTGAATACGGAGTGGCCATGAAAACGAACAAGGAAACTCGTCAGCAAAGAGTTGCAAAAATCTGTTTTACACGTTGACCCTGACAGAGTTGGCCTGCTGCTGGATTAGTTAGAAAGCAAATATTCAGTTTCGCAGTGATGGAAATTTGGTTTATGGGTCTTATTTCCATGTCTGTCTGTAATACAACGCTCACAGTGACGCTGTTCCTCCTGTCCACACTGGAGCTGAAGAAGTCCATTTCTGAAGTAATGTCAGTACAAATGTTCAGTGACCACTTCTGCGTGAAGATGAAGGTTTAGCCATAGCTAATATGATGCTTCAGCAGTCTGAGTTCAACGTTTCATGTGGGTATCTTCCAAACCTAGTCGGTCCCAAAAGTTCAACATCTTCTCCTTGTGTTTCTACACATCTTTGAGCCCAGCAAACCAGGCCAGATATCTCATATAACGAAACAGCTCACAGTAACATCTGCGACTGCAAATTCTCACTAATTAAATCACCAATGTTCATGAAAATAATGACAAATGTTTTCTGTCATGGCAGATGTAGTGGGTGAATTTCAAACCTTTCTAAAAAGACAATGTTTTGAATCTCGTGTGAACTGTCTGTCATCATGTTGTCTAGAGAAAGAGAACAAATAGTCAGAATTTTGTCTTAACTGAATTTTTGACAGCAGTTTGAAATCTGCTTTTACATGCCACCCTTTAATAGACAGTATATGATCACCTCATACTAGCTATTGAGATTGTGCCGTGCTAAATTTGACACACAACTTCAAGTCTGAGTGAAAACTTTGGTCTGGACAGTTCTGCTGATCTGTGTCCTGCTGCACAGCAACTACCATTTTTATTTGGCCACTTCATAATGTGGCGGCTGAGGATCTGTATGAATAAACTTGACTCGATTTCTGGTTTTGACACAAATTATTGTGCTCCCAAGCAGGAAGACAAACCTTTAACCCCGTTTATCTCTCCTAATTTCCTGACAATCACTCTTCACAAAGACTTATAAATAATGTGTGCACGAAATAGGGTGAAAGACAGTAACAAACATGATAAGAAACCTGGGAGTGAGATGCCCAAAGAAGAGTTTCCAGCAACAGAAAGAGAAAAAAGAAAAAAAGGAGTGCAAAGCTTCAGTGCTTTGGCTCAGCCTCTATATGAGCTATGCACACAGCATTTTCTCCATGTGGCTTAGTATGGGGGCGTCCCATCCATTAGGAAAGTGGGGAGATAGTGGAAACTGACACCTATTCAAGTTTAAGTCACTCTTATGCATTTTACCATTGTGGTAACCGCTGTTATATTAAGCAACAGCGAGGAAACTCAAAATGTCAGTCATAACGGATGTTTGTGAAAGCGAGGAGTGTTTCTCTCTGCGCCGCTCTCTCTCTGCTGTGTCATACTGTAGATCCAGTGAAAGAGGGGAAATACAAGCAACATGAGGCCTTTTTATGCTTCAGTGCGAGAGCTGCGGCTTCATTTTCGGATAGGAAAGGACACAATGACAGGTCTGCAAGTCTGTGGCAGCAGTCTGTTAAATTCAGAGGGGTTCCGTATCCTGGCAGATGTCATGAATTTTTTATGTTCTGCCTGAATTGGAAAAAGTCAGAGGAAAATGGAGATTCGGAGGTCACCCACAGCCACATGAAACTCTTACTTTTCATGGATTTACACAAACAGATGCATGCGTGTTTTCAGCTGCATGTCTGGATGTAAATAACCATCACCGCTATTGATATGCACTGTACAACTGCGCCCACATGTGCAGTTTTAAAGTAGCATTTGCATTTTAGCAAACACGCTTTATCGCTATCTTGTTGCAAGTTATCAACACATCTCTCATGTCTTTGTATTTAAATATGAAGCTAATGTCAGTGGTTGGTTAGCCTAACTTACCAACATTTGGTTAGCCTAGCTTACCAACTGCTAATGTCAGAAGCTAACCAACAAGCAAACACTCCTAATCGCTCCCTCGTTGCAAGTTATCAACACATCTCTCATGTCTTTGTATTCAAATATGAATCTAATGTCAGCGGTTGGTTAGCCTAGCTTAGCAAAAGAAAGCTAGCTGAATTGGTCCAAAAGTGACAAAATGCCAAGACCTAACAGCATTTTTACAGCTTGCTAATTAACATTTAATATCTCATCGCTTTTTGTTTATTACAAAAAGCCAAATGTAAATACTTGACAGTTCTGCAGGACGGGGCTATGTGCTGGACTTGGATGGATAATAATAAACAGATTAATGGAGATAGATTTGGCAATAAGGGAATGTGCTGGTAATATTTGCAGACACTGAAACTGTTTCTCGCCAAAAAAGTTTTGTGTTGGCAACATGGTGACGAAAAAAAAATCTAACAAATTATGAAACACACAGCAATTACCATCTTATCAAGCCGCTGTTTGGAAGAAATTTGTTTCTGATTTGTTTGAGCCAAGGCCAAGTAGGTTTATTAATCAAATAATTGCTTCAGCACCAGTGTGATTTAAAGGGTAATATTTGTAAGTACAGCCTACACAAGAGCCTGAATTACAAATTTCAACACTTACTGTGACCTTGATGCCGCATTCTAATAACTTCAACCTCACTGAATTTTAGAAAATGTTTTGATGAAACAAAAAAAGACTATTATTTTACTACCTGCGTCGACTACCGCAACTCCCTACTCGCTGGTCTCCTCACATGTACACTCAAACCACTGCAGATGATCCAGAACACAGCAGCTCATCTGGCCTTCAACCAGAAAAGCCCATGTCACCCCACTGTTCCAGTCCCTCCACTGGCTCCCAGTTGTTGGCGCTTGCTTACAAAATCATAACTTAAACTGCTCCAGGTAACCTGAACCCTCTCATCCAGGTCTACACTCCATCCCACTCTCTACGCTCAGCCAATGAAAGACGTGTAGTTACAAATACCTACTCTCATAACATGCACTTAATAAACCAAATGAAAAAAACTACACTAAAAGCATGGAGGATAAAAATGACAAAAATACAACTAAGGATTAAAAGAATTTTAGTCTAAAGACTTAAACCAAATCTATAATGGCTGCCAACACTAACACTGCTTTGGTGGAAGCTTTGAGGAGGGCTAGGACTTACCAACTTACCTGTCCTTTGACATGGAGACATGAGTGTAGTAAAACCCTTAACAATATTTTAGAATCTTGGCAGCCAATGTGAAACAATGCGATACTTTTACAATCATATCTATGTTGATGTACATGTACCAACATTGTCTGGTTTAAACATCACTGTGGGTCACCTTCCCAAAACCCTAAAAACAGGTGATGAAGCAGGTAGCTTAAGAGACTTTAAACGTCCAGTAAAAAATATCAGAAATGCATTTGATATGTAAAGTTTCCTGTGATACAGCGAGCGTGGGGGATGCCTTTACGTAAGCAGCCAAAACCTACAACTTCAGTGAGTAAAATCCAACAGGAAAGTTGTTATCTGTCACCGATGCTAAATCACATTTCTTATTAGTGTACAAATAGACACGCACACAAAGGGAAACAAGTAGAAATGTTCCACATGATTACTGCGGCTCCCACCCACCAGCCATCACTTCTTTTATGCTGGTCCCAGCAGCGCAACGCTGGCCAGAATGGATTGCAGGTCGGCCTGATGAAACAGTCAAAAGTGCTCTTTTCAAAGCCAACATCAGAACACAATGCCCTCACATCTCATTACGACACACATCTGCTCACCGCGCTGGGCATGGAGTATTATATATGCGGCACAGCCGTGACAGGAGCTCGGATAATGATGCATTCACAGAAATCAGCTAATGCACAGAGGCGCGTTTCCATGACGGGTGCTAAGACTCTTGCACAGACCTTCTCACGCTTCCTTCTTCCTGTCGTGTCATCTGCTGGCCTCCCGCTCCTCTTTCTTTGGTGATTATGCAGAGGTATTGAGCTATACAGTGTTTGCATCTAGTCATGACAACAGCTCTCATGAGCATAATGGAGCCGCTTTCTCCCTGTTTGTGTTTCACTCCCTGCTATGGTACCACCTGTCACACCCAACTACAGACATTTGTATCAGCAAATGATCAAATCAGATGAATACAGATGAAGGAAAATTTCAAAGGTATTTGAGGTGAAACATTCAAGCTTTTGGATTTTTATTGGTTGTTTCTATACTCTAATGCCCAGACATGTGTAATTTCTGAACAGTGCAGCCAGCTTCTCCCTCAAAACTGTTCAATGTGCAGTTAATTTAATTGAATTAACATAAATATAAATAATTCCTCACCTGAGAGTCTGATATGGACACACGTTTGCACTCCACAGTAGGCCTGCGAGCCACACGAGGGGAGATGTGCGTGTAGCCTCCTCCAGTGCCTGACGACAGGTAAGTGCCTCTCTCCTGCAGCGACAGCTTCCTCCCGGTCAGGTGAGGCCGCGATGGATACGTCCTCTTGGCCTGGGCCCCGTCTGTCTGAGCTCTGCCAATCCTCATGCCGTTGGTAGACGAGCCGTCTGAGTCTTTCGTCGTCATGGCGGCTATGGTGTCTGCGAGACTGCTGGTCTGTTTGTCGGAGTCAGGGTCCAGCCTCTCACAGCCAGCGTCACTGCTCATAGCCATGGCAGGTGTGGTGATGGGAGCGGAGCAGGTGGCGGGGAGAGTACTGGGGGATGCCCACCAGCATCAAAGTGACCCGGGCCAGCCTGTGGTTACAACGTTCAGGGTCTCACCAGAGCTGGAAAGACAGAAAAAGAGGTTGTGATCTCTGCAAGGTATGTTAAGAAGACTTGACCTATAATTTATTAACATTTGGATCCAGAACCATCATTTTTGACAGTCACCCTGGTTTCAAATGTTAAATAAACTGGACTGGAGTGACTGGAATGACACTATTGACCGTGAACAAGAATGCTGCCATGCTAGCAGCTTTGTGAGGAACTACTCAGGCACAGCAGCAATTTAAAGAAATGCTATTTCACAATGATAATGCTGAAATGTCTAAAAGTTAATGATTACTATGTGTTGGTATTATCTTAGCCCAGGGTGTTAAAACCAATTGAGATTGCGGTACTAGATGTAAAGTACAGGGATCAACACTGTCATTGGGGTACATCCTCTGGGGACGAGGAATGTCAGTACACAATTTGTGTCAATTCATCCAAGTTCCTGATGGATTTCAATCTCGATCAAAGTCTATGTGGACTTTGTGGAAACTAGTGTGGCTAGCAGTTCCTGCTCTTTTAACAACTTAACTCAAAATCATTTGGTGGATGAGCTCATTTCCTGTTTTAGGTATAACACGATTTGATGCGTATAAGGACAATGTGATGACGGACCTGACATGAGTTATCTTAAATGTCGTCTTTGATGGTGCTTAGGGCTTAGGGTTTTACAGGTAAGCGAGACACATTTTCTGAGCTTATTCAATTGTTTTAGCTCAATAACATTTGCCTGAACTGCCTCTTCATACCCTAAGTCATCACAATCACATTACAACCAGAGCCGTTACAGGCCTAAAGACAGCTTGTCATCCACAGCACAATCACTTTATATAAACAAATACATTTATATGGTAAAAACTCGTTTCTACTGCCAACCCTAATCATCACGTGAAAACTGCTTTTTCAATACACGTGAATCAAAACCTTTGAAGTCATAGATCTTTGGCTGTTGCAGCAAAGGCGTCTCTGAGAGTAAAGTTTCACCTACCAGTCAGTTAAAATAAGGAAAATGTCATCTCTCACTGTGTGGGCGGTTTGGTGGGTCAGTTTACCTACAGTAGACATGTATAAATTGAAATAACTGTCCTCCTGATAAAATCCAGCATAAACACTACAAAGCTAATTACACTCAGTGCCTTTTGTCCTGGCTTCTTGTGTCCCCATCAAATGCTTGTGGGTGGGATGACGTACAAAGAAATGCACACACAAAAGAATGAGATAGAGTGTGCATACTGTATGTGCTAATGCCCAGATATTTAGTGGGATTTGTTTATTGTGCTTCTCTCCTTTCATCTTTAATGAAAAGCAAGTCAGCAGCAGGCCGCCACAGACAGGGAATATCAAAGCTCTCTTGTACATCTGGCTCAGGTTTTGTTCTGCAGATGGAAGAACACAGATATGCAAAGTGAGCGTGCACCCAGTCATCCAAGGAAATGGCACTTAAATCCCAAATCCTCACGCACCATCTTTCCACGTAGCAGCAGGAATCGAGAGGCACAAGTGCGTCGGTTGTTTTCTTCTACGAGGAGCCACCTGGACTCTGTACACGTACCGCGAAACGACACAGACTGGAGACAAACAACGGAGCCAAATACAAAGTCACCTCTGGGAGTATTAGACAAGAGCTGGTCAGTAAATGGGCCATGTTATGCTATTCCTGAAGTGTGTCAGAAAGGTAGAGCCACGTATTCAAAAATAACACACAGTGTTCCACTTTGTCCAGGTGGGTCACACTCATTCATGCCTCTGCAAAGCCACGTCCTCTTTTCTAACTGTAGTGAATCACATTTTTGCCTTGCTAACATGGCTCTAGGGACGGAAATGTCAGTCTGACGGTCCATCACTTTGATCCAGAATGAAATATCTCACCATTAAATGGACTGCCAGGGAATATTTACTCAGATAAGTGTCCCAGAGGATGAATCCTACTGATTTCGATGAGTAAAAGCTCTTGGATTGTTATATTTTTAACAGAAATTCATGTTCCCCATGGGTACATTGTCTCTTGATGGCCCCTTTACATCATCATCGCATCAAAACTCCTATTTATCTACTACTCTGGTTCATGACCTATGATTCCCATCAGCCCCAGTTGTGCGTTGTGTTTAGTGCCAATTAGCAAACGTTGGCATGCTGAACACGCAATTAACAACACGGAAAACATAATCCTTACTGAACATCAGCGTCTTAGCGGCGTCACTGCGAGCACGCTGAGAGATGTAAACAGTGGCGCGAGGAGCACGGAGAGAATGGCGCTCTGCATTGAGGGCGGCACAGTCACGTCACCTGTGATGTAACTCATGATGATAATAATAACAGTAAGTGGAAACCACACAGGCTGCTGTTCCGGGGACAAAATGGAAGTCACAGTTTGATTTCAAAAATATCTGAATTCAAATTTCATCCAAGGAAAATTGCTTGTCATGAGGCAGCCACATTGGTTGCCCGTGGAACACACACACACACACACACACACAAACACAAACCCATCATCATTTGCCCAGCATTTGCATATTTCAGCTGTTATTCAATCTATGTAAATTTCGAGCACAGGAAAAAAAACCAAAAACCTTTTAACTGTCAGCAGCGGGGGGATGCACTGTTTGACTCCTGCCTCATTTGAGCATAAACAAAAAGAAACTGTCATATTTTGCTAATTCTCATCACAACTAGTATTTATCTGTCTCTTGAACCGGGCTGCTCTCCGCTGCAGCACCATTCAGAGCGCCGCACGTGCGAGCAAGGAGAGGCAGGCGGAAGGAGCGGCAGTGGCCGGGTTATTAATCTCAGCCACACCTGGACCTTTATTTGTGTACAGAAGCAGGTGACTGCATGTTTTCATCATGGAGGACAGGTTTTCATTAGGTTTAATATTTTCTTTCATTATACAAGGCATCCATTTCTATCGCCGTATTGTGTGTTTGCTCTCGCTGTCAGAGAAAGCTAAGGGTCACACAAGGTGACACTGTTAAATGTCGTTCTTAAATCGGTCCTTAAACATCCAGAGCGCCACACAGACAATATCTCAGATTCTGTTTGTTGTTCTGATGTTTGTTTTTCAGTTGTGTCCAAAATTCCAAAATGTAATATAATCAAAACACAGTTGGAGGCTGACTGGGTAGCAATCAATTACTGTATAATGTTTCAGTTGTATGTCACTATATAACACTATCACAGAGGGAAAGTTTGTCCGTTTGCAGTTCTTATGACATGTTGATGCACTGAGCCATTTTTCTTGTATAACTGCCTTGTTGTCTTCATTATCTCTCTCATGCCGTCTATGCTTTCACTCATTTTTTCTTCATTTAGCGTTTTAGAAGAGCCTTTTTTTTTTTTCTTTTTGCTTATCCTTTGTGTTTGTTAACCAAGAACAGAGCTGGATGCTTCTGTGAAGATTCTCCTGCGTGCGACTGAAGCTTGTATATAATTCTCTGAATATGGGTTTGTTTGACCCTGACAGGGGCAGGTGTGTGGCGGATACACTTTGCTCCTGTAATCATCTCGAAGCTGCTGCAATAAAAGACCACTTCTGACTCTTTTGATGAAGCCGTGCATCTTAACTTTTTTAATTTGTTCTTCTCTTTTGTCGACAGTGACGGCCCGGGAGCACCTGTTTTGTGTTACATCATCGCCAGAACTGAGACAGGCATCTTCCCCTTCCAGCAATAAAACCCCTTTTCTGTTATAGAAGTGTTTCAAAATGTATATTATTCCTGAATTATTCATTTATTACCTTGTTTAATAATCATATGCAAAATTCAATTAATTAAGAAAAGAGTAAGAGTAGAAGTGCGTTGAATCCCGCTGTTAATGTAAGCAATTAGGAGGAGTGATGCTTTCGCTTACCAAATCATGCCATGTTTCAATATTTCAGGCTCATATAATTATGCATCACTTTTCTTTGATTGGGTAAACAAAATGGGACAGCTCAAACCAAGGCGGACATGAGCACAATATAAAGTCTTTTCAATAGTTGCCATCTTTCAACCAGGAGCTTCGGCAGAGCCAATTACAGTACGGAGGAGAGCGGGGGGGCTGAAGAGGGTGAACAAATGAATCCATTTGGCTCCATTAGTAAACCACTTTCACCCTTAACCTGCCTTCTATTTGTCTCTGTCGTCATTTTGTCGTGCGCAGACGGCAAACAGACACAACCAAGGCCGTAACCAGACTGAAATCCTTCATTTCGCTGGTAAGAAAGCAAGAGAAACATGGAACGGGCCTCATAAATGCACCCAAAGAAAATCATTCACCAAGTGGTTGTTAGTTCATGAGTATTTTCATGTTTTTCTATACCTCCTCTGGCGTCCTCTGGCAAAGAGCAGCAACATTGTCCTCAGTATATACATGAAAGCCTGAAAGCCTCCTAGTTTAGCTAAAAGAACTGTATGACCTTGAAGACCTGCAGTAATTTATGTTTTCTGAAAAATACAGTCTTCATCCATGTAACCACAGTGCACGGGGAATCGCTGAAAGCAGAGGCCAAGGCTGTATGTTGAAAGCATACGTTTGGTCCTCGCTGCCTTCGATGGGAGGCGGTGAATCTCTTCCTCGCTGTACTTCGTTTTCACTCAAACTATTCATCAACTCGGAAAGTGAATAGCTGAAGAGAGGTGTACCACCTTGCTCAACAGGATAAAAGACAATCAACTTTGATTGTTTGCTGATTACACAGATGTGATTGGAAGACAGTCCGCATCGCAATGATCTTAAAGCAAACCAGAATTTTAAGGAATTTGCATAACACATGACAAAAGCGCACTGAGCCGGTTTATCTGTTTCCTGTGATGTTCTGTGCTCTAAAGATCAGAGGCACCTGGTCACATTAAGCTACTGAAAAACCGAATTGATGTGGCTCAGAGCACAACGTGACAGACTCCACACCCAGACCGCATGCCTCTGATGTTTGCACAGTAAGAATGAACCTTAGCAGGTATTGTGCCTGACATGGCACAATACCTGAGGGGGACCACAGTGCACTATGGGGAGAACTGCACTGTAATCTTCCAATATTGTGTGCTGTGTTTTCTATTTTGTACAAAACTCCTGCAGCACTGTGGGTGAATGTCCAAGCCTTCATAACCTCCTCTGGAGCACGAAGACATAAAGCCACTAGGACGATTCGCTTTGACTGTGATCGTTAAAGACAATAACATTCAACATCAAGTGTTTTGTTACATTAAACAAGAATGGATGCATTTGTTCTGAAAATATCTAAATTAGAGTTAATTAGCTATTAATTATTTTAATAATCAATTAATTTTTTAGGTCAATTTTTAAGCAAAAGTGCAAAAAAATGTGATGGTTAGAGCTTCTGAAATGGGATTATTTGACTGTGCGACAGAACAGTAGACAAAAGATTTGGGGATTTGAATAAAACATCTATTTAAAGATGTCATGTTGGGCCTGAAATGTTTAATTAGAAATAAAAATATATAAAAATGTCACTGCTCTCTGATGTTTCACAGAGCACAGAGCAAACTATTGAACACTTAACTGGGGAAGCAATTCTTCCACCAGCAGAAGTGTGTGTTTGGATCCGATGCCTCTCTATCAGCAGGATGCCATCATGTCTGTGTATATCGTTACTTGCAGCCATGCTTTAAAAGACTGCGACAACATACACTGACTGACACACAAACACTACAGGTAATGTTGCAGGATTGCTGCTTTAACTACCGGCAAATTTGCATTGGGTGCATTTCCGCCTCTTTTTCTCTGCAACACATCAAGCTGTGTGTGCTTGACCTTGCACGTGGAACTGAAAGACTGCTGGCCTGCACGCCGCACGGCCCTGGAAAACATGCTGCAAGGTAATCTAAGAACACGGAGTAAATGTCAGCTGATCAAAAGAAATGAAATGTCGTACCTCACGGCTGAAAGTACAAACTGGATCTCTGAACTTTGATCCCACCTACGCCTAAAGAGAAAGTGGAATTTACAGTTAACATAGTAAACATTTACAGACCCACTCATACTGAGACATTACAGTTTTTGTGCATGTGTATTCAGTGTACTCTGCTGGGTGCACTGATCAAAAGTTGATTTCAGGGTCAGACGGACCGTCACGGTAGACTTCAACTCTTTACTGCACTGCAGTGGCTACAGACAGCCTTATACTCACTGTTTCCATTCATGCCTGTCCAGACCCGTATTAAAGACAGTGTAGCAACTGAACAAATGGCACTCATTTTCGGCAAAATGAAAATTATCGCTATATAGACATGCTAATCTGCTTACAGTGAAACCAGCTGTCTTCAATTAAAGACTATTTTTACAGAAGAAGGACTGATAGAGACGTTCAGCACAAGCTACAAAAAACATGGACGCATCACACACATGACAAGACCTCTAGAAGTAGCACAGTTTTAAGGTGGACACCCAAGATTAGTGTCACAAATTCAGGCCAAATGTGAAATATGGTCACTTTTTTCCTTCTGTTCCTGAGTTACCTCCATCCATCCATCCATTTCCTGTAAGCGATTTATCCCCTGTAGGGTCACGGGGATGCTGGAGCCTAGTGATTGGGTGCAAGGCGGTGTAAACCACCCCGTCACTGGGCCCTGTTCCTGAGTGATGGTGTTGAATTATGGCCACAAAAGTGTTTTTGCAGAACATTTTTGTATAAAATATCATCCCTTTGGTTCATCCTGTCAGACAGTTGTGTGAAATTTCATCATGCTTGAGTTATGGCCCAAAAGGTGTTTTTGTGAGGTCACAGTGACCTCTGCCCACCAAATTTAAATCAGTTCCTACAGTACAACTGAATGTTGTAATGAATTTGACATATAGCAAGAGAACTTTGACCTTTGAGAACCAAAATCTCTTTATCTCATCTCTCAGGTGGACGTTTGTACCAAATTTGAAGGAATTCCTTGAAGGTGTCACTGAGATATGGTGTTCACTAGAAGGAGACTAAGGGACAGACGGAAAACATAATGTCAAACTTAATTAAAACATTCAAAACTCATTAAAGGACAAATGTCAGGATTAATTGTGTGTCTTATTTAAGGGCAGTCTTATTAAATTAACTTCATCTGACCTCTGATATCTACAAAATGCGCAATTTAAACACACTTAATGTCACATGTTTGACCAGCAGGGAAGCCAATCAATTTACATGTTATGGCATAAATGTCACAAACCTGTCCATATCCAATAGCTTGTCTTTATTGGGAACCAGTCAGTTGGAAATTAACAAGGATTTTTAGTGTTTCCCATCCAGGATTCACACTCTTGGCTTGGTTGCCTTTAAGTGTCAATAAAAATCTCTACTGCTAATAAATCTACAGATAAAATTGTTTTTGGCAGAGAGAGTCTTGTTTATCTTCTTAAAAGGAGACACGCGTATACTGCAGGGTTTTACAGACTACACACACCAGTCTCACTGGCTCATAATAAAAGGCCACAATCAGCCCAAACCAGAGGTCTTCTCCATATCAGAGTCCTGAATCAAAGAGGTTTTTCATTCCTGCTGCTTCACTCCCCCTGGCCCCACAGGTTGATCAAGCCCCCTCTCCCGTCGCCTTCCCCTGTCACATTTCATCTGACTCAAGCGACGGATAGGTCACATTAACGGCAGAGAAAACAAGACGCGGGAGAGGGAAGGGTGGAAAGCCCAGCAGGAACGTCGACTGGCTGCTCCTGATGGATGGTAAAGCAAGCCTCGGGAGCAGCTTGGATTTGCATGGCAATTGTGTGCATGCACACACGCACCTGCCCACTCAAACAAACACACACGCACACACACACGATTATGTTTTTGAAAACGGATTAAAGGAGACATTTCATCCCACTATGCACGCTCACACATGCACACACACGCACGCACGCACGCACACAGACATGCGCACGCACACGAGAATTAGCGTTTCCCCATGTTCCTCCTGTTGTGGTAGCAAACAGTTGGCAGTGATTATGCCTCATCATCTTTGATTGAGTGAGCCTCATTCATATGGAGCAGGGTGTACAGCTTCTTAAGGGCCTCTTGAAGCGGTGTGAGAGCACACACTTGGAAAAAAGGGGGAATTGTCTGGCTGTTAGATTTACAAAAGACTAAAATATATTGTGCACAACAACACGTTATGAGATGAACCTTGTTGTATCTGAATAAAGTGTGTCCACAACATCCAGTACGTCTGAAACGTTGGTGAAATATATGTGACGTTTACATTTTCCTCTTGCATGTCTCCACCTAGCATTTACTTCCTGCGTAACATAGGGAAGTAAACACAGAGCAGGAACGCCTCTACTGCAGGGAACTGTAGTGTTCTTCGTTACGAGTCACCATGACTTACAGGTCAGCAGCAGGTTCCAAAAGCTTGGACACCACAAATGTGATTGAATCATGTAGGATTTCCAAAACATGGACAACAGAGCATTGAGGAGATAGACCACTGGTATGTGCATGGAAAAGGAAAGCAGAAATGTTGCACATGCATGTCATCAGCTGTTGGTCCATCACATTTGGTCATGGTACTGCGGCGCACAGGAGCAACAAGGTGGGACGCCATCCATCCCCATTAGAGACCAAGATGCATCCTTCCGTCACCCTGTCATTCTTCTCCCTCCACCCTGAGCTCTCTCATAGCTGGACACACTGGACTAAGATGCTATTCTATCCAGACAAGGAGCTATCACTGATAAATTATTAAGAATTATGATGGAACATTTCACCCCAGGAAACACACACTCCAATACCATGTTTGTTATGGCTCCTGCCCGCTAGCGCCTACTGAAAATCATCAATCTTCATATTAAACTGTAAAGCTTAACTTGCATTCACTTCACCTCATGGCAACACCCTTAAAGAAGGAAAACTGATCCATTTTATTGAGTAATTAATTTACTCTCATAAATTACAGTAAGTTATCATTCGGAAACACTTTTTATGAATGAAATTAAATATTATCATAGTACAAAATAACTAAGGGTAAAAAAAACAACATCCATGGTTCTTGGACCTTCCATGGACCTCTGAATAGAAGAGGTTGGTAGCATTTGAGCAACATTAGATAGAGCATGTTTTTTTTTTTAAAAAAAAACAACCCCAAAACATTTATTTAAAGTCGTAGCTGCAGGCAGAATAAGCTTGTTCACTAACAAACCAGGATTCTTTGGCAGACTCTCACACAGCTGTGTGTGTCTGCTCCGAGCAGACTGCACGAAGGTCAGAGAGCCCTCTGAGGAGGGGAACCGGCGAGGGGAGAGTTAAGATGAGGAGATAGAGGGGAGCCACAGTTTCATTGACCTGGCCAAGGGCAATATTACAGTCACAGGAGGTGATTAAAGGACAGCTTTTCCTGTTTTACTGTTTATGCATGGCTTATATTTCATAATAATATTCAGTTTAAGTCACACAATGAACAAAATAATATGCAGCATTCCCATGGTACCTCCAACAGTTTATTTAGTGTTATTTTCAATCAGACTTTAATTATGGCCAATTAACTACTTCTATTTCAAAGTTCTTCTCTGTTCTCTGCAAACTTAACCCAGGGATGATAACTGACTGTTCACCCTGTGCAGCTTTCATATGTTTCAACTGAAAACCAGGCCTTTGTAGAAACGGCTAATGTTCTTGAAATCACTTTTATGGATTTTACTACAAGAGGGTATTTCAAGTTGAGAAAAGGTATGCGCTTGCTCATGCTTGAAATCGGACACATTACAACGGGCAGTTCACCTAAAAACTTAAGAAAAATATGTTTACATTTAGGCGGTGTGTCAAGGTTTCTGATAAATTAACTTCAACGAGTCTCTGTGCCTTTGAACACAGAGCATATTTGGTGGTTCAGTGCGCAGAGACAAGAAGTTCTCCACCAAACTGTTCTGTGAGTGACCAGAACATTGTGTTTAGACAGATACATAATTAAATTTTTTTTTATTTATTTATTTATTTATTGATCTGATGGCATCCAATCTAAGCTGTCTCAACATAGAAATGCATCAACAATGTGCCTGACCACACCTCGTTTTAAGACCAGACAGGTCTTTGTGCTCAGACGGGCACAGGTACGTTTGTTAAATGCACACGTGAAGACAGTGGGAATACGTGACAATCAACTACCACTGCCTCAGCTGAAGTGCTAAATATCTATAGCAAACCCAGCCCAGGTCCTGGCTCGCACAAAGACTCCATTCTTCATTTTGCTGGTGATAAACAATTAAAAACTGACAGCGCAGGAAGTTCACTTCTGTCAACAAAACCGCCCCTGCAAATTCGAGCACTAAACACACAGGAGCAAATACCATAATTGCAGCACTTTCCAGTAGAAATGCTTCCCTGTGTGTTCACCTGTCACAGACTAATCCCTGGGACTCTTTAATTCAATCCACCGGATTAACAGGCAACTGTACGAGACACGGCTAGCTGTATCTGTAAACCCTTTAAACACATTCTTGTATAGCCAATCAATGTGATGTGATGAAGAAAACAGGCAGCCCGGCTCCCCAGGCTAGACACAAGATACAAGGTCCATGAGCAGCGATCAATCTGACTGGACAGAGATACACTCTGGGACAAACCCAACCAAATCCAGGGCCACCCTCTCTGAGGTTGGCTGCCTCAGGCAATTATAAGCCCAGGATTACACAGGATATAAGAGTGCAAACTGGCAAGTTGGATGAGCCAATTATTTCTCTTCTACTCACACTGACAATGAGTCTGCCACCTCCAGCATGGCTGACCTTCCTGGAATCCTAGAAAATGTCACCTTACAAGGGGTCCCTTGACAGACAAAAACAGACCAGCCCAGGATCGCCTCCCCCACCTCCAGACAATAGACAGAGGAAAACCCATCTGCAGATTTGTGTTGGAGAGGACTTGATGTTGGCTCCACCCTCTGTCCTTGTGACCCTGCTCAGGCTATCCGGTAGCCTGACCTGCAACTAGTCGTTCATCTAATTTTAGAAGGAGTTGCTCGCACCGGGTTGAGTCCGGATGGGAGAGCCAGAGATGCTGAAAATGACAACATATAAAAGAAACACTGAGCAGCACATCTTCCATCAACCCCGAAACAATCCTGCTCAGAGCCTTCAATACCACAATGCTGGAAATCTGTGATGATGTGAACCTGCAGGGGATTAATCTGTTGCTGCTGAAAATGAGAAGCCATCTATCTTTTCCGTTGGGAGCGATACTCAGTGTGCTCTAAATCCCTCAGAGAGGCAGAATATCCCAGTGATCTCTATCCCCTCTCGTCGGTGTTAGAAACCTCATGCGGCAGGCAGGCTGCCAGGTCAGTCCTGATGCACCGGGGCTGGGGCTGGCTGCAATTTTCACTTGTCTAACAGACTAATTCAGCTGTGGCAAGCTGTGAACCAGAAAACAAGTCCAGGATTCGCTATTCATAACATGCTCAACAGCAAAAATGCAATTTATTATGCATGACCAAGTGCTGAGCCTATTTCATATGGAGAAATTATCTATCTTTGATAACAAAAGCATATTCTAATAGTAAAACCACCATCAAGTAACCCGTCTAAGAGCCGACAGCCATGCTAGCGGCTAACATCAGCACGCTAACACACTCACACTGACAGCAGGTACGATGTTTACCCGGTTTACCATGTTAGTTTGTCGTCGTAGCATGCTAACATTTGCTGATCAGCAGCACAAACTGGGGCCGATGGGAGTGACATTAGCGGGGATAACTCAGCTCAATCTCTGTCTCGCTCTCACACAACCCAAACAAATCTCACACCAAATAAGAGGAAGCCACTCCTTTATGAAATATACAGCTCAAGGCTTTGCAGAAATGCCAGAACTGATGACTGTTTGTTGTGCATAACTGTTGTTATGTAATATTCTGTCCTTGGCATTCCACTAAATACCATTACACAGCGGCTGAAACAATAAGAACATATCCAAACTGAGAGAAACGCTGCGCGCCTTCATGTGCACTTGGCACCTGTAACTTCATTAAAATGCTTCTGCATCTCAAACGCTGCGACAGGATCTGTAATTAACCTTCTGTGAGGTTATTTAGTGAAATGGCTGAAAGCAGCCGCGTTCGGGATGAGAGACGTTTTTATTAAAAAGAAGAAGTAAGAACTCCGTTTCCTCAAGAGGACAAAATGTTTGTTTAGTTTTCAGATTTAATGCTTAAATGCCGGGCGGTATTTGCAGTAGTGAATATATTAGTCAATCTGTCAACCAAATATCTGAGACTCTCATATTTGGGACTTATAATGGTGCTGCATGAGAGGTCTTGGGATCACAACGTTTATCATGATGCCTCTTGTCCAGTCTTAAGCCAACCTCCTGTTGCTGTCTGTTATATATCCGTAGTAAATTTCATTGCAATCAATCAAACTTGTTAGCATTCGTGTATCTATGCTGCTACAGCACAGCAAGCTGCATTTTCTGTTTGCAAGAAGCCAACAGGTTCACATCCTTGCGCCGCGCTAGGTTAGCAAGTTTCCATACATTAAAACATCTCCCTATTCTTACAGCACGGAAGGTGTTCTGCAGACGTGATACTCTGAGAGAACACCGTGGTACGCTAAGAGGACCCAGATGTTCTCCTCACTCAGCACAAAGCCACAGGTGTTTTACCACCCAGTCTGTCTTTATGCTATCGTGTGTGTTCCTGGTCTGACGAGTGTGATTCAACAGTGTGAGCGTGTGCGCGGAGTCGAGTAGGTGCACACTGCATTGTAGGTGTCAAACGCGGTGACGTGACGAACAAGACAACGTTCACGGCCTCTGACTGTGGATAATGATCAAATGAACACAATTAGTCACATAATTACACTTGCCGTGTTATGGCTAGTTATTCTAAATGAGCAAAGACTGCGGTCAATAGTAATCTGACTGAATGTCACAATTTCCTCTGTGACTGGGTTTGACCCTCGACGTAAGTCACATGTAATCATCACTACTTTTTGTACCGGCTTAAATCCTGAACTGTATTTCAGAGAACCATCGCTGCCAAAGAGGATGAACAGCTCTTTCCTCTAGCCAATCTGTCTTTCATAGTATTTAAAACATCAAAAAAATATATTTTTTTTTTGGAGCTCTTATCTCTTTGGTGCAGGTTCCTGATGTGCTTTTTAAATTTTAAAAAACAACATTAAATACCCTCTCAGAAACAAAATCAGACTTGAGGTTGGTGTTCTTTGTTTGGGGAAAGGTCACAGACGGAGGACTACGGAGGCATTAGCGAGCTCCTCGTATCACAGCAGCAAATGTTTAGCCCAGCAGCCCTTTGGTGGTGACTCATCCTAAAAATCTTACTCCCTAAAGAAAAAGGATCATTCCGTACATTATTAATAGATCATTTAATTAAAAATCCCTCATCTGCTTTTCCTGTTATGAAGTTATGACACTGGAAAATAACCACTTCATTTAAATGTGACGCAAATCAAAGTCCATTGAAAGACCTAAGTATATGACAGTTATATCATCCTAATTCTTGGGCTGCAGTGATTAGCCAATTAATGAATCTGCCGATTTTCAGAAAAATAATCAGCAACGACTTATAAAATCAATTAATTGTTGAAGCCATTTTAGGCAAAAATGCCACAATTATTTACTTTTAAGCTCAAATATTAAAATATTTATTCACTGGAAGGTGGATATGTATGGGTTTTAGACTGTTATAAACTTGGACTCAAAGCAATTGTGGTGAAAAATGTTCACTAATCTTAATTTGTTATGTACTAAACAATACATCAGCAAAGCAATCCATCATAACTGTGTCTTGGAACAGTATGTAATTCAAATTAGCCTTTACACAGATTGCAGATGTCCAAAGGAGAACATGCAGCAGCAAGAAGTTGTTTCGGGATCATAATTACAGTTCTCTTTGGAAATTACAAAAATCATTTTATCGTCACAAACATGACGGCAGAACATTCTCCTGTTATTACTGACTCTGCAGGCTACCGGAGAGGAACATAAAGCAACTACAATCAAGCAGCCTCAGATTTTAAAAGATGACTTCTGATGTAGAACACAACACTCGGTTTCTCCATTTAACGAGCAGCCTTTTTACTTTTACTGACAGCAATTACTGGCTAATGTTAGCAGCTCTTTCTTAGACCTCATCTGATGTGCCAGTTATGTTTTTCTTCCTGCAGCATCTTCTTCAGAAAAGAGTTTCAGCCCTCAGAGCGGCAAGCCTCTTTCTCCCTTCATCAATAATGTTAGCGGCGGCATTGAAGAGTCTCTTATTCTCCACCCTGGTGCAAGCTACAAAGAGAAATTTAGATGCTGGAGCCAGGAGAGGGGAGCCGAGGTTGGTCGATTCTCCAGAAGAGGAACGGTTTGCTCTCTAAAATAGGCTGCTTTCTCAAAAGGAGAGCGCTGGTGTCAGCTGGCCCAGGGTCAGAATTCTGCCTCTTACGCCTCCAGGATTTCATCAAAAAGACAAGCAGCTCTACTCTTTCATGCAATTCCATCATCCAAGAGGGATATTTCTGCCGGCCTCTTGCGCGAAGACCGGAGCAGAAATAGTAAAGCATGTCATGTAGAGATGCTGAAGAGGAGAGCGCTGTCAGCAGAGATCTCAGTCGAGGTTTAAGCTCCTTCTCTTTAGCTGGCAGAACTCTCTGAAGACACAAACCTGCCTTTGGAGCCATGAAAACTGATTGCTAAGCACTTGTAGACAATCTGCCAGAGCCTCCTCCACCACCACTGCACACATAATTTATAGAAGCAGAGCAGGAGAAAAAAATATATTTCAAAAGTAATTAGTGATTTTTATGTTGGCACGGCACAGGGAGGAATACTGCAGAAATAGTTTGTTGTTACATGTGGAGGAAAAAATGCCCAGCTAAGACTAAGCTTTGAAAGATGCTGGTAGGCTACTCCATATATTAAGTGCCTCAAAAAAGGCCTTAGCTGAACCCTGGTGAGTCCTGGATGAAAGTAGCAATGCCCCTTGTCATGTGTCACCAACCGACACTGATTGATTACAGCTGAGCACCGGTTTTAGCTCATTTAGACTTACGCTTGAACGCAGACATCTTCCATGCTGGTCTCTAAATATCTTCCATGCTGGTCTCTAAATATCTCCAAATATTAAAAAGACCCACCTTCTTAACGTTCAACAGCCAATCAAATTGACACCACGGAAACCACAATGATATTGCCATAATAACTCCAGGCATTAGCTTCTCGTTTATTCAGCATAATTAGTTGAGGGTCTATATGTTTGTTTGGTTTGGCACCACAACACTGAGACATATCTTCTCCATGATTGGGTGCACGCATGCTCATGTCAAGACGGGAAATGCAAACCAACATGGGGGATGTACAGATTTCAGCAGCATCTTCCCCAGCTGAATCCAGGGTTTCGTGCTATTTTGGATTCAAAACGAACACAGCGGCACCGGGAGTTTCGGCAAAATGGATGAGGAACTAATCCATTTCTTTAAACGTAGAAGGTAGAGTGTGACCTACGCCCCCTGCTGTGTGCAACATACACCTGGTCATCAGACAAAAACCATCCACACAATTAAACTGGCCACATATCACTGGAATCAGATGTAAACAAGGGAAATACCATCTGCTCGTGCATATCTTTCATTACTACTGTATCAGATATTTGCCACATGTGGGTTGGGTGGCAAACTGCAAAAGCCTCTGAGTGAGTGTGTGGGCATTTACTTGAAAGCACAGAGATAAGCATTTACTATTTTTAACTCTTTATTATTAAAGCTTAAAATCAATATCTTCCTGCACATTATCATCCCCTCTGGACAGAAATGAAATTATGATGTTCAAGCGTATGTTGGAGGATGGCGTGGTAAGGAGGCAGGACTTTGGCTGTCTCCAGTACACTCAGAGGAGTCCACTGCGACAACAGGCCACAGAGGAAAAGCCGGTGTCAGGGTTTGTGGAAGAGTTCTGGACAGCGCGGAGACAAGCCTCTCCAGAGGACGGACACGAACTCAACCAGCCATCAATTATTTCAGTTAGCTCAGCAGCCATATGGAAATAACAGCAGAGCTCCGGGGGGACACGGCACAAAAACATCTTGAGCTAAGGGGACATTTAGATCAGACATTTAGGAATCAAACTGAAAGAGATTTATTAGGGACAGGTACACGTTGGAGCTGACAGAGCTAGGTGCTGTCCCTAACTGCTAAATTAGATCTAGTAATAGGTACACATAAATAAAGATGGTTTCTTGTTTTTCCTTCAGCCACGTTCTTCAATAAGCATGTTCCGATAAAATAATAACTGCTGCAGGTTCCCAGCGGATGCCCTCATTCGTGTCTCAGACTCAGGGTAACGGGTGGAGTGGATGTGGGGTGGAGTGGATGTGGGGTGGAGTGCAGGCTAGCACTTGGAAGACGTTAACTCAAAGATCTGAGAGCCCCCAGAGTCCTTACCGGTTGTGCTTTGAATAATGAGGGCTAATATGCAGATGTGATCGCGCGCCTGCCACAGTAGGCACTAATGAGGACCTGTAAATGTATTCATGTAGCCGCTTTCTACAAACACCTGAAAACATTTGTAAATTGCTTGTCTCGATTCAAGTTTTAGACGCTGCTTTCAGTTCCGCTGACACCAGAGTCAAATTTGGAATAAGATGCAAAACTGCAGGTATGAAAGGTGACGTTCAACCACAGCAAGATGTCTCTTTTCCAGTGACTTTGCCTTTGATGGTTCTGACAACATTGTCATGCCACTGTGAGTCCAAAGGCACGCCATCAGCTTTGTGACACTGTGGTTTTGCACATGGGAGCTCTGTGCTAAACAGAGAGCTGGCAAGAGACAGGCTCTGGTGCAACCACAACTATGGAATAGTCCAGCAATTCATATACACACATAAAGTAACAAGACAAGAAGAGGGATAGCTTAATAAAACGGATGCTGCTAGCACAAATAAAGACACAATCATCATTGGATCAGGCGTCCAAACTCTCCTACTATGAAGACACAACGTGATGGCACACCTTATCTATAGAACTTGGCATGAAGACTGAAATCAGATTTGAAAACGTGCTACAAAACACACACAATGCTTCAGCTCACTGGTGCGGTGCGTCAACAGACTTCCTTGTAAAACTTGCCTGTTACACTGTTAACCTGGTGCGTTGATCAACCCCAAAACACAGGGCGAGCACACACTAGAGCGGTTCCATGACAGTGGAGTTTCACAAACACACCTCAAGAGCTTCCAGGAACTGAGAGCTGATTCCACAGAGGAGGTGACAGATGCGGTACTAACAGTGCTAGCTTTGTAAGAGAAACACCGCAGCAGGTACAGCTGCTACTCTTTTCCTTCACAGCTGTAGTATAAAAGCCTGTCAGACATCAACTAAAGAGCCCCTCACTGTGGGTTGCACAGGGCCGAACGTCTTTACACTCCACACTGGGAAACACAGTTCAGTCACACGATCGCACGATAAGAGAGAAGGAATCTAGTCTGTGAAAGTATTTATATCTCTCCCCTGAAAATGTTTTTCCCCCAGTATGAACTATTAAGATTGTTATTCTGGAAAATGAAAGTGACTGTTTTAATCACTGGCTGGCTTTTAGTGCACCATTTGTGAAAATTATAACGTAATGGATGTACGTCAAAGCATCACACTCTACCGATGCCTTACTCCTGTGGGTCAAGGTCATGCACGGATTTCAATTTTCATCTAGTCTGAGTGCTTTTAAAATCGTCTTCATTGGCAGCCGCACTCACAGAGACGCACCCGGAGGTGCAGCCCGCTGATGATGCACTTCACTTGTGGGACACGTCGAGCAATTGCACGTCGAACACAAACAAGGGTCTTTTGCTCTGACTCAATCAAAGAACAACACTTCCCGCAAATTGTGCGTAGCTCTGCGGCAATTTCGTGTTCACAATCAATTGCTACAATGAGTGAAAATAGAAAATTGTTGCAACAGGAGAAGCAGCAGGGCACGGCGGCGTTCACCAGCCGGCACAGACCAGTCGAGGAGCAGAGATGCTCCCTGTTTATTCTCTGTTTCTCGGAGTTTAGCTGTGCTTGACATAATATGGGCGAATGATGTCCAGGCCTCCATTTAAAGCAGGTTATGACATTGATTAAAGACCCTCATATACTAATAACAAAATACACAAAAACCTGCACACACAATGCTGATTTCTGTCTCCCCCGCCTTACTAAAGTGATTTCCCAGAGGGGCGGAAGGAGCTGGGAGCTGTTGACATGTCCTCTTTTTCAGTAGCTGGGTCGTAGCTCTGGTATGATTACCAGAGCCCACATGAAGAAGTGTTAAGGGGGTTACAGCCGTCAGCACATTCAGCAGCAAAGAGTAGGCAATGGAAACAGAAGTGATACTAGTGTTGCTAATTTACACCAAGCAGCCCAGTTGTCTCGGATATAGCACAAGCAAACACAAGGCAAACTGACTGAGACATTAGACCACAGGAAACATTGTTTTCCATCAGCATGCACCCCAGTCTGTACATTTTATGAGGCATGCTCAATGAAAAATCCACACAGGCATAAGTTAAAATTCAGAAAAACAGCTATTGGCAATTGCACAACAGGACAAAACGACAGCCCCACAATCCCAGGTTGATAAGATTAGAAAGGCATTTAATCTTGCTCCCAGTCCTGATGCAAGCCTGACATACTATGTATCTCAGTCTGATTCCTGGCATTTCCTGCTCATAAAGTTGCATACAAGATGCAACATAGAACCACAAGAGGGAAGTTAAACTGGTCAGCAACAGCACGCTCAAATGCGTCTACACAGTTGCAATACACCCTGGGAGCAGTTCTGCTGAGCTCATTTTAAATATCAGCCTGCAAGTATTTAAATCACCAGACTGTCAGAGTCACCCGACCAAAACTGAAACTGGTTTTCTCTTTGCTGAGCAGACGCTATGCAGGCTAGGGCCTGAGAACAAACGCGGAGATGTCGCAGCAATGTGTTGCATGCCATTTGTGGCCCCGCTGTCCGTCAATGCGCAGCACTGAAGAGTCCCTTCTTTTTGAAGTCATCCTTCAGGTAAATTCAAAAGGAGCCATTCAGCCCCGTGTCTCCTGAATGAGGGATTAAGCAACTTGTGAACAGGGTGAAATGAGCACCACTTGAGGCGGACATGAAGCCATCATTTGCTTTAATTAGACACCACGGCGCTTTTAAGGCAGTGAAAATCATGTTTTCTGGGTGGTGAGGGGGGAGCGGGGTTCAAAACTTGAGTAATTATCTCCTGAATGAGGTTGTTCGACAAAATAGGGTTAAATTGCTGTTAGGTTTACTACTACAGTCATAAAGTACTGTCTATGCTGATTACACCAGGTCCCTAATCTGGATGCTCGATTATTTATTATTATTTATTTTAACTAAAGCCCAAAAAGGCATATCAAAATTGGGTATTTTGTCTGACTCTTTGTCCAAATAAGAAAAGATATTCAATTTACAATTTGCAAAAGGCTGCAAATCATCACATTTGAGTGGCAGCAAATGTGGGACATTTATACTTGATAAATGACTTCAGTGATTATGCAATAATCTGAAGTGTTGCCGATTAAGTTTCTGTCCATTGACTAGTCATCATTTCAGCACTAGACAACATCCCCATGTTTATGGGTCAGACCTATATTAAAGCCTATACCCTTGCATGTCACTGGATCAACTCATAGAGGGCAGGCTACAAAGAAGCCCCCAAATTACTGGAGACCACCTGGGTCCTTTACTGATCCCAGTATGGCAAAAGTCCCATTTCGGGTATCAGACAACATTTTACGACAGGTGCTTGACACAGATCAATAGCACAACATTGACGTGCACGCAAGCTGCATTTTAAGTGCGGCTTCTAATTCCATGGTGCAAAGTGCGTGCCAGCGAGCGCGCGCGCGCGCCTGTGTGTAAAGTGGTTAAAATCCAGTGCAACTGCAGAGCATTCAATGGCTGTAAGAGCAATTCACTGAAAAACAATAAAACACGGCGAGGAAACACGTGCAGTGTGATCTATCTGCATTGCACAAGAGCGTTACTTCCCCGTATTTACACAGCACCGGCTGGCCCTACCAGCCGCGGCTCAACGCGAATGCACTTGAGATGAGATGATCTTAAAAGTTTAACTTACCCAAATGAGTGCTCGGGCGTGTTTGAGCCCCCTTAAGCGTTTCAGTCAAAGGGATCCAGAGGGATGTCCCGTTCGGACGCACCGTGCCTGTTTGATTCACTCTTCACACAGCCGATTATCAACACAGACTAACAGAGAGGCATCCACACAGGCTTCAGCGCTAGATGTGAGGCAGGATCAGCTGCTGACCTGAGATGTGTCCCATGTTTCACACCCTCTCTTCCGGAAAACACGGTCAGACCAGCCTACTCTATCCTCTGTTGTCTACAGTGCAGCCACAGAGTGAAGACACCCAGCGGCTGAATGTATACACAGCCCGCAGCTGGCTGTTGTTGCACCACTGCAATGTGCACACGGCAGCAGAAGGGCTGCTCACAAACACTTTGAGTCTGCTTTGTTGCACGTAGATAGCACGCGAATAACCTCAACTTTTATTATTCGACAAGAAATGAAACCATGGGTCCTAAGACCCGCCCTGTTCCTGCAGCATGGCCAACACCGTGCCATTATTCACTGCACTATTAAATATTACAGTAGAGAATGTATGATTTACATTATCAAACAGGGCATTGCACGTGCAGGGAAGTGGATTCTATATCTTAAAACCCCAGGTGCCACATGTGGATTTTTCTATAGTGCTCCTCCATTAAACATTGGATATAGTAGGCAGTGAATTTATGGCGCTGTAGGACAGCTAGCGCCTCTACTGGCCATTTCCGATTCCATGTCTCAATTGACAGATTGAAATGCGAAGTCTCAGTAATTAGTGAAGATAAGCAGAGCAGTCATTCCTGACTGTCTCATTGCTGATCCCACCGTGGTCCACAGGACATGCAGCGGGCAATACATTCATCAACTACGGCCATCAAAATCAATCACATTCCCTGGAGGGAGTCATTTAACCTTTATTGCCCCGAGGGGGTGTTTGCTGAGTGGTCCTCTGCTGTACCTCACATTCAGAGTTACATACATTTACACTTCTGAGCTGCCTGTTGAATTCTAATGTAGTCTCCTGCTGCTAGACGCCGAGCAGCTCCAGTGGAGCAAGAGATAACAGAGATTGGATTTAGAGAGAAATAGAAAAAAACCCCCATCAAGTTTGCCGCCTAAGACAATCTTCTGTGTAAGAATTTGATGCACATTTTATGTCATATTTGATAGAGAATATACTTTCCAATCGATGTGCTACAAGACATAAAAATACTCTACAGTGATTCATAATTTGTTTTCTTCCAAAAGAAAGTTTATTAACCAGGTAAAGACATTTCATATTCATAGAAGTGTAAGAAGGCACAGCATCATCATCTCTCTGCCATACAGTACAGGTCAGCGTCGCCCACTTGAACGCGACTATTTCTGTTAATTGGAAATGAAACGCACAACATATCCCTTTGCTGCGTGGTCTCATCATCACATATTAGCAGATCTTATCTGAGCAGTGATGGATCACCGAGGGGAGACTCATAATAACATATATGTGTGCTCACTGAGAACAGACTATAATCTGCTGTGCAGCACGTAATTAATGATCACGACGCGTTAAAACATCCACACACAAAAGAAAGCTGCTGCGAGGATGGATTGCATGTCAGTAGTAGACTCACAAGTACTGACAACTCTAACAGGCCTGTCAACCTTACTCTCTATCTAAATAAAACACATCTGACAAGGCAACAGAAATTACTATCATCCCAAGAACCCACCCACCCCACCCCACCCCACCCCAGTCCCCTTCTGAACACTCTTACACTGTTAATTGAGTCAGTGAGTCAGTGTCAGACAGTTGGGGTTTTTTTCTCCTTAAGACAGCGTGATGTGGCACAATCATAACATGTATAACACTGGATATGAACAATCTGCCCATTAGCACAAGTACCAGTACCACACTGACTGTAAAAACACTCAGTCGTGTACCAAAAATGGTAGTCAGCTAAAAGTATGTAAGTATAATTCGTGCCCAGTGCTGATTCTAACTATATGTAACGGTATCAGTATCATCAGTATCAGTAAATCATTATTACTCATCCATTAATGTGAAAGCACCATTTTCCTGTTTTAGTTAGAAGATGTGGAGCAGATGTTTTGCGTTTATTCATTCATTTCGTTTGCAATCCCTTCTTTTTATTATACTTTTCCATTGTATGTATTAATAGATCAGTAAATTGATTGCTTGGCTTGAAAAACGTCAGGAAAACAAGAGCCCATGGTCACTGCTTTACATTAGCAAACAAACAAATGAACAGAAAATAAATAGATAAATAAATAAAACAAAGATTATATAGATTATTATAAGTAAAAATAAGGAAATCTAAATTAATTTGAAGCTGGAATCATCAGATGTTTGTATTTTTGCATGTGAAATGATTGTATTTATTAAAATAGTTGCAAGTTAATTTTCTAATTGATTCACTGACTGAAGTGTTTCATAATGTTGGTTAGTCTAACCTCAGTTAAAGCATCATATGTTTGGTACATAAATGCAGTACTTGAGTAAATGTGGGTTTCACCGCTGGCTTTAACCCACAGTCACTGTAAACAATGCATAGTATATTAGAGTGTTTATCACAAAGCGCCAATCAGAGGGTGGTTCAAGTTGGTGTTATAACCTTTCAGAGTACTTCCCTACCCAGCCACAGCCGTGCAGGGAAGTTCATTGCAAGTTCATTTAGTTTCTTGGCAACAGCTTCAGGTGACACAGTGGGAGAGGGGGGCAGAATGTCCTCCCTCACAGAACAATCACCCCCCAGATTTAAAGCATTTCCTGCCCTTCTCTGTCTCACGGCGGGTTTCTAGATGTGCGTCCCCAGAGAGAGGCTGCACAGCGAGCAGCCTCTGTTTATTCTCACATGACTCATCGTGCAAATGAGCCGCCACACAGCCTTGTATGTGCATGAAACACACCACACCAGTGTAGTGCAGTCTGATGCAGGCATGGCGCGTGACCAGATCACTGTCAAAGATCTGCGACTCCCACTCGGTTCGGAAGTTTATCCCGGTTTCACAGTGGTGTCATTTCAATGCTTTCTTTGGTGGGAGTCTTCTTTTTCTATATTGTGCAGAGGTAAACAATTCATAATCAATAAGAGCAATAACCAGTTCTGGAAAAACAAAGAAGTGTGAATTCTAGATAGAGATAGAAGAACAGAACAGTCACACACACACACACACACACACACACACACACGCTTCTTTCTCACTTTACTTTGTTTGTGCTTTTTAGAAGTAAAACCCCGGGGTCTTGTTATTTCACCAACACAAAATCCAAGGTGTCAAGGTTTATTCTCATTTTATCTGTGTTTTATCATAATTTTTGTGCTTGGAACACTCTTTTTACGCAGAGAGAGTAATGCAGGCAGTGTTCATGCAGTATATGATTTGCAACACAAAAAGACACTGAGTAAAACTAAAATGTAGACGAAATTAACCCATTCTAGTCCATCGCCTTTGTCCCTGTGCGTGATCTTTCCATTAGTGCAATTCACGAAAGCAGTTTTCTCAGCTGCTATCCTTGGCCTGTGTGTTTCACTGGGACATGGCCCCTGCTGACTTTGCCTATCCTGCATCCCTCTGAGGCTCAGGGTGGAAATAACGGGCTGCAACTAATGAGATCCTCTTCTATTTTCCATGCAGCCCTTGGGATCCCACCTTCACTCCAGGAACTTCCCCTGGAGAGGGTGTGTGTCATTCACACATGTGAGATCTGAGGGGGCATGACAAAGTACTTATGGCTGTTTGGTAATTGGTAGTCAGATGTGAGTGTGCTTAGGCAGATAGTTAAAAAAAAAGCTAAGGGCTGGTAACAGAGCACCCGGAGTGTCTGCATTGGATTTGTGTGCTCAAAAGGAAAGAAGTAAACAGTCCTTGGGTCGCTCTTCATAACACAATAGAACCAGATCCCCCTTTTTCACCAAGTAACAACGGTAAAGACAAAACAACCTGACATGACCTCATGGCGCAGCTTCATTCACAAGGTGGTGTAACATCTCCCCCTGCTGGTTCATACAGTCCAATGCACACATGGTGCTCCTGTTTTTCTGTGGGGTGACGTGAGCGTGGTCTCAACTCTGAGGGAGCGTTTTCTGCTTAAAACATTCTCAAGCTTGTCCCCGATGAAGTTAGAGGTGTCACTGTATGAGAATGTGTGGAGGCACAAGAGGTTTGACTCCAAAATAAGTATGAAGGCACATGAAAATGACATGTATCAGGTAGGTCACCTGTTTCTTTGTAGACTAAGATGGTGTTAAACCTTGCGAGCTGGTGCAGTAGTCATATCATTCAGTTTAACTTTGGAGAAACTGAGCAACTGACAGTAAACCTCAGGAGAAGTCTTGAACTTGCTGGGAACATGTAAGAGTTTGAATTCACTGGCACTGTAATCTCTAACCTTACAGGGGTGGAAGCTCAGGACACCTGGTGTTCAAAGGAAAGCTATGGTCCTGTTTTACAAATCAGTTGTATTGTACACTAGGAAACGGTGTCCTGCTGAAACAAAGGCATCAAAGCAAATAATTGAGACTGCATTTAAAATGACCGGCCACTCCTCACAGACTCACAGACTTGACAACTCAAATGGTTAAGTGTGACCTTATTGTCAAAGATGACTCCCATCCAGCAGTGCCTCTGTGAGGAAACAAACATCTGAATCTAAATCTGAGAGCTGTAACAGTACAATACCTGCCCTCAGGCTACTGGACTCCTGAATGTTAAGCCTCCAGCTCTTTCTGGTGCAACCGGTCTTCATTGTTTACGGCTGTCCTTGTAATTATTTGTTGAATTTTGCATTATTTAGCATATTAAGCTTATTCCACTTCTGATTTGCAAACCTCTTGCACAGGTATGCTGTTTTTAGCTTATCTATTATATGGCACTTTGTGCATTTGAATATGTTCTTATGTACATTATAGGGTTTGATTATCGATTTGCTACACTGAATGTTGCCCGGTGCCTGAGATCTGAGATCAGCTCACTTACACAGTACTAACAAATGACTCTGTTATAAAGGCAAGAATGTCCACTCCTATTAAACCTCAGTTTTCACTTCTGTTTAGAACCACTAAGTGTTTGCAGGTTGTTGATTTGACACAATTGATTTAAATAACTTCATAATAATAAATCTCATCGGTACTATATTATCTTTTGTGCAATATTTTTCTGAGCAGAAGTCTCTACTATCATCACTTCCCGTTTGGATGAATTTATGTATTCTCTTACTCACTCTTTGATGTTTAGCCGGTGTCGTCAGTGTCATCCAGCTCTTCTCTGATTGGTCCAGCCCGATGATAGGTTGACTCTCACTCATGCAGATGACAGCCACCTGACTGATGATGTGTTGGTATAACACTTGTTCTGCTCCGTTAAGTCTTATTTGCTCAGTACAATCAGGACAGCATGCAGATCACTTGTCAGACTATTTGCCCCAGCAGCTGCTCACATTACGTGGCAGTATGCACGCTCCAGTATACAGAACAACTTTTGGAACGTACGCTTGTTGTTTTACAAACGGAAACAGTTATTTTGATTTTAATGTTCAAAACTGAAAAAAATAGAGAAAGAATGTAACTTGCATCAACCATTTGGACCAAGATCCTTCTACTGCTGCTCTCACCCTGAAGAACGAGTCATTTTAAAATGTTTCCCAAACTCTCCTGATGGTGTCTTGGCATGCAGATAGTTTTACCATATGTGCCTCGGATTTTGATTTACATGACTCTGAAAACCTGTGAATAAAATTTTGTTTCGGGTCCATAAAGCATTGAACAATTACGTGAACACTTGAAAATCTGGATTTAGGAGAATCCACAAACCCGCCTGTCCACACTTTTCACTGGGTCTGTTTCTTCAGTTAAAGTATGTTGTCTCAGTTCATACAGAGAGAAAAACAATATTTGACCAATGCCGCAGGAATAAAGAGCACAACCTCTGAATAAATAACAAGATAAATTATCTTTATTTCCACGTCTTTGTCATTTATAAAATTATGTGTCCACAATTAATATTAACAAGGCAATACAGAGAATCCTTTTAATTTCTCAGAGGTGGAACTCAGGCTCTAGAGACAGTTTACATGTCTATACAGACAAAGAAAGGGGAGTTTGTCAGTCGGATGTTATTGATATGAACCTGATCACTCCATCGCTCTAAGTAAAGGTGGTTACTTTTGACACATGGTAGAGTACTGTTGCTGGAAGAGTTGCCAGACCCAAAAGGATTGTCACGGGTCTCTAGAGCCTGCATCCACACCAAGCCCTTCAATGTACACTCATAAAACTTCATTTCCCAGGATTCATCACTGCTTATCACTCAGTGTAAACCAGACACAGTTCATTCACAAATTCTTGAACATTCTCACACCGGATCACTATCGCTGAGATGATCAGCGTCATCGTCAGGAATTAGCGTAAGCATGATTCTTGTCTATCTTAAACATGATAACGTCGTATTCTTTTCCCTACAGTAAAAGACACAAAACCCCAGCAACTGTAAAAACCAAACGGGAACAATGAAGAAACAACCTCTCTATTCTACAAAACAAAAAAAAAATTGAGATCCTTAGATACCATGTGCTCAAAGAAAAATAAAAAAAATTGGTTTCTCGCAAGTCTGTCTGTTGTTGGTAAGTAAGTTTCATTGATGTAAGTTATCAAAAAATTAAATATTATATACTGTATAGGTTATTATTACAGTAACAAGGTTCCATGCGATCATATTCTCATCTTCTGTACAGAGTTGAGGATTCAGTAGTAAATAACAAGGCTATACAGACCTATAGTGCCTGGTGGCCAGAGTGCCAGCATGTTACAGAGCCCTGGAGACCTGGGACAGGGACGGGTGGTTAGCAGGTCTGGACAGAGGAGCTAAGTTCTTATATTGGTGAAAAAAAACTTAATAAAGGACCGACCACATCACGGAGCAGAATGACGTTTTATGTCAGGTTCAATCTGCTGTCCCATGATGGGTTTTAATCAACTTTCTGCCGTAGTTTCTCTCAATTTGCTTCATCAACTTCTGCTTAAGTGAGTGATTTCCTGCTGTACATTTCCAAGAATGACCCCAGAGAGCATGTGCAGCTGGAAATATCTGGAATTGATGATGTCATGCCATCTTAGCCTGGCTAGTTATCCCCCGGAGAAAGGGAAAAAAAAACACATCACCAAGCAACATAATAGTTGAATACAAATGCGTACAGTGCTGTGAGCAATAACAGATTGGCCAGTCGGGCTGTTTAAGGATGGATTTTACTTTGGGTTCTAAACTGTTGCCCGATGCCACACTGCGGGAATCAGCCCTGCTTGTTTGAATCAGGTCTGCAAAAGGAAGCTCTGCACTGTTTGTCAGTAACTTCCAGCTCCTTTTAAGCGAAAGAAAACACAAATATCTTCACCAGCCAGCGACTGCCTTGAAGATCTCTCAAATACATATGTTGCTTTATTAAATGAATTTGAATCATTAGGAGCTGTTGACAGTGCTGATCCGGCACCTTTATTAAGTTTTTTTTCACGTGCACACTCTCCTCTGTCCTATGTGGAAGCAACAAGGGACCAAACACTCCACTGACCCAGCCCACAGAGCACCAGGGCGCAACACAAAACCCATAATTAAGACTTAAAGACACAATCCAAACCCTGTGGGTTCATTCAGTCAAATACATTACTATTTAGTCATTATAAAACAATACCCAAGTGAGTCGCTAAAGCACTGATAGCAGGAGGAGCTGAGGGAGCAGCGCACAAAGCACAAGAAAACGGGTTTCCTATCACATGTGCCTCAGAACAGGTGGACATTCAGAGTCTGTAAGACCTCAAGTGATCAGAATGAATATCACTGACAGGGCACGTATGACTGAGAGTGTTGGCGGTGGGTAAAACGGTAATTAAAGGTAAGCAGTAACACATTCATTTCGACCACATATCCAATGTGGAGGTGCAGTGGGCTGTATAAGGCATGGACGTTCAATGTGCTTAATATATAAATGACTCATGAGCAAGTGAGACTGAGACAATCAAGCAGTTTAGTTGCCATTCCTTAACTTACTTTAACTACATCATCTGTGCGATTCAACGCCTGATAAAAAGCCTACCGAGTCAAATAGGACCAATGGATTCAAGTAAGGCTGTACAGTATGCTCACACGCACGCACGCGCACACAAACTTTGGAGCTGGTGCAGGGTTAGAAGTAACCGAATCAATTGAAGGGAGCTCAGCCGCACGATGCTCTGAGATGATCATTCTGCAATAAAAGTCGCAGAGCTTCATCCTGATGCTCTGATCTACATTGAATTCAGATATCTGACAGCTAAAACTCCGATGACAGCACAGCAGATGGACATTAAAGTGAGGCTTAACGGGACCAGCTGGGTGGACTGGCTGACGACTACTCTACTGATATGCTGGTTTGGTTGATGTTTGATATCATTTTTATTTATTTATTTTGTAATCTTTTATTTTGTACCAAGTCTGCGAGCTGACCCCAGCTCCTCGAATTAAGAGCCGAAGGAAGCGGCCAAGCAGCGTAAAGCTATTCACACCTTTAGGTGGAGCGACGCCTCCGCACCCTAACTAGAGAGCCTGATATCATCATCCCGACCCCTTATCCCCACGGGCCCACAGCTGCCTCCTCAACAGAGAGTGAGAAAGAGAGACAGAGAAAAGGAGAGAGAGAGAGAGAGAGAGAGGGAGAGACAGAGAGAGAGAGCAGGGATGGAGAAGAAGGGGAGCAATTGTGCATAAAAGGTGATCAACAGGAGTGTGACTCTGTGTGAGTGAGCGACGAAGGAGCAGCGCTGTGACAAACTGGCCAGAGATACGATTGTGTTGTGCTGACGAGGATGTGTTCTTGCAGAGCTGGCTGGAATTCAGTGCCAGTAGTGTGGGTGGCAGGAGCCAGGGCAGTACCTCCAGATAATGTTTTTGTGGACACACACACACACACAGGTACAATGGCTCTCTACACTGGTTGTGCTGCCTCGAGAGCCGGCTGTTTTCACCTTCCACATTCTTGCTGATGCTCTTCTCCTGCCAGTGTGTGCACCGGTCTCTTCTCCATGGCAAGCCTCTCAAGCCCTCTCTTTCGGTCTCTCTCTCTGTTCCAATTTCAACCCTCCCCCTATTCCCACCCGGTATTTTCAACCTCCTGTCCCCTGTCCTCCCTCTCCTTCGCTCCCCAGTCCAGTTACTGCACCACTTTGTTTGTACTGTACAGAAATAAACCCCAATGAGCAGAAAATCTTTGAAAAGCAGAGCCCGGGGCAGTTTCGTCTTTTTGTTTTTCTGCGGTGGTGTCTCGCTTTCGCAACTATAAAGACAAGCCTGCATCTGCCTGTTCACACACACACACACACACACACACACACACACACACACACACAGTGCTCTATGCTCACACACTCATACAAATCTCTTCCTTGCACACTCGGCCTCATGCAAGCCGCTGCTCATTTCTAGTGGTGGTCTGTTGGACATGCAGGAGTGGGGAATGAGGACAGGGGAGAGAAAAGGTTCCTAGCTCGTAAAGGGAACAGGGTAGGCGTGTGTCTAAGTGTGTGAGTGTGTTGAGGGAGAGGTCTTAGCTCAGCTGCCATCTCCTGCGATATTTCTTGTCGTCGTCACCTGCTGGGTATAAAAAGAAAGAAAACGGAATGAGTAATGCCATCAGTCTACAGCTGCGAGTTGCTACTGGAGAGAGAAGGAGGCATGAAGAGGTTGGAAATCGAGTACCTTTTCACAGAAGGTGAGATAAAAAGAGTTTAGGCTGAATTAGAAATGCAGGAGAGAGGAAAAGAGCAGAGGAGACTCGTCAGTAAAATCTGATTTTCAACATCTAAAGAACGTTTATTGATTTGAATTCACTTCAACTTTAAATATGAAAGAAGCGTAACATCTGATGTCGATCCATTGGAGAAGTGGTTTGAAAAAGGCTCAGAATACCTTCTAGATGATTCCTGGACATGTATTTCAGCGCCTCATCCAGGAGGATGACTGGGATGGAAATCTTCAGGACAACGATCCACTGGGACCAGCGCAGGGGGGTCACCTGGAAGATCAGCTGAGGCACAGGAAGGGAAAAATAAGTCAGAAACTCTTCTACAAATGCAAGGGATGGTAAACAGAGCCACAGCACAGACTGTTATATAAAATAATAAAGAAAAAATACACACAACTGAACCAAATACAGAAGACATAACCAACATCAGTAAACAAGCAAGACACAAGAAAATCTAATCTGTGAAATTCCCTATTCTAAAATCAAGACTGAGGGAAAAAAAGTTACAATAAACCCAAATAAAGGAAATAGCCAAATACAGAAATGCTGCAGCTGCAGAGTAGAGTTTTTTTTGTTTTTTTTTAAAAAGTTTCCAGGGGACACTAAACAGTGACGAACACGTCCTGTGACCCCTTATGACTCACAGCAGCTCTGTATTTGCCTGCGTCTTGTATGATGCTGCATGTGTCGTGCACTGGGTTGAGATGTTTTTGTCATTTCCTTGTGTTTTCCTAAGTTGCAGTGCACTAAGCAGTCGGGATTAAACCAGCTCTCATGTGAACATGCATTTGGACCATGATATGTATTATGAAAACAGTTTTTAGTCACAGCTTCTATCATACATCCAAAGCGGATCATCCATATGTCCCATAGGTAAATACTCACAGGCAGAGGCTCCACGTAGAGGATTAAGAAGTGGAGGGACAGGGACAGGATGATGGCTCCCAGCAGCCAAATATTGACCCAGGGAGGCATCCTGACCAGAGACTGGTTCTCAGACAAACTGCCAGAGAGAAGTTTGAATAGATCAAAACGTGTTGACAATAGCTGCTCAGCTTGACATGAATGACTTTCATGGAGGTTATTGTGTCATGCGGCGAGGATCAAAGTAGAAAACTCACAGAATGTGGATCTAGATAAATCAATTAAACAAATCAAATGGAAGGTAACACTAAATGCATCAAAGCAGGTTTCACTTCTTCTGCTGGTGACAGTAACCATGTAAACATGTGTCCCCCTCTGAAAGTCTTACTGACTGTCTTCACTGGGAATAACATGTTCATTGGTCAGGCAGCTCTTTATTTGAAACCTTCCCTTTCTCAGATTCTTTCCTAAATGAGACATTCGCATTTGTTTCTATAGGGAGCTACTGACAGACTTGCTCCATGAGCAATCCTGGCAAAAGCGTGACGAGTTTTTCCTTCATACCGCTGTTCCTTTTAATTTTCAGCCTCCCCAAACAAGCATTACTCCATCTCTAAAGATCTTTGGATTTCTTCGCAACATTCACCAAAGGCAGAATCTAAAATCTGTGGGTGTAAATACACAGCAACGTTGAGTCCTACAGAAATAAAAGGACTTTGTATTTTCTGGAAATGTAAATCTTTGTCTTCTTTTTAGGAAACGTCTGAGAGCTGTGACATGTAACTGGTGTTTTGCCCCGACGTCGTAACAAAAGATGACTGACCTGTTGAGGGCGTTGAACATTTCAATAGTGACCAGCACAGACAGGGCCATGGTTGTGGGGTAGCGGGATTCAAATACCTCACAGTCTATGCCCTGGAACATGGGGTTCTCCTCAGTACACTGCATGAAGTGTCTCTGTAGAGAGAGAGACAGACAGAAGTGAGTGCGTGTGTACGTGTGTTTGCGCCTGCATGTGTGTCAGCAGGATGTCACCAGGACCTCTGCGACCTGGTTTGATGGAGCTCAGATCTGATGGGGGAACAGCTGCAGAACCTTGGCCTCGTTCCCACCTTGTGTGCAATCAAACCACATGGGTCTTACTTCCTTTTCTATTTCTGTACAGTGCTGGGATCGCCAAACACTGCTGTGTCTGACAGCAGGGGAATGTGAAGAAGATACACTCTGAGGACGGGACTGTGCTGCAGCAAACACAAGAAGACCAAGTAGAACGATGTCTTGTAACTCACCAGCTGATAGAAGGACACTTGTGGGCCTTTTTCATCAAAGAGGTACCACCATGTGGCAGCACCCACTGTTCCAAGACCCACATATCCTGCAGGCAAAACAGCAAGAGACGCATATCTAGCTGCTGATTCATTACATTTGTCACAGCCAATGAAAATTATACAGCATAATTACAGCAAACACTTAAACTGACTCTTTAATAAAGTTTTCATTTTGTGAACTTTGTCTAATCTCTGCATCGTTGCTGCGTTTCACTATAATTCCATGTGTCGTGTTAGCTAGCTGGAATTAACAGTAAAAGCATGGGATATGAGGTAATTATACGAAGATTCTCAGTAGTTTGTTGAGGTCAAAGCTCATACTACCTCCAATAGCCAAGTATCTGAAGAAGAGCCAGCCAGAGATGAGAGGCTCCTTAGGATTGCGGGGAGGTTTGTCCATGATGTCCAGGTCTGGAGGGTTAAAACCCAAAGCGGTGGCAGGCAGGCCGTCAGTCACCAGATTAACCCACAGCAGCTGGACGGGAATCAAAGCCTCGGGGAGACCCAGGATGGCTGTCAGGAAGATGCTGGAGAAAGACGGCGGGAAGATACATGAACGTCAGTGGGGGGACATCAAACTGAAGGTGAAGTTAGCCCATCATGATGGATGAATCTCAGTTTGTGTTTCTGCTCCTCACCAGACCACCTCTCCCACATTAGAGGAGATGAGGTATCTGATGAACTGCTTCATGTTGTTGTAGATGGCTCTGCCCTCCTCCACAGCGGCAACTATGGTGGAGAAGTTATCGTCGGACAGCACCATCTCAGACGCCGACTTGGCCACGGCTGTGCCGGAGCCCATGGCGATGCCGATCTCAGCTTTCTTCAGGGCCGGGGCGTCGTTTACACCGTCTCCTGTCTGTGACGACAAAAAATCATTGGTGTCAGTAGAGCATCAGAAAGCTTGACTCATCTCCATTCCTGATTATGACAACGATCCTAAAATCTTTTCTTACAGCTGTGGAAAGAAACATTCGAGTACATTCACTCCAGTACTGAACTTAAGTGTGATTTTGAGTTACTTCTACTGCACTACAAATCATTGGTCAATTTACATATTTACTCCACTACATTTATCTAATAAATCTAGTTACTAGTTGCTCTGAAAGAGTAGTTTAACTACAGGAAATATAATCAGGCTTTATTAGAGATTATTCATCTCTGAGGGGAGATTGACAAGCCATCATCTGAAAATCCATCTTCAACACGGAATGAGTTAATAATCAATAACATAAATCATTCTCAAATATTATTAAATAACATGCTATTTCATGATTACCTTTACTTTTTCGTTTTTGTTTTTTTTTTAACTTTTACTTTTACTTTTACTTAAGTAAAACATTTAAATACAGGACTTAGTTAAGAGATCTTAAGTGCTTCGTCCACCTCTGCTCTCATACGTATGAAAGACTCGATCATCCAGGCCTGTCGCTTTTTGTGGAAACAATATTTCCAAGAGCAGAAAAAACCAAATAAACCTCTTTGTTCATATAATTTCAGTGTTGTTGTGTGACAGAAAGCTAGGGTGAAATTTCTGTCGCTACCCTTTCCTCAACTTGTTTATGCTTCAAATACTGAGGCCGAATGACATTTTTAGAGAAGATTACTGTTTGAAGTGACTGGTCTAACAAACTAACAACGACTGATAATGAACCACTCCCTCGTTATGTAAAAGTCTCATTATCGTTTCAGATCCAGACAGGATTAAGCTAAAGCTGAGCAAAGTGGGATATATTAATCTGTCATGGCAGAGCCTAAAGCGGCTTTAGACAGCACTGAATGGTGGAGTCAGGCTGACAGGCAAATGGTGATATTGTTGTCTCCGTCCCTCCCTCGCTCCCATCTTCCCCTCGGATCAACCCCCCCTTCTGAGACGGGTGTCAGATAGGAAGCAGCAGAGCGGGCCAGAGATGACAGCTTTTGATAGCAGTGTCTGAGAGAGCAGCCTCAGAGAGACCTGAAACATGTCATGCCTCACTGGCCTCTTCTCATGCAATCTCCACAAGTCATTCCAGTAACGCACAGTTGAAGGAAGGAGAAAAGGCATTTCTTTGGCCTTGCAAAAGGCATAAGGAAATATATGCCAAAACAAATGTATGAGGTGTGGTTTTGCAGTAAGCAGAGAAAAAGCATAAAAGTTGAAATGGGGAGTGCAGGTAGAGCTTATTAGAGCTGTAAATTAAGCAGTGCCAACAACTCTTCTCCTCACCATGGCGGTAATCTCATCAAATGATTGCAAGTAGCCCACAATCTTAGATTTGTGCGCTGGCTCGACACGGGCGAAGCATCGAGCCCGTTTGACGGCTTCTCTCTGGGCCTCTGGTGGAAGATCATCAAACTCGCGGCCTGTGTAGGCCTTTCCTGTCACGTCCTCATCCTCGCCAAAGATGCCAATTCGTCTGCAGATGGCCACAGCTGTGCCCTTGTTGTCTCCTGTGATCATGATAACGCGTATACCCGCCTCGTTGCACAGTTTCACTGACCCGATCACCTCCTTCCTGGGCGGGTCGAGCATGCCCACACAGCCGACAAACGTGAGACCCAACTGAAACAGAGAAATTAGAAGAAAGAGGGAGGGATTAGGCAGAACACGATGATATCTGAGACCAGAATCTCCATTCAGTTTCACAGAAATGGATTTTATTTGTATTCCTGCTAAAAACATCAGATAACTTTCCCCACAACAGAGGAATAGAAGAAGAACCAAAAGCTTTATCCTTTAAGTGGATGAAGATTATATCAGTTCCATGGTTCAAACAAAAAAGGAGCAAAGATGGCTTTTAGTTTTAGTTTGACATTTAGGAAATATGCTCATTTCTTTTCTGGCTGGGAATTAGATGAGAAGATCGATATCACTGACATATCTGTCTGTCAAGTATGAAAGGACAGCCAGGACAGAGTTAACTTTGCCTCAGAGCCATACTGCTAACAGGTGGAAATAGGCTTTGGATAAACAATGGAGCTCTGTCACAACTGATATCAATGAGTGGAGAAAATGCGGCTCCACAGATACGCTGCAAAGATCAGGGCGAGTCTCCAAAATTGATCAGAGGATGAGGAGAAGCAACCAGGAAACCAAGAGCAACACTGAAGGAACTACAGGAATTTCAGGTTCACTTGTCAGGTTCTGGTCAATCCTCGCATCTCCTGTATTGTGCACATATACAGGCTGTGGGGTAGGGCGGCAAAAAGAACATCAGTGCCATCGGTTACGCAAAACTACGTGGGAAAATGTGTTCTGGTCATTTTTCTGGAAATTTCACATCCCAACAAGGCACTGACCCAAAGCACAGATCAAAGTCGACCGTCGTCAGAAAAAGAAAATGTGTTGGAACGGCCCAGCCAGAGCCCTGACTTGTTTGTTGGCTGGCTCCAGCTTCATACTGAACAGACAAACACTTGGCAAGAAAGAGATCAAGCATATTTCCCAAAATGTCAGCCTGTTTCTTTATATTCTGAAAATGTGAGTCATTAATTATTGAAAGAAGACTTAAGTATGAGTCCACTTTAACAAGATTTCGAAGTTAAACATCAGATGTTACCAACGTTCTCTGCTGTACCTCATACTGTACAAACTTGCTGGAATTTTCCAGGTCCATGTCTTCTTTGCGTGGCGGGGTGTCATGAGTGGCCAGAGCTAGACAGCGCAAAGTGTCCCTGCCTGTCCCCCAGTCCCTGATCTTAGACATCAGCTGGTCACGCAGGGCAGCCGTCAGCGTCACCTTCCCTGTCCCCACCCGCAGGTACTGACACCGCTCAATCACACTCTCTGGAGCTCCCTGTGAGGAGGCATTTGATTTAGACAACAAGAGAACATCAGTCAACATTGACAACAAATGTTGGTGGTGTAAAGTTCATCTATTTGAGTATTTGTGATCGTATTATTCATTCATGCCTTGATGAACATCTTGCTCTGGGAGCCCGGCTTGACGGGGGTGCAGTAGACTGACATGGACTTGCGGTCACGAGAGAACTCCAGCGTGAACTCCTTCTTCATCAACTGCCTGATCACCTGATGGACGTGAAAGTGGGAGAAAAGAGTAGGAAAGAGAGAGAAGAAGAAAGAAGAAGGTGACAAAGAGCCAGAGCTTGAGCTAAGTAGCTGTATTTGTGGGCAGCTGTCAGGCTGGCAGCCAGTGGTGGTGGAGAGGTTTGGCTGAGCTTCTGACAGCTGACGGATGACACTTTAGACCAAGCGCTCAACCACCTTGTCTGGCTGCTGCCTCAGATGTCTGCGCACAACAGCACAAGATGATAATGTAGATCTGGCTTAGGACGGTTAGAGGTATTTGGAACGCAACCGACAAATCTTAACAAAGAGGCAGAAGAAGGTATTGTAGCTTTGTTGCTTTCCCTGTTCATTATATTTTGTATTATCTCTATTTGGTGTCAAATCTTGTCCAACCAGTAGGTGTCCCTCTTGGTCAGAGCCTGTGCTGATCTCACATGCAAGGCTGAAAGGTTAACACTGATGATGCTCTCTGTCCAGGCAAACTGCTGTGATGTTCACTCACTCCGTCAGGGGACTTCTGACTGATGTCCTGAAATCTGTCAATGTGACAAACATCTCCTCTCCATCAAACAGGGAGGGTTTGTCTTGGCATGGCATGGCATGCTGGGAAATGATTCGCCTTCTCTTTCTTCTGTTTTCTAGCTGCAAACGCCCAGCAGAGACTTGGAAAAGTTAAGGTAATCTCATCTAATATGTGCTGAAGATGCATGTTACTGGTAAGGGTACCCATTTATCTATTCAGCAGGTGAACTGTGCCTATTCAGAGGTTTAATTCACACCAGAAAACATTCAATCAGACCCTCCCCTTCTGACTTCTGTCACTACAAGGCTCATCTCATCTGAGACTGAGGCGTTTGCCACATGACAAGCTTTGTTCTTCCTGGAAACGAGACCAACAGGGATTTAATGACCTTTCTCTACAGCGGAGTGAAAAGGCTCACCAGCAGAGGTGACTGACTTCAACACAGTGGAAGATGACAGGTCGCTCGGCACCAGCAACAGCTTTAACAGTCAACTGCCGGACGCTCAGACACTAAGACACGGTCTCATGTAGAAGTCATTCTGAACGTTTTCCATGCCGGCCTGACATCTTCACAAAGGTAATGCAGCATTTCGTTTGCGATAAGCCGAAGACGTTTTCACCTCATAGCCAAACTATCGCAGGTTCACACCCTGAAGTCAAACATATGCGTCTTTCAACAACCTTTATTACAAAGTCCTTGAGCGGGCCACCAAACCATGACCTGTTGACACATCGTAAGTCACTCTGGATAAAACAATACTTCAATGCAAAATATCACCTGGCACCGACATGGGGCACACCGGGTCATTATGTCGTCCCCACAGCCAGGCATTGCACAGTGCGGTATAATGAGCAGAGTAATTACAGTCTCATTGGCATATTCATGCTGAGAAGTGCAAAGCCTGCAGCTGACATGCTACTTGTTGAAGTAAACAATATGCTCATGAATGAGCTAAGATGTGTACTATACAGATGTCAACAGACTTGGTTTTAACACCTCCTGCAGCACTGATTGGACTATAATAGTGTTTTATGGTTGAGCACTGCACTCCTATAGAATTTTTGGGCTACAGCAGAACCAAAACCTGGTGACTTCATTACCCACAATGCAACTGTAACTGCTCATGCACTACGGAGGTCTGATAAGCTCACTTCTTTTTAACTTTAATGCGTAACATCGATGGATTTCTCTTTAAATACAAGCTAACATCGCCCATTTCAACATGCAGCTTACCGAGTTGCAGGAACCGGCACGCTCCACCTTGCTAAGTCCGGACAGGTCAGTCTTGAAGACGTTCATCTTCTCTACCAAGGTGGTGAGAGCGGTCTCTGTGGCCTCACCCACCTTCTCATAAACCCCTTTGGCCTAGGAGAGAAGAGAAATGCATCAAAACACGCCGCTGGATTCAGAAAGTACTCTATTGGAGCTGAGTGACACTATGAGCCCTTGAGGAGTGATGGGGTCATTAAAGTCAGACCCGTCTATTATGACACAGTTTAGATGAAGTCTGAGGAGAGACACGCGCTCCTTCGCTTAAATGTGAATGACCCTCTTCAGAATGACAGAGCAGTGACTTCTGAGTAAATGTGTGGGTCATTCACCTCTGCAAAACATTGATGCAAGTGAAGGCGTACCACACATCATCTGTTTGTGTGCGACCGGGCACAGACAGCAATGAGACACATAGCTCCCCTCCAGCAATTGGTTGTTCCTCCCTCCCCCCTCCCACTCTGAGTTAAGCATACTTTAATCTCACACTCTGGCTCTTTATTCAAAAACATACAAAACTGGTGGCAAAACGACCATTTACGAGAACAGAAACAGTTAGTCTGGGAGGATGCAAGGGAGTTGAGATGTGCCTTATCCCTGGCCTCTCTCCTCAGCATGGTTACCATGATACCATGGTGATGACAAAGAGGTGAGAAAAGCAATCCAAACCAGAGAAAAAGATCATACATCAGAGTAAAATTAGCTCAGCTGAAGAAGAAAAGCAGAGAAGGCTCTATGTAGCGTGTGTGTGTGTGTATGTTGCAGTTCTACCTTTTATGGACTCATTGCCGTGTGTTTATGCACAGATACTATAAATCCAAGAGGGCATTTGCAAAGAAACATGACCTACACAATGCTGTATGTGTTAGTGATGGGCTTATTTTGCATAGAAGCTTAAAAAGGATCTCAGATATAGAGGAGGAAACAAATTTTTATCTGTATCTCTGTGAAAGCCTGTGTGTGTGCGTGCGTGTGCCTGTGTGTTAGTTAATGACCTCATTGTAGTCCAGTGAAGAGTCATTGCACATGGAGCATACAGTGGCAAGCTCCAAAAGTCCATCATAGTCTCCACACTGGACAGGCCTGTCTCCTTTCAGTCTGGAAGGAAAATACACACACAGACACAGACAGACACGCACACACGCACACCACAGATGTCACTCACAACAGCAAAATACAAGGGAATAACACTTCACAGTTCGCTTCACCTCAGACACAGTAACCTCATCAATATGTATGAGATGGGAAGACATTCACTTGTTTAGCATTCCAAAGTTGACTGAGGAGACAATGGCTGTACAGTAGTAAACAGTGTATTTGTGTGCGTGTCTGTGTCTGTCTGTGTGTGTGTGCGTGCGCGCCTTCCTGACAAGCAGTGCTGATTGCATGACAACCATGGATCCCTTCCCAGTAGAGACTGCAACCGTTGCTAGCAAAGCTCCCACACAATAACCCACACTCTGCTGTTATGAAATCGACAGGTTCATGCAGAGTCAGAACGCTGTACTCACCAAACAGCAAAATAAACAACATGCATACACAATGAACTCTCTCCTACCTAATGACGAGCCACCTACCTATATGCCTCCACAAACACACATTTATTAAGATAAAATAATGTATGGCAGAGATCAAAATGACCAAACATTTGAAAAACAAGTTTCTCCAAGTTAACACCACACTTCATCACTATAATAACCAAACCAATAACAGGAATAAAGACTGTCTGAAGCTTAGTTGTGTTATGATATCACACGACTGTTACTGTGAAGGTATTTCTCTCGAAGTAATCAGAGCACAGAGCAATAGGAAACAGAGGCATCCAGGATTACTAACTATTTCCCTGGTTATCACAGAAATCGCCATAGCAACACATAAAGCACAGCTAGAGACATTTTTGGACAATCATTAGCACTGATGTAACAGATCTTGGACCGCAGACCGCATCCCAGTTTGCCTGACTACATCTATTTATATTATATTTTGTTTTGAAAGAGAGCTATTCAGAATTTCATCAAAGCCAAGACGGTGATGGAATTAGATTTGAGCTCAGTGTTAAACGGCGAAATTTGCAAAAGTGCACGGGCATGATTCATATAATGAGGTATCAGGGAGGACAGATTTTCCTCCAGTAAAAGTAACACCGCTTAAAACTGTGACACTCACATTTGTCCCTCGGGGGCATACGTAGACCCAGTTATAGAGAACTCGTGAAGGGTGCAGCTCGAATCTTCCACTTTGTCTGCGATGAACATCTGGAGAGAGGGAAAGGCAAACACAAAGAGAGGCAGTAAGGTAAGCTAACTGGTCCAAACCACAGAGCAAACAGAAAGACAGTGATGACTACAGTACATATTTACTTGGATGTCAACTATTCCATTATTGTTTACTATATTTGGATTCACAACTAAAGCAAACTGAATGAGCAGGCATATTTCACATTCACACTACTTTCTCCCACTTTTCATTAAACTGATTCGTACATTATACATGTAAGTATATCTGTAATTTACATTGTCAAATAGGATTTACATATAGGAACTGTGTATAACCGGGTGCACAGGATATCTGGAATGTTTACATTTTATGCAATGGTGCATCTATAAAATCAAAGCATTATTTCACTCAGTAAGCACTTTGGTGTGCACCGCAGCTTTAACCAATTGTCAGAACAAACTATAAACTATGTGAGTGTTGTACAGCAGCACCTGAAGACACAAGGAACAATTATGGAATAGCAGTACATCCTTAAACATAGTGTAACTTTATAAAAAAAAGTCATAATGTCAGCATAGTGACTCAGTGAAGTTATGCGACAATATCAATCTGAAGGTTTCTAATGTCATAGATGTCCAACAAAGCTGTAGCATGAAACCCTTTAAGTGCATATCACTGCTCATGAATACAGCTTTTTTTATTCTGAAAGAATGTGTTATTTATGCCTTTAAAAGTTACATAATCACACATTAAGGAGGTTAATCTTTGAATGTTTCATTTTATGAAAACTGCTTGTAACGAGAAGCTATGAGGCGTCGGGATGTCCTTGAGCTGAATGTGCCCACAGATGTAATATAACACCTTTATTTTCAAAGTATGCCAGCGTAGAATTGTAGCGATGATGTTGGTACATCTTGAGCAATCAAATTGCCAATAGTGGTTTAGTGCCATGGTGGTATCGGCTTCCAATTCACACATACACCCCATAGTGTCAAAACCCACTGCAGATACACAGGGAAAGCTGTATCTTGTGCAAACACAAAGAAGCAGGATCCTGCTAACTGAAGACTAATTGTTCCTGCCGCACTCATTTACATGCTACGGATATGTAAAAAGTTATAAAGCATTGTATAAATTGAATAGTGGCTGTAAACAGGAAGTACTCTGCTGGCTGGAAAAAGGGGTCCCCGGAGACGTTGTGTTCACCCCCACTGAAGGCCTCCCCGCCCACTGACAACCAGTTTGTGCAGCAGTCGCTGTATTGTCGCCTCTTTCCCCGATTCTTTAGCGTTTCAAAACACGCATGCCACGTGGGAGTCGCACTGCTCTCACGTCTCGATGCAAAGCTTCATCAGTCACTCACGCTGCCATGAACGCTCCAGTCAACTGCTGGCAGACAAGGCATAAGTCAGGGAAAGTAGGAGAAAGAGCCGAGGTCCCAGAGCTGTCCAAGGATTTGCTTTGTTGGCTGCTTTGCTGGCAAATCTTCCTCCTGAAATCCCCCCAGGAAGGGTGGTCCACGATGCACTGGTAATACTAATATGTGGATAAAAAAGATGGAGGGAGGGCTGTGGCTGGAGGTTTCCAAAAATGAGATGCACCCCCCCCAGTCACACATGACTCCTCTGTGCATCTGAACACCTTGTCTGAATGACGAATTTACAGTAGTTCAAAAGATCCCGCTTGACCTCCATTGCTTTATTAATATTCTGGTTTTTAATAACTTGACATTTAAGTCCAGCAAACAGTAAACACACGCGCACACAGAGAGGGAAAACACCCCCACAACAGAGCCACACTCTATTTGAGACTCCATTAAATCTGACTGATTGAAGAATTAATGAAGCAGTTGTTTGGTCAAACTTGTCTCCATTCTTCTGTCCGTGTGTGTGTGTGTGTGTGTGTGTGTGTGTGCATGTGTGTGTGACTTACGAGCATCCCCCGGTTTAAAAAAGGAACACAAAATCGATAGCAGACTTCAGATGAGAGGTAGCTGTTGTCCCTCTCACACATGAGCCTAAAAGGTACGTTTCAGCCTTTTAATGGAGTAATTATTCCTTAACAACTGTCTGCGGCAACAGGGTTACTACATTCAGTCTACTGATGCTGTCTGGACAAGATGAAAGTCAGCTATAAATAACTGTCACACTAAATGATGATTATAGCCCCTGTGAGAACACGCAATTTTGCATTTGTAGTTATTTGACATCAACAGCGGGAGGACTGGGTGGGAGAGTCGGAGCTGTGGGTGTACAGGTTTCATTCACCTGTGTGATTCTCAGAACATCTGTGAATTGCGGCGAATAAAACAGCAAAGTTTTGAGGAACATTGCAAACGCAAAGGATCATTATTTCCTCTCAACACATCAGAGGCGTGTGTGTTCAAGAATTTTTATTGAATCACACCTCTGCATGTTATTTTTGTTTTTTTTAAATAAACTGTTTATTCTGTGATTAGACTCCAACTGCCTGCCTCTGCACACCGGGATCACAAAAAAACAATGCATGCATGTAAACCAGTGTTCTCATTTAGATCATTCTCTCATGTCTATACCCTCTTTACATAGCATCAGAGAAACTGGTAAGGCATTTCCTGCATTTGTAATCTTGTGAACCTGTCAAAGCCGAGTATAAATACCTTTCAGATGATGTTACGGTTTCATGGTGCATACTCTTAAACGCACAGGCTGCCCACCTCCAACGTCTTAGCGAGATGACCACTCATCTCATACTCATGACATGATGGAAAAAGTCCAATTACTGCCGGGCTTCTCTATTAAAACAATGTGAGCTTGTCTGGCTGCACTGTAAACAGCTGCTCCACTGAAACCAATATAGTGATGAACTGCACTTGTTATGACCAGCGCTGACTGTGGGTGTCAACAAATCAACCAGGACTGAATATCAGCAACAAATATGACATTGGATTCAGTACTTTGACAGCTGCCTTTGAATTAACAGTGACTCCAGCAGCAAGGGATGTGTGTGAACAAGATGTACTGAAATCGCATTTCTCACTGAAACATGGGCCCTAGCATCACAGGTCTGCCCTGTTATTTTCTACATTTTTGCTCACCGATTTCCATTTCATCTAGAGCCCCTATCACCGCGCTCGGTACTCTCAGTTCCATTATTCTACAACACATCAGCAATGGTTTCTCAGGGACCCAATAACTCCCACAAAGGCACACAGAGCGCACACAAACCAGGGGCAAGGGACTAAAATAAGGCTGTTCTTTCATCTGTGGTCAGTTTTTCCTCACTGTGTGATCTGCTGCGGTCTCCAAGGAAACAAGGCCCAGTGTGATCCATGTGACTCAGTGGTAGTGGCACAAGTTTGTGTTGTACTCACTTCCTCTGAGCTTGTGTGGGGATGAATGATGAGTAACCTTTTTTTTTTTTTTTTTAACGTGGGCATGTGTGCGTCTCTTTGTGTGTGTGTGTGTGTGTGTGTGTGTGTGTGAAGGGAAAAGGGAAGTACGGTGTCAGGATACGGAGGGGAATCCCAGGAAATCCTGCGGATACGGGGATACCCCCGAGGCGAGGGAGACACATGGCGCTATCAGGGCCACTGGCTGGAGACCAGTCCAAGCATTAGCACAGACGGATAAGCCTGGGCAAACATTCATGTGGGCATTTAAACCTTGACTCACATAAAACCCCATAAAAACAGAGCGGTCAAAGCGTACAAGGAACAGGATGGGTTCAGCAACCACGAAAATAACTATCTCCAGGAAACACCATGATGAAAACAAAAACTGTGGAGCTGAGGTTTGATCTGTCTTTGTGAGAGTAGGAGTGTGTATGTGCCCCCTGATCTCCCACCAGAGAGAGAGAGAGAGCAGCAGGCTAGGGGAGTACAGGTGGAGGCAGAAGGTCAATATTTACCAGCGTCAGCCTGCCTCGCTCTTTTTCTGTCTGGGAGGGTTTCAGGGTTGAGATCACTCCTCCGTGTCCCTCCTGCTGGAGGGAACTCCCTGCTGCTACGCATTTATTACACAGACACTCCACGTCATCTCAAGGGGGGCAAAGGGAGGGAGAGGGAGTCTTCCGTGCAGGAAATACACAGTCCTCTGATGCCAACGCCATTTTAAAACAGCGAGAAAATGAAATGCTCACACAAAGACAAAGATGGTAATAGAGAAGGAAGAGGATTTCCTCTCTGTGCTTTTCCTGACTGCAGTAAATCATGTCTAAGCAGCCAAAGTGCTGCATGCAGGGTGCCGGAAAATCATTTAGCATTAGGTTACATACAGTAGGCTGGTTTTAAAGTGTTGGTTTGGTGGAGGGGTGAGTCTTTCACTTGATTGACAGATGTCTAAGGTTGTCACATTAACACACTCAGCCCGAACAGGCTCAAATCAGGCTATATTTCGGAAATCTGTAGTTTTGTTATACTTTTTATGTATGTTTTATGCTTTTTAGGATCTTTCTGCAAGTCAGCTTCTGATAAGGTCTAAGATTCAAAAGTCATTTGAAAAATTAAAAAATTTAAAAAAAACAAACAAAAAACTGTTTATGATGTCAAATGCTAACCGTAGTAAATTCTGGTGCCTTCAGGATCAATACTTTGGGAGGAATGAGTAATAACGTTTATCCAGATTTTGACAGTAATAAGTCCTCCTTTCAGTAATCAATAGACTAATGCACAACATTCGGTTTCTCTACTGGAAATCTATTGGAACGAGCTGCCAGCGCTGTCGGTCAGACCGGTCTTGTCTGGACAGAACTTTAATCCGGCCTTCCTCATACCTGCCAGCACGTCTGAGGTCATTAGCTGAGGTGAGGGGTGAGGTGGAAGATGTAGGGACAAGAGGTGTTAACTGGGATTATATATATGTGTGTGTGTGTGAGCTAGAGGAGCCCTTAACAAGGAGCCAAGACAAACAGGAGGGCTGGCATTTACTCTGTGCTTGGAGCAAAGACGTCTAGTGAGCAATGCACACACAGACACACACAGACACACACACACACACACACACACACACACACACACACACACACACACACACACACAACGCACACAAAGGAATGGGTGAGGTTATGCTCCACAGAGCTCCTTGTGAATAGTTGCGGATAAGATCTTACAGTATTTGTTGTTTAATGTTATTATATATAGATCAGTCCAACAGGACTGTGCAGGATATGGATCACTGTATTGTGTTTATTCAGGCAATTTGACATTTTGGAAACCCTCACTGTGTGTGTGTGTGTGTATGTGCGTGAGAGCTGATCTAGCGATATGTTGTAGCACCCTTGGTGCTGCCGGGTCATGCCAGCCTGTGCTACTCCACCAGCAGCTATCTCGAAACCTGCCAAATGGAGGTAAACATTACAACACCACAAGGATTTTCCATCCCTCTTAAAGGCCCACATGCACAGAAGGAAAAGAGAATTTACTAGATTTAATCCTGAAGAGTTCGCCTCCTTAACACTTCTGTAAAAGATATTCCCACAGGCTTTTTGTGAAGTGTCAATCAAACAGCAGGATGTGGAAATTAAGTACTTAAATATGTTGGTCTACAGGTTCGACTGCATGATGCGCAGTCAAAAGTATTTTTTAATTTCCTGATTGCCACTTACTCTGCAGACGGACATCTGGTTGGTGGTGAGCGTGCCAGTCTTGTCGGAGCAGATAACAGAGGTGCAGCCCAACGTCTCTACTGAGGGCAGGCTGCGAACGATGGCGTTCTTCTTGGCCATGCGACGTGTGCCGAGGGCCAGGCAGGTGGTGATGACGGCAGGCAGGCCTTCGGGGATGGCGGCCACAGCCAGGGCCACGGCGATCTTAAAGTAGTAGATAGCTCCTCTGACCCAAGAGCCGCCGTGGACTGGGTCTCCGAAGTGGCCGATGTTGATGACCCACACAGCAACGCAGATCAGGGAGATGACCTTGGAGAGCTGCTGGCCGAACTCATCCAGCTTCTGCTGCAGAGGCGTCTTCTCTTGTTCTGTGGACGCCATCTGATTTCGGATCTTACCGATCTCTGTGGCAACGCCCGTAGCAACAACAACACCTATGGCACGGCCTGCAGCAATGTTTGTGCCCTGAGGAAGAAGAGTAGAGAGAAATGAGTGCAGGGAAGGGCATCAACTGTCAAATTGAATCCTGGAGAAACTTGATTTTCATCCCTCTGAGCAAACCGGTTATGAAATCATTTAAAGACATTTCGCCGAACGTAAGAGAAGACAATTTCTATCTTTCTATTGAGCAAAAATCGTAAACAGTGATAACTTCTCTGCAGTTGCTGCGTTCCACTATGCAACTAAAAGCAAGTCTTGTATGTGTTTATCTGGTATAATAATATCAATTTCGGACAAGAAGGCAGAAGATAAACATGACTCAGAGAGCCACAGGGGCTTGTGCTTACGGAAAACAGCATGTTCTTTTTGTCTTGGTTGACAGCTCTGGGATCAGGAACAGGGTCAGTGTGTTTGATGACCGACACGGACTCCCCTAAAGAAAAGGGTGTACGAGACAATTGTAAAGGATTAGATCTGCAAGTGCCACAGGTGACAATTAGACCAGCCACAGGATGTTTTAACAGTGATGGAGCTGAACAAAGCTACACTGACAGCCTAAAGGAGACAAGGAAGTACCAGCGCAGATAATATCACAGACTGAAACTGTAAAATGCTCAAAACTAGTTTCTAAGTTCATGCAATAAAGGCGCAAAGGAACGTAGCCTTGAAGCGGGATTGTTTGGCGAGAGATGAGAAATACCTGTGAGGATGGACTGGTCCACTCGCAGGGTGGTGGACTTGATGGAGGTCACTCTGATGTCAGCAGGCACCTTGTCACCAACTAAAAACACAAACAAACCAACCAAAAATAAGTCAATAGGATTAAATTACCTCAGAAAATTAAACCTAAAAACATTAAAACGAGTCTGTTTAAGTTCAGCACCACCATGGCTCTGTGGTACCTGCTAATGCAGGTATTATGTTTACCATGGTTACCATCTTTGTTGATCCAGTTTTTAAAAGAAAATCAGAAAATCAGTCAAAATTAATCAAATTTATGAAACACATCCAACAGAGATTTGAGTCTGGATCAAAGAGGTGGGCTTCCACACTGCCAGCGTGGTCAAATAAGACCTGGAGACCATGTGACAGGAGCTCAACGGTAGCATGAAGGAAACAGGACAGGATGTACTTGAAATAATTTTGTGCTGTGTAGGTTTGGTGAAACTGCTCAGCGAAGTCCACTTGTGCCTGTAAGTGTATCTGCAGGTGAACACTCAGTTACACCCTATCGAACGTCCGTGTTCAAACACAAAATCCTTGAGCAAAGAAGCATTGGCGGGTTTAGCCCAAGCTCAGGCTGCAGCCGCAGGTAAACAACGGCTCGATGTAACCTTGATGGAGTCACGTTGCCGTTTTAAAATGATTGATTATTTCCCCTCCCTTTTGTTCTCTCTTCAGCTCTCTCTGTTCCTCTGGCACACCACTTCCTCGCACATGTCAGGCATTAAACTACAGACGAAGCCTGCACTAAATCTGCAAAATGCATTTCATCTTACCCACCACGGTCTTACAGTGCGCTGATTAAGGCTGCATATTAAACTCGTATTTCAAAGCCAGACCATTATAAGTATCCAATGCCCCAAAACAAAATGGTTATTGCTTCCTCTGTGTCAGAGCCTGACGATGAACATTTAATGGAAATATTTTCATAATAGCAGAGGGCAGAGCTAGCTTGTGAAGAATGGGTCGTTTGATGTAGTCAAAGACAATGATCTCAGTGCAGAGGAGTGGGAAATTGCTCTCAACACTCCAGACAGATGTAATATTCCTCCCTTGTTTCTTTCCAGCATGACGGATGAGGAAAAGGACCTGATCATTACTTTGTGCAATAAGTCTCTCAGTAATGGCCGCTCAGAGTCATCAGCAATCAGTGCCTATTAATGTTGATCCCAACAAAAACAAGGACTCCCGGTGAATCCACCGTGGCTTTGGGCATGAATAAAGATGGACGTCCTGTTGAATTTCTTCTTTTTCTCTCTCATACACTGAAAGGCACGCAACAGGCAGTGTGTCTTCTGGAGCACACTTCACAGCGCAAACTTTTCAAAGTGGTTTCACACTGATAAGTTTCTGAGCGTTCATTTCTTGATCTTTCTCCATTTCTCTCAGAGCTCCATCATCTCCTCTTGACACTTGCTCAATGTTCTGAATCTCGAGGGGAATTTTTTCACAGTCTCCTTCCTGACGGGACAGAGATGGTGAGCGAGAGGGAGAGATGAAGAAGCAGCGCTGTGTGCAGCTGAATAGCCTGTACTTCTGTGTCCGTATTTCTCTGTATTTCTCTGTCTGACACCCATGGGCTGCGAGAGAACAGGAGTGGGAGAGGCGGAGGGGGAGAGAAGTGTGTGATGTGTTTGTGTGGGAGATGGCTGGGGGCTACAGGTTCACGGTAGCAGGACTGGCTGAGGGCAGAAAAGAGAGGCTTTTCAAACGCCTACCCACAGACTCCTGCTCCCCTATCGAACCTCCACTTTCTGCCACGGCCTCCCACAGACACTCTCCATCTGCTAGAAGTGAAATTTAAATCCTAATGCAGCCACTTTGAGCTCGGATAAGCAGTATTTCAAATATCAGAAAGACTGGAAAGTTGTCTGAATCTTAAAAATCATTAAAAAAAAAATAATGTATGAACATCAACATTTACTCAGAATTCACAAATGAATTGGACTTTTTATTCGGAACAAATGAGGAGGTCAGCCGCTTCGGCCGATCAGAGTCCTCCTTCCATTCGGTAAACCGGGACTCCCAACAAATGAATGTGTTGCATAATATCCTGGCGAAGAGCTCTTCAATCACATGCAGGATAACCGTGACCCGTTCCCGGGAATGGCTCGGTGCACATTTCCATCTCCTCAGGTCCTGTGTAAACCCTCAAGGAGTTCCTGACAACCTGACCGCTGCAGTCACTCCATTTAAAAAACCCAGGAAAGTTCCAGTGGAGGCGAAAATCACAACTGCGTCGTAACCGTGGCTGGCATCACCGGCAATGTACCTACGAGAAGGCGGGCGGGCAGCAGCGGTGGAAACTTGAGTAAATATATTTATGTTCTTTTCTCTCCTCAGCGGCACTTGTGGTCAACAGTGTCCTTTTCCGATACCTCCATACAGTTTATTTTACCCCCTAGCATCAAGTTCCCATGGAACAACCACGGGCTAATCTGAAGAGCAGGAAAGCCTGGGAAGTCAGCGGAGGGAAGGGAAATATTTGCTTGTTTTCTTTGTCACCATACCCCTACATGTTTTCAGTCAGAGGGGTGTGCTTGAAGATCCCTGACACACATTTTCTCAGTGAGAAGAGTGTGCGGTGCAGCGCCTACATCAGCTGTTTACCCCTGTTTAAAACTGCTTAGCAACAAGATCATGTCAGACAGAAAGAGGCGCTTAATATATGACTGTGTACATTTCACAGAGACGCAGCGGGGTGCATAACACCTTTTTCATACCTCTTCTTGAAGTCAACTTTGACAACGTAAACGCATTCCGTTCTTAAGACGAGGCGGCGTTTCAAATTTAACTTGCGTCGTTTTGAGCAGATACGTTCACACCCAGGGCTTGATGCGTCCATATATTCTACTTAATGACAGTTATGAAGTAATTTTTTAAAAATAGCGCAAAATACTCTTTTCTCCATCATCACACACCTTTCATAATGCAATATTGTCTACTGTAATGTATTTATCAACAGCAAAAGGCCTTAAAATTTGATATTCATCAGCTGTCTGTGGCCAGTCTAAAATATAAATAAATAAATAAATAAAAATCCAGCAAATATAGAGAAGTATTTTGTGTTGTTGCATGCCCCCAGCTCCCTCCACACAACAGGACAACCACCATGGATCCAGCAGCAGCTGCTGACAGCCTGCAATAATATCAAACCCCTTATTCAAACAGCAGATGGTTCACTTTAAGTCATATCTGTCGCTGCGCCGCACTGTCATCACAGGTGTCGTTAAAACCTCAACCCCTTGTGAACTTCAGCGTCACAGACATGAGCCGAGCGGAGCACGGAGCGGTTGTCATGGTGACACCGTTGGTGTTGACAGTGACGGCGATGGCGCTGGTGGTAGGTGGGGGCTGAAGAAGAGAGGAGTCATTTTGGTGCTCGCTACCTGTGTGGGCTTGCCTGCGTCTGGCTGTGTGTGCGCACGCATGTGTGATCAAGGACACCGGCTGTAACAAGCCCAAATTCCAAGCAAGTGCTGCCATAAACACGCACACACATGCGCCTGCACACACACACACACACACACACACACACACACGGTATACTTCATATTTTCCCACGCAAGTGATGTAAGCTAGACTTGCTGTAAAAGGAACGGGGAATAATCTGGGTGGGGGTGGCCTGAGGAGCCCTCGGTGCTGGTTCCTTGGACGGATGATTTCATTTTCATTTTTGGAACCTTGCTGAAATCAGATAGTGCCAAGGCTCCACTGTAACCAACACAGCATGTACCTCTGCTTGCCTCTCCGTGCTGTGATTATGAATGAATGCTGTGATCTCTCACACACGTCTTGAGCTCTCGCTCCTTTTCTCACCCCGAGCCGTTTGAGACCAATCACTAGCCGAAGCCGCGGATTACACTCTCAAAAACCAGTCATGTTGATGGCGAAGCGATGTCCTTGTTGCCTGCATGTGTGTGCGCTCGCACATTAACTCTGGTTCCAGAACATCTGTGTATGCCAGAGTGACAACGAGACTATTTTTAGACCAGGCTGCCCACACATGGGCGAGTTTACAGCAGGGGAATTGTGTGTATGTGCATGTAACGTGGGGGAGTGTGAGTGAGGACCTGACAAACATCCAGCAGCGTCCAGGTGGTGAGACTGAGAGCATGGAAAGCAAAGGGAAAAGGGGGGGAAAGCTGTGGAAAATTAAACTGGGCTTTAAATACAAGGGGTGACCACAGCCACTTATACAGAACCTCACACACACACAAACAGACACAAGTGGGTAGCAGCCCTGGCACCTGCACATCCAGAGAAAAGACTCTTATGTAATCTAGTTTGAGATATTCCAACAGTGTTTCCAGACTCATGAATGGGCGGCAAAGGGTGCGCGAGTGCGTGCGTGTGTTTGTGTGCATGTGACAGCGGCAGAATACAGGCAGCTGGGTAACAACGGCGAGAGTCCTCTGGAGGTAGAGGGCACATACATTAGTCTCGGCGAGTGACATTAAGTTTGGCTGGGTGCAGCCGCAGCTTACCTGCCACCTCCACGATGTCTCCTGGTACGATGTCTCTGGCTTTGATCCTCTGGACGGCCTTGCGGTTCATGCGGTACACCTTCCCCATCTCGGGCTCATACTCTTTCAGAGCCTCGATGGCATTCTCAGCATTCCGCTCCTGAGTACACAGGTGTTAAAAAAAGAAGTCACGCCAAAGGCTATCTTTAAATTTCTTGCTAAACTGATTTTAACTCTTGTAATTACAGGTGTATCTGTGTTAAGATAAGACTATATTGCTTTTGAGCACCAGTGTGTATAGAAATGTCGGTAGCACAACTTGTTACACTGTGCTAATACAACACACACCATTGTACTTTTCTTTTTTACGCTCACATCCAAATCCCTGCTTCCTCTTCAACACAAGCGAACCAAAAAGGCATTTTGCATGAGCTCTTTGGTTTGTTTATGTTTTCACTTGACACATGGCCTTCAAGTCCACACCGTCGACAGCCACATCCCATTGCAACATGCTTTTTAGACGTACAGCTGTTAGCAGATGCTGTAACATGGTAACAAGACAATTAAGGTGGATCCACGTATCCTGCAGCAGCTGGCGGACGGGATAAAATGTTTTGACTTTACCGTCTTTGACATCATTAGCCTGTGTAGCCACGTGGACACACTGTGGAAGGAAGCGACGTTTCTTATACACATATATACTATACACAGACACACAAGGGGGGGAGTAGATCTCACCTGCCAGACCCCGATAACGGCGTTGGCGATGAGAATAAGAAGAATGACAACAGGCTCAACAAAGGCGGTGGTTGTCTCCTCTCCCTCTTCAAACAGAGCCAACACCTAGATGAACAGACAGGACACGGAAAAAAACCCTTAGCAGACGTTTTTACAGCTCAACTCCTTCAATCCCGTGACAGCTCCGTTCTATACATTTTGCACTGAATCACGTGTGGGAGGGCAAAAAAAAAAATTGTTATTGTTGTCGCAGGAAAATGTGGCGAAAGACAAAGTGCACCTTCATCGACACCACCCTATTTAAAAATGGATGGCATTTAACGCCATTGTTTATGTAAAAATAAATATTGTACCCTTTAAATAAAGGCAGCCAGTGCCAGAAGCTGGACATTTCAACCATTTTATCCATTAGTCTCCAAGAACTCTTTTACCTTCATATTCATTAGTTTTAGCTTGTTATTTCAAAGACTCATCCATTAGCTTACATTTAGCTTTTGTTATTTATTTCATCCCCCTGAACCAATTATTTCTAGTTACTCCAACTGGTTAATTATAACCTTTAGTTATCTGTTTCAGCTGTTTGCATCTTAATTTTTTGCTAAAGTTGATTGTAATTCAAATCAGAATTTCCCTTTTTTGTTAGTTGAGCTGCTCTACACTGTTTCTACGTGCCCCCAGGAAAGTACTGTATTCACTTAGATACAAGCACAACTGGTTATGAATGGCCGGTCTACAGACTGCAGCAAACCTCTGACCTCCGCAGCCAAGAGCAGGTGATAAAGTGTGGCTGAAATCAGGAGAGATCCACTCATGTCCCGCTCTTTTTACAACCCTAGCTCTCGAAACAGAAAGGCTGGAAAATGGCCAGAGGGTCCGGGCTCCGTCCCTCTGCAGCAAATACAGAGAAAGGCTGCGACTGCTTCAGACTGCAAGAGCAACGATACTGCAGAGCACGGAGAAGGAGATATAACGTATCGTTTTTCAGAAGCTGTGGACGTTCAAAACTAAATGCTGCTGTTTTAATGAGCCTCATATGCACTTCTCTATCAGAAGATTGTGTCATTCATTTGAGTTTGTAAGTTTAAGTTTGCTCATAAAAATGACCAAACTGAATTAAAACAAATGAAGGGGCTGATTTAAAATAAACATCATAAATAATTAATTCGGTTGAATTAAAAAAAACCAACCTCTTAAACACACAAAAAGTAATGACAAAATTCCTCTATTTTGGGCCGCCTCGGGCAGCAAGGCGATGCCTAAAATGACAAGAGCAATAAGAATAAATTAAATCCTGCCGGAAATTAGATCATTGGGGAAATAAAATCATTGGGATTACACTCGATGAACTGGGCTAATTTTAAACAGTCTTTCTTATGAGGCCCAGTTTGCAGCAGTGTGTTTTGTAGCGAGGTTTGGATCCAGTCTGCCGAAGCGCCTAGATGGTAGGAAAATCACACACAAATGAACATTTACATAAGGATTTTGTGAGATCTGCTGATTTCAATGGTGCAGTGTCTTTTCTGGTGACAGTGTACCAGGCCGTGAGGCTTGAGTGGGTTGAACGACAAGACAGTCGGCAGCTAAAACAGTGAGATCTTAATTTGCTTCCAGCCAAACTCATATGCTCGTTTACCTGCGCTTTAAAAGACTGAGACAGGATTGTGGGATGTTTCACAAAGGATCTTCAACATTACCATGTAATTAACTAAAATTATCTAAGTGATGTAGAGTCGATTCATTTGGTTTTTGCAGTTCTGTTTATGACATGATGTTGGTTACAGACTTTCTTTTAGTCTACGACACGTTTAAGTTTAGTCCAGCTCACTCTGTTCAGCTCCCATGTCATTATTAATGTTACCAGTCCAGTGGTGACGTTTTGTCTCACAAACATTGCTCTCAAATCATGACGTGTGTGACCGAACTTGACCAGACCTGAGTTAAACCTGCAATAACAGGGAAGCAGAAACACCATCTTGGGCAGTGAGAGTAATTACATTAACACTGTTGATGTGCTCACCGTAGCCCACATCAGAGTTAGATTTGCTCCTCCCCTTCATTTCTGGCGAGCCTATCATTCTTGATCGACGTAAAACGCATCACTACCAGTGCTCCATGGCAGGAGTGTCTCACCAGACACCACATTTAAAAGGTCTTTATACTATGGAATATAGAGAGGTATATCTGGCGTTGGTAGGCTTGAATAGCATTGTGGGATTTTATTTACCTGGCAATGCTGATGTTCATGCAATTGTAAAGGTCCCGCACTATAGCTTTAAGATGACAGCTAACTTTACACATCAAGCAGACACAGGTAAATACTGGCAAGGCAGATAATTCTTATTTACCTTGTTGCTTTGGATGACCCCTTTCAGTCACCAGTAGTCTTTTTTAAGCAAGGTGGTATCAGTAACTCTGAGACTCTGCCTCGTCTCATGCGCTGTGTCTGTCTGTGTGTCACCTGCTGACTCAATTTACAATGTTTGTTGGAATACATAGGTGTGATTTGCATCCGCACACTGTAATAATTCTTCTGAAAAGCAAGAAAGAGCGATGCACTTTGCCAACAAAAGTGATGACAGCCGACCACCCTTCCTCAAAGCACCTCCTAATTACAAATGCTTTAAAGCTCTGCCTCAAAAAGGTCACAAATTCCCAAAGCACCTCAGAGGAAGGTGTCAGGTGTCAGGTTGAAATTTCCATCATTAAGCCTACAAATACAAACGTTTTTAATTTTGATCAAAAGGACTGGTTCCACATCCACAGGGACGGTAAATATATTATACCACCGCTCTCCTGTTACTGTATTTCGAGCTGGGTATAGTGTGTTGACAGCTGAATACAGACCGATTATTAAAAAGCGTCAGAAATGGTGGTTACTCATTTCTGGCTGTTATAAGTAGCTTTGAAACTCTCCACAGAAATTACATCATATTCATTTTCCGACCATTTTATTAACAGCAGGTAAGGAATTACTGCACAACAAAAGCAGGATAACAAAAGGAGAGATAGAGAATCTATCTCTCCATGATCTGATGGGGCCTATCAAATGATAAAAGACTATATTCTCCGCAGTGCATCGAGCGCCGGGGTGCACATCACAGCAGCCTGAGTCTGGTCGATAGCTCATCATTCCACATCATTTGGGACGGTAAATCTCTGGTCTGACTGAGCTGAGATTGGAGGGCAACAATGGCAGTCCTCTCAGCAAGGACGATTCAAAAGGCACTCAACACACATTCGGTGGGGGGGGTGGGGGTTTGAATACCTAACTCCTACTTTCACACTGAAAGGGCAAAAGGAGAGAATCAGGGGGAAATTTAAGTGCTTGCGCTCGGCAATCTGAGGCAGAATTTAGCTCAGAGTCAACATTAGGCGTCCAAATTGAAAGCTCAATCACCAAAATAAGCGTCTGCTCCTCACGCGGCTTTAAACATTGCACTCCTCGCACCCCACACACACACATAACTGAACGCTGAGACACATGCCGACAGATGGCCCATTATACCCAAACGTCTCCAGAGTTTTGGAACATCACACAGTGCTCAGCAAAAAAAGAAAAAAGAAAAAAAAAAAGAAAAGGAAAAATGGAAAATACATTTTTTCGTATCAAAACGCAGCAGAAAAACAGGTCACCTATTGAAAACATACTGTAAACAAAAGAAGGATTGAAGTCAATCAATCGATTCAACTGTCACTTGACTTTTTAAGTCCCTTCCTGTTCTCTCTTGACCTCCCCGACATGAGCTCGACTTCACGTAGTGACGTGGAAAACCAAATAAAAGATCAGGCCTCTCTCTTACTTCGACTCAAAAGGAGGAAGTGCACTGATTGTTTCAGGTGGCTCGTGTGGTTTTGTGTGCGGCTCTGCTCTATTAAACCCCTACCTGAGAGCAGACTGATTCCCAGGTTGAAACTTCAACAAAATAGATTATAAATTGCAAATATAAATAATAGAATAACTTGTTAGACTGCGGTCCAGCCTATTTTTTGCTGTAAATTTATCAGAAGCTAACCTGCCCTGTTTTGTCCAGTAATGAGCTTCACTCTGGTGTCATGCAAACGAGGAAGGAGAGTCTAATCATCTCAGTTTGGATATATTCAAAATAACTGCCAAATGAGCCCCGGGCTAAGGTTTCGCTTTCTCTCCAGTTCACTGAACTTTAGCCACTCCCTACTTACGCCGGTGACATACAAACGGTGAGCAAATAGAAAGGTTAAAAGGTTATAGAGGAATCAGGGAACGTAATTCACCAACAGAGAAGCTCCGCAAATTTGTGTGATTAAGACAAGCTGCTCTGGAGTGTGATATATTTGGGGGTTTTGAGTCAGATCGGGTCACTTCAGTTACTGAGCTGAAACCACTCCAGGCAACGATGACACGGTAAAGCGTTCTGGGTCTGTGCGGCACTGGAACAGGGGCCGTGTTCCACTATAAACAACCTTTTTAAAAAGTAAGGAAAGCCTGATTTACATGAGGAAAAGTGAGCCCACACTCCAAAGTCCTGCAGCTACGGCCCACGCCTGCTCTCGCTAACACAACAACAGTTAGAGAAGATACATTGTGTCATATACATTTTTAGAGCAGTTTTCCTACTTTCAGAAATAGCAACAGCAATTCCATCCCGAGACACCGGGGACGTGTGGTAATAGATGGAAAAAAGTTATTATGCAGGCTGGATTCCCCCGCTCCACCCCTCACCGACCTTCACCACCCTCTGACTGCAACCAGGGTCACAGTTTGAGGCGCAGCAGCAGCAGAGGGAGTATTTGATTGATAGTTTTGTTTCCAGTTCGGCAGAAGTGCTCTGCCTGTTCCCCTTACTGAAACCATATCAACACTGGGTGGAAAAGCCTGTAATGCACATGTTTCCACATGAAAAGGGACCACTAACTAGGGTGAGCAGTGTTCCAACAGGGGGAATAAAGCTGCCTAAAGCTAGCGGAGCAGTCTATTAGGTGGCAATTTCCTGGCTAATGTCCAATGTGGGTCTCAAAAACCCATCGGGGCACATTTGAGAGTCAAGCTCAAGAACAAATAAGATGAAGGCCACTGGCATTTTAATTAGCTGGGTTATACTCACAAAGGAGACACAGGCAGCTAGCAGCAGGATCCTGACCAGGAGGTCCTCAAACTGCTCCACCACCAGCTCCCACAGGGACTTCCCTGAAATAGGCAAAAACAAGTCACGCACCTTCATGCATCACACAAACTTTAATGCCTGAGGCTGTTACTGTGGGGACTCAGAGTGTGACCTCAAACTCAGAAAGGGCCTGTAAGATGTATTGACATTAGTTTCATAGAGCTGATAAGCAGTTGTTAAGAAAGGCGATCCCTGTGTTTACAGAGGAGTAGGGTTGTGTGTCCATGGGTGGAAAGCTGCAGTAGTGTACACTACCAAAGTTTAGCTCTCAGTCTACAGAAAAGAAAAGATCCTGGCTGAAGACACTTAATCATGTAGTAAAGGGAGGAGGATCGCAGCTCGCTGGAAAAATCAATATTTACCTTCTTCAGCTGGGAGCTCTGTGCATGTCACACCACGGCGGTTGTAAAGGAATCGAATTGGCAGGGCCGGAGAGAGTGGAGAGGGTGGGGAGGGTGGAGGAGAAAGACAAAGAGCAGTTAGTACATTTGATTATCCCAGCATGACTCTGAAATGCACAGACACACACAAATTGCACTGCAGAATCATTCAGCTTGGTTACGATGATAAAAAGAAAGGCTGCAAGCTGACGATTATTTTTATCTGCTGATGAATCCAAGGTTAGAGAACGCCACTGAGACAGATTATACTTTATGGATTTTCGAACTTTGGATGTTTTGAATTTCAACTTCAGTAGCTTTAGTTTAGCCGCAGGCCAGAGGTATCAGCTCAGCATAGAGCACAATGACTCTCAAACACTGTCAGCAGCTTAATAAGACCGAACCAAGGCCTTTGATGGCAGTATAATTGCTGATTTTCTTCTTTTGTCTGCCGACAAATGGTTTCAAATCACCTGTAAGATGAAATCAGTAAATTTGGATGAAGTGGATGGGGTACATCTGCTCACAATGAATATCTGAATACACTCAGTTGTGTCAGATTATATCTCTTTGTAACACTAATGTTGTGGCTGAAACAGATCATTTCCACCAGTATTTACCTTATCAAAGAAAACTACAAAAACCTGAAAATATTCAGAACTGAGACACTGGAAACAACGATTGCAAAGATCGACTGCGGTTTGCTTCAGCTTTAAGTCTCCCAGGGTTCCACATAACAGAGTTCAGCTTTAAAAGAAATCACTGTCTGGCTCTGCACAGGTTATGCTGCCGCTGTGTTGCTTAAAGTTTAATGAAACGCAAAACATTCAAGCTCAAAATGTGTGAAATGAACGGACTTTGCCTCATAGGCTTCATCCAAGTACCATGCACTACTGAATTATATTAAAATATTAAACAAAGTCTTTATTAACCTCATTGTCATTCATTCAAAACATTAGCCACTAATTGAAATAAAGTAACTAGAAGAAACTAAATTCGTATTATCAAACAAACATTTTCCAAAATATACATGCCACAATTTTTTTGGCATGTGCTCATTCGATATTTCGTGCGGCCCTCCTGCCACGATACCAGCTGTGAGTCTTCTCATATAATGTGCGATGAGGTTTGGTGAACACATGGCACAGGATCTGAGACCAGAATCACTCCAGATCCTTCAGATTCTGAGGTGGACTCTTCATCTCGTCCCACAGATTTTCTATGGGGTTCCATTCGACATCGATAGCATAATAATATGGAATAGAAACAACCCTGCAACATCATCCCCACAGTGGGTGATCTTTCTGTCGACACCAAACCCACCTTTGACGTTTGTTGCCAAATAGCACAACTTTAGGCCACATAACCTGGTCCCGCTAATGGTCCCAGTAGCATCTGGCAAACTGCAGGTTTGACTGACACCAGAGGCTTTTTTCTGGCAATACTCTGAAACAACTTGTGCTGATTTGAAAGACTTTCTGACCCCAAGACTCAGCTAACATCTGCAGCTCTCCAGCTGTGATCCTGGGAGATTATTTTGCCAGTTGAAGCATCCTCCTCACGGTTTGAAGGGTCAACACACACACACACACACACACACACACACACACACACACACACACACACACACACACACACACACACACACACACACACTCTCTCTTTGAGGGTCTCCTGTCACTTTAAACTTATTTAAATAGGTGTTTTAACTGTTTGTAGATTTTTCTTGTCTCTGCTTCCTGATTGGCGTAACGTTTCATCACACACTGCCAATGGGTGGGTCTTTTCTTTAAGGGACTTTGCTCTGGTTTTGTCTGGTAAAGTTAGATTCTAATCTTAATCAAACTGGGGCGCTTGTAATTATGGCACACACGTTTTAGACAAACATATAAAACATTGATATAATATTATAAAAATAAGTTTTGTGTGAATATTTGGAGTGAAAGCCAAAGAAGATGAACAGCGGAAACATTTTTTTCACAGCATGTTTAGCTCACAATTAACTGAGGGTGCCGATAACTCTGGAGGGCACTGCAGTGACGAATCGATTGGTAAACTGGCTGAGTAGCTGCGTCAGAATCAGCAACACTTTGGATAATCAATTCATTCCATCGACTTATCGGGTAAATGAGTGATAAACAGTCACTGGTTCTGGTTTCCAAAGTAAGAGTCTGCGGATTTGTTCGGTTTTACGTCAGTGTGAAATGAACCCGCTGGTTTGGATTGTAACAACAATTTGAAGTGAGCACTGCCGACTCTGGGATGGCCCGCTTCATTCTTAATGACATGAAAATCAATTAAAAGATAAAACAATGAAAGTAACGAATAGTCGGAGCCCTATCTGAACAGACTTTCAGCCCACACTTTTCTTCCATCACTGATGTCATGGCATTCATAAACAGACTATAATTCCTAGTCTGAGCACTCGCTGCCCTCCACCCCCCTTTTGCATCAGCATGTGGGTAACTTCCCACAAAAACAAACCCAAGAATCAAAACACACTGCTTTTCTCCCTTTTAGTCCCATCTTGTCATTTTTCATCTGTCACTGTCAAAGGAAAAGCTGTGTTTTTTGGCATTTTCAGACAAACCGAGCATCTTATCCGCTCTGATTTGATTACCAGAACACAACACCCCCCACACATGTGAGTCACTGGTGTGAGTAGAAAACACATCAGTCATAGTCTAAAAACATTCCAATTGACAAGTGCTGTTGATCAGTGTCACCACAATGAGACACAGGCATGCTTAGTCACTGCGTTTGTCAGGTCCTCATCAAGTCCAACGCAAAGCCACAGTCCAACAGGTCCACTGTAACGAATCACATCCATCACATCTGTAGGGATGATAAAATACAGTTTTTCTTTGAGACTTTATAGAGTTTTTGTTTTGTCATGTTTTCTTTTTGGAAAAGTGGCTTTTCTCCTTTCAGCAGTGGAAACCTTGCGTTTCCCTGCATGTTATGAGCAGGCCGCACTACACGAGTCCCAAACCCTGCGGACAGAGAGGGGCTGGAAAGAGGAAAGGCCATGACGCGAGCCCGAAACCTCCTTCCAAAAACAAAAAACCCTGCAGCCGCTCACTTCACGCAGGCCACGGGCGGAAAGAGAAATTATTTCACATCATGACTTCTGGGATCCTTCCCCAGCTTCAAAATGTGTTTTTCAGTGGTGAAAGGACAGCAAACTTTGCTTAGGGAGGTGAAAAAGTTGTTTAATAACTTCAGGGAGGATAACTTTCTTAATTTGGTTTGTAATAAAACCAGACCAAGCGAAACAAATTGTCGCAGTGCAAACAAGCTGTTAAAGAACACTGAAGTTCTGCAATGGCTGTTACAGGCTAGCACTGAGTAAGACAACACCTCCAGTCAAGCTGCACATGACCTGCTGAATATTATTAGGCTTGCATAATCTATTGAAAAACAACCTTTTTGCGGAGACCGACCCTTGTGCAGAGGTCGTGCCTGCACTCCACGAAGGACCGTCCTCAGCCTGTGTGATAATAGCTGATGAGTCATGGGGAATAGCTTTTCAAACTCGCTGTCTGGAGGGTTTTCAGAGTTCAGGTTGGATACGGTTGAACACACGGGGGACTTTTGGCTGCACTCTGCCAGCAGCAGCAGCAGCAGCAGCAGAAATGTGGAGAAGTGGGTTCTGCTGTTTTCCATGCTCCACCAGTCTGACATAAGCCTGTTTCCCCATAATTGTGCCTCCCTGGTTGTATAATGTTTTTATGGCAGACAGGCTGGCTGCGACTCCAGTGCTGGAGACAAAGATGGACTGACTGAGAGGACAAGACCAATGAAAGGAGAAATGGAGTGAGAGAGAGAGTGAGTGGGAGAGGGAAGGAAAAAGAGAGAGAGAGAGAGAGAGAGAGAGAGAGAGAGAGAGAGAGAGAGAGGGAGGGAGGGAAAGGGCTGGAGGTGTTGAACGGGGTTCCCCGGCTTCCCTCTGCCAAGGATTCCCTCACAGTCATCTGGGCTGTGTCAACCCGAGGCTTGCCCAGGCACATTCCTGAATACTGACTTCACCTCTCTCTCTCTCTCTGTGTGTCCCCACAGCACCTCCCCACCTCACCCTCCGCCTCCTCCCTCCCGGCCCAGACAATGAATAAAAGAGCTTGTTTATGCGCTGCAGAAAAGCGAGTGGCACAGAGCAGAGGGGAGACACTTCCTGGAGACAGTTGCCAACAACAGCAGGGAGCTGCTTTCTGTGTCCAGAGAGTCAGGAAGAAAGGCAGGAAACTGGCCGTCTATCTATCTGCACTGCAAACCATCTGCTGATAAAGGAGGTTTCACTGCAAGCTCCTCTTGACGCTTCTCTTTCGAGTCTGACTGAGTCCATTAACAAATTACAGTTCAGGTTATTGGGTCCCCCAGTAAACATCACATCTGAGTTTGGTTAAGCAGCATTAACAAGCTGGAGTTCAGGCCCTTGTGTAGACTACAAACACGAGAAAGTTTTCAGCAGTTACCATGGCGACTTGGCTCCTGAAGGCCCCTTGAAAACAAGTGTTTCACAAGATAATGTGCCAGTGTCTGTCAAAATTTACCAAGAATAACTGTTATGCAATCAGTGGGGCCTTGATACAGTGCGCTCTGACTGCAGCCATCAAACCCCACACACATACACACTGACATTCTGATGTGAACAAACTGATATCTAGCCTCTGCAAGCTGCTAATACACAGTTAGCATTCAGGCAAGCAGACACACCTCCAAATAAACAGCTAGTAGCCAGCTGGTTAAGCGCGAGCAGAGGCAGAGTGGGAGCATCGAGGTACAGTAGTAAGAACTGAGCTGCTTCAGTGAGCGGCTCCAGCGGCAGGATCCCGCTCCATCCACTCACCATGAGAATGTAAATCAGGCCTATAAATACCATAATGAGGTAACCCCTAATGACATAGTCTACTATAGCTTCCTATGTCCGTTCACTCTGCTAATGCATTCTCCCACCGGATAAAGGTCTGAATGCATTAACTGTATCAAATGTGAATTATAAATGTACCCCATTCTCCTCGCTAACCTCGTTATCTCTGCTACACAGGACACATCGCAGGTAACTGCAGGGGAGACGTCTGCAGCCTGACAAAGTCAATGTTTCCCTCATTTACATAATTGTCAATGGAGGGCTTCCCTTCTCTGAGGAAGTCATATGCAGCCGTGTCAAGTGGGTTAGTGTAAGCAGCTATCTTTAGGAGCCCCGCCGACCTCTGAACAGCCACCCTGAGGATCAGAGAAGGAGCAGAGGAGGAAGTGGGACCGAGTCCCTAATCATTCCTCTGCAGCATAATGAGACAAGGACTCGAAGCCCTGACACGCAACTACACTTCAGTCATTATGGGCCCGGAAACCTCTCATACTGGATTAAAGCTGCTGTACTCAAAACACAAAGATCAACACAAACAGGACAAACACTTTATAGCCACGTTGGCAGTCTGGGTTGAATGCTAACACACCATGACAATGCTAATATGCTTGCAAGGTATAATGTTTACCATATGCATCATCTTAGTTTAGTTCATAAGCATGCTCACGTTTGCTAATGAGCACAAAACACATAGTATGACTGATGTCATTCATTTTGCAGGCACTTGGTCATAAACAAGAGCATTAAACAAACTGAAAATCTGACCTGATGATGTCACTAGATGAAAAGCTGAGGGATCATCAAAGCTAATACAATTCATCCTGCAGGAGTCATGAATGTCTGAGCCACAATTCATGCTAATCCGTCACCTAGCCGTGCAGATTGACACAAAATAACACAGATATGTGAACTTAATGGTGATGCTAGGGGAGGAGTGAAAGGATCGATTCATCCTCTGGGGACCATGAATATATTTCAGCCTGTAATGACCAGCATTGCCTCCCCACGAGCCAGGCTACAAACAAGGCCAAAAACAATTACTTTAAGTACCTACAATTTGTTTTGACTGCTTTTCTAAAAAGCTGTTGATTGCTTTTTTAAACTACCCAAAAGTTATGATTAAAATTATAAAGAAAATGTAGGTTTTAGGTTTAGGTCATATTTGTGTCATATTTTTTTAATAAGGGATCTTATTTCATCAAAAAAGCACAGCACAGTTTCAAATGATCTATATGAGGTCACACAAGAAAGCATCAAATACAATTGCACAGGTTAAATGCGTCTTTTCAACTACAGCAGTTTTTCTCAATTTGCTACAACAGGATAAGCCTCAGTAACATTTTCCCGACATTAAGCAAATGTTTAAAAAGGTGCTGACACATCCAGACTCCCAAACTGAAATGAGCTTGACTTCAGGGTAGTGTTGCATACTTCAGACAAAGAGAGGAAATAAGAGTTTAATTTCACTGAGAGAATAGAAGTGACACCGGTGGAGAGGGATGATGAGATGTCCTGCTCAATACAACCCGTATTATTTTAGCTGCTATGTTTGATTAACTGATCAACCTGCAATGCTCTTCTTGCTGGGGACACAGAGAGGAAATACCATCAACCATCAAAGCTGCACCGAGATAAGTTCTTTTGTGAGGCTGTCGTGTTGGAGAGGGAGAATTAGTTTCAAAGTGGAAATTTTATCTTTTCAAGGCAATTAAGACAGAAAATGACATGAGATTCAGCCCAATGGCTGCTGCCGCTGCCCATTGGCTGGCCTGTTTCTGACGTCATCGAGCTGTGGTCAGGGAAAAAGAGACTGGATTTTTCCTCAGGATGTTGCGCAGTATAGCCCATGCTGAAATTAAACTGCAGTATCACTCTCAAACTCGTCCTGTCAGAGTATTTGAGGCATGTGCATCAAACCGCACCAGACCACATCTCACTGCACCAGTTCTTTACTGCTTTAGCTTGAAATCAACACATCAGTCTGATTACAGAACATAAGTGTGTATCTAAGTGTAACTGCAGATCTAACAAATACATCAACAAATAACAAACATATATGGTCTCTAACTGCGCACACGCTATATGCTGCTTGTTGCACACTAGACGTAGGTTTAGATAAAGACTTTGAAACCCAGCAGATAAATGCTTTGCTTCACATTTTGCCCCTCACACTATGATGAGTTCTGTTGGTGAGTTACAGAGGAAAAGGGAAAAGGGCCTGTCAACCGAGCAGGACACGCATGAGGTGATTAGCACAGAGCTGATATCTCGTCAGGGCTCTAAGCTTCCTCTTTAAGGTCACAGCTGTGCAGAGAACCATTTTTTGAACATCCCAACAGGCCAGCGAGGAGGATGGCGCCCAGCCACCCAGTAACCAATTGGAGAAGCTGAATGCTGTGAAAAATAGTCAGCAATCCCCCGAACGGCCGGCTGAAATATCTGTGTTACCAACATGCTATTTATAGAGTTTATTCTAGGTTTAGAAACCAGAGCGACACTTCTGTCCAATCAACTGCTCGGTACAGTACAACTCATGGAGTAATGGAGGCCAAAACCAGAGAAAATGTCAAACTGTGGAATTATTTTTGAGATGCTTCAAAGAAATTACAAACATGACTCGTATTTGTCACGGCAAAATATGGTCGGACTCTCTCAAACCTGTACTTTCAGCGTCCCCATCCTGGATTCAATTCGTCTTCGATGTGCCAAAGCTATATTAAATTATAAGTATGGTGATATTCCACATTTTCTCATGAAAACAACATCGATGAATTGATCACACTGACAAGTACTGTGCGTGCATCCAAACCCTGATATATGGTATTCCTCTGAGCCACAGAGCTCCTCTGCTGGCCAAATAAAACACATCAGCGAGCTGCGCTGTTGCACTGGGTGACATGTTCCATTATTAAGACAAACCTGGGCCCTGTTGTTGTGTTTTCAAGTCAGTTCCACATGCGCCGTCCTGCAACTGTAGCACCTCACTAGAGTAAGAAATCCACAGCTGAATATAGTCTTCGGTAAACGCACCATTTACTCCTGTTTGGGTAAGATTAGTTAAGAATTACAGTCGCTTCGTGATAATATTAAACCTAAATTAAAAGTATATTTTTATGACCTGTTTTTAAAGCTTTACATCCCCAGTGGGAAGAGATGAGCTTGGGCATTGTTCCTTTAGGTCTTTTTGTTGACACCAATATAAAAGACAAGATAAAAATTAGAATATCTCCTGCCTTAGCTTAAATCTTTAGAAGCTTTATATCTTGAACTTTGCCACATTGACTGAAAAAAAACTAAAATGATTCTGTAATTTTATTAAAAATTCCCTGCAACTTAGTGTCATCATACTGTTATCATTCCAAAGTCAAAGCCACAAGTGAATTTTCACAACCTAAATATTTTAATTATTTAACATTTTAATGGTGCCTCGGTCTTAAGAGGAGAATCTCAGAACACGAGGAGCGACGTAAGAGTTGAACAGAAATGATCCTGAGGTATCATAAATTCTGTATCTTCTGTTTTTAATTGGAAAAAAAAAAAATGCACCAGGCAATCATAGTGGCTAAAAAGGTGGAAACAGAAAATATGAAATGTCATGTAGCCATCAGAAAAACAAGTAAAAATGATTAATCTAATATCTGGATTATTAACTAGATCAAAAACATATTTTGCATTACTTTAAAGTATTCACAATGATATAATAAATCAAATAACAAGATAAGAACAGTTACCCAACAGGTGTATCCATAAGGAGCAGACATGTGACTTAGCCAGTATTTACTCATTTGCCCAGACACTAAAGAGCTACACAAGTTAGTTTACATGCAGCTTGCTATACTGTTGACACAGCTCATCTCTTAAGATGACCTCGTGCTCACTTTGTGGCACGCCCTGCAGACATATTGCACACTGTAGAACATATGCTCTGTGTACATACAGCCCCCACCACCTCCACCGCCTGCCTGAAACGCTTTTCGAGCACACATCTCCTCAGCGGACCGGACCGAGCTCTAGCAGAGCGGCCGGGCAGCAGACGGAGGAGGCAGCGTGTTAGAGCCCGGTGACTCAACAGCATCTCACCATAAGGGCATGATGGTGAGTGACAGATGCAGAGGTGGGAGGGAAGAAGGCAAGACAAGTGACAAGCTAGAACAGGATCACGGCTCCTTTGAAGGCAGCTGGGCAGGCACACACAGAGCCCACTAGAAGAGGGAAGTGACTCAACACCCCAAGGACTTCAAATTACTTTTCTACAACTTAACTCTCCTCTTTCAGCCCACACAACTCCAACACTGTTACCACAAGTTAACTCTCAGCTGGACAATTTTCAGAGCAAGTGACAGTTAAGTGGAAGCCTGCGACCACTGACTGAGGAGTGTGCTGTAATGTGCAGTCTTGATTGTGTCGGTGTGGAGGAGGAGGAGCAGGAAACAGCACAACGTCTCTCGTATTTCAAACGCCGGAGCGAGTAAGTCAGGCTGCTTTTATGTCAAGTTGCAGAACAGGAAAAGAAACAACACCGAGTGAGGTTTTCTCTAGACCGAGTTGTAATTATTATTCGTGGCAGAAACCGGAGTGAGGAAAGTTCAGTGAGAGTGCATAATTTACCACGTATCACCTAATAATAAGCAGCAACGTCAGGCACTCTCAGGATTGCATCATGGACAGAAAACAAAAACAGCACTTTGGTGCCAGAGAGCTATTGTGCTTCCATTTTGGGGGAACGAGCTCACATGTATAATCGCTGAATCAATAAAATAATTAAAACAACTTCAACAGACGCTCCGTGGAGCTTGTGTGCACTGAGAGCTTATTTTCCACCTCTGTATGCTTCAAGCAGATGGTTCCTGACATTGCTGAAAGCTTTTGCATCATCCTGTGGCTGAAAGTGAACATATGTAACATTGGACACTGTATCATGATGGTGCAATGACATGCACTGCTAAGCTGTTTAACCTGAATATGTTGTGCAATATTACTCTGCTGGAGGGAGTGTCAAGAGACACAAGCAAGACTAATTCTGAAAGCTCTCAGGCCTTTAATTCATAATTTATCTAACCATGCTTTGATTGGTAATGCCACTTATGTAAAACTATACTTTAATATTTCAAAGTCTGAATAACTGAAACTCTGACGGTGTCATTTGTGAGAATACAAAGCCCAGAATTCTCTAGTGTTAGAAAAATGAGCAGAATCAATACATTGACACTCCCGTACATCAACTCCTCTGGAAAAACTGCCCCCCCCCCACACACACACACACACACCCCTCCAAAAAAGCTGATTGCTCATGAGGACAATAAGCCCTTTGTCTGACACTTTGTCGAACTGAACGGACTGCACCTTTGAAATTGAGGTTGCGAGTGCATGGGACGCGATCATCAACCACCACAAGCTGTAGCAGCACAAGCATTCTTGGTGTACCCGCACAGAGAGAGCGAGAGAGAGTGTGTGTGTGTGTGTGTGTGTGTGTAAGTGTGTAAGAGAGAGAAGCATGCGACTTCCTCTACTACCAGAACCAACTATTTCACAATGAAAGTGATAAACTGTCTTGTAAGTTGAGGTGCTTGTTGTTTTCAGTGGTAAAACAGCTTGATTTCTGTGTGTGTGCGTGAAAGTTGCAAGTACAAGGAGCTGCTAGTGGACCATAAATGAAAGGTGTGAATAAAAGGTCAGCTGCCTGTGTTCTGCAGCACAGGCCACTCTGCAGAACAGACTGCCCAGATGTGGCGGCTAGGCTCATTTTCCGGCATTTCTCAGAGAGGGATCAGAAACTGTGACGCTGCTCTGCGGTGTTATACTGTCACAGCACATGAAGGTGCCGACATTAAGCCGGGAAAGCCTAGACGTCACTCAGCTGCCTTTATATAACAGTGTGGCACTGAAAGGCAACAACAGCTTTTGTCATTTCTTATAATTAACAGCACGTAAAAAGGAAGAATTTATGCTCTAACGAGCACAGTCACATCAATAAGTTTAATCTATTGCTACAGGGACAAGAAAACTTGCGCCGTTATCCCACTAAAGGCTGATTAACAAGACGAGTCAACTTTATGTTTGAAAGGACGCTGCCATTTAAAAGGATAAAAGCCCATAACCAAACCAAAACATCTGACCTCACAGCAGGGTCGCCACATTTTCAGTTGCCAAGTTATCTATAGAAGTAATGAGGCAAGACACACTGTCATCATGTTTTAATTATGGGCTTGATTGGATGGCGAACGCCTAACAGATACTTATCAGATGTTTCTAGAAACCAGCAGTGATTAAACTCCCTCCTCCATCCCACTGATCCAGAGACCGATCAAGTGTGCAAAACCTCCCCAGTCCCACGGAGGAGTGTGATGTCTGAGTCAAACGCATCCCAGCTCCCTCCTCCCTACCCCCGGCATGTCAGCGCCTCCTCCTGCGAACACATGGAGCAGTGCGTTGGCAGCAAACTGACAGAAGATCATGTCAGTTTCAACTGACTTTGACCCCCTCGTGTCCAGACTAAGATGTACACTACTGTGAGAGCGCAGGCGCACAGCAGAGATGCTGATTTAGGTTAATGATCCTGCTGATAATGAGTTCCTGCTAACTACCCCTCAGAGTCAAACACCGTGCATGCATGTCGGTGGAGGCAGGGTGAGCATACCACCCGCAAAACAGCTTTGAACGGACGCTCCCTGGAACAAAACACCCAGGCTCACTCGGAGTCCTTGCAGTCAACTACAAAGTCTGCGGTTTGCGAGCAGAGAGGAAGGAGCCGTTTAGCAGCCGTACATCACGCTGCAATGACATGCACTAAAATAGACAACAAACCCGAGCCAACTTTATGTGTTTTTTTTTCCCCTTTTTTGGTTTGTGGAGGAGAAGCTTGAGTGGATGACCGCCATACATTAAGCCCCAAAAGGGAAAAAGGGTATTCCCTCCCTCCAGTGTTTATCTGTCATGCGCTCGTACAAGGCAGGAAGTTCACAGCTAAAAGCGAAAGATGTTATCTGTGGCAAGACGTCGCTTTTTTTCCATGAAGTCATCACAAGCCCCTGGGTAGAGTGGCTGGGTGCAACAAAAGGGCTACTGTTTGACTGGCACAATATGCCGCTCTACTCCACAGCTTGGCCGCACATGCAAATGACAGGCCGGGAGGGAAAGGTGTGGTGGTGTCAGGTCCGAGCTGAACAGGAAAACACTCACGCCAAACACCGGCTGAGAGTAAAAAATGGTGAAGATGTCCGGGGGCCCTCGTGTGTGTGTGTGTGTGTGTGTGTGTGTAGGGGAGCATGCTGCATGAGCTACGCTGCTAGGAGAAACTGCTCACCTGAGAAATAGCAACTGGCATTAATGCTATTTTGACAAGAGCAGTGTCTGAAGATTTAAAATTATTCAAAAGTACCAATGTATTAGAATTAAGATAAAGTACTATAAGTAAAACGTTATGTAGCATGCTCCAGAATTTCAGAATAACATACATTATAAAAATGTGTTATATCCCTGTTGAGTAAATGTCACTGGAGCTCATTTTAATTACTGTATATACTGCTGGGCAGCTTCGCCCTCAGGCATCAATAAAGTCTCAACTTATTTTAAAATAACACACAATAGACTGTTCAGTTTATCTACAACAAACTGCGGTTCTATTTTTGAATCTGACCCTGCGAGGAAACCATCTTACAGAGCACGAATGTAACGGAGCGAAAAGTGCAGCATTTCCTTCTGAAGCGTAGTGGATTTGTAGTATGAAGTACCAGGAAATGGAAATACTCAAGTACAGTTAAAGTGCCTTAAAACTGTGCTATAGAACAGAAGATGAATGAACGCGCTTAGTTACTCTCCACCACTGGACTATAAAAATAAGTGCTTTGTGATTTTGATCAGTGTAAACTGGTGTATATCGGATGACTACTTCCCTCTGTTATCTCGTAATATGAAGTGGAAAATATACGCCATGTGGAGAACAACTGTTGAAAGTGAAAACAGGTTGTTCAAGATTTTCTGTTTCATTATCTTCAGCACCTCATCTTCTTCCACTCCGGTAGCCTGAGCCCGGCCGCTCTGCACTTCCTGATCCCTGCGTGTCAGCGAGGGATGTGGGTCTTCAAACGCGCGCTCGCGCACACCAGCGGCACATTACTGTGTCGATACTTAAGGGAGTCGGGGGCGCTTGCAGGTTTGTTTTCAACGAGAATAAAGCGTTTCTTGAGTGAACTGCTGTATGTGCCACCTGACATAGTTTCAGACCGAGCCCTGACATGAGGCGACCTCAGGGGACGCGCTCACTGAAAAGGTCGCGCTGGATGAATTATTCCAATCCATCCACGGTTTAATTAAATAGTGTGTGTGTTTGCACCGATGTCTCCCCTGCCCAGGTGGGTCTCTGTGTATCAACTTTAACACGCGCGTTATGCAGTGAATGATTCCAATGCAGGCATGTGCATCAATGAATGTACCATGTACATTTCCACTGACTGTGCGCCCCAGGGAATATCACTGTTGTTGGGTTTTTTTTACGCACACGATTTGCAACAGCCTGACGTATGACGGCAGTAGTTGGATTTCCTGGCAAATGAATCGATGCAGGCTGTAATACGCTACAGCTATGAACTGATGCACATTCTAAATGTATATGTCCATATCTGAAAGTACTCACCGTTCGGTCCATATCTCTCCAGATGGACTTTGACTTGTTCCAGAGTTAGCCCAGTGTTCTCGTTCACACCGAAGTTGTCTAAAACTTCAGTCGCCGATTTAGTGTGCGCATTTTCCATCTTGGTGGACTGGGCTTAGATAATCAGATCGAAATGCATGTAGTTGAGTAACATCTATTGTGGCAATCGGCAGGGTGCGCAGGCTGGGGGGGGGGGCGGGGGTCGAAACAGCAGTAATTTCCACCGATGGGCGTTGAGGCGACTGAGTCTCGGTCGGTGTGCTCTGTCACCTGTCCCCCCTGAAGAAAAACCTCCGGGTCCGCGGGTACAGACGCTGTTGTTGCTCTGCTGGTCGACTGCCGCTGCTAGTTCATCTCCATCTGAAGGTGTGCTGAGTCTGTGCCGGGGCGGACCGCCTCTCCGCTGTTGAGCACTCCCTCCTGCGCTCTCATTGGCTGCGCGTACCTGAGCGGAGGGTTGAGCCGCCTCATGCAACCACTTCAAACATTTTCCTTCAAAACAGGATACATAAAAGCTCTGTCAGGGCTCGTGTTTGTCATAGTGCAGGTTGTTCACTTGGAGTCAGGTTGGAGCTAAAGCTCCCACGTGACGTCATTTTATTCCTCCTTGCAGGGCAACTTATCTTTTCCCTTGGAGACTTCATCACAGTCAGCTGCACATCAGCGCCCCTGCAGCTGAAGGAGACACAGTGCCTTGCTCAAGGACACCATTAAAACAGTGCTTTTCACGCCCTCAGCAGCCAGACTGCTGCTGCCTATGCGAGACTTGTGCAGAGTTACAGTACTGGTTGCATGCACTGTGAGCTGAGTCCCCAAAGTAGCCCTGCAGGCCAGTTGCACAGAGATAAGGTATATCAAGTCATTAATACCAGTTTAGGTTTTGGTCTGAGACTAGGCTAGAAATGCAAATCACAAATATAAGACTGATTTTAAGCTAAGAGAGACAGTATCTGTACTCCCCAAGGCTATGTTCCACTGCGAAGTTGTCCTCATAAATGACAAAAAAAAGAGAAAACTATAGCCTGTGCATTACATTCAAAGGAAGAGAGGAGAGCAGCTAACTAATAGCTTTTCAGTATGATTTTAGTTTGGTTTTAAATTCAGTTAATTAATGTATTTGTGTACTTAAAGAAAAAAGGGAAGCAAACGTCCAGTAATTGCCGAATCTTTGCATTCATTCTACAAGTTGCAGGTCATTAGAGGGAGGCCTTCGACATTGTTGAGAGAAGCATGCAGCAAGTGTTAGCTGTAATTCTCACTTACTACAGGAAGTACAAAGAAAGTAACGCCCCGGCTGAGTTTTTGTTCTATTTTGGATTTTTAGATATTTTTTTTTACACAACAGAGGTCTCAGCACTTTTGCAATTGACATGTAAGAAGCCAAGAAACCATGGTTTTATTATATTTATTTCTGGAAAATACAGTTAAAACAATTTATTATCAGTGTACATAAAAAATAAAATAAAATAGGAGGATATGCATTGGGAAAACAACAAATACCATGAACACATATGCGATGCTGGTGGTGTCCTGTCACTGGGGAAGAGGGCTGGATATTCAGAGCTGCACAACAGCAGCTAAACAGAATCTCTCAAACTCTTACAGCTGTGCTCTCCGTCCTTGCAATCCTGCCAGACTGTTCTCTCAAGGAGACCTGGCAAGAGCATCTCAAGTCCATTCTTGGCTGTCCTGGTATTGAAAAACTGCCTTTGAGTCCTCAGGACCAAGGTTGAATACCACTGCTACAAAAGATGTTTGCCAAAAGAGGGTCTGAACCCAGGAAGTCCCTTTCCAGTCACAATGTGAATAAAACATGACTTAACAGCCCATAAAAATATGTCCAGCATGGCCTAGGAAATAATAGGAAATAATAGGAAATGAAACAAATATAATGTATAATTTGAAGTACTTGCAACATGATGACTTCTTGTTTATCAGTAAGAAATATGTAATGGTGGAAGAAGCAGTCAGACCCCGTACTAAAGTAAAAGTGCCAATAAAACAATGGGAAAAACACTTCTGATTTCAAAAGCTTATTTATTTATAGTGACTAAAACTGCCGAAACATTATAAGCAAAATTTCCGGAAAGTATCAAAAGTAAAAGTACTGGTAGACTTTACATTCTTTGATCACTGACATTAATGCATGAATACATAAGCAGCATTTAACTGCTGTAGCTGCTCGAGGTGAAGGTGTGTCTAAACTACTTTGGTCCTGTGGTGCCCACCATACGGAGCCCCACCCCGACACTGCTTTCCATAAATGACTTAAAATTGTATTCTTTAAGGGTTTTATGGTTTGTTTTGTTTTTCTATTGCAGAACTTTAACTTTAACATAAATTAGAGATACTCAAGTAAGGTGCACGTACCTGAAAATTGTACTTTAATTTTAGGACTGCCAACGACTGAAAGCATATTATTTGAAAAAGGTAATCACCATTCATACATTCATACATGTGGTATGAAATCATATTCAACTTCCTCAACTGGATGAAGGGTTTTATCAGATGTGCCTATACATTGGTGCAGTTTAATACTAGCTCATATTCATTAAAGGCATTTTTGCGTACCGTCAACTCAAGTGCAGGGAATGTGCTCCTTTTTAAAATGACTTCTCATCCCCTCCCGGAGCGTTATGGGATCTAGGGAACAGCAAAAGTGCGCCTGAGATCACCCTTTTTCTTCAGAGAGACCTATAATGAATAGCTTGATCACAGATAGCTGGACAGTCCTCTCCTCACTCCTCCTGTTAGACTATAAAAAATTCACAACTTTTAAAATAACACCAGGGGCAACACAGTGCCAAGGGCTATTTGACAGTTTAACCCCCGTCATAAATGTTCCTTTTCCTGAGACATCATGATTGCATCCCGGTTACTAAAATAATTCATTTCTACGAATCTATAGTTTTTGACAGATCATTTACGCACAAATTCGCTTTCCTTGTTTATTGTGGTCCAACACATTCATTTTGGCCCATTCCAGCAACCTGTTTCCTGCAGAAATACACAGAATTACAGCAGCAACATATCAAAATGCTCCTTTCCACTTTTCATTACCCTGGCTGATTGTGTTCTGGATAAACTGGTGCCTCACAGGATCAGAAACAAGAGCAAGTCTGCTCCTCAGTGTACACAAAAACATTGCTTTGCATATCATTTTCCCAAGACCCAACTGAGACTTGAACTTCCTGGAAAAACTGTCACTTCCTGGAAAACAGTAAAGGTGACCTTAGGCGACATGTACAGTAGAACCGATGAAACCTTTACACATTTGTGAACACCCCCTTCCTTCTGTGCCTGTGATCAAATCAAACACCTCCTCTCCTTTTACCTTCAATCCTATTGGTGGAAACTTTAGAAACATACCTCACCTTGTTGTGTTTGCCATGGCTGCTCCTGTGCCTTCACCTTGTGTTTACATGATGTTGCATTTCATTAAAGAAATTTGGAGTTTAAAATGCCCTACAGCTCATGACTAGGGAGCCCAATGCAGAGTTGGCCTTTAAGAGGGGAAATCAGCAGTTTATTCATGCAGTGGTGGAAGTTTAATGAATTTAGCCATTCATCATTGACTTGGGAAGAATTAGCCAACTAAATGCAAGTAGGGAAACCAGTGCTCCAGATTTCCCTTCCATCACTTTATCCTGAGTGTCAGGTTACTGCAGCACAATCTCCCCACAGTATGCAGACACTGAAATGGGTCTACTGTTGGAGATCATAGGCACTGGACTGGGACCTCGTTGGGCACAAAGTATAAAAGGAACAAGGTGCTCCAATTCTGTCCTCACTCACAGCTGGCCTCTTCTCTCATAGCAAAAAAAAAAAAAAAAAAGTATTTATATCTGGAGCTTACATAACTTTGAGAACTGCTGTCTGGAGGATGGTAGCTGGCTACGTGAAGTTCTAGGGTGCTAAGTGCCTACAAGCGCCCTCTCATAAGCTTTGGAGGTTCTGTCTTTGCCTCTGCGTCAATATTCAGATCCGAAGATTTCTATTTTAAAAACCAGACCTCACTACAGCTATCCACAGATCCCCAGCAGACGCTCGGGCTACAACCACAGGCTCCACTTCTTCTGCTCGCTGCCCACTCACACGCAGCCACTGAGATTAGCGTTAGTCATCATCAGCATCGACTTATGGTTTGAAGTTGGAACATGTGCATGTGTGAGTGTCCATGTATGTGAGTTAAAGCCTTTGCATCAGCCCACAAGGTGACATAAATTTCGAGAGAACCCCTTCTGTGCCCGAACTCTCATGAAAAGGAAATCCCCACCCCGGACCCCCTCTATGGCTCACTCCCTCTTTCCCTCCCTCTCAGTGGTACACACTGGGGGACTGTACTAGTCTCAGAGCCAGTCACACAACATTTTCCACACAGCACTGTCAGCCTTCCAATAGCATTTGCCTTCCCCTTTTGCTTGCAGCTTTCATTTGCATGAGGGAAATGAGCCGTGGCCTCCCAAGCACAAAAAAAAAGCAAGCATTTCCCTCCACCTTGCATGTGATGCTTCCCCAACAAACTGTACCTCCGTCTAAGACAAGGCACGACATTCTCTGCGCACCTGGAACAGAATTCAGCTTTTTACATTTGAGATGAAAACGAGATTATTTTGAATTTGACTCTTGAAAGCAGCAAGCTATTTTCAGCTATTTCTCAGCGCTGGGCGCATTTCAAACCTCTACTATGCCTGCACAAAAGGCCAGAGTGTTGGGGACAAACAGCTGCTTCTGCCATTGACTTTGAATCAAGGAGACGTGATGCAAGTCAAAAAAAAAAAAAAAAAAGTCTGGAGCAGCTGTACCTGACAAGCAGCCCAAGTGGCGAGTCAACCCCACCCAGACGCCTCGCCATTAATAAACCTCTTCCCTCTTTTGTCCTTTCTCGTTCCCCTCTCTTCCCCGTTTGGGGGCTCTGCACATCTGTGAGAAAGTCATCATTTCACAGTCTGGCGCAGCAGGATGCCATGCAGCCTGTCAGCCCCAGGAAGAGAGAGGAAATGTTTTATGTCAGGGGAGACCTGTCTGCTTTTACACCGTCTTAATACCAACTCAATATTTTAAATACAGCTCTTGAACGATGTTTGAAATGGCACTACACGCCTTCGATATCCAGCATAAAAGAGGCCTCGGGGTAGCTTTTTAAGCATCAGAAATAATTAGCAACATGGTACATCTCAGTAATTTCCCCATTCAAGATGAATGGATAAGTGGATCAGATTAACCAGTTATTCATTCTTTGTACTATCTGCCTTTGCAGGAAGCTGAAGAAATAGAATCCATCCCCCGTTTCCAAGAATCTGACCCTGCGACCATCAGTAAAACTGAGTTTGTGCAGCTCAGGAGTTACTTTAATTATCTTAATGTTGTGCAGCAGCAATGCTTTTGATGTGATCTAACACCTTTAATTAGACAGTTTCACAAGGCAAGTTGTCTCATTACTTGCAGTGGCGTCACTTTTCAAAAGAGATGTCAATACCAGACGGAGGGCTCAGTGTTTTAGAAGTTCTAAAATCCAGACCTACAGTACTTAACTTTTCCATTTTCTTTGGTGGGTGTCAGTTTTCCACAGTTCTGAGCGCCAGTCAATAAGCTTCAGGCTCCATTTTGAGGTTGGTTTCCTATCAGGGTGGGTGCTCCCTGTTGTTTGCACCCTGCTCACTGGTCAGTGTACTTTGTGCTGAACATATTTCAGCCTTGCTACTCTTGACTTTTGGGTCTTATACAACAAGAGTGGCAGGTAATGATTTTTGTATGTAGTTGGAGCTAAGGTTTGTTCAAAGGGCAGCTCCATTGATTTTACACATCAGAATCTATCACAGGACTTCTCCCCGTGTGAAAAAGTTGTAGAAAGCGCCTGTGGTGTCACTTGAGTCAGCGTCAGGTGGGCGTGAAAACTACAAGTCAGAACATGAAGAAATATATGAGTAATAATATGAGATGACCAGACCTCTGCAGCTGCTAATAGTATACCGCTCAAACCTCTGACCCAACTGTCCGTGGTCGAGTTGCACCCTAGGCACCAGGCATGTGAATAACAAACACAAATTGTTCTAAACTATCCATCATGAATCGGACAGTGTTACAATGCTATTCATCTTCATAGACTCACCAGAAAACAAGTCTGTTCTTTGATGATCCGCTAATCATTTCAAACCCATTATGTGAATCTATACATTCACATCAATTTGCACCTAGTCTTCACAGTGTATAAAGGGTCTTTTCTTCAGTGAGGCCAGATTTTACAAACTATTTTGTGCTTTATTGAAGGAATAGCAAACGTCTGCATGTCAAACCTTTCTAACAAAAGTGAATCAATCCCAAGTTAAAATGGCGAAATTTCCAGGTTGCATCTCTAATGTGAGCCAATACATTTTTTTTTTTTTGATACACAGTAACTGCTATGGCTACAAGGGCAATGATCAGTATTAAACTGTATCACGTCATTACACAATATTTGTTTGCTAACATTAGATAACATAAGATTGCATAAGACGAGCCACAAAAACCTGATAGTCATAGCAGACCAAATAAGCAAAACCCCTGATTGTACTGAATATAACAAAGCTGTGTTTAATCGCTTCCAACACCAACAACCAGTCGATGTTTTAAGGGAAACCAATGAAGCTACAGAACATTCAGCATTCATGTTTATTAGCATCAGTGATTTTAATAGAACTGTTGAGGCTGTTTAAGTGAACCTTTGAGTACCCTGTCCGTCATTCTCACTCTGTCCAACGCTGCTCAAATAAACCGTTTGAATTAATCAGAGCTATTCTATTGGTCTTGATATTTCTGTGTGACGTGATTAAACTGCACAACCTCTGACAGACCACTTTCTACACTTGTCACTATTCATTTTCCATTCCCCACAAAGCCAACACTTCAATTTTGGATAAGCTAGCGCCGAACTCGCACACGCACACTCGCACACAAAACACACCACCATCATCACCAGATCCAGGCACACACTGTTTGCTCCTCAATCATTTTTGGGTAGGATGAGTCACCGCGCGGCGACGGGGCTCACCCTGTCAATCAGTCCGTCTGTAATGGAATCAAACGCTGCATATGAAGCAATTACCCGAGTCGCAGATGATGTGTGCTTAAAAGGCAGCGCAGTGCAGGCCTGTGCTGAATCACACACACACATAAACAGATCAGATCCTGGCGGGGAAGGACAAGATGGAAACTATGCTCATGACTTATCATCAGTATCAGTGGAACATTGATTTCATGTTTGCACCACCTGCTGCTGGAAGACTCTTGGTTATGAAACAGCAAATCAACAAAAAAGGAACACAAGACAAAGCTGATAATGACTGTAATTAAGACATTTATCACCAAAAAAAAAACCCCCAGCCAAACATCAGGTATCATCTTCACAAATGAAGGGTTGTGTTGATTATATGTTTGATATCATTTTCATTGAATATTTCTCAGTTTATGATGCTGGTCAGACGAAATAAATAGTAAAAAGACATAGGAAGGACATGATGACTAATGAACTGTTAGAATGAGCGAGTAGTTCCAAATCTCAAAGACTATACAGTAGATAATGAAGAGTTAGAGCATTAGAGACACTGATATATATAATGAATTGATTATGTACTAGTGTAAATAAACTCAAAGAGGTGACCACAGAGCTGCTGTAACTCCCAACAAAATGTCTCAACATCAGCAGGGATACTTAAATAATTAAAAGAGCAATGTCATTTAGACTGGCTTTTATTGCCACTTATCAAATAATAAAACTTGATATATCGTGTGTGTCGATGGCAACAACTGTACAGTCCAACCACCACCAGGAGAGAAAGGCCAGGACATTAGCTGCTGTCCCCAAAGTCCAGCTGAAATATCATCAGCTGTTAAATTCTGACTGAGAATTTGTTTGTGTGTGTGCAGACCCTCACACAGGTTAGCGTAAGCATGTTAGTGTGTAGTGGGTAAGCTTTCCACAAATGGTCAGCTACACCTCACTGTCAGCTCTAAAAAGTCTCACTATACTACCTGCTCAACACCAAACAGCAGATAGACACAGTTCGAGATGAGCTGAAGAACATTTAGCAGCTACAGAGCCAGATATTTCCCCCAGGAGTTGGTGGTGACCAAAAACGGAGCTAAAAGAGAGTGAATATTGCACTTTCATTCCTCAGGTGGATACAAACATGACTCCAAATGAAGGCTACTGTTGCCCTGAAACTACTGCATGAGTAACAATCATCACACCTCATTTCTGCTGTCTCAAACTGCCCAAAAATCAGCTACTGCAGATTCAAAGGCCTTTGATATATGTTAATACATTATTTTGATTTTCTCATGTGCACGTTCTTCTTTTACCCGCTAAAGCAAGCGTTGCCTTTGTAGTGTTGAAATGCTTCAGCGACATTTTAGCTTCACAGGCCCAAAGCAGTGGGAAAGACCTCTCTATCACAGTGTTATAATTCTTGTGTCTGTGCCTCAGAGCTCAAGCCACAGTCCAGTCAGCCCACAATCAAATCAGTGGTCTCTAAAGCAGCCTGTGCCATGTAAAATCACTGGCAGACATCCCTGAAAGACACTGTGTGCTTAGTTAATGTAGACGCTACATGCATTTGAATTAAAAAGAGAGAGTGAGATATATATTAGAGGATATTCAGAGACAAAGTCAGATTCCTCACATTTATTGACAAACCACTTTAGTTTTGTCCGGTTCACCCGACCACTTTGTCTGGTGTTTTTCTTTTGTATAATCTATGGTTTATTCAGACACCCCAGACATGTTGTTTATCAAAACCCTCTCACCTTAGCCGAAGCCCTCACTGAGTACTTCAAACGTTACAGAAAATGATTAACTGGGACCCAAGTGTGCAGTCAGTAACTATGAATCTGAGCAGCTTTTGCTCTCCGTGAGAAGCCTGGAAACCCCACGAATCTAATTTTCCTCTGTCACTAAGACATACAGCCTGGATCCTGCTAGTAACAAATGGGAGAATGAGTTTGTGCATACAAAATACATTAACATTGAGATGCACTTGATTTTTTATGGGAGTAATTACCCATCTGAAACAGAAAGATATGTTGTATCACTGTTAAATCTCCCAGTCACCTTTTGTATCAGTTTGAATTCCTTGTCAGAATTACAGAGCTGTAAATCAGCATCAGCAGATTAGGAAGCAGGACAAATGGACTGCTAGAGTCAGTGGTCACAAATACATAATACTTTACTTTTCCAGGACAAAGGAAAGACAACGGTGAATAATAAATGTTGACATTACTCCCCTGTCCAGCTGATGGATTGAATTTGGTTTCCACGTTTGCTCTTTTAGCTTGTCCTAGGCCCCAGCCTGCTAATGCTATTAATAGCAGCGGTGATCAACCTCTGAGGGCTCCTTCTCCTCAGCGCTGGTTTGACAGGTCATCTACACCAATTAACTCCAGCACGAAACGCTGTCAGCAAGTGCAGAGGTTTCACAACTCTGGGCTTTGACATGACATTACAGCTGCCGGTATAAATATCAAGACTGAGCAGCGATGAACACGTTCACGGGTCTGTCTGTGTGCTTTGAAGGGTGCCGTCATATACCCATCAGGAATATTCAAAGACAAAAATGGAGAGGATTCTGATTTTGGTTGGAAGGAGAGAGAAGAGACTCTACTACAAATTAAAGAAGTGATGATTTGAAGAATAACACTCGCTTCATGCAATAATAATTGTTTTTGAAAAGTCACTTCTGCTCCAGTGTGGGTCTCCCGCCTCTTCTAATCATGTCTGCACACTGATCATCACCAAAGACAGACTGGGCCATTAAAGAGGATCAAGTGGCGGGTCGCCCATTCCCCCAAGGGCTTTTATGTAAATTACAAATGAACACGCTTCTCCACATCACAACAGACAGAGCACAAACAACAACGGAGCCTGTCACTTCCTGTCAGACAGCTCCAATTACCAATCAGTGACCTGGGAAATAGACGGGGGGAGGGTGGGGGAGAGAGAGAGGAGCAGGTGATGCAGAAAGCAACAACGCATGATCCAAATGAAGGACAACACTAGGAGCTGCTGACACTGTTTTCACATCAGATCCTTTGAGGCTCTCTTAACTGAGTTTAGGTTGGTTTTGGTGTCCATCTTGGTGTTGCTTGTGACTACCCTGCACCCAGGTTACGCTCTTGCTGAAAGCACGCAATCACACAATCATAAATGTTATCATAAAAACGCAAGCTATAGACACTTTAAATGCAAACAAACCCCCCGAACAAAGACACCCGCAGATCGGAATGTACAATAAATGCATTCGGCTTTTAGAGACTCACACAGGTCGTTTGAATAAAAAGCTGCAATATCACAGGACAGGTGTGCTATTAAGGTGCAGTCAAAACCTATAGCCGACGCAGGATGCAAATCACACGCACTTATCCTGTCAGACAGAACCCGGGGCCTTCTGACACACAGTCTGACATCCACTGTTCAAGCTTCCTAACAAGGAGGCAACTCTTATTAGCCCGTCTGCACTCATAGTTGCCGTGGCAGATCCTTGACCCGGCATCCCAGGGGAGACTTTTCTGTGCGTGTGTGTCAGTGTGTGTTTTGCATGTTTGCCTGTCTGAATGAGGACCGCTGTGTCCAGTTGTGCACTGCCTCTCAAACCCTTGCGATCACTTTTAATGAGGGACAGATGGCTCCTCTCGTGCAGCACCTCATCCATGCATCATCCCTTCATCAGTCTACAGCGTAAAAGCAGAGCAACGACGGAAGCTCTGGGTGCAAAGCGTACGACCCTCTACGCAGCGTCTTCCCTCCCCAGTTAGAGTTTGGTGCTGTTGTTCAGTTTGTTGTCAGAGATGAGTCAGGCTTGCAACACGACAAACAGATGGAGCAGATGGGCGAGGATAGTAACTCTTCAGTTTGAATATCAACACTTCCCCTTTCAGAATAAATGTGTGACCTTATTCAAACGAGCTGAGAGTGACACACTTCCTCTCTTTGAGCACTGCCTCTCAGCAGAGCAGGGCAGCGCCACTGTGGGACAGGTTTTATTCCAGTCAAACACCAACGACACCACATTTCATGACTGAATTCCCCCGGGCCTGATTACATTCATAGGACCGTAAGAACAAGTTTCTCCTGTCAGTTTACCCCATTGACCTCCATGAAATATTAGACACAGGATGAGCTGTGCACAGGAAAAGTGAACATTAAGCTATTTCTTGGAAACCTTAGAAACAACCATTCAGGGTTTCAGATTTCTGGAGGAGACAAGGTGTACATTTCTATTAAAGTATTTATTTTTCAGCAAAATGGACCAATTTGAAAAATGTGAAAGGTTCAGAAATCAATGATGTTCTATTAATAACAGATCACTGAATTACAGTGAAGGTACCATTTTGTTTTACCAAGAACAAAAGACATAATCCTGCACCCTCCTTCATCTTCCTGCATCATGTTCTTCTCAATCTTGGTTGTAAATAATTTGCACCTGATTATTTTTTTTTTTCTACAAAAAAAAACATGAATTGTCTCTTCAGAGAGTCCGTTCGCAGCGTAGTTATGATGTCACAAACTCATGCTGGTACATACACGTTAACTTTAGAGGTGAGCACACAGAAACATTCCCTGCTCCAGCTGATAAAGATGAAAACAGCCTCGTATTGTCCGACTCGTCACATACATCATTCTGCTGAAGGTTGAACTTCCACATTTTTGAGTGAAAGGGGACTTTAAACTGCAGTAACTGAGTGTTTTGTCGCCACTTGTGAAGCAGCAGAGAGAAATTGTGAAAGCCATAAAGCACTGACACAACTTTTCAGGGTGAGAACGAGTGCTTTACATAAAGACAACATTTTACTGTAAACTGCTGGGTATTAACAAAGGTAATAATTAAAAACTATAAGCTTTAGCTGATCAGATGATTGGAAAAGAATACAAACCTGATATATGTATATAAATATCAAAACACTAGGAATGCTCAAACTGTTCTCGTAGTCCACCCGACAAACTGCATCCCAGGTTATTGACAGCTGATAGATATCGATATGCGCCTTGTTTCAACCACTACATTCACACCACTCAGTTTTAACCACATTTGCGTGCTGCCAGTCATGGCTACAGAGTTTTACAGTAAAGGAAAGAATAACAGGAAGGAGGAGGAGCCTGACTTCAAGGCAGGAGGGTCCAAGATGCTGTCAAAAACCGCTGGCGCTCCACTCGCACAATGCTGATGAAAATAGCTGCACTGTGGACAGCATGGACCAGTCTGAAGTGAACAGGCACAATTTCTGAACTCTGGAGAAATGCCAAAGTGAACTGAGGGTTTCCCCGAATAAACACTGCTCAGAAAAATAGCAACTGTAGACATGTTTAAGCCATCAACTGTTCTGTTAACAGTGAAAATCTGAGTCTGAGAAAACAGCTTCCTAAAATATAACATCTATGCAACGGCACGCAACATGCAACAGCAGCTGCAGACTAATCAATATTTGTTGAGTTGATGTTACTGACTATAGACTGGATCTGATGCTGTAACTTAGGCAACCATATAACTGGTGTTAAACGGTGTCTGATGTAAATGCAGCTCGCTTTTAATGCACCGCACAAACAAAAACACAGCTACCATCGGGGATTCAGGCCCAACATGCAAATCACACAGGTGACAGGCAGCTCTCATACAAACATGTGAGATGTGAAGAAAATAAATCCAATGTGAACGTTTGTTTAACAGGGCCGAGCCATACGAGACGATTCAACCTTGAGGCTGCTTAAGAATGAGTGCAGACTAACAGGCTAAAAGGCTGCGAAGTGAAGAGAGTAGAAAGAATCCTCTTTAAGAATGTAAGTGTCCCTAAAAGTGTCATATTTTATCTGCAGAACCCCAGTTTCCACTTGACCGGGGGTTGGAAACTGGTTTATCTGCTTGTCATAGATACAACCACCAACTAAAATCACCATGAATACGGCTGAAGCTACGCTAAATGATTGACACAGAGGAAACTTTGCCACTTTAGGCAAGTGCCGGCCAGAGCTAAGCCGCTTACACAAAAACTGATAAAATAGGCAGAAGAAATTGCAGGAGGCAAGTTTATATTTCAGTAAATATCCAAAATGAATCGCTCCCAGAGTCAGACGCTGTATGAAACCAACTGCGGCTGGACACAAATAAACTTTTGTCCCATTTCATTAGCAGCGTTTCTAATGCATTATTCCTACTTCCCTCCCACTTTTTTGGACTGTATTTTGTGCTCGTTTAGACAATTTGTACTTTTGTCCATGTAACAAATATAAATCGGCGAAATGGTTCGCCTCTGCAGATGTTTTTCTTTCCGATTAAGCTGCTTCTCTCATCATTTCTTCTCCGAAACTGTAGTTTACTTCATCTGCAACTGTCGCTGTCCAAGTTCTTCCGTGGAAAGAAAGTTTTCATCACTTTGTCATGTCCCTGTGTTGCTGTTGTATATTACACGTTTTTTTTCTCAATGCGCACTCGTGTAGCTCACTCCAGCTGCTCCATTCACAGTGATTTAACATTAACTTCACAAACAGCAAAATAATTCAGCTGTAAATCATAAAAGAGTCATTACCTAAACAGTCCACTGCCCTCACTACACCAGAATCTATAGCATCTGACACTTAAAATAATTGCAAGTCCTTTTGCAGGTTCCTTTTTCATCAGTTCCTTGAACAGTAAAGTGAAGTCACAGCTCAGCGGTGGAAAAAGCCTCCCTCTCTTGCCCTGTTTCGACTCCAGAGTCACCAGTGCATGCTCGGTCATGAATGTAGGTTTGTACCTGCTTCGCTTCTTGATCGTGCCTGTCTGGTCATGCTCAGCTCATGATCCCAGGCATTCCCCCTCGTCAGAGGCCGCGCAACACAGGCCGAATTTTAACAGAGAAAGAGGGGGACAGAGCGGATTATGCCGCCTTGTAATGCTTTAATGAGCTGTCACACCGTCAGACTCAGACAGATAATTAACCTTGATCATTTGTCATGTCATAATATCACTGGAAGGTTCTTCTGTGTGCCTCGACGTGGGCTGCAGAGTCGCTGACGAGCTAACGCTCCACTCTCCAGCTGACATCAGTATGTGATCTGCACGTCTCCTGGCTGCAGGTACGAAGAGATGAAGAAGAAAAAGAGGAAGAAAGGAAGTGATGGTGATGGAGGTCAGAGATTAGGCTAGCGGATGTTGATTCCCCAGAGAGTGCTGGTCCTCTGGGAAGTCTCACTCTTTTTATAGTCTCAGTGGTCAGGCCAGAAGGAGCTGCTGAGATCCCATACAACCCACCTGACACCTCATTTCTTTTTTCATTTCATTTCCTTTTCTCCATCCGTCTGTCTCCTTCTAAACGAGAGCCAGCATAATTCTCCTGTTTGTATTTAAAGTAGTGAGCTCTCCCCATGACTTTCCCTTATAGTGGCCAGGAACCTTGCTCAAATAAACACTACACATGTACTGACTCTCACTCGCTGTTCGACTCCCTGGGGGCAGCTTGGGAGAGTCACTGTTTATTTTACTGTTATCAGACATAAATGGCACTCGTGACGCATCACTTGAGATTTATGCAGCGAAGAATGCATCAAGAGAAAGACTCTAAGAGGAGGACTATGCAGCCGCCTGTTACGTAAAGAAATTCGCAAATGGAATGTGAGAAACACACACAGACGCACCCATGTGAACTGTGTGTGTGTGTGTGTGTGTACGTGTTTGCATAGTGTACAAACACACACAGGCATAGCGCCTCACAAGCTACGAGAACAGTGAGAGGCTGCATCTTGTCTGTGGGTGGGACAAGATGAGCAGACAGTCCAGCTTAACAAGCTGTGAGCTGAGCTGGAGCTCCGGCGCTCCGGACGGTGCTCTGAGGACGAGGAGGAGGAGGAGGATCGGCATGGAAACACACACACAGCTCACCTCCATCTATCTTATTCTACGGCATGTACAAACATACCTGTGAACATAGTAGTTTTCCATCAAACTCCCTGACATCCTCTGCTTATTTGTCTAAACATTTAGCTCAGCTGCACATCCTGAACTGATGTTCATATCGTGTTAAACTCTTTTACTTTCAGTGCTGGAGAGTAAAAGTATATTTACTTAAGTAGTGTAGTTTCTGTTTCTGTTGGTGTCTCAATATAAATGAATTATACAGGAGCTATTCTTTATTCAGGTTTAGATTGTGCACTTTGGTTGCTAAATTCTTTCTACCAGCTTATTTAACAAATACAACAGAGGAGTGTGTAGCGGGGTGTGACACAGGGATCAGGGCACAGGCAGTGGCTCGGACAGAGCCACAGAGCCGGCGGGGAGAGCTGTAAGTAACTACTTGCTGTCTCCCTGCTGGAGAGACAGGTAGTCTGGTGGAGTTTTGACAGTCACGACAAGTGCCAGTATGTTGTTTGCCGCCTCAGCAGAGGAGTAAATTCATGTGCAATGTTTTTTCCACTGGGGATTATCAAATTGGAGCGTCAGTTAGCCAGAGTTCTGCTTTTTATACCCGTGTAACACTTGTGCATAAAGGGAACAGGAAAAGAAGAGGTAGGACCCAACAGCAGACACCAGACGCAGTTCGACGCAGTTTAACTCCGAAACTCAGGTTTCCAGGATGGTGAGGCAGGCAAAGGGTCAAAAACAGAGGAGGCAGTCCAAACAGGCAAACAAATCCAACTGGGCAAAGGCGAGAATCAAAAGTCCAAAACCAGGCATGGTCCAGGAAAACAAAAGCAAAGATCCAAAATCACTAAGTAACACAAGGAAAGGGCCAAACTTCCTGACAAAAGGTAGAACGACAAACTGGCAGGGAGAGGGGGAACAGGCAGACTAAATACACAAGGAGCTAATTAACTGATGAAACACAGGTGACACTGAACACAGGCAGGAAAAAGTCAAAAACAGGATTAAAGACAGGAAACTGTTTCAGCATAAAACAGGAAATAACTCACCTGTATCAACATGATGCCGAACGAGAGCCTCTGTGATTATGTGTTTCATTATTACTAATTAAAGCATCTGAATTCTGTCCAATGTAGACTGTAAGAGCGCGATCGTTCTGGCCAGCAAAGGTCACTCAGCATCATCTCGTCATAAAACCTGGTGGATGATGTTGACAAAATGGGCCGAGCGGCAGAATTTCAATAAGACTGGATAAGCACGTCCTGCTGTCTGTGTTGACGGCGCCGAAAGACAAAGGTCAGGGCGAGGATACCTCCACACATTTCATACAGCTGCACTTGTCTGTCTTCTTCCTGGAGACTGTAAACTGTCTCCAAACTTGGTGAATACTCTCTCCACCAGGATCCCCTCCAGACATGATTTCACACCTCACATGTAAAAATAGTCCTCTATTGAGTAATAACTTGTGTCTCGTGTGTGTGTGGTTTTTTTTATTATTGAAAATCCTTAAAATTGCATTCACTTCTCCTTCCTCCTCAAAAAATTTGCAAGTAGTCTTTGTTTGAAAAGTTCACTTTGTGTCCAGCTCCCCTACTATACATGGATGTGAGAACAGTCTCCAATGTGCATTCATTCATTCATTCTGCACAGTGTAGCTCAAAGCATCCACCTTCAGTAAGAAACACCTACTGGACTGCAGGCTGACTGTAAGTAGAACAGAGCATTTCCTGTCGTCCTCAAGTACTTGAGGATCTGATACTGAGATGAAGCCACTGGAACTCTACATATAGGTGCATACATACACAAGCTACAAAGATCTCATGGGAGAACGCTGTAAGCTCAGAGTCTTTATGGATCTCCGCTGGAACAATCTGAATGGACAGACGGAGAGAGAATAACGAATCTGGTGCCATCTCGCTTCAGTCAGTGATTTACCAGGCACCCGGGAGCTCTGCAGTTTTTGTACAAACCAAGCTTCTTTCTCTGCATCCGGCAGAGTTTAAAGCAAAAAAAAAAAAAACACCGCCTGTACTGCAGTGCAGTGGGGGAATGTGCAAAACAATGTAAGTTCAGGGAAGGTTCAGTTTACCAAATGTGAGAAGCAATGGCACCTAAGACGTCATGGAAAGAAGAAAGAGGCTTAATAGGCGTGCTAATGCTTTTCTTATAACTGAAACCATGTCCAGCAGCACAAACAGGCAATCAAAATGGGAAGCGCACATTTTCTGCTGTTGCTCTGTGGTGTGCAGACGCATCAACAGCCCACTGAACTCAAAGCTTTTACAATTATCAGAGGAGCCTTGTGCAAGAAAGGATGAATATCTCAAATAAACACTGGGCTGCAGAGGAGTCAGATAGTTGTAGTAAAGGTGATTGTTACGGGATCATTATTATTATTTCTATCATCAACAGACACAGAATAAAAGGGTTACGGCCTGTATATAAGTTAAGCCCAAAAAACATACAATTAGGAGTCTATTTTTATTTTATTTGGACGTACTGTGGTGTCAGGGTTGCGTTGTTGAAGAGGAACCAACAGAGAGCTCAAACAGTAAATCTGAGGTTCAATCAAAGTCCCACCTTCAGCCTTTGGGATACAATACCAACTCTAAAAATCAAACTGATGCATTTTTGTCATGAAATGAAAGCAGATCACGTGTAGATCAAAAGACAATGGTGCAGTGCACAGAATAATCTTTTTCTAATCACCCACAGAAGACGTGATGGACGCTGCTCTTTGGCTAACCGGAGAACTGAGCTCTGAAATATCGGCGCAGACGTAGTGTGGAGGACGGGCCTGGCAACGTGAGGCCAGCACGTCGCTGATGACAGCATTAATGAGCAGAACACCAGCAGGTTTATTCCTCCAGATGGGAAGTAGCTCAGGAAGCAGTGGTGTGTCTGAGTGGGGGAGAAATTACTCATTAGTGGACCTGACAGTCATCTGGTGTGGAAGGCAGGTTGACTTCATACTGCCTGCTGTAAAATTGCTGAAAAGATAAACCACTTAAGAATGAATACGTTTTACACTCCAGCTCTCATTTTAACTTCCTCTGAGTTCTTATTTTCACTCCACGCTTGTTGACAGGGCCCCAGCTGGAAACTTATGTAACTCTTTCACAGGTAACCTCTTTAAAAAATTCTTTTTCTCACAACTGAATAGTTCTCACACCGAGTCAAATAATTCTGGGCACAAATTGGGATTTTTAGACATATGTGAAGCAAAATTGGACGTCAGGTTTGAGGCTGTTACTTTATGTTGTCATTCAAACCTTTTAGCTAATCTGATGGAGCAGATTAGACCGGGCCGAACACAGCCAGCTGACATGTCACGGTGGACTGAGCTTAGACTAAACACATCCAGCTGTGATATCACGCCGGGCCCAACAAATCCAATTGCAGTTTGTAAATGGAACAGAAATATCCACGTATATATCGCAGATATCAGTAGTTCAGCTCTAATGTCCAGATGACCATTCCAGATAAACACCGCGTCATTCTTCCTCAGGCAAGTGGCTTTTTACATTCATGTATATTTTTATGATGTCCACATTTGCATTTTCATATCCAGAATGATGAGTCTGCAATTAAAAAAAACACACAATTATGAAGAAATGCATGAATACTGAAAGAAACTGAAGAATATTGGGATATCATAAATGACAATGTTTAAATAAAAAAGAAAATGATGAGGTTAAGGTTAAGGTTAAGGTTATTTGAATTATTTTTTTTGTATCAATCAAAACTATGATATTATAATAGCAACATGTGGATTTTAGATATCTGTGATGGGAGATTCTCCTAGAATTCTGTTGAAGATATCCAAAATGTTCATTCTGGATATTCAAAATGCAATTGTTTAGTGGAAGACTGTTATTATGTATATCTGAAATGTTTATTTTAGAAAGAAGTGAATAACAGTTATCTGAAAAACATATGGAGTGTAGTAATCAGGCGTTCAAACGGCCACTTTAAGAATTACAGATATCTTTAATCTAGTTTTGCTGTTCTAATATCTAATATCTAGTATCTAATATCTAAAATGGGACCGCAGATATGAGTGTGTTCAATGCAAATGTTAGAGCAGGTTTTCATAGAACATGAACATAGAACATAGAACATTTTCAGGGTCTTTGAGATCAAAACTTTCATTGTTCACTGTAGACATACTGAGGACGTGCATCTCTGTCCTCCGTTGCTGCTCTCGGGAAGCTGTATGATTGGTGCGCGCAAAAGACGTCAACCGCCTTGTTTGCACACGCACTTGCTAAAGATGAAACCACTCACCATTACATAATTATCTTCCTTGGTGAGCCTCCATATCTGTTTGTCCCTTGTGATGCTGCAGCTGTTGCGCTAATCCAAATATTGTAATACTTGTTATTATTGTTGCTCTTTCAATAGTTGGGCCTCCGTCAGCCACTGGGACGCACAAAGAGCTCGATGACTGACGGAGCTGCTCTCTGCATAAAGGGTCACACTCGCTGAAAAAAAAAAAAAAGCTTCTCGCGCTTAATAAACAAACCTTCTTGTCGTGTTTTCACAGGCACATCAGCACACAGTCACTGCGCACGACACACACTCGTCCACCCACATGTTTACAGTACTAATGAAACTTACAAAGTCATTGACCTTGCGCGCACAAACACGTGTGACAAATGGGCTTGTATGCAAAACAGATGTCCACCGTCTTTCGCCTTAAATATCTCCATCTCTCGCCGATCAGAATCCCCTCCCGTCAAACACGTCAAACACTTTGGAGAAAGCGGTCGTCCAGCTCCAGATTGCACCAGCTTTGAAGTTGGGTGAGAAAAGGGCTGAGGTGTTATAAGTTAGTAGGAGGTCTGATCACCTCTATGAGAGCTGCGCTGTGAAGCACCGAAGCCCCAGAGAATTGCTGCTGCCCACGTTACAGTCTTTAAATAAAACACTGCCCTGATTATACTGCTCTCTTCCCGGCACAGAGCACAGATTCAGACACACGCAGCAGAAGGCAGCTTGCCTACATGGCCTAGATGCAAAGCCCAGCTCAGTACAGTATGGCGCAGTACAGCACGACACAAGTCGGGATGGCGACTCCACCAAAAACTCGAACAAGAGCGAGAGTGTGCACGTTACAGCATGGAGAGCCACCACCTAGTCTGCAAAACTCTGCCTGTGCAGTGAGACGGTTTCACCTGCTTCCAATGCAAATCTAAGGTCGGTTTGAAAAGTTCTTGAATGAAAGTTAATAATCCACTTCATTTGTTTTAGGCAAAAGAGGGAAATCTGTATTAAAATATGTAAAAAAAAAACAAACAAACAAAAAAACCAACAACAACTTGTTAAAAAGGCACTCCACCAATCAGCCTGCTCATCAGAGGAAGCACATCTCAGTCTGCTTCATATCTTTGGAGGCTCTTCACTGACTGAGACATGGCCCCCGGTGATGTCACCATGTGTTCCTGTTGACCTGAGAAACATCATCAGTTAATTCAACATCAGCATCTAATCGAGTGCAGCCCAAATGACCTGACGTGTTCTTGCACCGTCCATTTTATCGACAACACACTGGGGGCTGATTTGTGAGGACTTGGGGTCGACAAGCACGCAGCACACGTTGCACATCAGTTGCAATAGTGTATAACTACGCAACTGGAGTAAAGTGCTTTAATTTTCATCTTGCAGCTGTTATTGTGTCAGTAAATTTCAACTTTTTGATATTCAAAATGTTTAAATGTGTGGTTTAAAAAATATTGATTTTAAGATCTGCATATTTTAGCATTTGCTCTGATATTTTTGCAGAGGTGAGGGTGAGTCATTTCAGCAGCTAGCAGGGCGAGCGCCCAGGATGACCAGTCAGTCAACATCCATTGCCAGCCTGAGAGGAATAGTCTGACTGCTGGCTGTGATCTCTCTGCGCAGGTTTAGTCAAAGGAGTTCAATCAAAGAAGTTTGAGTCTTAGACCTGAAATGTGATGTTTGTTGCAGCCTAACTGGTTTCTCTGAAGTTGGGGACATGGTTTGTGTTTTTTATTGGTTCTTTAAGTACAGGCTTTTCCATAAAAATCAATATATGACATATATAAATCAAAACAAACACAGGAAGTGGGGTTTGTATGAATTCATTAGTGTGAAGGTGGCTGCATGTCTCAGTCGCTGTATCTAAAAGCTTTTCTCTGTTTTCTTGTGTAGGAAAAGATTACAGTACTTTGGACACTCGGACAGGCGCGTTGCAGTGTGACCACAGCTCAGCTGAGCAGGTGATGTCAGGACGAACGCTGCTGTCCCATTTGCAAATTGAGTGTACTGCGTCCTCCTGTCCTCTGGAGTCTCCTGGGCTGAACTTACTAAGCTCAAACTCTTAAGGATGCAGGTCCAAACTTTATGGAATATTGGTGAGGTACACGAAGACATTTTAGGATGTGCACTTCTGAAACAAAGACAAAACCATGTTATTCAGCGCAGCAACGTGTAGCAAGAACATAGTCATGTGCAGTCGCGGGCCCTGCGACAGTCTGTAGGACATTAGGCGATGGTTGCTCAACCTGCAGCGTGCATGTGTATTTGACTAACAAATGATGGTGAGCAGGAATGGACACTGGATGCAAAGGAGGCTGAGATAATAGAGAGTGGGACTGGTTTCCGTGTGACCTGCACACTGTAAGTGTGTGCATTGTGGCTGTTACTAAAGATTTTCAAAGAGGGACAGCCTGAGCGATCTGTTAAGGACTGAAACTAAGCTGTAATTTAGATAATAAAACAATCCAAAGGCTATTTTCCCTTTCAGAAGATCTCGCTGACACCTGTGGGCAGCAGTGGGGGTTTTTCTGATCCACCTCCAAGATGGTTTTTAAGCTCCTTATTCCTATTATGCAAATTCATAAACATGGTCCTCTGTTGCTCTGTTTTGCTTCTGTATTTATGCTCAACCAGCTCCTGAAGACGAGATAAGGAGAGTCTTAGACAGAGAAGTTTAGAGACGTGTTAGGCTTTAATTGAGCTTTGGAGTTATCAGACTCTAATTTAGATGGTAATGAGCAAGTGCAGTGGTTTCATGATATGATTAGTCCTCAGACTATTGGTGTGTGTGAAGTTGTCTCAGCAGCAGCTCTCTTGGCACGAGGCCAGCTCTGCAAATTCTCCCCGATTCTCTGAAAACATGCTGAAGCCCATTTGATGTGATGGTGATACGTAATGTCTTGTGGGAATAGATCATTTGAAAGATGTGTTAAAGGAAGTTCAGTGCGAAGGTGCATTGAAAGGAAGTTCCCCATCTGCGCTCCTTATCCCTGGACTGCATTAGAGCATGTGTAATGGAAAATGTTTCAGTTTATGTGCGGGCTCTCACACAGGTGGCTGAGACACCCGACTCTTACATGCAGTGACAAACCAGCTGCCTCTGACAGATAGCCAGAAAGCTGCTCGCTACAGCCTGAGTACATTTACTCCATTACTCTCTCTCTTTCCCTCTGCCTTCTTTGCACACTCAGCAGCCAAAGGTGACAATTTGGAGAAGGGAAATCCCAGAGAAATCATCGTCCAGCGTTATTTTTCCTCCCGGTTTCTTAATGATTTGTTTTCCAGAATCATTCCTGCTGACATTGAAGTTTCCAATCATTTTTAGCCATTAAAGTAACAATAATTTAAGACCTTTTCCTTTTGGTCATCTGTAAACAAAAAAAGGTTCCTTGCTAGAAAAGCAAAGCAGTTTTTTCACATAGTGTAGCACAAAAACATGGATGCACACAGGCTCTGCTGCTCCAAGTTCAAGTAATAATAGAGAAGGTCATTAACTATTAACCAGCTTCTATTCAGTTATGCTGAGGCTTCTTTGTCTGTCAAGGTCATTTGATGAGAAAGGATGCCCAGCCAGGAGGGCTCTATAAAAATGAGGGAATTAAAATATCATCTTTCGCAGCCACGACTCCACTGAACCGTCCACATTCAACCTGAATGAGTTCTAGTACACTGAACACTTAAGAAGATCACATTGTGCAGCAGGGCTGCGAGTTAATGATAGAGTTACAAGTAGACTGCTGCAGCACATTGCTGTGCATCAAAGTGTGACCTGAATCCAGGGCGGGTGGATCTGGAACAAGTGAGACACGGGTTGCAGCGCGCTGTAACATTTTGTCAGGTTTCATGGGTTTAAGAGCAAATCAGATCTATTTGTATGAACTGCATATGTATACAGACTGCAGGTTCCATGTGCACGCACCTGCACACGTGTCTGACCTGTCCATGCAAACCAGGAGCACCTGAGCTAAAATAAGTCGATGCAGGCAGCGAGTGACACACTTCTCATTCTGGCAGGGGCTTCGACTTGTGCACGTGTCGTGCATTTTTTTTTCCTGCAAAGCACACATTTAAGAGACCAAGGCAAGGTCACTGATGATGTGCGTCGCTTATTAACTTCTAATCACGGCTTGCACCCTGGTCCTTGTCCTTGTCACATGGCTCGGCCAATACATCTGATTTAAGTTTCTCCCACCTCCACGACAGGCTGCTATGTCAACGTGTCCTCGCTGAGAAGAGGTTTCAGGCAGCTGAGTGTTCAAATTGTGCAGTGTTTTATGTGGATGTGTGTGGGTTTAAATCCCACTGGTGCTACGACCTTGCAGAGCAGAGGCTGAGAATCTCTGCTGCATAATATCCTCTCTGTTTCTTATTACCCACCATCCCTTCCTCTGCCTGTCTCTCTGTCTTATCTTTCATCTTAATAAACCCCAGTGTGCGTTACGGGGTAAGGACTATCAAGCCAGTCCCCTGGGCCGAGCAAGCTTTCTCCCCCCAGGAGGCAGATTTCAAACAGAACACCCAATATTTTCCCAAAAGCATCTGTTTTGGATTCATGAAAGTACACAGTGTGCATGTGTGCAGCGGCTGTGTGCGTTCACTGTAAAAGTTGCTGTATGCGCAGAGACGGAGGAAGGAGTTCCCTTACTTAAAGGCGCAGTGTGTAGGATTCAGGCAGTAGAAATGGAATATAGTACCCACAACTACGTTTCCATTAGTGTATAATCACCTTAGAACAACAATCACTGTGTGTTCATTAGCTTACAATAAGGCCTTCATCTATACAAAAGGTACAAGTCCTATTCCATGTAGTTCGGCATATTTTGCCACCATCTGTGTACAGTAGCCCAGAAAGAACAAACCAAACACTGAATCTAGACAGTGGCTCTCACGTTTTTCGATGCCACTGTGGTTTTCCCTAAAACTTTGCGAGGGATGTGAGAGTATCCCTTTCATAGTCCCATTATTATTATTATCATTGAGGCCATTACACGTGTTTCAGGCAGTGCCGATTTTGCCGAAGTGTTCAACAGTAAGAAAGCCTTGATCCAGTGTAAAAAAAACATTATTCTGCATGACAGTGAGGACGTTTCAACCAAGGCAGGTCGGCACTGGAAGCTGATTTTAGAAAGCCCTTGAAATATTCCACGCTGAAAACAATGGCAGGCTTTTACGTTTTGTTTTGTTTTTCTTCTTCACAAATTATTTGCACAATATGCAGAGTATTTAGTTACCCCAATTGTCAGATGAATAAAGTGAATGAGGAGTAAAACGTACCATATTCCATTCTAAAAGCTGTAAACTGTACTTTACAGTACTTGAGTAAATATGAGTAGATGCATTTCCTTCACATCCATTTCTTAAGAGTAAGTATAAGTATTTAGTATTTAATCTAACGAGATCCTTTAGTCTGTGAATGACTGGTGACACATGTGGATGCTTTGTGTAGCGACAGGGCTCAAGCAGTGACGTGTTCCCATTCAACCCAACAACAAAGTTGCAGGTTCAATGAGTCGAATGTTTTCCCATGACTTACTGCTTAAAACCCTGATGTTTGCAGCCGGACCTGTTTGTCACAGGGGAGCTGCTGAGAGCGACAGAACAGAGGCAAGAGATGAAAGAAGGGGAGAGGAAGAGAAAGACAGAGAGGAGAGAGAGAGAGAGAGAGAGAGAGAGAGAGAGAGAGGGCGGCATGACAAAAACAAAACAAAGGAGCAGAGAAAAGAGAGAGATGAGGGAGAGACACGGCTGTCCTCCAGGCATGCAGGTGGGTATAGGTTCACCTGGCGTGGGCAGGCGGCTCTGCAGCGCAGAGACACACAACAGGGACTAATGGAGGGTTTATGATCCTCTACCAACTTTGGGCTGTCTCTCAGCACCTGACAGCCTCCTACAAGAGATGGCATCATAACAAGCGGGCCTCCTGTGTCACAGATGAGCAGTGAAGAGCGGAGCAGGCAGAGGCCGCGCGGCTGATGGCAGCGCATCCCGAGGATATTTCTCACTTGATCTTTGCTGCGCTTGTTACAAGCCCTGAGATGTTTTCCACCAGAAAGGAGGAAGCACAATACACAAACTCCTCTCTGACTGACATTTGTTTGGAAAACAAAAGGCGAAGCCAGTGACGGCCCACTTGAGGTTCAAGAGTCACCGATGTCTTCTGGAGCAGTGTTTATGCTGTAGCTGGAGAAAGAGTCAACACGCTGGTGGAGTGAGGCCGGCTAAATAACATTTGGCTTGCCTGTTCAAATGGGAATAGAAAAAGTGATTGTAAGGGCAAAGGAGGAGTTCAGCATTTTGGGAAATCTGCTAAATTTGTGTATTGCCACCTGTCCGCCTGAAGATCACTCATATCCACACACATAATTTGCCGAACACTGTATTCCAAGAAGGTCCCTTGGTACAAACAGTGCACAGGCCTGGGGCGGTGACTTCCTGGAGTCTCCTCTGGTTGCCTGACGACAAACCCTTAGGGAGTCACTGCTCGAGGCCAAGATTAGTCCGGCATTGGTGTCAATAAAACCACCATTTCCCACAATGCCACACAAACACACACGGACTCGCGAGGCAAAAACAATACTAGCAGCTACGATGCGTGTACTTGTTTGACCCTTTTACTCACACCAGCTGCTCGGCCGAGGAAATCGAATCCATCCCCCGGAGACAAAATGCCAAAAGGATTCGAGGACATTTGCGTAACTCTTCTTTGAAGGCCTCGTCATGTTTACATGTGACAGCCCCTCCCATAAGACAGAGCTTATTTATTTGTGGGACTCCTGATCAGCACTCAGTGGGTGCTGTTAGTGTTCCTTTGTTATTCTGCTCACAATCACGTCGGTAACCTGTGCACTACATGCTGCTGCACCAGTTCAGAAACCATACGAAGCTGAAGCTGTTTAGTACATGTGTGGACAAATCTCTAACACATAGTCTCCAAACTTCAAACACTGCCAAAGACAGTGGAGTTTACCTCACTGGCAACGGAAAGATCCATTATGAATGATACTTCCTGTTTAAACTCTTATTTAAAGACCCTAAAAGCCACATAAAGCATAACGGTGTGAAAGCTCAAACTCTGAACTCACGATTCCTTTTGCACAGGAAAAATGAGCAAAGGCAAGGCAAATCTCTCAAATGATTTGAGCACATCGAGGCAGCAAACCAAATCCTGAGCTCCACCTGTAGTTTGTTCATTTGGAGCACTGAAGTTGCTGAAAGGCATCAGCTGTTTCATTCCAGCTCCATCACTGGCTCATTCTGACGAGCAGCGACCCAATGCTTTCCACCATTTTTCGTGCGGCTCCTTCCACCGCCTCCTTACGCGATGTGTTTTTAGTTTCGTTGCTTTAACTAAGATTTAATGTTCATGTATGTTTATCAAGGGGGCCGGAGCCTAATATAAATGTATAAGCATTTGCTATAAATGCTCAAATCCATGACGTAAGCGTCTCAGACTGACCTGCGGTGGCTGCCAGCTGGCTCACGGGGAAAACTGCAAAGATGGAGAAACTTAACTCTGTTTTGGCTCGCTTTCACCCAAAAGAGTCAAAGTTGGGGTCGGTTTAGAGTCAGTCACTCTGTCTGTCCGGAAGCTAATTTGGGTTTTAGTGACCAGCTGCTGACCCGGGTCAGGAATAAACACACGAGCCTCCATTTGACACACACTCAGGGCACCGCAGGCCAGTCCATCTCCTCTCATCTCCGTCACATTAGAGCCACTATCTGCTCTCAGTCATACACAGCCCTCGTCCTAATGATCCATATTAGTTAACAGCCCTGGCACTGCGGATGTCATGTTGGAACCCCCAGCTATCCATTATAGTCCACCTTCTCCTGGTGCCACAGGTGGCCGTTCCAATAACAGCCCGCCTCTAACCCAGATAGGAGACAGGCGAGAAATTAGATCAAAAACAGCAAGCTTCTCTCTCTCCCAGCGCAATCACACAATGGCATGTGCCGAGCTGCTAAATATGGGTGCAGGCCCTCTGCGTGCTTTATTCTCACCGGATTGTTTAAAGCTACCCAATTATCCCCGAGCCTCGTGAGAGGTGACCCACACCGGCCCCTTGTCCCAGGAGGGCGAAAGGAAGTAGGTCTCATTACGACAAGGTGGAGGTGGAGTTTCCTCCGGCACTGCAGCGGTTGCATCAGCAGGGTTGTGGGTTCAGGTGGAGTCAAAGGTGCGCGAGGAACCGACAGGGAAAGGTGGAGGATGGTGGAGGACACATGGCACAAACTGAGCAAAACCAGTCTGCAGAGTAACAACATGGGCACTTTAATGTCACTTTATGCTAATATATTTGATGGTAACTTTCTTTTTTCTGATATTATGTTCAAAATGGTTTATTTATATGCAAAAATGATGTTTTCTTTCAATATTTCACCAGTTTAAAGCCTAATTTCTGGATGTTTTTGCTCTGTATAATTATCATTTCTTATCTTTTTATTTGTTCCTACTGGGATAAACTTAACAACGTCCTGAATGAATAGCATGTCATCACTTCCTTATGCAAACAAGTTCTCTATATTACACTGTTTTACATTTGGAATTAATTTGGATCACCTTGTTAAAATCTGTTTTCACTTGGACATTAAAGCTGATCGGTGTCAAAGAACTTCCGAGGACTTTTTATAGGCACTGTGTATTATATCGGCTGTGCCGTTGAAAGCCTCGCATTGTTTAAAAAAAAATGTGACAGGAGGCACAAACACAGCATTTTAACACAGACCAAAGGAACATTTCAAAAGGGATCAACTCCCAGAGAACAGAGAGCACTGCCGCCCCGGCGTGCAGCTCCGGCGACGACGTTTTGCGCTGGCAGCTGCAGCATGACAGACACAATTTGCAATCAAAACAAGTGACCACACATGAGGAGGCATTTGATTGTGTGCCTCCGAAATGACGCAAATGACACGCTTAGCATATGTCTGGTGACAGCGAAGATCCCTTGATGGGAGGAGGAAGGAGGGAAGATCCACAGCAGGAGACAGAAAGGATGCAGATGATTCAAATGGGCAATGTGTCCCTGAGCTGACCTTAATAATTGGAGTCATACTGTAGTTTCCTAATTTGTCTGAACGATATAACAGGAAAATGATGTGAGAGAAGGCGGGGGGGGGGGCATAGAGGAGGGTGCTGTGTTACTGCTCAAGGCAACATTTTGGAAAGCATTAAGAATCTGATTCACTTGATGCTCACGGTGGTTTGTGATTCATAAGTGTAAACAGCTGAAGGAGATGATCATGAAAAGCAAATGAGGTCTGAGACATAATGTTGCTGTCGTGCTCGGTGCATATGGGCCCATGAAACAAGCTCTCTGTGAATCTAATCCTTTTGTTTCTGAACTTCAGTTGAGCTGTGGGAGTTGCACTGATTATATAGACATACATATGTGTGTGTGTGTGTGTATGACAGCAGCAGCTACTCTGATTGATTCAGAGTGACTTTGGTATTGTTGTTGCTCAGGCTTGTTTGATTGACAGGCTGGGGGCACTTGATTGGCTGAAAGATGAGGGGGCGGTGGCGACAATAAACGCAGACTTTTGAAAAAGTGCATTTTGAAGTAAAACTGTCTCATGTGAAGTAAATGTAAAGCTCTGCTGGAAGGGAACTAACTATACCGTATTGACACTTTTAAGACCTGAGCTGAATGTTCATTACATTACTTTAATTGTTTCAAGCGTACATACATTTATTTCATATCTGTGTATTTATTTATTTATTCAGTTTTGAACACTTAAAAATACGCAGTGTTTGGACAGTTTGGAAAAATCCCAACACTCAAATTGTAGGTTTTTAAAATATAAAGACTGAAATATCTACAATGTAAATGTCAGCCTCCATCTCTGACTTGATATTATATTAAACAAGTTCATTTTGAGAAAAATTACAAATGGAACACTACAACACCGTGATTGTACCAGTCTGTGTAAGTCTGCACACCCTTTCATAACAGGGCTCTGGCTGTGTTTGAAGTTGAAAGGTAAACAGCACATACCGGCCACCAATGAAAGCGATTCTGATTACACCAGGTCCAGGTCAGTTGTTGCTCCAGGATGTGCTTGAATGTTCAGTGTTGCATCATACTGTTAGAGTCGGGGACTGCAGTTACCAAAAAACTGTGAGATCTCATCTCATCTCAACTACAGAACTCTGTCTCAACCACCATCAATAGAAAATGTGCTGCAAGGACCAGGAGATGCTCCACCTGACGGGAGAACGAGGAGAAAACTTATTATGGGGGCGACCAGGAGGCCGAGCAACATTAAAGGAACCACAGGAGGTCCTGGTCAATCCTCGCATCTCACAGCCATCTCCTGCACATGCTTGCGCTTGGGGTAAATTGGCCAGAAGAACAAGTGTAAACTTGTTGAAGAAAGACTCCATGACTCAGGATCAATCAGCAGCCCTTGGCAGGATTTTACTGAACACTTCTCGCCACCGCAAACTCTGCCAAAGGATGCGCTCTGCCACGCTGAACCATGCAGGAAGCTACACTCTGGTCTGTCAAGACAATGGTTGAATACTGACAGATATGTTTGGTGCAAAGCTGACAGAGCTCACCATTCAATGAACATTATACTGACTGTGGTGGTGGTGGTGGTGGTGTCATGTTTTGAGGCAGCTTCCCTTCAGTCAGCAGCTCTCTCCAAGATAGAGGGGATAAATTTCATCATTTCTTCTGTAATTTCCTTGCACCCCTCTTTGCTTGAACCACAGCTGCACATTCAGAAACTTGTCTGACTTAACTGTAACGGAAAAGAAGATACAGCAGGGTGTCCCCATGCCATGGCATTACAGTTACAGTAAGCCTTTTTGTTTCCTCTCTGCATTCACAGCTGAAAGAGAGCTCTGGGATCCTGCATGAAATCGAAACAGGAGAGGGAGCAGGGGGAGAGGAGCGGGAGGAGTGGAGGGAGGAGAGCTGACTCACTCTCGCGTGGGGGCTTTGGTGGCGCAGAGGGGCACTGAATCATCTGGAGCCTTATTGAATATTTCCTCCATTTGATGTCATTATCGCCCCAGTGATCATCACTCCCATCATCAGCGCTGTCCCAGAGACTCCGTATTACAAGCAGGGGAGAGACAGAGGCGGCAGATCAGGGGCTTGGGAGAAGGGGGGGTGGGGCATTTAAGGTAAAAAGCCAGTGTGCAAGAGGAGACTGAATAAACAGAGGCAACACCAATGTTGCTTGGACAAACAGACGAATGGTCTTTAGATTACAGAGAGGAACTACTGGGCTGAGTAAGAGGGGGTATTTGTGATAAAGTTCAAGAGATGTACTTTTTTTTTCCAGGGTGAAAGAAATAGAAGCAGCGTGAAAGAGAACTATTGACGGCGTTGGATCACTGCGTACAGTATCTGCTGGCCGAGTGTGTGTGGGCTCTGATCAATGCTGACTAAGTGATCGATACATTATTTGTTGCTGCACAGAAATCCTCCGTTGAGACTGCACATGAAAAGAGATGACGGCAGAAGTTGCATTGAGGTCATTTCTATTTTTATTAGAAATGGATCACATGTCAACCCAAGCAGTATTTCTTTTTTTTTTTTTTTTTTTACCTTCAATGTGCCATGCATACAAAATCAGAATCAAAGTGTCCATCTGTTAGTGCCCAATAAAGTTCATATTTGTAAGGGGTTGATATCAAAGTCTTTCTCCTGTGCAATTAATATTCACAGATATGTACATTCAAATTAGTCAGCCTCAAATATCAAGCAACCTCGCAAAAAGAAACCGACATTAAAAGTAAAAAGTTACAAAAAAACTTCAAATCAAACAATATAGTTCTCTTTTAAAATATAATTAATTACTATTCGGCTAACATGAGTTAAATTATGATTGCTTCATGTTTTCAACCATAGGCACGTCGTAGATAGGTGAGGCGTCGTAGAAGCCAAATGGAGGCCATGTATCTCTTCCTCTCTCCTCACTGCAGCTGATGTTTGTGTAAACAAAACCACCGAGCTATTCTACGGTCCTTGTGGGGACCACTTCAAAAATAAAAGTAAAAATTTTTTTTAAAAATTAAAAAAAAAGGACAAAAACAAAAACAACAGAACAATATTTTTAGGTTCCCTCTGCTCCAGCTTCTCACCGGCTAGCTGTCTGATATGTGATCAGCAGAGAAGGAACTCTACCAGGAGCTCGTTCAGAGATGTTTCATGGCTCACAATGATTGGTTTCTTTGGTATAAACCACCATGACTCCCTCCAACTAAAAGAATCTTCTTCACTGAAACGAACACAGCGACGACTGGAAACCAACCCACACCAACGCGATCTTCTCGCTCTCTTTGAAACCCGTCTTTTGATTTGTCAACACTGGATGCCTTCTTTGACACGAGAGTACATGACTGATCTGTGTGAATGCGGCAACACATGGATGGTCTCGGCTTTAGTAAAACGTTAGCAGGTTAGCGTGATGGGATTTAAATCACATTAAACACGGAAGGAAGCGTCACACCAGTTACCTGTGTAATTACAAAAGATGAGGTAATCGAGTATTAAACAATCCAACTTCCTTGTGTTACTAGTGAATAAGTGGGATAATGTGTCTATTTTACAGTCACCTTTACATTTATCAGCTCTTATGAGTGTCAATCAATAAAGTCTTTATGAAGGATGCGATGAGGGACGCACGGTCCATCTGTGTGTTAATGGAAATCAGAAGCCTTTGCTCTGTTGTAGATATTTGTGTAACGACACCAGTATTCTCGCTTTCAGCGCAGTGCACAAAGTATGTGGACATAATCATTCATGATTCAGCTTTGCTTTGAAAAATAAATCAGGGCCCTCTGAGGTGTTGAACTTAATTAAACATTAGATAAAATAATATTCGATAAATAACTCGCTGCATAAAACTGAAGGCCTTTAAGAGATTCATCATTTCTAAATGACTTTTTTTTTTTTTTGCTGCTATTCATTTTCATGAACATCATTTGACATCATAATGGTCTCTCATTCATTCACTTGTGATGGAGTGAAAACACGTCGACACTTTGATAGAATCACATGGAGGAATGCATTGCAATAGTAGAATATCACAGTTTTCCCCTCAGCTGTAATGTTCATTCTCATCCTATGCAAAGGCTATGGCTATTGTGAGTATCACATTAATCCCGTTCGGCACGATCAAACGGTCATCAGTTCAGAGGTGGGTCTGAGTGATCGTCATCACGACGAACTGTAGATGTAGATGTGTGTGTTTAGGATAGCAAGTGGCGCTATAGCGATCTTTCCCTTCAAGAAGAGCCCTAAAAAAAAAATACCATCAGCTATTCTGAAAAGGGAAGAGGCAAAAAGGGAAGGAAGGAGGAGAGAAGGTGGGTAGGAGGAAAGGAAGTGTAGATATAACAAAAAAAGGAGGGAGGGAAGGAAAGGAAGGAAGGAGTGGAATGAGCTAGTAGGTCAGTACTTTCTCCCCATGGTGACTAATGAGACTCCACTGTCCTGGACAGTATTTTTAGGATGCTCTACATGTCCACTGAGACATGCAAGTCGCCAAGGTGACCTGTTTTCACCATGATCAACTATGTAACCCAGAGTGGCTGCTGTTTAGGAGGAAGAAAGGCAGGACAAAAAGGAATATACTTCCCCTTGAAAGTTGTGAATTTGGCACACTTCATGTCCTTTAGCACGGCATCTTCAAGTAAAAACTAAATTAAATAAAACAAACAAAACAAAACAGACCCCGCAATTGTTCCTGTTCAAGTGAATGCACATGCTGATATACTGGATTCACCTAAGGCAAAAAGGATTGTGAGTAAGTGTGGAAAGTGCTCTTTGAGTACCCGCACCCCACCCCCCCCTACAGCTCATGTCCAGAGTACTGCAGAGTTACCAGAGTGGAGGGGGTCCTGTAGGAGGGACAGCACTGTGTGGTCAGGGAGGTTAGTCTCCAGCCACCCCCCCCCCACATCTGCGCTCCTCGTTCAAAATGAACCAGCTGAGTCAGGATGTGTCCCCTTCAGGTTCTCCTCCTTCTTCTCAAGGGGACATGTTGAGTAGCTTGGTAGATTTATTGGGGTAATTGATGGCCAGGCTGATGGCAGCGATGTTCTTCAGAGCCTAGACGATAAAAAAGTATGTGAATGAAATATGGAAGAAAAGGCGCAGGGGGAGCAAATCGAGCAGAGCGAACCGAGTGAAAGAGATGCTGGTTTGTACCCGCGCTGTGCGCCGCACGATGAGCGGTGATGAATAGGCAAATTGACGGTGACTAAGCTGATGATACAAGGACTTCTCTGCAGTTTAAATCACCTTACTTAATAACCAAAGAGCTTAACAGATTGAACTGTCATCAGTGCTTTTGTTCTCTGCACTGGCTTCTGTTCCCTGCTGCCTGCAGGTTGGCGATATCAGTGAAATGTTGTTGTTTCTCTCGGTCGTGGTCCAGAACGTGACAACTACGCACCGGAATGTCATTAATCCACAGGATGATTTCTTATGGTTTTATGCTTTTTGGTCCAGGATGGTCCAAGATTAATCTGAAAGAACCACAGGATGGATTTCAGTTTAATTCTCAGAGAAGTTTCTATGACAGTCCTGCAGCCAGAGGACACAACTTGGACTTTTTTGTGCTCATTAATCATTAAAAACAATAATGTGTAATAATGGAAATATTCTCGACACCGTTATTGGATGGAACTCGGGGATAGATCGATGATTTTTTCATTTAAATTTAGTGAGGCTGCTGCATCTGTTGTATTATGATCCTCATGCAGGATTCACGATGTTCTTTCAATTTTCATGCCATTTGCGCGTGCAATATATTCGTAATTTAGCCATCAACACCGCAGCATTACAATCAAACTTAATTGCACTTTTGAGCAAAAGATGTCCATAATGCCGCTGCGACACGGTGACTCACATCTTGACTTCTCCATACGAGATGTCAGCCAAACAATGACGGTATAAGAAGTAAAGGTAAGTACGCTGACAGTACAGTGTCGTCGCTCATAATGAAACCACACTTGTTTAAGTGCTGCTGTTGGTTGAAAGCTGCGTCTGAACTTTATTTGGTTCATGTTTGAGAGGCTTTCTGAATCCGGTCCAAACCTTCCTGCCACAACAGATCAATACGTCTGCAGACGAATGACTACAGGACATGGAAACCTTGTGGAAAGCCCCGCTGCTCACAGTAAATACAGCTGGGACCAGGAGAGCTCACACACAAATAAAAAACAATGCACCTATTATGCCTCATTCATCTGGGGGATGTGAGGGATGCAGCAGCGCCCGTCCTTGAGAGATCGACGATGAGGATGAGCCGTGTTTGACGTGCCAGGCATCGGTCAACCGAGGTGGGTGAAAACTTTCCTCAAAGCTAAGTGTCACACGTTACAGTGGACACACAACATTAGTCTGTCTCATTACTAAAAGAAGGGTATGAAAACATTTCAGTGGTTGCCAGAGATGGTGGTCTTTTTTCTGATCCCCTGACCTTTTTCACGTTTAATCTCTTGGCAACATGCCCCCGCCCCCCAGCTTAAATGAAGACAACGCTGAAGTGTTGCATTTCCTCAAATGGCCACTTGAGGCTGAGTTCAAACACTAGTCAATCCTGGATCCCCGACTGCCCCGATACAATGCTTCTTTATCTTTACAGACACACAGATGTGTGTGTAAAGGTGAAGATGTACACACACAGAGGTAAATATATACACAGATATAAACATGTTTACAGGAAACAGTTCTGGTCTTGGCTGCTAATTTGCTTGTTCATGAGAACTGGACCATGGGGTCAATTTTCATAAAGCTCACTGGTTTAAAGTTGAAAGGCTAAAATTACCCAGCCTTAAGGGAGTGGCTGCTTTGAGTGAGAGTAGACAGTAAAGTAACAGGCTTTAAAACCAAAACAGGGAGCTGAAAGATACTAAAAAGCTCAGCGGAGCTGCGGGGAGCTGTAGAGTCGGGAGGATTGTCTGAGGATTTGTTACTACGAGTGACCCCACACTCATTTGATCTGTTATTAGTTAAAAAATACTGATTAGCGTGGCTTTAATTAACTTAATGGACATAATGACATGTCTGTTTCCCCAGTCACAGCTGCAGTCTCACTTTCTCAGCAGCTTCAAATTATTTGTTATTTCCAATAAAGGTCTGTTTATGCATCTATCCGCCCTCCTCTTCTTTAGAATTTCTTAAACATTCCCACTCCTGAAACCTGAAACTTTTCACCGAGTGATTTCCTTGGAGCGAAGAAGTCCAATATAGCTTGAGGTGTTCCCCCGACACAGCGGCACTTCTTGATTTGGCTGTCAACGTGCTCAGACTGGTTTAGTGGGCAGTTCCTTTACAAACGTCATATCAAAATATCACAGGCGTCTTGCCCCGTTATCAGTGTTTAATTGAGTGAAAAACAGGATGAATAAGAGCTGGGGCGTAGTGGAGTGAAAATGATCATCTGAACGCAATCCAGCTTGCATTGTGGTATAATACACTCATCAGAAAATAACAGGCCACTGGAGGAAATGAAGCCTTCAAGAGAACTTGGAGAAAATGAAGTTTCCACGAAGTGAAACGGTTTTGTTTTGGATGGCACTGGAGCATTTTTCCAGCGCCTCGATAGTGAACCTCAGCCAATTCAATCTTGGACTTTGCATCGTTGTGATCATAATAGTCATGACTGCTGCCAAGTCACCTATGGTTTTGTTTTCGAGCTGACAGGTGTTAGGTAACTGCTCAACAGAACCACCCACAATGTTTTTTCCAACCGCCCCGCATCCTCTGCTCCTCTTAACTGCCTTCAGGCTCCTCTGGCGTATTGCGGGGTCCACACAACATAGAACGCCGTGGCTCGCTCTGCTACATGCTAATGGACTGTAATTACCAAATACATTAGTCCTGAGTGAGGCCCACACATATTCAAAACAAGGGGAGGGTGGGGGGGGGGTATCTGCTGGGTGTCAACAGCTTGGTGATTCACTAAGCAAAAGAGCCACGAGCTGACTCACAGCGCCTGAGGACCGCTCAATCAACGGCACTGCGAGCATGAAAGAAAGAGAGTTGCGTAATATTACAAGACTTGAAGGTGCGTGGACAACTTCTTCAACCAACTAGCCATGTCGGACAGCAATTGACTGCTTAAAACATCAAAGGTGACCTGGGAGAGCCGGACAGAAGGCACGGCTTTGAATTTCAAAAGGCAGCGATGTAACTCACAAGTGAGAACATCAAAGATGACCTGGGAGAACCTGGCTGAAGGCGAGGCTTTGAATTTGGAAAGAGATACAGAGATGTAAAACGTCATCAACGGTTATCACGCAAAAAACAAAAACAAGGGGCTCAAGTCTTACCATTGCCGTGTGGTTGAGGAGCTGCTCGTCAGTGGTCATGGCTAACAAGTACTCCTGGAGGATGCCCTGTGCCTGGAAAACACATCAAAGGCTGGTAAGGAGGGTGTCCTCTGCCACGTTTCCAAAAGCAGCTCGCAGAGAAACACAGATAACCTCACAGCCCAGATAAATGTCATGAATAAGAAGGAACTTCCCGAGACAGACTACCCTAAGAGGTTACATAAGGGATGAATTAAGTTATTAATGAGGCCTGGTTCCCCGTCTCGTCTCCATCTCCATCCCGGCATCAAATTGAACTGTGGAATGTTGGAATAGTCGGAATAGTCGTTGAAAATTCTAAACAAACTGAAGAGCGCTTCCACTAAAGCCCGCCGGGGGGGGAGGGGGGCTGTAGCTAGGGTTACATAAGCACGAGGAGTTGGGGAACACAGATAAGACTACGTAGCGGCTAAATGAGCTGAGACTGGCCAAATGGAGCTTTTACAGCGCTCGAGACACAGTCCAGACCCCCCGTCCGGCACTCATCTCGCAGCACCCCCCAATGTTTATGCCGGGGGAACATCCTAGGACGATTTGTACCGTCGGCGGTGCATGACATACCAATTTGATTCCTAAATATAACTTTCACTTCCTGTGGTGGACAGTTCACTGAATCTCAGTGGACCTGGCCGTGAACTCCATGCGCGTACAAAGGAGGAGGACCGGTGCTGGTATGTGAAACAGCACTGGCCACCAAACCTTTAAAAAGAAGCCGGTTCTCGGCTCGGGCCTAATATGGCCATGGAGGACTCCGTGATGTGAGCTGCCACTCATCCGCTTCCCATGATTTTACAGTAGAGTCCACATGGAGCCGCTGAGGTCGGCCATGTTGTCATCGCTGCAGTTAAGCTCATGTGTCAACATGACCAACGTTCGTCGACACTAATCCTTACTTTTTAGGATGGTGGTGACAGATGGTGCAGGGCGCTGATGAGGCTTCTAATATATTTATGTCCATTTCAGGTTAAGCAGTGAGTGTTCTCCTCTTCATGAGCGTCAGAACAGTCCTGCTTATGAAATCCCAATGCTGATGTGAAGAACAGTGGAACAGCGTGTCAGCGGGATACCCTGTTTCACCTGGTCCCAGTCAAGATGTTCGCTGGCTTTCATTCACACAGACACTTTTTGAAAATTCTTGTAATTCTCCAAACCACAACCTGAACCAAGTGCAGCACCAACCACCGCTCACGGTGACAGCTGCCACAAGAAGTCGCAGGTGTGTGTGTTTTTCAACTGACACAAGGTTTTTAGCTGGTTTATCTTGAAAATGCAGACAAAACCTAGAAGGAGGAAGTGAATGGGCCATCGTAACTAACGCTGGGTGCGCACGTGGGTAAAACACCCCATACCACAAGCAAATCCCTCCATGCATTTGCCTCCTTCATGTCTTACAACTTGAAGCTGTCAGCTAGAGGTGACGAACGACTGCAGAGCGCATATTTGAGTTGTCAGAACAGAGGGGTCATGCCGGAGAGGCAACGACGTGCTACACACTAATGTGTCTCTATTATCGTCAGCACAACACTGGAGTGTCCATGGAGGGTATCCCAGGCAAAACTGCTGAGTGCTGCTACTGCCCCCTGGTGTTAGTCTACAGGTACTGCTCTACTCTCCCTCACATGAAACATTCAAGCAGCGCAGATGGGAGCACTGAATCCATCCTGAATGACAAGTCATCTGATGTAATTTTATTGTCAGATCAGCAGCCTCGGGCCTCACGGACCAGGCCTGAAGGGAACAGGAGAGGTGGCGCTTTTCTGGGACTGTCTGGTTCAATCGCATCTACAGATGGGGGAACTCCTGGCTGACGGCGTGCTCATAATCCTTGAGACTTCTCTCAATCAATAATTCAAGACAATAGCGAGCGAGAGGGGGTGAGGGAGGGCGGGGGAGAGAGCGAGAGAGAGCGTTCGCATCACCAGAATGGATAGCATCTCCTTCCTCTCCCGAGCAGTCTGCAGGGAGCCAGTGTGGCAATGTGCCGTCTGGCAGATGGCAGGGCCGGGCTCTGGCCCCGAGCCCAGCGGAGAACAGGTGGGCGGAGGAAAAACATGCTCATCTCACAGAGAGACAGATATAGACAGAGAGAGGCGAGGCAAGACCGAGGTAAAGAATAAAACGATAATTGAGTTAATTTTACTCAACATTTCATTCAAATAGCCTCAAGCTGAATGTGTTATCAGACCAGAAGTAAAAGGCAGACTAAAAAAAATGGTTTCCACACAGTCAGCCCTGTTCAGTTTTCTATATTTAACCTGAAAAGTCAATAAATAATGTTGTCATCACAGCAAAAACAACAACACAAACAACACACCTTGAGCTTTCACAGCAAAACCTGGACAGAACTAGGTGTGTGTGTGTGTGTGTGTGTTCACTCACTATGGCACGGGCCTCTGCGATGAAGAAGAGTTCAGTGAGGGCTCTGTGAAGAGGCAGCAGCACAGTGATACTGGTGGGATCCTGGCTCAGGCTGTTTTCCATAGACATAAAGAGCTGCCACAGGGGTCGCAGCAGAGTCAGCTCACAGGCTCTGGAGTGCAAACAAATCGATGGTTAGACGAACAAACACACACACGCAGAGGCGAAGCAGAGCTGTGGCTGAAAAACAACCAGCTAGAGCCACACGGGTCGGTCCACGCTCTCACGACTCAGTAGCACCTTCTGAAACCAACGGCCATAAATGGTGCAAAACCTTTGTAACTGATGTGGGGAACAGGCCTGTGATTGTGACGAGATCATAACACACATACTTACACACAGTGAAAGTGCCCAAAAAGCCCCCCATTTATCTTTTCCATTAACAAAGCCTGTGGCTCACAGTCGGAGCACTCCCACAGCTTGGATTAGCAGGAAACTCATCAGGTGAAATCATGGGCACAAAAGATTAAAAACCATGTTAGAAAATATCTGGTAGCTGGTGGTAAAAGTGTTTTTCCTGGATAACTGATTAACTACAACTCCCAAGGAGTATTTTGGCGGGAAAGGTCCAATCAATTCGTTTAAAAACTGCGATGTGAACTTTGAACAGCAGGTGGAAACTGAATTGAGTGAACTGAAAACTGATTAATTCGCTTTTAAATTCTGGATCAACTCTGGGTGAATACTGCAGTGTTTTTCTTCAACTGACAGCTCCGATTCATGCCTCTTCTCCAAACCAACAGTGGCTGATGTTCACAGGCAGTATTGTATTTCAGTACGCAGTGAAACATCCATCTAAAGTAACAATGAGCACAAAAACATCCAGGAGTTGAAGGGGACTTAAAATCCAGTTAAAAGACACATTAATGTCAAGAATGGAGCTTTAACCATGTTTGTCTGTGCGAGCACTACTCTGTCATACATATGTGGTGATGTCATTGTGGTCAGACGGTGGCTGACTCAGTCTGCAAGCATGCAAATTCCTGAACACATCCTTCACCTCATTTCCGTGGCGGTGACGTGAGGGATTTATGAATGCTTTTATGCAAAACCATGCACGGGGTTGCAATCCTGCGCCTCCGGGGGAAACACACTGCTATGGTGAAAATGTGCATCACCCAAGTTAGAATTACTCAGGTCCAGGTGGATGGGCCTCGTGCCCAAGTGAGTATGTTGCATGCTGCTTTGGGTCACTCCGAATTAGGAAAGAGATAAGAATGTGAAAAAAGGCTGAACTCTTACGTCTGGGACTGACACTGCAGGAGCCGGAGCAGCAAGTGAATGGCTTTGAGTCGCTGGTTCCCAGTCTGGCGACAGGCCACGCCCACCTGCCACTCCCAGATGTCGGCCAGTGGCAGGTGACTGAGCACTTGGTCATCTGCCAACATTTGCTTCAGTATCTCAAAACCTGGTTAAAGACGGGCAGAGAGGCAGAGAGGATGACAAAGTGACCAGCCTGAGGATTCATTCTGAGCAGTTTGCAGGGGAGCGCCTGATCAAACGCAGCAGGTTTGCGCAGATGTAAAAGGAGCGTGTTTCTATTCTAATGTCACAGCACCTGTCTGGAAACGTCCTCTGTGGCCTCCTGTAACGGTGAACTTGTAGCCCCACTCTGTGTTGCTCATGTCTGACATAAATCTGTAGTACAGGGTATCACCTGAGAGAAACCCACACACAAGATCCATGTTGATGATCATGATTGAAACATAAACGGCAAACAGGCGCGTAGTGCGCGAAAGAGCAATGAACAACTTTTTAAAACGTGTTTCTCACCGGGGATCTCAAAATCAGACCATTTCTGAGGGGAGCCGCTGAAGTTGTGGACGTCCTGGAGGAAGTCACTGCTGCTGGACATGATGAGCTCATCGCAGCCTTCCTCTGTGTAGCAGCGGGAGTCAAATTTTACAGACAGGTAGATGGCTCCTGGAATGTGCACCTTGTCCTGTGAAAGTGAAAAGAACATACATCAAGGAACATCAATGGAACTTCTTAGAGAAAGTCCTAGATGTTAGTTATGATAAAAACAAATATAAAAGGCAGTTTACTCACTTCAAAGTTAGTGTTGTTGTCATATGGATGTTTGGACTCTCTGACCTGCACGGCCATGCCAGGCTCCTCCATGAACTGGCAGGCAGTGAGAGACAGACTGCACAGCATACTCTCGCTGCAACCCTTCAGCACCCTCTGGAGAATCTGATCGGCAACGGAGTAACACAATCGCATTAATCAACAAAACATCATATGTGGAAACAAAACACAAACTCCACATCCTCCTCACTTCTGCCCACCTTCTCCCACAGTGGCTTCTCCTCCAGCTGCATTAACATGTCCAGGATGTAGGCCATGTGCGAGGCGCCGCTCAGTTCCAACGCCTCCTCGCTCAGCGCCGCCTCTGCGGGCCAGTCAGCCAGCAGCGAGGCCAGCACGTGGCGGGCGTACAGCGTGGCGATGGCCTGGTTGACCTTCACCAGGTATTGACGAACTGCTCGATTGCTGCGCACATCCAGTTCCTTGTGCAAGAGAGCTGAACTTTTGGTGCGCCTCTGTTTGGCGTAGCTGAGCTGCAAGTCGGTCTCTGAATTTGTGATGAGCTTCTGGACCACTACGTTGATCTCCTCGGTGGCCTTTTCACAGTGACTGGGTTTAGACTGTGGGAGGAGGACGATGATGGGGACATATCAGAATACTGGCATATAAAAAACATCAGCTATATACTTTTTCTCAAACTCCCTTATCTCCCCCTGGTATTAGTAATGCTAACATAAGGAATGTGCTAACAGGCGCTTTATGGCACCTAAAACTTACCACACATGACACCACAATCATATCAGTGTCCACAGCCTTGGTGTTCCTCTCCTCAGAGCGAGGCCGTCTGGTCGGTTGCCACTTCTGAGCGAGCGTACGGATCGTCTCATCTGTTTTTATCTCTTCTCCATCAAACCTGAAAATCACACAAAGCACAAAGGCAGATTGTAAAATGTGACCTTCTCCATGGTGGACCATATAAAGGCAGTGGTAAATAACATGATGCTGACCTCTTCTGCACCTCCAGGAAGAAGGAGTCTGTTCTCTTCATCTGCAGCTCATACATAGCTCGCAGGATGGGCAGAGGGGCGTTTAAGGCATCGTGGGTGATCTGCATTTAAAAAGAAATCATAATGTCTCAATGATTCAGATTATGACATCATATTATATTTTGCTGCATGTATTAAGGATAATATCCCTCATTACCTGGAAGCAAATCTTCGTCTCTTCGTCGAGACCCTCCAAGGGGTCGGCCTTATTGACGTCAGCGTCGTCCGCGCAGCAGCTGGAGTGGTCAGAGTCGTGCTCCTTGTCCTGCTCTCTTTGGTCTCGCTCTGGGTCCTGCGCCATGGAATGGATCTCCCTCTTGGAGGAGTACAGCATGATGGAGAGGATCTCCAGATCTCGCAGCAGCCACAGCTTGCTGAAGCCCGTCCCTTTGCTACACTTCCTCACCAGCAGCTGGGTCAGCCCTGACTTCTGGATGTCCTCCTGAGCTTGCTCTACTCCGTGTTTCTACACAAGAGGACAAAACAAAATGAGAAAAACGCCTCTGGAATAATTTCATATTTATTTATTTACAATATCGCTAGTATTAATTAAAAAAAATTCTCCACTCCAGAAATTGAGATTCTAAGTCAGGTACCTTCAATGTGTTGTAGAGGCCTTTAAGAGCCAATGAGAGAACCCAGGAGGCCTCCACAGCATCAGGAGAGCCATTGTCCTGGCTGGTCTGCAGCAGGTGGCTGATAATTGAAGTGAAATTGCTCAGGTAGCGGCTGAGCAGGGTCTTTGGGCAGCTCTGGCCTTCAGACTGGCTGGGGAGAGCGGCTGCAGTGGACTCCTGAGACTGGATGAGTTGGTAGTCCTTCACTAGAAAGAGGAGGGAGCACACAGAGGGGTAATTCCAGGTTCATTTCTAAACACAGGCACAGCTGTTAGCGGTGCTACCACTGCGCCGACCTGTTTTCCTCTTGCGCGTCTTAACATCCACCACTGCAGCGTGGTTCTTCTCTGTGAAGTGTTTGAGCAAGATCATGTTGTGCTGTTCATTGGCGTTGTCAATAAACACCGTCTGGGTGCCCACACACAGCACCTGATGAGACAAAAGACCACGTCTGAGTTTAGACGGTCAGGGAGTGGAGTGTGGAACCCCATACGGTGAAAATACGGTTCTACATACCTCAGGGAAGCCCACCAGCACCAGCAGGGTGAAGAGGTTGGTGCGTTTGAGAGTTTGTGGCAGCTCCTGAATACAATGGTCAGTGAAGGCAGCAATGACCTTGCCCCACTCGGGACAAGCATTCAGACTGTGTAAGATATCTGCCACTGTGCACGCCCAGTCCAGACCGATACGACTGCAAAACACAGGAATATGGAATATGGAAATCCAACCACAAGAGTCAAGAGCACAGGAGTAAAACTACAATACGTTTCCCAGGTACCATCAGCTTTTCCCTCTTTTACCTGTCTAAACACACGGCTCCCAGGCTGAAAAGCAGCTGGGTGGTCTTCCAGCCCTGGGTGTCTGAACTGACTGCCTCGCCTTGTGACAGCAACTCATATTTGTCGGCCAGGGCCTCCGTGACAGCGGCGTCGGCCTCCATCGGAGGGATTCGGAGCAGCAGCTGACCAAGTAGTCCCAGGGTGAGGTGGAAGGTCTCATTGAGAGATCCGGCATTGGAAATGACTGCCCTGAAGAGCTGGGGCAGGATGGAGCTCAGACTGGGCAGGGACAAGGTGCTGCCCTGAGGATACAAGAAAGATGATGCAACAGAAAACATGTCAATGCTGATGCTGCGTCTTCATCGTGATTATTTTGTGTTTTCTTGTAACAAACTGCTGATAAATCAAACAACGAAAGGGACAACTTTCAGTCCATTATTTGAGTCTACAACCAGCAGCTGAATGGCTTAGCTTAGCATAAAGACCGAAACAACTGCCTACGCACAATATATGTTAATATATTCATATTTGCTTCATGCCTCAAAATGTTATGTTTTTCTCTGAGCGGTTATGTTTGGGCCGATCTCCAGGCTAGGAGCAGTGACCTCTGTAAGTCTGTGAATTTTTAATGGTTACCTGGCAACCTCAAAGAGACAACGATACAGTAGGAAGTGACTGCGCCAGGTCAAGAAACAGTCCTTACGGGCTAAACAAATGAGACATGCAGTTCTGTGTTATTAGTGAACTTTAGAGTGAGGGTACCTGGATTTTGTTACCTTCAGACAGAGTCAAACTGTCTGGTTCCCAGACTTACTGTTGAACTAAGCAAACATGTTCCTGCTTAACTTAACACATTAGAATAACACCAATCTTGTCAGCTAGTTCTCAGAATCAAAGTGAATATGCAAATTTCCCAAGATGTCAAACAAGACATTAAAACAGACTCTCCACTAATAACCGGTCTTTGGTCTCACATACTGGTTTGGCTGGTGGCAGCATGGCTGCTAGTAGTCCTAGGATCCTCTCTCTGGAGCACTCTGAGAACACATGCTCCTGAAGGGGAACTTGGGGCAGCCTCTCATCGGTCGCCTTGACAACATCAGATGCTGGAGAGTGGACTGTTCCTGGTCCAGAGTCTGAAGCTGTCAATGGTGAAAAACACACAAGGTTGACAGCTGAGAGAGAAGGTCACAATCACTAGTGAACAAAGTCAGAAGTGCAGTCAGCCTGGTGGTAATATTCTCAGCGCTTACGTCGGACCACGGGAGACAGCGGGTCCTCACTGGACACAGAGGGTGTCTGGCTGAGGCTGGGGGAGTCCAGGGTGTCTTGGGTTACCAGCTTCTTTTTGTCCTCCTCAGCAGTGCTTGGTGGGGATGACACCTCTGGAGGAGCATGAGGAGTAGAGCCCACCTCCTTTACCTTTTTCTCCTTCCCTGATGGTTTATTCTAGTTGTGAGAAGATAACAACAGTTTAGCTGATTTAGCATGTGGTCTTATGCTGATCTACGTCATGACACCGTAATGGTCCACTCCCTCAACAGCTCACAAAGTCTTCATGTTAACTTCTAACTTGACCTCTGTTTCTCACCTTGTCTTTGGGGGAGGACGGGGAGCAGATTGCTGCAGTGCTGCCGGGGAGAGAGGAGGTGTCTGTGGCCGTACTGAGCTCCTGAGAGGACTCTGGAGACACCGGACACAGCTCACTATCAGAGGCTGATTCATTGGACGACAGCAGAGCGAGCAAGGCTGAGGAGCGCAGACCTACAGGAGGATGGCATCCAAAGGTTTGTTATGATGGTTTAAACATAAAAGAATCATTTTCCCCATTTCTAGCTTAAAATGATGTAAAATTAATGGGCTACTGGCTCTAGCTTCATACTTAATACATAGATGTGATGGTTGCATTGATCTTCTCATCTGGAGTCTCAGCAAGACAGAAAATAAGTGTATTTCCCGAATTACTTCACACACTAAATTCTGGTTTGGACTCACCTTTGCCAGTCTGCCCTTTGAGCAAGCAGTCAGTGATGAGCTGCGAGCAGCATGTCTGCAGGGCTGAGGCCTGGCTCAGGGTGTTGCTGTCCAAAACCTCCCCGTCCATCTGCTTCTCACTGCTCAGCTCTGACGTGTAGAGGACTAAAGCAGCGAATAGCAGCCAGGAGTAGTTGTGGATGTAGGGCTGGATCAAGCGGTGGCGGTCGCTGATTCGTATGGTCACCATGGGGTACACTGTGATCCGATGGGTGGGCAGGTGGCTAGAGGTGACAAACGTTAAAAAGTAATTAAAGAGGTAATCTTCTCAAAAGTGCTTAAGGTATTCGATTAAACTTGTCGTGTCACCTGTCGGGATATTTCTTTGCGTGGTAACAACCGAAGCACAGGTCAAAGTCTTCACAGACGTTGCAGTTGATCCTGCTGCCAACGATCAGCCCCTGGCAATGGTCACAGGCATATTCCATGTTCACCATCTCATGGTCGTCCTCGTGGCCCTCAGGCTTGGCACCACCTGGTTAGAAAGAAAACACACACTTATATTTGCTCCGATGCTCTTATCTGACTTCTTTTTTCTCTAAACTCTGGGCTAACAGACACTCCCGTGTGGCTGCATGAGTGAGAGAGTAGTGTGGCGCAGTGCTGGAGCTCACTGAGGAAGCAGGTCTTGCAGAGGTCCATATCCATGCACTGCAGACATCGGTAGCGGTGCCACGGTGCCATCCTCTCGCATCCGTCGCAGGAGATAACGACATTGAGCAGGTCACAATAACGTGCGATGAACATGTGCATCTGTGGATAGAGCCAAATAAATTCAGGTCAGGTTAAACTCTGAGTTCCTCTTCCTCCTCCAGACAAGAGACAGTTTTCCTTGTTCGCTAATGATCGCACTTGTATACTTTCAATGCACTGCCGTGTACCTTTCTCCTGTCCTCCATCGAGTCCTCTTCATCGATTTTGTCATACCACTTCTCAAACATGCCGTCCATACACTCATCCATCCACTCCTGGTTCTTCTTGTAGTCTGCGATTTCATCCTCCTCGGTCCACTGGCTGCAGGTGAATTTAAACCACAGATTTAATCATGTCTGCCAATGTAAGCGGCGGGGACGCTGTTTAACATATCGTAAGAGATCTGAAACAGACTCATGAAGCATGAATCAGTTTAGATATTTGATTTGTAAACATGCAAAAGATGAAAGCTGAGTCTTTTCTGGCCTTGCTGATTAAAATCACTGATATTCTGACGTTACCTGATGGCAATGTCATGAACACTGATGTTCTCCTGGGCCATGCTGAGCAGGAGCTCAGGAAGCTTGATATTCAGGAAGAGAGGAAGGTCCTGCACCTCCCAGCTCATGTCCAGAAGGTGCAACAAGCAGGTCTGCACACATGACAGGGCTGGTAGCAGGGCTCTGGGGAGCAGAGATGAGGGTCAGATCACACATCAGTGCTGCAAACACCTTTTAATTTCAGTGAATCCTGTTTGTATGCGTGGACATGGTGCGAAATTGAAAAGGAGCTTACTTCTCATTGAGGCTGCTGAAGCCTTGTACTGCCTCCACCAGCATGAGCACCAAGCGATGGTAGGAACTCCTCACTTCTTCTCCGAGCTTCTGTCCACTGTCTGACAACTGAGAGAAATAACTGAAGACGACAGAGAGCAAAAGAAATCTTGAGTCAAATACAGCTGAATGGCAGGTCTTTCTCCTAAAACTTTATTTCCCTCCCAAAATGTCCTTCATATTTGTCTTGAACTGTCAAATCAATATTCGTGAACACTTCCAACAATCTCTAGAGATATGAATTTGGCACCTGTCGTCAAGTTAAAGCAATCTTTATTAGTATAACAACAATCCATCTCTGTTTGGCATTTGAGAAACAAATACTGAGCAACCCAAAATTTGGGCCGAATCACAGATATTCACTGAACTGCGACTGAGACGCTGGTTTTAAGATTCAGCGTATAAAGCTTTCTGTTGCTCCGCTTGAACTGAAGACATTTTTGACAGACGTACCTGGTGAAGTCTTTCTGGCACGCCAGCAGCTCCTGCAGGAACAGGATGCAGGGCGCTTGGAAGAGGTGTGGTTTTCCCAGGGAGCGTAAACACTGCTGAACCATCTCCAGGACCTTGCACACACTCAGGGCCTGGGCCTTGCTCAGGGACAGGGTCTGCAGAATGCTGCAGGTGGAGGAATTGGATGATTAACTCTACTTGAGATAACAGCACAAATGACAAATGCAAAATAGAGGACTGGAGGTCAGTCACCTTGCTGTCGTGAGTGCCTGGTCCCTTATAAAGTTGAGGATGTGTTTGAGTATTGGGTAGCGATCCTTGACGGAGGGGATCATCCGGGGCTCCTCTGTAGATCGACAGGACAAGAGGCGTAGGCGTGCCCGACTGAACGGGGCTTTACGAGGGAAGGTGGAGGGTGAAGCCGGCTCCCCTGACTGGTAGGAGAGGCTCTCTGTGGAGCCTTTGTGGCCAGGCCTGCTGTGCCCGCAAGAAGATGAGCTTTGCGTTTGAGCCCCGGAGGGCTGGTTCTGTCCTGCCCTGGCCTCAGCTCCCTCCTCAGTCCCTGCAGTCTGACTTCCCAGCGAGGAGCTGGCCTGGAAGTCGCTTTCTGAGATGGAGCTTGATCGGAGGAGAGGAGCGCTGCTGCCCTCTGCAGCTTTGGAGGAGTCGCCGTCCTGACACGATCCTCCACAAGGGGTGAATCTGAAGAGCAAGAGGCTCTTCTCAATGCATACGTCAGCTAGAGAGACAGGAAATGACGAGTCAGCAACAGAAGATAACAGGGTTTATGAAAGAAAGAGTTGGATTTTACTTTTTTACTTTACATGAGCTGGAGTTCTTACCTAGTGTCTCCATAGTAACCTCATCATGACCCCCTTCCTTCTCATCAGGGACATTCATTTTGCCAACCAGGTACCTCTGCTTCATCTCCAGCTGACAGGAAAAAGAGAATGATCAGCAGAACAGTGAAATTACATGAACTTAAATAAACTCAGCAGCAGGCGATCAGCAAAGACAAACACTCACCATCCACGTTCTGATGCTGTCTGCCAGTGAATACACCTGCGCAAAGTCTTCACTCAGACAAGACTTGCAGTCCTGATTCACTACTCACACAAACACAGAACAGAAGGGAGAAATGAACTGAGTGAGTCAGCGAGGTCGACCGTGCAGAATAACAATGTTTAGAAGCTTGATGAAGACCAGCTTCTGCTCTATGACCGCTGATTCTAGTCAAGGATTACCGTAAGTCTTCAGGGCGTGGTTTAGAGCTGGTGTGTGGTATAACATGGCTGCCCAAATGGCGTTCACAGCTTGGTCCGTCTTCGACCCGGCGGCAATCTCGTTCCTCATTGGCTGTTTTTTGCAGGACTGCATGAGGGTCCTCATCAGCTCTGTCCTACTGTCGGCCGGTTCCTGGGAAGGGTTCCAACGTGCGAAGTCCTCCAGGAAGCTCATTAACTCCTCAGGAGTCCACGCATTTGTCTAGCACATGGAACACAGCATAGTGTTATAACACCATCCAGCTGCTGACGTCAATAAGCAACTGAATGAGATGAAGCTGAAAACATCTGGCTTAAGCAGATTTGACTGAACCTGGTCTGAAGGCGTTTTAGTCTGATTTCTCTCCCTTGTTTCACACAACCCGTGACGCAGAATGGGTTTCCATAAAGGAGAAGACTGAACATGGGACATTTTCCCAGGTGGAAGCTCCTTAACAGTGCGTATCTCTGGAATAGACAATAGCAACCCACAAATATCAGAATTTCAATCTGCTATGGATGCGGAGGCACAGAAAAATACTCTAGATGGCGGGACTTCGTTTGATAAGGGTTTGGAAAACCGTCTCACCGTGCGGGGATTTCAGAGCGAGGGTTCTGGAAGCAAGACGACCCATCAGGCGAGCCACCAGCAGCTGCAGGTCTGACATCCAGGAAATAGTGATATCTGGGAGGCCCAGGGCCGTCACAGTGAACTTGTAACCCCACTCATTATTACTGCTGTCAGAGTGGAATAGGAACTGGAGCTGAGGGCCGGCGTCAAATGTCACCTTCTGTAGGAGCCAAGAGAGGGGACAGCCACGGTTAAAGGAATTAACACACAACAGTGGAGACTTACGGAGACAGCTGAATGGTTCGCTATATCCTACCTTTGGCCACTTCTCAGTTCCAACCTTCATGTCGTAGCGGACCTTCCCGCCTCTTGAGTCTGTGAATTCTAGATAGTCGTATCTGCGAACGATGAGAGCGCAGAGGAGGGGTTATAAAAATTCTCACAGCAGCTAAAACAAACATCTGAATATCTAAAACATCTCATCCGTCACCTCTTCTCTGTCTCACAGCGCTCGTCAAACTCCACCTCAAAGGAGGTGGCGCCGGGGCAGGAGTAGATGGTCGTCTCGTGGCGGCTGTTCTCATAGTTGTGAGGGGACTCCGTGTTCCAGGTCCTCAGTATGACCGGCTGCTGGGGCTGGTGCCAGCTCTCCTGATCCACCTAACAGCAAACAGGATACAATCAATATCTGTCACAGCCAGTGGTGGAATATAATTAGACACATCCACTCAGGTCAGTACAAATCTGAAGTATTATTGTTTTTGTGTGGCCAAGCAGAGAGCTTCTATTTGAAAATATCAACTTTTACATTACACGTTTTCATTGTTAAGAGAAAGTTAAAGCGTAAGTTAACACTTACTTAAACTAACACTTGTGACAGTTTGTGGATGTACTGTACACATCCCCCCACACCGCAAAAACTGGTGTGCACTTTCACCTCTTGTTCAGACTCATACAGTGGGGTGACACTCAGAGTGGACCCACCTTTGAAAAGATGTCTCCAGTATCACTGGACAGGCTTTTCAGCAGCTCGACCAGAGAGGAGAAGCTCTTCAGCAGCAAACTGTGAGGGATGTCCAGAGAGCACAGCTCCAGGAGTAAAATCATCTGCAGGAACCACGACAAACATTATAATCAGCCGACACAGTCACCTTTACAAATGTGGAAGGAAGTCAATTCAAAATAAGAACGTATGAGTTCATTACCAGTTGTCTGAAGACTGTGGCTAGGATGGAGCTGCCTAGTTTGTCAGTGATTTCAGCACCGGTGTACCTCTCCAGCAGGGAACCAAGGGTGGTCTTGATACTTCCCAGGAACTGATCCACATCTATGGAAATAAAGCATTTAGTCGCTCTTACAGCACATTCTCTTAGCCACTCAATGATGAAGCCTGTTGGTGTAACAGTTTGCAGTGAACCATTATACAGCTTACTCAGAAATCTTTTATGTGTTGGAGTGTCACATTAGACTGATTGGCACCAGACTGTGTGCTCTTATAAACATGGGATCCAAACTTTGTGCTGGTAACGTGGTCGCAGTATCTTACAGTTCAGTAGAATGTCTCTGGCCAGGTCCATGGCCACACTCGTGGAGGCTCCTCCTTTCAGCTGCAGGTAGCACCAGGAGAGCAGACTCCCCTGCAGAGCCCAGAACAAGGACAGCAGCACTGTCCTGCTGGCTCCACCACTGCCATCCACCATCATCACCTCACACTGGGAGAGATAGGAGACAATTGAACAGAGACAAACATGAGAAAAGCAGCTAGAAACATGTGATTTCAGGACAAAACACGAAGACATGGAGACAGCCAATGATACATGTGTGACAGAGGTCTCACCTCTCGTGTTGCCACCAGCAGCAGCGTGTCCATGACTGACAGTATGGGGCTGATGTCAAAGTCTGAGGGAGCTCCTTTAGGTGGGAGAAGGAGAAGGCCACTTGGATCCTGGTCACTGTGCGGAGAGAACACAGCTGATGCTGATCCACTGTTATCTGGAAGTGTTAATGCTAGTATCTGCATTCCAGTGTCCTTACCTGAAGTAATTGCACAGTGATTCAAACGTCACCTTCACCGACTCTGGTTGATCCTCTTCTGTAATATTCTTCTGCAAAAAGGCATATTACTGCATTACGTATAATGTGGTCACTATTTTTATCCTGGTTTTTTTTTTAGGAACTCACCATCATGTGGAAGAGTTTGTCCCGCCTGACGTGCTTATCAGGGAAGAAAACGGCGGCTCCGTTGAGAATGGCCTTGACTGCTTCCTTGTGCAAAGCCTTTTCTACTAACGTGTCGCCCTCTGCACTGTCCACAACTGAAACACAAACATTACAGATATTATGACTGTATAGATACTGACAGGTATCTCTGCAGATCATCATTTGACAAACTTCCATCGTGTGGCCAAATTCTTTTCAGGTGTGTGAAAGCTGACAGGTTCTTACTGTGGCAGAGGTGTGTGTAGAGTTCCCAGACGGCCCTAACAGAGTCAGACTGAGGCTCTGCGCTGCTGGACGTGGACGGACAAGCCGCTGCGGCGGCCGCTTCATCTGACCTTCTGCTCTCCTCTGACCCCCGGGGCTCCAGTGGGTTGGGCAGCATGGGGAAACAGTTCTGCATCAGCTGGAGCAGCAGAACTCTGCTCTTCAGCACCTCCTCTCCCTCACTGAGACAAAGACATATGCTCTGTTACAGGTAAGAGCCGGCTTACTGACCAAAGAGCCAGATCATGCTGAATAGTAAATATTGCTGCACTAATGTCTGAGGTCAGCGTGTGAATACGAAAAAAAACAAACTCACATCTCCCTGAGTTTACTGTAGAAGGTCCAGAAGAGGTTCAGGCTGAGACCGCTGAAGTCCAGAAGATACTTCTGCTTGAAGTGAGAGGCATCCTGTAGGAATGGACACAGTGCAACCATGTAGGTGTCAGTTCATTAACAACACCACAAAAAAAAACAAAAAACAACAACACATGACACACACAGTGTCCTACACGTGACGTACCCAATAACTCCCAACAGCTCAAAAAACACATGTCGCAATGTCTCCAAATGGCCACAGGAGGGCAGACTGACCCACAACTCAAATATTTAAAGAACATGTAAATAAAAGTTAAATAAAGTTATAAAAAGAAAACAAGAAAAGATTTTAGTTTAACAAATGAAATGTGGTATTTTTACTTAGTATAATAAGAGAAAAATGTGAAAGTGATATTTTTAATCAGCCACCACTGGCTCTCGTGCTGTGGAGTTTAAGAAAACACTTTGATAGTCGTGCTTGACCGAACTGAGGGTCTAAAGATGCTGTGGGTATCCTGTACAGGCTGTGAAGCAGGATTGCATGAGGATCTGTGAAGGAAATTGGTGATATTTGTGATATTGAGATGTGTAATTAACATTTGGCTAGACCAGTTACCATGTCTCGTGTTAGCTGTTGAATGAAGAATAGTGTCTTGTTCAGCAGACAAAGGCCGGAGACACAATCACGGTCGTAACTCTCTGCCTCTGGACTGAGGTCGTCCAGGTCTCCAAGCCTCTCTGCGCCGGGGCACAGATACCCACTGAAAGTGAGCGACTGCACCCCGAGGCGCTCGGCAATCCAGTCCTGTCTGGTGCAGAGGAATTTCACCATCAGGAACTGGGAAAACAAAGAGACAGAGGACTTGATTTTGGCAACTCATTTGAAAAAGTCTGGCGGCGCGACAAAACATTTTGTCAGCAACACAACACAGCGTTAGGGAATAACTGGCTGAGAATGATGGTGTTCGAGGGAAACAGCAGAAAGACATGTGCTTTGCTTTAAAGTGGATGCAGCGTGTACCTTAGCAACGCGACACTGCTGCAGCTTGATCTCCACGTCGTTCCAGTCGTTCTCCAGCTCGAACCAGCCAATCGGCTCGTCCTCTGACTGTGCTGGAATCTTCGCACTGCAGGTCAGGTGACAGCATGGTGTGTCAGTCATTCACACAGACCATTAAAGCAGACCCCAACACACTGCGGGGTTCCTTAACTCAGACAAACTAGGTATACTGTATCAGCATCATCTCATTAGACTCAGTGACACTAATGTTCAGACAGCTATAAAGGGTTCCTTACTTGTCTTGCACAAACTCTTTGTAGTCCTTGTAGTCCCACGCATCGTACTTCTTGAACCTCTTGAAATGTTTCTCTGCATCAAAAGGTTCTTCGTCCTTGTACGCAAACACCAAGCCGCATTTTGCTCCAATGGCTCCTTTCCGCACCTTGATCGCACAAACAAGAGAGCCAGCGTTATCTAGAGTAGCTCTCTGTCAACGTCTGCGTTATCACGCCTTTCAATGAAATGCTGAAATCAAACGGAGCCTCACTTTGATCCTCATCTGAGTGACCTGGAAGTTACTCTGGTCCTCTGTCGACAGGATCACACTGGCTTTCTTCTTACCGCTTTCTGTGAGGAAGCCTGTGGAGCACCAAAGCACTGGGTTAAACATAAGGGCATGTTCAAAGTGAAGATGAAGCCTGGGTGTAAACTTAATGTTGCTCTTTTCTCAATGAATAAGGCTGGTGTCAGCGGTACCGTCTCCAGTGGACGACTCTGTGAGCATGTTCTCTGGTCCTGATTTCTCCTCTTTACTCTTCACATCACAGGCCTGTAGGTGCAACTGGAGAGGCTTTCCTGTAATGAGACAGGGATCATTGTAAATGCATTTTCATTGACACCGTCGTTAATCATTTGATCATTTTCCATATGGGTTATAGTTTCATTCCTATACTGGCAGGCAGCTGCAGCTTTGTAACAGAATTAGCAGTTTCCACTAATGTATCTCCTCCTTGTAGGCCAAGCACTTTCTCTCCCAGATCTACGGTTTCATATGTCCTCGTGTGAATCAGAGTAAAGGAGGGATGGTCACGTTACCGTTGCGATTAAGCAGCCGCAGCCTAACGGAGGCCATAGACACGATGAGGGAGGAGGCCTTGTACTCGGTCTCTAAGTGGTCGCTGATGCAGGACAGGGCCTGGAGCACCTTTGCCACACTGCCACGAGCCAGGGCAAAGGCCAGGAGGGTCAACTCGGCATCAGGACTCACACAGCAGCTAAACAGGGGCAAGGAAACAAATGCGAGTTAGTTCTGAGATGATTTTAGTCACGTTAAATGACTGTGACATTTGGCTAAAACATTACAAAATAAACAATCTAAATGACATTCATTTGGTAAACGTGAAAGGTCCTGAGTTATGAATTCCTGCTCAGCTTGACGACGTATTAGAATTACAAGAAAATATAAAGCAACACCATAATTTTAAATAATAGAAGCAGCAGCATCACAGTTCAACAGAACCACTGCTCAAGCTTCCCCTAAACGCAGGACATCTACATGGTGGCAAAAACCACGTGGACCCAAATAATGTGAACGCCAACTGTTTTCACTGCAGCATTTCTTTGGTTGCAATGTGACACACTGAAGGTTAGAGTCTGACAAACAAAATGCTTTTTGTGTGAGGGTTTAAGGAATTATCTAACTACTAACACCCACGGTTAAGCGTTAACTCCAGTGAAGACCAAATAACAGAGTCTCCAGCAACATTTAACTGATGATTAACTGATGAGATTATTCCAGCAATGTTGTTGCTGCTGTTGCGGATAAAGACCAGCCCCAGCACTGAAGGATGTACAGTACATTAAATGGAATGGAAATAGTGTGTCATCTCCCCACTAAATCAATACTTTGGTTTTAGTCTGTTTTCAATGTGATGATGTCAGCAGCAAGAGCTCAGTGTGGCAGTGATAGCTCAGAGTGCTGATGTTATCTCAGCAGGTCATTACTCTGCTATCCTGAGGAGAAATCCATCCACCTCCTCCAGGATGTTCAGCGAGAAGAACTTGGGGAACTCCGTGGATGATGGCGTCAGGGACAACGGTGGCATGTGCCGCAGGGCCTTCCTAGGAGAAAAACAACAGGAAAAGGCCTTTAGGACTCACACGCTGGTCGATTCACCGCATTTAACTCAGTTCATTAAGAACTGAAACATTATCAACTTACTGTGTGCTCTGAAGCACAGTGTGAGCCAGTGCAGGGTTAGTCTCCATGGATGCGGTGACCAAGGAGGTGAGGAGAGACAGGTACCAGATGGCTGAAGCATCCGAAACAGACACCTCTTTGCTCTTGGTAATCTGATAGCCCAGAGTCTTCAAGCCATGAATCCGTGTGTCACATCCGTCACTCAGGCACCGCTTAATGTTGATTTGGATGTCTGAGGTTTGGTGAAGAGGTAATGCAGTTAACACGCTGATGGAATACGTCATGTGAAATGCCACAACTGGTCGCTTCATCCTCTGAGTATGACTCGTGTTGATTAAAGGAGACATAATGAAACACATCACTTGTGCAAATAAGCATGAGAAGTGAAATCTATACAAAGCAAGCCCATGAATTTTCAATGTGATCATTGAGATTTAAGGAATGATTCATGGACACAAAGCACATTATTTACAAAATGCAAAAACTGAATTGGTGAGGTTAGCTGAGTTTCTGTGCAGCTTGACAACTTCCAATGAAGGTAGATGTGCTTTAACCTCTTGTGAAAAACAGAAAATGCAATCTTTGGCTCATGGACGTTTGCATGTGAATTCAATAACCACTATGTGCAATCCAGCAAGATTCTTCTGTAGCTGATGCCATGCCCTGTCTTCACCAGGGGGGTGCAACAGAGACAGACAGTTTCTCTTAAAGCATCAGTGAAGAAACACACAAGCCCAAGATAAATAAACACTGAACTAAACAGACAGACTGACAGGTGGTGACTCACAGGGGTGTGTGATGTTGGCATTCTCCAAGAGAGCTACATAACCGGTGACATTGCTGGGGATGCGAATGTCTCTGATCTCCTGCAGGGAACGCCGGTTTTTCCCAACAGCCACTGAGACCAGCTGAGGCATGTAGCTGTGGTCGTTTGAAGCCACGGCAATGGCCAGACGTCTTAAAACCACATCTGGCTTCATTTTCAATCTGGGAACAGAAGAGAGACAAGTTTCCACCTTAAAGTCAATCGTAGACATTTTGACAACAAGAAATTCATGAATCAGCCAACACGTGAGTCGTGAGTCACGTCAGTCAGCTACAAGGCCTCCAGTCACATTTTCCAGAGAAGGGGATGTCCTTGCCTTATCCAGTGCGAGCGTGCACTGCCATCCGACTGCCAGAAGGATGCGGTTTCCCCATTTGTCATCTTGTAAATGTCTGCAATATTGGATGAAGCTTCTATGGAGCTGTAGCACTGCGTGACCACCTTCACCTTGTCTACCTCCGGATCACGGTCCAGCTCTGCTCTGTACTGGATATCTAAATCTGAAACAAATGCAGATTAGACTGTCTGGAAGGTGTGCTGCAGCGGGAGCAGATACAATTCTTCACAATCCTAAGCGTTACGTCATTGAAAGCTCTGGTATTCACCTTTTTCTTTCTGCAAGAGGAACTCCAAGTAGTCCTGCACCACGCTGGACCTCATGGTGCAGATACTGTTGTATCCCTCTAGAATAGGGAAGGGGATGGCACTGCTGGGAATACGATTCCTGTGTAAGAATTTAAGGATCTTAGAGGCGTGCGCCCCTAACCGGTCTTTGGTCTTGGAGAATATGTCAACAAAACCTGTAGATTAAGAGAGATGAAAGACATTCAAGGTTAACTCCCCCACAAACATGCTGACAACACCGATTCAAATGAGGTGGACCTCGCTCGTCCTGACAAACAAATCACATCTCCTACCTGGGGTTAGGGAGCACGCCTGTAGCTGTCTTATAACATGACTCAGCTCTCCCTTCAGATTAGCTCCATTGGAGTTCTTCAGAGCAATCAGCATGCTCTCGACATCCACCACCCCATCCCCCTCGGCGTCAAACTGTCCAAAGGCCTGGGACGGAGATGAAGACAGGACATATTGTGACACCAACACAATCACTCCCATTTCTGCACACCACCAGCAAACGTGGATATGGATATTGATTTAAAACACAAGTGGGGCAATCAGTCATTCACACAGCACACAATATGATCTACTTCTACTGCTCATTATTAATTCATACATATTCATGTCTGTTTGACAAGTCATCTTTTAACATGAAAAAGGCAGACTGTAACTTTAGTTCTCACAGGAGGTGGGTTTTAAACGACCCAATGGTGCTGGTTGTATTTAAAAATATAGCGGTGGCATTCCTCGACTTTTCACACACAATGCCAAATGCAGACAGGAGTACACGTTCACTTGTTAACCCATTCATTTGCAACAACAGATGTCAGCCAACAAAGCAGCCAGTTATGCTACAAGAGGCCACAGCCGAAAAACCCCAGTGACAATAAACCTGGCAAGCAAAGGTTGCAACCCGGTGGCTCATTTGTCTTGAGTCACTGCACACCGTTCAGATTAGAAAACAGATCACAGGATATCCACTTTCAAAACCTCCCGGGGAAACCACAAATACTAATCAGTCATCATATATGGGCACGGCTTCAGCTGTAAACCGCGCCACCATACCAGAGCAACAGCCCAGCAGACATGACATTCCACACAGTGACATTTCACAGGATTTGGCAGAGGTACGTTTGCTTTTCTCGGGCTGTGTACCTCTTCACACTCATCTCTCGGGGCGTCTCTGCTCTCCAACATCTCACAAAATTGTTCCACATTGACGGACTCCTCTCCTCGGTTTAACCGGTCCTCCAGCCACCGCACCAGGACACCCTCATTCCCAGCCAGTACAGACTCCTGGATGGCGATCCCTGAGTCGCTGATGCGTGCCGCCGCTTCTCTTAGCTTCACTTGCTCTAAGAGGACCCCGGGGCTAGGTGGTCCGCCGGTGGGCACGGGCGCGTTATTCGATCCCCTTCCGCTTCTGCCAGAACCGGAGCCTCCGCCGCCTCCGACGCCAGTGGCCGCAGAGGCCGGACTGTCTTCCGCGAAGCCCGGGCTCTCAGTTTCTATGTCTTCCTCGTCGCCGCTGCCTCCGCCGCAGCCGCTCTCGGCGTTCCCCATGTTTGTCTCACCGACCTAGGACTCCCCAGAAAATCCCTGCGGCCCACTCGGTCTCAGTTTTGAAACGGTTGTACCGGTCTGTACACAGACCTCTAACCTACAGCTAGAGCTCCGCCGTTCACTACTACCGCATTGACGTACTGTACGTCGAGCTTGCCTGGAACGTCCTTTGCGTCAATTAGTTTGCACACGCGCCGTGGCGTTCCCGTTCGCGGAAGCACCTGCCGTGGCTGTGCGTCGACGTCACTGTTTGTCAATTAGAGGGATGAGATGTGATGTAACTGGATCATGTGCCCAAATGTCTGAAGGGACAACATGCTCGGCTATGTTTGCGTCGCGTTGTTATCGCTGGCGGTGTTGTTCCTTCCTCGTGAGTGGCCCGTTAAATTTGGAAATGAATCACCCGCGCGTGCACCGGTGCGGCTGCTGAGCAAACGCGAATTATCGCTGTACGACGGGGAGGAGGGCAGCAAGGGCCTCTACCTGGCTGTACTGGGGCAAGTCTTTGATGTACACAAGGGACAGAAACACTATGGACCCGGTGGTGCTTATCACTCTTTTGCAGGTGATTTCCCCGCGTGTCCGACAGCGCCAATGTTGTGTTAATATTAACGTTACACTATACTCTCAGTATTAAACCACAGATGCATTTTAATGTTTAATCGTAGGACACTAGTTACATGCCAATGAACGCTCCAAACCCTCAACAAAACGAAACCAAAATCATGATTTAGTTTAATAATAGCACACAAACAGCTGTTGTGCACCAGTATCAAATGTACAGTGCTGCAGCTGACTACACGTGTCCGTGTCTGTGTGCATTTTCAGGAAAAGATGCCTCACTGACCTTCATCACTGGGGACTTCACGGAAAGAGGCCTGACAGATGATGTGTCCACTCTGTCCCCACTGCAGGTGGTGGCCCTCTATGACTGGCTGGCCTTCTATCAGAGGGACTACCAAAGTGTAGGTATGTGATGTTTGCCTGCCCCTACAGTTGACGGATTTGTACTAGTTTATGCTACTTAATATTTCTAATGCACATCCTTACATACGGAAATATTGCACGTTTTATTCCCTTATATGTATTTAATTACCAGTTACTTTTTATTTTTATACTTTTTATAAAAGAATTAAATGCTAATGTCACAAATTAGCTCCACATTGATCATGTCTCTATTTTTATTTCAGTAAATGATCTGACTATGTCTATGACATTAATCCTTCTATAGTTTGCACAAAATAGACCATTTCTGGACTCCACATCAGTACTAGATTAGTGGCCTTAAAACCAGAAATAAGGAGCCAAATGGCCAATTGGTTCCTACAAAAACGTAAAGTGAAGTCAGAACGCCACAATATTTAGTGTGAGGTGGCAAAGCCAGGTCCACACAGGCAAACAGGCTGGAGAACTACAGCATGTGCATCCATTTGAATTGCAAAAGCTTATGGCTGATGTGTAGTGTCACTGACGCAGGTGTTTCACCTTGTTTCTCCTGATTGGTGGACGACAGTCATCATCTGCAGTTTAACACTAGCCTCTCCCATGATGAATTTCAGGACGGGTAATAGGCCGGTTCTATAGCGAGACAGGGCAACCCACAGAGGCCCTGCTTCAGGCAGAAGCGTCACTAGCAGAGGGCCAGCGAATCAAGGCCCAGTCTGCAGCAGAGATGTTACGTTTCCCAGCCTGCAATTCGCAGTGGAGCACTGCCAGTGGAGGAAGAGTCTGGTGCTCCACTAAGAGGTATGGAAATAGTTCTGGCCTTATCAAATATTAACAAGCTTACAGGGAATGTGATGCAATGTTGATGCACCCCTTACCTGCATAACAGAATGCCTTGCACTGGCAGGTTTTATTGGTATCCATCAAGATTTACAGAACTGATTATGAATTTCTCCTCCCAGCGGCGGAGTGGAAAGAGCCTGGGCAGGTGTCCCACGGAAGCTCTTCTCTCCAGGATCCAGTGGTGTTCGTTGTGTCTGTGTGAAAGACCCATCTACAGCAGAGGAAGACCCCAACCTGCAGAAGTATGACGGCTGCCCCCCCCATGCCGACTCATGCTCTGTTGAAGATGACCAGCTCTGAAAATGGACCTTATTCATGGACTGCAGCACAAATCTCAGGAAAAACAAAGGGACTTTTGCCAGAAAATCACAGCAGTGAACTTGTTTACAATAAAAAGTAGGATGAAACAAACGGAATGTGTTGATTTTTGATGACCTTTATGTAAAGTTGTCCTCCCTTTCTCTAAAAGGATACACCAGGAAGAGACAGGCTAGATATCTGAGCATACAGATACAATATAATGTGCATAAAAGATTAAACAATGTGCATAAAAGATTAACAGAGGCAAGATTTAGGTTTGTCACAATGACAAGCACAAACTGCATTAAAGTACAAAACAGTTGTAGTGGTCAAAAATATCACACATTTATCTGTACAATTTAACAATACTTAAAGACGCCCCACTACTCGGCCATCCCTCTACTCCACATTCTCCCCACTGATCGGAAATGCCATGTGATCTTGATAAAGTGCACCTATCAGGCTTAGAAATCAAGAAGCGTTGAATGTGATGGGTCAAGACGACAACTTGACTTGAGGCAACATTGTGGGGACAGTGATCGCAACTTTCTACGCGGACCTCATGGCAGATCCAAAAAAAAAAAAAAAAAAAAGGAATGCAGTCATTTGCGGAAATGTGATTTATGATGATGACCATGACATGTAGAGGCTACAAATTAAATGACATGCATAGGCATAAAAGGCATTTCTGTAACTAAGGAGGAGGGGGACTGTTGAGAACATCCTGTTTTGTGGGACAGCGTTGGTGTTCCTCGTGTTAAAATAGGCTCTCACATTTCTCAACTTGCAATGATAAAAACTACTATTCAGTTTAATCTGGCTGATGCCCACACATGTCAGACTGTACCAATAACAGAGAAAAACATTTCATCTCTGTCCAGTTGTGCTATCTTTTGCTTCGAACAGTAACAAATAATATCATAATGTTAGAATTCTGAGTCTACCCAGAGTAGATCTGACCTGTAAATGCTGCTTATTTAAAAACAAGTTGCTTTCCCTTTAAGTCCTCCTCAACTGTTGCACTTTATCCAGTCAATACAGAGTTGGGGAGACACAAGTTTGAAAGATGATTAGAAGATTACAGAGAACATGCTGATAGTTCAGTCTTTGTAGATCTAGTGATCTAGGGGCATTTTACTGTTTTACTTGAGTTTGACAGCATCCCCTGCTCTCATATGAATACAAGTATTCATTTTGTAGCGTTCAGTGTTTGTCTTTGGGCAGGTAACATAGCATCAAGGCTGCTGATGGTAAAATATACCAACAGAGAGGAGGAAAACCCCCTCCAAAAGGTGACCTGGTCATTTAAGTGTTCATCATTAAACTGAAATGTATACTAACAGCAGCTACCTGCTTGTGATAATAAGTTATCGTTACAAACGTCACTTAATTTGGGAAACTGATTGACACACTCAGTCCAGCCATCAGCGTGCTGGAGTGCTGCTTAGATCCATTTTAAGATACTTTGATCGAAACGAAAACAAAAACAAAAACACAATGTTTCACTTTCTATTTGAAACATCCCTCTAGAACATTAATAGTTTTTCATAGACTGGAATAGTATAAAGGTGATGGTCCATAACTGTCCCGAAATGTCTTGTTAGTATGTCCTGCTACTGATGTCCCTTCTCCCGGTGTGCCTGAATAACTGTGCCGAGTCGGTCCTGGCATGGCCAGTGTCAGAGGGTGGAGGATATCCAGGCCACATCATTACGACACCCCACCCAGAGTTAGTACATCGAAGCAGATGTCACACACCCTCACCGGCTTGTTCAAGTCAAACTTGATGATGGGTATCTCCTTTATAGAGCACTTGTGGCACAACAGGCGCCCACAGTGGCGGCTAGAGTGAACAGTCAAGAGAGGAAACACAGGATTAATCATACAGTTTGACACAAATTGAAAATATGAATGACATTTAAAAAAGGATTGATTATTGCACGTATTCAATATGAGCCACAAGTCTGAGACCAGTTCCACATTCAAGCGATCGGCCCTTATTGTACATATTGGAAAAAAAGACATTCTACTAACCAGTGATGTTTCCGTGTTGTAACACCAAACTTGGCAGCACATTCATAGCAGTTGGACCCATCACACCAAGGGGGTTCTTTGGACAGCATATCTAAAATACAGGAAGCAAATCTGTAGTTACCTAGTTAAAAACCCACAGAATCACAGTGGGGGTTAAATGCATTGTATCAGAGCCTACCACTTAATACGGGGCTCTCATTTTAATATATAATGAATGCCAAATACATATTGATGTGTCAAAAGTTACCTAGAAGGCGGAAGAGCAACTGTTTAGTCGCAACTTGGTAGTTGAAAATGTTGATGCCCTGATTATTATTGATGCCCAGTCGTGCCCCAGCCCTCACAATGGCACGGCACAGGTTTGCATTTCCTTTCATGTAGGCCAGGAGCAGAACTGCAACGACATTCAGGTCAGTCGCTCTGTCATGTGAACAACAGGCATCAACATGCTATTTGAATACGGTTAACGGCGATCATCAAAAGGCGAGCTGCAGTACCTGTGTTCCCTTCATTATCTGGTTTGTCCAGGGGATACTCAGGCATACACTCCAGGAACAGCTCAAAAATGGCAGCGGCGTTCTCTTTCCCATAATGGCCCAGTACATGCATTGGTGACTGACCCCTGAGCGCGCACGATAAAAAGGAGACAGGCACTAGTTATCAGTTACGTTAAAAAAGCTGTCTGCACATTGTAAATATTCTTTTGAGACATATTCAGACATCTGACTGCGAAAGAGACGGAGTGTACCTGAGATTGAAGGCCTCAGCGTCAATGTTGGACTCAGTGAGAAGGGTTCGAACATTGTTAAGGCGGCCCTGCATCACAGCCAGGTGCAGGGCTGGGGAGACGACCGAGAGAACAGACAAAAGAGGAAAACGTGATTGGCATGGTACTGATATTTGTGTGTTCAGCTTTAACGCAGCTATTTGTTGAATCGCGGCGTCGTAATGTAACAGCACACACAACGAGGTTTGACTTGGAAATCTGGCCAATTTGGGTGCCATTTAGTTACAGCAGAGCATCCCAGATCACAAAGGTTCAAAAGCACAGCAATAAAAGACTGTAAGGTACCATTATTGCCGTTCTCATCCTCGGCAGCGAAGTCTACGCCATTCTCCAGCAGCACAGAACAAATAGTGGCCAGGTCCTGCTGGGCAGCCAAATGTAGCGCTGTCTGCCTGTGTTTGGTCAGCTCATTTACTTTGGCTCCGGCAAGCAGCTGGAAGCAGAAAAATGCAAAAACAAAAACAGCATCAGCTACAGCACTCCTCCAGTAACACCGAGAGGAGCATGAAGGCAGAGGACAAAATAAAAACTCTGTGCTGCCTACCAGGTTGCGGACGATGATCTCAGATCCGGCCTGGACAGCCAGGTGGAGCGGGGTGAGTTTGGCTGCATCCTGGACCCTGGAGTTGACATTGGCTTGGACACTGATGAGGAACAGGACACTTTCAATGTCTGAGTTTTGCACAGCCACGTGGAGAAAATTACGCCCTTTGTTGTCAACCTGAAATATGTAATGAAAGAAACAGAAGTTTGAGTTGAGGAGAGATCAACACTTGTCACTGCAAATCCTTTTTGTGAGCGCTGCGGTGAGACCAACTGGTTTATGTCAGCACTACCTGTTCAGCAGCACCCGGCTCCCTCTTGAGGATGGCCTCTGCTGCCTTGTTGTTCTTGTGCGTCATGGCACAGGCGAAGGGCGTCATTCCTTGACGGTCGCGGATGTTGAGGCGAATGTCCGGATGGGAAATGAGGAGCTGTATGATGACGTTGTGCTGGCTGCTAATGGCAGCGTGGATGGGAGCTCTGCCCTCTGCATCCTGGAAGAGATTAAACACAGAAAGTGTACAGCTCAGTGAGTGATCTTGGTGGCAGGAAAACAAATGTACCAGAAAACTACCAGAAGACAACGTGGTAGGACTGACCTGAGCATTTACATTAGCTCCAAACTCTAGAAGGCACTGCACCACGTCCTCCAAACCCCAGCTGCTCGCCAGGTGGAGGGGTGTTTGTCCATCTCGGGCTTCTTCGTCTCCCTCCCCGTTAGGGCCTGGCCGCCTGCAGCTGTTTACGTCACAACCACTGTATACAAACACACAAGGCATAGAGTAAGAACCCATTTAAGTAAAAACCAAGCTTAAAAACACAAGTTGCTGGTTTTAGACAATGGATTAGATTTCCATCTGTCCTACCATTCTAATCTGTAAACTTTGTGATACTTCGTGTTGCCTTCTTTGATTATGTTTTGCCCACATGCAAAGAACTCAAACTTCAGCCTACGATGTGCAGCAACAGGTTGGATTAAACTTTCAAACCCTACTGACAAGGAGACTGACCGACCTGCGGATGAGGAAGCAAGCGGAGACCTCATTGTTCTCATCAACAGCTCTGTGCAAGAGGGTCTGCTGGCAGCCAGAGGGCCCTTGGCTCCAACATGTTGCATCACAGCCATGGCGGACCTGCACGAGACAAAGAGGACTGAAACGGTCAAAATGCACGAAAATATTATTTTTTTCCCATTTTGTAGGAACCAGTCTTTGCTCACTTCAGATGTTTTTGACAGGACGGACATGAACCGGTGCCAGATGCTGACAAACAAACATTAGTACTGCCTCAAAACTGTTCAAAGTTGTCCTTGAAGTCAACTTTATTCAAACTGAATTGGCAACACAGGAAACATCGTGCTTTATCAAGCACCTCTATCAAAGAGGTGCAGAGAGTTGCAGGCACATCCAAACCAAAGACTGAACCTCAAAAACGAGACTGGGCATGTTTGTTTGCAACGAGGCAACCACATGAGTCACTGTCACTGAAGGTTTGATTTTATATTAAACTAAGTTTCGTAACAGTTAATAACAGGCGGAGTAATGACGTGAACTTAGATGTTACCATCATCTCTAAGTTGGCAGTGTTTGCATTTCACTCACCAGCGTGGACGCAATATCTTCCAAGCCGTTCTCCAGAGCCAGCCACAGTGGAGGGTCCCCTTTATCATTAACCACAGACATATCAGCTCCTCTTGTGCAAATGGCATCCACCACCAGTGGCAGCTGGTTACTGATGGCCAACTGTAGTGCTGTTTGTCCCTCCTGGGTCCTGATAGGGAAGATAGAAAAAAAATATAAGGCATAAGATACAGAAGAGCCTCAAAACCCTCTCCTCTTTTACTGGAAACTGTTAAATGGAGATTCATTCGTCTCTGCTAACAGAACACATAAGGGACACGTTCCTGCCGCAAAATCGTACTGAATGGGAGTGAGTTTCACCATTTTCTGCCTGCTGAACATACTGCTTATAGTTCTGCTGTTCATTTTTTTAGTTTCTGGTTGCAGCCACCTGACGGGTATACGATGTGTGAAATGCGGATGGCCGACACACGGTGCAGTCACCGAAATTCAAACGCAAACAATGAGATCTAAAATCTCAGTAAATGATAGTGACCACCTCGGATTAATGAAATAACAGGATGGGGTCATCCCGGCGCACGAGGGGTTAAAGCAGCAAGCATAAACATCAGTGACCCTGGTTCATATCTGCTCAAGGAGGCTCCTGACATGTAGTGCCTCATCCATCTTCTCTCTTTTCCCCATCAACTCTCTCCTATCGTCTAATTACAGCTGCAGTATAACTCGGGCATTACCTGACATTGATGTCTGCCTGATGCTCGAGAAGGAAGAGGGCACTCTTGCTGTCCTGTCTTTGGATGGCCATGTGAAGCAGGGTTTGTCCGTTGGACATAGTGTCATTGATAGAAGCCCCTGAGCCGAGCAGCTGAGCTGCTATGGTGTGCATACCTGACAGGGACAGAATGGACATGGCCGACGTCACATTCACAGATAACCGTCCACTGTTTTCTAACAAGGTTTTGCATTTCAAAGGTAATCTGGCCACTGCTGAATCAACTATATTACTTCTTCCCTGTTGACGTACGGTGCTGTGTACCTGTCCAGAGGGCCAAGCCCAGCACTGTCTGGTCCACAGAGTCTTTGAGACTGAAGTCTGGAATGATCTGGAAGTTGTTGGTGGCATGAAGTGCGTTGGCTGCAGTAGAAGCATCGAGGGAGAAATAAGTGGGTTTATTCTAGGACTTTGGGGACATTAGTGAGAAAGTTTGGTGAGGTAAAGCAGGAATTGCTTCACACACCTGCCACAGTTTAGTTACAGGCAGTTAAATGTAGAAAACTCCCAGGACACACACTGACCTTTTTGCTCAAGGATGACCGAGACCACATCTGGGTGGTTGTGAGCAATGGCCATGTGGAGGGGCGTCTGCAGAGCCACACCAAGAGTGTCGTCAGGCAGAGCCTTCTGGGTCTGCAGGTTGGGGTTGGCCCCCTGCTGGAGCAGCTCTGCTGTGAGGCTCGCCAGGCCACAGCGACATGCTGTATGGAGCGGACTCTCACCCTGAGGAAGGCGGACAGATCAATAAGATTTTTACTTGTAATCTATAAGAAATTATTATGATGTGGGCAAGTTATTAAGTTCAGTCAACTATTTCTACAGATGAAAAATAATCAATTTGTGATCGGTGACTGCAGTCCACTGCGTGTTACACAGCATGGAACTGGAAAGAGTTTTAAACTGTTAATAAAGAGCATGATACTCATACACCAGATCTGATCTATGTAACTGTTTGGCTCTTACGTGGCCTATATTCATACACACCCATTTGTTGACATGGTTGACCTTTGCTCCATGAGTGGCTAGGAAAAGAGCAGCTGCCTCGTTGCCTGCCCGGGCTGCTCTCTGCATGAGACAGTTTCCTACGTGGGATAAAACACAGAGAGGTGAGGATGACACAAGCGTCATTAGATTCAAAACATTGCTGTGAGGTGAGGTTACGAAGCAGCACCTGTGGTAGTGTCGGGTGCGTCAGGATTGCTTCCTCTCTGGATAAGCTGGGCTGCAAAGCTATTCTCGTCGAACGAGGTGCCGTTCACCACTGGTGCATCATCTTCAAACGGGTTCACTGAGGGGTCTGAAGACACGGTGATATACTGCAGGGCCAGCCACAGAGCGGTGCTGCCCTCATGGTCCTTGAGTTCCAGGTCTAGTCTAAGAAGACGGAAAGTTTACGGGATTATCTTCAGAGTTAAACGATGATCAAGGTAACAGCATCTTAAATACTGAAGCCTTCAAGTGAGGTTCTGTTTGAATGAAACGCATGAGCTGTAATATATGCTGGCATATATAAAAATAACACAGGCAATGGAAATTGTGTAAACCGAACAGAGTTTAAACATTACACCACTATCCATTTTGTTTGCAAGCTGTAGTGATTACATGATCCAACTAATTGAATACTACGCACGCTGTGTGTGGGACTTTCTATGTCGGGAAGCCACTCAATAATCCATTTGAAGGCAGAATAGTACTCACTGTTTGCACTGTAGCAGCTGGTTGAACACTGGCTCATTCCCTGATGCCACAGCTTCATGCAGTGGAGTTCTAAAAACAGGCAGGTAAAGATGAAGCACCATCATTATGTGCACAGCACTCGTCCACCTTTGGAATCGAAAGAAGTCCGAGTACCAGGAGCTCTGTGACCTACCTGCCTTTGCTGTTTTGCATGTTGGGGTTGGCTCCAGTCTTGAGCAGAGCCTCTGCGATTCGTGCCATGCCGCTCATCACCTCCGCAGAGTGCTTCTTGGGGCTGAAAGAGCAGACCAGGTGAAGCGGGGTTTCCACCGCCCCCACGGTGGCTGCGTTCACCTGAGCCGAGTGGCGAATCAGAAAGATGGAGGCAAATTCATCACCTGGGAGAAGAGGAGGAAAGGTTGACAGCCATGAAGATAATAAATCTACTTTCAAACAGTACTTCAAAAATCTAGTGCCAAGTCTAAACAAGCATAATCAGTGAAATGAGTAAAGCAATATTTTGCATAGAGTGTATAATTTGATAAAGTGGTGTTGTGGCAGGTAGATGCACAATAACAAAATGTTTATTTTGGACCCCAGTTCTACAGGAAACATACAAAACTGAGTAATAGTAAGTAATAGTATAGTAATAACAATAACAATAATAATAATAATAATAATAATAATAACACCCTCACACCTCTTTGGATTGCCTTATGCAGGAGGCTCCAGCCACTCTGGTCCACCATGTCCACATCAGCCTTGTTGTTAACAAGTGTGGTAGCAATACTTTCCAATTTACGAGAGAGGGCCAAGTCAAGTGCCAGGTCACCGTTGTTGTCCAGTTCGTTCAGCTTGCCAGGTAGCTGAAAACAACAGAAACACAAAGGATGAAACACGCTTACAGCATAATGGGGAAAACCACTTGATAGTGCGCGGGCAGCTAAGGGGAACTGCGCTGGAGCTGACCTGCGAGTCCATCTCGATGAGATAGAGAAAGACCACGTCTTCTCTTTCAACTTTGATGGCTTTGTGGAGAGGATACTCGGTTTTAGATTTGATCATCTTGTACAGAAGCTGGGCACTCATGGTGCTGAAATCTTCTTTCCTCAGATCATCCTAATAAAAACATTTAATGAAACACAACAACGTGAAAAAATGTCAGCGTCCAATACAAGAAGCGGCCTGTTAAACTGTTAAAAAGTCAATAAGTGTCACCCATGGAGCTCAAACTAATGTTAACAGGCTCTATAGCTGCAGGATTCCTGGCTTTTATGAAAAGCACTTATAGAACAGAAACAGGAGACTGCAGTGTCAGAAGCTGGTGACAGTCGACAGCTATTTTCTACGCTAAGCCCATAAAGATAACCTTGGAAAGTGCCGAGCTCTGACCTCTCTCCAGATTTATTGTAGGACATAACTGATTTGTCAAAAGGGAGTAAACATCAGGCGACTAACCCACAGAGAAACACAGCAGGGTTAAAAGAGGTTGATGGATACAGAAGTGGCGTACTTCTGAAAAAGAGACAGGCAGATTTTGATGCCTGAGGACTGGTGGAAACTGTCGAGTATGGAGCTGATCACATAAACTAGGCAGCTAACAGCACAGAGCAAAATAATATGGGTTTGTAATGCATCATTTCAGGGGACATGACTGAAAATACCCATGCACACAGTAACACTCCCTAAGTTGCTGGGTGTGCCACATACACTGTCTGAGGGTACTCACCCAGTGACTGGCAATGATCTCCCCACAGTAGTTCATCAGGGTGGTGGCATTCAGCTCCTCGGCCGTCTGGTAGAAGCGAATGCAGTTCCTGACGTTCACCGAGGACATCACGCCCTTTTCACACCTGTCCCAGCAGAGCAGCACATTTTGTTGCACCGTTGCGCCACATACATTGCTCTATTACATGCTGTGCTGCAATCGTAATGGTGCCATTGGCAGCAGCTTAAAATGTAAGTGTAGCCTGCAAAGCAAAAGTCAGTCTCTTGTGCCGACCTCTCTCTGAGCAGCTGCAGCTGGAAGCGGTTGGCCAGCTTCATCAAGTCAATAAGAAAGGCATCATCCTCACTGAGTTCCAACTCATCTGTGTATGCCCAGCGCAGCATCGCCATGGCAACCTCAGGTTTGCAATCTGGAAATCCATTGTGTCATTTGGTCAAAAATGTACACATGTGAGTAATCAGTTACTAATCTGCTGTAATTTGAATATGCTATTTATTTTGGATATAATTTTGGACATAATGAAAACTGTTGCTTTTTGAAAAACTGGAATGTCCTCCACAAACAAATAAACAATACACATTCCCATTTCTCTGGCAATCAAATGCCGATATATCATATGTATTCAGAGCTCACTGATTAGCTTAATGACAAACAGGCACAACGGCCAAAATGTACCCAGAGCAAGACTGTGTCTAATACTGGACTTTGACAGTCTGCATGACCCACTCCAAAATAAACACTCAGTCAACATCTATTAACCTATAAGCATGTTGACTGACTGAGGGGCAGGTAGATAACAACTGGAATCATGATAGTTGAAATTTATCTGCTCTGCTTTAATACGGTGACGTCACACCAGGGTTACTCACCAGATAGGTCCAGTTCAGAGGTGGAGGCCAGATTGGCCAGACTCCAGACATCACTGCGAGCAGCCAACACAAACTTATGGGCGCTGAGCTTCTCCCCGGCGACTTTCACTTTCAGATCGCTGCAAAACCAACACATTCATGTCTGAGGGTATATCGCAAACATAACAGGTTTTGAATAACTCATAAGTGCAGAAAACAATAAAAACTGCGACTGAACTTTTAAAAAAGACTCTTAACAGCACTTAAAACATGAATCACTGTGATGGTCTTTAATGATAGAAATAAGCCCATCAGCTCTAACAATGTGGCAGCATAAGCAGGTTCTACCACAAAACACGAGCAAGGGCGGACACATGACTATAGAACAGTATCCGCAGGCCTGCTGGAATCTCCTCACCTGTACTGGTCCTGCTGATAGAGGTCGGCCACGATGTCCAGCAGGCGGCTAATGAAGGTGTCTGCAGCTGCGGGGGTGGTGGAACCCTGGCCAGCGGTCTGAGCAGCAAGCACGGCACAGCGTCTCTCTGTGTCGGCCAGCTTCTGCTGCATCTTCACATACTCCTGCCTGAGCAGGGCCAGGTGCTTCTGCAGCTTGGCCACCTCCTCTGTCCCACATCAAGGTGAGGGAGGCAGGCAGAGGGCAAAACAAGATGCAGGGATACAAAAAGCAGGTTAGCAAGAGCCATTTCTGCACACAGGTTAGAACTGGACACTTTGACCTTCTGCCTGTAGTCCAAAGTACTATTTCCAACATACAGTGAATTACTTATATATCTTCTGTTTGAAGATTACGGTTGTAATTTGGCATGGAAGCAGAATACCTTAAGCTGTCAACTGGCTTTGCACCTACAGGCTATGAGAGTGAGTACTGTGACTCGAGCCATTACTACTTTTTAATAACATGGGCTTATTTCACACAGCGCAAATTCCTGGATCAAAGAGACTATGACAAAGCCCTCCCTCTTCCTCTAAATGAAACGCACTTTCTACAGATCTCCGTGTTACAACACAAACTCATGTCTCAGCCTCCATTCCACAGAGTTTCACTGAGGCCCATTTCCTTCCTTTAAACCAGTAAAGTTTTAGTGAGGAAAGAATGCTGAGGCGGCACCTTACTTTGCCCTCCCTGCCTTGTAAACCGTTACTGGCACAGCTACTGGTCATGCGGAGCAGGAGGGGGGTGTTTCTGCAAACCACCTGATCAGCTAAACACAGGAAGGGCGGTATAGCAGCTTAGAGGCAACTCTCCAGCTACTGGACAAATTAAATATACTGAATCCACCTGTGTTTTGGAGGATTTAGCAGCAATCATTAATGTATTTGCAAGCAAATACAGTTCATCCTGAGATCACTGTATATACAACAAACCCTTTACATTTTAAAAGTCATGCACCCCCAACAAAGCTTGAGTGAAATGTCAGGACTTCAGCACATGATAAGAAAAAGTAAGAAGTGAAGAGGCAAAATGTTTCTAAATGCAAAAACACAATGAGAGCACGATCAAACTATGCCACCAACAACTGAATACAAGAAATCTGAAGGCCACTTGACAGATAAAGGTCTTGTCTTCGTCATGTGACTTTATCATTTAAGTGAAGACTCAGACTTTTCATTTCTTCAGAGAAGATACTTTCTGCCCAGTAGCAATGAAGCAGCCTCATAACGAACCCACAGATTACAGGGTTTGATCTCTGGATTCCAGCTGATAAGTAGATTTCCCTGAAGGAGGAACACACAGCAGACATTCCCTTATGTCTAGTCCAAATACAGGTGGTGCCCTTGGCCCTGGCATCCCTGCCAGGTGGCACAGATGATCCCTCACAGGGAGTGACACCTACCCTGGGAAGTCTGCTGCCTTTTATTAAACATCCATTAAAACAACAGAGATAGCTACATGTTTCAAAACAGTTATATCTGCATGGACAACGCGTGAACGCGTTTAACGGCGTTAATTGTTAGTGAATTCACAGCTAGTACGTTACAGATAATGGAGCTAACTAGACAGTTTGACGTTGACATCCAGCTAAACACTAATACAAACAGTAGCTGCATGTTCTGTAAGTAAGTTAACATCGTTTTTTCTTGTGCAGCAACCCTGAGAACTGCATAAAGATAAAATACTACCCGCGGTCCACCCCACCAACATCTCGGCTAACTCGTAGCTCTAAAATTCAGCTAGCAACATCAACCAGAGCTAACGACAGAGCTTGCTCACTGGCAAGCCGACTGTGACAAGGCAAGTGTCGCAGTGCTTCGCATTTCCAGGCGCAGACAGCGCGTTGTTTGTTAAACAGCAAAGACACTAGTTGATTCAGTCTAACAGACCAACAGGCGTACATGGAAAACAGGGAGTGTACCAAATATTCAAAAACCCCAATCTCATACCTTCCGCCATGTTGCTCAGCGTTAGCTCCGTGGCCCGATGGTCTCTATCGCGATATGACTATGAGGCGGAGAACAAGCGGCGGTGCTGCGTTCAGGTGCTGACTGAAAACACACACATGTAGGCTATCACATGACAAATACTGCACTTATCAATGTCCAAATACGTGGTTTGAGTCGCAATAGGTTACTATTAGCAGTGAAGTTAATGGTTTTCTGTACTAAAGGGTAGTGTAAGATCTTAACTTTAAACATGTTCTTTGTTACTTACAAATACAGAAGTCCTCGTTGACAAGTCGGTATCATAACATTTCATTGTGAGAATATAAAAGCAGTTTTTGTCAAGAAGCAGTGCAGCATCTTGGGATTCCTTAAAATTACATTGTCCAAATTGCGTTGCCTTCAGGTGCTCCTACTAAACTTCTACCTCGTGAAGGGTACTCGTGATCAGCATAGCGCTCATGCATGGTAAACAATAATACAATGAACAATAAGTACTCTACAAAAATGCAGAGATGGGCTCATTTGTGGCAATAAGTGTATCTTATTTATCGCTGCAATGACGAGCCCCTGTAGTATCAAAGAGTGTATTGTAAAATCAAGCTGCTGATCTGGGTAAAGCCACTGCCTGATCAGATGGGGCCACATGGCACAGTAGTGAGCCTGGTCCTAAGAAATAGATCAAATGAAAGGACTACTGTATGTGCATGATTTGTGTCAACTCAACAGCTACCATTATAACAGATGATTAAGTTTATCTATTCACTGAGCTCTTAGCAAAGTTGCAATTTTTGAAGATAAATGACTCGCTATACATTTTGGATATCAAAGTGACAGAAATTAAACTGTTACATTTGTTGTGTCCCATTCAGTCTTGTTTCACCCGTACCATGACTGACGCTCACTTTACATTTTCCTTTGGAGCACTAACTTTGAATGTGAAAAGCAGATAGTAAATGAAAATGAGGAGACTCATGGGATTCGGTTTTTGTGACGGTTCAGATTCTAGCACGTTCCTCTCTGACAGTTGTCTGCATGTCGAAAGGCAAGACTGGGCAAGAGAAACCACTGACACACCTACCTGCAACTAACAATATATTTTGGTTACAGTTAACCTGCTGTAATGCCACAGTAGCTCTGATAACTCAATATATTTGGCAGTGTGGCCAGCAACATTAGATTAATTTAGTAACTCCAACCAGAAGGAAGTAAAAACCTGTGATTGAGAGCCACTGACAAGCAGAGTTTCTGAAAAGTGAGCACAAAATGAAAAGATATACTCTTTGCAATCTCCTAAATCTACAATCAACTATTCATGTGAAGGATATTGTGCAAAAATGTCATTTGAAGACTGATCTTGTTGAGAAAACCTTTAAATGCTGTTGTATTAACTGTCGGCAGAATGTAGTAGACATGCTGTTTGAAATACTGGAAAATAAGCCAAGTATTAAAAAAAGAAAAAGACCATTCTGTAAATAAATGTCTTTGTGTAATGAAAACAACTTGTGTACATGAAAGGTTCCTGGTGTCTTTGTCATGAGCAATATGTAATTCATGTTGTATCCAAAAACACCCCTGAATTAAATACACAAGTAGATATTGAAAAAAAATCATATTTTAGAAGAACTCACTACAGGTGACAGGTTTCATAACATGAAAAATATACATCAGTACTTTGTCTTTGTACATTAGGCAAAACTGCAATAGTTCAGTGAGCAGAATAATCGTGAGATCGTGGATCGGGGGCAGGGAGCGACAAAAAACAAAAAGGGCTCACATACTGTATACACAAACACTCAAACATTCGCAAACAGAATCCGAGAAACATTCAGCAAAAAACGAACCAGAACCAAAAATACGATAAAGCATGCATAACAATTCCTACTGGGGACAACACAGACGAGGAAAAGAGAGGCTGCTAAAATAACAGAATAGGAGAAGCGGACCTCAAACTGTATCAGGATATCAAAAATTAATGTGTACACTTCATACTAGGGGGAGTTATTGCTACACCAAATTGTTACCAATACCCTAATTATACAGATTCCCTGTGTACTGGCTATTAAATTAATTCAAACATAGGTGGTACACAATGTCTTCATCTTTTTTTCTACATTTTTTGAACACTTGCTCAGTGCAGGGTGAAGTGGCCAAGCATTTTATTAGGAGGCACTTTTGAAAAAAGATCAACAAAATTTAGCATGCACAAAAATCAAGGGGTATGTCGGGGTAAGTCAACTGGGCAGGATGTAAGACTCGTAACTGATAAAGAAAAACAAAATTACTCGGGGACACGAGAGATGTTCTGAGAGTGTGGGGGGAAAAAAACCCTCATGAACAGCTGTGGGTTCTAATATGGCGGTATTCCTCGGAAAAAAAAAAAAATCCTTCATCAGTCACGTCATTCAGGTCTGGCTTGAATCAATCAAGCTCTTCACAGGTGACATTCCTCCAACAGCATCACAATTCTCTTTCTATTTAAGACCTCCCATTAAAACAATCTAAAGAGAACTAATGCATGCTGGAGTTGAGAATGGACAATGGACAAACATATCTGAACCAGCGCTACTCATTTGGTCTAAGTGTCTTGATGGGTGGAGAGGGAGCATATATATTATCCGGTTTCGTCTGTGCTATATACATGTCTTTACAATATCTTCCTGAATGTTGAAGCAGTTCATAGACTTGAAAAATGTTTTATCATCTTCTGGGGTTTTGTGTTTGCTTGTTGTTGTTGGTTTTTTTTTTTGTTGGCACTTGCTTGGCGGTTTTCTGTCAGCCTTTGTAGTCACTGTTATGTTCTATTGCAGCCTACAGGAGCCAGTCTGGTCCAGCCAAAATAAAGGAGGACAAGCCTGACGGCAGGGTGGAAGAGTGCAGGAAACAGTGCCATGTTGATTTTCAAATTGGAGACCTGGGAAAAAAAACATGAAATAACAGGAGGAACGTGAGAAAAGATGAAACATGGTAGCAAAAGATATGCAGTGCAAAGTTAAGGTATAAAGTCTTCTTGAAGCTTTTTAACCTAGTCAGTCTTGTTAAGTGTTGATGAACCAATGCCAGGTTATACTATGATAAAAAAAGAATTTCTTATGCCAGTATCAATTGAAAATTACTGTCTACCCCATGTGGATGTGAGGGAAGGGTTCCAACAGAACCACGTCTCAGCACCACCGCCACAGGCTGCAGCCTCCAAACTGACTATACAGCTGAATCGACTCCCCTCTCTCCGTAAAACTAAACATTAGAACCTTCATGAAGGAAGGACTGAGTCACAGCACTGTTGTAACAGTCGTAGTGCTTTTCTCTATGTGAACCTAATAAAACTATTACCTCAGTGTCTACATTTGAACAACAGGCAGTCATTTCTGGCACGCTGTAGTCAGTTATGACTGATGAAACCAAAGATTGTGAAAGGTTAAGAATACTCACCCTGAAAACATGAAGCTAGATCCTTGCTAAATATCACTCAAACGCAGTCTCTTGGCTTTTTCGTACACAGCGGGCAACTTTCCTTTTGAATGCGCCGTGTCTGTCCTCCCTCCACTCTTTCTGCAGGGGTAAAAAGGTAAAGACATTTTACTAGTGTGAAATAAATGACAGCTCCGTTCATAGAAAAACAAACCTATTAAGAACTAATCCATAAATAATCTTGATGTTTTGTCATATGTAGTATTTAATGCAATCCAAATCACAAACCAGCCAATTCTTGGATTTTATGGCTCAAAAGGGACAAACATTTAGATGTTGTCTTGAACAGAAAAAAGCACATCCTTGTTTACTCAACTCCAGTTTCTATACAACTTTTCTGAACACCAAGTAAACTTACTGCAGCATCCACATTTGCTGGTGAGTCACCATTTGGGTCTGCCAGCATAGAGATAACACTAATCATGATGGTTTCCACTGTGTGGATGGGCAGCCAGCGCTCCTCTGGCTTCTCATAGCCGTATTTGTCCTCCCCAGGCTCGTGCAAAATAGAAATACATACATCTCCGTTCTTGTCAACTGGAAAAAAGACATGCAGAGTAGAATTTATAAAGCAGAAAATGCTGTCACTGTTTTTATTTATAATGTTTTCTTTTACTACTTATTTAGTGCACATTTAGTACAATGGATTTACCTGCCACTGCATGAACACTCTTGTTTTAAAGCTATTCCTATGTAAGTTATCTTTACTAATAATTCAAAGAACTAAAAAAAATATTCTATTTACTTGTCTGCTGCTAGACCACAAAAATGTTTCCAGTATAACAGGAGCTGATAGCGTTCTGTGTTAACACACTACGACACAGAACCTGTAACATATCAACTTATTATATGGAATGGAGACTAAAATATCATTTATATCCAGCCTGAAGCTACTCAATTGCCTCCAAAGTGACATTGGTGCTTAATTTGTTCCATTAACTTACCAGCAACACAAAAATTGATACATTTAATCCTTATTTAATAATTATATTTGAATTATATCAAAAAGCATTTCTCTGAATGCTCTGAATTATCATTGCATTAGTGCATAATCCTCAGATTATGAACTAATGCATTGGAGGGTATGAAAAGAGCTGTAAGTGCTTGTACTGTGGAAGTGAACTCCTATTTATTGAATTGCATGTAAATATTTATATGGTATTAAAACTTTGCAAACAGTCAAATCTTCAACATGTCTTACAAAACTCAGCTATACATACATTTTTTAAAGAGAGACAGAGCCTCGACTTTGTCAAACAGGTCTATAAACAAAAAAGCACATATGATTCAGTGTGCTGCAGTTGTACCTACCATTAGGGTGCCAAATATCTGTGATAAATTTCATTTTAGGTGGCCTGAGAGGGTAGTCTTTGGGAAATGTCAGATGAGCTTTAAACACACCACCTTCACTGTGAACAAAACAAAAATCAAAGAGAAAAATCAATATAATAAGTAAGTGTTATAACTCTTGGTCTCTCCTACTATATTCCAAGTATGAGACAGTGATAGACTTACTACAGCGTGTCTGGAGGCCCGATGATAAGGACTTCCCATCTGTAGAGATCATCATCATCGATCAGGCCTGCTGAGAATCCCTCCACTGGGTTTTTGTTCAGCTCTGGATGTAAAAACAAATGCCAAAGTCAAATTGTTATTGGCTAATATCACAGCACCCACCTCCAGTAGGTTAACTAGACTAGTGTACTTTTCTTAGGATTGCTGAAGAGAAGACAACACAACCCTTGTCTGAGGAGGCCTTGCTTGGGGGTTCGGTAGGAATGGGCCTGTTGCTGAAACCACACACTACCCTAGCAGTCCAGGACTTACTCTTACTTCATCACAGGGCTGTTCTCCAGATACTTTTTGCACTTTACCATTTGCCGAAAATAGAAACAGCCATTGCCAATTTGCCTTAAGATGCCATAATGCTTAAAATGAATCATGAGCAGCTGCAACCACAGCTGGTAGCTACAGCAACCATTTCCGCAGCCATATATCAGAGCTCAAGAGTCTAATTCATGCTGCAGTTTTTGCACATTATATTATCTTGACTTAGGAATTTTCCAGAAATCTGCCTGGGTCTCCGTCTCCATGTGCATTTTAATGCAGAGCCTGGTGGAGAACAATATCATGAAGCATGTATTGTTTGTTTGTTTATAGGCGAGCCCAGCCAATAACAGCATGTGCTCATTGAGTTCATTATATGTAAAACTTATCAATATTTTGTAACATTTACTAGTATACTACTATTCTGTACATTCATTTACAGCAATGTTTCAAGAAAGATGTCTATGTTAAAAGTCTGTGTTAATTATGCAACTGTTCCTAGCAACACTGACAAGTAAAAACTTGTATATACATATTTATGTCTACAATAAAAACAGATGTACAGATTGTCAAGTAAAACATTCTACTTATAGTCATCATATAAGCATATAAGCATCAGTTATTTAATTTTCTGACATAAAGGTAGTTGCCTTATTTCAATCAAATCCCCTTAAAAATATATCCAGGTGGATTGGCCATCCCTATGGAGATAATATCTGGAATACTACAAAGGAGCACATAATGTCCCTGACAGGTTGCATAACGGGATTTAGAATCCTAAACAAAACCTGTAATGTAACTTAGCATTGCTGCTGTAGGGAGTAAAACGTTAGATGATGTGTGTTGGACTCGGTCAGTTTTAAAAAGTGGTTAATATAATGGTAGCTATGTTTAAATTTGAAGCTGACTGCTAAAATAACGAAAAGCGATAATGCGAGGTTAACATTGGTTAGCATGTTAGCTTGGGGTGTTAAAGCTAACAACAGTGACTGCGGCTAACTTTAGCCGACAGAGCGAGCAAGTTGGCTAAATATACTAACAATTCAATATGGTTAGCGATGGAAATTGGGTCAACTAGAGCTGCACTGCTTATATTCATGTATAAATACAGTATCCAGCATTGGCTCAATCCCGTAATAAGCGAACACCATGTCCATAAAGGAAAAACACCACTTGTTATGTCGGTTAAAATCTGTGTAAACACATATCGAATCGTTCGAGCTAGCTTGATGCTAACGTAAGGCTAACTCCTTTAAGCTAGCTCGATACTGGGAAGTCGTTGGGACTTCTGACAGCGGCTTTCAGGTGAAATCAGTATGCAACGTCGAAACACTAAGGGACTCGGTCTCCCCACACACTGAGGGTGTTTATTTATCAAGAGAGAAGCGTGTCTGTCGACTTGCGCTGCTCTAACCTCCACGCAGTTCATTTGTCATGGGACGTTATCGGTGGTGTGGAAGGTTCAAGAAAAAACAGTTTGCGCCAGCACCATCGCTTGAAACGCAGCTAGCGATACCGTTAGTGTTCGCTCAAGTGCCACTGTTAGCTACCGTAAGACCTCCAGCATCAGTTAACACCAAGGTTCAATTACCTGCAAGCTGCCTCTTGAGTAACAGCGCTGACTGAAGCTCTGTCATAGTTTAGAGAATGTAATGCAGCTATGTTCAATGGTACTATTTTGAGGTAACTGCGTTAATTTTACGTTCACAAACAGCACTCCGTCCCCTCTATTTTCCGTTTAGCATTCTCGGCATTCTTCTTCTTCGTCCCCTACTGCCACTGCTGCTGCGTCTTCTTCGTTGATTTCACCGCAGCCGGCATCTCCATTGACACATTACTGCCATCTCCTGGATATACCTTCAATCGCAGTCTTCTGCAACAACCCTGCACAGAGCATACCATAAAATAAAGGTAAATGGAAAAAATCATACATAGTATGTCTCTGACCTTAATCCAGTATGTTATTGTGTATCTTGTGAAGAACTGGCCTCATGTTTTCCTGAAATGTGCAGTAGATAGTATGGATGCAGGGGTACAATGGTTGAATTCACCATCTCCTTTCCTTGATGTGATCATAATCCCATTTTCTCATCTTAAATATCATTTATTAGCTCGGTTTTTACTTGAAAGTAGATGATATGTTGCCTGTGACTGGACCACCACCACACAATTTATACATATATAGTAATAAAGAAGACAAAGCATCCTTTCATCCATCCCCAAGTTGACTAACCACTGTTAATTATAAATGTAGGAATGTTTCATCTGGCTATGTGTAAGATTACTCTAAGATTGGGTGACTTTTTGTCCCATGGGTGCCCACCATATGTAGAAGATTCATCTTTGTTGCTACAGCTTTGTTTAGTGCAGTGGTCATCGGTAAGCTATAGTGTTCTCAAGTAGGAACAGGTGATGTAATCATTAAATAATACAAGTGACTGCATTTGACTTCACTTCTTGCTGAAGATTATATGTTTGAATAAGACATTTGTAAAGTCCAGTTATCATGACAGTTTAGCCTCTGTAGTCTAAGTTGCCTTTATTGTCAGAGGAGTCAGTTACACATTGTTCAGAACCCCTTTCTGCAGGCGAGGAATCTCTCCCTCCCAGGATGGATCGACATATGAACCAAACAGATTCGAGTAAAATCATAATATATGCAACTCTGATGACAAAAATGCTGATAGCATGCAGGAGTGTATGGAAAAAGTCAGACACCTTTGGCTCTCACCAGATCAGTTGACCCTGAGCCACATCTCAAACATGAAGACATGGAGGAAAGGCAGGCCACAATTTAAAGTTTGTTTGTTAAATTCTCATCAGCATAAGAAGTAAAGCTAATAGACTCACGAGACTGAGATCAGCCAAGAATAATACTAACAGTGACGAGGCCTGTGGTATTAACACACTAGAAATAATTGAAAGTTAGGGCTAAAAGAAGAGCTTTGAGCTCAGATTCACAGGCCTCAGTAGGAAGGAGCCTGATAAGAAAAGGCGCTGCGGCCACCTGACTAGTCTCTCTGTTCTACGCCTATAATTTCCCCATCAAATCAAATTAAATGTTACAGTTATACATGAACACTGAGGCCCCTCAATGGAGACACATTCAACTACATTGGTATTGGAGTTTTGTGCTGGATGTAATACTCACAGCAGACACTAGATGGCAGCTATCAACCTGTCTGCGACTTACCATTACCAGCACTGTTTCTGTAACTTCCTCTTGTAATGACACCAACAATATGGGGGGAAAAGTCAAAATAGAAATAAAGACAGGCAGTGTTTGACAATCAGACAAATACATAAATCCATGTAATATAAATTATTTGTTTGGGTAATTTTAGTTTCAATGTGCACATACATTTTTCTTCTTCATCCCCAGGTTTATCAAATGCAGTATTACCTAATGCATGTTGTCGTATGTTAAGAGCAAAGGAGGAAGTTGATTGATAGATTTTAATCACACAGTCGTGTTCAACAGCGACCACGCAGCTGCACTGGCAGCAGACATGTCTGTACCAGTGTGCATCTGGTTTTTATCCCAGAGTCTGTTACGTTCGATCAAGGGGATGTAGTAGACGGCCTCTGAACTAGCTAACACATTTGACCCTGTGCTGTAGGGTCACTTCCTGATTCAGCAGTCACTTTGGAGAGTGTAGGCCTACTGCAAAATCTCCATGGCTGACATGACTGTAGGGGTTAAATGGTTATGTTTACTGTGTTGTTGTGACATTTGTGGTTTTGTCCTAACTTGCCTGGACCCCCAAAGAGTCTCTAAATGATTCTCCAAACCTGGTGACCAAACAATTATGGCGTCAGTTCTTCACACGGAGGCATTCATTTCACAATGTGATAAAGATTTCAGGCTTTGCTGTCTCATAGTTAACTACCCACTCTACAGATCAGTCTGGAGAGCTGAAAATCGTGAAAGACGAACTTATTGACAGGAGTGAATTCATATGAATTGTTGAAGAGCATTTTTACATAAGGAATGTAAAGAATGTTTAGTGATATCATCTGTGCGCATGAAAACATGTTGGCGTGGTGCAGATTATCACCCATTAGTGATAGAGAGAGACGGAGAGAGAAATACCATCCTTCATGCTATGGCAAAACTTCAAATACTTAGATAAATACTTAGATAAATACTTAAAATCAAATAGCTTTTCCCCCAGTTAGGCAAAAATTTGGACTTAGTACATCACAGGCTAGCAGAGGCAATGTCTCTTTATCAAACTACAAATGCACATGTAGTTTCTGCATCAACTATAAAATTGCACCCGCTGCTGAAAGTCATAACACATCTATCTATAGCTTGACTATAGCACTTTACCCAGCCTTTTGTGGGTTTGTCGTCTGAGTGTAAAGCTATTAAAAGGTTTTACTGCAAGAGGTCAGTAGTCCAGTAATGATATTCACAGTAAAAAAAAAAAAAGAATTAAAAAAAAAAGTTCTTGACTTGTTTGCAGCATTACATCACAGTGAACACCACTGTGAAAGCACATGACTTCCCCAGAGTGGGCTGGGTCCTGCGCTAACTCAATATCTCTATGAGAGGCCTCTATGAGCTTCTTCAAGTCGCAGAGACGCACGGGGAGCTGTACTGTCCGCTGGCAGCTGCAAACATGGAATGAACCGGGAAAACCACATATAGACAAATAGGTGAGCCATTTTTATCTAAAGTTTGACTTATAGAGGCAATTTAAAACAGGAGGAGACTGAAAGCTTATACCCGTATGACATGAACACATCAATACCTGCATTTATGTTATGTTATTTATGTTTATGTTGTGTGTTTGATGAAAGAGTCGGGTCGAAGGTTCTTGAAGCCAACGTGTTCTTCATTGTTTTATAGTGGGAGTAAAAGTAGTAGTAGTAGTTGCAGTAATAGTAGTCTAATTTAATAAATAGTCTAATATTAGGCACCGCACTGACTCTCTAGCCAAAGCAGAATGCATAAGGGTCTTTAATAATCAGCATAATTACACAATCTGCCCTTCAAAAGACTCACTCACTATGGTGTTGCAAGAGTTTTAAAATATCAGATGAAAACCTTAAGTGAAAATCCGCCTTATTCTTTCTCTCCCTTCCTATTTTGACACAGTTTGCCCTTACACAGTTGTGTAATTGCCTTTTGTGTCATAGGGGCTGTTTCTTACGCATTTACAAACCACATTAACTGATTTCCCGCTAACAAGATGACTTGCAGGGCACCAGACTTTAAATGCAACTTCTCACTGTGTTCCATTATGTTGGTAGTTGTACAGTTGGATAGAAAGGGTCTCTTATTGTTATTTAATGCAATTAGATGTTATTTTATAGATGAAAGCAGGGGGAACTGTAATTCACATCCACTAGTAGGAATGTATTCCCTCCCTTGTATAGACTGTATAATTCCTTCCTGTCAATGAGCTTATTGAGTTGTTGAATTACACTTGTTGCCAAACTGAAGTGCACATGCTGCAGCACAGAGGGTCAGTGATTTTTCTAAAACTAGGTCATATATTCTCAATTTCCAGCTCAACAAAGAGCTGCTCACAATGCAACCAAAGGCATCAGTGTCATCCCCGCAGCAAAGGCCGATGCCTCGATGGAGTCTGGGCTCCAGCTCCAGTCTACGTTACGGCTCTTTTGTCAACAGCCTGTCGTCACTTGCGCCACAGGCAGAGGAGAAGCCGGCCATAATACCAAAAAGCAGCTACATAGCTGTAGCTGTGCTCTGCTACGTCAACCTGATCAACTACATGGAACGGTACACAATAGCAGGTTAGAGGAGCTGATGCGGACACATGACAACACACTGTCAGCAAACATTAATGCCTCTCTTACTCACACATACATTGTCTTATTGTCACATAGGTGTCCTCCTCAATATTCAGAAGTTCTTTGATGTAAGTGACAGCACAGCTGCACTTCTACAAACAGGTATGATTATGCATATAGTTAGCAAGGGCACTCCCATTCGATCTCTCAGATAGATTCATATTCAAAAGTCTGAAAAACACTTGGTTTTTGAAAAAAGGTTTTTGAAGGTCCTCATTTTGAGCTGCATTACCAAAGATGAACTTAGGTAACACATGCTGCAAGTGTATTGCAGAGCGCTGTTGGTACAGAAGTAGAGAGAAGTATAAAATTAGACACTCAAAGATGCTGGATGTGTGTGGCTCATTTTGCTTCCAAATTAGTCAGACGTGTGTTCTTTCTTACAGGTGTTTTGTGAGCGGCCTTTCATTAGGTCATTATTCACATTGTACAGAAAAGCAATGAACTTTTATTAATGTACTTGCAGTTTTTATCTGCAGCTTCTTACTTTTGGCACCACTGTTTGGTTACCTTGGGGATCGCTACAACCGGAAGTACATCATGATTGGTGGTTTGAGTGTGTGGCTTGTAACCGCGGCTGGAAGCTCTTTCGTCACTGAGTGGGTAAGCGAGAAATGGAAGTTCATATAAACTGGCAAGAAAGGAGAACCAGCAAAATCCCAAGATAACACTTCCTGTTGTATGTAATTTGTTTGTCTTCCCCCCATCACTTTACCTTGTTCACTCTACAGAGAGATCATCCCCTGAATTTCAGTTAACTAATGTAAGATGGGAGATTTGTGTGTCAGGATTCCCGTAGGGCTACAAACAGAGGCCCATGTAAATAGATGCCTAGGCAAATATAAGAGTCAACAAAACAAATGTCAAACCGTGACTTTGGTAAATTTGTTTAGTGTAGAACATGAAACATGGAATAAAACAGAGAAGTCCTGTTGTATTCTGCTGATTCTTTTGTAAAGAGTAAAGAGGGATCCCTGTGGGTCTGAACCTTGTTGAACTGCTTCTGTGACCTCTGGACTTCTTTAGCTCTTCTGGCTTCTGATGCTGTTGCGAGGCCTGGTGGGGGTAGGAGAGGCCAGCTACTCGACCATTGCCCCAACTATCATCGGGGACCTCTTCACTGGGACTAAGAGGAGCGCCATGATCTGTGTCTTCTACATCTTCATCCCTGTCGGAAGGTGAGACACCAACTCATTTCAAGTCCGCAGCTGTGTTTTTATCTTTTGTTGCATGTTTTAATAATCTATTAACAGAACCTCAATGTCCTTGTTCCAACATGTCAAGTATTCACTTCTGTATCACCAGACCACAGAGCAGCTTTCTTCCTCGGGCTGTCAGACTTCACAATCCATTGTCTACATTCCACTTTACATTGTTACCACCTGACTTCTTTCGTCCATTAATAAAACTGTTTTGTGAGAAGCATAGAAGCATAATAACTTGGACTTTGTGATCCAACCCCACACTGGAGGAAATAAAGAAGATTCAAACAAACTTTGTACTGGTCTGTCGTACTGCCGAGTTTGTTTGAATGGGTTTGCTCAAATGGTTTGACTATATTTTTGTGTTTTCAGTGGTCTTGGATACATCACGGGGGCAGGGATTGCTACTCTCACAGGGGACTGGCGCTGGGCTCTCAGGGTGAGAACACTTTCAGTTAATGTAAATGTTAAGCACTGACTTATACGGAGCCAAAGGGCAACATTAACTTGACTTGTTTCTGCGTCATCAGATCACTCCCATATTGGGTGTAATAGGACTTGTCTTGCTGGTCTTTTTATGCCCCAACCCACCCAGGGGTGCTTCTGATACCCAGGGAGAGGGGGTCACTGGGCAGAGCTCCTACCTGGAGGATATCAAGTATCTTCTCAAAAAGTAGGACATTGGAATTAATATTGGATGGCCGATAATGGATTTTTGAAGCCAATCCAGATATTGATTGAGAGTATAAGCAATGTTATCAGATCATATCAGGATCATTTAAATTTGGCCATAAAAGGACTGAGGCCTGGATATAAAATACACACTCAGTGCTTTCTAGTGGACAAACTATGTAATAGCAACAATACGATTATTGATCTCAGTGATTGTGATTGATCTCGTTTTGCTCCTCTGACTCTAGTAAAAGTTATGTGTGGTCATCATTGGGAGTGACGGCTACAGCCTTCCTTGTCGGAGCTTTGGCTTTCTGGACGCCTACGTTTCTGTCCAGAGCTCAGGTCCTTCAGGGACTCCAACCACCATGTGTCAAAGAGCCCTGCAACACCACAGACAGGTGCGGCACCACCTTTGACCTGCATCGCCCATCATGGACTACATTTCCCTCCGAAATCACAACTAGCATTTAACGTTGCTGCTTGCCTCTGCTCATTTCACAGTTACATCTTCGGAGCGGTGACAGTGGTGACAGGCATTCTGGGAGGGTGTATGGGCACTTTTTTGTCTCGATGGTTTAGGGACAAGGTGCCAAATGCCGACCCACTCATCTGCGCAGCTGGCCTGCTGGGATCAGCCCCCTGCCTCTTTATCGTCATGTTTGTGGCATCAGCAAGCATTCCCGCCACTTATGTAAGAAATAAACTTGGTGTGTGAGACCGATACATAGCTGATTTTAGCCCCTGAACTGATGGATTACAAGTCATATGGATGTGGCATTCGATGTGCATTACAGCTCAAAGAAAATGTTGCAATAAGCCTTTAAAGATATGCAATACTATCAAAGAGTAAAGAATAAGAGACAATGACAAGGGGAAATCAAGTGATTATTGAATATCACATTACCTTATCAATTGATCAGTTGCCTAACTGTCTCATTTCAGGTGTTCATTTTCTTAGGTGAAGTACTGATATCACTGAACTGGGCTGTCATGGCTGACATACTGCTGGTGCGTTTCAATTATGTGCATAAGAACAAAAATAGGAAACAGTCTGCTGAAACGGATGATAACAGCTTGTTTTGTTTTGCTTTTGCCTTCAGTACATTGTTGTACCAACCAGAAGATCAACAGCTGAAGCTCTCCAGATATCAGTCTGTCATCTCCTGGGTGATGCTGGGAGTCCTTACCTGATAGGAGTGGTGAGATGTGGTTCCTTTTCATCCGAAGCACCTCCGCACACTTCAGCGAACCATTTGTTCTGTGAATGCGTGAGGATTAATGATGTCTTCACACCTGTGCCGGCAGATTTCGGATGCCGTGCGTGAATCTAAAAGTGGAACTCATGGTTGGAGCTTCCACAGTCTGAAGTACAGCCTCCTGATCTGCCCATTTGTTGGGATCCTGGGTGGACTCTTTTTCCTCATGACTTCCTTCTACATCACTAAGGACAGGAACACAGCTCTGCAATTGGTTGAAGGTACACATGCTTAATATTATCTTTTAACTTCAACAACTAGACCAAAGCTAAATGGTGATCCAACTGTTACTCAAACAGAACAACTCTCTGCAAACTCCTCTGGTCTTCTGTGCTTTGGTTTCATGCTAAAATCAACATATTCTAAGAATTTCATATTTTTGTGCAGGATGAATGTGCGAATGACACTGGCACACCGTTACGTCCTCACCAGTGTGTTGTGATTGTTAATGCCTCAGTGTCCGGCCCTTCCTGAACAATAGCTCCTCTTTTTAACCCACTTACTACAAGATAACACCCATCCTTATTAAGTTAAGAACAAATTCTCCTTATCTGCACACATGCCCTAATAAAACAGTGGCAGTCTAGATTTTCTGGCAACCCAGAGGCAGAGATGGGCCAAACTTGCTAAAGACGACATTGTCCTCTCAGTTTTGAGCTGAGTTGACCTCATTCTCTCCATTCTGCTGGGTTGTTATTGGCTGTGTGAGGCAGCTGCACTGACTGGGCAACTTTGTTGGCATCACCGTAGTAACTATGTTTTAAACGTGTGTGTGTGTGTGTGTGTGTGTTGCCAGAAGATGCTCCACCACCACAGAATCCTGCACCTGAGCCTCCGGTGGAAATGAGCAACCAGAAGACATGAGGAAAGCTGAACAAGAGCAACTGCGTTTAATTTATCTGTAAATATCTGAAGTTAAGTTAAAAACAACAGGTGTGTACAGCAGGATGTTGGAGCTGACTTGAACAAAATCCCTTTTTTTAATCACACACTGATGATAAAAGCAAAGAAACCTCGTTAACAAAAGAGAAAGAGTCACTTACAGTTTATAAAAATCAGTATATTATTAGAATATTTCCTCATTCTGGCACATTGTTTTTTGTACAATTGGAAAATAAATGTGTGTATTGTCTGACTGGAAATGTTGTTTTTAACTTTTCAATAAAAAGAAGTTGCTGAACATTTTCTACATTTTCAACTGTATTAAAATATACAGTCGAAGGCTGAAGTGATAGCCCAGCATGAAGAGAGTTGCTTTGCTGACAGCAGGATTTCAAAATGGCCAGGATCACTGTTGTCCACTAGTTTTTCTGTTCTTAATGATTCTCCTGAATTCTGCTGACAGCCATCACATCTACACTCATGTGGCCACTTTAAGCTGCAGATCCCTCCTTCTCCTGCTCAGTCTGGTACATAAACCTGAGGCAGAATAAGCTGAGTTTGCCCAAGTGTCCATATTGAGGATCATCCGATTAGCCCCTCCATTTATGAATGTCCCGGCCAGCGTGCAGCTGCTGCCTCCTAATGAGGACCGGTGGGGCCTCAGGCTCAAGCACAACATATGCACATAAGTGGAGTTAAAGATGGAGGGTTTCCACTCTGTACACCTTCTGTTGACTGTACAGTAGCGAGAAATCCATCTCATAATTCCACTATCAGTACCCATGTCAGTGGATCTACCATGGAAGACGACTCCGACTGTGCGATGTCCATGCAGTGGGACATGTAAGGAGCGTTTCAATTTAGAAGCTCATTTTGGCCCGTTTCTTCTTCCCTTGTTTTGAATATGTCCACTAGATGGCGCAGCTGCACTACTGTAAAACACGCAGCCATAACGATCCCAGTTATCTTTTATTGGGAAGGAACAATGGATTTGCCAGATGTTCAGTGGGACCTCCAGTAAAACTGCTCTGAAAGACATTTTCTTCACTGTTGCCAAGGCTGCACATCCATAATGTGCAGATGTACTATAATGGGCTTTAATATCCCTGCGTGTAGCAGCACTAATATCAAATGATCTTACTGTAATGATATGACTGGAATAATTAGAATTCCTGTTAGAGTTGGCAAGATAATATTTAATGCAGCCTGGAAATCAGATTTTTTTTTTTTTTGGATTGTTTTCCCTTTAATAAAGGATAAACAATAAAGAAAAATGGAAAAATGAGAAAAAAAAAAACCCTACATGCATCCATAAATACCCAAATACAGTATATTTAATCCACATATGCTTACACAATATTATAACATACATATCTCAACCTCCAAATGTTAAAATGAATAGTTTTATGTCATTTAATATTTTCATTCCATAAATAATTATTGACTTAATTCACATTAAGTCCACACTCCATCTACACTAACAACTAAACATAAACCTGTATAGAGTACACATACCAAAGAGAGTTCAAGGGTGTGATCGTAATACATATGAGGCCTGATTAATACAAGTATGCTATATACCTACAAGATAAAACCTATTCCACTTAATGTTCCGTATACAACAACCAGTTTACTCAGTTTTGAAGTGCAGTCCAACCCTCTGCACAGGTATTTATACTCTGTGCAAACATGTGGCAAACAGACATTTTAGCATCACCTAATATTAGAACTCAGCTTCAGGTTTCAGCCCTCACAGTGTTCTTTTTATGACCAACCCTCCTGTTTTACTTTCAAATATTATCAGTTTTCATATTGTATGGTGAAGGCTGGTGTGAGCGACCGGAATGTAACATGAGCGCAGCATGGACTGAAATCCAACCATTTTGGACTTTGCATGCACGGACCCAATATCACCCATTGACCATTTCTTTCACATGTTAAAGGATCTGTCCATAAAAAAAAAACCCACAGATTTGCCTGCACAATGTGTTACTGTATAAAAATTTAACCATGTGTGTCTCCTCTGATACTCTCACTCTGAGTGTTTTGATGTTCTCTCAACCTCACACTGTGAGTGTAAGTCCACGACCTCTGATGAGTTCATGGAAGACGATAGGTGTTAACATTCGTCATCTTAAGCTTGGCTGCTCTCATCAAACGCCAGCACAGAGCAGACAAACAGAACATACTTACATGCTGTGGTATGACAGCCGCCTGTCAGTCTATTTCTAAACTGTCCAGACCGCTGCTGCAGAGGTGCCCAACATCCCCTGGCTAATCCTAACAGCTGCATGTCACTGCATGTCTCCATTGTTGTGTTCTGGAGTAAACCACACAGGGAGGTCAAAGGTCAGCGCCCTTGTCACGCTCAGGTACAAGGTCATGCAATAACTGAGCTGCATTTATAGGTTCCTCTCAATAACTGCTGCACACCAGTATGACTGAGGTGAGGTGGAATCGTGTACCAGAATTCATTTTCCTGATATATGACATATCCGATCAAATATTCCCGACTTAAGTGTTCAAACTGTCAACTGAACTTGACATTTACAGATGAATAGAAGCTGTAGTTCAAGGATGCAGAGCCATTGTTTAAGGTCTAATTGCTTTGTTGTGAAAGTCACTGGTATTTCCTTCTGTTTTTGAACATTTCAGCCTTAAGCTGGTAATTTTCCAGAAGTTATGCGATTAGTCAGTATGCTGAGGGACTAGACTGGGCAGCAGGACATGCATGTGGAATAACAAGAAGGACACACGCACACTAAAAGGCATGTGGAAAACATTCTAGAGGTAACAGTTCAACCTGCAATTAAAACACAATAGGTATTGTGCACAATGTTTCTGAGCACTTTATCTGCATACCTCTCCGTTTCCCCTGTCGACCCTGGTTGTACAGGAAACTGTCACAATGGCTAATAAATTGTCCAGGCCGATCAATGAGGGAGCCAGGAGCCAGGGGGGGAGCGGATGCAGTCGGTGTTTACGCAGGGATGGGGAGAATTTCAGTCGTGAAAACAGGCCTCAGACGCAGTCACACGAAGCAACATGCTACATGCGATATGGCAGCAGTCAGCATTCAATCAGAATGCTGACACGATATCAATAATAACCAAGAAATGACTCGCGTGCATCACAAATATTCACTGGAAAGGAAGAGACAGCTTATCGACTCCATGCTAGTGCTTTTCTCACCCATCCACAGCACATTGATAAGAGCCGTCATAGCACATTTGCGGATGAGAAGTCACACTCTTTCCTTATCACCAGAAAACTGCTGCAGTGACATGACATCATGCAAAGGAAGAGGCTCTCCGCCCTCTGTGCTGCCCCCCATTACATCACATGGGCCTTCCTGTCTTTACACCTCAGCTAGTATTGAGAAAAGCCAACGCTGCAGGTATTTATGCATTTGATGTGTGATAAAGTAACAATAGAGATGTGTTGATTGGACTGTCGGGGTTGGGGGGGGATAATTCACACGAGTATGCACACATGCAACATTTTTAAAATTGTTGGAAATAATTAACACAGAGGGTTTTTTTGGTGATTGTAAATGCAAATAAGGCAGCTGGAGTCAAAGAATGAAACAAAGTGTTATTTTTAGTCAACATGTCAACAATGTGAATGATTATTCCTATTTTTTGTTTGTTTTTGATACAAGGCTGCATAGCAGATTAGTCAAGACTTTTTCCAACTGTCATGCAAATGACTTTGTCTGAAACAAGGAAGTGGACTTCAGTGGGAACGCAGCCAAATGTGAGGTTTGCCCTATAATGGCATATGCACGTTCTGGTCCTATGTATTTAGCATTCCTGCCTCAGAGGCTTGCTGGCCACTGAGCTGGAGAGAGCTGATTCACAGACACAGCCATGGCAATGGGGTAATTACAAAGACCCATACAGTCTATAAATATGAGTTAGAACACCACACGGATCTGGTCGCAATGCAAGTCAACCTCAGCTCAAATTTGTCCAATTAAGCAAGTTTTTCAGTTGCACAAAGGTGATCAGCATTGTGATATCGGGGGCAGAGAGTGGAGCCAGGGCTGGTTTTACCTCTCAGACAGATCAACTGAGACTGATGACCCACGGCCAAGGAGTCCAGCTTGGATGAAGCTGGGGGATAAATAGTTAAATGAGCAGATAAAAGACGCTGGCTCTGCCCCTGAACACTATATTTAGTCGCTGCTGTCCATCTGCCTCCTGCTGCTGGGCTGTACAGTATAGCCCCCAGATCACACTTCCAAGGAGTGGAGACATCAACCCAGATCTATTCAAATCCTCAGCTGCTCGGCCGCCAGACACTCTGTTGCTAGAGTTTGGGAGTGCAAGGCAGGAGGGGGGGTGGGTGTGCGGTAGCAACAGCAAGCTACTGTCAGGCAAAGACAGTCCAGGGGTCAGGAGGTCAGATCGGATGAGAAAAGGTCAGAATGGCAGAGCCCACACCTCAAGACCGACCAAAGCCTAGACAGCTCCGGCTCCAAAAACAAATGTATGTGAGGGGAGTGGAAGTGGGGTGGTCCAGCGCCACCACACATGAGTGAGAGCTCAGCGCCAAAAGTCAGTTTCTAACATGTGTCACTGATAAAAAAACCTTTGTGTTTAGACAGTTCATCTGTTTGTTCAAGTAGTCCCCTTGGTTTCCTGCTGGGCAGATATTCTGGATATTTTATGGCATCAGTCTATTGGAGTTAGTCAGGCCAACCTTAAAGATGTCAGTTTGATGTGTTATGAATAAATGGCGTAAGATCCTCCTCAGCCCCCTCAGCTCACTGGCCTGTGTGAAATGAGTCTCGTTAGATGCTTCATTGCCTAACCACTGACTCAACCATTAATTGGATGAATTGATTACATGGGTCAAATAGAAATGGAACGAGTTAATTTCTCCTCCGGTAGGACTGGGTATACATTATAGCACAGTGTAAAATGATGCATTTCAAACTAAAGTGTACGATGAAAAAGTCAAGTTTTAGTTTCCACAACAGGCTGATTATTAAAATGCAAAGGACAACAACAGATGTTGGATGACACATCTCATCTCTGCCGAAAGGAACGTACAACTGGTTGTTTTTCCTCAGCCAAGCCAAACATCAGGGAGGCCTGCTCATTCTCTCCTCACGGGCCTTTAATGTACACCTTGTACTCAGGGAAACTAGAACACTACTACAGGAAGGGGAAATGTGCATTTTTAACTGGACGTAAATGCGGCTGATTGAGGCAACAATAGGAGAGTCACAGGCTGTTTTGAGAGATTAGGGGAAAAAAACCTTGATTGCTTTAATTGCTCAGCATTTTTGTGTATTGATTTCAAGCTGGATTCACTTCCCATCCAGGGCCATGGTTCACAGAAGGAAAACGCTAAAAGACGGGGAATAAAATAGTTATTTACATACATTAAACACAGCAACAGTCAGGTGAAAACAACAGTAAGTAAGAGAAAATGATACGATAACCCAAGTTAAACAAAAACAGGCAATATCCCACTTTGTCCAACTCCATTATGTTGGATAAATAAAACCGTCTTTAAACCCATTATTTCACTGAAATCTGCTTGATTACTAAATTATTATTAATTACAGTAAAACATGAGATCTATAATTACTGGAGACGCTGTAGGATCTCGTAAACTTCACGAGCTTTAAGAAGATGTGTTTACCAGAAGCACAGCTGATGGACACACAGCTGATAGCCACGTGTCAGCGGGACATTTAAGCTTTATTGGCAGCCACATGATAGAACATACAGAGAGTCGGCCTTATCGTCCTGCAGGCGCTGGGCCCAGCGATTAGCAGGTTATCTCCCATCCTGCACTGGAGGCTTGGCCCTGAGCTGAGACAGGAAGGAAGGCCGGGGCAGTGACTCAATGGCTCCGGGACGTAGCAGAATAATGCGAGAGATAGGTCCAGGTCCACCGAGCCATTCTGGACGATGGAAAAACACACAGGATCCCACAGACATGACCAGCATATCAAGCACATCCCAAAGAAAGAGGAGGGGAGGTGGGGGCTCCACAGAGGGAGACAGGAACAACTGTTTACTGGGGCTCCCTCCTAAGCCCTCCGCGTGAGACCACTGGCTGGTTTGGCCCTCTCCTCTTTTCCTGCATCCTCTTATCCTGGATGTCAGTCTGCAGCAGTACAAAAACAATTCTTGTCAGTATCACTTGATCATATTCTGCTGAGCCTGCCAGGCTGCACTGTTTGCATCATTCTTTCCAGATTCAAACAGAGGGGATTTTCAGACATCAAAGTTATTGGGAAGTAAGTGGATGATTGCTTTGAAACTGCTTCTGCAAAACAAATGCCACTAGGGGCTTAAGGTTTTGCTGGAAGGACTTTCTCATTTCAGTCGGAATAAAACAATACGGGTCAACCCGGTGCATGCGGATGGACTCTGACCTCAACTCTGATACCCCTGCCATGCCAAACACCCGCAGAGCAGAGCCAGGCAGGCGCCCAGCCTTCAACCAAACTGATGCCAGGATTCAACCTCCCTCATCTGCTGTCCACCTCCCTCGCTGATTTAGTTTAGCACGCCACTGGTTTAGCTATTGACTATACGTTCGGTCCTATTTTACTGTCTGTATGCTTTTAGTTCTACAAAGGGTAAAGAGTTATGACCGCATACAGCTTCAACAGTCATTAGTAGGCTACTCAGTTCACAAGGAATTGTTGATCAAAGTCCCCTCTGGCTTTCAGGGGTTTTCAAACTGCACTTGCCAGGCATGCCCCCGCATCACGCCCACCTTTCACTCCTGCGCTGACCTCTGCACTCATGGTAAATTAACAACATCCCAGCTTTTCTTGCCACGCCTCACACCTTTCCTTTCAAATTCATCCCGCGGTCTCGGTTCAATATCAAAATTCCCGACACTCCTCCCTGTGATATACAGCCAATCATGCTGTGGACAATTTGGGATTCCTGTCTTGGCAAAGTCACAATAGCTGGACGGACACAGTGGAGTAGTGTAAAAATTAGCTGGAGATGTTTTGGCTCCTCTCTGACAGCACGCAGATGGCGCAGAAACACTCATCTGCATGCAGGTTTGGACCTCCCCCAGCCATTCAGATAGAGCTAATTTTCATTTTCATGCACACAGTCACCTTACAACAGAAGCTCATCCCGTGAAAAGTCATCCCATTGAAAAGTCACTGAGGCGAGAATGCTCAGCAGTATCTCACATCAGACAACAGCACAACGCGCGCTGTTATGAGGCACTGCCACCTTCTCTGGTGGGGTTTAAGCAATCATTAATAAAGACTCAGCAGTATCCCACGAGCATCAGTAACAAGAGTTTTATCTAAACTCTACACAGGACGGTGGGAGAAAAAGGTCTGCAGCCTTGTAAGCCTTTTTATATCTTGACAACAGACTGTAATGGATTTGGGGACAGCGGGGACTGTCAGAAGAGCAGAGAAACCACTAAAACTGTCAGAACTGAGCCAGTTGCATTGTGTTCATCTTTTCTCAACCAACCCTGATGATTTTTTCCCCCTCTGTGTTCTCTGTAACCACCAGGAATGCCACAGACAAACATGTCCAAATGTTGGATTCATGCAGCTTTACTGCTTCATGCTGCTCTGACTGCTGTGCCCTCAACTGAGCTCGTATCAAAGAATGTTTTGCAAGTAAATGTGACTTCTTTAAGGTTTTCTGCCCTGAATAACAGCTAATAAGATTATTTCAGAGCAGTGCTTTTTCAGAACTTCCAAAGACAAGGTGACATCTGGGTCAGTGTAAAAAATCAGTTCCCCGGTGGGTCTGTTAGTGCTTCTTAAGTAAATTTCAGTCCTGCAGTTGAATGAATGAGCTAGTTTCAGTGTCTTGAACATATGTATGCTTGTGGAATTCTTAAATAAGTTTTTTTGCAACTTAAAGTCAATACTTGCTGCATGTTCAAAGTCAAAGTTGTAATACTCCTGGAGCTATTGGTCTGCGTGCCAAGAATAGCTCCACTGGTGGCTGCAAAACTAGAGTCGATATCCTCTCTTTTGATCACTGCGTTTTAAAATAACTAAAATATAGAAGACTCCTTAGTTTTTACCATTAGAAGAACAAAAATAAATAATATATAATAAAATAATAAAAAAATAATAATATATCTACATGCAGTCACATAATATGATGTCATTTATTTATCAAGTGTGATTTATGAAGATTTGATTTTCCTAAATATTGCGCTTTAGGAATCTCGGAGTCACAGTAAAATGATCTTTTTCACAAGTGTAACTCACATTATTTTGGTTGGTAAATGATTATTCTAAATGGACTACTGAGACAAAATGCCTGATGACAAACTCCATGAGACTTTGGGATGCACAGGAACATCCGACCAAAGCTCTCACTTCTTCTTTCTGCTCGACTGGAGTGACCTCTACCTGGAAGTGCTTGCGTAGTTATTTGTGGCTTGGGATTCACATTAGTAGTTACCTTGGCAACAGATACTCTTCCTGGGGTCCATAAATCAAGAAGAAAAGATGTATATTTAACCATTTACGGGTTGTACCTTAAACAGTGTAGTTACATCATGAATATTGCATCCAACAGTGAGAACCATGGACATATTGAATAGTAAGAGAGTTTCACAATCTCAGTTCACTGAATAAACAAATCACATGTAGCTGGGGAAAACCGGTAACCAGTGAAATGTTATGTTTTATTCCTGTACACTGACCAGTTCCTCCTTTATGCCTCTAGAGACATTATTTCATAAAAGGAATTGGATAGTTTCCTTTGTGCTAAATTTATACCACAGTATAAACATTACTGCAAGGCCCCCACTGAACAAACACATTTAAGTAATTGTGGTTTAATACACATCTTTAATAAGTTCTGTTATTTAGGACTTATATGACACCACTTGCACAGTTTGCAGTGGTGAAAGCACAGATGTGGACTTCACGTTTGACACTGTGTACAAAGAACGTATCTCTCATGCCTCACAAATAAAATCTACAAGGGAATGGCTCCTGTTTTATAACCATGGCAGGGACAAGGTGAGTATTTACTGCTCCTGCTGCCTCTTCCTGTACTGCAGCTACATTTCCAGCTGAATATATCCACGCACAGAAAGCGTCCACGTCTGCGTCACACGGGGCTCTGCGACTGCAGTTGTTTTTTCATCATACAACATGTTTGTGGGCCGCACTTGATGGTTCATCATTGCTCCAGCGCCACAATCGACACTCACTGAATGTAAATTCCCACGCGAGAAGTCTTGCTGCTAGCTTTGTTTGTAGTTTGAGTCTGATCTGATAAACATACCAACTGTGTTATCAGAACTGCAGCTTCTTCCATCTCAGATCACTTTCAAATTTAAAATGGTGCCTGCCTTCCTGTTAATGATTTGGAGAGCGCAGGTTATGCTTTGATTTCTGCTCCTTTCAACCGTTACAGTTTAAAGAGCATATCTCCCCTGTGAGGTAGAGGTGTGATTTTAAGATTCTATTACATTTTCCTGAAGCACTGCATGGACTGAGAGCAGGTTACATCTGTAATTCCCAGCTTTGTGTGTGTGTGTGTGTGTGTGTTTGTTTGTTGTTATTTACATGATCTTTAAACAATGTTCTTGTTTTTTTATGACTGTCCACTATAATAAAGACTTATTCTATGAATTTACTCATATCCTCTTGATTGTGTTTATATTTGACTGTTAACACATAATATCAGTAGGGCACTTCCATCATCATCATTTATAGATGTGCTCTATAAATAAATTAGCTTGACTTTGGTCACAAACTGATCCAGGACTGTCAGTGTGGCGAGGTATGAAGACCTGAAATAAGTCGGTTAAATCCTGATTTATGAGAAGGAAAAATTATATATATATACAAAAAAAATGAAATACAAATGAATCCAGGAATGTGTTTGGAACCTTTTTCTAAAAATAAGAGCACCCCAGGGTCGCTTCAGTAGGTTCCTCTGATCTCAAAATGTGTCTCTGCAACATATTTTAATGACCTACTTCTATTAGCTCCAGTTATTCAGCTGTAATGACACTAATATATATTTTTTTTTCTGCCAGCATCAAATCAAATGTGATCGATGACGATAAATAAATGCATTAGTACAATGAGTGACTCCCACCCACCTATTTCCCACCACTGTCAGCTTCCTTAAATAACAGAGAGGGTTTTCCAGCCGCACTCCAGTTCCACAGACACACACACACCACAGTATCAGGTGTGGCTCCATCATTCGCTGCAGGGCTTCAAGGGGGAGGAGTTTTACAGCCAGGTCACACCCCCTCTGCACTATAGCACTTAGAAAAAAAATACTAAGGAGCGCACAGCCCGGCCGACACCGCACACAGCTAGAAAAATATGATCCGAGAAGAGCGCTTCAACACTTAACACAACAATACTACTGCGATTAATTTCAGTTGAAATCGCAGATCATCGCTGAGTCCTGCCCTTGCTGAAGTATTTTCCTCTCCATTCTCGCCCTGTAATTTATTTATTTGTATTCTTATTTTATTCTTTTAAATCTGCGCTGGATCTTTCGTGCCAGAAGATGTGCGTGGAGAGCGATGGGTGCGAGATTGAAGGCTGCAGCAGTTCGGATGAGGTGCGCACGCTGTCGGGCAGCATGAGTCCAGGACAGAAACACAACCCGGACCTTCACCCGTGCAAGCCGGGGCAGAAATTCCGCGCCGCGCTGCTCAGATGCCGCTCACCGGCTGCTGCCGCCGGGATCCTCAGTTTTGGGAACGTCCTCAATTACATGGATAGATACACTGTAGCCGGTAAGAGACCCGATTATTCTATTCCTATTAGAGCCACATCAGAATAGATGTATTTATTTCTCTGAATCGGCTGGAGTGATTTACATGCGCTAATTGGTGTGAGCGGTTGTAGAGCTGCCAGCTCACCTCAGCTGAGACGGGCGGAACAATGGGCTTGCCCAAGCGCAGTGGACAATCTGCTGAAACCACAAGCCTGTGAGGTGTTCTACATGGCTCTAGTCTGCCTGTGCTGTAGTTAAATCAAATGGATGGCCGACATGTCTTCGCTGTCACCCAGAAAAAAGGCTTGACAGGACTGATTTACTGATTTTAACCCGGGGCTGGTAGATAATTGCAGATCGATCAATTAAGGCGATCAACTCCCCATCCGCGAACCTGACAGCAAGCTTTCGCACTGTGCGTATGCGCGCGTGTGTGTGTGTGCGTGATGTCGCTTTGGGCTCATCTGTCAGAGCCGTTTGAGTGACTGCAAAATGAGACAGAGAGCGAGCGTATCACCATGAAGAATCAGTCATTAGTTCCTCGCCGTTTCTGGGAGCGATGAGGTCCAACATCTCATAGGCTGTAGTCTACTGTGTGCCGCGACTCGCTGTGTGATGCTGCGATGAGGCCATGTGGCGTTAATGCTCCTCGAGTGCCCACATTTCCCCGCTATGACTGAGGCCCGGAACATAGTTTACTAAAAGTGAACACTGTGTACAGATGGAAAATCAGTCTGTGGTCTTGGAGGGTGTTTAAATGTGAAAAGTGCCGTTATTTAAGCCAGCCATTGGAAAGTGTAATTGAAGTGATTGTGACTAAAATTGCAAATTACACATTAATTACGTGTGTGTAGATTTAATATGTGTCTGATTCAGTTTGTAGTTTCACACCATGTGTCTGCATGTGTTGCAGATTTCATTTCATTAATAATTATGGAATTCAATGCAAGAATTGTGTACTTAATTGTTAATTAATGAACAATTGTTAATTGTTAAGTAATTGTTAATTAATTAACAGTTAATGCTAGTTAACTGGTGTCACATTTTAACATCATCTTAATTTTATCTACACCTTTGGTTGGATTTTGTGTTTGGGCTGTTCATCAAGGTTTGGATACTGGACCGTGGCAGGGAATGGGTTAAAGATATTGCTGCAGCATGGAGAATGGAGGGAAGTGTGTTCAGAGTCGCTCCTCTGTGCAAAGAGATGCCGCTTCTTGTTAAAGTGCAAGCGTGTATTGAAGGACTCGCTGACTTGCTGGTGACACTGTCAGACAACAGAACTCTATGCTGTGTGGAAATCTGACTAGTGATTTTATCCTTTTACTTTTCACACACCATTTCATCTAATGATCTAACATTAAGATTTCTGAAACTGATACATCTGGAAAAATGAGTAGAATTTCAGTACGTGGCCCCTGGCACAAAGAAGGAGTGGTTAAATCAAACAATGTGTACACTTAACTGGCCACATGCCTACAGCTCATTGTCCTGAAGGCCTCCAGTCCAGTCTGGCAACTGTAAAGAGTCAAGCCACAAAGCCTTGAGCACTTAATGATCATTACAGCGGGAAGGTTTTAGCTGCTTGACCTACAGTCACACCAAGAATGTGTTGATGTGACACATCTAATCTTAACATCTTCAAGCACCACTCTGTCCCAGCAGATAGACTGTAAGGCCTGATCCTAGTCCTCAGTCGCGGATGAGTCAGTCTGCCTTTACAGTATTTGTGCTCCTGTCTCTTGATGCTGATGCTTTGATCAGAGGAAACCCCTCATTAAGGGGCTCAAAAACAACTCTATTCTCTGAGCTCAGGGCCCTCAATCATGATCCTGCCACCGCTGTCACTCATGAATTGCAAGGCAGTAAAATTCTTCGCTGGACCTCCAAGCGCTCGTTGTGCAGTGACAGGAGGACGAGTGACTGAAGAGAGATGGGGAGAAAGTGGAAAAGGGAGGAGCAGAGCACAGGATGGGGAGGGAAAGGGGAGGGGGGGTTGCAGCAGCTTGGGCTAACCCTCGTGGGGAGAGGCTGTGCTCATGTGGTGCAGAGGGGTCCCTTCCATTCCCATCCCTGCCACCTGAACGCTACCGGACTGTTTTGCATTATGCATGTGCAGCATGTGCGTCGGACCCACACGCACAATGAGGACCGACAGCTGTGCGCATCCGACACAACCAGTACATCCGGCCTGAGCTGATCTGCCTGCTTCCCTCTGCCGCTTCATCTCCTTCTATCTCTCTTTAAGTCTTTCTCTCCTCTCCTGCTGTGTGAGCTACATTGCAGTAGTAATTAGATGGTGGAAGCAGCGCATCTGTGTTGGCAGCATAGAGTGTTTTCTCGGAGCGTGTGCGTTGTGTGTGCAGAGGGGTGTAACGTAAAGCTGTATGATACACAAGTAAAGTGTCAATATTTTGTTGCTAAATTGGATATCATGGGCAGTTTGGTAATTGTAAAAACGGGATATTTAGTGTAAATGTTGATTTTTCCTTAATGCAGTTTGTTCTCAGTGGAATTAATTCACTTTGTCGTCTATCCCTTGCACTCAGTACCCGATCTCTCGTCGGCATTCTGCCTCTGCTTCTTGCTTCTTAACACCCTGCTCTCTGTTTCTCCAGCTTTCTTCTATCTCATTTCAACCTTTTCAGCAGGAGGTACCCAAAGAACATCCCAACTCATAGATCTTAATGTCAATTAAGCAAGCGTGAGCGCACACCCACAGAAAGCACACACACACATATGCACACATTAGAAAAGACTCTCCCGACCATTTCAGGAGGGGCTGAATGAGAGAGGGGAGTTGTGAGGGGAGGGACTGCTGCAGTGGCAGGCACTCAGAGGGAAGTGGATGCAGAAAGCAAGCTGCGGTCGAGCCAGAGCGCTGCCGTCACACACCCCCCAACCCGACGTCAAAAGGTCTTTGTACCAACAGCCATTACTGTAGTGTGTGTGGATCACTAAAGCATTGTCACCGAGACAGAGGCCGACCATTCCAGACACCGGGGCTATTCTGCTCCACAACAATGATGGGAAAATTGCACCCAGCAATGCACAGCAGCGGGGTCAAAGACTTAGATCTTTCTGTTAATCCCCAGTGTCAAAGGTGAAGCCACACACGCACGCACATAAAATAACACCACATAATCACAAACTGACATTCACGATTCCAACACTTGACTTATCCAAGACGATGGCGAGAACCACAAAAGAAGCAAGAAGACCTTTTATTTCTTACAGGATTTTGTTTTGTTCTGGATTTGATAGATGCACTGCCAATGTGTTTTATACAAGCCTTGAATATTTAATCCCACAAGTTTGTGAGGAGAGACAGCTCCAAAACAAAGCCATTGCACTTGAAACTAAAGCCGCTGCATATTGGAAACCATGTTTTTGATCTCAGTTGTAGCACCAGAAAGAGAGTAAAAACAAATTCAATATTGGTTTTATCATCCCCCAGATTCCTAACCGCGGGTTTCTTTCATTTAAGGAGTAAAATTCAGTGTAATGTAAACAAATTTTCCACTGCCTAACAGCTCTTTCCATCCTTTTCCAATACATTTAGAATATCTTCTGTAACTGTGTTCAGCAGGGGATCATCAGAAGGCAAATTTCAATTCTTCTGTGTTGTGGAATTAGCATAAAGTCTGTTTTTTGTCAGCCACACTCATGGGCCAAATATAACTGCGATCATGCACAGTGGAGAGCACCATTAAGTTGGAGGGGTGCTGAAGGAGAGAGGTGGTGTGAAGGACTCTATATGTGAGTGAGTTGTACTTTGGGCTCAGCTGTTCGGCTGGTGGCTCAGACCTGACCTGGAGTGCTCCTTCAGAAGCCTGCGCTTGTTTTTACGACTGTCTGCAATGCAGACAAGGCAGAACCAGGGACATTTGGTGGTGTCCTTGATGATGCATGCAGAGGAATGAGATGGAGGTCCGACCATTCACGATTGAGGGCCCGAGCTGAGCTGGATGAGTTACGATGTCCTGGTTGGGTCACTTGTGTCTGGCCTTTGGAAGCAGCCATTTAATCTGTAGCCATTTATATTCCATTTGCTTTTTAGAGTGCATAAGAGCTCTGAGATTTAGAGGGCCACTATGTTTAATTTAATTTGAGGTGGCTTTGAAACCCTAAATCTCGTTGTTGGTCTCTGTGTAGTCCCGCAGCAGACAGTCCAAGCTCCTGGACAGCTTATCATAAAGAAGGGATTAAGTGTTTTTTTCAGAGAATATGAGGATATGTGAGGCAGGCTCTCAGCACTTAAAGTTATTTGCTTGGTAAGTAAGTAATTCCTGTCGGGCGTTAACTCTAGCCACCCCCCTGTGGGCACCCAGAGTCACCCACTCCTCAGCCAGCAAAGGGGCAATTTAGGGGGGATGCAGGCAGCGGCTTAATCTGTGGGGAACAGAAATGTCGGGGAACTGCAGATTAGCCCTTCTTCCAGGCACCTTAAGCTGAATTGTGTCTGTCAAGCTGTCATTCCAGGAATGCCCCAAAACAGGGTCACATCTCATTTGGACAAGTGCAGGACCCTTGCATGTGAACTTTTGGCATCTTGTATATAGACCATGTGGTATAATCCTCTTACTAAGCCGTTTGTCTCACTGTAAGAAGAATGGAAGAGTCCATCCAGTCTGACAGGCTATGCAGATCCATTCCTGATATCGTCGTCCGGCTCCTTTGTGGCGACTCATTATCACTGTCCACGCAAGCCTAGGGCATTCCCCTCATTAGCATTTCCTCAAAAAGCAATCACAGTAATCAGAGTAAATGCTGAGCTTATTTTCTGTCTTCTTCCTGTTTTCCTGTCTCCTGTCACAACCTAAAGTGGTCTTGCTTTGGTGGAAGCGCTAAAAATGCGAGAAGGCGCACTTTCAGTTCCACAGATGCTAGATGGGAAGAGAAGTGAAGAAGTGTAGGTGTCTGTGGATGTTGAAGCGTTGCAGCTGAATTTGTCAGGATTAGACATACAGGAAGCATCTCCTCACTGCCAAACTGTGTTAGAAGCTGTGTGGGCCACGCTCGAGTTGCTTTGGGGTTTAGCTGTCGGCGGTTTCACCCCTCACTCCTCTCCCGATTTCACCCTCTCTTGTTTTATAGTGTTCACATTAAAGGTCCCCAAACAACAGCAGAGGCATTAAAAAGATGGAGGGGCCTGTAGTAATTTACTTTATAGGGTTGCTGCCTCTTTCTTAACGGGCTTTTTCCATCTGATGTTGAACTGTTTCGAATTAGACAAATGACGCTGTACGGCATGAAACGTCTCTTTGAAAGGCCACATCATCGCTTCTGCACTTTTGTAATACATTTCAACATCTTTCTAAATCTCGACATCTTTTATTTCGCCGTTGACAGCGAAACATTGACACCATTCAACAGATGTTACACGGAGTCCTTAAAAATTACATGATATCTGACCAAGTGGACTTTTCCAGACTGGTTTCCCACAGATATCCCGCTAATCTCTTTATGTCTATATCCTGGCGTGCCATTCCCACTGCTGTGAGAAAACAGTCTGTGTGTTCTTTAGGCTCCGATTTAGCCGATGTCTGTAATAGTAACCGGTGGAATTAGACAGAGCCTCTTCCTCTGCCAGTGCAGGGGCTTTCATGTGGCTACTCCAGATTTTGCCATCGTGCAGACGCACTTCCCTCTCAGCACTTTTCACCCTGTGACCCCGCGGCTCGGAACTCAACATTTCACAGCTCGGCTGATGATCACTTCGCCGGGACTCTTTGAGTCCTCTGCTCCGTACAGCTGTTACTTTGCCATCACCCCAACCATTCATCCTACATCACTCATCGCAGTTATGAGGCCATTACGTGAGCTGCATTCTGGAGAGGTTATTTATACTCAGTGCTGCCCATGCTATAGATCACAGATTGTCTCACTGAAAGGAAAGGAAAGGAAAGGAAAGAGGGAAAGAGCCCGAGACACAGCAGGTGAATAGCATTTGTGTCTGAAAATGACACCAATATGGAGATGCGTCAAATCTACATTCTCTGATGACAATCAGGGGCCGCAAAAAGAAGACCGATTGTATGCACGTCTATGAGAACATTAGCCTAAATTTCACTGGTTTCTTCTTCTTCAATATGATGTTCATGTCATTAATTATGGACCTCATTTAGAGTAAAACTGATGTAGAGCAAGGTGGCTACCAAGTTATTTACAAGTCGTTACCACGGCAATCGTCACTCACAGCAACGCATCGTTCAAATATGGTCAGTTCTGTCTTGGCCACAGGCAGAATGACCAACTCTGAACAGTAGTCTGCAAGCCAGTAGGTGGCCACTGGCTGAGATGATTAAGGTACTTTAAAACCAGAGTACATGATTGTCGCAATTAGCATTTAACATTGTAGTTCTCTGAGTCATAACTCAGCTAATTGGCAGTGGTCTGGTTTCTGCCTGAGGAGCGGGGGGGGGGGGTGGCCCTCACAGCGTCAGACTCTGAAAGCCCCCTTCATCATATCCATTTAGAACAAAGAAACCCATCAGTTTCTTAACAAAAATCCAATATCAGGCAAGAATCAGAGTGGCTGCTTCAACATACAGTGCCTTTCTTATCATGTAAACTCTTAACAGGCTATCTTATCTCCCGGTGGCTTGATGAGTCAACTTGTAAAAAACAACAGTGCTTGTTCAAGCAGCCTGTTGATCTCTGACATGTGAAGGTGATGGAAGCCTGATAATCACTGACCTCCCTTTTGTCATCAAAGGAGTGTGTGTGTGTGTGTGTGTGTGTGTGTGTGTGTGTGTGTGTGTGGACATAAGGACGTGGCGCAGGTTTTTGCTTTGCTGTTGTGTCCTCCACCTACAAGTTTGCTTAAGGATAAAAGCCCTGAGATAAACACGGGATCTGCTCAGCCCAGTTGGGAGTTTTGGACACATTTTGGAGTGACAGCGAGTTGAGTCATGAGCAGAAGCAGATGAAACCTCTCAGTCTGTATCCAAGCACCCATTCGCAGTTTGCCCCGGCTGTAAAAAGCAACCCCTCCCTTCCTGCCCTGTTATCTGAGAGGACTGGAGTGTTTACCTGAAAAAAGAGCTGATATTCGTCTCTTCATGCAGACGGCAAGATTGCAGGAAGGAAGGGGGAGATTTGGGATGTGTTGAGCACTTTGCTGTGTTTGACAAGCTGTCAAATAACAGCTCATCCCTGCTTAAAAAACATGATAGGAGAGAAATTGGTTTCCTCACTCCCTGCATTCCATCTCCTCTGGTTATTACTGGAAAATGTAACAGCAATGTTGTTTAATTAGAAATACATATGGGATGTTTCTACATGCATAATGCTCTGTTTGGGATAAAACCGAGATAACAATCATTGCATTGTGTGCAGTCAACAACACATAGATCTGTTTTTTTTTAGTCAGACGGCTGACTTTTTCACTTCTCAGACTACACTGTACATTTCCCTTTCCTCCAGCCACCCCAAACGCTCTGTGACACTCTCATCCATTTCAACACTCACACCAAGAGGCATAAAAAAAACCCCCAAAACAAAGCAACACAAACAAGTGAAATGTCTACGTCTGAGAAGGTCATATTCAAATGTTTCCCCCGAGTGCAGTGCTTCGGCCGAGACCGCTGACGTGCGCGATGAAGAAATAGAAATGGAAGACAATGCGATCCGTTTCGTATCCTTGTGAAACACAGACACAAACACAGACACTGAATATTGATCAACAGAACAGCAGCTTGGAATTTGTTACAAGTGATGAAACCGTAACATCCTGAGACACACTGAAATTGGATTTTTCTCTGACACATTAACAAGTTGTTCTTGAGAGGATCGGAATCTAATATTGACCTGCTCGCGCCGCGAGTTACAACCAGCGGTTGCGAAAGCAGACCTAGCAGTGATATTAGCTCCTCGCCCCTGGAAGCTCTCACAGCTGCTAGAATAATATTTAGAGTGCTTATTTACAGCAGTACTATATTTGAAAAGCTCTCCTTCTTGAGGAATACTCTTTCCTCCCATTTACATGTGACAGAGTAAATAGTGGGACCTGGCAGAAGGATTATGCAATCTTTTCTATCCACCAATCAGGCCCAGGATAAGGTCCTGTGTGTGTTTGCGCGTTCGCTCACATGTTTCATCAGCTCCTTTTTTGATTTCATTTGTGGATATCTGTCATGTTGTCACAGCTAGATGAGATTGCAGTGGGATTTTCATTACTGTGTTTGGCGTATGCGTTGCAGTGTTTGTGGGAAGAACCAAGGGTTGAATGAGGGCGCTGACCTCTGTCAAAGACTTTCTGTTAATGCCCTGGGTCAGAGGTGGACAGACACACAAACACACACACACACACACACACACACACACACACACACACACACACACACAGTGTCTAGTGTGTTCCTCTGCTGCAAAAGGTTCACACTTAGAATTGAATTCCTATGAGAGTGTGTCATTGGTTTTGTGTTTCCAAGATGTCACTGCTGTCAAAGGGACAAAACATATGCTCACATGCAGGTATTAAACTGAGGGTTATATCTCATCCAATCAGCCCAGTCTCTCATTTAAATTCTGGCTAATTTAGCACTGCACAGCTCACTTAGCGGGCAAAAAGACACATGAATCTGTGTTGCTGTTTTTTTGGGGGGGGGGTTCTGGCTGCACTGTGGGAGAATATGCTCAGATGAGTGGCAATGACAGGCTGAGTTTCTGTGTTTGTTTCTGCAGTGCATTTGGACACCAGAGGGGTTGGTTACACCTCACTGCCCATGGTGGGCTATTACAGCGTTCTTTTAATTCTTCAGCACCATAAATGTTTACTGGTGCGCGTTTGAATACATAAATCTGCAGGGAGCCACACCACTTCAAAAATGATTACATTTTGATTGCGTGTATTTATATCGCAGAACATTACACATCAGGCTGGATCTGTTGCTGTGTGCGGCAGCTTTGGCATAAAGTGAAATGGTATTTTTGCTACATGGCTAAGATGTTCAGTGATGTTTAGGAGACTAGGCTGCAGTATACTGCAGTAGTCCATGTTGTCATGCAGATTGTTGATGCGAGTATCTGGGCAGCACAGCGGTGCAAAGCTACATGTGCATATTTTTTAGTATAGTTCAATGGCTGTCTGATGAGGGCGTACAGGCCTGAGGCTGTGCACTGTGATGTAGGTATGTGAGCTGTTCTTTAATAACACGGGCCTGGTATGAGGAGGAAGTCAGAGAGGAACAAAAAAAGATATCTTGGTGTGTTTTCCCATGGCAAGTAGAAGTCAAATTGGTGTCACCCTCACAACTCACGATTGGGAAATATGACTGAAAAGTTATAGAGTTCATTTTTGGGAATAGGGTGTATATTTTTTTTAATCCTGTAAAGTGAGTTCAACCACACTGTCAGAGAAATCTGCTTGTTTTTAATAATGGTTTTCCTTTGAGGCCCTTTTGAGTTCAGTCTCCTCACCTCCGAAGTCATCTTTTATAAGTTTGTGCAAAAAGACATATTTGGGTTTCTCAGAGTGTTTGATGAAATCGCAGAGGAAGTAATGAGATGCATGCCTAATTCATGAGACAATGAAAGATGAACCCCACGGCCCTAACTAACCTGTCCTCCCAATAGATGGAATGAAATTGAGTTTGAAATTAGTGGCTTCCCCTTTAAATGAAAACAGTGTGAGAGTACCTTTGGTAGGGTTACTTTGGAGTAATGTGTGTACAGCTGTAGAGAGGTCACCTTGACGGCACCTCGGAATGAAAATGCTTTTATACGATGTGATGGGAATACAGGGCAAAGTCTGAAGATGGAAAATACATGTTTGACATTCATATTAATACATGTATAATCTCTCAGGAGTCATTATGGCATTAAAGTATATGTTAAGTTGCGGCAATACACGCCCTGAATGTACAATTGGACTGAACAGGAGTGACAGATAAGTCCCATTAGTTGTGGCTGCCGTGGAGAATTGCGGTTAATGTGTGGGAGCAGAAACAAACTCATTTATGACAGATGTTATTACTGTGCACGTAAAGACCAAATATGGAGAGCGCTTCCTTGTTTCATTAGTGATAACCAGTTGTACAGCCTTGTAACAATATGGGCATTAATTACAAGGCAGAGATGTGACATCTCAGTGCCAAAGTCAAGAAACCTGGGCCACATTTACTGAGCTCAGAGGTGTTGCAATAGGGAACAATGTCATGTTTTATAAAAAGTTGTTGATATGTTCATACTTTTTATGTATTTTTTCATTTTTATCCAATTTAGGATATTTTTGCATATTTTTTCTGTTTTTAAAAAAGAAAGTTACATACATATTGGCCATAAGGAACCAGCCGGGCCCATACTGCACCTCAATTTTACATTTCGTGAAGCTCAGACCCTGTGATTATCCACAGAAGATAGCTGCACTGGAGCCTTTTGATGCTAAATTGAGCTGAAAATACAAATCTTTACCAATTTTCTTCTCTTTTTATCATGGCTTGGGTTCACCTTTCGCCCTTTCTTTTTCGAGAAACAGCGCTGAGGTCTACACAGTCAGTTTGACAGCCTGTGGACATCTTACGCTTTGCAGCTCATGCTGTGAGACAATCAAGGGGAAGTCAGATGAAGAAGATGAGTCAGTTGTCAAACTGAGAGCACAGAAATATATTCTTTTAAAGCAGGTAAAGTATCAAGCACTGAAATGAATTTGCAGTTTATAAAATGCTGCTCTACATTTGTGTGATTACAAATGCCTTATCTAAATAATTGTCATTAAATAAGATCATGTGAGAAAGCTTGTCTTGGCTGTGCGTAAAGTTTATGCAAATTAAGCAGCATAATGTTTCAGTGCCCCCATTGTGGATTCTCCACATCCTCATAAAACCACAGAGAGACCTGGAAAGAAACCGAGAGAGGAGAAATGAAATCTCATTAAAAACACTACATAATGACTTTAATCCTCCCCACTGTTATGTAAAAAAGCACGGGGATTACTGACAGGATTTTTCTAATTCACATGTGCTGACATTGGCGCACACACACACACACACACACACACACAGTACTGTAAGTGAACTCTTAGCATTTGTTTGAATGGACAAACTGTCCCTCTGTTGACATAAGCCTACATTTCCATAATTAAAAAGAACACAGAATGTTTTTTGTGGTGAGTGTCTCTGGGTGAATTGGAGGAATGTTGGCCAAAGTGGGTCTGTACATTGACTGGTTCAAAACAGAAATATTTCAACAACTGTTTTAAGGGTTGCCATTAAATTAGGTACACATTCATGATCCCCAGAGGATTAACCCCCGTGACTCAGCTCATTTTATCCAGTGAGATTTCTCCACATGTTGTCGATAGATTGGAACAAATTTTGGTATAGGCACTCATATTCCCCAGGGGATGAACTGTAATAACTTTGGGAATTTAATCATTTTTCAACTAGCGCTATCACTAGCATGCTGACCTTAGTGTTCAGCTGTAAGTACGACCTCACGGAGCTGCAAGCGGGGGTGCAGACTTTTGGCCTCATTGTGTCTTATGCAGCTGAACATCAGGGTGTTTGTTTGCTGCTTTTGGCTGCTTTTGGCTTTTTGGATATCACTGTGGCTGATTTGAAAGATACTTTCAGGTGGATATTTCAGGCACGTGTATGGTATAAAACCATTCTTTAATAGATTATATATAGATTATATTGAAAGGGTCCAAGACCCAGGCAAACTGAATGTAAACCTCAGGGTGTTTTTGTGCGGGTCTGTGAAAGGGACAGTGTCCATATCACTCCTTTATTAGATAAAACCTGGACGTTGTTTGAACCTCCGTTATTTTATCTGGTTAACGCGGCTCCTTTTCAAAATTCCACGTAAATAACACTCCTCCGGGGTTCACATTCAAGGTTGAGTTCAACTGCTGTTCAGTATTCCTGAGAGACGCGAGCCGCGCTGCAAACGAGTGCAGCTCGCGGACGGAGATCCCCTGGCAGTCAGACAGTCTCATCTAATCTCAAATACCTTTGCTTCGCTTCACTGCATCTCCTTCCAATACATCTAATGCATTATCTCGTACGAACAAGTGGGCTAGCCCTGGATGTATTATTGATGAGCTATAGGTTTAGTCTGCTCCCTTGATGCTTCACCGTGCATCCTCTCCGTGACCATCAAATATTTAGCACGCACTGCCTGGGACTAATGCACCGCGGCCCTCGAGCTGAATTCAAGCTTTTGATTAGTGAAAGAAAATTAGGATAAAAAAAAAAAGCCCCATTAATCAAAGTGGTAAGGCTGGCAAACCTACAGGCCTTTAATTTGATTTCGCCCCAGTTTGGCTGTCACAAATTTAGAAGATTAGAGTGGAAGCTGTCTCAAATGTCATCGTGGTTTTATATCAGCATATTCATTCTAACACACTGGCAGGAGTTCTGATTTGAATACATTTACCTTGGTGTATTACAGTGGCATGTTGGTACCTAGAAAACCGGAATCAGCATTTCATTTCAGTTTCAATGTCACTGTCAAGTTTGGGATGATGGATAGTTCTCCAAATTTTAATTCATGCCATTATACAAAACTAAAACTTTTAAGCTTAGTGGATCCTTGATGTGGCAATCACACTTAAAAGTCAGCAAAACAAAACAAAAACTGAGAACCAGCAGTCTAACTTCCACTTTTTATTTGGAGTGGACCTACTTTCTATATCGTGCACGCAAGTCTTGAATTGTTGACATTCATGGGTTTCACAGACTGTTTTTTTTCCTGGCTTAATGGGAAATTACATGAAGTAGCATTTGGGTTGGTGTGCGCGTGTTCCTACGGGTGAGTAGATGAAATATGATCCAGGAAGCAGAGTTTGAGTGAGACATCCATGAGTTGAAAGCTCGTGAGATGCCAAAATACTGCACAGTCTGTTGCCAGATGACATCAGGTTGCATTTTAGCAAAAACACTCCATGAAATGAATGAGACTACATTCTTCTGGTTCAGCATCAATGTAGGGTTTTAGCATTAGCAGAGCCGCCACAGTAATGGATCTAAATTAAGAATCAATAAACGAAAAACATAATGGAACAAGTGAACTGAATTATGTGCAAAGAAATAAAATATTATCAGGTGTAATATTCTAAATGTGACACAGCATTTTATATGACATTGTAGCCTATATATTCATATTTTCATGGCAACAGTCTTCTTTACTATAGTTGTTTGGGCATTGCTACATTTCTTGGAATAGAGAACAGACACGAACAGCTGGATGCAAATCCCACTGCCTGTGTGTTTGCACTGATGTAAGTGCATCCTGGTTCACAAACATGACACAAACAAGACTGAACTCACTGTTAAAATATGTCTTGCTTAAGATAAGATATATCATATGAGATCTGAATGTATTTCTCAGAAAGTGTAGAGTCCAAATGTCAATGAATAAAGTTGTGTGCTTGCTACCAACAAGGCAGCAGGACTTGAACTCTCCAGCACACTCGCACACGCCCCATCTCTTGCTGATTCTATCCTCCTGTACGAGCTCTGAAGCCCTCCCGTGCAGGCAACTCTACACTGTTTCCCAGACATCTGCAGCACGTTTCCTTTCTGTGTGGCAGGGAAAGGAAGTGGAATGGAAAAAGCGCTCCCCCGCCCACTGCGGCCACATGGCAAGGGAGGAGAGCAGTCGGTCAGGAGCCCGCCGGCCACAGTCGGGCATATTTGTGGTCAGCTTTCTCCTCGCTGCAGTCTGAGGCGCTCTGCAGCCTCTGCTTGCCTCTGCACTCTGTCGCTCTCCCCCAGCGCTGCTCCCGACTATCTCTTACACACTCAAATCCAAAAATTGGTCACGAGAACAACCAGAAAAGATGCACTTTCTCCTCACTCATTATGTCTCCCGCGCTTCTTCCTTTCCCAGACTATTTATACTGTTTGGGTTGACACATGAAAAGGGATCACCCCTTTGCAGGAATGAAGGAGAAGGATCTGGCCACATCAGCAGAGCGGTTCACCACTGCTCGTCACACTCCGGCCAGAATGAATGACTTCCATCCATTGGCTCCCTCTTACTCAGACACACACGAGGTGAAACCAGGGGAAAGGGGAACACACACACACATATACTATATGTATAAACAATGGAAACATACGCTTCACAAGACGAATCCAACCTAGACTGACCCGATTTGAGCCACCACCTCTTTTGTTGCTGCCCATGACTCCTCTCCTCTATCTCTGTCCCTCTATGTGTGACTCGCCAACACAGAGACTGTTAAATTGGACCGCTGTTCTCTCCTTCCTCTTAGCCTAGTTTCTCTGAGCAGAAATAGAACCAAGGGGGGCCGGAGATCCCCTAGTCTGGGATTTGATTCGAGTTGGAGATTTGAGATGAAATCTGTCCACTCTGCGCGCATATCATATCTGTGTATTGCAGTATGGGGTGTGGCGAGTGTGCGCGCGCACTCACTTATCTTGTATTTGTGTGCGTAAGGTGGTCCCCGAGGAATAATGCTGGCAGTGTTCGTCACTGCACGAACGCTGGCCTTGCAAAAACAGCAAGCACTACCCTCAGTTAAACATTTCCTCCGTATCACACTAGCATGTTGTTTTTAACAAAGACTTCAAGCAAATAACATCAAATCATTGCAAACTGTGATTTGGAATCATGTTTTTGCATGTCTGCTCTAAGCCTTATACTTAAAACAGCAAAGACTGAAAGAAAGTACTATTGAAGAACCGTCATCCACAATTCCCTGCTCTAAATGCAGCAGTTGTGGCATGTTAACATTCACCAATTTGAGTCATTTTTTCTTAAGCCACACTGAAAAAAAACGGTCATAAAGGCGGACTTTATGAGAGGGCGGAATAAGTGTCAGCTCCGCACTGGCCCCCGACTCTGTGTCAACTGTGTTTTGACTGCAAAGAGCAACTGTCTGCAGCCACATAGTGTGTACAGTTCAGCATCACAAAAAGAAATGCATGAAAGGGGTCCTTGAGTGTCAGAGAATACAGAAATGTGTCTGTTACAGTGCACACTGCAGAGCAAGTCAGTTTGCTAATTTGAAAGAACTCGAAGCAAATGGACTAAAGGGCAGCCAGAACATTACAAAACATCGTGAACTTTATAAATCCTGGGAGTGGCCCGCGAAGCAGTTATGAGTGTTCTTTGCTGTTACCTTGAATGAAGGTGGAAGTAGCTGTTGTTATTGTTGTGCGCTGTCAGGAAGATCCACATTCCTGCGATGTTTCTTGCTCGGCATCAAGCTCAGATGAGCACAGACCCCCCGGAGGCCCGAGACTTGAGAAACTCATTAACGTCGTTCAGTTAAATGGATCCTTTGGGTTATATTTGCAATGTTGCCACAACTGCAGCGCTGACCTGATACGTAACTAAAATATCTCTCTTTTCACAGTTGCTATGGCGTTGAATCTTGATATTTCTGGCATCATATAATAACCTGTGTGGTTTAGGAGCACGTTAGCAGGTGCCGCATTGTGAGATGCAATCACAATGAGGATTAGAGAAAAAGGCAGAGATTTGGAAGGCTGAGTTCCTTTGTGGTCTCTTGACCTTTATCTCTCCAAGTGCCCGTGCAGCATTACCATGGCAACTAAACTGGGCGCTGCCAGCTTGGGCCGAGGGTTGTGGTACATCACCACGAGATACATTACTGAATCTCTTTGTCTTAATAAGACAAGGTCGTTAGTTTTCCCCAAAGGTCCAAAAACATGAATCTCAGCTTGACTGAGGAAAAAATGAAGTAAAGAGGAGACACTGAGGAGGGGGGGACGTGGTGGAGAGCAAGTAAAACAGGAAGAAAGAGCAACCTAAAGCAGAGAGTTTGATTGCCAGGCATTGAAAGCCCTAATTGAGAGTAGAGATGATAGTAGTGATAGGCCGCAACACAAACACAGAGCTGCTGGCTCTCTGTAATCCCTTACAGATTAACACAGTTCATTACACAGCTCATTGCACTTGAACCTAATACAATACACACTGTTGCTTTGATCTGACTTCCACCGCTTATTTAAACGAAAACACGTTCAGTGCTGCAGGAGTAAAGATTGTTACTTATGTCAAAGTATCGTCTCACACTGTATTTCCATGGTATTCACAGACCTAATCTTGTTGTCACAGCAGGGCCTCATCACACCTTGGCTGCAGCTCCAGTTTATCCAACATGCGCAGCTCCTAGTCTGACAGTATATAACACTTTGCCAACTCTACCTTTATTAATTGTCTGGTAATTGTAGACGGGTGTGGCTCAGACAAATGCAGACGCTGTCCAGGAGGGACGCTCCACCATCTGGCGTAGGAATCCCCCTCCCAGCAGGCTGCGTGTAGCCTATGTGTTACTGTTAGTGTGTGTGTGAGCACTTCTTCCAGGCTAATTAGAGTACAGCCGCAGTTGTACAGTACACTGTTAAACGCTGCTGTCACAGTCTTGATGGGTGGGGGGGCCAGAGTCGTTGTCACAGACAACCTGTCTGCCAAGGCCATGTAGGGACAACAACCTGATGTGTTCAATGATTGTAAGTGGCTTCAGGTCTGTGTTTATGTCTGTGTGTGTGCGTGTGTGTGTGTGTGTGTTTGCGTGTGTGTGTGTGGAGGGTGGTGCTTTGTTATTTTGAGAGAGAGGTAACTGATTCTAGAAGTGCATGAAAGCACGATTGGAACTCTCCCATTATTCACCCTAACTTGAACTGGATATGAACCTAGACTTCCCTGCTTGGAAATGTAAATTGAGTCGTACCTGCCTCGAGGCGGTTGCTACATAATTGCCACATTGTGTGCTAACAAGAAACACCGTCACCACATGTTAAAGCAGAGGTGATGTTGCAAATCAAAGTATGCCCGTGTGGGAAATTAGCACCAGCCACCGGCCAAAAGCTGGCGCACTGCTGGATTTCAGACTCAAGATAATGATTTGTTGTCTAGGGGCTGGTGAAGCTGAACATTATTCAGTCAGTGGCCGGTAGATGTTCACATTTTAAAAAGGCTGATTTCCCACCCTGACGTCTGTCCTTCTAATTTAAGAAATTCAAGTCTCTCCTCACTAATGATAGTGCAGGTGAGCGAGCTCTGGGTTTCAGTGAAACTGGGTGATAACCGGCACCTTCTAGCCACATCATTATGAAAAAGAAACAAGGCAAAGAGCTCTGAGAGTGGCACTCGAACAAGAATGCAGCTTGCAGTGTGAGAATGCGAGCAGGTGGTTTGACTCAGATGACAGGAATCTGACGTATGTCTCCGCTCGCAGTCACAGTCCAAACTGCACCTGCCTCTGGATCGCACCGCCTTTGAAACGCGCTGAGTCTCTGTGTTGACAAATAGAAGAGCAATGCGAGGCAGTGCCGAGGATAGCAGGATCAACAACATCCATTATGTCGGGTGCAGTTATTTGCCTGCACGGCTGTGATCTTTCTCATCGTCCTTCAAGGCAAAACCCCTGACTTGACAAGGACATTACGCATGAGTTATCGCTGAAAGTTACAGAGACTCAGGTGCACCGGTCTGGAGGTCGGGTTAGGCTGGGTTACACTGGTCTGCTGGGCTCAGAGGAGAGGAGCAGACAGATCAGAGGCAGACAGCTTTTCAGCATGTTAGTCATGCCGCTGTTGCATTTTCATGAGCTGTGTTGCAATCCCAAGGACCAGCCTGCCAGTTTCACAGAGCGCCAGCCAGCACTACCAAGCACACCATATCGCATCTGGACTGCGAGGTTTTCTGCAGTAGAGATGTATTTTTTCCTTTTCTCTTTTCTTCTGACTTAGAGAATAAGACTTTGAACCTTTCCAAAGCTGGTGGTCTCAAAAGGAGCCGAATTCATTTGATGAGACTTGTTGCTTCTTGTTTACTGGTGTTTCGAATTGTATGGTAGCCATAAAGGGATTTCTTTAACCCTAATTTCTCACCCTCTGATCTTCTTCTTCATCCTTATCTTCTGATGTTTATGGCGTGTTAAAAAGTTTATGAGATTTCTCGAGCATGCTTTGCACGCTCGCTACATTAAACACACAGAAGGAGCCATAATGCTGTGATAAGCAGAGCAGGTATCCAGCCGTTCACGTTACCTTCTACCAAGCACCAGGTGCCATTCACTTCGTTAAGGCATTAGAGCCACGCAGAGTATGTGCGTTTCCTCCATACCAGCATAACTGCTCTTGGGTTACAGTAACAGGATTGAGACGACTTCAAAGACCTTGTGGTTTCTCACGGGGGAGCGATGTTACGTTGCTGCCGTACGTCTGTGTGACTGATGAGAGCCACCAGAAATATTGACCTCACACAGTCGGGTGCAGCGTCATCTGGTACAGCCAAAATCAACTCCAGTCACTGCTGCCCAGAGCTGTTTACATGAAGCAGTGGGAGCCCAACAGTGGAGAAAGTGCGTTATACAAGTGTTTAGTGTGTTCAACAGAAGGTCTGTTTCGTGATTTAACGCCATTCTTCATATATAACACCCCTCAGTTAAAGTCTTTGCAGCCATTTACTTAACTTTAGCACTGCATGGCAGCCAAGAGAGCACTTATCGGGGATGTTATATTGCTCTTCAGGGATGTTAACTGAATGATAGCCTTCGACTATTAACCATCCATCATATCCAGCAGTAATCACAAGCCACAAAAGAGCAGCTTAAAGCCAGAATTAATTTTGCTACAGAGTCAAATAGAGTTCAGTGCTTCAATACCTGTGATTATGATTGTTATTATGTCCTGAAACCACATTTACGTTTTCCCTCTCCTCCTGTTTACAGGTGTTCTGCTCGACATCCAGCGGCATTACAATGTATCAGACAGCGGAATCGGTTTGCTGCAAACAGGTAAGTCCCCTTTAATCCCATAATTCCACCTGTGAAAACTCTTAGCGCAACACCCAAAATGCGTTCACGGCTCGATGAGGATGATTACAGTGTAACAGTGATCTTTTGCCGTCAGCTAAATTGAATGGAAGCTTGAAAGTCCCAGTCAATGGCAACAATGCTTTCAGTGTTTTCACACACAAACTGTAAAAGGGTTTAGATATTTAATCGTACAACATAATTAGTCCGCTCACGTCCCTTATACACATTAAGGTGCTCTAATTGCAGGATGTGAAAAGAAACCAATGCAAGTTTTGTCAAGAAAACAAACAAATATTGGCTCATTGTTGCTGCCTCTACTTTACAGAACTCTGCCAAACCAACACAGAAATAGATTCTTGTTGGCCGCACTCTTTAAAACTACAAGATAAAGCACTGCCTCCATTTTCACAAGAATCATACCAGATTATATCTCTATGTGAAATGCTGCCGTAATCTGGAGCAGAGTCTAAAAGCTTGTACGTGCATGTGCATGTACACCTCTTTATCGGTGAGGGAATGATATTTCATCACAGCAGCAGCAGCAGCAGCAGCAGCGGCAGTGGTACAAGTCAAGAGAAAGGAAAACACAGTCAGGAGCCAGACGGGCTGTTCTCCTGAGAGCCTGCATGCATGTACTCGGTGCGTCTAAGGACTCTGAGGGCAGGGTTTCCTGTTCCACTCTAGACCCCAATGAATTCACCTTTTAGGGAGATACCTTGCAAAGCCCTCTCATTGGAGGACAGGACCCAGTCTTGTCTCCGTGTGCCCTCAAACTCATTCAAACACCAACAAACATGCACACAAAGTGCCATTGAGGGCAAGCGGGCAGGTTAGAGTTGTTGGGGTGGGGAAGAATACAGCCCAGTGTTTCCCTGCTTTACTCGATGTTCTTAGACTAACTTTAGTTGAGCTGAAGGGTGTGGAGGACACAAATATCCACCGGGAAAAAGAAATCAGTGTTGTAATTTCTGTTGGCTTTTCACTGAATAAACCATTTCATCATCTCCAAAACTCATTTCCCCCGCGTGTTCTCTGTGGTTTGAAGAATCTATATGTGATTCATTTTCTATCAGCAGCTCTTTCTTTCTCCTTTACACACATTCCTTCTTTATTTCTCCTTTTATGTTTCTGTCGATTTTTATGCAGCGGTAGTCAAAAAATGAAATAGCCTCTACAGACTGATTACGGCCCTGATGTGCCGAATCAAACACGTTTTATGAGTTTGTTTATTCAGCAGAGTCCCTGAATTTGTGTAAACACACCCGACGTCTCCAGGTGACGTCCGTTCTGACCAGCACGCGCTGCAGATTTGTACGAGATCTTAACGGGAAACAGGAAACTGAAAGTGTGAGGTGTGTTTGACACTTAATTCTGTTTGCATTGGCTCATTATTTGGGTTATGCATACAGCCACACTGGCAGAGCCTCACACACACTTGAACACACATAGTGTGTTATTTAAGGGGCGTGTGTCGCTGATTTGCCCTCTGTACTGTCTGCATTTGCAGGCCTCCTAGAGGCACCCAGCTGAGCAGGCTAAAAGCCGCGGCGCTGTGTGTTTGATTTGTCCCGGCCTGTCATGCTTCAGACACCGCTTGGCCCCTGATCCCCAGACGACCTCTTTCCCACACCAGCCTGAGGAATGCTGGGTGTCCAGGGCTTGAGCTGTGAGAGCGGGGAGGCGCAGCCTAGGTGTGAGGAAGAGGTTAGGAGGTTGACGTAATCAGGGTGCTGGAAGGCAAAGTCTCAGTGTGCGTGTGTATATGTTTACAATATGCACATGTCCCTTCCGCTTTCCTCCAACCCCCACTTCCGTCTTCAGAGGGAACAATCCCTGCCTCTGTGAGCACCTGCAGGCCAGGCCAGTTCTGCCTTCTCTCCTTCCTCGCACCCTCTGTCCTGGCAGCTTTCGTCCACCTGGGATCGCAAACTGCCAACGTAGGTGTTTTACAGGCTGTGGGCGTTGTGTGTGCTGAGGCTTTTCTCTCTTTCTCTGCTGCCAGGTCACCCTAACACTTTTAAAAAACACTGACCACACACTGCAGGATCCAAATTGTAGAACAAACACAAGTCTGAGACAGAATCACTTCATGAACTCAGTTCAGTTTGAGCCAAGGAGAGTTTTGACCCTTTTCTTTGGCTCCTAATCAGTGCTACTGGAATGAAAAATTTCCCATATCTAGAAGTTACTGACAAGTTGTATGCTTTTGGGAAATACTAGCCTGACCGACCATTAGAGCAACCCTTTAGACCTGCTGCAGTGTTTGCATTTTGATTGTAGCGCTCCAATGATTTGTCTACTTTTGACTCGTAAAATGTAATTTTCTAAGAACAAGCCAACAATCGGTGAGCTCCATCACAAAATATTGTATCTGCTTCCAATAAAAATCTGGTGTTGTTTTGTTTTGCATGTTATTACCCAGCGTAGGAATGTTCTCCCACTAGCTTGTTGTATGATATTGATAATCGCTTCTAGAAAAGAGAAATAAGAGCAACCCTATTTGAAGGCAAATGAGAAACATATGCCTTGAGACTGAATGGCGTGGTAAGATGAATCCTTTTTGCAGTGCGCTGGTGTAAACTGTTTTCATGCTAAAGGACAACACACGGAAAATACCCTGTGGTCAGCTCAGCATCTGCAGCACCAGTTATTTTTGTTATTTGGCAACGCCGGCTTCTTTCAAAAGCAGCTTACACAACGCAAATTGACTCGAGGTATGCGCTCTTTTCTATTGTGCCATGCGTGTGCGTGCACGAGTGTCATTGTTGCCTGAGGAGCTGAGGTCTCAGCTCTCCGCGTAAGAGGATGAGGTGTCCATAGCTGTCCGTCAGGTTAGGCTACAGGCAGGCTGTTGAAGCCCGGAGCTGTCCTGCCCGTCCATCAGCATGCAGAGACGGTCTCACCTGAGCTCAGCAGACCTGTCAGAGCACCAGCACAGCTCTGCTCTCCCACTGGAAATGACAAGCCTCTGTGCTAATGGCCCTCGAGCAGCGGCCATCTGAAGTGAGTGACACCCTCACACGCAGCTGTGAACAGGATCTGTCCCGAGGGTATGGAGGGCACAAAAGGTTAATGGAAGTTAGGAAAAGAAGGGGGGGGGGGGTCACCTGGATGGTGTTACCTTTGGCTGGGGAGGAGTTTTGAGCTCTTTTCTCAGCCAGACAGAGAAATGTGAGAGAAGGCTTTTTCCTCCTGTTAACATGCTGCGCCTTTTGTAGTCGAGCGCTTTAAGGCAAATCAGAAAAAAGCAAGTCTTAATGGGTTGAATTATCCCTTTACAACCGAAGCTGGCGCAGTAATTATCCACCACTGGTTTAGCATGGAGGCTGAGTTATTGGGGTCAGTCAGGCTGGATGTGCGGTGGGGCGGCGGCTTAATAAGGAGCCGGCGCTCAAAACAGCTCTCAGACTGTCTGTGCCCTCTTCTGTGTGTGTGGCTGCCCACCTTGTCTGAAACGCGACACCAGCACACACACACACACACGCACACACACCAAGTGACGCGCCCCCAGTCTTAGCATGGTGTCATTCTGCCATTCAGCCAGTATGCGAGCTGTAAGGAATGAGGCCACAGGTGCTGTGCAAGACTTATGGCTGGAGCTCGGCCGCCACATCAGACTTATACTTCCCACAAAGAGTTTTAAGCCTTAAACCACAAGAAGTCAGCATTGGACTTAGCAGAAGTCAGGCTTTTCCAATGGGTGTTTATCCCATGGTGTAGCAGTGGCTGTCTGGAACCTGTTATTTATTGCATTTGAGGTGAGAATTGAATAAGACCCCATTGGTTTATGATGAGTGTCAATCAAAAATGTCTACTACTGAATGGAGGCCTCTCTGATTTCATTTTACACAGAGGGACGTTGAGCTAGCAGTGCTTGATCAGCTGTTTTGGCCACTCACAGCTGCTCCCATTTTGTCTCTTGCCCTGGTTGGTATCCCTCGGTACCTCCTCTCTCTCTCTCAATCAGCAGTTTGGCAGCTGTTGTTGCCTTGTTGTCACTCCCTGTGGCACCTTACAGGAGTTAGAGGAGTTGGAGGCATGAAGGGAAATGGAGGGAGAAGAAAGAGACACCTGTGACTTCCTCCCTCTGGTGATGCGTGGCAGCGAGGTTTCATCTTCTCCATTATTGATTCCCGTAGCCAAATAATTGCAACGCGATGGTGTTCAGCGGCCCCACTACTGCTGAGACAAGAATAGTACGATGACCTGATGATGCATCCACATTGCAGTGTGTGTGTGTGTGTGTGTGTGTGTGTATCCGTCTCAGGCTGCTTTTATAGGCCATGTCTCGGAGGAGGGCAGCTGTTGGGCGATGATTGGCACCCAACCCCCTGTCTCCGTCCCCCTCGCTTCCTGTCGACGAGCCAATAGCACGGTCGACGAGTGACTGCCAGCCCAATCAGGATTTTAAAGCCTGTTAAACAGGCATGCTGTCAAACTCTCTTTGTGTATGTATGATTAGATCCCTACTCCCCTTACACTTCAGCACAGGGGCAACAGTCGGCCTGTTATTTCATCATCTTTGCTAGTCGTCATGGGAGCGGTCCAGCATTTATACTAACAAGACTCTTAGTCATATTTTCTCTTGCTTTTTTCGAAAAAAGTGGCTGAACACCGATCGATCGCCCGACGACACAGGAGGCTGCTCAACTGTTTGTGCTCTGAGTGCTATCAACAGATCAATTAGCAACACACACACACACACACACGCTCGCGCACGCACACACAACCCTCCCAGTCAAACACACATGCTTGCTCAATATATTGTTCAGCAAGTCAAGGTCAAAAAAAGAGCTGCTGGCTGCTCATTTGGTCTGTTTTCATTCGTCACTGTGTAGTATGTGTAAGTCATTTGTGTGCACGTCAGCTTTAGTTTTCTTAACCTATTAGTCCCAATAACAAGAACAGCATTCAAACACAAACACAGACAAGCAGGGTCGTCTGTCATTTCAGCTGGAGCTTGTCATTAAGTTTGCTGCTCCCGTAGTTATTGCAGGAAAGTGGCAGGAAAGAAAAACTCCTGCGCTCAAGTTCTCCGCTGGATCTGCGTTCAGTGCCATGTCATCAGCCACAGGAAAGCATCAGGCACCAGTTCATGACATGAAAAACATAAGTGCACGTTTGTTTAACGCTGCAGCCTGGATCGCAGTCTGGAACTGAACTGAATGCACATCTCGCTACTGTTTCTTGCTTTTGGGGACAGAAGCAAGCACCTTTCCTGATTCTTACCATATGTGTTTGTTTGTAATATGCGCCGGTAATGTTCAAAAGATGATGTTCCGCTGCACTCTTGCCAGCCGGCCTGGTATTTGTAGCAGCGTGTAATTCTCCCCAGCTGCAGTTTGCACACTGAGCAGGTACGAGAGAGATCTGCTGCAGCTGCGCCGACAAGCTATCAGCTCTCAGAGTAGCTGAAAGATTGAATAAAATAAAGGGGGTTTAAGATGGAATTAGGTTGCACTTGATGGCAGCTTCTGCAGGAATTAGCCGCTGGGTTGCCGAAGCAGGCGAGAGAGAGCTGTGTGGGTATTTCCCAGGCTGCATGTGGCATTTATCAAACAGCAGCCAGCGCGTTGGTAATCCAACACTGGTGGAGTCTCGACCGAGGGGTTTCGGAGAGAATTAGTGGTGATCAGAAATTCGAGGAATGCAGAAATGTTTTGGTCGCTCCACAAACGGGGAATCCAGGAAGCAGAGATGTGATGTATGAGAACGTCGGAGTTGAGACGTGTTGGTCGGCTCCGGTGTCGTACTCAAACCGAAGTTATGCGTCACACCCCACACAGGCAGTCTCATTAATCATTAAAGGAAGAAGAAACTAAGCTGCCACTCCTGTCCTCCTGTGCTTCACACCTAACAGAAAACACAACAAACTTCTGGTTGCAGCTGAAGAATCCTGCTTTTCGTTTCTTTTTCCACTCTCTGTTGTAGTGTATTTGTTCTCCTTGCAGACTATCACCAGTCAGCAGCATAAAGATCAAGATAATAAAGTATATGCAGCATCTCATCCCAACCTTAGCAGTCATGAATATTGATTTTCTCATATTCTCATTTCATCTGAACATCATAGCGAGGAAATGGAGGGAGGGAAGGAGAGACGGCTAAATTACTGCGCTCCATATGGATACACAGCTGCCTTTTATGAGACCCAACTCTCCAGTAAACAGCATTAGATTTAGTGTTGTGTTTAATATAATACAAGAGAGACGGTGCAACCCTCCAGGCTGCTTTCTATTAAACAAATATGTGCTGGTGCATTTCTACATCTCAGCAGTAATCTTACTATGCCATTTCAACCTCTGCGTCACTTAATAGCACATTTGCCTTATATGGATTAATTCTCAACTGTAATAGCATACTGTCACGAGTGTAAACCCAAATAAAACACTCAGTAATCTTACATAGAGAGAGTGGCTGCTACCCACAGATTTCCATATGATATATAAATTACACATAAAAATGTGTTTCCATACATTTCTCCATCCTTCGCTCGTGCTATTATACAACTGTGACACTGTCTCTTCCTTCCTGGAAACCACAAGGACACACTAATGTGAAATTCACCAAGAGCTGCTTCACGTGTCTCAGTGTCCATTCGAATCAGGACACCTGTGGCTCCCGCAGAGACAGCAGGATCTGATGACACAAGCAAGGACATTTTTTAAATTTAATTTATTTAAAAAGGAGTGCTGTATTACGAAAGGTTCACCCTGAGAGAAAAACCTAAAACAGAACGTCGTTTTGCCACAGATTTAGTGGGCGGTGTTGTCGAAGATGTGTCAGCCAGCAGCTCGTGCCAGATACACAGTAGTGGCAGTCCAACGTTGTGGATGGATTCATTCATTTGGCGGTTTTTCATCAGTTGTCCATAACTTTGCCTGTTGCAGAGTGGATCTTTTATGCAATAAACTATATGGTCTCATAAGAGTGCACCCTACTGTTTGCAATCTTCCAAGATATTTGAAGCAATAATTTGAGCAACTGGCACTTTTGTGGTGAGGTAATATCCTACAACGGGTTATGGAATTAATTCTTTAATCTCTATTATAATAAGGATGATATTAGCTTAGGGCTTCTTGGACTTAGCCAATAAAAGACAGAGGCCAGAGTCACAAAGCTGTTTTACTGACTAAAAGACATTACTCATCCATAGTTTACTCTTCATACAAACGCCTCTGGTTTGCAGCAAGCAGATAACCTTATCATGATGAAAAGGGCACAAAGGTGGAGGAGAGTCAACAGACACTGTAGAGGGAAGTTGTATTTATGGAAGCGGCGTGTTTGCGAGGTGATGAACGCCGACACCTAGACACACACCTCGTCTGCGGCGAACAGGTCAAAGTGACACTCGGCCGTGCTGTAAATGAATGACAACGCCTAGCCTGCGGACATGTTCAGACCTGTAGATAGGATGTGCTTCTCCTATTCCTCTAATTCTGTCTCTGGCAGCTGACTGATGGTCAAATTCCTCGAACTGTTGTCCTATGGTTAGAGTGTCTGTCCTGGCTGTCAGGTTTCACAGCTGCAGGGATGACGGTGCCTTCAGCTATGGTGGGAAAAACCCAAATCACAAATCTACTTTACATTCTGCCACTGCGTCATAAAGTAGCTCTGCACCACTTGATTTCTGTACTGAATAAAAAAGTGATTTCATTTTCAGGTGGGAGCACCTGAAACTGTGACAAAACATGTTTACTTCAAAAGTCTAATCTCCCAGGTAGGAGCTTGAAGGCAGCACTTGAAAGCAGCGGAATACTTTCTGCGTGCATCTGCATTAAGGTGCCTTTCACTACTTTCAAGTCCACTTTTTCAAAGTAAATCACTGTCAGTCACCTTCAAGAGAAATACAGATTATTCTTTAAACAATCAGAAGAGTGTCTTTTGAAATAAATAAATAAATGGCTGCCCAGCGTTTGCTATCCCACAGCCGGATGCAGCCAGAGCCTCACAGGTGCTCTTTGCAGGGGAAACCCGTGTTTCATAGGGAAATGTATCTGCACAGGCTACGTGAATATCAATTGCACGCACGCGCACACACGCACACACACATGCACACACTCTACATACGTGTGTCTGCATCCCCTCCTGATGCTCTATTCAAAGTGGCATTGAATCATTGGGGGTGAGTCATCCCGGGAGGTTTTGTTCTGCTGGCCAATCAAAGCCAGAGCTGGACGTCCAGTGTTTCTAGCCTCTGCCAGCAGGAGAATAGGGTGTGTTTGAGTGTGTGTGGTGTGGGGTTAGGGGAGGGGTCTGCCAGTTGGGGTGCAGCTCACTCACTTGTATTCAGACACAGTTATTTTCATTACTTTCCACCAAGCAGCAAGCTTACAGCGCCATGTTTATAGATATTTAACAATCCAACATCTGGCTACCTAAATGAACCGTGAAGGAGAAGACAACAAACCAACCAGTTGACATTCATTCTTGGAGGACAATGTTTTGGTAGCAAAAGGCCTTATGAGACATACTTCATGAGGCGTTAATGGGTGCATAAAGTGGCCATGATAATAAAAGATAATTCATGCTGATGGTGATAATAAATAATGACGGATGATAAATCGAAGTCGGGATCGGTGATATTTAGCAGACTGTTTAGAACCGCGGGATTAATGGCTTATTGTGACGTGAGAGAAATGTACTTGTTTAAAGGTCGAGAATTGTTCCCCTACACAACAAGACAAGTTTTAAATATGTTTAGAAGATATATTTCAGGACCAGCAGACTGACAAACAGCGTCTCAGGCCTTCTGAGACTCACATCTTACCGTCCTGTGGCGCATCCATGGCCTTATCCGCATCAGATAAAGGTTACCATCGGACACATACAGCACAGTTTCCCTGTGTGTTACATCACATCGACAGTAACACAGTGATGTTTTGCTTAAATACCAGACTGGTGTGTCTCCAGTGTACCTGTCATTCTGTCTGCTTTTATACTTCTCGCTCAGCCATTGTCCTTTCATGGAATGTGCTTGGACTATTTGGTAATTGATGTCATTTTCTCACCGAGAGACTGTGAGAAATATGCCCAGCATCTTATTCGGAATTTGTAGATCATCAGAGCCGGTTTGGCACTCCTACTAGAGCAACAATAAATTCAATTAGGATTCATTGAATTTATTGTTGGACATTCTGAGTCAGTTCACTGGACTTCTGTTACCTATTCTGTCTGAAGTACTCTGAGGACTCAAGACACTTTGAGTTTTTCGCTTTAAGCCTTGGCTACAAAGAGAATGGAGCAGATAAGAAAGAATAATGATTAATTCATCTGCTCTGTCGAGGCTTTAAAATACAAAACCGCCTCGACGAGACGGGCCTCAAAGGGGTCCCTGCAGTCAGATGAGGCGACATTAATAAATGACCTTAATTGTTCAAACAACTCAGTAAGGTTACGGTGAATCATCTCCATATTTGCCTCGTTTGCCGTGCGGCTTTGCGCAGCATTGTTATGAGCATACATCATAATTTAGTCACAAACGTTCCTTTGCCGTTAATTAACCACGCCACTTGTTTTTGTAACTTTTGCCACTTGTGCGCAATTGACAGTGACTCGCGGCCGTATTGGATGGAGTTATGAGATAAACAATGGGTTTAATAAGAAAAGAATCCGTGTTTGTTGAGCTAATAGCGGGGAATACATCCCGTAAGCCTAGTAGTACACATAAGCCTAATGATAAAGGCAGGATGTCAGGCAAAGCTGATACTGTAGGGCTTGTATAAGTTGTTTTCCAGTCAGCGGTTGAGTCACTTCCTTCAGAACTGGATAGCTAGGTAATACCGTCATTGTCGCCGGTAGCTATTATGATTCCACACCAACAGCCAAAACAATGATTATTAAATTAGAAGCAATTCTGATCCAGGAATAATAGTAATCATTTATTACATTGTTGTATCTCCAAGACTGAAAAATCCCATTGCCGCTACATTTATTATGTTCTGATCTGTTTGTCTCAAGTAATCTGTCAAAAGTTAGATTATCCAATGCAAACAGAGGTGTTTCACATCAGTTTGAAGTCAACAGTGAGAGGAAATTTGCCTCTACCACACTGAAAATGCAGCTTGAGTCAGTGACTCTGTGAAAAAGTAGCCAAGCTGACCATTGTTCTTTAAATGAGGTTATGAAAACTTTTCCTGCCCTTTGGCCTGCAGTGTAAACATCCACAGAATGCGTCTGCTCCACACAGCAGCTCCTCGCTGTGAGAGCTTTCCCGCACAATATTTGTTACACATGCACTTTATTTATGAGAGATTGCCATCTTCGATGATTAGCCAGGACCTATCTCTGATGGCACTGCGGCGATCACACAAACATGTGACCTTGTGGTGTTCCACTGCATAAACAAGAATAAACAGAGAGACAATGGCGGCCACCGCAGGAATGTGACTTGTGAGGACAGGCCGCATTTTATATGCGTTTCATATTCAAGAGCTGTTTATCGTCTGCCAGACACTTGCTTTCACTTCAGCTACCTGTTCAACATGACCATTTAAGGCATTTCAGACCGCGACATTAAGACACATCCTGTGCAGACTGAGATTTGAATAATCAGGCTTTTTCCTATTAATTTTCACTGCGTGCACTGAGAGATTTGGGTGTGACCTGGCATCTGTGAAGACGCATTGTTAGTCATGGTTTGTTTGTCTTTCCTGCAATGTCCTGAAATAGACTGAACTCATTTATTTACTTGTCACTGAGGCCATTCTCGCTAACGTAGCCAAACATATCGCGCTCTATCACTCAAAAAACACAGGATGACGTCTCAAACGCTTTAACATTTGAATAAATCTCAGGGTCTAACATGTGATGTAGTCTCATGGACGCGTTGTTGTACATTATTTTTACCAAAAAACAGATTGGATCCCTCAAAATGAGTTGCACTCGAAGGAGGAAATCATCATTTCCAAGCCTGACACATTTCTTTATTTGGGCCTGTGTAGGTTTGCAGCCTTCAAAGCAGACTGACAGGAGAACAGTGGGATCGTTTCATGGACAGTGTTTGCAGTGACAGGGCATTTCCTGGGAGTAGATGAGCCTCCATAAAGGTTACATGTGCTATCACTGCGCATCCGGTCTTGTTGACAGCATGTGTCTTATATAATGCAGATTATTGCTACTGTACATCAACATTAGGTTAATTACATCAATGTGACACCATGAAAGTGTCCCGTTCCTGTTGATTAAACGGAATCAGGTGCCTCCTTTGAATTCAGACTGTTTTGCATCGTCTACAATTCAGGAGATGTGTCTTATTCTTTTAAACAAAGACAACAAAAAGACAACTTCTCTGGACCTAAGTCTTTAGAGCATTGTCGGGTTGTCAGTGCTGACTCTGATTAGAAAGAATTCGAGTTGAAAAAAATGCAGTAATGAAACAACATGCTTCTGGAGAAGGGTGTACCTGCTTATAATAAACAACCTGACAATATTCCCGGATGCCTCCTGTCAGCTAAACAATGCGTCTTCTTGTAACTCAAGTGTGACGGCAGCTCATCAGCTTATTATCAGTCAGTTCTTGAGAAAATGTTTTCCTGACACACAAATTCACCCGCGCGTGTTTTCAACAGATTCAAACTAAACATGGTATGATAGACCTGTGGCTGATGTCGTCTCTCGCCTCAGCACAGTGTCCTCTTTGCTCATTCTGACCTCACACCAAACATGCAGGATGATAGAAACACGAGGCTCCTCTCTTTGCTCAGATACAGCAAGGTTAACACTAAATAAATGCGGGCACGCTGTCAAGACCTGACTGTATTCCCATGTGCTGACACTGCTAAGAGGTGATAATGGGCCTTAGGAAAATGGTGTGGCTTATCAAGAAAATCACAAATTTACATGAAATAAGACACACAGAGAGTTGGTGATGTGTGGTCCTGCTAATGACTTCAAATTGGCCAGTTAATGATGTGAGGATATGTATTTCTGACAAGCTGAGAAGTGATCTTTGGGCCCCTGGCTTTAGAACCCACGTGCAACCAGCTGGCAGTGGTTGATTGTGGACCTCTCCCTCGTCTTATCTCCAGTTTCCACTGCAGAACACCCTGCTCTGTGTACATGCACGCGTGCATGCGTGCAAGCGTGCAAGCGTGCATGGTTTCTCCAGCAGTGCTGTGGCTGCAGGGTGAGCTCTTTAGAGAGCCGGACCTGCACCAAGAGAGTCATCAGAGTCATTTAGCATTACACAATAGATCTGCAGCACTTAGCCACCTAAATGCCCGATGATGGGGGCTGCAGAAAGGGAGAGAAGGAGGGAAATGCAGGCAACAAGAGGGAGAGACAGAACAAGAGAGTGGTGACACTAAGAGCTAGGGAAGGAAAGTATACTGTAGAGATGAGGTGGGAGACACTCATTATCTATAATGAGCAGCTAGTAATCCCAGCATCTGTGAAAACCCAAACTGCAACTGATTCATTCATTATAGTAATTCCAATTAGATTCAAATTAGATTTTAGACTACACGTCACCCTCTGAAAAGCACTCTTTTTCCTAAAATCACACAGTAAGGTCATACTAAACATTCCTGTATTTTACCACGATTGTTTCTAGAATAAAACATTAACTTATCCATTAAATCAGCCACGAATTTTAAAGTTATATCTGTTGCTATATTATTGTAATATTCATTTACAGCAGAAAAGCTACCCACTTCAGACAATGTGTAAATTAATATGTACAACTCTTTTTTTAAGGTAGAATGATAAATACCTTTGCCGTTGTAGTGTAAAAATCAGTTTTTTCATTTTTGAAAATGGTGAAACCAGTGGTTTTGCCACCATGTTTCAGGATTTATTCAAGAGCTAAATGTATGAATTACTGTCTTCTATAGCAAAGTAATTATACAGCCCACCCAATTATCACATTCTACTGTTATTTACATCATAAATTGAGAATACTCACAGAAGTGCTTTTAATCTGAAAATCGCCACAATCATATGTTATTTGATATTATATATTAGTCTGTTATGATGTGCAGAATCTTCAGTAAAAATTAGAGCTGATATAATTAGTCGACGGTGTAAAAGATGCACTGATGGGTCATGAATGCAGTGAGGTGCACTGCAGAAAAACCCGCAACAAAGTGAGGAAGCATGGTTGCTTTTTCACTAGTTTGCATAACTCTTCCCACAAAGTAGGGTTATAAAAGGACATTTTATTTTTTTTTATCACGCCATAATATCACATGTTTAAAAGTACAGTTGTGCTATAATCTGATTATTGTCCCTTATCCTGTTGGTTGGCCTCAGCAGCTGTGGGACTGTGATGCCTGCATCTTATATAACACCCCCCTCCTCTCCTCTCTCCCCCCTCTCTCTCTCCCTCATCCCCTCTCCTCGCTTCCTCCTCTGTATGTTTATGCTGATGATGTGTCAAAACACTCCAGCCAGCCTCCCCAGCTCCCCTCGCCGCTGTCAAGAGTAACATCTCTGCCCTTTCTCCTCTGCAAAGACACAAAACTCGGTTTGAGCGCATTAAATATTCAGGTCTGTTTGGGTTGGTCCTCCTCATAAATACCGACTAAAAACCTTGAGAATGAGAGCCTACTTGTCCAGTCAGCAGTGGGACAATTATGAGAACACATTTTAAAGCACTTGTGTGCCTTTCACTGGGACGTAGGTTTGGTTGTAGGAAATTAAGATGGAGGAATTATTTATGGCCTTACAGTCATCACGGTCCTCTCGCTGGAGGACAGCGGGGAAGAATCAGTGCCGGAGTGTGATTTATTGATATTAATCACCTTGCATCTGGTCAGTTTAAATATTAAACATAATTTCCAGTACATGTTATTTTTCTAACACCACCATCTGAACTGCACTGACAACATATAAGCCTGTCTCTGCCTTGTTCTCTCTATGTCTCTTCTAAGAGCTACTGTATCTGGACACTTTCCAAACTGTAGCTTTTCCCTATAATCCCTCCAACTGCATTGCACTACATTTGTACAACTCCTTCTCCTTCTCCTCCACCCGCTTTTTACAAATTGAATCCTTTACAACCCAATCACCTCTCTCCGTGACATCTCCCAGTGCTGTTTCATCTGTATTTAATATTCTTTTGCCAGGTTTCTTGTAGTAAGCTGAGGTGAGGTATAATGGAATCCTAATTGGTTGGAGTTGAATGGAGGTGTCCTCTGGCAGTCCTTCACTGTGTCTCCGGCTGTCTGATATCACCCAGTCAATCTGGACAGGTCTTGGCTTAATAAATGGACCTGAAAGTTGAAATGCGCGGCTCAGTCCGTTTGGAATTTGGGGATTTTTACAGCCATGAAGTAACACCTGACACTGTAACACATGATTCTCTGTCACTATATCCAAATTAAACTCTTCTCTTTTCCCTTTTCTTTCCGCAGTCTTCATCTGTAGCTTCATGGTGGCAGCTCCCATCTTTGGTTACCTGGGTGACCGCTTCAACAGAAAGGTCATCCTCAGCTGTGGCATTTTCTTCTGGTCCATTGTTACTCTGTCGAGCTCCTTCATCAGTAAAGAGGTACGACGCAGCGCACACTCTGACAGTAGAACAGTGTTATTCTATTAGGCTGCCGTCCCGGTGATATAGTCTACGCCAACGAGCTAATTATTCTGTTACGGTCTGGATATGCTTGAAGTTAAGGGTAGTGAAATGAAATGATACGCTCGTTAAGTCAGACACTCGCTTTGCATTTGTAGGCTCTCTTTATGTCTCCCTCCCTACCTCCCTCTCGCTCTCCCTGGCTACCAGCCAATCAACTAATGAAGGCCCATGCCTCAGCCTTGTCTCAATTACAATGCTTTAGAAGATAAGACTCTGTCATCTTGCTGCCCCTTGACAAGCGGATCTAGATTTGATATCTCCAAGCGCCCCTGTGTGCTGTGAGGTGTTGATAATGCAGGGGGAGGGGGAATCCCGCTGAGAACCGTCATCCCATTACAGTAAAAGGCTCTGCACATGTGCATGTATATGTGGGCGGGTGTGCGCAGAAAGACCCTGTTATACAATCTTTGATGGACAGTTGCAATAAAAATCGAACAGGCTGACAATCTGAAGTCACTCCACTGGAAGGGACACGTGGCATTAAAAGCTACATTAGTTAGATTTATGCATCACGAAGCGGCGGGTCTGCAGAGCAGCGGCATGAAGTCCCGCAGCGTTGCCTCTCCGGTGACTAAGCCCGTTCACTGCCGAAGCTCTTCAGCCCAGAGCTGTAGAGGGGAGTGACAGCTCAGAGATGCTGACGGTCTCAGGAGGGCGTCCTCTGACTTGACTCGCCTATAGACTTGTCTGCGAGGAGACAAGATGGCAGCCATTTGCCTGAGCAGGAAAAAGTGCTCGCGGCTGAGCTGAAATTAGCGGCCTCTTCCCTTCTGACAAACGCCACAAAGGCCGCTGACTGCTGATGAAGAGATGAGGAGTGATCCTCAGCGCCCGCAGTCCTCTGCCCCAAACTTTAAACTTTACCCGCAAGACTTGTTCCTGAGTGTGCCAATCAAGCGAGACAAGAGTAGATGTCTCTTATGTAATAGCTCCACGGCGCTGTCGCCATGAGAGATGAAAGACATGACATGTAATGAAATGTTAATGACCACTTACGACTGAGTCCTATCATTACACATTTAAGACACTCTGGGGCATTTCGGAAGGATTTGCAGCAGATACAGAATTCAGATCTTACGTAACAGAAATTCGCCGCCGTCTTCGAGTGAAATTGCACACTTTTTTTCTGCATGACCACAACAAATTAGCGTCATAAAACGATCACTTGCAGGTCATTTGAAATTTGAAACACATTAGTCTATTTATAGCCTATTTATAATTTCATCCAATGGAAAGCATGACTCACTTCATTCACTTTCATCCCATGAATATGAAGAGGGTGAGACAAGGATAATGACCACTGGACAACTATTGTTCTAATGAAGCCACGGCTGCACGGGTTGATCATCCATTTATTCTTTTTAGGACTTTTTTAATGATTGTCATCTTTTCATCTGTAATGATTTTTATCTACAACAAAAGCGAGGCAAATGTAGTAAGTAAGTTTGTTAGTAGTTGGAGCTCATAGTCTGTGCTATTAGCCTAAAGACAGTAAAGACAGTCCTAAAGACAGTCTTTTTAAAACAGTTCATGACAGAAAAATAATCATTTGGGTTATTTTGTTGTTACTGTGTGATCCTTATTTCAGGGATTATGTGAATCTTTAACCAAAACCACATGCTCTCACTTTACAACCAGAGGAGACGTAATTTGTGCTCATGCCAGCCAAGTGTTAGCCTTCTATAGTCAGTCACTAGCACAGTCACAAGCATACTGACCACGCACTGTATCTAAAGATGATGATGAACGCGTGTCCACTTCCTCCCACTCTACACAAAATAAGGTAAACTATCCCAGATACAAGTGCTGCCATCTTGCATTGGGGACGTCAGTTGAAGCCAGTGAAGATCCGCAATATCACTGTCTAGCCTGAACACCCGCCAGACTGAATTGCAAACACACATGAGCTGTCGATCATGGTGTCTCACCCCCCTTTTGATAGCATCAAATAACTCATTAAAACCAAACCTATCAGTAAAGCAAACACTTGAAAATACATATGAACAAAATGAGAAAAGTATCAAAAAAAGCCTAAATCCCTCTCTGGGAAAAATTGATTTGACATGTACTTAGTCAGTTTGCCCCGTGTCCCATCCGCCCACACTGATAAGGTGGGATGTCCTGCAGCCAGCACACAGGGGGAGATTACAGCCGTCTTTCTTCTGAAGCATTAAAGTGCAAATATTGGCAGCCTGAGATTCTGAGTGAAGCTAGTCTCACTCCTCAAACCATACCAACTTAACATTGGACACCTGGCCAATCACAGGGCTTAGCTGCTACGCAGAGCGGATCTTGCCAAGATCTTGGATTGTACCTATTACGCTATTGTGTAGTCGTCATGCCATCCATCTTTATGTACAGTCAATGTAAATGCCATTTAGCTGAAAGCACAGCATGTGTGCAAAGTTTCACAGAGCTGTTTGCGTGGCTGTTGATGCCGAGTCTTATTTGAAAGTAGGTTCAAAACAGTCGACGAGACTCAACTCCTCATTTTCTTTTATCTCCCTGTTTCTACATTTTTGTGGCGCGTTCCTGGCATCGCTGCTTTTTGTTACAGTCACCACTAGCAGCATTTCTGTTCCAAGTGACGATAGTCTGGTGACCACACAAACACAGAGGACTACCATCACGATCCCGCTAAAAGAAGAAAACAGCCTGACTCTAAATCACTCGAAACGATGTGACAAACAGGGAGATAAACATCAGTGAGAGTGATCCATTGGCAGCAGCTCACGTTTAACACAAAAGAAGAAGAAAACAGTTTAAGGCAACTGTAATCACATATAATTGAAAATGATATGGGTGAAGACCACAGCCACAGAGACCATGTTTTGGAAGCGTCATCTTACAGTGAGGTGTGTGTGTGTGCGGTGTGGTCTCCAGAGGATGTTTGATGACTGTGTGTATGACCTCATGACACGGCGACCCATCCACCAGCATGAAGCCTGGTGTGACAGCTGAGAGCTCAGGTCAGCACAGAGATCACCTTCCACCATCTTAGCTCTGCCTCTGCCGCCTTCATTAATCTCTCTTCACTGCGGACAAGCCCTGCAGAGTGTGACCTTATCACACACACACACGCATGCACACACACTTCAGTCCTCAATATGTTTAAGGTGGAAATAGAAAAGGATCCTGCACAATGCAAAGGAATGTTACAGAAATAGTAATACACAATGTATCACAGCATTATAATGTAACAGCATTAACAGCTCGCACATATTTTACATTCAATTACTTTAACTCGTGCGACGTACAGACAGTACGCAAATTAGTGGCCAGTGTTTGCAGTCTGCATCATTCCAGTGTGTGTGGGGGAACCAGCTTTCTCTGCAGCTTCACAAGCAGTCACCCGGAGTCTGTATCCAGTGAGTAGTAGTTGCCATGGAAACAGTTAACAATCCAGCTGCCTACACAGGTGCCCCCGCCAGCGTGCATGCTATCATTAAAGCCTTTATAAGTATTCATCTTTTTATTTATCAGTTTGTGACATCTGATGGAAGATAATGGGCCACGGTAAGTTAATATAGCTAAATAGGATTAAACACACTAAAATGCTGATGTGATGTAATTTCACAGTTGATCTGGTTGATCAAGATACAGGACCCTCCTCTACTTTTAGACCAAAATCATTGAAATCAACGTCACAGAGTTCAAGAGCGTCTACCTCTGATAATTTGGTAGGTAGAAGTTTAGGAAAATACATTTCAACCTGGGATAGAAGTGCTGATTCAGTAAACTTTAGTCCCTGGCAGCCAGCAACGGTAGAGTATGTGCATAGGGAGCCAGATCGTAACAACAATATAGACATTTACTGACTTGCTACAGAGTCAACACTCTTACTGCTAAAGTTTTCCTTCTGCTGTAATGAAAAGTTGGTGAGTAACGGGACTTCTGACCAAGAAAAACTGGGAGGCCGTTGACATTTTGCACCGGCAGAAAGTTTCCCGTGGAGCCTGATAACGAAACCCCTCCATCTTTTTTCTCTCTGCCTCTGTCTTTCTCTCTCTCCCTGCAGTACTACTGGCTGTTCGTGCTCTCGAGGGGGCTGGTGGGTATCGGAGAGTCAAGCTACTCCTCCATCTCTCCCACCATCATAGGAGACCTGTTCACTAATAACAGCCGCACCATGATGCTCTCTGTTTTCTACCTGGCCATCCCTCTGGGAAGGTAAGAGCCAGACAGGCACTCTATTCTTGTAGCAGAAACCAGGAGACAAGAGGATACATGATCTATTTTGGGAGATGTTGATGCAGACGTTCACAATGCTGAAGCTTTGTGAAGATATTTCATTTCATCCAATTCAGATGGTTTTTCAAATGTTAAATCCAAAGGTGCAAAGGAATCAGGAGAATTAGTGTAGATAATTGAAATTATTCCCACATAGAGATGGTCAGGCTAGGTCCTGTCAGCCTCTTTCTCTTTCAGAAGCAGCCACACAAAGAGCTCCGGCTCTCTGCAGAAGAAAAGCAGAACTTACAATTGGCTGTGTGAAGGTTACAGGAGGGTGGGAGGCTTTTTGGAGATGTGGCGTGGGGCTGTGGGAGTAGGTGGTATTATTAAGCTCAAATCTCCAGCCTTTTCAGTTCATTCAATCAGAAAAAGGGCCACAGGGAGAAAACAAACAAAGCCTAGTAATAAAAGATGAATGTGTGGATGCAGCACGGGAGCCACTTGAGGTTTATCGTTACATACAGTGCTTAACAGCATGTGCCCGGGCTGCCGCATGCTGTGCTTTCTTCGGCTTCTGCATGTGCAATCACACACGAGTAAAAGGGAAATATGACGCAATCTCCAACAGTATAAACACGTATGTAATATTATTAATATACATTTGTTGTTGCAGGGCAAAACCACAGTGAACATTGTTTATATAACTCATTTAGAGTTCTAATCTTATGAGTTTTTGATGGTGGATTGGACAAACAAGGAAAGGGAAGACTAAACTGTCCACTGAGTGCTTGTGTTATGAGCTGCCAAAATGTTTGGGTCACAGTAAACTGCCCGGCAACACAGACAATAGAAGGTAGAAGAGTGGGCCTCAGTAAAGTGCAGTCAAACATCCTACCCAGTCTCCCACTTGTTTGTCTTTACTGAGGTTGTTATGACCGTTTCCAGGAAATGACCTCAGGAATTAGACCAAATTCGCAGGAAATGGATTCACCCGCCCTGCTTTTTCCCCCTCCTCGTCTTAATTTTCAAACTCGCCCCCACAGACAGGTTTGTGTGCGACGCCGGCGTTTGATGTGAGCATATTTTTCATGCTCGAGTTTTATTGTTGGTGTTGAACTTTCCAAACACTCGATGGAAGGGTGGACTCTGATAAGATTAGCTGTTAGTCATTCACTGGAAATATCATGTGCTGTCTGACCCTGTTTATACTGCGCTGTTATTTTTGGAGAACTAATCATGGAGGCGCAACCGTGGACGGTTTCCCCCTTTGCTCCGAGTGCGTACAGTAGATGTGTGAGTAAGAGTGTGTCAAACCAGTTAAACATGTGTTGGCCCTTTAGCATCCAGCACTGATAAGAATCCCCACAGCTACATTGGATCATCAATCTATTGCTCCAATCAGCTATTCCAATGGAAACAACAGATAAGCAGAGTAGAAAAAGCCTGATTGACTCTTGCAGACTAAATCTAGGGAGGAGGCTTAAAAAACAGAAAGAATGAGCTAGAGAAGGGAGACAAATTAAAGGGAAAAACTGATAACTGATTCTCTAAGTTTCTTTGGAAACAGCTGAGGGGATAAAAATCATATACATCTAAAAGATAAGAGGAGGAGACCTCACCACACAGTTACTTCAGCTGTAGGTGTTGAGCCCTGGTGAATGTTAAAGCCTAAAGATATAACTCACACCATTTTAACATCACAACATCAAAAAGTAGCGAATCTCTACGTGTTACAAAAACAGGAACCAGCAAATGTTTGTAATTCGAAAAATAACTGAGATGATTAATTGTTTGTAATTGAGCTGATCAGTTGATGACTGAGTAATAGTTTCAGCTCTTGTTCGGTGCATCAGCTCTTTGTTTACTCTTGCATTACTGTGATAATGCTCACATACTTAACTATCAGCTCTCTGCCGCTCATACCTTTACGGTTTGAATTCTCTTTGTCCTCTAAATGCTGATGTTATCTAGCCGCAGAGGCTTATCGCAGCATAGGGGCCTCTTTATCTGATCTGATGTGATCGAGCAACATTTCCCTCCAAGCACTTCGCTCTTATTTCCCTTTGTAGCGCACGAAACACCCTTAAACTCAAGTCGAATGCGGTGAAATTTGATTACGCTGTGACACCACACAGCCTCCAGCCAGACAACCACGTTAGCACTGCCGCTCTGATGGGCTCATGGGCAGTAACTTTGCACCTGCATTTGACTGACTGCATGCACAAATCGCATGTCCACAAATAGCCCAACTGGCCAAGTTGCCAGCAGTGCTTTGATCAGTTACACTGTCATAAGCTCTCCATGTCAAGTACCCAAACACTGAGCGCAGCTTTAATCACACTACAAACAGTACGTGTGTCGTGTAGGCGTGAGCTTAAGTGATGGAAATGACAGACTCAGCTAACTCAGGACACTGACTCATATACTTAATATACAACATGCACTGATAGATGTCAGTGGAGCAGGTTCAGAGGAACATGTGTGATGGTTTGTGTTGCTAATACACAGTCTCTCTCTCTCTCTCTCTCTCTCTCTCTCTCTCTCTGCAGCGGCTTGGGTTACATCCTGGGCTCCAGCGCCAAGGTGGCTGCAGGAGACTGGCACTGGGCATTGAGGGTAAGGGCATCATCATTATCATCATCAAACTCTAACAATACACACAAAGACAGATGAAGAGCCCCTCCTGCGGGGTTTGGTGGGGACGCCCGTCATGAATCTGGGGTCAGAGGGGTCAGTGGTGGCAGAAGCACTGAGGGGACACGCATGGCAGGACAGGCGGGCAGGGTCCGGGCCCTGACATTGCAGGGAAGTGACAGAACAGAGAGAGCTGAAGGCTGGACAACTCTCACACACATCTGCATCAGCAGCAGCTCTGAGCCTCGAGACTCCTACAGAAGCTTTTCTAAAAATGTTTCAAAAAACTTTTAACATCAGACTCACTCAACATCTTCTAATATGTGTTCAAGATTTTTTAAAAAAAGTCCGGTTCAGTTCTGATCTGATGGCTGCAGCACAGAAAGTGGATTTCTATTAAAGACCAAGGCTGATGCTGGCTTTTTCCCTCTCAGCCGCTGTAAACACATTTGTCTTTCATCACATTTAACCCACGGAGGTCGTCTCCGGATCAGTGTCGGCCACAGTGAAATAACAAGGTGCCAGCGCTTCCTCAACCTGTGCACAGTGTCTGTTTTCAGTGCACTTAATGAAAGATAGCCTAAGCTTTCAGTGTTAGCTGCAGGCTGAGGGGGGAAGGTTGCATTGTGGCACAGTGCTGGACGCGATACTAAATGCATATTTAGCAGGTACATTTGCTGTGAAGAGCAATGGAAAGTGCATGAGAGGGAAACAATGAAGCCCAAAAAAGGAACAAACACGATTTCAGTTTGACCTAGCACACGTTTCACATTTTTTCAATATGCACTGACTCCCAAACTGCCCACAAGGTGCTCCAAGAGCATTAAGCTGGATCCTTTTTAATTAAAAGCCCATTCAAATTCATCAGTAGAAGTCCCATCTTGATGAGGGTTTTGCTCCAAGAAAAGCTGGACTGCTTTGTGCAGTTGCACACTTACTGCGTACTTACGAGCAGACACAGGTGTTAATTCAGGAGCATAAATCACTGTTGTCATAGGACTTTTTCAGGGGGGGACTCCACTTGAGACAAAACGTTTGCAAGTGAAAAGCTCTATAAAGCATACCAGCAGTAATGGAGAGGGCCAATGAAAAGTCTAACAGGAGCTGTTGACTTCAGGGTCAGCTTTTAAAATCCTTAAAACAAATTATGACCGTTAACGTCCCCCTCAGCATGTGGCCGTGGAGGAGATTCCTGGACATGACAGCTCGCTGGGTTTGAGGAAACAGGATGCCCATTTCAACTCTCCTCGTTGCAGCATTAAAAAAAAAAAAACCCCACACACACACAAAGAGCGGGGCAGTTTGTTCCACAGCAGCCACAATGACATTCCAATAAAACAATCTCAAAGCCAATTAATCACCGGTGTGGCATGCAGAGGAAAACAAATACCAAGACATGAAACGGGTTCTGTGCAGCCATATCCTGCCTTAAGGAAAAAACACTGCAGAGCTTCCGTTTGTTTTTGCCCGACCTGTTCCAGCTACCTTCCTTGCGGAGCGAAAAAGTGGAAGATAAGAGGGAACGGAGGGGGTTGCATAGAAATGAGGGGTAGGAAAGGGCAGCAGCTAATTTGTTTGATAGCCAACCATCCATATAGGAAGTGCGTAACAGGCCCAGTGGGAGTGAAGGTCACAGGTCACACATTTCTGGGGTCTCGTGGTCGTAATTCTGAAAGGAATTGATTGCGAAAGTTCAGCAAATGTAGCAAATATTTATTTTCCCTGAGATGAGACGTGTGTCCTCCATTAAGCTGCGTCTCGCTGAAAACACTTTATATTCTGATGTGGATCCAATTAAGATGCTCCACCCACGAGCAGAGGAAGACTGGAGAGAGGACGCGACGCAGGAAAGGAAATTATCAGTGTTGGTGTAATCCTCACACGATTGAGACCCTAACTACTGTGTTGAGCCGCTTTATGAGCGGCAACACACTCGAAATTACTCCCCCAGTGAAAAACCTGACACACACATACAAAAACACACGCAAGTGTTTCTCCACCGTACGTAATGCATATGAATGTGCTGCGAAATATAATATGATGAATCTCCCCTGACAGATGAAATTGGTTTTGCTTTTGCGGGCAATCTGTATTGCTTGAACAAATCCTCTCCCACACATCCCAACCTGCCTTTTGTCTTTGTCTGCCCCACGCAGACACACACAGGCACCGACATGCTACCTCATAACACAAAAGAGGACAGTTAACATAATAGCAGATGGCTACTTATTGAGGTTTTCTTCTTGGTGCAAAGCTCAAAAAGTTCCTCTCAAAGCTAAAATGCTCTTGCGTGCTTATACACACAGGCGACCTTACACACACACACACACAGTGCCAGCAGCGTAAGCAGAGGGAATGTTCTCAGCTCCAGAGGGCTTGTATAGGATGTCAGGCGTATCGGCAAACACAGTGGCCGTCCATTCAGGTTGTAAACACACACTTCTTTGTCCCACATCTCATGTCTGCCCTCATCCAAACCACGGCCATTGTCATGTCAGTGTTATGTGTTAACACAATCTAAATCCTCACACATCTTTCTTGTTTCGGCAGGTGTCCCCAGTTTTAGGGATAACCGCGGGGACTCTGATCCTGGTCTTCGTGCCCGAGCCAAAGAGAGGCAGCGCTGACCAGATGGGAGGACGCATCAAGACCCGAACTTCCTGGTTCTGTGACATGAAGGCGCTCGCCAAGAAGTAAGGCCTCCTGTCGGATTTCATAGAATAATAGAATAAACCAGGGGTTTCGGAGAGGGACCTGCTGGCCCCAACATCAGCAGGTCTCTAACAGCCATGCATGCTAACAATTTAGCTTTCAGTTACCGAATGAGAGGCGACAAGCATTAGATCTTTTTATAGAAGCCATTAGAGGCGTGGAAATGTCAACACAGGAACACAGTGAACCTGTATCATTCACTCCGCAATACTGCCGAACTGTGAAGGGAGCTTTGCATCCATGACACTGTAGGCCCTTGTTATTAAATAACCTGTGGGCTGCTTTTCTTTAAAAAAAAAACATTCATGAAGCTAATATATTGTGCAGGTTTATGGGAACTATTTTAGGAGAGCAACCACGTATTCATCCCCTGCATCGTGTGAATTTCAGCTGTACACAGTCTCCCACATTCAACACCTATGGAAACGCAAAAAAGCTTCAGTGTGTTATTTTTGCCTCCTCCATAAAACTGTCAGCGGTTACTCACCTTTTAGCACCAGAGCTGCTATACATTGTCCCTTTTTCTCACCTTTGAGATTGACATAATCTAGTCCAACCAGATAATCTCCTAAACCCACGTTGCACAAAATTCTTATCTGTTCGATCTGTTTGCAGTTGTTATCAGATGGCAGAGAAAGAGAAAGCCAGAGCAAAATGTTTGAGGTTGCATGACAGAAAGATAGTAGCTTGTTTATTGTATCCCTTTTGCAAGCCAAAGATAATCACCTGTTTGCTTTGTGCTTGTGCGTGTTTCTTCTTGGGCAGCCGCAGCTACGTGTTCTCCTCCCTGGCATCTGCGGCGGTGTCTTTTGCCACAGGTGCGTTTGGTGTGTGGATTCCTCTGTACCTGGCCAGAGCCCAGGTGGTGCAGAAGACGGCAGAGGCCTGCACAAAAGAAATCTGCAGTAGCACAGACAGGTGAGAGGTTAACGACTTAACACAGTCAAAGTCAGTGTAATCTAACCTTGTAAAAGAGAATGATACCAATGAACTGGGTTTAGGCGGGTTTAAGCCATTATGTTCAATAGCTCTAATTGTAGGCAGGCATTTGCACACATGCTATTTTCTAAAGGTGCAACTCTAACCTAAAGCTTCACCTACACGGGCTACTAAGCATTATGTATACATATGTTCATAACACCTATTTCCTCTTGTGTCCAGTCTAATCTTCGGGGCAATCACCTGTGTGACCGGTCTGTTAGGCGTGGTCATCGGCGGAGCCACCACTCGCCTGTGCCGCCAGAAGACAGAGCGAGCCGACCCTCTTGTGTGCGCTGTCAGCATGCTGGGCTCGGCCATCTTCATCTGCCTCATCTTCGTGGTGGCCAAGAAGAGCATCGTAGGAGCTTATGTAATAGTCACTTCCTGTAATTGTATTACTGTATTGTGTCTGCAGCTTGTTCACTAAAGCAGTGGAAATAGTTAAGCTAAGGTTTTATTTTGCTCTTTCCAAGAATCAACAGGTCAGTGGAGAAAAAGAGTCATATCATTATGTTAATTATGGATTAGCTGCAAGGCTGAGAATTAAAAGGGAAAGTCTGGTAACTGATCTAATAAGAGAAGGCTTAGTACAAGCTCATTGGGTGCGGTTAATGTTAGAATCAGGAATAATGTGGTAAGAGGATATTTGGCCTGATGCCCCAGAGGCAGCGAGTGGGCGTTGCTTCTCATAATGAATAGCCATAATTGCAGGTTAGATTGAGATGGCCTCAGGTAACTGCTGCAGGCTCATACCTCATCTGGCCAAAAGTCAGAGTGCCGGGCTAAAGCTTGTGCATGTAGTTGCCTTGTGAAGCAGGAAAGGGAGCAACTTAACAACCGCTGCCCTGAAACAATGCACTGGGGGCTGTCGGACTCACCCAGCACAGATTTCACACTCTTATCAGAGACACAGGCATAGGAACTGACTCTCAACAAGTCGGAGTGGGAATAATACTGGAAAGCGGGAAAAGATGGAAAATATTTTCCATGGGTGTGAGGGGCCATAACAAACAGGCCTAACCTAAATATTTGACCGTGGCTGACCTCTTACTTTATATGTGAGGTGTGTTGCTATGCTGTCTGCTATGAATGTTCAGGATATCAAGCCACACGATTTCACACTGAACGCTTATATAAACGCGATGAAACGCCATTTCAGTCAAAGACAAAGAAAAATTATAATGATAACCCGATTCATTTAAAAGTTCATGCACCCTGCACTGTGCTCTTTCATCAGCTGCTAAACAAAGCAGCTCCTAGATGATGAATTATTACTCTGGTTTAATGGATTCAAATTTGTATGAAGTCCCTTTATGTCAAAGGTGCACATTTATCAGGTAGGCATGACTCAGCCAATTAGACCCAAGGTGCAGCAGTGTCCATATTAATTACAAGATTGCAAATCTGTCCAACAGGATCGCAGACTAATGCTGTGTGACAGCATGCTGATGCACTCAGATACTGGTCACAGAGGGTAAAGTTTAATGTCGCACAGAGGAGGAATGAAGTATTTGGTCAGTCTTACTCGAATTTCAACTTCAAATGTGTGACTCGACTTTCTCTCACATGGCTGTCCTGTACGTTATTAAATCATCATACAATACAGCGGCAGTTGTAAGTGATCAGCTCAGGTTTCACGGCCAAGCGCTGACAGATGTGTCACATTATAAGGCGTGACGCGGCTGCAGCGGCCGGTGCTGCTCTGTTGAAGCCGATTGACCCCTCGCAGCTGTTGTCTCGTCAACACGCGGCTAATCTGAGCAAAGGCCGGGCTTCTGTCTTCTAAGAGGCAACATGGCGGACACGGTGTCTGGTTCGCAGCTCTCAGAGCAGACTTGTCTACATCTCCACAGTCGGACTCCTTCTGTAGCTCTCTGTACTGTACTGTAGGACTGGCACACCAGCAAAGGGGTCGATGTGTGTTTCCTCAGCAGGAAACAGACATCGACCGGTCGTGTTGAACCGTGCCAGATGAAACCAGCCAATACAGAAACATCAGATTCCACTGCAAACAAATCCCTCCAGGTCTGTTTTTAAGAAAGTGGCCAAATCGCAACACCAGCTGCTACCACCCCGCGTACGCACAGTAGCTGAGAAGTGCTTTGAGCACGCTGTGTGTCAAGTCCACCACGTTATTTAAAGTGTACATTTTCTGTTCCGCCCATTCGGACGCAGCACGTAAATCCAAACCTTGCAGCTGGATCTAAACTTAGGAAGTGTTCAAACGTTTCCACACTGAATATACAGCTTCGACAAGAATAAACAACCCTTATCATCCCGTGCTGTTCTTCAGCCTGTGGGTTAAATAGTCGGCCCAGCGGAACCAAAATGAAGGCCTGCACCTCCACGTGTAATTGGGCCACGGCGTAATGACATGTTTTTAAACCACAGCAACCAAAGCGCTTTTATTCAGCGGTGGATTCCCACACACGGTAGAAATATCTGCATCCTCCTCTTCTGGCTTCGCGGCTGTTTACCAGTCTTTTGTGCAGTGGAAATGATGGCTGATCTTAATCAGCGCCACTAAACAGACCTTTTTTTTCTCTCCTCTCTATTTAGGTCTGCATCTTTATAGGAGAGACGCTGCTTTTCCTGAACTGGGCCATCACGGCAGACATTTTAATGGTAAGTGCCGCGAGTCTATACTTATCCACTGGGTCACTGGAAATTCCTGCACCAAACTGCACCAAACTGCAGTCGTCCAATTAGAGACATTCTTGAATTGTGAAACGTGTGAGTGGACTTGCGGGCTTCAGTTGGCTGAGGCTGATAATTGCAGTCCTAACCAACACTGATTCATACACTGCTCATGGAAACAAATGGAGGGGAGCCCTTTCTCTCTGATGATGTATGTTTTGGTATCTAAAAGTGAAAAGAGGAGGTGGAGTGAGCCAAACAACATCAGCCTCTCAGTAAGGTGGGTGCACCAACCAGCTCCTTAATTTGTAATTAGGATGGAGACTGTGGTGAGTGTGTGCAGACACAGACAGGCCATTACTGACATTTTAACAATGACTGACAGGTCTGCCTGGAGTGTTCTGACCCCGACGAGGTGGACTCTACCTATATAATTGAGAAACTGCATGAGTTGTTTTAACATGGATGAGTGACTCTTTGTACCGCTTCATTACTTGACAGGATCTCATGTATTTTTAACCCCCCCCTCCATCTGTTTCTTTCTATCTCTGTGCAGTTTGTCGTTATCCCCACACGGAGAGCAACAGCGGTCGCCTTTCAGAGCTTCACCTCTCATCTCCTGGGTGACGCAGGGAGTCCGTACCTGATAGGCCAGGTAAGACTCCCCCAGAAGCAGTTCTGTGTGGTGATTAGGGGCGTGAGGGGAAACATATTTAAGATTTACAGACATAATTCCCAGCTGGAACGCACAGCTTCAGCGAATCTGTGAGTGCCCCATTCATACACAGGATGCATTCAGATCCCAGTTCAGCTCTTGCTTTAAGTGGGCCAGTGCAAAGTGAGGTACAAGAGGAGCTTTTAGCACACGTCTCAGGAGGACTGGTGAACAGAGTTGTGATTTCACCACCGCTCTTCAGGCTGTCACTAGCGTTTTCTAGTAAATCTCATGGTTCCCAGGAGGGGCCAATGTCATTGTATTTGATTGGAGAGCTGCTGAGAGACTGGCTCTCATTGAGGCGTTAGGCCTCTCAAGGTCACAGTCACCTCCCCCTCCCCCGACCCTACCTCATCACCTAAACTGCGCGCATACATCCAAAGAATAGCGTCCAGGAGGCCTGGATACAAGTGCTGCTCGCTGTTCAATGGAGCGTGAAACAGGATCCACCTCAGACTGTCGAGCAGAATTCCTTTCATTCCAAATAGAGAACCAGCGTTTCTGAAGTTAAATAGTAACTCCACAGGTGCGCTCTATCTATGCCTTATATGAGCATACAGGACGCAAGGAAAGATGGGTTGTTTTGCGAGGACAGCACAGTGTTACATTAACATCACGGCTGCAATACGTGTTTCAATCCGCACATCACATCCCGATGTTGAACTATTGTCGCTATCAGTGATTAATGATGTTCTTTGGTGCCTGGAGACAATAGAGCGCCTCGGCGTTACCTGTTTATATTGCATTTTATTGTCGTGCCTCTGGCTCACAGCCTAGGTCATGTTCACAAAGGCGAAGTGGAAGTCTTTGATTAGTGAATCAAACTGATCCTGGAGATCCTCTGTCGGGGCCTGACGGGCTGGCAACAGACGCAGCTGTCTGACAAACTGCATTGAAGTGTCCCAGTTTTTTTTCTCCCTCTTTAAATGGAAATGTTAAACTCTTGTCAAAGCCAGATAAAAGGAGCAGCAAGTAATCTCCAAGTACTGACAAGCTCTTCAAAAGACTAAACAAAACTGGCATTAAAAAAATATATAAATTCTGGGAAACAGAATCCGGCTCAAAGGCTGGTGCTGTATTATTTCTGCAGATCAAATGAAACCCAGTGTCATCTTATATTGTACAGACTTCCTATTGACACGCTGAGAGATACACTCCTTTGATCTACTGTGTGACCCAGTCAGGATCACTGTCATTCCAGTAGATAGTGCATTGAGTCCTGAAAAGATGAGTCTATTAATGGATTATTTGATTCCGTGAATATTAACAGATGTTAACTTGGATTGCTGATGAAGCATTTATGTCATTTATTAAACAAAAATACTAAAAAGGTGCTGATTCCGACTTCCACAGAGCTGCTTTATGTCATTGTTCATTAAATATCTTTGGACACTGGACTCGTGGTTGAACCAAACATAAAATATAAAGATGTCGTCTAAGCTTTTAGAATTTTAGCTCCACTAATTTCTCCTTTAAAAGTAAATAAATTAACTTATAATGAAATTGTCAGTAGTTCCACTTTTAATGTAATCTTACACCTCAACATGTGGAAAATGGAAGCTGTCCAGTGCAATGTCAGAATAATGCGGCCCACACACACACACACACACACACACACACTGCCAGCCAGAGTTATGCAGTCATTGCCCCACAGTTAGCCAGTCACCCAGGTTCTCCATCCAGCCTCCGGGGTCACGACTCTCCTCTGAGTGACATGCTGAATGTCCGGGGGTTTCTCACTCCTCCACAAACCCACGACCAGCGAGGCCCGGAATGCTCCGACTGCGTCACCGCTCGCTGCCTCAGTTCCTGAGCTGAGGTTTAGCACGCGAGTGCGATGGACTTGTCGTGACGCACGCGGGCAGATATAGAGTCGTCCATGCAGACGGGCACCATTCCTGTGAATGAGTGCAGTAGAAAATCTCCAGAAAAACAGACGGGCGGTTATTGCTAAGCAACCACAGGAGAAAGTGAGCAAGTGAGTCAGTCTTTTTGGTTCACAACTGAGTTTTGACATGTGCAGCCAAACAGACTTGCAGATGATGTTCTCAACTCCACACACCAATGCGGTGTTCCCAGTGCACCATAGTTGCCATTTCTGGGAATGCCTGGAAATATTGGTGCACGACTGCCAAACGACTGCCACTTCCTGTTGTGTGATAAGGTACACTTAGTGCATCTGAAATGCTCCTGAGCTTGGGCCAAGATCCCCCTCCATCAGCACGTAGACCACGGCGGTTGTCACATTAGAATCCCCCGAGAAACACATAATGGACTTCTCCTTTGCCATATGAGTGGGACATCGCCACAGGCAGAGTGGGTGGCAAGGGAACGCCAGGAACAATCTCTCAGCAATCTCCCAAGAAATGCCTTTTAGCTTGATAATTAGACATGCAGCAGTTCACTATGTATTTTTAGCTAAGCTGGACTGTGCAAGTTGCAGGCAATTTACTGTACCTGACGAAATCGCTCTGCACTGGCCACACACGCAGCAGCTGGACGTGCAGCAGATTTAGTCACGTATGTTTAATTTTCCTCCGCCATCCTCGCTCCTATGACGCACACGTGCACTCGCACACCTTGCACACGCAGACATGAACGCACGTACACTCCCTCCGACATCCTCCTGTCAGCAGTTCTGCAGCTCCGCTCGAAGAGAATCTCATTCTGCTGACGCTAACATGTAATTGATGTGCTTCTGCCAGGGTGACCTATGGCTCAGGCTCCCACTCACACTCAGGCAAGAAGCCCCCCTCTTCCTCCTGCTCTGCATACATCCACACAATCTGCTAAAAGCTACCATCGGCAGCCTCCTCCTCTCCGTCACGATTGTCAGTACGGTGATCTATGCGTGTGTGAGAGCTGCCTTATGAGTGACACAGGGAGGCAGGAATGGTCACTTCACACCCACTGTTCTCCAGCTGTTGTTTTGCTCAGCGCCACACATGGCAGACTGAACGCCAGCGTTACTCAGGCCTTCAACAGCAATATGAGCTATTAGCTGAGAAATCCTGCCTCGCTTAAAACAAAAACAGGGCGTCTTACATCACGCTGTGTGTCACTTTTATCTGTTGCCATGATGAAACATGCAGAACCCGCTCTGGCGAAGCACTCAGTGTGAGGATGTGAACAGCAGAGCGTCGTGCAGTGTGTCAGAGCATGACAGGATATTTTAAGAACTTTTGCTGGATGAGTAGTCCGAATAAAATCTCTCCTCTCTTTTGTTCCTGTCTGTGTGCGTACGTTTGGTGGTTTTGGTGATGGTGGGTGTGTGTCTGTCATTGTGTATTTGTGCTGGCTCGCCTGGGTGCAGATCTCCGACGCCCTTCAGGAGAGCTACGCTACGTCAGCGCTGTGGCGGTTCCTCAGTCTGGGTTATGCCCTCATGCTCTGTCCCTTTATCATCGTCCTGGGGGGCATGTTTTTCCTGGCCACCGCGCTGTTTTTCCTGGATGACAGGGAGAAGGCCGAGAAACAGTAAGTGACTCAGACACTGTTAGAATAACTCATCATTATTTCATTTATTATTTAGTCATTTATTCTTTAAATATTTAATGCTCGCTTGAGATGTCCTCCACTGACTCCAAAAATCCAAACACACCACCTCATTGCAAGAGGCTGAAGGAGTGGCAACAATATGGTTTTATTCTGAGTGCAATACAAAGAGGTTTGAGTGTCTATCCGGCTTCACTCTTTGACCCCTGAAGCCGGGGTTTTTGACGTACGTCAGGGACAAGCTGCCCAGCGATGCCAACAATGGTGCCAACCCTGCGAGACTCAGAAAGGCCCTTTAGCCAATAAAAAGCCCCAGTCAGCTAAAAGCTCTCCAGAGCTGACACAAGCTGTTCTAGCCATCAATTTGTTAAAGTGTGCTTACTTAGACTTTTACCAGCTACCGCCCCTCTCATTCATGCATTCATATTTTCCTCTTTTCAAACACCAAAGACGTGAACCCAGAGGGCACGGTAGCCGCTCATGGCCTTAAAAGGCTAAAACAAACACACTCATCCCCTTTCAGACGTTGAGACACGACTTCTTGTTTCTTTCTTGCTATTTTTTTCCAACTTTTTATCACACTAACTTACTCCCGCGGTGCCAGCGCTCTCAGAAATGACTTCCTTCCTGTCGACGATGAGGGACATTTTTAGACAGGATGGCAGTCTGATGTCTGTCTGCAGTTGCTTTGTCTTCACCCTGTGGATTTGGCTGCTGGTCTTTCCCACGCCAAACCACGCAGAGAGACTGATGTGAGGGGTTTTCAGTGCAACTTAACCAGAATGAGCCAGTCGCACGTAGCCGGACAATTTACAGTTTGCAAAAGAAATGCGGAAACTGTCAACTTCACGTTTCAGTGGATTTACTGCAGTTTGTAATCCAGGGGTCAAGCTACCATCCAAGCTGTAAATACTTCCTCTGTGTAATGTTCATATACAGTTTTAAAGGGGTCTTTGCAAAGGCACCACTAAGCCGTGCTGCGGCTCCTGTTGGGCCCGGACCAGGAAAAAAAAGGAGAGCAATGCAGAACAATGAGTGAAAGAAAAGTCACACTGTTGCCGTCGTGCCAGGAATAGATACTAGTTTGTGGTCTAATATGTGGCTCGAGATATCTGACCACATTATTGCACAGTGTGGGCAGATGGCACATGTTCACTCGAACTATATCTAACCACAGCTCCTTGATTTTCACACTGCAGGCTGTAAGGCAGGGCTAATAGAGCAACAGATGGAGTTATAGAGGTCTCAGATAGAAAACAGAGACACCTGGGAGGAAATGGAAAGGTGTTCTTTTATGTCCTTTTCGCGCAAATATGAAGTAGGATTCTGGTATGTTATACATTTACATTTCAAAGCTAACTTTGAAATGTAAATAAATTATTTATTTTCTAATATTTTAAACATTACAGTTATAAGATGATCATAAAACAGCTTTGAGCTCTCTACTGGCTCTAAGTTTTGAATAGTCAAGTCATTAAGCCGCTTATAAAGGTTTATAGTATCAAGTGTTAATAAATGAGCATAAACAACAGGTTTGAAGTTGCAAATATGAATAAATCCATAATACGCTGTAGTAAACATCAAGTCTGAGTTGATGGCACTAAACTTCTTTCTACACTCGCTTATGTGATATTTGATTTCAGAACTCTACACTGAAAGCACACTTTGATTTGTATTTAATATCAAATGCACTCTTCTACTTTCATTTGAACACATCTGTATTTACTAAGAACTGTCCTGTCAGAATGGATCAAACTGTCCTTGTTCACTTCCACCCTTGCTTCTCTGCCTCACCCACAGATGGGTTAATAATACACCGGCTTGTCAGATTACATCCAGGAACAAACAACAAACATACCGTTGCGTACTTCATACAGAATACTAGATGCCTGCACAGATCTGTACAGATTTGGACGAAACGTCCTAACGAAGGAAAACCTGAAACTTAAACAGCAGCAGCTCTTATGTAACAAGCTGCAAACAGCACCTCAGGGACTGAGAATGATGACAACATCCACAACTTTGTACAACTAGGGTTGTTTCATGACTGTGATATTTATAGATTCCATTCACGCTATAAAGCCCCCAATTTATAAATTCCCCCTGACTTCGCAGAGCGCTTTGCTGCTGTTTCTTTCCTCCTTTGAGTGTGTCCTCAGATACACAGCGCTATTTATAAAAGGCGCGGAGCCGAACGAGTTACTCACTGGAGCGCGCCTTTCTATTTCCAGCCTTAAAGAGTACTTTATTATTTCTAGGTTGTTGGCTTTTTTTGGCTGCAGGGTTGCCATTTATAGCTCAGGTTCAGTGCTCGCGCACCCCCCCCCCCCCCACTCGCACACACACATACACACCAATTCAACCAATCCACATTTACACTTAGTGAGGTGCGAGAGAGCAGAACACTCTCTTCTGCCATGCCGAAGCGCCTTCTCAGTGCAGAGTCAGTGTGGGTCACGGCAGGATCAGTAGTGCAGCACTGAGGACCAGAGAAGTAAATAGTGATGACTGGAAGACAGCTAGCATGTGATGAGTGGAAATGTGAATCACTAGTGGGAAAACAGAGACTGTTTGGAAAAAGAAAGTATAATGAATGTTGAATTTTGTTTTAGAAGGTCTGTCTAATTGCTCTTGTGCATCCTCTCTCCCCAGGTTGAGCCAGCTGACACGACCACCATCCTCAGTCAAGGTATGACCAGGTAAATTGCCTTTTCTCTTTACTGCTTTTAACACCAGCAGTTTAAGTGGTTGACGGACTTGGAACATTAACATTTATAGGGTTCTCTTCTCATTACCTGACAAGCATTGTGTAGAGCTCCTTTCATTAGCATGCACTGAGATCTGAAAACTTTCAGGACTTAAAAGACACTTTGGCCTGAGGCTATCCAAAGCTTTATGACAGCATAAATAGTGCAGGTGATATACACAAATTACTGATCTATGATCCACATCCCATCCCATCATACCCTGGGATTGTCCAGGCAATCTTGGAGTGGTGGTTATTTGACCAACTATCTGGCATCTTATCAAGCCCTCAACTGCCTTCCCTCCTTCCTGCCTTTATCAGACTCACACACACGGCGCAAAAACCTCTCTAATTATTAACTGAGCACGGAAAAGACACAATAATTGGCAGCACACCAGCCAACTCTGCGCTGTGGGACAATGGGGTGCTACAGTAGTTGCCGGTAAAGAATAACAAGATTAAACTCTGACTCGCTGATTAGAAGGACAAGGAATCTGTTGTGGCTTGTTTGTAAAGGTTATCATGTTTAGCCAAAAGGTCAAGGTTTTACCCCGTCCTAATCATTTCTTTTGTAAACCCGTCTGGGTTTATCTGTCCTCTAAACATTCGTCAAAATACTGTACGTACACAAAGTGCACACAAAATGGGTCATGAATGTGTTTACTGCTTGGTTTATTATCAGCACCTGGTAATACTGCTCTGAGTGTCCTCAGTGAGAAATGGAGAAGGTCAGAATGAGAGAGATGTGGTGGCTGTTAACTTCTTTGTTTTCAGTGAATAAAATACAGTAATGTTAAAGGTTTGCTAAGGAGTTGTCTGGTTAGATGTTTTTCTTAATAACATCGCACCAGCTTGTGAACAGCAGGAGATGGAGGACTGTTGGATTCCTGCAGGGTTCAGCCCAGGTTGTAGTGTTACCTGCCAGTTGCAGCTCCATGCAGTATTTGAAGGGAGCAGTTGATCTGGTGGAAAAACTGTATTAAGGTGCAAATTCCTGCAGGCGGAAGACATCCTGCCTTTTACCTCCCAGACCATAAGCATCTATTTATTTCACTTTAGAATAAAGATGTCCTAATGGGTGCATCTGCAGGGCTATCTGTTTATCTATCGTAAGTCAGTTATGACCATTGTAAAAGTGTTCCTCCTTTGTGCTCTCTGGGATGCTTTTATATCTGACACATCCAGCATCGGCTGATGAAAAGCATTTATTCAGTGCTCAAGGTCCAGTTTTATTGTCTCATTGTGCATTGCTGTATTGTATTACAATGTGGAGATGAAGTGCAGTTGTAGCCCCCCACACACGCTACATATGAAAAAGACCAAGCTCTGGACCTAATAACTCACAGTGTAGATAATATTTCGGGAGATGAACTGCTGCATAAACAACACATTGCGTTGTTTCTTGTGTTGTTATTTGGCAGTGCTTCAAAATCCAATCTGCAGTTTCACAGTGTCCTTGAATGGTGCAACAAAAAGAGAGTTCCAAACACGTGCTGCATCCCCACATAACTTAGCCTAAAAAAGAGTAATAGCATGATGGATTACCCATGACACGCAACTTCAGAAGCTCTGTGAGTTGATTTGTGTTGTGCTCTGATAAATAGGACGCAATGGCTGTCGTGAAGGCAGGAGATCAGACTGAAAAGCCGTGGTATGCTTTGAAAAAATCATTTGCAGGAATGTCAAGAAGACATAACTTAGAGTTAATGGTTGATAATGCGAAAAACAACCTGTGTTTTCGGCTACTGTAAGTGCTGCACTGTCATTACCGTCGGCAGGGTGACATTAGCATGTACAGCTAATGACAGGTGACATGAAAGGCTCCCACATGGCTGCCACGCGTATCAGGTTTCAGTGGCAGTTTATGCTCTGAGCCCGAGGGTTTCATCAGTTCTCTGTCGCACACAGCAGCTAAAGCCTTTTCTCCCTGCTGTCAAAAGGCGCTAATTATAGAGAGCAGTGATTACAGCAACATGAGGTCAGAGTTGAATGTGCCCGTGAGCTGATCATTTCTATTCTAAAGTGAGCCACCGCGGCGCTCTGTGATTGATTTTCAACATTTGTCGCGGAGGATAATCCAATCAGTGAGGCGATGCTTCCTCCCTGAGGTCTGACTCACAGATCAATACAGTTCACAGTTCAACCGCGCTCCGATGACAAGCGTTCACCCCTCACACTCACTCTGACCACTGCCCCCAAAGGTCCAACATGCTGAAACACAGGGAGGTGAAAGAAGATATATGCTGCCATTGTGATGTGCTGTGGTAGATTAATGGGACTGTTCTGATCACGGAAAAAGGGTCTGGCTGTGACAAGGAGTGGAAGTGAAGGAGAGGAATTTGGGGGGGGGGGGGGCACACGACGGCTGAATAAATGAGGATGAAGAGAAGCAGTAATCGCCTAAGCTGTTATACATCTCAAGCTATTAATCTGCAGTGATGCAATCCCGAACGGAGATCAGATACACTGAGATCCAATTAACTTCCTCTGCAGGAAGAACCGGCCTCTGCTGACCAGACTCACCCCGCATGATAACCGGAGGACATCCCCAAGCTGGGTGCTGTCAAAAGAATCAGCAGGAGTTCTGACAGCAGAGCTTCACACTCGTTTATTCAGTGACCACAATCCCATTAATCTGAGGGGAAATTCACATCACGTGGCAAAACGTCGATCCAGCCACTGCTGTCCGAACTTTAACTGTTCAAAGTGTTTATACAGCTGCAGGCGCATACTTTCTTTCCCACTTTACACACTCATCATTCAGCAAAAGCTCTGAATCCTCAGTCGGCAAAGCTGAGTGAGATCATGATGCTGGGAAGGGCAGTGACCACACGCACAGACAGTACAGCTAGGCTCTGAAGTGATCTGTGTAGCTCGCAGTGCATTCAGAAAGACCTTCGATTTCCTCTTTCACAATCCAATGAATATATGACAAGGAGGAACTTGGTTTACAGTGAGGTACCGGACCACAGGACCGTTCACTGCTCTGTCTTTCAGCTGTCAGTCAGATCTACATATAGCAATGTCAGCCCGGTCCAGCTCTGTCATGATTTGCCTCCTTGCAGCCAAAAACCACTACAAGTCGGTCTGATTAGAGTTTATTCGCTTGCCAGACCAATCAGACCTCCCCTTTGCTTTGAAAAGCCAACAGTCTCCAGCACAGCAATAGTGAAGCTGCGAGGAGGCAGGCCAGTCTTGTACATATCAAAGCATTCACAACTCTAATTATCTCTATGTCACGCTGGCATTTAAGTGTTTTCATTTCAAGTTTGGCTCATAAACAATTTGCAGAGTTTACAGCAACATCTGACACTAATAATCGAGGAGAATGGTCCCAGAGAGGATTGTTGGATCTGCAGCTACAGAACCAAAACATTGTTTATGAAGCATCCTCTAATCTTCCTTTTCAGCCTATTCTCTTTGTGGCTGTTTGTCAGATTGTCTGCATTGTATACATCCATGAATGTATATGTCTGTAATCTATATGTATGGACATGCCTGTGGGTCTATGGATGTGTGGTTGTGCGTGAGGGAGTGTGAGACACCAGCTCAGAACATCACTCTGTGAGCTCCCCGCACTAATCCTATTGTAGCAACGGTGGTAGCTTGTTTACTGGAGCATCCAGGGCTCTGTGACAGACCACAGCAAACAGTGGGACGCAGCACTCTATCTCTCTTCCAATCTAAAGAGATCACAAGCGTGGCACCGTGAACACCTAACAGTCTCAGCTCCAACTGGAGCGTAGTTTCCCCCTCTGGTGCAACATTTTACCCACTTATGAGTTTTGTTTATGTGGATTTCAGCAGCTGGAAGAGATTTAAAAGTAATAATAACAATCTGTTCTTCATCTTCACTATAATTCAGTGGAAAATTAAATGCTTTTTACTTGCACTTTATTAACTTGACACCCGTGGTTACTATTTATTTTGCAGAATCATATTTTACATCCAAAATGCATAAACAACATAGAAAATATAATCTGTTAGTATGCACATTTACTGATAATCCAACTTATGAAAATCCAGCTTCAGCTGCATAACAAGCATTTAGTAAATTTTACTAATAACACCTTTTCATTTGAATGTTAGACTTGTAATGGAGTACTTTTTCATTGCTGTACGTGTAATTTTAAGTAAATGATATGAATACTTCTACCACTAACTAACACTAATCATTTTTACCATCAGTGCCATACTAACAATAGCATAAGTTAGAGATTTAAAAGTCATGCAGTGTTTGTGATCAGTCGTCACATGGATGCAGTCTGTATTCTCACAAAAGTTTGTCAGATGCCTCAGAAATGTTATTTTACATCTGCGATCCCTCTCCTTCATCGACCCCTGTGTAACTGCTTAGTGACATATTTGTCATGTACACCAAGTCAAAAACACTCTAATATCAACGTGTAACTTAAATCCCTCCTTCTGCATATCTGGAGAGACAGCAGATGAGTGTCTCAGCTTATAGCTTGCTGTTGTACAGACTGGGGAGGGGGGCCTGCATTAAACAAACTGATATGTGTCGGTATGCTGTGCGCAGGAAAATATTTAGGTCACAGGCTGGTCGTGGTGTGCAGGCGTTATCAGGAAGGTCCTAACAGATGGCCCAGGAGCTTTCGACCTCAACATTAATTACATGGGAATGTCCTGTGGTGAGGCCAGACTCTAACCGCACTACTTCCTCCCCTCTCTCTCTCCTCGACTCCTCTCTTTCAGGTGACAACCAAATGAGAAGCCGTCTGAAGGAGCAACCAAACTCAACAAGGATGACAAAATGGAGATATCAAATCGAGGGCAGCTCATCTGCTTCTTAAAAACCACGCCCACGTTCTCTTCACCGTCATCACCTCCACCACCACCATCCTCTTCTTCCTCTTGGCTCCTGCTGCTCTTCCTTTTCTCAGCTCTCGGAGGCTGCTCAGAACTGGACTGAGGGAGCGTCTTGCCCCTCCTTGAAACGCCTCTAAAATCACAGGCTGGTGTTACGGTGCACAGCGGTGGTGCATCGAAGCTGTGCCGACCGTCAGCTGGTGTCCCCCTCACCTCTGTCTGCGAGGATCCACTGAACCTTCCATGGAGGAGGTGGGGTGGCAAAGCCCTCCCCCTCGACCCCTCCGACTCCTGATGCCATACTACTGAATGCTGACCATGAACCTGCCCTGTCTGTCTGCCAGTCTGTCCAACAGTCTGTCTCTTGTGTGTCTGTCTGTCTGTTACATCCGCTGTCAATCTGCACCAAGTGCCATAGCGTCATAACATTCCTTCAGACTTTGCACTGACCATCATCAACCCACATGACGTCATCACTGACTATGTTTACATGCACACTGTGACCCAGGTTTCGGCCATGAAATTAGTTTAATTAAGCTATTATACGCTAAACAGTAGAAGCAGCACTGATTCCTAACCTGCAGCTCCACTTGTGTCTCTGTTGCTCCCATGCGGATTCTGCACAATTCATTCTGCGCTGTCTTTCCACACTCGGAGCCTGTAAACAGACAGAAGCTGTAAAATTCAAATTATGCGGAGCAAGTGATGCAACCCATTAAACTGTGCTGCAGGAATATAATTCTTAGTGTTTATCTGTTCACACAAGGCTCCAGTAATGGGACTTATATCAGATTACCCCGCACATGTCAGCCGCAGTATTAACAACCCGAGATTCAGACATAAATATAGTGTTTACATGTTGGACGCAGTGTTCCCGTAATCGAACAAAGTTCCGCTGTGCATGTAAACATAGGCGCCAACCAAGAGCCAAAAAGTGTTACTGTCTAAAGGTCAGCGAATCAGCCTTAAGAATTGGAACTACCCCATCAACAGCTGTTTCTTTTGACCCCGCCACATGTGTTTTTATTTTTAGCTCTTAGCACTTAAATCAGCGTGTAGACAGTGCCAGAGAACAGGACAGAGGTGAGAGATTTCTGCACATTATTTTTCACAAGTTTTCTTGTGATTTATATATATTTTTTTTTTTATTTGTGTTTTTGTTTGGGGTTTTTTTTGGGGTTTTCTGTGTGATGTTGGATTTGAAACTGGAGGTTACTGCCTATGGTTGTTTCAGAAGGATGTGATGAAGCAAATCCGGGGCAGTTTAAAGCAGACACTGGACTATATATTTTATAATTTATAATGTACATGCTTTTCCCAAAAGTAAATGAAATGCTACTCTTTTGACTTTTAATGAGTAACACCTGTGTATTTGTGTACATGAGAAGCAATACGAACACTTGTGAGGAGACCGACCTTTTTATCCACACTGCCTTATCAGTGAGCCAGGTTTCTCTTTAAAGGGGAAGCTCTCTGATGGTTGGTTTTGAATTTCTGGACACAGCGCCCACACAGAGACGGAGTCACTTTTAATGATGGATTCCAGTCCAGTCCACACTGGTTACAATAACAGGCATTGTGAACGGAGACCTTTCCCCCTCGCTATTATAGATATCCCATTCCACGATTAGAAGAAGGGAGCTTTTAGAGGCGCTGGAGTCACAGTCATCCGTTTATTACTGGGGGAAATCAAAATCCCAGACAGGAAGAGGAAATTCCTTAGCCGCAGGTTAGAATGATTGCGAGCTCTTATCTTCGATAACTGATAAGCGAGGAATCCCCATTTGAAACCAGACCAGCATGTCCTCCTATGTTAGAGTCCCCTTCGATGCCTGCAAAAATAAAGACTAAACAAACAAAATTACACAAAAAAAGATAAAAGCTGGATTCGACTGATAACTCTATGCATTAACTACAGTGTTGTATGTGTAACGATGCAAATTTAATGCAAACTCCCACAAAGAAAAAGAAGTCTGACACGGCTAATTGCTTGTACATACAAAGATTTAGGCAGAAGCTTGGTAAGAAGCGAACAGAAAGGATTTTTGTTTATTATATTACCTGGTGGATATAACTTCACTGAAACCTTGAAGCCACTAATGGAGTCAAAGGTTTTAAAACTCGTGCATAAAGGGAAATAAAGCACTTTGCAGACCTCCAAGAAAACACAGGAGGAGGAGGTGGAGGACGGATGGATTGACCTTAGCGGAGGAATAAAGGGAGACGCTGAGGTTGTTCTTGTAGCCTCAATGTGTGAGCGTGACTCACTGGCTGTGTGTGGGGTGCTGTGTGGGCTGTGTCCTTGCTGCCAGATCATTAGCTTTAGCTTCTCTCCAACTGCGTGGAGCTCTCTGAATGTGATTCTGTCCAACCTGACGTGTTTACACACCTACATCTTCTTAATGAACTAAGCTTCTTACCTTCCTTTTATCAGTTTCTTTTTTTTTAGTGTTACCAAATGAGGTGGGTTTTTTTTAATAACTACAATAGAGATATATATAGCTATATCACGCAGCAACTTTAATATATTGTAAATGATGGCTTGGATGCAATGTATTTATTTGTTTGTTACCGTAATGAAGAATAATCTATAAAGGGAAGTTTAATGTTTGAGTATACTAGACTTTGTTGTATGTCATCGGGTTAAGAATTGTTTATTCATCCTTTTGTATCACAATGAAACAACACAATACCTTTTTACATCACTAAGATTCATCCTGTTTACTGTGATCATGAATTGGGCATCTCACACACACATATTCCACACTAAACCAACCGCAATGTGATGGTTTTAAGACACCGGCCTCATGTTTAGGGTGCAATACTTTTGCATTTGTTTTGTTTTTTTAATAGCTCTTGTTAATGTTTTTATTCTTTCTTTCTTTTCTTTTTTTTTTAAGAAGAACTGATCAAACCATTTTGCACACTTAATGTTCAGGGATTTATTTGAACCATAGCCTAGCATCAACTCCACGGCCTCTGCCACAGAGGTCTGTCACTTCATGCTCACAGTAAGTGCTGACATATTGTCATCGGCAGAGGGGACGTTGGCTCTGGTCAGATGGGTCATGAATTGAGTTTCACTTTGCCAAATTTAGCTGATTTAGCACCAATCCTTTAGGAGTATATGTCTGTTGTTTAGAGTAATTCTGTGTTAATAATCACTGAAGTGATGTATTGAGAATGTGCTATTTCTTGTCATACAAGAATCCTGTATAAAGAAACCTTCTTCTGATGTCAATCAGAAAACAGAGGTTATTTTTATTTTTAGAGCAAGTCAACACAAGAAGTGTCAGAGAAATCAAAGGTTATTATTCTAGAACTGAACTGTGAGGCTCCCTCCGAGGGGTTGATAGAAAATGTACATGTCTGTAAATCAAATAAACTTATTTAATCACTTCATACCACCACGTTGTCCCCTGTGTCTCTCCATCCTGTCAGACATTCATCACACCCAAACCAATCAACGTCCAACAGAGTGTCTCCACTTCTTTTTACTTGATTACGTTCCACCGCTCTACGTTAGGAGAGCTTGCTTTACTACACAGCAAAGACGTGTGTTGCCAGTGGTAATCTGAAAAAGTTCGCACACGATAGAGATGACTTCAGTGTTGCATACAGTGAGATGAGCCTTAGATTTAGCTATATACGATTACGCACCACGTACCGTAAAAGTCTTTGCTAGGCCTAAATGTAAGTTCTTTAAGTACAAACCAGACACAGCTGGCCTCAGCCAAACATCATTTTCAGAGCTTGCATTTGTTAATATTCACATCCATGTGTCATGTTGTGTGTTGCTGACACCTTAAAAATAGACACTACTTTCCCCCTGTGGCTTTTCCAATAAAGAGCTGGTTCATGAATAGATGTAGTTCACTGCTGGGTCATGGTAATATACAGATGCATTCAATGTCGAGCATCAAAATCCACAATCATACAAGTGATTGCAGACGGTACGAGTTGGCCAGTTTGGATTTAGCTTAACTGTACAGTAAAGAGTATGGCATGGATGTGAATATGAATGTATGCTCTGAACATGATGATTAAAACAGTTTTTAAGAATCCTGCTGTCTCTGGTCTGTCATCAACAAACTAACTTGACTTGAGGGGGTACAAAAAGGAGAAAGTAATAGTAAAATAACAAGTAGAAGCTGTTTACAACAGTTTGATGCACTGTATTGCAAGAGAGGGACTTGTATTAAAATCGTCAGTGGGCTAATTGGTATTCAGTTTCATGCCTCTCAGCAACTGCAAGTAATTAGAAGCAGCTCATGGAAAAATGGTGTGTTCATTCACAAATATCTGCGAGCGAACTAATCTGTCACGCATCTAGTATCTTAAAGTCTGTCTCTGAATGAATTATATAAGTGCTGACCTTCAGTGGGCAGACTGGATTCACAGTACAGCATTAGATCCGTGACGATCTTTACACTGGAAAACAGACATTTTTGCATCACAATGCAAAGCTTTTGCACAATTTGGCCTAAAACTGCGATGTTAAGTATCGTAAGCGTGTACAGCAGCGAGTAGAGACCGTCTGCATCACAGCAGCTTTGGAAATGTCATTTCCTGAGGTAATGTTGCTTACGAGGTTCTGTGGGATGTGTGTGTTGTTTACAGCGTTAGGGACTGGAATTTTGGAAGATCAAAACTTCTGATTGGGGCTGGAAAATGCTGTGTTTACTGCAGATAATATGTTGTGCCACATGTAATCAGATTACTACTCTTACTGATTTTCCACTATTTAGTCAGAGGAAGTGCTTGGTTCCTTCCTCACGTCTTAGTAACTTGCTTGTATTTTGTGTTACCAAGTCATGTATAGTTGTCAGAACTCAGTTGTCCAGCTCAACTGCAGCAGAGATATACAAGGATGAGTCAAGTTATAGGTATTACATTAATGCAAAGACACTTTTACATTAAAAACACACCACTGCTGAGAGCTGGACAGCAGTTTCCCTCCTCTCCTCGACTTAGCAGATGTGTACTAACACTTGATTTCTATCACAGCGAGAAAAGGCCAGAGTTTGCAGTGAATGAACTACTGTATTGTTCGGATGCAGCCAGGCAGGCCTCAGTAAAGCTCCTCAGAGTGGTTTACAGACGCACTGACACATCACAGACTTGACACACGGCTCCATCCTAGGCTGTGGATCCAGTGAAAGAAAAACATAATATTTACCTTCACAGGAAGTGAGGAAGTCAGTAGGCAAAGGCCGTCTGTGTGCTGACGATCAGTGGAAAGGGCAGAGTTACCTAATATAGCAGCTAATAGCACTAATGGGCTTGTCTATGACAGGGCCGCACAAACACAAAGAGTAAGTATACACTGCTTTTGTGACAAAGGAAGACTTGAGATGCTGGCTGTGAGGCCTTTAATTAGGCTGAGCTCCATTTTACACAAATCCTTCTATCCAACAAGCGCTCAGTTTAAAGAGGACAATTATATAGGAGCCAGAGGAAGCTCAAAGTGGAGAATTAGTGTTTGGTCATTGTAGGACCCAGAGAAAACAACACCCTTTCCCACAGTCAGACCAAAATGCACCCCAAAGTCAGACACTCCAATCTCAATGTCAACACACCTAGTCATGCAGCAGGCAGGAAACACTGGGGCGTCGACAGGAAGAGGGGAGCCATTCTAGCAAGCACTGGAATTTCCATTTGCACTTTGCCACTCCAAACTCACAGAGGACAAACTCTGTACAACACGCAGGGTAAATGCAGGCAGAAAAACAGCCGCGGGTGGATGTAGAGCTTCAAAATGTCAGCTTGTTCGAGGCTTTAAAAGCATCATTGTTTGGGCCATCCATTTTTTAAATGTTACCGTACACATTGAGTCATAGTGGCCTCTTGTTTTTGGAACAAGCTGAGCTGAAGAAGAATAGAGTCAGCTTTCAGTTCAGTGAAAAATATATTGGATTATGTTTACGGATCAAAAGTGAAATTTGAAATGCACACGGACATTTCACTTAAAAAGGGGAAGTTAATATGGTGTTTGTGTTTTGTGCAATGGACATCTTAAATTCATAGTGATGAATAAAAGATCTTAGCTGAGTTTCACTTATTTAATATCTGTTAAGGACGAACGTAGGCATTTGTTTAGAGGGATGAAACTAGTATTGAAATTCAGATCTGTCATTATATTCAACTCTATGCATTTATATTAGTACATCCCGCTCTAAAACCTTACCTTTACCTCCTACACTTCTGCTCGAAGAACATTGTTCAACAACTTCTAATGGACTGTCAGTGCTGTAAGAACATAACGTGTATTAATGGATTAAACTGTTACATTTCTGGTCTTTTTCTAAAAGTGCAACCATAAGTTTAATGTGAGGCAGACAACCCTTTAAGGGATGACAAGTGTAAACAAGTTAAAATCATGTAACGGCTCAAATTAAAGACCTAAAACAGCTTCTGTCACAAATCAAAACTGGAACTGGCTCATCTTGGCAGCACCTCATTATAAAATTAGAACAGAGTAGGGTTGTATTGTGGCGATAACCACAATCCTATTCAATTATTCTGTGACTTTAAAATAACAATCTGTCAAGGAAGCATGACTCATATTGGTTTTTATGTTGTGATTTAGCTGTTTCAACAGGAAGTAAATCTGCTTGATTTATATGTGTCTTCCTGCAAATTTGCCTCCCTCCTGAGTTGGAACAATGGATTTCAGACACACATAATGGCTGCCATGCTCTCTGCTGGAATGTCTGTATTTCCAGAGTACTCCTGAAAAGGTTTGGTGTCAGGCAAGAGACGTTCATGTAATTAGACTAGCCCGGAGATTAATGCAGAGTTACCAGCGCAGCATAAATAGAGGTCAGCGTAAGAAAAGGTGGACATGGTAATTTGTCTCAGATGGAACAGGCCGACTGTAAAAGAACACATGAAGAAGAAGTATCTGCAGTCTGCAGTATCACACCTCCACTGTGAATCTCTCACCTCTCTCTGTAGACACCCACCGACTTTTCCAACCTGCTTCGCGCTGCGGAAACACAGTAACCTTCACTAAAGCAAGTGTGATGGAAACGTCCTGCAAATCACTGCACCTGGTGAGAAGTTTGTCAGGTTCCTTGACTCATCTGATGTGAAATAGTGTCATCTGTATGTGAATGTAAGAACCAGGATCTGTTTTCTTCAAGCCGGTCTTTAACCACAAGAGATTAGATACCATTTTAATATTTTTGTTCTAAGCTGACACAGCCCTTCGTCTGCGTATTGTGCAGAAATAAAACACGGATGAAACACTGATGAAATGAGCAAAGACTTCAGTACACACTGTACTGTGTGAAGATAAAGATGCAAACTGACAAACTAAGTCATCCACTGGCCCCTGCAGAACAATTTTATTTCTACTAACAGGATAGTGCACAAGACATTAAAGGAGAACCAGAGAACAGAAAACAACAAATGGCTCTAAAGGCTGTTTGTGCAGTTGAGGGGAAAAGGTAAAAATAGATGCTTTGCTTCATTAGAGGTTCACATGAGGAGGGGACGTGCTCAGGCTTTCAACCACTGTCATTAAGAAGAGTCAGTGGAGCCAAAAACTGAGGGACCTTCACACCCCAAAGACTGATGGCTACAAAATAAAATAAAATATAGGAAACCAGCAACATGTGAATGAATTACACTGTTATACCATGTTGCAGTAGGGAGTGTTTTCACTGCATTTACAGTAAATCCTACGAGTGAAATCAAAATACTTGTGCATGAAGAAAAGAAGCTGTATCTTATTGAGCTGAGATATTATGTGCCAAAAATATGCAGACTTATCTATGAAGACATGTTAAAGCCAACTGTTCTTGCCAGTTTGGACTGGAACAGTGTTTTTCCTCAATTCAATGTGTCATTTCTCCCTTTTATGGAACACTGTCTGCACTGCTGCACTGACCAAATGACATGCAACAGCTTCAAACCTCTTCTTCCTTTAACTAGTTATATAAAGTCAGAGCTCTAGGCAACCCTCCTCCCATTAAATTACCTTTAATTCATATATCGTTCTTAACTTAGAAAGGCAATTTGCTTTCCACAGAGAAAATCACATATAATAACAAGAGACGCCATGTAACCGGGAGTAAGGCAGTCATATCTTGACAGATGTGAAAGAAAATTATTAAAAGGCCCATAAAAAGAAATAATTTACATTAGCAAACAATAGAAAAGAAGTGATAGTGAATAAAGAAGATGTCTGACTCAATTTATATTCATATCTTTGGTAAAATCCACGCAGAGTCAAACACAATATCTTGCAAGAATGCCCAGTGATCAACTCCCATTGGAATGAATGGTGAGTCATCTCATCCAATTCTCCTAAAACAACTCTGTTTAAAACTCAACAGAAATTACACTGCTACAGAAATTACACTGCTACCCATTAAAAGTGGCTGTATACAAGTCTGAGGAAAGCAAACGTCTGTACAAAAGGTTATCCAAATCCAGCGTGTAAATGCTGAGATATTTCACAAGATAAGTGAAATGGTTGGTGGCACAAGATGCAAAGTCAGGGCAATAAGCAAGGTTAGGATTCATCCTCTGGGCTTAATAGTTGCTGAGATACTTCAGTCAGAACCAAAGCGGTGGACCAACAAGATGAAAGACTGACTATGCCTTTAGAGCCCTGCTTAATACAATAACTGGCGTGGGGGCATCATCAGTGTTAGAGAAGAATTTGAAGACTAGATTTAAAAATCCCATTTCATGAACGTTTGGCTGTAAATAGGATGTAAATAAACAACTACATTGCCTGCCCAGCTTAAGGAAACACTGGGCCTTATAGTTAGATGTATGTCTATGAAGAAATCAAATGATCACATATAACGGCAGTGTGTAATGTGAGAACAGACGTGTTTCTGATCCATGAGGTACTCCGCATACTGTCTTGGTAGATGACTAGGGGAAATAATCAAAAGATGGTCTTGCTGGCAGATTAAATATTATAGCCTCTAATTGGTGCATGGCGTTAATTTGATTTAGAGATTTCAGGCAAAATAGCACACAATAATATATGTGTAACTGGGAAAATAATGACAAGGCCTATTCATTAGCAACTGTTGAACAAAGTATTTAAAATCACAAATTTAGAGGAGGGGCCAGATTTTGTTGCTCATATTGGACGTCATACAGCTGAGAGGTTTCCCTCCTCTTCTTCCATTCCGTTTGTTCAGCATCTCATCTTTGAGCATCACTTCACTTTCATGTGTGAATGGACGGTCAGGCCCGAGGAGCCGACTAACCTTCAGCTGTCAGAGTCTGCATTAATGCATGGCTTTGCATGCGTTACTGTGTCATTAAAGGAGCTAACACATGTTCCAGAGGAGGCATGAGATGTCCTCCTCCCCTTTGCTGTCTGCCCATGTGGAATGAATAAGAGATGTGCTTCATGGTGGGCTGAGCAATGTCAATGAAGGAGCTGACGCCAACGATTCAAGAAGACATGAATGGCGAGTAATGGTCAGGTCTGCTGTCACCGGAGCCACGGTTGCAGAAGACGTCATTACCCTGCAGCCAGTTATAATGATCACTCCTCGTCACCCATCAGGCCTCGAAGCAGTGACTTCATTTCAAACTGTGCCAGTGAGGCCCCAAATGCAATGAGGAATTAATTTGATTTGCATGCTCGCTAACGAGGACGTAATGTAAATTGACAGTGGAATAGTGTAACCGCAACTGCGCTTGTTATGTGCCACAGTGTTCAGTGTCGCGGGAGAAGTAAGTGTGAGTTATGAATACCACAGTTTTCTGAATTAAACATGAGCTTACGCTTGACTTGGCAAAGAGTGAATGATGTTGGGTGGCTTTAGTTGCTGTTTTTAGCTCACATGAATCCATATTTAGAACTACTGTTTCCACTGCAGCATAAACTGATTCAGAAAAACTTCCAAAGGCTATTTATGCATGTGCCCATGTGTGCACAGCAGCATCTGCACGTGAAGCGGAGACAGGGAAGGAGCTTTGTGAATGACTGCAGCAATGAATGGCTTATATATGCACAGCTCCGTGTGAATGGAAGCAGATTCACTCGTTATACATGCAGCATGTACACACAGCGAACAGCCGTCTCTTTCAGGTTACACAGGTGTGTGCAGTCAAGTGGCCGCAAATACACCGATGCACAGTAATAGATCAAACAGCCACACACAGGAATTTAGATGCGCACTCTTCTATTAAAGAAAATGATGTCACGTGGGTTAATTTCAGCATTTCTGGTCATTAAGTATGGAAAATTAATTTAAATTTAAATTTAATTTCCATTATTTTTACTGTGTAATTAAAAGTGCTTCATCTAGGAATACATTACACATACTGATAATACTGCACTTCCCTGGATAATTAAGTGCTCTCTAACTGGGCTGAATTAGTTATGCTCTGATACTTTGCAGCTTATTTGATCTGAATATCTGCAACACACAGAGTCTCACTCTTTAAAACAGTGAATCATTCCAGCAGAACCTCTCGGTGCCTGAACGGACAAGTGAGACAAGGATCGAAATGGCAAGTCACTCTATGTTCTTTTGCTGAGCTTAACATCTGAAGCCATACTAGCCGTAAAAGTTTGTCCTCCTTGAGCTACACTGAAATGTCTCAACAACTATTAGATTGATTGCCATGAAACTTGGCAAAGACAATCCTGTCCTTCTCAGAATTAATTAGAATAACCTCAGTTATGTCTTATATATTCATCTAGCATCATCATCAGGCCAGACTTAATCAATTAATTTGTCTAATACTTCAGTCATCTGCAAACCAATGACATCCCATCATCATCCTCCTCCTCCACCGTACTGAATGTTCACTAATTAGCACACATTAGTAGTGAAAATCTGACACCTGCTCAGATTGATTGTATTTTGTGGTTTGCTGCACGTATAATAAAGTCATAAAATATTCATAAGCCATGGAACAGGCATATGGAAAGACATTTACATTCATGATGTTTATAAGATACACGCTAACTGTGTGAATAGAGATGATATCAGATCCGTTTTGGAGATTAGGTCTTCGCAAATTTGTTACCAGAAAGCAAATTATTTAAAAAACAAACCAAAAAAAACTCTTAACAAACGCCTCGTGAGTAATGTTAACTAATTTAGCATCAAACAACAAAATAAATCCTGGACCACCATTGTCTGGTCCTCCCGTTTTATTTCCTCCGTCATTACGTGGATAAACACATCCATTGTTTCTTTGTCTTCTAACCTTTATTTAAATGAGATATTATCCAAGCATTACTCTTGCCAAACCCTTAATTAAACTAAAATGATTTGCATCACTCAGGCTCCTTTTGTACTCTGCTCTCTATTCGCACTTTCCTCACCTCTTACACAACCAAAGGAATGAGATCAGGGAGCTATTAACTACAAATAAATGAATGTCACTGAGGGAGCACTCTGAAATGAGTGATAAATGAGGTTGATAGATTATTCATGATGGCAGGTGAACTACCAGGCACTGCATACTGTCAGACAATGATGCTGAGAGTGAATGTATGTTGCCTGTCACTGTTCAGATCAGTCCACCCTGTGAAAGTTTTCATTTGTGCTGCAAAATGGTTTCTAAAGTCTTCTGGATCAAACTGGAAGGACATCACGTAAGTTGGTAGCTGCATGAGCATTGCACTGTTGTAGCCCACTGCTCTGAAACAGAAGTCAATAAATTCTAAGCTGATGGACAAATTCTCCTAAAATGGTCAGAGAAACCTAAACTCTAAAATCTAAAATCTAAAAAAATGTGCTCATCACAATTAAATCTACAGAAATTCAGTTTGTAAAAGCATGATTCACACAATGTTTTCAAATTCAAACACTGTCCAAGTGTTCCCTGAACTTAAGTTGTATCAAATCCAATGTAGCATGAGTACATAGTATCACCTCCATCTGCGTTTCCAACATCAGAGAACAGCTACATTCACTACCACATGTGAAAGCACGGACACTATGGTGCATTTCCATTGACCTCATTCTCCAGTTTTACCACAGGAATCACACACTCAGCCCTTTCACATATGGCAGCAAGAGAAAGAGGATGAGATTTATTTTTTCAGGGAAACCTCAGGAAATGGACTCGGGTTCTATCCGTTCACAAGCGGCACATTCCAAATGGTTCCTTAAATCCAAAAATCCTATTTTTCTACTTAAGGAAGATGACATCAAAAAAGAAAATGTGGCAAGAGAGGAGCAATAATAACTGTAGGATCAGAGAGCAGAAGCTATGCTGAAGGGGTTGCTACCAGATGGGTGGTTTATGGTGTACATTCATTTAAATTAATGGTCCATTATTTTGTTAATAGGTCACACTGTATTGAGCACTGCCTTGAGAATCAGCCTCTACATTGACCAGAGGTGCTTGAAATGTCCAGAGAGATAAAGAAAACAGTGTGACTCAGCACACGCCCTGGTTTGATCAGGTCCCATGTTTTGTTGCCTTTCAGCAGGGAGCATCATATCACAGTCACATTCAAAGTCATTAGCAAATGTTGTGGGCGAACATACAGCAACAGTAAACTTAAACATTAGGCAAAAGCACATATTTGGGACTGCTTAATATGCTAATCCATGCGCATAATAAGCCCCTAGCCTAAAATCCCCATTTAGAGTGCTACTTCAATGACTATGTTGTTCAACATCCTGCTTATATGAACATCGCTTCATTATACAGTGACAAAAAACATTAAAACCTATTTATATTTCTGACATTTCCGGCTGTGGAGCTGTTACAATGTTCTAAAAGACTCACTGTGATTGAATCCATGCTGACAGGTGGAGGTATCCATTAATCCCACCTTTAGCTGACAATGTCTCAAATCAATTAAATTGATCAACAAGTCAATTCATCTGATTAGTGATGGAATTGATTTTGATATGGATACATTAAACTAATGACAATCATACGGAGAGTCTCATTAGACTACGGGAATGTCCACTGACCTCTGACACAGTCGATAGTTGTGGAGAGCTTTCCAGCCTGTCGGTGTGACCCAGGTGGAACTCATCAAAAAAAATGAGGAGTGCAGGTAGAGAGGTGTGGCCGAAAGGTCCTTCACTCATTTCTGCATTTTCGCCACACTAAGAGATGGAAGTGTGGGGGTTATTCAACAGGGGCATGTGCAGAATGTTAGCACGGCCTGACTGTGTTCGAGAAAGGGCATCCAAATCTGTGCAGCAGGCGATATGCCACAACATGTTAGCATGCTGTGCAGCCTTGTAGCCTGTGGACAGTGGTGTGTAGACAAAGAGTGGGAACCAAGCCAAGAAAACCTGGTCACATCCAGAGGGCTCGAGCTGAATGTGGTCTGTAAACAGTGATTTGGACTCTCAGTGACACTGAGGGAAAAGAAATGTCTTCAGGTCAAGTTTGTTCAAACTGATTTATGAAATGCAGTGAGACTGGTGCAGCGCTCTTCTGCATTTTATCCAGTACTTTCCTAGTGTTTGGGAGTCGCAGTAAGAAAACGGGATTATCCCAAGAGAGAGGGAGCACGCGCACCCTGTTTTACATACAAACAAGTGAACCCTGATGAAGTCTAGCCCAGCTTTAATCCAACCAGTGAATCCATCAGATGTGGTGGTAGGCAGGAGCCTCGCGGGACCGAGGGGGATTTATGGGATGCAGGCAGCAGGGTAATCCACGCCGGGCTGTCTCCCACCAGCACTAAACATTAAATATTCATTTCCACGTAGGAGACAGTCTGCGCCGTACTCATACTATATGCAGGTAAAATTGATTAATCTGGTTAATTGGTTGTGAAAGAAACGTAGCGTCTCAGTAGAGGCCTGTGGGTAATATGAACGCCTGGGAATACGGTTTGGTTTTTAATAAAATTCCTTCAATACTGATTGATTGAATGTAAAAGTAAATTCACCTAAATGTAAACCAACTGCAGTATAGTGACTTTTAATCATTTAATGCTGCTTTTAGTAGAGACTGACAGATTTATCACTTAGCCAGTAGTCACTTATTGGTTTCGTTTATGTATCTTGTTTTTTGCATGACATACAGGAGAAAACAAAGAATATTTAATGGTATTATTTTAATTTTTAATTCTAATGGAGTTATTGGTTTGACAAGGCAGCCTTGTGAGGACGTCTGTGTGGTCATATTGGTGCAAAATCCACATAGAAAATGTATTTTTCATTTGAGCAATTAACTACATCAGCTGCTATAGTTCTAATTGTAATAATTATATGTAGTGGACACTGCCAAGAATGTCCTAAGGAATACCTAACAGTGGTGTTTTTCTGCGGTTTGATTGAAAAAGCAACTATTATTCAATGAATTAAACATATCTCGAAGCCATAATGGAATAACACTACAAACGAGGTTGGGAATGATGAGATTTGCAGCTCTTAGCATCCGATTATCTAAATAAAGAAGAATCTAGGCGTGAGGAGCGTGCATGTGTGTCAGAGCAGGGTAGCACCTACAGTGTATCAGACTGGGTGTGAGATTGAGGTGTGGACTAGCTGCAGTCATTTACAGTATGAGCTCACACCCTCCATACAGTAAGGCAGCTTCAATAAACCAAATGATCCAACTGGAAGATATTTTTAGCCCGTCAGTAATGCTGTTTGACTCGCTTTATTGAAAGTCATACATCACGTTCATCTCAGCACAGTTTGCACATTGTATTGTTCCGTAGAGACGACGACGGGAGAGATCTCCGAGCTCCACCTTGTGGCACCTATCCCAAACTGCTGTCGCAGACTCATTTGTGATGTGCAGTACGTTCTGTTGACGACTGTTTTGCTTGTTGTTGTTCCAAAGTTGTCCAGAGTTTGTCTACCAGGCTTAACAATTAAACCAGGATGTAAAACTATAGACATACATTTGCAGATATGTGTATTGAAAGTATTTTTGTCATTACAATCAGTCATGTTGTCTATTTTAATTAACACATATCCACTTTTGGAGTAACTGATCCCCAAAAATGTTGTTTTTGCTGACCCCCAGTTGTTTGAGCTAACACTACAGTGACGTACAGGCGTACTCCAGGACCCTGTGACCTCTCTGTCAGGTGTGGGTACTTCCAAACATAAATGGCAGTGAACTGTCTTTGAGCCAGGTGTCTGTTAAGTCTGACAGAGATCTAGCATTTCGTACTCTCCATGTTGTTTTCTTACAGTCATGAGAACTAGAGGGGAAATTGTGTTTTTGCCCTGTTGATTCTAAGGATCAGTACATACATGAGCCCAGGCTGTTAGAACTCGTGCAGGTCTCATTATTTATTTAAAGAAAAAACAAAGTTGAGATATGATGTTTCCTCCAGTTTAAAATATTTCAGCATTAAAGATTGAGTAACAAACCAGAAACCAAATCACCAGTGTGCTTAGAAAAGCCTGTTTAATTATTTTCATAAAAATAAACCATGTAAAGATAAGTCAACAAACAAAGAAGACAATAAAGGAATGGATATTCCCGCCTAAAGGCCTCAATAATGAACAGAACCATGGCAAATACAGAATTAAGTCACATTTCAGTAGACCAATTTGAATACAAATGACAGAGAAGTCAAGGTGAACAGAGAACATGTAGGGGGATTTGGTGAATTTAAGAGATTTCTGAATTCTATCGTTAATGTAATTCGATGCTGAAGTACAATCTAGTTCTGAATTGACTTCTACCCCAGAGGGCGATCGACAGCATAAAAACTTCAGAGCAAGAAAACAAAGCAGTCGTCTTCATTACGAGGTGTCCATCTGAGTGGTTTCTGTAATGTAAGAGGAGATAAATCCTACTTATTCGCCGTATAATACAGACTTAATATACTTCATGGAGAACAATCATTGAACTTTGAGTCAAATAGACATTACAAATTGGTTTGTTTGGGCACAGAGGGGTTATTCTTAATGTATTAAAGAGCTGAGACTACAAGAGACATGCTGGGTTGAGTTGCAATGTTTAAAATATTTTTGTTGTCATGTATCATTTTTCCTTCTCTTGTCTCTTCTCTGCTCTGCTGTGAAACTACAGCCCGATGGAGAGCGCTTTCAAAAAAATCACATCCAAACTGAAATGACTGCAGCGGATTACAGCAGGTGCCCCCGGGTGACAGCGTTTTACCATTCTGCATTTGATTTAACTTGATTGTGTGTGAAGGCATCATCAGTCAGAGCTGTTGCTGCAGCTATTAGAGACAGAGAGGATGAAGAGCGAACTCACGTGTTTCGTTAAAGAGGAAGGAATCCTGATACTCCTTCATGTACTGAGAGGATCGGGCCTCATCCAGGAACAGAGAGTAAACTCTCTTGATGTCCTCCACCTGAACTTCTGTCCCCTGAAGAACAGCAGATGACATCAACACACAGGATTCAGGAACTCATGACAGAACTACTTAAACATAATCAACCCAGTGTGTTCAGACTGTGCTTACCTTGCGTTTGCGACACACCAGTCCGGCAGTGCTGATCAGCTGGATGGCGTAGCGCAGCGACGTCTCCATGCCGATGCGAGTCAGGACGGTGTGAGCCTCCTCGCTCAGCTCCACATCCTCCTCCTCACACCTGAAATAACAATCACCCAGGTTTACTTCCCTTTTGGAAAATTGGAAAGAAGCAAAGCAGCCGCTCTCAGGTATACACGGATTCTCACCGGATCTTGAGGATCTGTCTCGTCTCTTTCTCGGTGTAAGGGGAGGTGGCGATGATGAGCAGGCGATCCAGCAGGTCGATGGGGATGCCGTGAGGACTCTGGTAGTTTGTGCCGCGGATACTGAGAGGCAAAAGAGTGGATACTCAGTGCTATACGTTCAACATTCAAAGTGACACACAATTTATAATCTGATTTAACAACTGATTATTGATCGTTCTGATTGTTTCATGACGATGAAAATCTTTTTGAGATCTGGAAAAATTCATCCTTACATGGTATTTTTTCAAAACTAAAAATCAATATTTGATACAGTAGTCTATCAACTATGCACATATACGCACAATAAATTCCTGCCAAAACCATACAAGAGAAATAAAAACTCCATACTTTAACTCTAAATATGATCACTCAAAAGATGGGACTGGAGGAATATGTGAACATACCGAGTGATGCCTCTGTTGGTGGCCATGATAAGAACTGGGGATAAGTCACTCTCCAGGGCACGGTTCAGGAAGGAAAAGCACTCCATGTCCAGCATGTGGACCTCATCAATAAATAACACCTGAAACCACAAACATGGAGTTTTAGTTATGTACAATCACAGATAAAGTAAATATAAGCATACACACATACAGCAGTTGAACCTACCCCGGGAATGATCTCAGCCTTGCCCTCCTCCCTCCACTCACACACTTTGGCATTAATCTGCTCGCGGACTTCAGACTTGATCTCTCCGGTGTCTCCGGAGAACAGCGCCAGGAAGCCCTGTGTGCGGCTGTTGATGACGTCGATCTCATGGAGGGACACTGTATGGACCACCTCCTTCCTCTTCTGCAGCTCTCCCTCAGGACACTGTACAAACTGTGTCTGCAAGGGAAACACACATATGGCCGTGGCTGTCTGACGCTGTGATTTAAAGACTGTGTGTGACTGTGTTTGGACAGGATACCTGAGCTCCCATGGCATCATAGTCTCTGGCTCTGGTGAAGGAGCGACCCAGTTTGCTGATCTTTCCAGTGGCTTTGTCAATGGTGATAACATCACTGAGAGAAAACACACACAGAGACAGTGGAGATCACTTACAGCTGTCCAGCAGGCAGCAGTGATCGTCATCTATGAATCAGACACAAACTCACCCTGCTTGAACCTTCTCTTTACTGAGGCTGTCAATCATCTTGTTGCCCAGGTCATATATCGTCTCCATCTCCGTCGTCTTTAGAGTCAGCTTGCCCACCTTGGCACCCTGAGAGACAAAGTTAAATATGTATGAGTTTGTCATTAGTGACACAGTGTGTATCAGCTGCTTCAGTTTCATTTTGTTTTTATTATTAGTAGTGACTGCCTTCTAGCAACTTAAATAATGTATTCTGTGAACTCTTCTCCAAAGACTGTGTCAGGCAGTAAGATGACAGCCTACCGTTCCAGTGGCTGGTCTATCAATCTGGATTTCCACCACCTCGCCTTCGATGATCTCCGTCTCTTCCCTGCAAAAGAAACTCACCATGAGAGGTCATTCAAGTCAAACAGTGAGAAAAACAAAAACACAGTTACTGTGTTCGCCCGCTCACTTGATTCTCACTCCGATGGCTTTCCTAAAAGCTTGGCTGAGTGCCTCAGTCTTGCTCATCTCAAGGGAGAAGATCTCACTACCGGCCAGCGCCGTGAAGGGTGTATCAGGGCCAAGAGACTGGGCGATGCCTGCATAAAGAAACAAACCATACTCAGCTACAGCATCTGGGAGCAGGAACTCTTGCTCTAACTAAAATATCACGTAAGCCCATTACATCAATGCCAGGCGACAATATGACTTCCAGGGGAGGATGATGAAATGATATTGTGCTCTGGAAAGCATCCAACAGCCCTTACCCATAGCAATGGCAGTCTTTCCTGTGCCAGGTTGGCCAGCGATCAGCACTGCTCTGCCAGCGATGTGGCCATCTTTGATCATCTCCAGAATGACCCCTGCTGCCCGGCGGGAGGCCAGCTGGCCAACCATGCCCTGAGACACCTGCAGGTGAACAGGAACAGGTGTTCTTGAAGCCAAATTTGACACATATAAATGCGCACCTGCACATCATTCTCTGCTGTAATCCAATACATCTGTTGAATTCACAACATTTCGGTTTATAATCCCACATTAGAGTAGTCTTAGATTTTCTTGACACACAATGGAATCCATCTTAACAAGCTTTCCTCGTAGAGTTATACACTAAGCACGTCTACTTAGAACAAGTCCCACAGCTTCATACAATGAAGACTTAACGCTACCTGTCTTGGCTCCAAAGCATCATCCAATCCAAGGCCACGAATGTGAGAGTGTGCTCCTAAACACAAGATAGAAATAAACATATTTATATTAAATACATTTGGGCGAAAGAGTAAAGTTTCATTTGCAACAACATAACTTTAGGCTGACCAATCAAAACACACAAAGCACACATAACTTTTGTCCATAAACAAGTGTAAGTGCGTGTACTTACCGATTCTCTCGATCCGCGTGATGTCACGCACCTCTGGAACCTTTGTAGTCGCCATCTGTATCAAGTTCAAAGCAGACAGCAGAAATGTCTTTAATGTTAAAAAATGAATGCATAGGTAGAACAAATAAAATACTGCTCCCAGTTTCCCACTTCTGTTATTATTGGGGAAAAAAGACCTTTGGCTCAGGTTGAGGAGGGACTACTGGACACTGCGATAACACTACAGCAAAGAACAGGCAAAAAAAAGGGTTACTGGAAAATATTTGTGACTAATGCTGAAAAGGTTTGGATCACTGTATACTAAGCCCTAATTAACTATCTGTCTGTCTGCAGTCATCATGGGGACTCGGCTCCTAACACACAAGACAGGAAGTGCTCGATTGTTACCCTGAAAAACATCAACATCTCACATAAATACCACTTGCTAAAAAGACTTGCTAAGATAAATCAAGAGATAGACAACAAAACTACTGGATCATTAGGATGACTGCCTGCATCTGACCACAACAAGCCACAGATAGTAGCAAACAAGAAAAACAGCAATCTACCGCTGAATGACTTTCCTATTTGGTTGAAAAAACAAACAAGAAACAATAAAATACTTCGATTCACTGGTTCAGATGTCTTGTAATTTGTAATTTTGTTAAAAATAAGTACCTGAGATACTCGGAGTCAGTGTACCCCTGGATCAGTACGGTTTCTTTTTATGCTTTGCTCCACTGATGATGATTAAGTTGTTGTTTTAACTAAATACAGGAAGCGTCAGGTTTCATCCACCGTTTCAGTGCTAATGTAGAGTAACTTATTCAAGATGGAGCACATGAATTTAACTAAAAAGAATCTGTCCAAGCCAGTTGGTTGTCATAGTGACAGCCTTAACGCATGCCACAACACAAGAACCCGAGATCGTCTGCTTTCAAGCTGTGAGTTTTAAATTGTCGTATTTGTCTTTATTGACAAAATAACACCCACCACGGTTGTAAGAAATATACAGAATGATACACCGAAGCCAAAAGTTTGAATTAACACCTTTTTCTACAACGCCAGTTCTGTAAAATGCAATGCTAACGCTAGCTAATGTTATGTTAGCAAACTAGCTAGCTCCATTCATTGGTATTCTGTCTCCAGTAATTATTGTTCCACACCACCACTCGAGGCTAGGGCGAATAGCAGGTATTTAAATTGTAATACATATGAAACGGTATCAGGGTGTGAAAAACAACAGTACAAAACACTTATTACAGTTCTCATGTGAATTCAGACTCACCTGTGCAGCCACACACTTGTGAAAATGCGGCGCTTCTTTCTGACGGTCCGCAGGGTAATTGTGTCCGACGAGAAACAAGTGCTTCTTTTTCTATGTACGCTTTATCTTCAGTGCCCTCTACAGACACGGTGGTAAGTAGTCGAAGAAAGGGAGCAAACAGAATTACTTGATTAAATTACAGTATTTAATGACAGTAAAATTACAGGTGAGTTTATTAATGAATGGTCGGTAGTGGGGATGCCAATTGAATATTTGCATTTAAAGCTTTGCATTAAAGCCTGTAAACTATTCTTAATAAGTGTGTATTCTGCTTTGCCTATTTCAATTTGATGTCCAGTGGAAACTAATTTAACTTTACAAAGACTTTTACATTCCACCTCGCTTCCTGTTCTCATAAAATTGTAAAACTATGCTGAAACCCATAACTGACTATATATTTTCCCTCACTCTTGGTGTTGCAATATGACAGGTGGGCCTCTGCAATTCATGATGCAATCCTGTCACACAATGTTGAATTTACAAAACCAGCTTGTCCAAAGTTCGGAGGTAGTTAGGGTGATTTGTTCAGGGAGGTAGCCTGCGACTTACTGTTTGCTGTAACCAAGCCCATGATGGTGAGTATGGTCTGTTTGCACTGTCTAATCCATAGGTAAGCTGGACCAGTACTGTCTAGCCACTACACACTTTGGTATATAATACATGTTGAAGTGCTATACAGAATTTGATGTATCTTCATGAGTGGCTTTCTCATAGTGTGGTGAATAGTAGCAGGCTGCAGCCTTGGTAAGCACTGAATTCATTTCTCCACTAGAGGTAGCAAGGCTCCCAATGATTTTACATAGAAATATCTGTGCAAAGTGAAGAGAATCAGTTGATATTCTGCTGTTTTGCGACAGTAACTTGTGATAGCCCACACAATTTCTTTTGCTAAATATCACAAAACCTTTTGATGGAGAATGAATATCTGGGGATTTAGATCAAGTGATGTCTTTCTTGGTTTCTACAAGTAGTGAATTCATTTAAAGTGCACTATCCTTCACTATTAAAGTGTAAGGTTAAAGCCTATCTCTCAGTCTGGCCCCCTTGTTCAGAGAAATTGCAGAAAAACATAATTCCAAAAACATCAATCAAGAATACAATATCACTGAACAAGCTCTGTCGCTGACCATAAGCTTAAGGATTCTGGAGGGGGGTGTTCATATCCTCCCTCCTGTATGTCTTCAAAGTTTTCCCTTGAGGCTGCATTTTGAGGAATTCCACCACCTAAATTCACTTCACTCCAGAATCACATACTAGAAGTTAAAGAGGAACAGAACTGAAACAAAACCTCCTGTCTGCCAGTGTCAACACTTGATACATTTCCTGGTGCCTAATCACTGGTTTGTGTTTGTGGTCTGTCCTGTGAGAGACATCTTACCGAGGTTTGACGTTCAGGACGCATTTTTTCTGTCAAGTAAAAAGATAAAGATAAAGGTTGTTCATATTTACATTAAGATAGAAACTGTTGCCAGTGAAAATGAAAAGATCATTTAGTTTTATCAGATTACTTTAACATTGCAAACCTTTGAGATTTTTTTAAAGAGAAAAAAAGCCCAGCAGCTTGAATTGCTGTAATGAAGTAACCCAGTGTTATAGCTCTTCAGAGTCAGACTGGACCGTACCTTGGTCCGGCTTACCCCAAACATTTGAAACTGCTGCTAGATGAGGCTCAGCCGCCCGTGACCTCAGGAGCCTCTCAGTCACACCTCAGCTACCCCAGTACAATTCCTCTTCAACCTCTCAGACCTCTGCAAAACCAGCACTGCTGTTCACAGGCAATGCATCATTCATTACTCACAAATGTATTCTTTTATTCTCATACTGTCTCAATACAGATGCATGTTTTTTTTTTAACTTATTTTGAATGTTGCTGGCAATGGAAGCACATTTCTACATTCTTAAGGCATTGCAGATATGGTTTGGAATCTAAATGGAATAGAAAGATATAAACCAGGAAGCTACTCTACATCCTGTACATCTATGATTAAACAATAGAGCAGATAGATAGCATGGAACTTTAATGAATGAATGGACGGTTTCCTCCGATTTTCAGCTCCATATTTAGTGCAAGCAGGCTGTTTATTCGTTTGTAGAGTGAATGTATGTGACATTAGAAGTATGAAATAAAAATGCAACAGTGTATCTTTGTTATAAAATGTTTATTGATAAAAAATAAGTGTATCATAGCCTATATCAATGATCACATGGCATGTTTCAATCAAGTACAGCTGTCATTACTAAAAAATGATTGTTAAAATGCTCATTCACTTTATACACCTGATCTCACATTTCACACATGTTGATTTGCACAATATTCACAGTCATCAAGAACAAGTTCCCCTGATCCTCATCACATACTGTTTAGAAACACAACAAAGTATTCAATCTCTAATAAAAGTATTATATTATAATTGTCAGAGAGCAGTGATGCTTTCGTCCTCTAAATGCATATCAAAAACTGAATCACACTTGCTGTTAAATCACAGCTGAATGAGAGTGATGGCTGACTCATACCAAACCCAGAAGCCAGGATAGACAGGCTCACTAAAGGAAGCCTTGAAGCGGTGAATGAGAGACATGGTGTCTCCCACAGCGTAGAAAGAGAGGGTCCCCCCAGCGTGGTCTAGGAACACCCCTATGCGTGAACAGTAGGGCGCGTTGATTTCAAACTGGTCTTTGTGGTGGCGGGCTGAGTAGCTGGAATCAGAGCAGAAGAGGCTCCAAGACTTGCGGTTGTAGCCGATGCGGCAGCTGTCTCCGTAGCCCGTCCTCTTGATGCCTCTGTAGGTGACTCCGATGGCAGCCCCCTCCCCGCTCCAGTCAACCTCCCAGTAATAAGCACCTCCAGAGAGAGACTCCACACACAGGACCTGGGGCAGGGAGTCAAACCTGGCAGGGTTGTCACTGTAGGATTGTGGGTCTCTCTTTAGGGCAGCTTTTCTGTTCCCTCGAGACAAGTAGAGCTGTCTGTAGGCTGTGTTAGGGTCCAGAGTCAGCTGGCAAGCATCTAGGAAGACAAATTGAACATTTACTTCACAAGAGGAAACGATTAACTTAAATAGCTCAGGTTAAATACAAATGAGGAAACCAAAGATGGAAAAAAACCTCTGTTTCACAGCAGCTTAAAGCACCCCTCACCACTGCACCACCACTTAGAACTAACTTTCGCACTGGCATGATTTGGAGGAAAAGGCGAGAGACCCTCTGGCTGGACACAGAAATCATAACAATCGAAGGGGTTAGATGTCACCTGCCTGCTGTGTGTCTCCACCTCTGCAGGTCACAGTTGGTGAGACACCCGGTGGCCTCGACTAGATCTGCCCGGCCTATTATCTGGAATGCCAGAGGTATCAACACCGTTTGTGAGTTTGACCACAAACAGAGGTCCATCTATCAAAGTGCATCTTTAACTGTAACTGTTAGGTGAGACCCACAACCTCTGAACCCTTGCTCTAGTGTCCCTAAAGACTATGCAGCCGAGACGTGTAAAAACTGGTCCCTGATATAAGCAGAATATTCTTCTTTTTTTTTTAAATCTAACCTGACTGAGTGAACACCAGGATTTTCATGCACTCACTTTAAACAGGGAACACTTAAAAACTGCACACCAGAGTAAAAACCACAAAGCTGTGTAAATGCCAGCTAATATATTTGTAATGAGCCAGTCCCAGTCTCTGTCATCACTGTGGGACAGTAGTTTCTAAAATCAGATTTTGTGGTCAGCCACAGGGTCTGACAGAGAACTTCATCAACATTTAATTTGCCTCATGGGCTGAAGTGAGCAGAGAGAGCAGTGTTCTGTGTCAGCGGAGAAAACAAGAAAACAGTATCAGAGAGGCCGAGACTCACATCTCATGAAATCATCCCTGTGCTGAGGTTCCTGGACTGGTACGGACTTGTACATCACAGCTTCATCGCCTGTGAAAGTAAATAAGTGTGTCAGGTCAGATAAAGAATTACTTTCTATTACATCAGACAAAACTTAAACTTCACAATATAGTTAATATTCCTATGGAAACTAGCATAAAGCGAGTAGCGTTGATATCATTGTAACATAAATCAAGTTACTGTTACCGTCACTGTCACAATATCTGGAAATCCTGTCATCATCAATGAGGCTGATGTCAAAGGCTGTGCAGCTTAGTCAAATTCTATTTTGGAGGAGTGTGTTAAAGTAAACTAGCTGGCAGTTTGACATCCATGCCAAAGTAAACATTTTACCTTGTGGACTGAGTGACCTCCGGCTACCCTCTAATGAATGTCGTGCTCCAAACATCAAACAGCAGGGCTACGCCCCATTGGGGGTAAGGGAAATTTTAACTCTACCTCTCTTTCCTTAGACAAATAATGCTTAACTTTCAAATTGGCCGTATATAATTTCTAGCGCTGTAGCTCTGCGGATTTTCTAAATGTAGTTTGCACTAAAATTATAACTCACTTTTTATTGACTTTTTCTTTTTGGAGTCTTCCAGTTGGCAGAAGGTCATTTTGTTCACTGCAAAAATAAAAAATGAAGGCGTTAACACGTGGAAATATGTTCAGAACGTGTTTATAGTGATATAAGAGGTTAAAATATACAACATTATTTAAATTGACTTTTATTTTTCTTGATCCTGCCTCCTCACTCACCTGTTTTGGCTACCTTAACCAGTTCGTCATTGCTGAATTCATTCAGGTGCTGTTTCATCTCAGAGACGGCCTTCGTGACTGGGCCGAAGGTGAAGTAGGGATTGACGCTCACAGTAGGCAGCTCCTCAGCCTCAGTCTGGGCTATCAGCATGTGGTAGCTCTAATAAGGAAAAACACGGTTATGACAGTTCATGGTGAATGAGGTTTCAGTTTCTATTTTTCATTTTGCATCATGCAGTACATGCTTAGCATATACACTCTACATTAACAGATAGTTGCATGGACTGATTTACATTTAGACAGCAGAATGGTAACTGTGCCTTGTTACTGAATGGTGAAACCTGATGGGATGTACAGAATAGATGGCTGGATCATGGCTTTGTGTCAGTATCACATTGTGAAGGTGGTACTGAATCTAATTAATGTCTCTGTTAAGTCATTTACCTGGATAAAGTGGATGTGGTCCTCAGTGCGGGACAGCTGAGTGATCTCATTGTCCCTCCTCTTCAGATCAGCGATCTCGTGGCTCAGCCGCTCCATGTGGCCCTCTGCGTTGTTGAGCGCTGCTCTCTTGTTGGAGGTGATCAGCTTGGCCATCTCTTGCTGCATTCTCTCAATGGAGCGCATCATGTCGCCAAACATCTTCTCACATTCCTGCAGTGCTCTCTGGGCTGAGGTCTACACAGGAAACGTGGACGCATGCAATTAATCAACTGGGCGTCACACGGGTTTTACTGCAGCACGCTGAGCACGCTGAGCTGTCATCACTCCTACATGGAGGAATGTTGTCTGTGTTGGTGGTTGATTTAACTTTCCACTCAGTCTGGAGTGGTTAGTCTGGTGTTATCTGTCTGATGGATGGTGGCGGCACAAACCTTGAGTGAGTCCACTGCTTGTTTTAGTTCCTCCATCTGCTTGAGTCGGTCATGAATCTTCTCCTGGATCTCAGCCTGGGTGGCGCCCAGCCGTTGCTGTGAGGCAAACAACAGACATTGCTGATGATGGTGACAGCCATTACACAAAACAACAACGACTCAAACTGACGAAGTCATCTAAAAACTTCAACAGTGTAGAGCGCAAAGATGACCGCTGAAGCTGTACGTGCAGGTAGCAGCCTTGTTATCGCAAGGGCGTGTCTCACTGAGGGTATCAGGCTTTGTTTTATGGGCTTGTTTAATCTACTGTAGGCCACTCTGTCATGCACGTCACTAGTACAATGGCATGTTTCACACACTGATTCACAAATTAAGCAATACTTCTCATGTTGAGCAAAGCACATTTTAGCAGAAAAACCAGTGTTGTTACTTTAATTAAAGTTTACCAACCTGCTCTTCCGCCCTCTCCTGCTCAGCAGACACCATGTCATGGCCTTTGTGTTCTTTCACTGTACACAGCACACAGATACACATCTGGTCTGTGCGACAAAACAGCTCCAGACCCTTCTGATGCTGGGGACAGATCTGTCTGTCCAGGTGGCCGATTTCATCCACCAGCTTGTGCCTTTTAAAAGTTGCTGACTCAAAGTGGGGCTTGAGATGCTTCTCACAGTAGGAGGCCAGACACATCAGGCAGGTCTTGATGGCTTTGTGCTTCTTGCCAATGCAGATGTCGCAGCCTACATCCTGGGGTCCTGCATAGTTGTAGTCCGGGGACGGAGGTGGAGGCGGAAACGATTCAGAGTTGCGTTGGATGGTGGAGTGCCGAGAGCCTCCAATTCGTCTCGGTGTGGGCCTCTTGTTGTAGGTGACCCTGCACTGAGGGCAGAGGTACGAGCCTGTGCTGTCAGCATGGTCCCAGTATGTCTTCAGGCAAATGGAGCAGAAGATGTGGCCGCATGGGATGGACACGGGCTCCCGCAGGTATTCCTTGCACAGGTAGCAGGTTTCCTGGTCGGATGACATGGAGACAACTTGGTGCTGTTCCCTGTAATGTGGTGAAGATGCTGTGAAAACAGTCAGTGACTCGTGTCAGCACAGTGGCAAAGTGATCCCACAGGTACTACAGGCGCAGGTTATATAGAATAAACAGAGAGGGAGGCTAAACTGGTTAAGCCGAAACCAGTCAAACAAGGGCGGGGCAAGAAAAGAACACAGTGAATGCCTCCATCAGTTCTAAGCAGGAATAAAATGCGCAGTCACAGGGATTGGCCTTGAGTGCTGATAGGAAAAGTAAATTCTTCCAGTGCCTTTTCTATTTGGACAAAGAAGTAACAATAAAAGGAAATTGTAGCATCAAACACACGACATAAGACTGTATTAGACTATATTAGATATTTTTGAGCAGGTGGTGCAAACAGAGTCTGAAAAGCGCTATTTTGCCAACGATGCTGAAAATATTTTCATCCCATTAAAAGATGAGTTGAAGCCAAAAGAGCACAGTCAGAAGTAACAGGGTATCTATGAAGAAATGCAGTGACACGCTCTGCAGTTGACTAGACTGTAACTGCTGCGTGTTGGAGATAGCCCGGAGACAGATTGTTACCTCTGGGCATGTGATGATACCCACTCAAGTCACAGCACAAACTGACCTCGAACTCAAAGAGATTATTTTCTGCCCTTTGACTAATGATGATACATTTCCTGCTGGGGCAATCAACTGTTGTGTTTCGTCAGCAGCACCACCAAAAATGACTCATTTCATTGCGATGTTGTACAGTTGTTGGATGAAATGGAGCTCTCAGTTGGTTTGTCCCTCTTGTGCCTGTGAGACTTCTCTGACCTTCACCTCACCTGCAACCAGTTAATTATCAACTCAGTTTTACTTTGCATTTCATTACCACTGATTTCCTATGAGGTTCGATGGGACATTTGCAGCTTCTGTAAACAACACTAGAGCTGCATTTCTGTGGCTGAGGTCATCTTGAATATCATCTCAAACAAGAAAATGCGCTCCTACAAACCAAAGCAATTATAAGAATGTTTTCTTACCTAAGCTAAATACAGGTTCCTCTGTAGATTTCATCTTACAGTGAACACACCTCCCTGCCAAGATGGAGTTTCGGGGCTGTTGAAATGGAGATAGGAATGCAACTACACTTGATAGCCCAGATAACAGGAGGGCCGAGAAAGGCTGCTTAAAAGATTCCATTGTGTTAGAGCCAGCAGGGCCTGAGTCGAGTGCCAGGCATTATAGGGTCTGTTGTCCATCAACAACAGTAACTACGGCTGACATGCAAGACTAAATGTAGCATCTTATTTGACCAAAAGTTTCACTGACGGTGGTTCATACTCCTCCTCAAGTCACGCAGCATTAACTAAGACTTGAGGTTGTGGTTATAACGATGTGAAAAAATATCGCTGTTAACAAGAGCATATTTTTATAATTTCTTCAGGCGGAAATTAAATTATTTTTAGGAAAAAATCCCCAAAATGCTATATTTTTCCCCAGATAATTATTGTGACCCTCAAAAGACAATGGAACACTGATCAAGGTGATTTTACAATTTTGAATAATTTATATTATGATTTGAAAAGTGCAGGTGGATTAATTATATATTAATAAGAACTGTTTGTAAAGACAACGACAAATGCGCAAAAAACATCAATTCCAGGGAAAAGTAGCTGAGGTCGAGCATGTCACCACAGTTTTACTGATTTATGAACAGTAGCATTTAAAATGGCACTCCGCCAGGCCTCTGGACTGACTTTAAAATTGTAATGAAATAAAAGAATATAATAAAACTTTTCCAGCAAATCATTCTCACCTCTTTACAGATTTTTGTGCTCTTTTGGTCTGTACCTTTTACCTTTACACTGTTTTTGAACGAGATGGGGAGGAGATGGACTTTGCTTCCATAAAAAAAAAAGTTTAAAAAGAAATTTAATTTACAAATTTGAGAAATTTTATGGAGAGGAAGAACCTGTGGGTCCACAATTACTGCACTTAACTTTGATATCTGAGCCACCGGACTCACAATGGTTCTCTTCAAAACGTGCATTACTCACTTGTGACCCTGCGTCCACTTAAAAGTGTGTGTTACAAACACAAACATGCTTCCTTTTCCCACTTCCTGTGAATTGTTACTGAGACAAGAGCTCAGTGCGGTTTTTATTTTGCAGTCTTAAGGTGGATGACAACCCTTGTTTGCTTTCTCAAGCTTTAATTAACATTAATTAATTACAATCTAACTATACTAATCTGTATATTGTTATAATGACACCATAAAAACTTAGGACATGATTCAGTTTTGGGGTGTAGTGAACTAAGAACTACATGTGGTTAAATGAGTTTCATTGTACTTGCATGAGTTATGTCCAAAGCTGACGTTCCAGCACTTTCCCATGAACAGCAGGGTATTTGATTTCTTTGATTTCTGGGTGTATGAGGAGTGAACAAGTGGGTACTTTTTGCTGGTATGTGTCTGTTATGAATTATGCTTTTTTTTAGAATTTTATAACAAATACACACTGTCAATTTACTTTTTTTAGTCCAGTTTTCATTTAGACATGCTCTTTTGAATGCAGCAGTCAGCATGTGCTGGCATTTTCCTCATCTCCACACTGAGGTTGTTGTGACAACAACAATGCTTACTAGCAGTTTGCAGCCTTTCATTCACAATCAGTCCATGTCTGTTTCTGTCCTTTTCACCTCTGTGTATCAACCAGCATCAACAAATGTCTACACTGTTTTCCCATAACACGTTCAAATATTGGGTCTTCCTGTTTTTATTACTCATGCACAGTGAAGTGGCTCCTTGTTTCCTTTGATCAAATGGCCATTTGTGCTCTCCTGCACTCGCCCTGCAGAAAACACACTCGCTGCACCTTAATGAAGGTTGACCTTGCTCCTTGAACTTGGACTGAGCAATAGATGAGTGTGGAGTTTCTATGTGCTTCAGAGAACCCTGGGACCTGCTACCCTTTTATTAAGTATAATTAAAGTGTCTTGTATCATAAACATTACCATGCTTCATACTGACTTTCTCAAAGAAAGAGATGTTTTTGGTCACATGAGCACTTTTTAGTCTTCGCTTTTCTGTCGGGAGTGAGAGAGTCTTTAATAAATCAAAACTATATTCATTGTTCTGTCCCTTTGGCAGCAGTGCTCACCACTGGCAGTTAGTTGATCTGTAAGTACAGAGTGCTCACTTTACTCTGCAGGAAGGAAGGAAAACTGGCTTATCAGAAACCTGACCAAATATGGAAAGGTGAAACTACCAAGTGTATGAAGTAATGCAAGATATGAATTAAAGGTGGAACCAGTGTACTGTACTTTTTACAACCTTATTATTGTCATTATTTTTAATTGCAGCAGGATTATTCATCGGACAGGAAATGCAAACTACAATGTTTTTTTCAAGCTAGAGTTTCTTATATTTGGAACAAATGTCTGACAGACAAATACTGTGAGTGGAGCACTGGTATTGGAAGAAACCAGCTGACGAGCCCTAATTGAAATGCAAATGAGCAGCAATGATGTCAGCAGACACTTCGTGTTGCAGAGTGAGTCAGGGTCACGAGGCTACATTAGGCAACTGCAAAAGGGACAGTTCTAGGAATAAAAAAACACAACATAACTTGTGATGCACGCAAATATGTAAATCATCCACTATAACAACACACCTGCACCTCGTAGGAACATTCTGCATGTGCACGCGCACCAGTGTATGTGTGTTATTTTGGTGTCACAATCCTGAATATTTCCTCTGCGGTGCACATACGTCTATAGTTACAAAATGACTTCCAAAAGTGACCCGACTGGTCTGACTGGACACGGTGTAAATACTGCAGCTCTGAACTCTGGCTGCTCTTAGACAAACTACCTGCAGCAAGTTAAACCTTTAGCATGCTGTAGGTGAATAAAGTGCACTGCATTGATGTTTGAAATGACTTTGAAATTCTGCCTTGGTCCAGATTGTCTCTGTTTGTTTATTGGGTGGTCCCTTAAATTCCTACAGTACCTTAGGCTGCATTCATGTTTGTCGGACTATAACCGGTTTAAGACAATGGCGATTCTGTCTGACAACAATAGGTGGAAACACAGCTGCCGAGAAGTGTGTGCGCAATTCATCCGCAGATGAGCCACTTGAGAAATTAGAAAATTTAAAGGAAACTCTATGGAAAGTGGAAGGTTTTCCAGACCCATTGGTTGTCACTTCTTGTGCTTTTTACATTTCATTCATTCTCTTTCTTTCACTCCACTCCCTCTCTCTCTCTCTTTCCTGTCTGCCCGCCCTCTCTCACTCCCTCTTTCTCTCTCTCTCTCTCCCTCTCCGTGCCTGCTCAACCTGCTTATCTGAACTGGGCTGGGCTCGATATACCCACAGCACAGGGGGAGGGCCTTGTCTGCTTTCAATCAATAACCTCTGGAATTCAGAAATACAAGTAGGTCCTGTCTCTGGCAGGCTGTACCACAATCTGGAGGGCGGGCTCCCAGGCACACTCGACGAAATCTCTGTCTGGTCTTGGCAGTCTCTGTCTGTTTCCGCAGGTCTGACTGTGTTTTTAGTCCATCACAATGGCTGATCACACTTCTCCAGACTACTTCAACTGCTCCCTGTGTCTGAACCTTCTGAAGGACCCTGTGGCTATCCCCTGTGGCCACAGTTTCTGTATGGACTGCATCAGTGGCTACTGGAATGAGGCTGACTACACAGGGATTTACATTTGTCCTCAATGTAAGATCACATTCACTCAGAGGCCTGTGCTGCGGCCCAATGCTACTCTGAGCATGGTGGCTGAGAAGATCAAGAAGAGCGGTCTGACCCTCAACCTCAACACGTCCCAGGGGAACATCTATGCTGGACCAAGTGACGTCCCATGTGACTTCTGCTCTGGGAAGAAATTAAAGGCTGTGAAGTCCTGTCTTAACTGTCTGGCGTCTTATTGCGACAAGCACCTGAAGCCACACTATGAATCAGCCACATTCAAAAGGCACAAGCTGGTGGATGAGCTGGGAAACCTGGACAGGAAGATCTGCCCGCAGCACCAGAAGTCCCTGGAGCTCTTCTGTCGAACAGACCAGATGTGTATCTGTGCTATCTGCACAGTCAGTGAACACAAGGGCCACGACATTGTCTCTGCTGAGGCTGAGAGGGGAGAAAAACAGGTAAGACTTCCTTCTGTCTCTGCTGCTGGGGGATGATTTTTTCTAAGTACTGAAAGGCGCAGGAATCGTTTTGTTCACCTGTAAGAAAATCATTTTCAATCATTGTCTCAGAGAATGTGAAAGTGTGATTTCAGGTCAGAGAGATAAGCAGTGTGTTCAGTTACATGAGAGAAACAGCACACTGAAACTCTTATATGATTTTCACCAGGTTAATAGTTAATGAGGGGCACATCCTTACTACATTACAGAGTAGTAGTTATTCAAATATTTTGAGTGAAAGCAGGACAGGTTGTTTTTTCCAACTGCTGCCCCAACACCAGAACTGGTGGTTGTACTTTGACCCATTTCAGCAACACTATCAGCTAAACTGGCAGGCATTCACCGCCAAAACAAATCCAGCCCTCTGATTAGCTGTATGGCGGTCAGGGGGAGTGTCTTATTCAAGTTAGCGCCTCCGAAAGCTGCTTTTCAGAGAATGCGGTGTTCCAGCTGTGGGATAGATACACAGAAACCATACACTTCCTCCTGCTGTGTTGGTTCCCACCTTTGGGAGTGGGTCTGTAATGATAATGGAATGTCAGGGAGTCAAGGCCTTCAACACTTCATGATGGTACAGGGTTGTAACCACGGCAGTGCACATTCAAATGAGTCACAGATCACAGCCTGTAAAACAGCGTCGAGCAGATAAGAATGTAAACAGATACTGCAGAAGAAACCATCATGATTCGGAGCAGTAACACTTTTTTTATGCATGAGTAACCCAATAGTATTTTTATAGCAGTCAGGAATATGGGCTGAAGGATTTTTAGGGCATGATGAAGCAATAACTCATCCCGCTGTCTTCTTTATAACACAGGCAGTCTGGTTTCTCTCATCCAGAGATTTACAACCTGAATCTTACACATCTCACTCCATCTCCCGCTCTCTCCCTTCCCCCCTCTCATGTTCAGCCCCCCTCCCTAGATTCCCCACATTCCTCAAGCTTATCTTGAAGAATGGGTCGGTGGGCTTGAGTAAAAGCTGAATTAGAAGCCCTCTATTCTCCATGTCAGTGTTGTGAGCACCTTGAAACATCTCTTTAAAAGTCAGGCAGCGGTAGATTCACATTCCTAACGTGGTCAGAATTCCATTACAGATTTCTTACCCCCCTCTCCCTGTGAGATAAAAGCTGGCCGTATTAAGAAGATTCTTTGAGTAGGGTTTATTAGACATGCCAAAGGGCCTCCCCAGATATTCCTTAATGAGAAAGAATGTTTTTTTTAACTCAACCAACAAATATGAGGCTTTATAACTCATACAATAAAACAGCATGACATTCGGCGGCATCATGCATACTTCTGCATAATAAATGAAAGGGGGCCAACACAGTCAGTCAGCATGGGAGTGCATGCTTAACAAAACAGTGAAACAGATGGCTGTGTAACATGCCTTTATTCCACAGAAACTCCTGGGAGTCTCTCAAGCTGAGATTAGACAAAAATGCCAGGAGAGGGTGAAGGAGCTGGAGGAGCTCAAGACTGCTGTGGATTCACTGAAGGTAAGGATTATATGTTGTTGCTGCTGTTCTGAGGCAACTCTCATGATTACTCATATTTTAACCAGTAAATTTCATGTAAACAAAAGTAAGACATGCTGATGACAGCGGCGTGTTCTGTAAAACGCGTGTCGTGTCCAGAACTCAGCCCAAAGAGCCATGGTGGAGAGCCAGAAGATGTTTGAGGACATGATCCGCTCCATTGAGAGGATGAGGTCAGAGGTGACCAAGTTGATTGGCATCAACGAGAAGGCCGCTCTCAACCAGGCCGAGGCTTTGATCGAGCGACTGGAGCAAGAGATTGATGAGCTGAAGAAAAAGGAGTCGGGCCTCAAGCAGCTGTACAGCACCGAGGACCACATCCACTTTCTGCAGGTAACAAACAGCTTTAGAGCAACTCTTTAGGAGGAGGCACACCTGATGTTGTTATTTAATGATGTCAGTGTAATTTGGTGTTATCTGTCAACAGGTCAATTCTTTCTTTTACCCAGATGGTTGATGTATATTTGTCCTCATGACGACGCGTGCTTTTCTTTTCCCATAAGAACTTCAACTACCTCTGCACCCCCACCGACGACGGCTTCCTACCCAGAGTGACGGTGAACCCCGACTTCTCCTTCGGGGCCGTCAGGAAAGCTGTGGCTGAGATCAAGGAACGGCTCGAGGAGTTTGGCAGAGGGGAGCTGCTCAAGATCTCCAAGTCAGGTGTGAGCTCCTTGGCAGAAAGATCACACTGCTACATGATGGACAGAAAACATCAAGACACTCCTTTTGCTGAAAATGAATGTGCTCTGTCTTGCAGTGAATGAGGTCCCGGTGTACACTACAGAAAGCCGAACACTGGAGAGAAGGAGCAGAGGTGAGCGCTGTCACGTCCTATAGGGAGGGAGGTTAATTATTACTTAGGATAATGCAGTTGAATTGTTGGAGGGAAACTACAAGTAACCGCATCATAGATACTTCAGTTAAAAACAGTGCAAAGAAAGAATCAAAGAAAGAATTGAAGGCGTGTGTGGGTGTCTGCAGGTCATGTTGACCTAACACAGTGTTTCTTCACATGCAGGCAAAGAGATGACAGTGGACAACACTCCTCCAGAGCCAAAGAACAGATCAGAGTTTGTGAAATGTAAGTGTCTGGTGTACGTAACCGACATGTGGCGATTTAATTTTCCAGTTTTTAAATGAATCCAATAAAATGTTTTAATTCTTCTAAACCAGACTTCTGCCAGCTGAAACTGGACCCCAGCACGGCCTACAAGGAGCTGTACATCTCTGAAAACAGCAGGAAAGTCATCCGCACCAGGGAGCTGCAGCCCTATGGAGACAACTCGGAGAGGTTCGACAGTTTCGCCCAGGTGTTGTGCCGGGAGGCTCTGTCCGGAGGACGCTTCTACTGGGAGATCGAGTGGAGTGGGGAGTTCTCCATTGGCGTGGCCTACAAGAGCATCAGTCGCAAGGGCAAAGGCTCATTGTGTCTGCTGGGCTACAACGACAAATCCTGGAGCCTCCTGTGCTCTGACACGGGTTACTCTGCCTGGCACAACCGGGTGGACAAAGCCATCAATGCCCCCCACTCCCCCAGGATAGGCGTGTACCTGGACTACACTGCGGGCGTGCTGGCATTTTACAGCATAGGCAACACCATGACCCTCCTGCACAGGTTTGAGACCACATTTGTTGAGCCCCTCTATCCGGGCTTTGGAGTTGGAACCTCGGTCAAGATCTGCAATGTGAAGTGAACACCAACATTTGAGCTCTCAGTTTAATTATCATAAAATATTTTCTCATAATATACAGCAAAGCTTTTGGAATATATATTTTTACCATGTTCTGTTGAAACTGTACCAAACCACATTGATGAAGTTGTATTACCTATTTTTGAAGAAAATGTCCTTCCTAAATGTTTATATACTTTTTTTTTAATCTCACCACATATTGCATTTTACATTTTGTTGTCAAATCACAGTCATGATAGTTTTCTAAGACACTGAAATACATAATTAACTACATAATTACACAAGCACAACATAAAGAAAAGTATTATCCCTTTTAGCATCTGATAATAACTGCTGGATAATGTTATAACATGTCAGTATGTAATACATGTTTGAGAGAACAAAAGCTGTAAACCAAGAGTTGCACCATCATATTGTTAAACAACTATTACTTCCCTAATGGTTGTCAAGTGATGATGTTATTATAAGCACCGGTGAATGTAACCTGAGACAGCATGTGGTACATTGGCTTATGATGGGTCATTACAGTGTTGGCCAATACTATTGCATAACTGATTTCAAACATATTGCACTCTTATGATCGGTATGAGTAACACAGTCATGTTTATGTTGGCGCATTAACAGGTATTATTATGAGTTTAACACATCCAGAAGAGCATTTCATTGTCATTTCATTTTGTCATGTTTTGATATTATCTGAAAGTTGTCATATCAGTTGCTGAGAGTCCTTACAGTTTTGGGGTTTTTTTCACTTGAACTAACCCTTATTTAATTTTGTGTATGTTTACTTATGTAATGGACAACCAGAGTATAATTGTTATCAAGAAAATACTTGTTTTGTAACAAAATCATTCAGCGATAGTTCTAAATAAAGAGCTAAAGGAATGGAAATTTGTGTTTTTGAGATTATTTATGTATTTGTGCATTTAAAAAAATCAAAAACCAAATGGTGTTATATTTCTATTGGCTAATTAAATGTCTCATCAGATTAGGAATTATATGTTGAATGGAACCACTTATTTGATTTCTTATCATTTGTACTTTTGCTCAAATTCACTGGTATGTAGACAGCCATACCTCTGATCTGATCTGAACCAAATTACTGTTTTAACGCTGCACCAACACTGACAGTACTCATGGCTCCCTCTGTTGGTTGATTATACAAATTGAGATGAGATATCAATGTTATGACCACAGTCGCTGAGGGTAATGTATCCATTAAAATAAAGCTGCCAAATAACAACACTGCTCTGTTCTAACTGTATCTACATTGGTGCATCATGTACTGACAATATGGAATTATCCTTACATGCATTGAAAAAAGACCTTCTGATTTTTTGTAGCAGTGTCTTCCTTTACTTGTCCTAACAGCAGCTCATGCACATCACTTCACTATTACAATCTATCTTTGGGTATATAGTCAAGATCGCTTTTCTATTGCACAAACATGGCCAAGACAAGTGCAGATTCAAAGCAGTTACCGAGGAAGATACCGTGGATTGTGCAGCAGTGCACTGCGGCAGTGTTTTCTTTCTTCTTGTGTTTTCTCAGCAGAAGTTTCCACAGGAATGTTGGAGGAAAATCAGAGCTGTTACGGACACAAACAACAAAGGCATGAACAATGCCAAATGCTAAATGAAATCATTTGTTTTTTTTCCCCTACACAGAAGTGTCCCAGCTACATGCTACACTCTAAAATCATTCATAGTTCAATTTGCTGTATGCGCACATTTGTCAAATTCATTTGTAATTTACACTCATGTTTTATTAAAAAACAATGACTCAGAGAACAGTACTTTTTAAACAATAGATATCTGTTTATTGGTTCCCAGGATTCTTGCAGGAAGTTGAGCATACAACGCTCAAGAGAGAATAAAGTATGACAGTCCAAAATTCAGACATCGTAGCCGATGAGGCCTCCTTTGCCGATGCACTCTCCAATGTAGAACCACATCAACACTTCAGTGGCCACCAGTCCGTTCCGTACAGCATCCTGTGTAGAAACACAAATTTGATTGGGATTTGCTTCTGGAGAAGTGATTTAGCCACCAACGACTTTGTCTTCCTGTCACTGTTCTCCCTGTGGATTAATTTAAGCATGTTTTCATTTTGTGCAGCATAGACTTTGGCGGTGAAAACAGATGAATAATAGTGGATGTGGATATACATCATTGTTGTCGTTATCATTTGTGTTAAATTACTTTGCCAGGTTGGGAGACACAAAATAATTTTACAGTCCACAACACTTTGCGTGCAGGCCGATTAGAGCTTTAAGAAACATCTCACACCTAATTTTAACAACATGAGTATTCATTTGTTCCAACAGGTTACTTTGGCAGTGATGAAGAAGCAGTTTTGATTACACAACATCCATTAAATCACTCATCTAAAATGGTCTAAGCAATAGAACATTAAGGTAACGTCTGTTTACTGTGTGCTTGAATATGGTCACCTGAAGTGAAATAATAAAAATGTTGGAAGTTTTAAAAATCATTTTTTCACACAGAGGTCAAGCTAACTCCCCATGTAGAGAATTTCAGTTGATTTGCCCAGTTTTGTGAGCTGTGCTGCTGGGATCTTGATCTCTACCCTGTCCATAAACCTCACTGTGAACAGTTTATTTAGATAGAGGACATCTAAAATAAGTTAGAAAACTGTTCTCATAGAGGTCTGAGTGGAAATGTTTATTCAAATAAAATTTCCAATGCAGATTTTAAATTTTTTATTTTATTTAATTTTTTTTTTTTTTTTAGCATCAGACTGAACCCAAAAATAAAACTTCCATTCAATTTTGCACGGCAAGATTGTGCCAAGACAACAGAGGAATATGTTAATTGTCATGTGAGTGAACATTTACAATTGAAGAAATTATTCTGGTCAACAGTTTGCCATATGCCATATGTTTCCTATTCTATCAGGTTCAGGTTCTATCAGAGAGTCTCCACTTTACATCATTTTGCTTTGTCAACTGCTGTAAGAGATGAGCCTTAGGAACCAGATCTAGAATCAGGATGGGACACAATTGACAATCTAGATGCGTGTATAGGTAATTTCTAATTACAAGTAATCATATGATATTTTTTGAATCAATCAGTGGACAGTGACAGAAGTTCACTTGAGTCTTTCAAACAATGACACACTCACCCTCACTGTGGTTTGACCGAGGCGTCCTGACTGGGCAGCCTTGATGAGGTTTGTAGCTCCCTCAATGGCCTTGGGGATCTCAGCAGGGGAAGGGGGGACGAGTTCAACACGGGCATAGTGCCAGAAGGTTGCTAACCGAGGTTTGGAGTAGGTGACAGCGGCTGTGGGAGAAGAAATATTGCAATTATGAGTCTGGTGCAACGTTGATTTGCTCCGGCTAAAGATAGCTTTGAGCTGCCGAGCTCCCCTGCACGCTGATTGGTAGCTTTAGCCACACAGCTAAATGGTTTGTGCACAGTGAGTGTAAACAATGCAAATTACTGCGATTAGATAGCAGAGAATGCAGTTTAATGAAAGACAAAAGCAACATGAATTCCCAATTCAGTGATTTCTGCGGCAAGTAGCATTAGCTGGATACATTCACTTCATTCAATTTATAGCAGGGTCTCGGTGCAATTGACAGCGGTGGCCTGGCCCCGTCTAGTCAATAAAAATATACTGCCCGCTATGATTCTGCTCCCGTTATTGGATACACAGTATACACAGCAAATTAACTTACCGCCGACCAGTGTAGGTACTTTAGCGACGAGTTTTTGCACAGCTTGTGCCATGTTGACGTCTTTGTCGATGCTAACCGCTCCCCCGGTTCTTGCTAGCCGACTGAATGTCACCTCCAGGCCAAGGACCCGCGACTCTCTGCAACTGACCAACCAAGTGCCTGTACAGAAAGAGTCTGCGAGCCGACTTCTTCTTTTAATATTTATAAGCGGTTGAGAAATAACAAGAAGGCGCATTACCGCCACCATCTGGCATGGATGATGCTCAGAAATTTCTATTATTGGCAGTATTCACAATATTCATGAAAAAGGTTAGTCTCCGCGCCTCATCCATTTCTCTTTTACAGTCAGCATGACTACCCCTACATTGGTTCTTTACAGTTTTTGGCGCAATAGGATCTCACGTCCATATTTACCGCATATCCCTAAATGATGTCAAAAAAAAGCATCCCACTTGGGATTTTATAACAAAAACCTGCTAGGGTTTCATAACAAAATCTCAGTAGATAAACAATGTGATCCAAAAATACTCTTAAAATGCAACACTTGTTAATGAACACCTTTCTCTGTCACTACTCACACAGTATTAAAAACATGAAATCTACTGCATTAACCATATTGGCTTTTATGCTTCATCAACAACGCACCTTTACTGGGACTCGCCTGTTAAGTGTGAAACATATTGCGTCTGTCCAATTGGCTTAATTCCGTATTTAAAGTTCACTAATTAAAGTCAATGTGACCACTAGAGGGTGCAGTGAATCATATTGGGTGTTTCATTGACAGTACAAAAAAAAAAAAAAAAAAAATATATATATGCTTGTCTTCCTAAGAAGATATATATATATATATATAAAGTTTTGTTTAATGGTTCATTATTTATTTCACCTAAGAGAATGGGGTATCTATCAGATTACATCTCAGCTAACATCTTGATTACACTAAAAATGGCGTACAATAAAACAAAGAATTTTTTCCATCACTAAAATAATTGCTGTAAACTACATTCTCAATATACTGCAAGAACAAACATTTTCTATATAATTTATTTAATGTAATACATAAAACACATAGACATGACCCTTTACTCACATTCAATACAATTAAATTAACACATTTTAATATAACATTAAAAGGCCAGACCTATTTATCACCCATACTTTGCGTTGGTGTTGATCCAAAACCATTAACAATAACAAATTTAGTTTATAAAGAATATGGTCCTTTAACAGTCCTTGGAGCATATTATTTATTGCACATACAATTGTGTATACTGAGATTATGTGGAAATTGTTGTATAAGACTGACTGTTCCACATCTCTAGATTTATAATACTGACCAAAGGACATTTTAAACATTACAATTTGTTTCTCTGTGGTTTGTAAAACTGACACTGTTACAGTTTCATTTAGCGTGTCTTATCTCTCTAATCATATGGATTGTTTTGGGAAACCCACGATGTCTGACAAGTTTTTCTTTTTCAGCTCAGTTTGAAGTCTCTTCCGCATATAGCTTTTCTTTTTTTGCTCACAAAGATGAAATCTCATATTTGTCTTCCTCCTGCAAACATACAGAGAAGAATGGATGGTAAATATTATGACCGCCGATCAGTTGTTAACATGTAAATAGATTATGTCATAGATGTAAACTTTTAAAGCACTTTTTACCTCTTCGTCAGTGATATCTCCACTAGGTGGATCAGTCTGTTTCAACTTGTTGTTTCCAGTCTTATCCGTGACTACTAAAGAAAGAAAATGCCCCCCATCCTTCACGAGCATAATTACATCTTCCAGATATTTCTCCTCCACATTTTGTCCATTGACTTCCATCACCACATCACCCACAAGTAATCCTGCACTCTGCCCAGGGCCTCCAAAAGCCACCTACAGGAAAATATTGCATTACCTAACACAATATTTGACAAAAATAACATTTTGACTCGTTCTCTTTCTACCTCAGTATCAAGGTGACACATGACATACAGAACACAGAATTCAGAACTTTATCCCCACCTGGCTGATGAATGTCCCAGGACTATGTGGCACACAACTAAGGTTAAAACCAAACCCCAAAGGGCCTTTTCGAAGAGAACAGTGTCTGGGTTTGCAAGAGCTATCCATCTCGTTTTGTGGTGACTCCTCTACTGCAGAGGCTGGTGTGCTGCTCTCCTGTTTTCTCTCTTCTGAACCATCCTCACAGAAGAGAAGGGGCGATAGGCCCAACTTGCAGAAGCAAAATGTAAAAGATAATCAAAAACACCGACCCTTATCTGAATATGAATTATGTTCAGAGATTGCTTCCAAATACATTTCTGATGGTTTACTCTTCATTTCCACTTGTGCTGCTCACCTGGGTGTAAAACTCCAGCCCCTGGGGAGTGATGGTGGTCAGGGAGACCTTCTGTCCACTCAGTCTCACTCGGTCCACAATCTCCTCATGAGTCAGCGACTCCACTGACTCTCCATTGACCTCCAGCAGCAGCTCACCATCCCGCATACCTGCCTTCTCTGCTGGACTGCCACTGTCCATCTCACGCAGGACATGAACTGTCATTGACACATGAAAACATATGCAAGTAAAAGAGTGAAGTCCAGCACAGATCTCTATGGGTTTTGAGCTCTTTTCGTGATCTCACATGTGCGTCCCGATGGCGCCTTCTCCAACCGAAGCAGGAAGCCATAGCCCCCAGGTCCGCAGACCAGGTTGAGCTTTCTGGCTCTGTGAGGCAGGTTATGTGGAACAGCAATGGTGGGCAGGATGGGCATCCTCTCTCGCATGTAGTTCTTCTCACTCTCACTGTCGATCACTAGGATGGTGATGTGATCGCCACATTTTTTCATCTGCAGCAAAACATTATCACTGCTAGACAAAGGTACATGTGCTTATTGCAGCTTATAATTTGCGTTTATCCATTATTAGAAATATCATTTGCAAACCATCTAAGTTTAATAACCAGTTTCATTGTTAGTTACTTTTTTAATGTTGATGTGAAAAACAGGCTGATTTCATACCATCCTGCTGAGTGCAGAGTGTGTGAGATCGGACACTGTTGCTCCGTTCATCCACACCAGTTGATCTCCCTTACACACTCCAGCCTCTTCAGCTGCACCTCCTTTAACCAGGCTCACAGAGAAGCGACCCCTCTCTCCTACAGAACCAAAACAGGAGGATCAACTGCATAACACTGCAGCTTAACATCTCTCCGACAGACATCTAATCTGGAACCATGTGATTACCAGGATTAGAGTTACCTTCCACGGGTGTGAAGTTGATGCCCAGACCTGACACAGGATCCCTAGTGATGTGGCAGAGTCTTGGTGGTTTGCAGCCCTCACCCTTGTGTCCTGCGACCAGAGTTTGGAGATTCTGACCTTGGGACACAGCCTGCTCATACTGCTCTCCGTCCAACACTAATAAACATAACTGGTGTCCACTTAGCTTAATCTTCCTGGCCACCTGACCCGTAAAAAGGGAAACAGTAGTTCCAGTTAGAATCCCATCAGTCCTTCAGAGGGTCTTCTGTCAGATTAATCACATTCATCTTACCTCAGGATGTGGAATATCATCAACGAAGCAGTTGTTGACTTCCAGAAGCCTGTTTCCATCTTTAAGGCCACTGCGTGCTGCCACCCCTCCTGACACTACATTTCTGATGATGTGACCATGGTTTCCCTTCTCCACCCGCAGATGGAAGCCATAGGACTCCCCCTCATCTCGTTTAAGAACACACAGGCGTGGGCTTGGTCTTGATACAGAGTCTGAGCAGAAAGAAACAGACGAGTGCTGTTGTGCCTTCTCAGAGTAGAGTTTCCTTGGGTTTGACATGCACATCATAATTAGAAATTTGCATGCAAGATACCTGCGTCATCTGTAATGACCATCACTGGGTTATCTATTCCCTCTTTAGGATTAAATGTAAATTTCCTGCAAAAAAAGAGATGAGAAACATGTGGCTTAGGTTTTCTGTTAAAATCTTTGATAAGATAAATGCACAATACTATGTTTTTCTTCTATTTGTGAGCCTCTGAACTTTAAGTTTTAACAAATAGGTCACTACTACACTACCATGTGCAGTAAAACTGCCTGATTTGTTTTTCAAAATTTCAAATGCATTGAAATTATTAGCTCAGATTTGTTGCACAACCTCACCTTTCATTATCAACAGAACAACTGCATTTATCTGTGTACTGCAGGCGTTATCTCCAGTCTTGAAGATTAGTATGATCCAAAAGTCAACATGCTGAGCCAATGACATTTTTTTTCCAGTTAAGCTATATCCAAAACAGAAATGTAATATAGATTTGGGGATATATGAATGCGGTGATTCTGATTTCCAGACTCAATGTCCACTTGTGTTGTGTCCGATCATCTGAACATTATTTTCATTAGAATTAGCAAACTAATCCTCAAACTGAGCTTTTAATAAAATATTAAAGTTATGTCAAAATTAATAAATGTAAGTGTAAACATTTAAATAAAGAGCAGACTTACTCTGTCAGCCCTACGACTTCCACCAGACCTTGAAAAAAAGAGGATCATCTCAGTTTAGTCGCTTTAACAGCTTAAAAAGCATGTAGCAAAATTCAATTTATACACACTTCCAACTATATTTACCTCATAAACCAAAATGTGAGATAGTTTCATACTCAAGTTCAATGACCATTTATTCCAAACACCCAAGATTCAATTTTTCATTACAAAACACAATTCAGACATTATAGGTAACCGCCAATCACATCATGATATACTCTCCAAACTTACTGCTCTGTGAATGTCTCCGTGGTTCTGCTTACTTAACAGCGGAACATCAGTTTGACAGTAAGACTTGTTTTTACTCTACCTAGATGACATATCTGCTGACCGTAACTATCTGCTGAGGCACCATAAAACAGGGCATGACTTTTATGTCAGTATCTTTAGTCTTTGTCCTCTCTGAAAGGGGAGGACATAGAAAACCTTAAAGCTGCAAATGCTGAATATGTAACTGATAAAAATAACAGAAGCTGGCAGGATCTGGAACTTTATCTGATATTTTGTCTGAGAAATATACACTTGCACACAAGTATTCAAAAATGTATCTAGTACACAGTGGAGTTTCCATGTGGCACAGCTTTGCCATTGTGCACTGAGCAAGCTTCACTGAAGTGCCAGAACAATGTGCATGAGTGTCACTGTTTTTTACTGTCCAGATTCATTGCAGTTAGCTACGGATTACAACCCTTCTTACAGCAAGTTGCAAGTATCATGCAAGTATAAAATTTGTGCTCACTTACTACTTAGTTCGGTGTATCTAAATTTGCTTTTCAGTCTCCCATGGGATTAATCATAATGTATTCATTGGATTGACTCTGATTGGTTGCCCCCCTATGGTCTGCCTGTTCTTGTTTTGGATACAACTTTATCCAGTTTCTGCGAAGTGTTAGAGCTGAGAAAGCCCCTGTTGGTTTAGAATAAGTTGACTTCTGACACTTTCCCTTTGTTCTGATCCCATGTTTCCCAGTCTCTCAATGCTACAAAGCAATTAAACCCGAGGCACAGCCATATTTATAATACCTGAGCTTGCTGCCAGTTTAGTTTCTTGAGAAAACCTTTCATGCATAGATCGAATCAGCCTGTCATTGGAGTCATCTGAACTCATGTCCTAAAATTCACGGGAATCTGACCTTATGTACAAACTTGTTAACTTGGTCGATGCTAAAAATATATTTAAATTTAATCATTAACCTGGCGAATCTAAAAAACACTTTCTCTTCTTTTTAAATGTGTCTGAAACATCAAAGTTTCTGATGATTTCCTGTTTTTTTTGCACCCTACAGATATTTTCACACTCAGTTTTGAGAATGAGAGGGTCACAAAATACAAATATTTTGCTGTCTGGTCTGATAAGAAATTCATACTGAAATATTGCTTAAAAAGGCCTTGCTGAGAACCTGTGACTGAAGCTTGGCTCAGATTTGGATAGGGAGATATCAACATGCTGCAGGCCCCTAGACACCATTTACCACTCTGCACTCAGGTTCATTACTGACGATGATTATATCACTCACCACTGCAATCAGAATGATAAGTTGACTGGCCTTCCCTGTCTGAGAGGAGAAATAACTAGGGGTACTTATTTATCTCATCCTTGGTGCTCTGGCTCTATGGCCTGTACTTAGCCTCCTCCTGTAATTGGTTGATGCTCCAGCCTTGAACCAGAATTGATCCAGCAAAAACTTGCCTTTGCTGTCAGTGCAATGATCTAATAGAATAATCTGCAACATCTCCAAACAACCAAAACACTTCTACCCTTCTGTCTGCCCTTGTTATTTCTGTGTATTATGTGTCTCACTGTCCTCTACACTGCTTATCTGTTTGGTTCCTAATGTCACTGACACAGAGTCCTTATTTTTCCGATGCAGTGTGAAATAAAAACAAACTCTTATGATAACCTAACACTCTCCCTATCTCTCTGCTCCCATCTCTCACATCACAGCTACATGGCTAAGCAGCCCCTCTACTGAATAGCTTATTCCACAGGCACTCCAGTGCAGCTAATGGCTCACTGTTTGCTTTTCCCCACCATAAACCTTCATTTCAATGTTCTAGAGCATTGTGACCCCCCGATAGACACACAAAGACAAGCTGCTGAAGGTTAAATGGGTCCATGCTTTGAAACATTCTTACTTTATAAAGAGGAGACTTTTGAGTTTTGATTGACGAGCACAATTAGGATATATAATATGTTTTAAATCCTAGGAGCAGTATTCAAGTGGATATAATTGAATTTGTTTTAACATTCAAAGGCACAGAAATCCAACCACCCATTTAAAATCAACATTTGAACAAATATGATGGTTGTTAACACTGTGTGCGCCACATCTGCGGCGAATGCAGAACAGCAGAATATACAGATATCACTGGGATTAAAAATATCATCAAAATACCTTTTTAAATACAGAAATACACAAAAAGACACAAATGAGACAGCTCTTATAGGATAGCTGGAAAATAAAGATTAGGATATTTAGAAAGGTGAGTGTTTTACCTGTAGCTGATCTCATGCTGTGTCTCTTTCCCATCAGGTCAGCAGTCGACCACACACACGGATGGAAGAGTGGGAGCGCTTTATGTCCAAACATTTATTCTGACCACAGACAGGCTCCTCCCTTTGAGGGACACCAGGATTAATGTTTAATCTATGTGTGAAACTTTGAGCACACGTATCTACATCTATGCCACACTGTGCCGCGGACTGACCATACTGAGAACAACAAGATTGTTTCCCACTATTTTGTCTCAGTTAATGACTTACATCTTGTTATTCTGGAATAATTTGTGCATGGTCGCATTTTATATCTGTGCCCGTTCCCATGAGAATCACATCCAGGGCTGACGCTCAGTGCCAAGGCCAAAGCTCAGTGACAAGTTGCACAAACAGACCAACATTCCAGTAAAAGCAACAGAGTAGTGGTTTACAGTTCAGCTGGCGGTGCAGCAAAAGAAATGGTGCTCATGATGCTGATTAACTGGAAGTTCAGAGAAAATGACGATGATGAGCAATCAAAGCATTATTACTGGTCACATCTATTTCACGTGAAGGCTTCCAGGAAGCCGTGCAACACAACAAGAGATCCAGTATTAGTGAGATGAGGCTATTAACTGAATTGATGTTTTCATCATTTTACGTCATATGTGTCTGACATATTTTAGCAAAACTGAATGTGATGCTCTTTGTCAGCAGTCAGCTCTCATATTTCTTTGGATGCAATGTAACAGGGGAAATAAATGTCACGGTGAAGTGACGATCTCCTGCATTTTTAGTGTTCATATGAGCTCCTGGTTTCAGAAATGATCGTGAGTCAAGACAATTAACTCCATGATGCTTTTCTAGGTGCTGAAACAGTTTAAAAACAGTTTAAACAATAAACAGTATTAAATGATACAGTATGCGTTAATTATGAACTGATATTCCTGGTATTAAAAAACCTCTTTAACATGCAAACTGAAAACATGCTTCAGATTTTAGACGATTACTAATGAAAGGTGTCACGAACCAAAACAGGTAACTGCACGTGGATGTGGCATGACCTCTCACCTACTATTGTGTCTCCCATTAACTCAGGCAGTGTGTCTGTTTCACCACAAAAGTAAGGAGAGATAATTCTTTTAACTCAGTCACTAGGGGAAAAAAGCACCCTTTTAGGTATGTTTACTTTCTGTGGTATTCCACCCGGTGCTGTCAGTGTGTGATTGTGCATGTCTGTGCGTGAGTGCACATAGGTCAACATGTAATAGCTCCAAAACAAGCACAAGACAGTATCATAATGCACAATTTGACTCTTTGACTCTTTAATTGTTCTTCAGGCTATGAATCTGATGACAGTATATGGCCCAGAGAAGAAAAACCTTTATTATTATCATTATTAATATTCAAATAACAAGTTATTTTAGATTGTGTTTAATCATGCACCTCTGATGGGAACATTTAGTTGTTGAATAATTAATGACATGTGGTTCCTCCAGGCAGTTAAACATTTTTGAGGGGAGAGCACGCCGCAGTTCAGGATAAACTAGATACGCTTGGATGGAGTCAGACTAGAACTGCAACATTTGTAGGTGGTAGGTATTTAGCCGCTGCTGGGGCAGCACATTGTGCTTAGTTTTTGGTTTCAAAGTAGAAGAGAGAATATTGCTGGTGGACAAGGTACCAAGTGACACCCTCTTCAAGAACATTGTCCTAGAGGTTCAATACGTGACTCTGCTGCACATCCAGAAAACTCTGCTGCCAACAATGTCTAGTTGAAGCCACAGTCCACTAGATGGCAACAAAATCCAAATAAAATATGTCTGCACTGACAACAGTTATACATTTTTACTGAAATAACAGGGTTTCGAGTCAAAACAAAAGAAAACTGTGTTTGTCGTTATTTTATTATATTATAACATTTGGGACAAGTTTAGTCAATTAAAAGCTATAAAAGAGGTCTTTAGGATGTATATTGTGGAGCACTGTATTGAATCTTGGTTTTTAGTGCAGTGAGGGGAGCTGAGTTGAACCCAAGTGCAAAGGCAGCAAAGATACAAACTTTTGGCAGTTCACCATTCAGATCTTACATCTTAATTATTTGATGTTAAAGGGCAGATATAGATATTTTTAGTCACTGACAATGCATTCTTCCTCTTGCTTGCAAGGTGCAAAGGCCTGCACACAGTCAATTAATAACTTCACCTCCACTGTCGTTCAAAGGTTAGGCTGCTGTATAGTGTGTGGAAATGAATTGAAAATATGGCCACTCAAGAAGATTTGTGCAAGCATGTGGATTATAATTCACCTTGGCACGTAGGCACACAATGAAAAGGGGAGTCTAATGAACTTGAACCTGCTAAATGACCAAAAAGAAAGACAACAGTGTAAAGTGAAAGTGTTTGTGTTTAAATAATGTTTTTGTGATGACATTCTGCTAACCTCTAAAGCTGAGCAGGAGAATGATATAGAGATAGGACAAGGAAAGAGAAGTAAGACAAAGAGAGAGGGGGAGAGAACAGAGGAGCCAGTAGGCCTTCTGTGAGACTTTCAGCTCTTTGGATCCAAGTGTCAGTCCAGCTCAGTCACTCCGGATGGGATCCTCCCCACCACAGGGAGACAGAGAGCTCCCATCTGTGCCAAATCCTTGCCAAAGCACTGAAGTATACCAATGGTCATAAATCTGCAAAGAAGACAGTTACCCTTTTGTAAATATGATCTCATTTGCTGCACCTATCACAAGTCCAAGTAAGGCTGCTCTTCTGTGCACATCACTCGACTCCTTGCTGAGCTGCAGGAGACAAGATACATTAAATAGAGATGCTGATTTCTTGTCAGAGAGTCTATAAGGAAAGACAAGGGCAAATGCTGCAGAACTACCCCAGTGCTGCCCTTCGTTTTAAATGAAGCCTGAGGCTAATCTCAGCCTCAGCCGGCCTGTGTGCCATCCTTGCAGTGAGTCCAAAGGCCACTCTTTTATCGTGACACACATGGCTTCTGTGTTAGTGTCTGTGTCTTGCGTTTCCTCTGACTGTGAATCCATGGCAACAGCAGAGTGAATGGTCTATTCAGGACACCCCTCTCTACACCCTCTGCCTCTGAAACTATAGATCAGCAAATAAACTGCATAGATGGATTGGTCCAGGTATATTAGATTTATTCCCTGGTGGGAAACAAAAAATAAATGAAAAATATGGAAATGGGTGTTTACGCACCATGCAATGGTAAGTTATCTCAGAATTAATTTCTGAAAATCATTCATATATGCTCTGGAGTGCAAGAACAACCCTTTGGCTATTGATTCAGGGCAGCTTGCTCCGGAATGATGATGATACCAAAATGTAGATTTAGAGGCTTTATTCATTAATCTGGTGCAAAGAACAGATATTTGTGATACAGTAAGTGATCTTTTTAGACATAGCATCCGCTAAAAAGCACTGGTGGAAGATGTCTTGTAAGTTTTAAATGAAATGTTTAGCACTCTGGATTTATTGAAAATGAATATATAATGTTGCAGACTGATGATGCAGAAAACATTTCTGTAAATTATATACCCCACCGCCATCACTTCCTCTTAACATGTGATTGTGAAATATTTCAGCCTATGAGTGTGTGTGTGTTTCCAGTAACTTTGGCAAGAGGAGCCTTCTGGATGTATCACAGTCCAGATGTTGTCTGGTAGGACTGCATTGCCTGTGGGACAAGTCATTACTATGACACCACAGAAAATAGCAAACAACATTGTAGTGAATTTCATATTGATTTTTATGCCTCTTTAAAAACATTCAGTTTATGTTTCTGAAACTTCATTTGTTGTCTGTAATTCATTGTCACTCTGTAATGTCATTCATCCTCAGAAACCTGACTGAAATGCCGCTAAGCGCCGCTAAGAGTAGTCCTAATCCAATCTCTTATTTGGCTATAATCTCTAAACCACTGGCATAATAAAAAGTAAGAAGAATTTGCAACCTGATTCGCAGTCTTACTCTATCATACATCCCCCCACCTTTTAGACGACGAACAGTAATGTTCCACAGAAAGATTTGGGGATCTTACTTCCCCCCAAGCATCCTCATGTGTGACAAATACTATTTACTAATTCTCCTGCAACCATTATTTCTTCAGAAACAATAATTGCTGGTTCAGCAAAACGACCACTCTGCTGAAGGGTCAGCTCATTTGAGGGACAGCTTTCCCAACATGAAGTTTTACATTGAGCAATTAGGTAACATCCTCTGCCAACAGAAATTGTGGATGTAAAAAAGGGAAATGATCACTTGAGTGCACACCCCACCCAACACATATTGCACGATTGTGAGTAAAAACACAAAAAATATACATAGAAGACTACAGCTAACAGACGTTGATGAAGATGTCACTATTTTACAGCCGGTAACTTTTATTTCTCTGGTTGGCTTGAGAAAATGACATGATCAGACACTTATTTCCTTAGATATCCAGTCACAGTGGGTGTCTTCTTATTTATTTCTGCCACTGACAAAGTTGCAGTGGATGCTAGTATACAGTTTATAGTGGTATGCTATCTCACACATCCTGCATGCACATGTTCATGCACATATAAAAGGTCTGTCATTGACATTTTGTATGCAAGACCATCAGTGTAGGTGAAAGTTCATTCCATATTAAAGTGTAAATATTTTACAGAAATATCCAACAAAAGCCAAATAAATCAACACTTTAAAAAATAATAGAAAAGAACATGAGGCATACTGACTGTGAACAGATGAAACTGTTAAAGATAACCTTAGTTAAATACAAATAATAGTTTGTAATAATAATTTGAATAGATGGTTTTTGTGTGCAAGGAAAAGTTTAATGTCTGGATTGAGTTCAGAGGGTTCTGATTGGCTGAGAGGAACAAGTGTACAACACGTAGCACTGACGTTAATTTACAAAGACGAATGATGTGGCAAAAATCAAAGGGCGAATTGAAAGAAGTAGTTCCCTTTTTACATTTGTTACTGAATATTTTTATGTTTAAGTCTTGTGTCGCTACTTGTTATTTCAAAGAAAATATGAAACACTGCAATTTACCAATAATATGGTTATTCTATACCCCATAATACACTTTTAAAAAAGTGAGACCGCGTATTCATCCGCCTTATTGAGTGCACTTCCATTTCCGGGATGTTTTCTCTGCTGACCAACCTCCACCGCCATTGCAGGTCCAGGGAGTCGGTGTAGTGGCAGTCAGCCGTTAGCCAAGGGAAGCCCTCAAGGAAACAGTTTAGGGACAAATATAAAAAAGTACCATCACACCGACAGCACGTTTTATACAAGGCTTACAACGAATTCATTTGGACTGTAGAATAGAGGCTCCCTGGCTGTCCGGCTAGGATCTGAGAGAAGAAGCCGTAGTTTGTTAGCATTAGTAGAAACCGGAGGAGAGTGAGAGAGGAACCGCCATGGCTCAGATCCTACCCATTCGCTTTCAGGAGCACCTGCAGGTACGTGGATGAATGGACGGTTAAGTTGTTTGGTTAAGTTTCTCTTTCAGTTGCAATCCCTACGAAATTCTCTCTGACTCCAGAGACTTTTCAAACACAAGTTAGGGATGGCTAACAAGCTAAGTTAGCTTCACGAGCTATGCTAACTAGCTTGGCAGGGTGGATGACGTTTATCTTAGTTAGCATCTAGCCTCGTTGCTAACACTTTGACTAGCCACCCTTGTTCGTAATACAGTTGAATGACGAAAATTCGACCCACATAAACAGAGTATATCCGCGCTGCTGTTAGGTTGTATTTAGAAATGTTGTGTTAACTTTACAGTTTCCTATGTTATGACGACCATGAAGACTTTCACAAATAAAGTATTCGTTTTCTTGAGTTACCGCTGCTACCGTTACAGTACATATAGTTACTGTCACTGCTGCTATAAGAGTAATAGTTAAAATAAAGACAAATTTTATAGTAATTCATTATCTTACTATCTGTAAGACATGGTGGAATCGGGCTAATTATGCACACCACCTGCTATCGCATAGTAACGTGACAGCTGAATGGAAAGTAAAAATATGTATAGTTATACTATTACATATCACTTATTTGTATGCATGTTGACAAGTTTTAAAATATGCATCCTCCTGTAGCTTTGAAAGTAATTATCCGACCTCAGGAGGACATCACGTTGGCTGGTTGTAGAAATGGTCATGTGGTGTGTTGGCTTCTCTGATAGATATCCGACTACTCATGTTGAATGACTTTGCCGAAGTTGGCTGCGGTGCAGCCAGTCGGTGAGAATGACTTCTGCTTCTGTGGAATTCTTTTTCTGTTGTCTGTGAGGCCAGCTCTACTTTTAATAATGCAGTAATGAAGCTGGTATGATATATTTTTGTGATCTGTGTTTGATTACAGATTGCACTATGTACTGTCTGGACTGTACTTGCTTCAATGGCCACACCTTTACTGTAACCCCAATCAGACTACCAGTAGGTCAGGTTGAGGAAGTGGAAACATAAATGGCTCCCCAAGCTTATAGATTCAGTTGGGATGGCCGACGTTCAAGATGCAATGAATAAATTATAGCGACTTTAGGTGTTTCAGTTTCAGAGAAATGTGACCTGTCTACATCCAGGCTTGAGGAAAATCATTTGTGTATTCAATCCTTATTTGTTTTGTAGCCTTGTCCAAACACACAAAGCTTTGGGCCTCACAACCCCAGAAAACTGATGATTTTGGGCTTAAATGTAGACAATTTAGTTGTGACCCAGAGTTTTGTTGTTTCTTTAGTTTGCTTTCTTTACAAAGAGGTGTTATCTCTGCCTATGATAAGTGTTTTTGACACTAACCCCTCAAGGGAGGTCAGAGGTCATGGTCAGAGGTCATGGTCAATACCACTGGTCTTGATTGTCACTTTCATTATCTTTTTTAGTGACTGTTAAACAAATTATTTGAACTCAGGCCTTCTGTCCTAAGGTCATCTGCTTCTCCAAAACTTCTACTGTTGCTACAGGTGTCATGAGAATAATGAGTATGATGCTCTTGTTGCATAAAGCAGGTGTATTCTGTCCTCAGATTTAGTCTTTTTTTTGTCCTTTTTGTTTGATCTTGATGATGATTTTAAAAAAAGAATTGTTTAGGAACATCACCAAGATCACAGTGTAGCACAGCACACTGTGTAATTGTCACCTTACTTTAGGTGATAGCAGTTGATGTGTTAATACGTAGGCCATCACAAGAGGTTGTATGGAGACTGAACTTCACAAAGCTGTGCAAAGGTCTTTTGTTCATACAGTTACAGGGAAATTATTATGGATGGATTTTTGACTCTTTTGTTAAGTCCTCTTGATTGCAGGAGTGGGAGTGAAAAGAGCAATACAGGAGTGCTGAATCACTGTGGATTAAAATTGAACTAATACTTACAATCATGCATTCACTCTACATTCTTGCACGAACTTATACTGGTAGATTTTGATGTTGATATGATTATCATATCATATGATTTCGATGTCGATATGGTTAACTTGTGTGCATCTTTTGCATAATAATATAATAACTAGTTTTATTCTGATTACTTACTGTGCCCCACTGTTGTTCTCAGTGATATAACCTGTCAGTCTCTGACTGAAGTGTGCTTTCTCTGATTTGTGTCACTGGCACAGCACAAGGTCATTTTGTGTGACTAATCAACTCCCAAAGGATCTCCAGCAACTATCACTAATGCATGACCTGCATATGCTGTTTCATGCATGTTTCACAGCATGCATCACTTGAGCAGATCATGCAGAATGTTAGACCTGGATAATGCGACCTTGAACCTATATCAGAATAAATTGCCACAGCTACCTCAATAATTACAAACACATTTCCTTTTGTCTCATTGGCTCATATCTGATTGGTTTGTGTTAAAGAGCCTCTCAATTAATCTTGTTGGCTGTGACTTTGTCAGGTGCTATCAAAATGCTCCTCAAAAGAGCACCCAGACAGCAGGGGGAGGCTCTCTAAGCTTATTGGTACAAAATTACCTGATCCTTACATGCATGACACTTTTACTGAAAGCTTAACTCACTGGATTACTGTGATTTTGTCACAGAATAGAATACAATTTGGCTGAGACGTTAAAACACACACACACACACACACACACACACACACAGAGTAGCTCTTGTAGCTGTCCATCTGTGATTGTGTATGTTCACAGAGACATATCTATGGGTTACTGTCTCTGCTGATAATGGGAGTTTGACATGGTAAAATTGTGATAAAACTTTCCTATCAAGAGGTGATACTTCTCAGTTTGGTAATTAGCTAATGCTAATCAATCATCAATCAATCGACTAACATTGCATACGTTCATGAGTCACACATTGCATATTTCTGTAGGATTTAGATTTTTCTGGACCTAGTGTAGGCAGCTGATATACAAAGCCTGCTGTAGATTGACTGCAGCAGCGTAATAGTAAGTATTCACCTCAGTCACTGCTCGCTCTTTTTGTCTCCCTCCCTGCCCCACAAACTTTGCAATTGCATGTCTTGTCATCCGCTCAACTTGCATAGCTTGCATTTTTATATATCATCCATTTATATGGTGTAGCATTGACTCCAGTTAAAGCACTTTAATCACAAGTAAAATACTCTTAAAGCAAGGCTACTTATGCTAGCAGACAGAAAATATATAAAGTTCAAAGAATGAATGAATAACTGATGTTCAAATACCAAAAACAGCATCTGCAGCCCAAGCCGGCAACCTGTATCAATTTAAAGCTGGTCCTCAATACCCATCCCTACCTGGGAGTCTCTGTAATCATAAAATACAGCTCTTGGGTTAATGTAATGGCAACATGATCCCCATCCTGTGTTGACAAAAGAGTTGCTGGAAAATAGCATTTAAAGTTGGTTTAGACAAGCCAAGTTTCTTTTCTGTGGAGGGAAAAGCAAAAGCTTATGAAACGGTGTGTGAATCCAACACAATATTTCCAATACAAATCCCTAATGACATGTTACCATTTACTCTCTCTGCACACATGAATGTTTTGTAAGGATACACAGTAATCTATAATGTTTACATAAGATGTCATCGGTTAACTCCTAAGCCTAAACCAAAAACACCCAACAAGTAGATTTTTATTGAATTTATAGTGTATAGTTAATGGGTGTGTCACTAATTATTTATTCATTATTTAGACATATGGGCTGTCATAAAGCCTACAGAGTGCTGATATGAAGTTAAAAATGAGGTTGGTTGGTAGGAACATTCATTCAGGTAATGTTGTGTAGTTTTAAATTAGACTGGTCTGAGAAAGATTCAGTTCCCTGAATATTCTGAAAACATGGGACATGAAATCTGGCAGTGTTGACACTATACGCATATAAATCAGATTTGTGATTTCAGTGACGTTTCAGAGTAAATATAACTAGCACATACCTAATTGTAGGTAGTAATTGCTTTTTGCCTGGTAGCAAGGGCAAGCCATGCTCTTTTAAATATCACCTTACAAGGTTTGCATGCTGCACTTTGAACCGTGCTGGTAACTGACCAGCTGACATCCCGTGACAGACTGAGGATACAGATCTGCTGAACACTTGACATTCTGCAGCACTGCGTACATGTAAGATAAAGTGTGCCTTTAGTGGAAAAGGAAACAGCAGTCCCAAAACCACCTCAGCAGAACTGGGCTGGTAGGGAGATGGATGGGGTCCAGAAAGACATGCATTCCATCCTTCGACCGCCCCCTTTTATCTAACAGCAAAGGCAGCCCTCTTGCTCCTCACCCCTGGGCTGGTCACATGTCCCACCAGTGTCACATGGTAGTGGAGGAGGCAGAACTAGGCAGGCCTGTTGTTTCAGTCCTGTTAGACAATGGGTCCCTAGTTTCCTGTTGTGGAGCACTGCAATGAAGTGCTGCAAGCCTCAGCACATTACATAGTACATCCTTCCCTGCCCTGCCTTGAACTTAACATGTGTGGGACACACAGGGCTTTTTTTCTGCTGAGCAAGATGCTGCTTTCCTTTGAAGGAAGAGCACACTGGTTAAATCAACAGATGGGACTTCATTCGGGTCATTAGGAATAGTTTAAATCTATAGGCTCATTCCTTATCTTTCTAATATTCAGTTACAACTGTTAGCTCAATGTCATGGCTTTGTGTGGGACTTTACTCAGTTTGACTGGAGACTACATTGGGTTCTATGACCCAGAGGCTGTTTGCTATGAATCAGCTCACATGAGCAGAAAACATGAAGATGTTGGGTTAGAGTTGCAAAAAAAAAAGTAATGATTTTGGGATCCACATCAAATGTATGTCTGATACATTGAGCTAGTTACAGTAAAGCTTTCAGGTGTCCACATTCCAAGCAAAGTTAAACATTTGTGAATATTTTTGTTTTGAAGTTAATATTTTCAAATTTAAGTTGAATTATTTTTCAGTGCCCTTAAATTATCTCAGACAGCAGGAAAATTGTGCAGTAATCAATCAGGACAGGTACTAACAAAGTTGAATTTTATAGAAACCTTTTCTGAGAGTATCGCAAGCACGGCATAAACAACAAACACAGTGATGCTGAAATGAAATCAAGATTATACAGTATCTACCAGATCGTCCCTCGGCACCACTTAAATTATATGTGAGTGAACTCCATGTGGGGATGTTCATTACCTCATTTTCCCATTCATTCTCACTCCCTGATGGGATTTACGAGGAGTAATGCTGGTGTGTTCTCTCCACAATGCACTTGCTCACACTGTGAAAGGATTTGGGTTATTAAACTTAGCCCATCTATATGGACATATAAACATAGAGAGCAGGGTTGTGGGTGTACAAAATATCAACTAATTACTAAAAGCTGTAGTAAATCATCATGTTAGCATGAGTGAATGGTGTAACAGCAATAAATCTTATATAAAAAAATCCAATGAGTTGGCAGTAAATGACACTCATTTCCTGACACTGTCTTGATAAAGTACCTGGACACCCACCTAGCTGTGTTCTTTGCTGGTTGACATTAATCTCAATGGTTTGACTGAGGCTCACACTCTTCTATGTACTTGCATAGCAATTTTGATGTCTGTTGTGCAAAAATATGGCCTTGCAGGGACACTAATTAGGACCTGTCCTGCTATAATGTCACATCACTGAAAGTTCTGAAAATGATTAGAATGGAGTGAGGCACAGAGGTGGAGTAAACATCAAGAGACTAATGATAGTGATGCATAGTGTGATGAGTGAGTCACTGTGCATCTTGCTGGCATTTTGTTGCTGCTGTCATCCTGGCTAGCTGGCCTAGTCTTGCAACATTAGCTTTAGGTACTCATGTCAATTGATTCTGTATTCAATATAACCATTTAATACCACATCCTTTCAAAGTATTATACATTTCCTCTTTTTGTTTTCATCATCATACTAGAGTATACATTACAATCTCCTCCTCACATTTTCCCTATATTGCGTTCCAGTTTCTCTTTTGCGGTCCTCTCAGCGCCATATCTTTTTTTGGTTGACAATAAATTCAAAGTTTGTGTGCTAGCATATGCCCATCAAGCTAAAAGTGCTAACAGGCAAGCTAAAAGCAGCGGCAGCAGCAACATCAAGGCCAGGACAGACTAGACGAAAAGATTTTCCACATTGGATGTAGCTCCACTGGTTTGACCTGCTTTCACCCAAATTCCTACTCATTGATGTCACAACAGCTTTAGCCCACAGCAGTGTGTATTACTATAAGGTTTCCATGGCAAACCAGTCCCACAGACCAAACTGTGGTGTGGTCTGCCTTCCAGCAGTGCAACATCCATCTGTGTTTGTTGTTCTTTATTCCAGGGACAGAGGTACCATATTCATTGTGATTAGGCCCTGCTGCTCTTTCCTGTTTTACGAATGCTGTGAATGAAAGGGCTTCCTGCTGATCCCAGAATAGATGGCAGATGGTCAAGAGAGAGTGAGAGAGCACGTAAATCTGTCTGGAAATCTATTGTGTAATAATAGAGGATGACCCTTCTCTTCTGCTTAATAGACAGACACACCTCAGCCTGGTTTAGAGATTAGAGATGCTAACAGTTAATTCACACAGTCTTAGAGCTTATAGTCTCACAGTCACAGAGCCACTACATGGGATCTTCTGACATTGTACAAAAGTAGAATGCTCCTGGTGTTGTCCATCAAGTAAGAGGCCATTGTTTTTGGTGCTCTAATCAAGCAAACTGTTGTTGGTTACCATTGAAAGCAGATTTATTTACTGTCTAAGGCATATTCTGTCTGTGGGTCTCTTCTGTTTGTGCAGTGTTTGAATAGATGTTGCCTTAGTAAACAAGGCTTCCTTACTGGACAATGGCAGCGATAAGAGGCATGGAAGCTGCGGTGACGTTATTGTATGATGTCATCCTCTACAGAAAAAGAAAAACATGAAACACTGTGGGGAAGGTTTGCTCCAGATCAGTTTTCAGTTCTTTCTTCATAGCTGGTAGTAGCACTTGTTCTGTTAGGTCATATATCGCAATGTCATTGAGAGGGAACCAGGTTACGCACTGGTGAAAGAATGTGGGTGGGGCAGGGCTATGGGGGAGGGTGTGTCCTGCCATTGATAAAAGGTGCTCCCATTTCGTTGAGCAATTCCTGGAACTGTGGCTTGTGTTTGCTGATTAGGACTCAACTACAGTAAATGTTGACAGTGGAGCTACATTATATCACTAACAAGCCTTGAAACGAACACTCGCCACCAAACGTGGATGAATTGTGGCCTTAGCTGACAAGCCCTGGAGACTTTTTGGCAAAGACCCAAGACCACTCTTGATATTTAAAAAAAAAATGAAGTAGATAGCCACAAATCATGTGTACTTGCTGACCTTTATGGCTTCTGAAGTAAAACCGATATAAATAATTGCCATTACGATACAGAATATAGTTAATTACAGTGTAAATTTAACATTTCCCTGTTCAGCTAATGCCTTTTTCTAAATGGTCTTGTGATTTTATTTTAGAGTTGTCAGTTATTCATGACTACAAGTAAGCACCCAAGTTCATCTGCCAAGTAAAGAGAGGCTTTGTCAGATTTCATTATAGTTTTGATTTCTGCGTCTGCAACTCTGCACCGAACTGAATGGTGAAAAATTATTTTAAAAATATTGAAAATTCTCTGTTTAAAAACATATATTGATGAATTATAAACATCAATCGCAATACACTAAACTGGCTAAAATGTCCTCAAATTGTGTGAAATATTTGCAAATAATTTTATTTTTAGAATTTTTTTTTTTAACTAAATATTTATAGTGACATTGTCTTCATGTGTAGAAAGAACTGAATGTGGTCAGCTCTTTGGCAGGTGGAAATTATGTCACTATGAAGGTGCAGATAATTTACCATAATGATAACGATTCATCTACACAGCCACAGTGTTTCAAGTTGGATCAGGAAAATGATGCTCCAAATAGCTTCAGGTAATTATACAAGAGTTGTACCATTGTGGTGTATTGCTGACAGGTTGCGTAAGAAGAGGAAGTTGCCCCAATAAAACATGGCCTATACGAAATGTTTTTGGTAGTTTCATTTCCTTCAGGTTTACATCACAGCAGTGTTAGCACTTGCAATTTGTTAGCAGGAAGGCACTGAAGTTCTGTTTGTACAACAGTTGCATTTTGTCATTTGACACCTTCTGTGTTGTTCAAATTTGGCTTATAGCGGTTTCATTTTAGAATTGTTACCATGACACCAGAGTAAAAGCTAAGTAATCAGCCGATCATGTTCTCGATCAATCAAGTGATTGTTTGGTCCACAAAAGTTAAATGTTTATCACGGTTTTCCAAGCTTTGTTATTTGATAGCTGAAGGTTAATGGATTAATTCCTATTGCTCTATGATGTGTGGTTTGTACCTGAAGCAGACTCTTGACACCTGCCCAATGCTGTTTTGGCACCGCTCTCAGTAGGTAGTGCTGTGTCAGGGTTTGTGTGAGGTAGGCAGGATGCCCTGTTTCCAGCCTTGGCAGTAAACTGGGCTGCAGTGCTTGCTGGGGTTGTGTGCTGCGAAGCATTTTACCCATAGCCTCAATCTTTTCTATTTATGTAAGTTAAACCTCTTTATGTACTGTTTGTTCTGCAGGGACTCCACTAGGTCAGTGAAACTGAGCCAAAACAAACATATTTTTGTTAGATGATCGCTCTTAGATGATCGAAGTATTTAAAATAGTCTTTGATTTGTTTTAGCTCAGTATCACTAGCTATTATCTCAGCTATTGTAAGGTCAGGTGGTTTGGCCAAACTGTCTTCTTGCATGGGATAGTGCAAGCCTTGACCAAGTGCATCTTAATCAAATGCAAGAAGTCAGACCTTAAAAGGCTGCTAGTAGTCATATTGCAGTGAGACAACTAATGTTGTGTAATATAGTTGTAGTTTCCTCTTTGTCCCTTGCTTTGAGAACTTGGCGCTGGAGTAGCTCTCCACCCAGTGCTGCTCTCTAACCGTTGTGACCACTCCACAGCTCCATGTGTCCAAAGAGCTGCTGCTCACTGTCAAGCTTGGTGACCTCATCAACTCCCTGTGGTAGAGCTCAGCAGCTGAGTGTGCGCCTTCGTATTGGAGACTGTTGTTGTTGTTGGGTCAGCAACTGGCATTTTAATCAATTTGACTGTTAAAACCAGAACAAATAAAAGTCCCTGCTGTCATGTTTTTGGCCATATCATCCACCCCTACCTGCAGATCGCATTATGGCAGAAAGAATGTGACCTCAATGATGGTGATGAATTGCTTTGCAAATTATATTTAACTGTAATCTTTTGCAGGCTGTTTCTGTTTTATGTAACATTTGCCTCACTCTTCTCTTTTCTCTTAGCTCCAAAACTTAGGGATCAATCCAGCCAACATCGGCTTCAGCACCCTAACCATGGAGTCGGATAAGTTCATCTGTATCAGGGAGAAGGTGGGTGAGCAGACTCAGGTGGTCATCATTGACATGGCAGACCCCAATACGCCTATCCGCAGACCCATCTCAGCTGACAGCGCTATCATGAATCCAGCCAGCAAGGTCATTGCACTTAAAGGTAAGGCAGCGTATTAGTATTGCACAAGCCATATTTATCTAAATTAGTGCATGAATTAACATAGAGAAAGAGAGAACAGCATGTTACCTCGGTGTTGTATTTTAATTAACCCCAAATTAGGGGCTTGCAGTATTTAGTTTTGACTTGTTTATTCAATATAGAGACATCATCCATTCAATAATTAAGAATAATTATAAATTATTTTCATATGTTTATGTCCATATACATCCAGCTATTTTAGTTTTCCGCTGTGAAGTAGTTTTATTGGCCAACATGTACGTTTTTTCCAAACATTTGTCCTGTAAATTTTCAAAATAGCATATTTTAATTCTTTTTGTCCAGCATCCATGATTGCTTTGACTTTTTTGTTGTTTTTGTTTTTGTCTTTTCTATGTTCTTTTTGTTTCTTTACTGCTTTCTTATGTGTTTGCAGACGGTGAGTTGAAATTTAACTACTTTGTTGTGGAAGTAAAATCCTGTTTTCAAGACAGTATTTATAAAATGATCCCATTCAGTATTGCCCGTCTTCAGTAAACAGCTGAAGCATACAGAGACTACACAGCAGACATGACTTAATCCACCACTGTGTACCACTGGGACCAGCCTGGCTAAGTTAATGGCCCAGCTTTTTAGCTTTTCATATTTCTTAATGCAGTTCTGGATAATCCTTTAGACCTTTTTCCACATCTAGACCCCTGAAAATATTTCTTCGTAAACAGGATTTAGCTTTCACATCCTTATAGCTTGCTGGCATTCCATCATTTTTATTACATGTATAAGTGATTTAAGATCTGTTTTACGTCTGGTAATACTGTGGTTAAAAGTGATTCATTTTAATTCACATTGCTTCTCAATTTTCATTTGAAATCCATGTCTCATTTCACCTTTGTGAAGTGGTAATTACCCAAACCTGTTGTTGCACTTGTTTTCCCAGATGTGTTTAATGAATGTTCATTCATTTAGCGACTTTTGACAAACTCATGGTTCTCTAACCCAAGGCTTGCAGATAAGTGTTTGCTCCAGCTGTCAGACAGCGTAGAGTTAATGTTCTGACTTGTAACCTGTGGGGGAAGTCATCTGACAGCTGCATTGATTTGATTTCACATGTACCAATGGGGCAGCAATCCCCCCCAGTGAGGATCGAAGCGGGTTAAGAGTGAGTGGGGTCCTGCTGGGTTGTTGACGGTAAAACACCTTTGCAGGTGTGACAGTCTTTAGCCTTCCTTCTTTTAAATTTATTAGTTTAAATAGCTTTGCTGACTGTCCTTCATACTGAGGACATGGTACAATGTGCAGTTGTAAAATTGTGTACTGAACTTTATAGAGCTGTAGCTTGTTGCTGACAAACATGTGACACACAGAAACAAGCAGGAGCATTACAAAAGCTTTATCTGCTTTATGAAAAGCTTTATCTGCTCATTATGCTGCTCGGTTAAAGGTCACAGAGCGAACACGTGAGGCTCTTCGTTTTCAGGTTTTTAGGAAGAGCAGAATGGCTTACAGTGTACAGTTTTAGTACAGTCTAAAATAAATGGGGTCCTTCTGTGATGAGGACAGTGTATGTACTGATCCTGATCCATACATCCTCAAGTTGCATAACTTGTCTTTACCTCAGTCATGATGCAGCGTAGGGTCAGCGTAGACCCTTCCTACCTCTCTCTACCCTCACTGTCTTCCCTGCTCAGTCAACCATAACAGTGGTTGTCAGCTGACCTAGTCATGTGTCACAGTATCCCTAATCTTTTCATGTAACCATATCTAAAGGACGGTCACAATGTCTCACACACCTCCAACAGCCGATCATGATTCAATTAAAAATCCCTTTGCTTGCTCTTCCAAATTTGGCTGCTGCTGCAAGTGGTCCGTTCACCACACTGCTTACTGTAGTCTGATCCCATGGCTTAGTTATGGCGAAATGATCTTGACAGTTGTGCTAACGCATTGGTCTTTGCTTTATTTTCTCACTTTGTTAATGATTAGTAAATAATGAGCAAACAAGGAAGTCACACTGCTTCTTAATAAAGCTTTAGCTCACTAAATTAACCATAACTAATAACCAAAAATGCAGGTGAGTGAACCTTTTTTGAACACTCTGATCTGTTAGCAACACCTTTACAGAAGGTATTTAAACCTGCAGTGCGGAACGTTCTTTCCACCTTCAAGCCGTGAGAGTAATTAAACAAACACTGCTGACGTGTGCTTGTATGTCTGTATGTCTTGCTATGCTCTTAGTTGCCATAGGCTCTTCTGTCAAGAGGGTTCAATCAACCCTCTCAGCAAACCAGTTTTAGCTAGTTAACGTGAAACACATTGCTAACAGTGACCAGCAAAAGGATGTAGCTACTGACACTGGAATGGAAAAACTCTGTATACTGGGAGATAAAGAGAGATCGTCAGTCAGTGTTGGTCTCAATCAGCATTGTGTGAACTCGTTTGGCAATAGCTTGAATGTAATGTAACGAGTGTTCATTTATGTATATTTACACATAAACTATGTATGTAAAAAAAACAAACAACCCAAAAAAACAACAACAAACAAACAAAATCCCGCACTCCAGGTTTAACTTTAACAGTTGAAGACAATAATCCATAATCATTATTGGAAACCTTTCCTGCAATCCTCCTGAGGTTAATAGCTTAAAATGTACCCATCCCCTGTAATTGTGCCTCTATGTACTGTTGAACTGTCGTGTTCCACTGTTACATATTTAACTCAGATGCAGGTGTGTTTGCCTTTTTTGTGAGTTGTTTGTTTCTGGCTTCTACCCTCTGTCTGCTTTGTTTGTTCTTTCGATGAAGACTGTTCATTTAATGGGGCGGGCCACGTAGTCGGACATACCATACATATACATATAAGAACACTTATTTAACATCTTTCCAGAGCTGTAGGTATTTGACTGTTTCTTATTATTCTATTCTTAATTTATAATGAGAATGGGGAAGCATGCATGTATGCAGCTATTTACACTGTTACAGACTGTAACAAGCACCTGCAACACATACTGTCTTAGCTGTGTAAATTCACATTGAAAATATCTTGTCTTACTCGTTAATGTAGTCGTAATTACACATGAATATGTGTTTTTATTGGCCTACAAATTCACAATGTAGAACATGTAGACGGTCAAGACAAAATTTAATTGTGCTGTTTTTCTCATTGTCTCACTACACAACAGACAGATATGACACAATATCCGACTACAGCATGTATGGCATCCCCTTTCTATCAGTCATGGTGTTGTTGCTTGATGACCTTTGTACCATGACTACCAATATTTCAAATTTTACTCTTGCTTTTCTGTTGAAATTTGGTGTTGTCTCTTTTCCTATGAATGTATGTGCGGACACACTTGTCAGAAACTGTAACACTCTTCTGGGGCCTGGCTCCTGCCCCCTTGCTCCTCCCTCTAGCCGCCAAAACCCTTCAGATCTTCAACATCGAGATGAAGAGCAAGATGAAGGCGCACACCATGACGGACGATGTTACCTTCTGGAAGTGGATCTCCCTTAATACAGTTGCACTTGTGACTGACAACGCCGTCTACCACTGGAGCATGGAGGGTGACTCCCAGCCTGTGAAAGTCTTTGATCGCCACTCCAGCTTGGCAGGCTGCCAGATCATCAACTACCGTACTGATGCTAAGCAGAAATGGCTCCTGCTCATCGGTATCTCAGCCCAGGTACTTTGCTACTAATGTTTCTCTAGTTTAATACCAAACATAGAAAGTATATAAGTAACTAGACATATGCAGTCTGTTTGTTTCATACATATTTATGCATTTTATTTTGCCTCTTTCAGCAAAATCGGGTTGTGGGAGCCATGCAGCTCTACTCTGTTGACAGAAAGGTTTCTCAGCCTATTGAAGGGCATGCTGCCAGCTTTGCCCAATTCAAGATGGAGGGAAACACAGAGGAGTCGACTTTGTTCTGCTTTGCTGTCAGAGGCCAGGCTGGAGGAAAGGTGACTGGTGTTAATAACGTAATGGGGAAACAGACTTTAATGTCACCAGCATTCTGGTAACAAAACTTCCCTGAGTCTCTTTCTTACTTGTTTTTTCTCTCTTTGAATGCAGTTGCACATCATTGAAGTGGGAACCCCACCAACTGGCAACAAGCCATTTCCAAAGAAAGCAGTGGATGTGTTCTTCCCCCCAGAAGCCCAGAATGACTTCCCTGTGGCCATGCAGGTGTGGACTAGACTCCGACTAGTGCTGACACTCTTTCAGAACGTTATATTCAAATGTACTCAAATTAACCCATAACCCATGAGAATCGATCAGCACACAACCCATAAATATAAAGGCCATGCGCAAATATGAATTTTGCAAGACAAATTTCTTAAATAAGTTTATTAAAGAATATATAAGCAAATACTTCTAATTAATACACAGAAAAAACTCTTTACATATCAAGAACATGAACACTGATCCTGATATAATAATCACATTAAAAACACATGATTATTGGCCAATAAATCAGTGGAATTCTAACTCGACATCCCGTATGTTGCAATGTGCCAGATCAGCACTGCTATATGTCCTCAATTTTTATTTGTTAGCCCAGTTTACTGATAGGTCTAGCTGACGCCAGTACCCACTGCTGGACCTGCAGGTTGTTGCAGTGATTAAAGATGTCTTTTTGTAGCTCCTTTATTTATTTCTTCTACAAAGTGACACCTCCTGTGCAGTCAAAGTGAAATCATTTGGCTGATGAAGTGTGCTGCACCATAACGAGATTTACAGATACAACATTTCATCTTTGTTTCTCGACAGATAAGCTCCAAGCAAGATGTGGTTTTCCTCATTACCAAATATGGCTACATTCATTTGTATGACTTGGAGACCGGCACCTGCATCTACATGAACCGCATCAGCGGGGAAACCATCTTTGTCACCGCTCCACATGAGGCCACCTCGGGCATCATCGGCGTCAACAGGAAGGGACAGGTATGAATGTCAACCGGCGCTCGGCCAAATTGCTTAGAGAAATGAGAGGGCTGCGGGCTGCTCTGTCGTTGTAATGTCAAAGCAGAATTTTACTGATGAAACCAAATATTATTGTTACCTCTATCACACACACAACAGAACCACTTCATCTTTAATTAATCCATATGTCATCAGCAATCACACATCCAGCAAATCTGAAACAGGTCCGTCAATGTAAACTAACACAGCCCTCAACAAAGTTTTTTGCATGGAGTAATAACAACAGCCTCATGTTTGTCTGTCGTCATCAGGCAAGCTCAGACTTCACCAGGAGGCATTATAAATAATCCAAGGTGTAGTGTTTCACACAGAGAGGAGAGAGGGTTGTGTCTGTAAAGCTGAACCAGAGAGGAGAACTGGATCCAGCCAGCTGATGAATAATGTTCCAGCCAGGCCACACACCACATGAATAATTGAGTGAAGGGAGGAAAGCTGATCTGAGGCAGTGACGGATCTCGCTGTATGCCAGGGCAGTGAAGTGCATGCGTGTGCGTATGTGCGTGCATACACATCACATGCACACAAACACGTACACAGAGGCAGTGATCTGCGAGATAACAGGCCACTGTCTAGGCCCCTCAGTCGAGTGGGTTCGTTACCAACAATATTGGTAACCCGATACTAAGCAATACATTACTGAAATGTTTTAACCATACATTTCCTTTAAATCCAATGTTTCCGGTCAGCAAGCAAGAAACGGACAGATCTGCACAAAGCAGACCAAAGCAGATGGTTTAGACCTGATCAGTCCATTATTTTTGTGTATTTAGACTGTGAAGAAAGCGATGATGCTGTGTCAGTTTACCACTGCTTAAAAAGTTCAGGGTTATAGAATGGTATTGTCATTTAAAGTGTAATTGTAGTTGAGTAATTGAGTTGTGGTATCATATCAAAGTGCTAAATACTATGCAAGCAAATAAGACGCAAAGATAACCCCCCTGAAATAAAATGTTTCCTATGCTCACACTTGCAGCAAAGGTCTAGTGTGCGGAGTCGGGTTGGGGAATAAGACATAGAAGTAAATGGTGATAAACCACGGGGGTGTAGTGTCTTGTCACCATGCTGAGGTGACATGGTCTTGATGTCATGGATGGTCTCTATAAATTGGTAAAGATATGAACATAAACCTCCTGAACTCTTCTTTGTATGTTTCATGTTTCTTTTCAGTCTAATTGCATAAACATTCCTTAAACTGCTCCCAGTACTGTTCAGTAACCTTCTTATTGGGAACAATGGATTTTTGAGCTTCACCCTTTGACACCATGACTTAGAGTGGGCACTGCGTTATGTGCCAGACCTGGCCTGACATTGACGTGCACTGATGATGGCTGCACTCACGGAGAGGGAGAAATGAAGGAAATAGGTGATAGAAAGCGAAAAAAGGGGAAATAAAGGGCCCACCAGCTTCCAGCACATGACATGAAGTGGGAGGCACAGCCTGGTGCCCTCAATCCGCTTAGGGCAGGTCCTCTCATCCAAACCCAACCTCCACCTTAGCTTCCAGGTCACCGGCAAGGCACAGACCTGTGATGTCTGATCTGAACCTTGACTGTTCTGTGTATGTGTGTCTGGGTAAGAGTGTGTCTGGGCAAGAGTATCACTTGATGCGACATCTCATGTGTCATCTGACGCTTGGTGCTCTCTAGTTGTTCTGGCATGTTTGTCTTTTTCCATCAGACTCTGATCATGGTGTTTAAATGGGATGTAAATCTGCCGAAGTATTGACTCACTTGTCCAGAGGATTACTTTTTAATCTATCATGTTGACTTTGTATTTTTAACTTAAATTAGCCTCTTCATCTCTTTCCTCCTCCCTGACCACACCTCCTCACTGAGTAGAACAACAGATTCTCTGCTAGTGGACTTCTTCTTACTCCTCCTTTTCTGTCCATATTTTTATTTCAGCTACCTCCAATTGGTCCACCCACATTACAGTGTGTAAGCGGCGCAGCTTTAGTAGCAGGAAGAATGAGGTCTAGTCACCCGTGTTATTAGCTGGGGCACTGACCTGCTGGGCTTGTTTGTAGAGGGGCCGAAGGAGAAAGACTGGCTGTCTTTCTTTCAGCTCCCCTCCCCTTTCCTTCATCCTGCTCTTTTGAGTCGGCTCATTCTCCTTTCTCTCTCTGTTGCCAGACTACTCACAAAAGCCATGCGTTACACTGACCCGCTAATAATACATTTGCATTCAGCAGCCACAAGCCAAGGCCAGACAGCGTTTAATGGAGTTGAATGCCATTGCCCACAGTTATATTCAGCTTGGCTTGCTTCTGGCGCAGGGTATGTAAAGGCAGTGTGTTGGTTTTAGCCAGTGTTACCCAAATGTATCCAAGGTGAATTCAAATTAAAATAAAAGACCATTTTATCCAGCAGAGATTGCTTTTTAAATTAGTCTTGATAAACTTTGTGGGAGTTCATTTAAGTTGATGCTTCAGATACGACAGAAGCACATTAAAGGCGATGTTGATGGGTGGTATGGTAACACCGTGGGCAGCACCAAGGCTTACTTGGGAGTGACTGACTGCAAATGATTTCGATATTTGTAATTACATAAGGACAAACTTTGGAAAGCAGAGTTCCCTGCTTTCTAGGCAAGAGTAGTTGATAATGAAGTGAATATAACCAAATGCAATACTATAAGGAAATTATCACTTCATTGCAACAACCTTTATTTTTTCCCCATAACACAGGTGCTGTCAGTCTGCGTGGAAGAGGAAAACATCATCCCCTACATCACTAATGTGCTCCAGAATCCAGACCTGGCTCTCCGCTTAGCTGTGCGCAACAACCTCGCTGGCGCTGAAGAGCTCTTTGCACGCAAGTTCAACAACCTGTTTGCTGCTGGTAATTACTCGGAGGCCGCCAAGGTGGCTGCCAACGCACCGAAGGTACTCATCAGCATCAGCATGGGGTCAATCAACAGCTCTGTGATATAGTTTTAGCAAAAAGATGATGATGAATTCAATTCAATTTTATTTATATAGCGCCAATTCACAACAAAAGTCATCTCAGGGCACTTTACAAACAGTTATTGATTTCCCCCCTCAGGGTATCCTGCGGACCCCAGATACCATCCGTCGCTTCCAGAGCGTTCCAACTCAGCCAGGCCAGACCTCCCCCTTGCTGCAGTACTTTGGAATCCTGCTGGATCAGGGCCAGCTCAACAAGTTCGAGTCCCTGGAGCTTTGCAGGCCCGTCCTCCAGCAGGGACGAAAGCAGCTTCTGGAGAAGTGGCTAAAGGAAGACAAGGTATTATAGATCTCCATCTCAGCCTCCACTCACAGGAAGAGGCTCTTCCTGAGCTGCCTGTTTGTTTATATGACTCGCCCACTATCTTAGATCATGTGAGAACATTTGTTATGCAAGGACGCTTTAAAGTTTCCCTTAGTAACTGTACATTTAGTAGTGCTAAGTTACTTCAGTAGTAAAGAGGAGAATCGGGACAGAAAAAAAAAATGAGGGAAATATTGACAATTTATTCTTTTTTGAAAAAATGGCCCTAAATAGTTTCTGTGCTGATGTCACTTGTCCTACGTTATAGCTGGAGTGTTCAGAGGAGCTGGGTGACCTGGTGAAGGCGGTGGATCCCACCTTGGCTCTCAGTGTCTACCTGAGGGCCAACGTCCCCAACAAAGTCATCCAGTGCTTTGCTGAGACTGGTCAGTTCCCCAAGATCGTCCTGTACGCCAAGAAGGTATGTCTGTGCCTGAATGAAACGCAGGGCCAATGAGGAGAGGGCAAACCATATAAAACGCTGAAAGCCTTCCCTTATTTCTCATTCAAGCATCAGTCAAGGTTCAACTGTTTATTGCCAAGATGTGTGTCTCCATGAAGTTTACCGAACATAAAACATTCTTTAAATTGAGATGATTTCCCTTAAAACTTTCTTGTCTTTTTTTGGGGGGGGGTCTAGGTGGGCTACACCCCAGACTGGATCTTCCTGCTCAGGAATGTGATGCGGATCAACCCAGAACAAGGCCTGCAATTTGCTCAGATGCTCGTCCAGGATGAAGAGCCACTGGCTGACATCACACAGGTCAGATGAAGGATCTTAAGGAGTCATTCATGAATGCATGGATTTGTCTAAAAAGTGGAATATGTCTCTTTTTAAAAGCTGTGAAGAGACTTAAGCCCTTCTCTGATTGATTGAGTTAAGTAGGAGTTTGCACTTTGTATGACAATCTTAAATGTTCCTTGACTCTGAGCAAAGTATTTGGCTGAGTCACATACATGTCAACATCTGTGAACCTCAGCTATCCTGCAGTGTAAAGGAAATGCACCTCTTCCTTTGCTTCCTGCAACTGCAGACACTCTGCACTGCAAATGTTAACTGCTGACACAGCTTTCTGTGTTGCCTAAAGTGCTGTACTGGCAGGGAACAAGGATTGTAAGAATAAAACATACTGCATCAGAGACTTTCTTCACTCTTTGGAAGAGGAAATCTGTTCTATTCACACAAATTTTAATTTGCATTGCAAGTGGCCTTAAAGCAGCTTTAAAGACACAGTTGATCTTGTTGAATATCTAAAAGTTAGATCATGTCAATGGTGCATAACTTGTGGTGACTGCTACTAATAACCCCAGTGCAATAGAACTTAACTTTTAAACAGATGTTGAGAAATAAACTATTCTCATTCTCAGTTTCACAAGCACACTGTCTCCTCCTCTTGAGTTGAAGTTCTTACTTGCGTTTCTCTGTGTCCTCACAGATCGTGGACGTATTCATGGAGTACAACCTGATCCAGCAGTGCACCTCATTCCTCCTGGATGCTCTGAAGAACAACAGACCCTCAGAAGGACCACTTCAGACTCGCCTGCTGGAGATGAACCTCATGCATGCTCCACAGGTGGACACTTCTTTACATGCATTACTTAAAGGAACCCAGTGAACAGAGCTGAGATCCATCTTTCTAACTTTTGCATCGCCTCATGTCATGGGTGCAGGTTGCTGATGCCATCCTGGGCAACCAGATGTTCACCAACTACGATCGTGCCCATATCGCCCAGCTGTGTGAGAAGGCTGGACTCCTGCAAAGGGCGCTGGAGCACTACACCGACCTGTATGACATCAAGCGCGCTGTGGTGCACACACACCTGCTCAACCCAGAGGTTAGCTTCATTTACTCACTGGGTGCATTTTAATTCAAACTAGAGCCTATTTTGTCTTATACTAAAATTCTCTCGTCCACCTCCAGTGGCTGGTGAACTACTTTGGCTCTCTGTCAGTGGAGGACTCCCTGGAGTGCCTCAGAGCCATGCTGTCAGCCAACATCCGCCAGAACCTGCAGATCTGTGTCCAGGTGGCTTCCAAGTACCATGAACAGCTCACCACACAAGCTCTCACTGAGCTCTTCGAGTCCTTCAAGAGCTTTGAAGGTGAGACCCCAGGTCTTCTACTGACATGCTGCTTCCTTTTGATATCAGAATTGTCTTTTTGGCACTGATGTCATACTTGATGATAAGAACCCAATAGAGTCAGAGACGCAAAGTATTGAAAAGTAGCTCAAATGGATATGTTTAGTACAATAGGACAGTTGATCTAATTATCCTTGTTACCAGGACAGACAATAAAGTGGTATTTGATTTGCCCTTCAGTTTTATTTATACCATCATTCCCCCAACCCATGTACTCAGATAGATGTCCCCTAACTATCAGTTAGACAAGTAGGCCAGAGCAAAGGCAGGACAATCAATACACTGTGCAGAATGGCCTGAAGGTGAATTAGTTCAGCTCCTCTCCTATTACTGGAATAATGGAGCATAAAGGTTAAGTAAGCTAACTGGGGGAAAGAGAAAAGCTGCAGTCACGGCGCTAAGTTTTAATGTCAGCTTTATCTCTTCAGGATATATTACTAGATCCATAACGCTGTCATTAAATAGGTGGGGCTGCAGACGTGCACAGATATATTCCGTAAGTGACTGTCTGTGTCTCTCAGGTCTGTTCTACTTCCTGGGCTCTATTGTGAACTTCAGCCAGGACCCTGAAGTTCACTTCAAGTACATCCAGGCCGCCTGCAAGACTGGCCAGATCAAAGAGGTGGAGAGGATCTGCAGAGAGAGCAACTGCTACGACCCTGAGCGCGTCAAGAACTTCCTCAAGGTGAAGCTGCAGGGACAGCTGGAGCGATCAAACACTGACATTTTAAAGGCTCTATTCTTTTAGTAACTGCTCCTTTCTTTCACTTTGGCCACTGTGTTCTCCCTTATACACTGTTTTTATCTGCTCCTGATCTGCTCTGTTGCTTTTCTCATTAATTAATTGTGTCTGAACCATAACAGATTTTCACAATTTGACACCAAGTCCTCAGTTCCAGTCTGTGTATTCCTTTAAGTGCTTAGTTAGTCTTTTAAATGGTATATGCTATTAAAAGCAAAGCTTGACAGATTGATATTTGAAACCCTTATCTATAGATTAGAAGAGTAGTACTATCATTAGACCCCCCGTAAATCTGCCTGTATTTCTGACTTTGCCCTGTTGGGGGATAAATCAAGGCTTCTCTTATCTCACTGGTTAAAAATGTTCAACAATCCTGATGGCAGTCAATTATCTTTTGTGCTTTTCCTCTTTTGTCTTTGGAATGGCAGGACATGTATCAGGTAAATCTATCCTTCCCAGCAGTACAGGACCTTTCCCATCTTTTTTTGCTTTCATCCCTACCCCGTACCTTTTTAAGCACAGGATTCAAACTGGGATTTGTATGGAGGTCGTATATGCTTATACGCCATAATCCATACACCCACCGGGGTGCAGCCGGTGCTCTCTGAGCTTTACATAGTCCCAGTCATTAATTGGATGTGTTGTGTCTAATTGCAATTAACGGCGAATTAGTTGTAGTCCTGTACTCTGAAGACACTGAAGGTGCCTGTGTACAGTGTGTAGTCCAGTAACAGGAGCCTCAGTGCAGCATGTTCTTGGATGATAGTGACATGGTGCACAATCCCAGTTTGTTAATCTTGTATGAGTGTGGGTGGCAGCAGTGTGTCTGCACACCAGTGCATTGTGGTACAGAGGACTCTAGTGGTCAGCGCTGTCTAGTGTTGACCTGATGACTGGCAGCTCTGCCTGTCAGCAAGTAACTAAGTAACTGCTACTTTAGAATATTTAGAGGTCTGGTTCTGTGTCTCTACTGTGAAACGGACTAATTTTGCAACGTGATGTCCAGTTGTTGTAGTGACCGACCTTTTTTTTTTTCCCCCCTTCATACTTAATTAATTGTGTAGCCTTTGAATATTCATAGTTTCCTCTGGAGCTGGAAAATGATATCTTAAATCTCATTTTCAGTGACTGTGCATAATGTTTTACCATTATACACAATTGCGAAGTGAGTACAATGGTAAAATATCAGCCCTGTTGCTTCAGGGTTGGTTGATGTTCTGTGGCTTGTTTAAATGTCTTAAGTTATCTTATTCATCTCTGATCTTTCCCCCCGCTGTGTGTGACGGACAGGAAGCCAAACTCACCGACCAGCTGCCGCTCATCATTGTCTGCGACCGTTTTGACTTTGTCCACGACCTGGTCCTCTACCTGTACCGCAACAACCTGCAGAAGTACATTGAGATCTACGTTCAGAAGGTGAGACTCAAACACATCATGGAAATAACTCTACATCCATGTATAAACCAAAACAATCGAATGAGATTCATTGTTCCATTTGTGTCTTAGGTGAATCCGAGCCGTCTGCCTGTTGTGGTCGGTGGTCTCTTAGATGTGGACTGCTCAGAGGATGTCATCAAGAGCCTGATCCTGGTTGTCAGGGGACAGTTCTCCACTGATGAACTGGTGGCCGAGGTGGAAAAGAGGAACAGGTGCTGCAACGTTCCTCGAACATGTTTCAAATGTTAAAAAGTTGAATTGATCAGTGAATTAATTGAATAAAATAAGGCTTTCCAGATTAATATGAAGCTTTGACTGCAATTAGAAAAGGTCATTAACAGGAGAGAAGATGTTGCGCCTCTCATTTCAGCTGGAAACACATAATGGTTTACATTTGCCTCGTAACATTTTACATTTCTGACATTTGGATGAATTTTCTAAGACTGACAGTTATTATGGTCATGAAAAATAACTTAATCATATTGTAAATAGATGAAAGTAGTCTAAAGTGTAATCTTATCCAACTACAATAGATTTCCACATGGAGAAGTGTGTTTGTCTAGTGTTCCAGGTAGCATTTCATCCCTGTGTGAGCTGCCAGTGCTGACATCCCTTTTCTCTGACAGACTGAAGCTGCTGCTGCCCTGGCTGGAGTCTCGCATCCACGAAGGCTGTGAGGAGCCCGCAACCCATAATGCTCTGGCCAAGATCTACATTGACAGCAACAACAACCCTGAGCGCTTCCTGAGGGAAAACCCCTACTATGACAGCCGTGTGGTGGGAAAGTACTGCGAGAAGAGAGACCCCCACCTGGCCTGTGTGGCCTACGAGAGAGGACAGTGTGACCAGGAACTGATCAATGTGAGAACTTAAATACCTGCTCACCTCTCACCCGTGCAGCCAAATGTCTTTCTACGTTCAGCTTCCTGTTTTAATAACAGTATATTAAACTGGCTCATCATTTTTGTTCTTTCATGTCAGGTCTGCAATGAGAACTCCCTGTTCAAGAGCTTGTCTCGCTACCTGGTCCGCCGCAAAGACCCTGAGCTGTGGGCCAGCGTGCTGCTGGAGAGCAACCCCTACAGACGACCACTCATTGACCAGGTAAAGTATACACCAGACTGATCTGAAAAGCATTAAACACAACTGCTTGGTTCTTCTCTAACCCTTTATTCTCTCGCTCTCAGGTGGTGCAGACAGCCCTGTCAGAAACCCAGGACCCAGAGGAGGTATCAGTCACAGTCAAGGCCTTCATGACAGCAGACTTGCCCAACGAGCTCATTGAGCTGCTGGAGAAGATCGTGTTGGACAACTCTGTCTTCAGTGAACACAGGTGTTTAGCTGGAACCTTTAGGATTGTTTGCTGTGGACCCTTGAATTATGTCAACATTAAGTTGCAAAACGTCAGAGTGCTGTGCTGACAGCTGTCTGTCCTCTCCTCTTACCCACAGAAATCTGCAGAACCTGTTGATCCTAACAGCAATCAAAGCTGACCGCACCCGTGTGATGGAGTACATCAGCAGGCTAGACAACTATGACGCTCCAGATATCGCCAACATTGCCATTAGCAACGAGCTCTTTGAGGAGGCCTTCGCCATCTTCAAGAAGTTTGACGTCAACACCTCTGCTGTGCAGGTCAGTCATTAGCTCTTCAGAAACAGCTGGATAAATACATTACAGACTGAATTGTTTTGATAGTCTACACATTGTTGTGTTTGTTTGTTTCTAACCTAGGTGCTGATCGAGCATATTGGCAACCTGGACCGGGCTTATGAGTTTGCAGAACGCTGCAACGAGCCGGCTGTGTGGAGCCAGCTGGCTAAGGCACAGCTACAGAAGGACTTGGTGAAAGAGGCCATCGACTCCTACATCAAAGCAGATGATCCCTCTGCATACATGGAGGTGGTGCAGGCTGCTGATAAGAGCGGTAAGGAGACATGTTGAGCTCAAGTTAGCAAAGATGACAGAGAAAAAGATCTGCAGAAAGCTTTTTGCTGAGACACAAAGCATATCTGGAAATAATACCACCTGACTTATCGTGAGCCAATCGATCACTATTAACGGAAGGCAGAAGGTTTAAGAGAAAGTTGTTTCTTTGCCAGCGCCACTTCGATTTAATGCAATCAATACAGAGCACATCAGCTGTGTTGTAGAGTTTGTTGTTTGAGTTTTGCCCTCCAGGGATATCTGCTGATAGTTGCAGCTAGGGCAGCAGTTCTTAATTGAAAGTGCAAACAATCAGCATAAAATACGTTTGAGACAGCGTTCCAAACCTTCTGAGGAAGAAAAATACTAGTGTAGGAAAACACCAACAGCTTAGTGTTACTGTCCATGTGTTTCAGGTAACTGGGAGGACCTGGTCAAATTCCTTCAGATGGCTCGCAAGAAGGCCCGCGAGTCTTACGTGGAGACGGAGCTCATCTTTGCCTTGGCCAAAACCAATCGGCTGGCTGAACTGGAGGAGTTCATCAACGGACCCAACAACGCTCACATCCAGCAGGTTCGCCTCGCTCTCAAACAATACTTTGTAAATCAGCTGCCGATCCAAAATGGAACACTGTCATTTGTATGTGTTGCGTAGGTTGGTGACCGCTGCTACGATGAGAAAATGTACGACGCCGCCAAGTTGCTTTACAACAACGTCTCCAACTTCGGTCGTCTGGCTTCAACTCTGGTGCACCTCGGTGAGTACCAGGCAGCTGTGGATGGCGCCCGTAAGGCCAACAGCACCCGCACCTGGAAAGAGGTGTGCTTCGCCTGCGTGGACGGAAAAGAGTTCAGACTGGCCCAGATGTGCGGTCTCCACATCGTGGTGCACGCCGATGAACTGGAGGAGCTCATCAACTACTACCAAGTAAGATTATTAGCATCTTATTTAAAAACTCATGATGTTCCCAGTGTTAATCTGGTTATAACTATAACCAATTTACCACACTCTGTCCTCCTTCCTCTCTCTCAGGACCGCGGTTACTTCGAGGAGCTGATCACCATGCTGGAGGCTGCCTTGGGCCTGGAGCGGGCCCACATGGGGATGTTCACAGAGCTGGCCATCCTGTACTCCAAGTTCAAGCCCCAGAAGATGAGGGAGCACCTGGAGCTCTTCTGGTCCAGGGTTAACATCCCGAAGGTCCTGAGAGCAGCGGAGCAGGCTCACCTGTGGGCCGAGCTGGTCTTCCTGTACGACAAGTACGAGGAGTTCGACAACGCCATCATCACCATGATGAACCATCCCACAGATGCCTGGAAGGAGGGGCAGTTCAAAGACATCATCACCAAGGTACACTTTGATTTGGATGTTAAAACTCAGAATGCTCAGAACATTCCTCATATTGCACTTTATTCCTGGCCCAGGTTTTAATGCGTCTTGAATAAATAATTGTTTTTCGGGCTGTGCCTCTTCCTCTGCGCTGTGTAGGTGGCCAACGTGGAGCTGTACTACAAAGCCATCCAGTTCTATCTGGAGTTCAAGCCCTTGTTACTGAATGATTTGCTCATAGTGCTTTCCCCCAGACTGGATCACTCCCGTGCTGTCAACTTCTTCAGCAAGGTACGCTTTAATCTCTTTTTTACACTGTGTTGAAATTTGCCCAAGTTGGCTACTGAAATGATGACTGTACGTGTGTGTTCATAGGTGAAACAGCTGCCTCTGGTCAAACCCTACCTGCGCTCAGTACAGAACCACAACAACAAATCAGTCAATGAAGCACTTAACAACCTCTTCATCACAGAGGAGGATTATCAGGTGAGAGAGCCTCCGAGCTGTTGTTAAATGTTTTTATTCTGTAAATGTTTTTTGAGTTAAGTTTAATTTTGATGTAATTTTCCCTTCACCCCAACGTTAGGCACTGAGGACATCAATAGATGCCTACGACAACTTCGACAACATCTCGCTGGCCCAGCGCTTGGAGAAGCACGAGCTGATTGAGTTCAGGAGAATCGCTGCCTACCTCTTCAAGGGCAACAACCGCTGGAAGCAGAGTGTGGAGCTCTGCAAGAAGGACAAGCTCTATAAGGTGCTTTTTCCTCTCCAAACATTCACCTTTGATGTCTTTCTCCTCATACACTGGCTGAGACCTGTCCCGAACCTGCCTGTGCTGTGTCCCCCCCTGCAGGATGCCATGCAGTATGCGTCAGAGTCCAAGGACACAGAGCTGGCGGAGGAGCTGCTGTCCTGGTTCCTACAGGAGAACAAGAAGGAGTGTTTCGCCGCCTGCCTGTTCACCTGCTATGACCTGCTGCGGCCTGACGTGGTGCTGGAGACCGCCTGGAGGCACAACATCATGGACTTTTCTATGCCATACTTCATTCAGGTCATGAGGGAGTACCTCAGCAAGGTGGGTCGGCTCTTTACAGGCTGGATTTGAGTGACAGGAGACGTGAAAAGGTTCTGATATAAACAAAAACAAGTAACACTGCAATGATCCTGTCAGTATGGGTCTGAAACAGGATGCTGATTATTAATCTTCTCTTATCTTTTGTTCATAAACCATCCATAAACCAGATACAGTAGTTTACAAAACCATAGTTGTTTAAACAATATGTTTTACAGCAAAATGAGAAGTCATTGTAGCTGCAACTGCAAAAAATAATGGATCCACAAAGTATTAAAAATATGAAAACAGCATTGTTTTCCTCTGACTTAATAGTGAAAATTATCAGTACCAGCTGCAAGACATACCCAGAATTCTCTCTGCTGGTCACCTGTCTATCAAGTTTCTCTCCAGGGAAATGTATTAAACCTTCTTCTTCTATGCTGCACCTCTTCTCTTCCAGGTTGATGCAGTTAAGGAACAGGTGAAAGCTAAATGCTCTGTCTTTGATTAGCTCAGACTGCGGCCTTGAGTGTGCATGGTTTCAGCTACGCTCTCACTTCAACACAGTCAAGCTGACAGCGTAGTTAACGTGGAACTTTGTACATATGTTCAAATAAAACTTAAGCCTGAGGAGAATTAGCTGTAGCCGTCTGCTGTGTGAGAACACGACTGGAGACAGCGTAATCACATCGATGCTGGACACGACACGACATGTGGCATCACATTTAGACCATTCAGTCATCACAATCAAGTATCACTCAGACAGTGGTATGAATATAGATCATCTGAAGCCAAGATGCACATCCAGTGCCAGTTGCCATAGTTTGCCCATATGCCCTTTGACCGAGCAGCAGACTGCAACAGAGATTAAGACAGAAGCATCATCTACCCAGGGCACTTTGCTGGATAACAGGACTGTACACATGAGCCTAGGCTGAGGTGTCAGTTTTACCTCCTGAATTGATGAAAATACCTCTTGTGTTTGTCACTGGTGAGAAACTTCATCCACAATAGTTCCCTACGTCACTGAAACATCCACTTCCTCACAGATGTTGACACTGCACAATATGAGGCTGAGTGTGTTATTGTTTTTTAACACATTAGCAGGTTTACAGAATGGAGCATGTGGGGAAACGTCTCCTGCTTGTTGGTTGTGCCTGGCTTCACGTAGAAAGCCTTCAACTGTGGCAGCACCTGGCCTGAGATTCACCCCCCTCCTCCCCATCCACCCCTCTGTCTCCCCTCTTCCACCAAACTGCATCTCAGCGCTGCAGCCTGCTCTTTACTGCCAGCAGTGTAGCATATAGAGCATGGGACTGTTTCTGTGTGTACAGAGGAGCTTTGCCGCGTTGGAAATGTGTGCAGAGAGCATAAAGTGCTACTGTTTTCTGAAGAGGCATGGAGAAACAGAATGATAAATGCACATACAAGATGTGGAAGTGTACTGCTGAGCAAGCTCTTACTTTCAACTAAAGGAATAACCTGCATCCAGGTGCTGCTGCATATGTACATTTTGCTTATTGTTGCATCCGACTTGCTGCCTGAAGAAGTTATTCTCATTTCGTTTTTATATATTTTTGGCTGCTTTTATTGTTACTGTCAGGCAGGCTGTTCAGACAGCACAGAGAAAATGGAAATGAACTTTTAACCAAAAGGCGACAGAGGATACTTGATGTTTATTCAGTTTAAACAGTAGAAATCTTTTCATATCGTGTGTATAAAATGTATAAAGATTAAGCAGATAGTCATGGATTAATCACTTGAAACTGACTTTTGTTTATGTTTTGTCTTTTTCTCTGGTTGAAATCTTTTAAGTGGCGACAAATGCATTCTAATCAGAAAAGCCGTCACAGATTAGTTAACCATTATATGTGTAACTTTCATTTTTTTAACTTATTATGTCAGTTACTCACTTACGTGTTTTGGCTTTCCTTCTAAATGTTATCTTTTTACCTTGCAGGTAGATAAACTAGAAACCTCAGAGTCCCTAAGGAAAGAAGAGGAGCAGGCGACAGAGACGCAACCCATCGTCTATGGTAAAAGTCCTCTAATGACGTGTGTGTGTGTGTATGTCACTGTGATCAGAAAAGGCAGCAGCCTGAAAACAAGATCAACAAACCAGTGAGGAAGCACCGTGACCAATCACTCAAGTCTAACATCAGATCTGTGGCTCTGGTTAAAAGAACACAGCCCAGTTACCTGTTTGAAACCTTGTGTGTGTGTGTGTTTATATTACAGGCACACCCCAGCTGATGCTGACAGCAGGCCCCAGCGTCCCTGTGGCCCCTCAGCAAGCCTACGGCTATGGCTACCAGGCGCCCGCAGGATACAGTCAGCCAGCAGCTCAGCCGGGCTTTGGCTACAGCATGTAAAGACCCCACCCCCCTCTCTCCACATGCAGGCTGGAGCTACCATCCATCCATCTCCCACAGTCCTTCACCAGACCATTACTGTCTCTCTGCCCTCTATAGGGAGCAGGGGATAATACAGATGAACCTTTTTTTTTTTTTTTTTTTTTTTACTGTTTCCCCATTTTTAAACTGTCATGAAGGACTCAGTTTTATTTTTTTTGTTGTCAAAGAAAAAGATTGCATCACAAAGATTAATTTTCTCACATTCCGTATTGACTAGATTAATTTTTCTTTTGTCTATTTTATTTGAACGGGAAATGGTTTATGTACAATGGGGGGGCTTGTGGGGAAGAGCTAGTCCTCTTCTCAGTTCAAAAAAAAGGTCTGTTGTGAAGCATCTGATTTGCACTCTGTAGTGAGAAGAATTAATGTAGAACCTTTTCCTTTTGATGTGTGTGAGCAGCTTCTTCTGTCCGACTGTAAAATGCATTTAATTATTGTATATTCAGACACAAAAAAGATGCTACTATGTTCTTCTATATTTGAACATGCGACTGCCGCTTCCATGACCACAATCCTGAAACACTACGTCGTTCCCTGTCGTGTCCCCACACACACAGACACAGAGACATACACACACCCTTCAGGACTGTTTGTTGATGAAACCCAGAGAGTTATTTTACATACGATTTACAGGAAAGTTTGATTCTTTCCAGCAAAGCCTATGCAGGACTCTCCAGACTAATTTGCATTCAGACGATATTTCCGTGTGCTTTTAAATACTGCTCTAACGTGGGACCATTCCACCTCAGGAGGGACTGCAGACCTGTTTGTGTTTGACTAACGCGCCCCATGCCCCCTCTTTATCCTGCGTTTTTGTTTCTGCTGGATAACATTTTAGGTCACCGTCGGTGTGCAGGAGAGATTTTTCAAACTCTCTTATCCTCATGTCTTGTTGAGGGTTTGCCTTTAACCTTTTTCAGTTGACCCACTCATCCAATTCAAAAGCGATATCACAGGACTTGTGGTAATTTGAAGTTTTTATCAAAGGCTTGCGTGTATACAGGAAATCAATCATTAACTCCTTTGAACTTATATTCTTATCTAAATTACCTTAGATTTAAATTGTGCACTTAAGATACTTGATTGTGCATAATCGGGATCATAATGAATGAAACAGCGGTTTTGTTTTCCACTTAAAAATAAAGGCTTCTTGTTTGTCAAGAACAGTCTGCTTGTGTCTTACATACAGTTCGTGGTCGTGTGCAAGAGATGAACGCAGTGAAGGTGCAGGTCACTGCTGCACATTCAGCCCCCAAACAGGGAAGTGATGCCATGGCTCTTGTAGGAATGATAAATAAATGCAGAGAATGATCAGAGGATATGAATTCAGTTAAAGAGATGCTGTAAGTTTTAGTCTAATGTAAACTTGTGCAAACTGGTTGAAAGTTAAAGAACTGAGCTTCTGAATTTCCATACACGGTGTATCAGTGTTTCTATTTGTTATTTTTGCAAACTTGCAGGGTAAAGGTGGAATCCGGCAGAACTACAGGGTTACAACCACACTGGTGACGCTTTTTTAAAAATCCTCACAGGCCTCAAGGTGAAATCTGCGGGACTGGTGTTAATGGGATAATACTTGTTCAACACAGTCTTAGTTATTTAGACCATCACCAAGCTCTTGGGTCTGTTGAAATACCATTTTCTACATCTGCTTCCTTAATGTGCTCCGATCATTCTAACAGCAGCAGTGATTCTTTTAATACGACAAAGTGTAGTACTAGCGCCACCTGATGGTACAAATCATAGGTGCCAGAAGGAAAAGCAGACAGTAAATACAGTGCATGTTGTAAGTTAACACCAGTCATATACCGTATGGATCTGTCTCATTAAAACTGATTGACTTAATGCTTCCGTAAGAGGATACCGGTAAATGTACACAATAAGATGTTGTGGCTCTGACTATTGCTACTGTCAGTTATTATTATATTAGCATTTAGGAGGAAAAACAAAAGATACTTGTTGTTGATGTTGTTGATGTTTAAAGTCCAAATGACATCTGGTTGCATTGTTGATAATACATCCATGTATCAACCTCTACTGCTGCACAGCTAAAGTCAGATGAGACCGTCCACTTCATTACCTCTTTAGTATTCTAAAGTACTTCATAATTAACATAATAAAAAATGTATTTATTAACAGATCATTTTGGGATTGACTTCACAACAGAAAAAAGACAGATGCAGCTGATATTTGTAATTGCTAAGTTCCATTTCTATTAACCAAGGACCTGCTGTTTAGCACACTGGCTCAGCGTTATGCCTTTCTCTGACACTTAATGTTAATGTATCAGTAACTTTCTTTTTCCTGCCATGACAAGTCAACATGACTGCTGTGATTATTTTACAGCGCTGCGCTTCAGTTCACAGTTTTGAGTGAGTTTTATCCATTTCCTGTGAACGCCGTGCCTTCATGCACAGGCCCTAGACTGGTGAGTGTGGAGGACTGATACAAGCGCTGACTCTGCCACAGAACCATCACGGTAAAGTAATAACATAAAGCTGTCATTGCTACTATTTAAGGATCAACTAATTAATTTCTAATGTGATGGGCACTTAAAAAAAAATAATCCATGTACTTGTTATGTCTTTGAGTCCATCATTGTTGTATAAAAATGGAACCTGACAGCATCCCAAGCTGGTTTCCACTGCAAATAGTTTTAAGCAACAAAGAAATTGATGTAAGTCCTAGAGGTGCAAGCTAGAACTATAATAGAAAACATTAATAAAGCTTCAAGTCTCCAGTGACTCTGTCGATCAAATCAGCTGGGCCTGGACCGATACCCAGCACGGTGCGTGATCCTGGTGCGATTTGTGTCCTTCCTGCGTCCTGAATCAGGCTGACGGGAAGCCCTACTTCTTTGGCATGACCCAGCAGGTCGATCAGGGTGTCCTCATCGGGGGCCTTCACCACCACCTTGGGCTGGCCACAGTACTCCCATTGTTTGAGGAGCTCGGGGTTCCTGCGCTGGACCTGTTTGTATGCTGACACAGCAGCGTGGGAGCACTGAGCAGCTACTTTCCCTTTGCCCATCTTCAGGTCATTTCGGACCACCAGTATCATCTTGAACTCGCCACCCTCTCCCATCACGCTTGCTTCTCCTGTGCCGTTCCCCATTGCGGCCATCACACTTTTGGATGTCGGGCCAAAGCGGGACCGAAGGTGCCAACCAAGGAAGAGCCCGCAGCCCAGTCCTGCTACTACACCCAATCCAAGTGGACCATATAGCAAATCCATCATGTTAAACCTGCAGAGATGACAACAGAATGCGGTAGGTTATGTCACACATCTGCACCAATCAAAATCCAATATTCATTATTGAACTTAGAAACAACAGTTGACAAAATAAGAACCTAAAGACTATGATTACATCACGCTATCTTATCCAGTTGTCATGGAAATGCTTACATTTAAATTTCTATTTATCTGTGCACTAAAACATACGTCGCACCTTGTTGACAGTCATTCATTCATGTTTCAGAACTGATACCACCGCCTGGTTTTTCTGCCCAACACGAACGTTTAGCCTTAGGTAAGGTCATTCAAGTATAATAACACTCAGTGCGCACATATGATTATTTGTAATTATTTTAAATGTGTTGTTAAGTGAGTCTCCTGCTAGCTAACAAAACTTTGCAAGTGTAGCCTAGCTAACGTTAGCTTCCTGGCTGGAGGCAGGGCGATTACTCGCCAAAAAACCAGCGATTCGGTACAAGAGAGCTCATTTTACCGACAAACACACTCATGTCAATATATTTAATGTCTCCATAGTGTCAGTGTAGTGCAGCTGAGTCATAGCACAACTGAATACACTCGTCACGTTGCATACCTGCCGGTTTGTTCGACGTGCTGGCGGCACGGATGACGCTTCATGTACTTTTCTACTCGGCGCTGTGTGATGACGTCACGACAAGGCGAATTTTTTTTAAAAAAATGTATCGATTACCTGTATCATTGCATTGTTAAGAGAACTGATATTAATTTAAAAAAAGAGAAGAAAAACATATTGACAAGCAAAACAAATGGTAAACAATCTGATGTGTAACGTTTTCATTCAGTGTCAGGGGACATTCTACTTTGAAGGTTGCGGAATTTTGGAGAGCGTTTGTTTTTTGTTTTCTTTTGCTGCGGTCGGTCAGCAGGGGCCGCAGTCATCGGCCTGGTGATGAAGGAAGGTGGATGCTTTGGCTTGTCGATATTTCACAAACTCATTTTGTCCTAATAAATGGCAATGCTAGTAATAATAAGGAATATCATTCTCTTATGATTAGTAGTGTTTAACTGACCATAAAGCCAGCGCAATTAAGATACAAATAAAAATGAATACTCTGTGTACTAAAACAATAAAGAGAAGTCACATCTAGAGAATTAATAATTTAACCAAGAATCTCATAAAATCATTCTGAAATATTGCAAGACAACTGAGTCCGCTCAACAATGTTTAATGATTATTGATCATGACAGGGATTTACCACTGATCCTCCTGGGTCAACTACAACTTTTAGGTCAGCACTGCCCTCTGTTGAGCAAAGCAGGGATCCTCTGATGTGACTACAACCTGACGATAAAATGATATAGAAATGTAACATGTACGTGACTATTGCACTTTTCTCCATCCCAAACACAGTTTAAGTTATGCCCTGTTTGCAAACAGGAGCAGAGTGAGACCTCTCAACACCTTCATTTTCCTATTTGTCCTGCAGGTGTAGACGGCCTGTAATATGTCTGTTTATAGTGCGTGTAGTGCATGTATAGTGCAGTATGTATTCTTAAACATTGCACGCCACAGAGCAAATATCAAGTAGATCCAGCCTATGGAGAGTGTGCAGCATATGGACCGACATGCTGCTGTAAACTTAGCAAAGTGATAGAGCAAAGTCAAATGACTGCGTTATACCCCGATGTTACAGATGACGCCTGAAACAGAGACTGAATGGATGGATGTGTGTACGTTTGCCTGTGTCTTTATAACAGCTGCATAATTGAAATGAAATTACTGCATACACAAGTTATCTTTTCAGGAATATTTGGCTTTAAACACATTATGAGCTACAATTATAATATCAGAAAGACATGGACACAAGGTCTGCATATTCTGCACAGGGTCATTTAGGCTCTTTTCGCTCAGGAAAGTAGGCTACAAACACAAGATGATATTGTTTCAGTGACCACATCTTTTTCTGAGTGTACTGGGTGTTTTGCTGGATAATTCATATTTTTATTTTGAAAAGTCTTGTTCATGATAATGGAATCACTTCTCTCCTTCATTTGTGACTCTTCACTGATGCCCTGTAGATTAGCCTTTTTAACTGCCTGGGAAAATCTATGACTCTTTCCTGGTTTGGTGTCTATTACCATGTACTGCATCAGTCTCTGGTTTGACAATTACTTTCTTTTAAACCTGATGCCTCTCTCACATGAACTGAGTGACCTCTCAGCAATATTACAGGTCAAGGCCTCATAGGAGGTAACTGATCTGGCTTCTGGGCAGCCTCTGAAGGTTGTGCTTTACACAGATATCAACTTTTATTCAGAGTTAGAGTGTATATGCCGTCACTGCAGTGATGAATGTTGTAAATGACACAGGAGGCCTTGTTCCCTTGAAACTGACTCCCACTGTGTCTTCCTAATCAGGTCCCAGGGGACGGTAATTAAAAAACTCTGAATTGTTTTCACCAGGAAGAGTTCTGAAATACTTTTCTCACTCTGATAAACAAGATGGTGCTGAAACTCAAACCTGGCGACACACAGCTGAGGTCTTCACTTTCTGGTTATGACCTGAAAATGTGATGTCCTGAGGTGTTTTTTTTTTTTTTTCTTTCAATTTGGGAATTAGCTGAGCTCTCTTTGCCCAGATGCCATTCATTCACTCTCTATGTGAAACCTACTGAGGACTGAGAAGTGTTAGAAGTGCGCTCCAGGAAAGTGATCCACTTATTTATAGACCTTTAATTAGACTGGCTCTCTGGAGGTTTTACCAGGCAAATGATGAAATCTCTCCCTCTTTCTGTCTTTCTGTGTCTCTCTTCTGTCAGCCTGCTCTCCCCTCCCCCGGCAACTCTGTATCTGTACTCCCTCACTGGCCCCCTCCATCACCACACCCTGCACTCAAGTTATGATGCAGTTCATGGGTAGCGTACTTTTGCCCTACATTGCCACTGGGGCTCCTCTGCAGGTTTTATTTGAGCTCAGAGTTTATTGTGGATTAATCATCAGCTGAACGGTGAGTTTCCTCTCTCTCTGCCTTATGCATTACAGCTGTGCTTTGTTTTACCCTTTGTTAAATTAGTCTCTCCAGTTCACTGTGGTTATCTCTGCTTGGAATGTGAAAACAGATAATCTAAGTATCTCATCTTGCCTGAGCTCTGTGTTGAGTTCTTCATTGTCCCTCACACAAGAGTTACTCAACAGGTCTGGGCTGTTTTGGTAGAGGCGATTGCGCAATCAAGAGCAGGAGCAGTGCTGCACTACAACGCTTCACAGAAGCAGTAGTGTTGTACTGTTTAATAAAAGTGTTTACTAGGGATTGCATGGGAATAAAGCATCCAGATGTCATTAATAATCAAATTTACTACTGTGTTGAATAAAGGATGTGGTTGTACACTAGCAGCAGAGGCTCATGTTTCGTACAAAGTGACCTGTTTGGCACCAATTTCTATAATTAGTGTTGCTAACAGGATATCACACATTGACGCACTTTGTTGAGCCCTTTTGTTGGACAATGCTTTGTTCTCCTCAGTGCAGGAGGAGAAATGATAGGGTGTATTAAGTACTATTATGCATGAAGCACTGGCACAGTGCGTCTTGTGTGAGCGTGCGTGTGTGTTCAAGGTTTAAAGTCTTTGATGAAAAGCTTTTGTTTGTGGTTCCCAGAGAAGGGCAGGAGTAGCTCTCCAAATGCCTTGGAGTCTAATAGTCTGAGAAGATTTTTATTTGCCGCTGTGCGACACTTCAGTTGCACGAATTAGACTGAAAAGTACCCACAACCTTATTGTTCAGTGTTCAGAATGTGTGCGCGCATGTGTATGTCTTTCAAGATAACACTAGACAGCTACACATGCTGAACCTACCAAGTGGCCGTTAACCTTTTTCAGGCTTTCTTTCATGCCTCTGCAAAGCAAAAGCATTTCTCACAAACCTCAGAATATATCAATCAGGCATTCCAGGCTGCTGTAATGTCACTGCTGCACAGTTGTCCGACAGCCAAGCCAGGGTGAAAGCAGGGAAACAGGAGCCAGAGGCCTAGACCTAGGGCACAGGACAGAGAGATTAAGCCCTGAGAGAGCGTATGCCAGTGGTTGTGTGTGTGCATGCGTGTGTGTGTGTGTTTGTAAGAGTGAGAGAGACACTGACAATTCCACCAGATGGTAGGCTGCATACCTCCATGTCAGAGTCCCCATTTCACTGCTCACTGACAGATTCCTGTGAGATCTGAGGTTCTGTAGTGAGGCACTGCATGTGCGTATAGGCACGTGTGTGAATGTGTGTGAAGATGTAAAGAAAAAATAAAAAGACTCTTTCATCTATTATTTATTAATATTACAGTTCCTTCCACCGTGTGCACCTTTTGAACACCAGGGAAGGTGACTTGCAATTAAATGTATACAGAAAAAAATAACAACACTTGCATGTGCTCCCAGCGTCCACACTGATGCTAATTAAAGTACTCATCAGGATCATGCACAGGCCTGATTGGGTTACCAGTAATCTGCAGGATACAAGAACACAGGCTTGTCAGCTGTGGTGTGGGAGTGTATACAGGCATGTCTGAGTGTGGAGTGTGTTTAGGAGTGATGTGTGTGGTTGCATGTGAGTTTGTATTTGTTCCGGGCTCACTTCAGTTTCAGATTTGGCGAACAGTGCACGGTATTGAGTGCGCAATGCTGTGCTAAAGGCCCGTCTATTCTCTCCTTAGTACCTCTTCCTGGTGAATAAGATGGCAGAGTGTGGGACTGAAGGCGATCTACCTCAGAGACGTGTTGGTGTCAAGGAACAGCAGAATGGAGAGCTGACAGGTATAAAAAAGACATTTAATATTATAATAATTAAATATACTTTTATTATTAGTGCATCAATTCTAAATTAATTCTGAAGAGAAAAATGCAAAGGCATTTGTTGTCATGCATGTTTTTATTACAAAATGTTAATCCCTCATAAGGTTTTTGTGTTTACCCACCCTGTGCGGCCAGACTCAGAGCCGTCTGTGGATGAGAGGAAACAGAGGGACATTGATGAGCGTGCAGCCCTGGTGTTATGGAAGAAACCTCTGCTCACACTCCACTACTTCACTCTGGAGCTGCTCTTCACCCTGAAAGAGTGGATTTGGAGGTGAGACCGAGGGTGGGATGCAACTTCACTTCACAACACGGCCCTGGTTCGGCAGAATGGCACTTAAGGTGTTTCCTCTGTTTTCCATTTGACCAGCTGCATCACTTTAGCAAATGCACTGGGCGATTAGGAGTTTAGAGAGACAAAACTACACTGATGGTCAAAAATAACATTTTCATAAGAAACTTAATAAAAGATAATAAGATAAGTATTGGACTTTTTGTGTCAGACATTTAGGATATGATGTAAAAGCTGTTTAGAGAAATTCAATATCCTTTTAATGCATGTGTTCAAGCTGCAAAAAGCACATAAAAGGCAAAGATGAAACTTGTAGGCCTGCTGTCAGCAGCTATGCAGTGTTCTGGGATGATAGTTTTATTTATAAAGGTGTTAGGGCTGCATGTCAATCTCAGGCAGAAAGAGGATGTAATAGCTGTGAAAAAAACACTATAGACTCTCCACAGTCCCTCCCTTACAGGCACACAAACAGAGATATATAACCAGACAGGAGGTGACCTTGATTGTCTCAGTGCTATCAACCCAGAAGGCCCTCTCCCTCATAGTTTAGTCTTCAGTCAGAGGCCTAATGGAACTTACAGTGCAACACAAAAGAGACATTACCAGGATTTGCTTATCTTTTCTCCCCTCATTACTCCTCATCCCCACTGCTGATTAAGCTGACAAGGTTTTTCCACCTCATCAACTGATGTAACCTCACCCACAAAGCAGCGGCACCAGATCAGACCACGTCAGAGTTTGCTTTGATGACATGTTCCCCTGCGCTGCATGACATGTCCTCTACACACCTAATAATCTTTGTTGACGTCGAGGGCCCAGAAGAAGGTCAGAGTGTACACTCAGGGAGGGCCTTTGTGGTTACGCGTGTGAGGACAACGTGTTTATTTTCTAAACTACAAGAGGATGTGGTGAGCCGCAAGCACCACGAGTAAGTGTTCCGACTGAACCAAGCTGCAGCTCACCAACACTCAAAACACATGGTGGTGTAACTGCTGCAGGAGGATACATGCGAACACATCACTGAGTCTGCGAGCACACAGAGAAGTTTACCCTGAATGTTGATAGAAGTGGTTTGTAATTCATAGCATCTGCACAGGGAGTCCTCAGGGCAACGTGCTGTTCAGTGTTGTGGCTCTGCACTTGTTTTGCTGAAGTTGTAAACAGGGACAATAGTTGAGGAACAAAGGGGGGAATGGGGTGAGACACTGTAAGAACACGTTGCATCTTTCTGGTGTTTTTTTTTTTTAATTAATATGTACCAGGTTAACCTAAAAAACATCTTTATACTCTTCACGTTGAACTTCGTTTTTGATTTGACAAACCTTCTATGCTGTGAACAAACACCACCAAGGTTTGCTTTCTTGCCTTGGTTTTAAAAGGTATTTGGAGCAGTCCACAGGTGTAAGTAAGTCCCTACATCACATTCCTGTTGGTGTGGCGCCTGGCGCGTGGTGGTTTGCTCGCTCCACCCTGTGCAACTTAATTAATGTACATTTCGGTAAACGAAATGAGGTTGCGCATTTTAACACCCCGGTAAGTTAATTAAAGAGAGAAAACATTTATTCGGCTATTCAGACTGGCTATTCAAAATAGCTCACTGCTCGTTGCTACGGTAGCTTAGGTTTTTTAACCACATTGAACGTTTTGTACACGCGAAGACGGTCGTTAGCGACACCACGGCTACAGTTAGCTTACGTAGCAACAAATATCCGTTACGCAATGCTAACATTAGCCGGCTAACTTCACTTAGCAAGTGCGTAGGTTCACCTACCATCCACGGTAGGTAATACAAGTAACTCCCACGGCCCACTTCAGTACACCCGAACTAGCCCTTTAAGCGCCCATTGCACAGAAAAGCACCTCTTATAAAGTTATATAATAACTAACGCTAGCTATTTTTATACCTACACAATTGTAATATCAATGTGGTGACATTATCTTGGTGGTTACATAAATTTAGTCTAAAACAATGCATTGTCATTTTCAGGTAGTTTAGTCCCAGTCCCCAATTAAACCCAGTCTCTAAATAGAGTTTTAAATTACATTTTACAAGTTTTAGGCATTAATCATTAATTTCATAAATCCTAATCCATTATCCTTTAATGTTATCTTCACGTTCATTTTTTTAGTCTCAACACTCTATAATTAAGTGGCATAATAATGGACACATGGGCACCCTGCTGTATAACAAGCTAACCGAACATGCACATTTCTCAATACATTGCTCAATTAAGTGTGTCAAGTATTTCACCAGATGGTTAAAAAGTATATATGCACTGTATTAACAATACGACAATTATCCTACTGAGAGCTATGCTGCTCCTGTTGGTGAAGACTGTAATTGCAGTGGCTTCAGTAGTTTCCAGCACTTTCCAGAAGTGAAACATCGACCAACGAATTGCATTCTTTTCTTTCACTAACACTGCCTTTCTCATGCTTCTAATGATACCTCATCTTTTTTCATTGGCCCTCACAATTTGTCCTCCCTACTCACCATTTTCCTCCCCACCTTGAATACCATTCACCTCTGCCCCTTCACATTTGCATTCATCATTTTCAGCATTCAATCTCTTCTTCTCCTTCACCCAGGCTCTGGCAGCAAAGACAGACTGTGTTTGGCCTGCTGATCCTGCTTATCCTCCTCTCCATTGCCTACTGTATTGAAGGAACACACCAGAAGGTGACTCAATACTCTAAATATTTTCTGATATAGTGCATTATAACCTACTTTGGGTAGGTTGTAATGAGTGTAATGCAGTCAGTTTCTATACAGGTTAGTTTAAAGTGCCCTACCTTTTTTTTACCACTTTACCACTGACACTGATTGTAATACACAATTATGGCAACTATTGGGATCGGTGGTTTGATCTCTGACTCCTCTTGTCCAACCAGCACCAGAGCTTTCTCCTGCAAAGGTTAAAAAGCTCTTCTTCATGCAATCCATTTACCATTTTGTAAATTGTAAAACCATTTTAGTTATAGTGATGTGTGACGTCTGATTGTATTGTTTCTGCAGTGCCTATTAGAGGATACCTGCATGAACATCATTTTGAACAAGTGCGTGCTTGTGTGGGTGTGCCTACAGTACATCATTTTGGTTTAATTATTAACTTTGCGCAAAGCTCAGTTTTACTTGCTAATCTCTTTTATCCACAGGGGAAACTACTGGAGCTGTGAATGTAAACCACAGCTGACTGTGCTATAGATCTGACTGGAACTCTTTGCCTTTTCCCCCCACATTTTGTGGTTTTCTGCAATGAGCTATTGTGTTTTGAAAGCCACTGCCATAAATTTTTCTTTCAGGGTTGTATGCAGAGACTCAAGAATTGTGTAATCAGTTCTCAGTAACTACACGTAACAATTGCCCATGACTGGCACTGCACTTCCCAGCATTCTGCCAACAAAGAGAGGGGCAGTATGTGATGTTTTTTGTTTTGCTGGGTTCCTGGGAAATTGAGTCTTTGGTCAGAGCCCACTCCCCAGTCCCCCCACCCGGCAGTCCCCTCCCTTCTTCCCGTAATCTGCACACTTCATGCTTCCTCATGAAAACAACCTGCCTTGGCTCAAGGGAGGAGGTGTAAACGGAGTGATAGATGGTGCGATAGTGGTGGATGAACAGGAGGAAGAGGAACATAGAGAGGGAGATCTTGGCTTGCCTTACTTTACAAGTTGTGTAAGAGCTGGCTGCCACCAAAAAGAATAATGGTGCTGTTCTTCTGTCAGTGTACTGAACACTCCTACCCTACGGCTCTGTCCTCTAAACTCAACAACAACCTCTGTCTCTAAAGGTCCCTCTCCCACTCTCTTCCTCTCCCTCTCTTTCTCTACCACTCAGTTGCCCTCCCACCCTTTTAAGTGCCCTCTGTTTTGCACGCTTTCACTCTCGTACCTTCTCTCACTCTGTCTCTGTCTCTGTCCCTCCCCTCCTCTCTCTGTGCCCCCCCCACCTCCTTCTTGTTTTCCTCACACTCTGTGCATGTGTCTCTGCCATGTGGTTGACCGTCCCTCTCTCTGGCCTCTGCAGTATGTGCGCTACATGGAGAAGAAGACGCTGTGGTGCGCCTACTGGATTGGCCTGGGCATCCTCTCGTCTGTGGGTCTTGGCACAGGTCTGCACACCTTCCTCCTCTACCTGGTAAGAAAATGTTCAAGGCGACTCTGCACGACAAGTTTCCTGCCACTTTCACTCTGCCATTATTCACTTGCCTGTGCATGTTTATGACTGAGCTGAAACTCAAACACAGCGGATGATGGTGGTGCAGTGACGCAGGTCTCAAAAGACTGTGTTGATGCTGTTGTTGGGTTGTTGCTAAGGTTTTAGTGAAAGCATTATTAAAAGCTTTTCGAGGCTCCTTTTGCATTTGCACATGCATACGTGAGTGTGTTAGTATGGGTTTGAGCGTGCGTGCATTTCAGAGCGGGGCGGAGATGAATAGGCGCTGTGGTAGCCGCACTGTTTTGACAGGCAGTCCAGGAACAATCGCACTCACTGACCCCTCTGACTGAGTGCACATGAGGATAAAAACACTCTCCCTCCCCCCTCTCTGAGTTCTTTCTCCTTCCTTTCTCCCTACTCTCCTGCTCCCTACTGTGTTGCTCACTCTCACTTTCTCTTACAATCCCTCCTCTTACTCATTCTCCTTTTTATGTCTTCTCTCTGCTTACAGCCCCCCTTAAACCCTCCCCTTTCCTTTTCCCTTCCACTTTCTTTCTGCCCCCCCCCCCCCCCCCCCAAACTCTCTGGGTGTTTTTGGTCTGTGCTGAGCATGGGGAGGTGTTGGGTCTCTACTGCTGATCTGATCAGATCATAGTCCCTAAACATCTGCTTGTCTTCACTGCTCTCAGTCCATCTGTCATCAGGGAGTCCACTGTGGCACTTGTGTGCCCTTGCCCAGTAGAGCTGAACTGGAAACTTTGAAGTGCGTGTCCTCCATTCTGCTGTTTTTAAACGCCAAACTCTGGTGCTCCCAAATGTAATTTGAGAGTTTTTTCTACTCTCCCTTCGGTGGCTCAGCTCAGTTTTTCAGCAGTTTTCAAAGTAGGATGTCACCATCTAGTGAGCATGGCTGCTACTGCAGTTTGTGGTGTCATTGAGTTCATGACAGAACTTGGTGCTCTTTGCGAGAGCTGCTGTCGTGCATTTTTTATAGGGTTTGACTGATATTGTTTTTTTAAAGGCCGATACTAGTGAACATTTTTTTGGATTTAATCAACTAAAATATGATGCTTTTGCGTGGATATTCAAATAAAATGGTTTTTTTTAATAATTGCATCTAGTATGCTTTTGGAAAAAAGTAGCATTTTCACATATTCAGTGTTTCCCATCAAACTGACTTGCTGCAGGATGAAAATACCTCGGAAACTTAATTTACATCATGAGACAGTGCTGTAAACATTGAAACACTGCACACGTGTACAGATTGATCTGAAAGAATGTTGTTATTCAAATTCATTTTAATATAATTTAGAGTGTAGCCTGATATTGGTCTAAGTTATTAGTCTCACCATATTTGTTTATTTAAGAAGCCCTGCTGATCTCTTACCCGCTTCCTTTTTTCCTCACTGTGAGGCTGCACCACAAGTAAGAAGCATAAAACTGACCTCCAGAGAATTATAATTATATGTCCCCTTTTCTGTAGGATGGTTGTTTAAAGGAGCCATTGAGATTCCTTTGTGATTTTGTAGATTTCTGGGTCCAGGCAGATATTTTTGATTTCTGACAGTAAAACAAGTTTAAGATCTGCTGTGGTAAGTGATCAGTGCCAGCAGACATCTTGTCCTGTTTTGTGGAACTAGGACTGGGTCAGTGACTGTAACTAGGTCAAACAATTTCAGACCACTTGCTAAGATATCTCCTCAAACGTACAAGTATAACTCTTGCAGCTTAACCTTTTTTGCCACTGTCTTCCATCCTGTCCATTAGACTTAATAATATGAGGACAGATTGGGATTTGGGTGTTTTACCAGGTATTAACTCATTTATTGATTTATATAGATGTTAGCATTTGAAATGAACGCCTCTTTTGAAAGGGGTATGTGCAATAGTGCATCATTAAAGAAGCATCATTAAAGAAATACAGCCAACATAACCTAAACCTCAAGGATGGGCTACAATAAACTTGAATTGCAGTCTGAAACACTTTGACTTTAGCAACTGAGATTGTGATAAACTGAGTAGATGGGCAATCAAGGGCACTCAATTAACTGACTGCCAGAAAACAGTTTGGTAATTGATTTTAAAGTAAAATATTGCCATACATTTCTATCTCTTCCATCAAAGTAAACACTAGCATTAACATTGTTGTAATTTTGACGCATTAGTTGGACAAAACAACACATCTTAAGATGTCAAACCTTGGCTCTGGAAAATTGAGAGGGACATTTTTCAGTTCTTCTTCTCTGTTACTAGTTGCCCCATCTGGTTATTCTTATTACAAAAGAAACATTAATTTCCTCTTATATCCACAGATTACACAGTGAAAAAAATACTGTAGACAATTGTATGCTGCTTGTGTTTGGTCATTTCATTATGCCACTTGCATAAAGAAATTAGGAGATAAATTGATCTCTTATTAGCTAAAATTGATAGATATTAATCTAAGCTATCGTATTTAAAACGATAAAAGTCATTTTGTACTGTCAGTAAAATGTGCTGACCCAGATTGTTACTAATAACAGTCAATAGAGGGCGCCAGTGGTCTTAAGATGACTACAAACCAGAAAAATCCATTCAGACTAGTAATTTATCAACACATTAATACTAAGTATTAATAATTTTGTTCACATCAAGGCTGCAGCTGGTTATACATATCTTGTCTTCATTTTAGGGAAATGAAAAACTGGAAAACAGAAGTGAGTTTTAAAGCTTTGGACTTTTTTGCAGTTTTCTTATGTTCTTTAAAACCAAACAGACATGGAAACCAAATCGATTCCACAGTACATCATGTGATTTAAGAGATACATTTAATTGCACAGGGTTTTTTTTTGTAATTTCACATCTCTCATAATGCCCAATTGTTTGTAAGATTTGGAAAGGCGAGAATACCAACAGGTCTGATTACTGTAAAGGTCCACTGTAGCAAGTGCATTAGGTTTGCATTAGGAACATGTTAGGAACATGTCTGAACCAATATCTTACTCGGACCTGACCAGACCAGCCCTAAATTTGATATATTATTATTCTACATCTTTGAATGAGAGTTTCTCTTCAACCTGTGCAGCATTTCTAGCCTTAACAACACTGGTTTAGAAGACCTGGAAACTCACCAACCAATTACATACCTTGTACATCATTGCACATGAGGCTACTCAGCCAATCAGATTTGTGCATTCAGATAAGCATTGTTTAGCAAGTCAGTATTTTACGTACATGCATACACATGGGGGACAGACAAGACGAAGAATTAAGAATAAATAAGTGAGTCAAAGTAAAGTCATTTCACATGGCATGCTCTATGTAGTGAAAAGGAGAACAAAAGGTGAAAACAGCTTTTAATCAGGAATAGACGGACTCTTACCTGTTCATTCTTCTCATAGCCTCTTCAAAACCAGTATGTCTCGTGGACTGTGTGATTATTAAAAGCATCAGTGTGACGTGCCACTACTAGACAAAGCACAGAGCATCTGTTAGCATGCAAGTTAAGTATTGTGACGTAGACCAGACCTGTGCCCTTTCTCTGACATGTGAACAACTTTTGATTCTGTGATGTCATGTGGCTTTTCATACATTCTCGACTGTAATTGTGTGTCTGTCATTTTTCATAATAATATGAAGAATTTAACTCCGTAATTGAAGTAAATTCCATTATTTCCATCGGTTACATCCGTAAATATGTGCTCACACTCTACCAACACATCATTGGACTGCTACACAGTTTCTGTTTAATCTCTGTAAAATTAACTTACTGTTAATAGGTATTTCATTAGAAATAAATGACCACACATCACATATTAACTGCACACATCCATACTGGTTGGTGGAAAGCAGTAAACATCTATATTATAGTATTATTATATTATATTATAGTATTGCAGAGCCACCAGCAGAGGGTGGTGCAGAACCAGTAACATGCTAAGCATCTCAGTCAATGAAACCAGAGCAGAAGTGGCAGCTCTCCTGTTCCCTGACATGGGCAATTGCTGCCCAGTGTCTCCTCTCTGTGTTTGTGTCCCGCTGAGACTGCGGGAGATCATTGTACATGGACAGGACTGGTTATTGGAGAAAGATAAAACCCTGCAACTCAAGCGTACAGAATAAAAAAAAAGCACATGTCTTGGCACACCATCAAGTATATTTTATCCAGCTGCTCTCAGGGAGGAGGTAGTGGGTGGGTGCTTATAATACAGACCATGAAAACAATAAAATCATGAACACTGAAGGGATCTCATTTCGGCAAGGGCCGCAGAGGCAAGGATCACTACACTCACATGCCCCTGTATGTACACTGAAAGTCCTGCACCTGCGCTTGTAACCGTCATAATGACTGTGAAGATCACAATTACGAGTGGGACCAGCTTTCATCCCCACTTAGGTTTTTAAGTATTTGTTTTCTAGTGACAACTAGTGTCACTGCCCTCCATAAATCCTCTTTTAACTGAGAAGGGGTGAGCGATGAGTGTGACTCTTGAAAGCTTGGGAATGCTGTAAATATTTTAGAAGAGAGCTCATCTGAGTCATCCACCATTAAATTACTTTCAGTAATGGCTGTTGCCATTAAGTCATTATGGGCAGCATGAAAATTGTTGTGCTCAACGTTAAATCAACAGCAACAAAGAATTAAAGTCATTATAATTGAAGCCGCGCACGTTGCTGTTTACATAATAGAAACTAGGGTAGTCTTTTTTTTTTCTCCCTCTTTGCTTTGAGCTGTTGTATGAGTGAGAGGTGTACATGTTGCGTCTTTCTGGGAGCTTGAATATCAGCAGCCACTGGGGGGAAAAAACAACACCAATCCTATGGGATAACAAAAACGCTAACTGTGTTTGTAGCATGTTTATGACTCATGATTTACAGTCCCTTGTCTTCCAAAAAATAAACCAGTGGCTCAACTAAATAAAAGAACATTGTGTAGTTTTCTATATTCTGTTTTCTTTTTTTTTTCTTTTTTTTTTAGGATTGCTAAATTATAGGTTGCAGAGGAGGTCTGTGTAGAATATACAGATTTTCCCCAGCAAAACCCCTAAAATTATATTTTGGCTGTTGGCAATTACCAGGAGCACGGCTTTAATTAGCACCAACTAGTACTGTAAGCACCAAGCAGGTCTGAGAGTGTGGCTTCCACACACTGTCCCAGCATCTTCGTTACAATCACACTCACACACTCCTGCTCAGGTCCTTAAAGTTTTCCCGCTCATATGCCGTTATACAGTTAAGTACTGCCCGCCCACACAATCACAGTCTGACAATAATGCGTGGGTGAGGGAAACTCTGTCACAGCATTGCTGGGTATCGGACAAAGGACCTGTGTGTGTTTGTGTGTGTCTGTCTCTAGCTCACCTGACCGTTGTGTAGCTTCTACAGTGACAAGCCTCACTACAATCACAGAAGCAAACAATAGGGTACCTTCATGTTCACATAGACAGAAACTAGTTGCTTTGTTTGATTTGTGACTCACACAGTCCTGCTGGTTGTTGTGACCGGGACTAAATTTTCCACCACTCACAAGTGATTGTTTTTTTTTTGTTTTGTTTTTGTTTGGGTTTTTTTTGACAAGTGTTGATTACAGAGTTGTTGAACTCAGAGCTGATAAGGCTCTGGGTCAGCTCTTTGGAGAGTGCTGAATTCACTCTGATGGGTGTGTAGTTGCTGTATATAAACATTGCCAACATATTGATTCAGAATTTTCTTCACTTCGCTGTACATGCTTTCTGTATCAAATGTGAGTCAGTATAGCATAATCACTCCTCTGTTCACCCAGGTGAGAATTGATACCCTGCCTGCATGTTACCCGGAACATGAGTGACACATTAGGATCAAGTTCAGTAGTTCTTTGAAAAGTTGAAAAGCTACTCTTGACTCACCGTTGGCTGGCAGTAACGGATCTCTCGCTTTAACTTCAACACCTCTTAAATTCAATTTGAAGCCATTAATTTTTAACTATATCTAGATAGTGTGTCAGAACCTTATCGCGTGGATTTGATCCTCCCACTACTGAACAAGCAGTATTACTTACATACCATAACGATACGTTGGTTGGGAATTTTACACTGGTAAATTATGCATCTGCAGCTGCTCAAGAGGGGAATCTGACTTTGGGGTTGAATATAAAATACCACAAAAGGGTTTTTACTTCCTTTGGGAAAAAAAGAAGAGATACAGAGCAACTTCTTTCATCTATCATTTTTAAGTAATTCATTTCCTCATCAGCATCCTGGAGACATGGATCTGCCCAAACGTCTTGTGACTTACTCATCTTTACCAAACTCCTTTCAGGATAAATACCAAAGAGATGTGTAAATGGGAGATGTGTGTGTGTGTGTGTGTGTGTGTGTGTGTGTGTGTGTTTCAAATAGCTTCTCAATCTTAACTGTCACACTCCAGCCATCCAAGGCATGCGTCTCTCTGTCTGTCTTGGAGGCCCCAGGAGTCCTGTTAATACCAAGTACAATAACTATTCACTCTAAAAGACACACACACACACACACACACACATACACATACACATACACACAGCCAACAGGAAGCGAATCCTACGCCAAAGTGGGCTTAGTGTGTAGCCATTCTGGAACGGCACCAACAACCCTGCCAGAACAAGCCAAACCTGACCAGACCAAACCAGAGTGCTGCTGGCAGGCTGCAGGTGTTTAAGTTATTTGAAGCATAGTCTTGTTATGAAATTCCACCATAAAGGTCACCCAGTGCTTTTCAGTTACTTGTCATCATCACACACCCTCCAGGTGGGCCTGTGTAGCATTCGCGTCATCACTCTCTTTTATACTCTGACGGACTTTTGGTGGGGACCAACTTTTTGGTTCCCCACAGCGTCATGACACAGAATGTAAGATGCTTATATATTTTACCCATTTCTTGTGAGTAGGCCTCCAACAGCTGATCATTTCAATTTTAGATGCATCTGCTGATTATTCACAATCCAAAATCCTGCCACAAAGCCCAAGAGGGCCAAGGTCAAATTTTAGCCTGTAACATAAGTCAAAGAAAAGCAGCAAATCCTCTCAATTGAAAGGCTGGACTTACAGAATGTTTTGCATTTGACAATTAACTATTGCCATAGCTGAAATGATTGAATTGTTTCAGCTGTGACTGTGATTATACACAACAAAATTCAAAATAAATAAAGGTTAATGAAGACCAAAGTCATCAATTTTTATATAAAACACAATGATCATTGTAAAACCCAACTCAGTGAAGTCACTGACAGTTAAAATGGCATATTTACATTTAGTTTTCTGTTTTGTAGGTTCTGAATTTGTATGTTAAATATAAAATCTGTTTCAAATTATTTGGTTTCAACGAAAGTGTTGTCTTTTGGGTATATAATCCATCACTCAGTGGGGGGTCAGAGTGACTGTGTCTGTCTGCTAGTCAGGGAGAGGTTTCTGAACATGAAGTCATATGGTGAAACCACATGGATAAATCACTGGGACCAGCCCCTCAAACCTCCAGCATCTCACAGTCTGGGTGTGTGTGTGTGTGTGTGTGTGTGTGTGTGTGTGTGTGCGCTTGTGTGCTTGTGCGCTTACCACCCACCTTAAAACATCCCCTGCCCCTCCTCTCTGTCTCCTCTCCATCACTGGCCTCAGTCCAGTGTTCTGTTACCTCCCTCAGCGATTCTGACCAGGGCTTCTTCATAACGAACTAACCTCTAATGTTTGTCCTGCTTTGCCTCCAGCAGTCTCCCACTGTAAGAAGCGGTTAACAGGTTATGCTAGCCGGACCGTGTCTAATGCGCTTAAATGACCCTTGACAACCACAGCGACCTGTTAATGACTGGACCGTCTTGTGGTCGTGGTCACTGAGAACTGGTCAGTTTATGGTCACCCATTAATGTCTGGTTTGGGGCTTCGGTCGCAACAACATTTGGCACCATAAACTAACAAGAAGACTCTACGCCACAACTGGTGGCTGGTGCTTTTAATGGCTGCATCTAGTAGATTATTAGAAACAGTAAATTAAGGATTATATAATTATAAATTATGGATTACATAATTAAACAGTAAATTACGGATTAAAGAATTTCCTCATACAATCTGTATCTCCTGATCTTTGGTTGATTTTAAGTGTTACCTACTACAGAACCTTTGGAATCGGGCATGCAGGAGCAGAGTTGCATGATTTAAAAAAAAAAAAAAGTATGTATAACCTGCAGATAGCTGACAGTTGGAATCTGTTGTGTCCTACTGTTTCCTAATGGAAATGTACTGGTTTTTGAAATGTAATGTGATCTGTGATGAAAATTCATCACGAGTGCATTCGCTCCACTGAGTCTGTTTCTGTGCACAGACTGAACCAGTAGTTATAATTTAAAATGTAAAAAGCCCCTTCCCAGCACAAGCTGCGTCGCAGTTGAAGTCATTACGCCTACCTTGGTGCATCATACTAAGAGTGCGTTTGTCTGCTGAACTGACGCAAATATCATTTTCACTGTCTCAAGTCATACATATGAAAGTATTGTTTTACATATTAAGACTGTTCTAACAATGATGCTGGATGCTCTTGGCTAGCGAAGGTGGTCCGTGTCAGCAACTCATCTCAGCAGAAGCTATTGGTCAACCAGCTTTCACATCCTCCTTCAGCAGGCACACTGAAGCACAATTTGTTCTTGCTGTGGTACTGAGAGGAAGCTCACTTCCGTTTAGCAACAGCCATGCTCAAAGCCAGTCCCTGTCACTGGTCCTGTAAACACTGAAACAAGGATAGAGGTGAAGGGGCAATCTACAGCACGTCAGAAGTCATTTGTTATCAGGTCACCCTAATCATGTCAATATCCTAAGATGTTTGAATAGCCACCAAGATCACTACGAATTAGCAAATGTAAGCAAATGTGTTTAAGGACTCATCTTTGAAATTCCATCATAGAGCTGATGAAGGACTGCTGTGACTGCTCTTTTTGGTGCTTCTATTGGTTTCAGTACCCTGAAGAGTTTTCTTGTAAACAAACATAAATGATGCTGTTATTTGGTGTTGCTCAACAAAACGCACCGTACGCACTTTCTTCCTTGTGCAAATGTGCAAAACTAATTATTTAAATATTTTAACACAGTGCTACAGGCACATTGCTACGTTTCTAGATGCGACAGAAATTACATGACAACCAGCGAGTGTGCAGAAAAACACTTGGTAATTGTGACTGTGTATATTAGGACAATGGGGGAGACACATTACCCACATATGCACTGTGGACAAGGTTAAACTCACCAGTAATGACAAAATGATATCATCGGTTATCTATCCAGTCTAAATGGGGCTTTAGATGAAAGTTTGACTTATGTTTAATTTTAGGGAATATTCCTTTAAACAGCCCTCACTGACTCTGTTTTGACTGCATCCTCTTACTGACATGCACTCCGCTCGATAGTGATTATATATTGTCAGCACACATTCAGACTCTAAAGTGTGTTTTTTCTCCAGAGTACGTGTGGATGTACTCATACCCAGGAGTGGGGTTCCCACTTGTTTTGGTGGCCGGGCGATGGTTTCTGCAGGTCACCACAGGAATGCCAGCAATTTTTCCTCTATTGTCAATCCGGGTCTTAAAGAGGAACTTTGTGCCTCTGTCAGTACTGATGTGTATTTTAGTGGCTGCAAACATAATCAGCATCAGGAAAATGTCAAAGTAGACACAGTTCCACAAGGTGGAATAGTTATTTCAGCATACACGTCCAAGTCCACCTCAACACTGTTACTAAACAGTGTATACGTTGGAACAATTGTTTCTCTCCGGGAGAAGAATAATACTTCTTACCCCTGTTTATTAATTATTTTCTCATGATCTTAATTATTCACCATGCCTTCCTGTGTGTGTCAGTAAGTACAAACAAAATCCGACAGACAGCAGGTACATGGATGTTGTGGGCTGGGCCGCAGGTTAATGGTGAGTCACCTGGACAACATGAGATGACTGGGCTTTTGTGTAAGGTGAGAAGCAATGACACAGCACTTAGACAGCAAGAGAGAGCAAGTACTCGAGTCACGCAACACTCTGGCAGCCTGTCTGTGTGTGTTTGGTAAACACACATTACCTGAGATAGAGATGGAAGGTGTGAGCAAGAGGAATATAGTCTTTCTTCTCTTGGCCACACAAACATTTTGCTTGAGAGGTCTGTGTATGTGCGAGCGTGTGTATGGATGGATGTCAAGCCACTTTGATTGTACTGGAGAGTCACTGGGGAGGATATGAGTCTGGGGAGTATCCAGCCTGACTGGGTCAGTGCTGGGAGTTTCTTGACTTCTCTCTGGGTCACTTAAGATTTTCCTATTTGTCTTGTGCCTTTGTAAGCAACAAGCTTAGGGTAATACTTTATTTATCCTACTGTAGGGAAATTCACAATTATTTCAAATTTATGAGCATCAGATAATTTCCTCTTATTTCATGAGGGTGTTTTCATTTTAGATTATTAATGTACAAGTGTCTGTGCCTGCTTGTTAAAACTAAGTGAATAGAAACTAATCTGTGTCATCTAAAGACATTGCTGTTTCCTGTTGCCTCACACGCCACTGCCCTGCCTTCCCACGTCCCGTTCTGTCCTGCCTTGTCCCATGCAGCTCCGGAAGTCCCAGCCCCACCCCAGGTTTGCCACAGTTGCTTTGGTGCTTGATTGCGTAATGCCAAACTGCCCCCGTGCGTCACTGGGAGCACCCTTCCTACACACAGATACGCATGAGTGTAAACACATGGAAAAGACAGAGTACATTGGGCTGCTTACATCGGCCCACTCTGTGGACCTGCCTTTGTTTGCAGGGATCACACCAGTGTTACTGATTTCTTTGATCACCTCTGTCATTTCAGATCCTTCTAGGTCATTGTTCAGTGTGTAACATGCATTCTTACAGAAGAAATACAAAGTTACATGACCTTTTCTACTTCACTGGATCCTGTTCAGTATAAAACGTAATCAAACATAGTGCTCTCAGACGATGTTATCAACCTCATTGTCATAATGAGTCGGTGTAGAACAACCAACGGCCATTTGTAGAAATAGTTTCCTTGGTCCTCTCAGACAACAAACTTTGATAACTGAATTTATGCTGCAGTAACAGTTTTCACAGGAAATGTGCTTTTTGTACCCTTTTCTGGTCAACAAGCCAACATTCACCATGTGTATTTTGCCTTGACCTAAATAGAATATTAAATTAGCTTTAAACTAGTGTGTAAATAAAATTTTGAAATATATTGATCAATTAAACACTTTTGTTGGGAAGTGATGGAAAGTTAAATTACTATACTCTACTATATTTAAATACACTATACTATATACTATATTTAAAATAATAGTGGTACAATTAAAGAAAGGGGACTAAAAGTGACCAGTGCTGGTTTGCCAGAAGTGTGCTGAAATGGAGCTTTACCCCCTTGATATGCTCAATTTTGTATTTCTGTCTAATTAAGTTTAAGTGTGTGTGTGGGTGTGCGTGTGTGGCCTTGGGAGTCTCTCTACTTTGCATTATTTTGGATATTGGGTTGACTTGTTTCAGGGTTTGCCGAGTCAAGAAAACAAAGCCAGCAGCTCAGTAAACTTTGACCACGCACCAGAAATCAAACCTGCAGCTCTCTTCCTTCCTTTGATTCCCCTGTTTTCTCACTGGAAGCCTAATTGAAAAGAGTAAATAAACAAGAGCCAGAAATGTAAACCAGACCAGACCCTATCAAAGACAGCGGGTCCTTAAGTATGCTAATGTCTCATTCTTACAACAGGAACAGTCAAACATGAATAAATTCTGTCTGAAGAGAGGCCATGCTTAGAGCCTGCTTCTTTTTATGCTGCCTTTTTCATTATTATGGCTTTCCTGTGGGCACACATATGCGGTATATGGCTAAACTCAGTTATATGTGTGTTAGTGTGTGTGTGTGTGTGTGCATCTGTGTGCCCACTTGCCTGTGTGTCACCTAGGAGAGATGAGTGGGGAAATGGCTTCTTTACCACAGGTTTTGTTTGCACCTTTAATGGTTTCCCTTTGGGCCCCTCCACTGTTTATCCGTTGATACATTGATTCTGATGTACATTTTAAAACGGCAGATATAAGTGTTTTGCATAATGCTCCAGTTTAATCATAGTGATGTGTTTGTCTCCATTTCCTTTTTAACTCATACAGAAAGGAAAGCGGGGGGCACAGAGCATATCATGAAAAGCAGAGGAAGTTCCACTACTGTAAGAACAACAGGAGACACAGTCTAGATACCATACACGATTGTCTTCACATCATATAGTATTTGACTCACTGCTGTCCTTTTCTGCCCATGCTAATTACAAAGGGGTCTTCCTCTGACTCTAAACTACTTTCAGCAGGTGGACTCACTCATACTCTATTTTTCATTCCTCTCTTCTTTCGCTTTTTTTTTTTTTGTCCAACTTTCTCCCCTCTTCACCTCTCTGTCTTTCTCTCTCTTATTCTCAGGGACCACACATAGCATCAGTGACCTTGGCGGCCTATGAATGTGGCTCAGTGGATTTCCCTGAGCCGCCCTATCCAGACCAAATAGTATGTCCCCAGCAGGAAGCACCAGCACCAGGATCTGGTGCTGATCAGGAGGGCGTGCACGCTGCAGGGGTGGAAGGATTGGTGGGGTCAGCGACCATCCAAGGAAGCATCTCTCTCTGGACCATCATCTCAAAGGTCCGCTTGGAAGCTTGTATGTGGGTGAGTGACTGTACACTGGCCGTGCTACAGTAAACCGGAAGAGCTAAAGAGCAGGGAATTGCAGGATCTACACAGAGTTGAGCTCTTATAAACATTTCTCATGGCTTTATGGTCACAGTTTGCAGTGACCTTGCATATTCGCCACAGCTTTGACCAGTCTTCAGAGTGTGTGCTCTGAAATATTGTTGCTGTCAGGTAAAAACCACATATCTCCCAAATGCCAGTTTCTTTGGAGCTAAGAAAACAGTCTTGTTTTCAGATTGACCACCATGCATTTTTGAATTTATCTAGTAGGTTTGGAAAGATGTCATTAGACAGAGGGTGGTAGAAACATGAAAATAACCAAAATTGAAGGGGCAGGGTCAAGCTTTGCACGCCAAGGACTCCAAATTAGGTGTACAAGTCAGACCATGGTTTTTTTCTCAGTTACGTGCAATTTATGCTTTGGTAATAGAATAGTGAAAAGGTGAAAAGTTGTCCGAGTCTGTTAACATCTTAATACAAAGAATTATTCACGTAAATTACATCTCCACCAATACATGAAAGAGTCTGTGGTCCCTGCACCCTTATTTTAGAATCACTGTCACACACATGTGTCTGTCACTTACTTACCCATTATCTTTTTGCAGTACCTCCACCAGTAAAAGCTCAAGTTAGAAATTCTACACATTTGCATGAACACTGTGAATGCATTCACACTGTGCATGCAAATGTATTCACGGATAGCTCATTTGCTTGGAAAACCCCAGCTTCTTACCATGAATTTCCCCCATGCAGTGTCAGTGGTTTCACACCTCTAACCAGCTTTGTGGCTGCCAAGAAAGATGAAATATTTTTGATCTAGTGTCTTTTTTTTAGAGCCAGATCAGAAAAGTGTTTACCAGTTTAGAGTAGAAATAAATACTCAATGTACTTTATCACAGAGTTTCTGTTTAAAGCTTGGACTCTGACAAAGAACAGCCTTCTACCTGGGTTTTTAGTAACTAGTACTCTATTGGTTCATCAGTGACTCACACACATCTCCCATGAGTTCCCATGAAACCAGTGGTAATGGCTTGTACTACTGTCACACGCACGTAAAAGACACATAGAAACAAGAAGAACCGATATGTGCCACAGTGATCTAGAGGTCACACTCATTTATTGACTTCTTTGTAACTGCAGTATCTTTTCATGTCTGCGTTTATATCAATTTCCTTCTTTTCTAATCGTGAGAAAGGCAGAACTGCAGAACATTGAGAAAAGCGAACTTGGTCACTAAAACACTATATGAGTTTTATCGCACTTTGTTATCTGTTTCCCTGTTCCACATAATGTGGAAGAGACCCAGGTGAAGTTGAGGGGGAACTTATTCAATACTGAGAGCTTTACAGGAACTAGGCAGCCTTTCCACAACCTTCCCCTCTACATTAACTGACCTCCAGGCTTCCTTGTTGTTTCTGATGTATTCTCTACAAACTCCTACATACTTACAAATCCAAAATTAGAAACATGCACACATACACGTGCTATCAGAGGTTTTGATTTATTGGATAATCATGCCAATATACGCATTTGTACTACAAAATGCAGTAAGGTCCTTTTTATGGATGATATTTATTCACTGTCCTGTAACTCTCACATTAACATTAAATACCAAACTAAATACTAATGTAAAGGTAATCTAAAATAAAAAAATAATAATAAAATAAAACTTATACTGTGATCACCACCTGTTACCCCTCACTACTAATTTCATGTAGCTTCCAATACAACCCCCCATATTACTTCTACTTCATATTATTACTACTTTGCGTGTGTGTGCTGCGTGTGCACAGGCACTCTGATCCTGCATGTAAAAAGTCTTCGATTCAGTGGTGCGGCGTGTTAGGCTATTTTTCTGGTTTCAAATTAGAGTCAGTTCCTCTCAGAGCTAAGTTGCAGCCACACCAGCAACAGAACCACACTCTGAGGTGTGATATCAGATTCTGTGTTTGTGGGTGTGTGTGTGTGTGCCACCCAATCCCTTTGGATTCATCACCACCCACCCTGTCACCACCACACCCCTGTAACCCCAGCTTGGCATGGCCTCGGCTGAGGCTTGTCAGCTCTACAGTTGGAGACACCTGTTGTGCCCACGGTTTCAAAGCACCCACGCTAGCATTCCCCCTCCTCCAGCCACCCACCCATCTTCTGGATACACTGGTGATGAGACATGAGACACTTCCCTCCCCGGCACCACTACCTCTTCTTTTCCTCGCCTCTCTTTTCTCATTCCTCCTCTCTCCTTTCACTTTGTCCTTTTTTGTTCGCTCTTGAAGCCTCCGTGTGTCCACTATTGGAGCTCTCTTAAGTGCTCTACTTCAAACAGCACCACTGTGCAGGTGGATGTATTTTTTTGCCCCATACACAAACACACACACACACACACACACACACACACACACACACACACACACACACACGGGCACACGCACACATGCTCACAAACAGGGGCAGAGCTATTGAATGGAGCAGCTGCCAGGGAGATTAGGGCACGTCTCCATTATGAGAAAAAACTGGCAGATTTCATCAAAGACTGCAGTGTTAACAAGAGAACAGGGTGTCCAGATTAAAGATGCAGTCTGCCAGGTTTTGGGATAGCACCGCCTCCTGAGAATGATTGTTTGGGCTTGTTGTCGCTGCCATGGTTGCTAACTACTCACTAATCATCTTCTGGCTCAGCCATCGAGCTGCATACAAGTAATGTGGCTGTGATTAGTTAGTTATGTTCTTCCCTGAGAGAGATTGAAGCTGTGATTTTGTTCGTGTTTCACCTAAACGACTGAATTTCAGGACAAGAGCTTAATTTCTTTCATTGTTATAGAGTATAGGATGTCAGGGATGTGTTTGAGCTTGCATTATCCATATGCTGCCTGTAATTGTAACTTACACTAACTGTATCCTTAGCATCTTCTCTCATCCCCCTTGCACCCCTTCTCTCCCCCTGTGCCTGGAAACATTAAAGTAATGAGCTGTGAGCAACTCCAAAAACACTGCATTTCTTGGCGGCTGTTTTCATTGTGTTAATTAAGTCTGTAGCCCTCACCCCCTCACCCCTCACTCCCCCGTCCTCATGTTTTGGCGGTATGAACTTAGTGAACCGACCAAGTGCTGAGGATTTATTTCCCTCAAATCACTTCCGCTTTCTTCCTGTTAAGCCCCCCTCAATCACACAGGCTCCACCACTTTATAGCTACAAGCTCCTTTTGGCTGTTAGATATCGATATCTTGGTTCCTTTAGACCCCCCTGGGCTTGTTAGCACTTCTTAAATTTTCCAGGAACACAACATTCCACATGTCCAAAGGAACAGAGCACCTAGCCGTGCAGTGTGTTCATATGCTGTTTTGAGGTGGCATCTGGTTTTTCACCTTTCCTGGGCCCATGTTTTATGTATCCATGATCGTTTAATAATCTGTGGGATTTTCATTCTCGTAAATCCTTTCCGTTTTATTCCCATTAAGTGCTCTGATCGCACAATCCCAGACGTCAGAAGCAAGCTCCTTTGCATAGTGGATATTGATATTTTTGCTCCATTAACCCCCCAGGAACCATGTTAACAATGCCCGCTGTAATAATTAGCATGCTTTTATGACAGATATTGTATTTTTACAACCAAACTGCTCATAATATACTAAAATGCGCATAATAAAATAAATACAGTTTAAAGTAATGAAATCAAGCACAGCATCTAAATGCAATTTAATAAACAAATAAACAACCTGCTCTGTCTATAACAGCTAACATTTCTTTCTTTCAGTTTAAAAGCTATGTTTGAATTCAGATTTGTTGGCATGATGGGACAGAGGCCTGTGTTGCCAAAACAATATACAGAAGAACATCACGTCAGAGAGTACTGTAAACAGCTGAGCTGCAGTAATTAACTCCCTTCGTTTGTGTGTGTTTCTGTGCGAGCAGGGTGCTGGTACAGCTATAGGAGAGCTTCCTCCCTACTTCATGGCCCGGGCCGCGCGGCTGTCTGGAGCTGACCCTGATGACGAGGACTACCAGAGGTTTGAGGAGATGTTGGATCAGACCCAGTCTGCTCAGGTGACACGTGGCCTCCAGCATCATCTTTGACCCTTTTATCACTCAGTGTTATCTAACCCCCTCTTCCTTCTCTCTCTCTAACCCACCATAATACTCCTGTTGTTAAGCCATAAAGTTTACTTTTATCTTTATCTTCACTTTATTCTCACCCCTCTGTTCCTTTGCACGTGCACACTTATCACTCTGTTGCACTTGTACCATTTCATTTCTAATTATCTGCTTTTGGCATTGATTCATTTTCACCGTTAGGGAATTTTTCTAAATTGGCCTTGAAATCTGGTGTTCCAGAGTTACCACGTTGTACTGTGTCTGTGTGCGTAGGCGTATGTGTTGACCACTAACAAAGCCCCACCTCAGTGTCCCAACAGTGGGAATCAAGTGCTTTCTTTCACAATGTTATGACTAAGAGAACAGCAACGATGCACTCTAGTAAAATGTTCCCGCCATTTCCGGCCCTTCATTTTGAAATTCCCTGTTACCAAAAAATTCTTATATCAAACAACCCTGCAAATGTTTCAACAATGCCTAACAGCTTATTGTAAATATTTATTTTTCCACCCTCTTGTGATTATGAATGGAGGAGGAGGAATGAGGGGAAACATGCATGTGGTTTTGTAAAGGCTTTTCATCAGACTTGTCTGACCTGACACAGTCTTCATCCTCAGGAATGTTTTTCTCTCTCCAGCAGTGTGGGTCAAACAGTCAGACAGGTCAAGTGCAGTCCAACAACTGCATCCATAAATGGATTTGAACTTCACAGCAGGCTCACTTTTGCTTGTATTTGCAAAGATACTGTAACATTAGACAGTGCCAGACTGAGAGCAAGAAAAACTCTTTTTGATCTTATTTACCGACTGATTCAGAAGAATATTTATTCTTGGTTATGTTTAATAAGACTTAGAAGATATGCTAGGATCCTGCTTTGGGTAATGCAGTCATTGCAAAAGGAAAAATGCCCATAGAAGTAGAAGAAGAATTTTAAGGGGTACCACCCTAAATTACTGTGTTTTTTACTAGAATTGATTTTACTTCGTCTTATCCTAATTTGCGAATGGAAAAAAAAACTTAAACAGGTAAGTAAATTTTGAAACTTTAACTCTTTTTCTTTCTTCTCATTCACACATATCAACCTCAATGGTAACTCTTATGCAAATTGTGTTGTTAAAGAATATATCAATTAATTATTACATTCCTTTCTAGTGAAAGAAAATTCTTATTACAATACTTTCTTTGAACCGTGTTAAGCTTCTAACCACAGCTCCATTACTGATGTCTAGGGAGGTATTTTTCCCTTTGGCTCAGTCACGATCTCACAATATCCCCAGTTCCTCTTGGAATCAGTAGTTGATGTGATGTCACAAACACACGCTGCCCATCCTGCTTCTCTTCACATTCAACCAGGTGGACATCAGCTGAAACAGCATTTTTGAAGCGTCCAAATTATAGAATAATCTTTAAATAAATTAAAATGAATAATATTTCAAAATAAAAGCACGAGAGTTTCTAGAAAGACTGATTCCTCATAAATTAAATGTGCTGTATATGTGTAATTTTAGCATTGTTGTTTTAATGAGAAATATTGCACCAAACACTTTTTTCAGTCTCGACATAGTTTAAGTGACTCTTGACACAGAACTGAAGGGACCCGATGTGACACTAATACTGAAACAAATTCAAGGAAGTCACAAAAAAATGTGGTAAGAGCACATGCTGGAGCAGCACCTGCTTTAAGGTCCAATATTACTAATGCTGTGGACAGCTGGGTTGGTTGGGACCAACAGCAGCCCTGGCGTCCGGACCACATGTGTGAGAGTGGAGCTCTGACATCACTTACTGATAAAGTGGTGCTTCCCACCAAAACAGAGAAAAGAACAGACACAGCGGAAGAGAGAGAGAAACGGGTGGCGTGGGGAAGAGGAGATTTTGTCTTAATGATCGTCTGAGCGTTGAAGAGCTCCTGCGTGTCTTTTCCCAAACAAACTATTAGTGTGACGCAGGAGGAGCATCGCCTGTTTGTCTCGCATCCATACGAGGGCAGATTAGAAGTGACGCTGCTGCTGTCTCAGTGCCCAGCCTAAGTCTCGCTCTCTCTCTGACATCGTTTCTTTTTCTGTCCCTCTCTTCCTATGCTATTTGTCTCCCACTGTGCGTTGCTCCCTCTCGCTCTCTCTTTCTCTCTGATGATATCTGGCAGCTGTGTGTATGTATGTTGTGTGTGCTTATGTGATTGGACAGCATCTGGAGGCAGGTTGCTAGCACCAGCAAGGACCAGCCACATACGGAAACATTTTTTCTCTCGCCAGGGCTTTTACCATTACTCGGATGTTCTCAGGGTTCCCTCTTTCGCTCAAGGAGATTCCGCAACGCCTCTGTGATTTTCACTTTTCCACCTTTTACCCTTTTTTCCACCTTTTAAGGTGGACATGGAGGCATTGATCTGCTGTGGAATAGTGTCAGAGTTTTTGATTGAAAGCTGACGATCCAAAGTAGTAGGCCAAAGTGGAAACAGACTCCATCGGGATTGGATTGAAGAAATGTTGATATCGATAGATCGTTGTGTACTAGACAGGAAGTGGTTAACTTTTGTCCTTAAGGATGTGACACCACTTCAACCCTACACCCACGCATTCACACACATTCTGAGACTCTCTCCCCCACACACTCTACACCCTGCGGCAGCAGAGTTGGGTGAAGATGCTGACTTTGTCCCCTTCACTCTAGTCACAGAGGGTTGTAGGTGCCAGCAGTTTGACTTAAACCCAGTGGTATTTCTCTCAGCCTGCACGTGCCAACTTCCTGCCACAAGTGCACGTGATGCACAGCAGCACAGCACTCTGCTTTTTTTTTTTCATTCATTCAACAGAGCTATTCAAGAATAATGAAGTCATGCCTTTTCTAACGGCTCCAGACGCTGATGTCATGAACATCAGCTTTTTTTCCCCTCTTAAATCTTTAGCTCAGTACGAGAGCACTCGTGTGCTGGAGAGGAATCCTCAGTGTCTGCACAGAGCGTCTCTCTCAGAGGATCCTGCATGGATCAAGTCCATGATTGCTTGTAACTTGATAATGAAGTTATTTCCTGGCTTGTGTTTTTTTTTCATCCGGCACGGAAGAGGTTAACAGGCTGTGAATTCTTGATTGCCAACTCCCAGGATCGTATCTCCTGTAACTCAAATCAGGGCCATCTGCGCTGGGCGTATGCCTGCCTTCCCCCCTGGCCTACTGCACTCAAAGGCTCTCTGTGCTGTGGTTTGCCCGGCCCCGTCACGTGACTTCTCTGAAAGTGCCCCCTCCCTCCTCCTCCCTCTTTATTTCCAGTAAACTGTTTGAAAGGAGGGGGGTGAGTCAGAGTAAAACCAGCTTCCCTTTAACCACAGCTTGTTAAAGAATTTGTCAACGTGGACTCAGGGGTGCATTTTTTTTCTTGTGTGTGTGTGTGCGTGTGTGTGTATGTGTGTGTATATGTGTATGTCTGTGTGAGAGTGTGTGTCCAGATAGATTTGAATGCGTAGCTCTTCTATTTCCTTTTTCTTTTTTTGAAAGGGGATTGTAGCTTCTATTGCGTCAGGAGTCCTTAATCACTCCACTTCCTGTGCCAGAGAGAGCAGGCGCGGGCTTGTCGGGAGTTAATGAGATGAACTTTAGCCGTCATCGTGTCGGGGGGCTCGCGACCGCTCCGGAGATGTGTGTCTTCTGTGTGAAAGACTTTCATTGAGAAAAAAAAAGAAAACACAGAGCGAGGGAGAGAAAAAATGTGCGTGGGTGTTGACTTGTGTATAGGCTATGCATAGATTTTTCCTTGTCTGACACTTTAATTTTCCACATGGAGCAGAGTGCCTTGTCGCTGCCTGCTTTTTGTCTGTGTTTGAACTCTGTACCCCACCAGCACTAGCAAAGACGAGTGAAAACAAAGTGTTTGCTCACACAACTTTTCATAATGAAAAGCCCACTTTTTTTGTGTCGGAACCCTCTGAGCAACCTTTCAGCAGATCCAAAATAAACAGATATCACATCGTACAATACAAAACTTCATCAATATGGTTTTTAAAAACCTGACACTTGAAATAGATCTGCTTTACATTTACAGTTTATCTGTGTATGAAAATAAAGAACCATGCTCTTGTAAATGCTTTGGAGGTTGCTTCATCAAAGTTTTCCTGTAAAAACTGTCTTCTCGCTGTTTTTTCCCTGTGCTTTTTTCTAATAACTGTCATCACCTGGTAACTGTAAACCACAGACCTTAAACTATCATGTTTAATGAAAAGCTCACTCTACACTGTCTTCACAAATTTTAATACAGGAAATCCTTTTGTACTTATAGACTGAGTCATTTTTTGGCGTGCGCTCAATGAGAATTTAAATTAATCATCCCGGTGACATAATTCTATTAATGCTAATCTTGTGACAAACACCATGCCATTAAACATTTATTACATTCATTTATCTACTGTACATTTGCTGTAATTAGGTCAATAGACATGGTACGTGTTTGTAATAATGGACAGAATGCTGTGCCATGTTCTTCCAAATACTCTAATATATGAAATGCAAACAAAAATAGCACATAGTCATGAAACACATGAGAGATAGATTTGCTTATTCAAACTGACTAATCTGACTGTCAGAATATATGTGTATGGACGGAAGGGGGGGGCAAACCAGATCAAATGCAAGTATTGTTACCCACGGAGGTCGACTCCATGTGGGGTGATTGTGCAGACTGCTGAGTAAAGCATCTGTGCCGAGCAGCCAAACCTGGAACCAAAACCTCCACAGTTTTAATGACGCTGCACCCTTGACAAGATCTTACCAAATGTAATTGCTGCTAAGCCCAGCCCTGCAGGCCGGCGGTGACGGGGGTGTAGGAGGAGGGGGGCGGCAGGCAGCCCTTGGCAAGCTGCCTGGCAAAGATGGTGATTTTCCATAAGCCGCCAACAACAGAGTCTGGATGTCTGAACCCTAGCCATCCAAGATAGACGCTTCCCTGGTCCAGAAATGCAGAATAGAGAGAGAGTCCAAGTACATAGTTCAAGTATAGTAAATCACAGTGTCACAAGTTCACACACCCACACCCCTTTACACCCTCCCCTCACCTCCTCAGGGACCCTTTGTTCACACTGCAGTGATATTTTCATGCTCGCTCTCACTGCATGAGCCAAAAGCTAAACTACGCCACCTAAATGTAAACAATGCAGGTGTCATGATGTCAGAAAATGAATGGGATTCACGGGCCATCACCATGGCAATGATTGGTTCTGCAGGGTTCTGTGTGCGCCTCAGCACCGGCAGTTGTCAGGTGTCCCTGGGCCAGACATAGTCCTCGGTGGTTCAGCTGTAAACCAACCATACACATTCCTTCCCTCCCTTTCTCCCACCAGCTGAGCAACACACACACACACACTCCCACGCACACATGTGCACACCCCACCACACACATGTATGCACACATGGGGACAGGCTGGAATCAAAACTACAGGATAGTCCAAAGAGAAACCTTCATGATTGGACCTCAGTGGAGGCAGAAATTCAAATTGTGAACCAATCAGATTCTGTGTCCCTTCGCTCCCCCCACCACCACCTTATTAGGCGACCTCCCATGTCTCTCAAATTTCCTGTCCGCTCGGTTGCACCCTGTAAAGAATGTCATCACCACTGTACTGGTTTTGTTGACCATATTAGGTATGATCATGTATTCCTAGCCCCCATCCAATGCCTCATTTTTTCAATTATAATGATATCTTAGCAGTGAAGGCCTTAGTTTTTAGAAGAAAACATTTTTTTCTTGTATGTTCATGTGAAAAGAATTATTTTTTTTTCTTATGTGCCTTTGTCAGTTGATTGGATATTGTTTTCAGTGGAAAAATCCACTTCACACACAGCAAAGATTCATTAAAGATATTTACACATAAAAATAATTCAACACAGACCATTAACCACTAACTATTTGCGGAATTCATTTCAAAATGCAATAGATGCATTTTTGGAAACAATTTGTGACATGAAAAACAGCAGAAAATATGGTTAAAATATAAATAATTTGCTTCAGGAAATATATACAATTTTATAAATGCCTTAATGTGAATGTTTACTTTAATACCAGCATAATTATTTGCTCATATCAGCAGGTAATATGAAAGAGTCTGCAGTTTCTCTAAATAGAGGAGGTCTAACTTTGTAACAAAACTTTCATATAGTTATTAAGAACTGTATTTGCAGTTATTCATGATTTATTGTGAGATTTTACTGGAATTACCTTTATGTTCACAAACATTAGATGAGTTTGAAATTAAATCTGGAGGCAAAATGGATGCTTTTAATACAAAACACCTACAAACTTTCAAATAGCCAGTGCAAACTGTAATACATGCATTTGTTCCAGTAGCAGACACACATTTAAATTTAAGTGTTGAAAGGTATGGTTTATTTTAGAATTATTTTATGTAAGGATTAATTACATTTGTTCTGCAATATTTATATCGATACCAAACAGACAGTGGTTGAGTAATACAGGTTTTATTAAATATGATATTAATGTAATTACTATGATATATTGAAAGCTTTGCAAAGCTTTAAAAAAAAGACTGTATCACAACATAAATTACATTTACTCTGCATCATTTTATTGTTTTCCATGACAAAAAAAGCATCAACATTAAGATATGTTTAGTGAAATGCAGAAATAACAACGAAGAATGAAAGCTGTTTTGTAGTTTTGGGCTGTGAAGTCAAACAGATCAAATTACTATCATGTTAGGGCCTACAAATAACAACAAAAAAAAATCTTGCGACAAATATGTAGCAGTTTCCTCAGTATATTTTATTCTTATCAGTAAGAGTTTGATTCCACCCTGACCTCAGACAATTTCTGTCCAAAAATAATCTGTTTTAATAGAAAAATGGTAAAGCTAGCATAATTGTAGAGAAGATTTATAAGAAGTGATTTTATAAATTACCTAGATATTGAATCTGTTATCCAGAAACGTAAAAGGATCCAGGATCTGGGGGTTCCTCTGCATTCCCACTGTGTTCCCAGAACTAGTTTAGGTAAAAATCCAAACAGATTAAGGCTCCTCTTCCCAGAAAAGGTATATTGAGGAAAAATCTGTGTCACTGCTGTGAAAAGAGGCCTTTGTGGAGCTGTCAAGAGGAATAGGGCAAGACCAGCTGAAAAAGTAAGAATTTGTGAGTCACTGGAGTGACCAAAGTCTGTTGTCTTGTTCACACATTTCCAGTGACAATGGAATTAATAGCTGGCATAAGAGGTAAGATACAGACATGCTAAAACCAGTTTATCATTCTTCCAGAATCAAAAAGCATGTTTAGAAAGATGTTTTGATTGTTTTAGAACATTTGGGAGGCGAGTCAGAGCATTTTAGATGTCAGCTTGGAAGATGTTTGGGTTGGGAGGATGGTCATGAATTTTGCATGGGACTTGAATTCATTTAAAATCTACTTTTTACATTCAAACATTAAAGCTAATGTTTTTTCTTCTGAGATGTTTTTATAGGATGAGTTTTTTTGTGATAAATACACACAAGCAGGCAACTTTTCCACACCGAGTTCCCATCACTTTACACTTTACACATTTATACTGGTAATTGTGGATTAATTAGAAATTAAATAGTTCAATATTTTGAAAAGTGTATACTAAAGTATTAGATTCTGAGTTTTATCATTTATAATTAAACTTATAAACTTGAGAGCATTTAGAAACACAAATCCTATGATTTACTAAGTTAAAAGCCCTGTGCTGCACAGTCCATTATTGTACATGTATTTTAAAGTTGTAAACAGTTGCCACTGCTGTGCCTCTAATTTCTGAGGATCTAATTACTGGTTTGTAAGTTTCTGTCTTGCTCAATAATTGATAAAAACTTTTTGCTGAAGGCAAATTTACAGGAGGACGAAAATCCTCCTGGTGCAGCTGCTGCTGTTTTGAATTTATTAAAAAGCAAGCAGAGATTATTAAAACTGGTTATTTACTCATATTTCGTTTCATCTGGACATCAGTATGTTTTTACATATAAAATGGAAAGGTTTAATGTCAGTACACATGCAATAATTTGTAAATAAGATGGAAGAATAACATTCAGAGATGATGGAGAAACCTTAAGTGGGGATGATGATAAAATGTATTTCCAAATTCAGATCTTATTCTAAAACTCTCATTGCTTTAATGCCACATTTAGTGAGGTTCAAGCCATTGATTAAAAATTTCAAAAACAACTTTGCAGCTGGCTGCACACACTTATTTCACACACCTCTGTGATATTCCCTCTTCCACATGAGTGCTTTGAAAAACACTGTAAATTCTCTTTGCCCTAATTTACCCTTAATAAAACTTTCAGTGTCCTCATTAATGATTTGATTCTTATAAAATGAACCAAAATTAACCAAAAATTAAGTGAAGCATTTATTGTATGAAATGTAAATAATTAATGCTCGTTTTAAAGTGTTTGACTCTGTCAGACATATTCCTGTATTTGTAAAGACAGTGTGATATCTCTCTTATTGAAACTATACAACAATATTTATTTCAATAAATTATTTTTCTTTGGAATTTGCTATTTAGTAAAAATCTGCAAAGCAGGTTTGAGATGTCTGTGAACTAAGCAATGTCTGTCTGTATATGTACACTAAGGTGTGTGATCAGTTTCACCTAAACATCAACAAGTGTGTGACCAAAGTTTTATCTCACATTTTTTCCCAATCTGTTTTTGTTTTGTTTTTTGTTTTTTTAGGACTTTGCCACCCGAGCAAAAGTAGCTGTGCAGAAACTCATCCAGAGGGTCGGATTCTTTGGGATATTAGCCTGCGCCTCTGTAAGTCACATCACACCGACACACATTCTTCACTCACACTGTGGGGGTTTTCACTTTGAATCATTTTGTCACATTCAGATTGATGCTTCATTTACATGGCGTATCACTCAAAGGAAATAGCAATTTTGGATCGCTCAGTGTTTGGAAAAAAGTAAATAATATCAAATGTGCAATTAAAAAAAATCTGATATTCTCATGGCACTGATGCTGAACTTGTGTGTAGGTGTGTGCAGATAAAAAACTGAATGAATTTCATTGTTTAATGTTTCTTTCTCTATATGATTTGTTTGTTATTTCTTTAGGATTTACACAGTATCAAGTCGAATCATCTCTTAACATTTTTCTTCAGATTCCAAATCCGTTGTTCGACCTGGCAGGAATAACATGTGGACATTTTTTGGTCCCCTTCTGGACTTTTTTTGGTGCAACGCTCATTGGGAAAGCAGTCATCAAAATGCACATTCAGGTGAGCTGCTGCAGTTCAATAACATACATTGATGTGAGAAATGCCACAGCTGATTTTTCCTGCAGTTGAGTCTTGTGTACAGTAGTTGTCTTTTATCTTTCCTATTCCACACTGCAGAGAGGCAACAAAATGTATTTTTGCAATAGTTTGACATTTGCATACATCTTTAATATTGTTGAGCGGGAGAAGTGTGTTAAATAATGAATCTCCTTCATGCACAGCATCCCTGTACTGTACTCGGCTGGTAGTAAGGAGGCCATTTTGTGCAGCCAAAGTAGGGGGAGTCAACCATTTTGTGACTGCAGCTGCAGCACCCCAAGCATATTGTACAGTAGAGTGGTGAGACTGCTGCAGATTGAGAACTTATAGGAAAATAGAAACAATACATTTGAAGTCTTTAAAAAGGAAGTGCTGTCAGGAGACCTGGCATCAAAAATGTTTCTTCTAATCCTGGAAAATCCTCAATTTGCGTCCAGGAATTTGCAGTATGTCTGTGATTACCGCCAGGGGCTCGACTTTCTGTTTTCCAAGCAAACGCTGGAATTGGCTCATTGTGACACAGAGAGGAAGGGTTAAAAGCAAAGCATTTTCTTCTCACAAGGCCTCATTCCTTATCATACGCAGAAAGCATTGTCCTGCACCAAACTGAGAAAAAAGGTGGGGGTGAACTAACGTGAGCTAAAGCAGATAAACATTGTCTGTGGGAGGTGATGGAGAAAGAGAAGGGGAGAGATGGGGGAGGTGGGAGGACGGTGAGAGAGAAGGGGGGTTGTTGCATGCATGGTAGGCACCATCACACACACAGTGCCAGATTACACCCAGGGGTCCCAGGGGCCCCCACTGACAGAGGTGTGTCCCTCTCTGCCGGTTCTCCGGCACGTCTGGAGGCCCCAGTCTCTCCTGTAGCTGCTTGGTTTGATTTTCTTCAAGCTTTAGGTTTTGTTTCTAATGCAAATTATTCAGTAGTTTCAGGAGAGAACAACACGTATGAGAGTAAAGCACACAAGAGAGCAGGTGACGTTCTCCGTCATGGGCCAAGAGGGAACAAAAGGGGATTTTGAGGCTTGCGGTGTGTGGGTGTGTGTATGTGTGTGTGCTTCATAGTGTGTTTTTGATCTGGGTTTGTACCTGTCCTTCAGGTGTGTTCTCAGCAGTCTCCAAGGAGAGGCTTTTTTTTTTTTTTTTTTTAATTTTGCACTGCTTCATCCTTTTATGCTCATTAAGCCTTACATATGAATGTCCACCGTTGAATGGTTTGTGACGCAGCAGGTCACTTGAGAATGAGGGCTGATGTCATGGAAATACACACGTTGGCCCCTGGAGATGGCTGAGGACAGAGGCGTTGTGAGGTGTGGCAGAGGATGGGGACTTTTATAACGAAAAAGTGAAAGGAGAGAATTGTCATTGTCCAGCCCTTTGATTTTTTGTTAATCAGAATCTGACATTCTCAGTTGCAAAAACATGACATTTATAGCAGGATGCTCTCACTTCCATATTACTGTCAGTTCACTCAGTTCACGTCACTGCTCTTGATAACGAATGTTCGGTTTTGTTTTTTGAGAACTGGTTTAATGCTTCCTTTTTGTTCGTGTGTCTGTGTGTGTGTGTCTGTGTCTGTGTGTGTAAGTGAGAGAGACAGTTGTTATGACTGGGATGTACGTAGCCCTCATCAGCATTATCAGTTAACTGAAATCAGCGAGTCAGGACCATGTCACCATCGGTTTCCGAGCAGACACGCTCAAGCCATCTTACTAAGCTTTCCTGTGTCGGCCATCTTTCCTCTCCCTTCCTCCTTGCTCTGTGTTGGACGATAGATCATTTGTCATTTTCTGCTAAGAGATGTGGGTGCACACAAATCCCTATTCAAGAGCGTTACGTCAGAACCTCTTACTGTACATAAAGGTGCTGTGAGGGCATTTACTCAGTGCACTGTCTCATGTTTATTTTCCCGTTTTGCACAGAAGTAGTACAACAGCAAATGAGTCTTTTTTTTTAAGTTCTGTTATTTTTGTGACATTGCCAACTTATTCTGCAAGTCTTTCCTTTGTTCTGTGCACGCTTCAGTGAGCTCCTGAGGCTCAACACCCACTCGAATTTAAAGGCCGCCAAATGACAATACATGTCCTGGGTGACATGCTATGTAACCTTACAGTGAACGCTGTAACACGGCACTGATCAAAGACTGCTGTCACATGAAATTAAAATTGTAATTGGGCGCGTCCTGAATTATCTTCATTGTAATCATGTAAAAGTGACATTCTGGGTGAGATAGCTCTCGCATTTATTTTGTTCACCCATAGTGTCATTTATCTTACTCTCTGTGCTTCCTGTATCTATCACTTCCTATTGTTGTTTTTAAATCTTGAAAGTTATTGGTCCTCATCAAACCTCTTGCTAAATCCTCCCAATTAGGCAAATTTGCAGCACGTGAACTTGAAACTTTCTAATCAGTATAATTAACTTACTCAGTAGCAAGTCAGGGTCCAGTGCTGGCAGAGATCTGCATGTCACAAAGTAGTGTTTTTTGTCATGGGATCACTACCATTCAGCACGGTCCAAAGGCATGATTAAGATATTCTGCTCATCGCACGGCTAGATGTACGTAATTGAAAATGAAATAATATCACCAGAGTAAGACGCAGGCTTTGAACAATCGTGGTTGTAGCAAGATAAGAAATTGTTCAGCAGTTTGTCATTATACCAAATATTCTTCGAATTGAAGCTACACATTTATATTGAGTGAAATATTCAATTCCAAGATGACATTTTTATGCCTCCATCACTGCATAAAATGGAAAATTCTAGATGTCTTGTGTATCATTTTATACACGTTTCCCTGTAATTCAGCAGTATATATTTAGTATCTTTGGAAACCTTGGGATCTGGACTAGAATTTAAAATAAGGTTCTGTGGGTTTGAACAATCCTTTTCTGCACAACATGAGTTTGTAATGATGGACCCGCCAAAAGCTCTGTTGGGTTAAGCCTTTCTAATGTCATGTTGAAGGCAGCCTAGATGTTACTGGATCAAACCACATTTTTAGTGGTCAAAACGCATGTTTGTTTATAAGAATACAGTAACCTACAACAACTCTGAGGACATGTAAAGGACCTTAAAAGAATCACAGGGCTGATAGGAGCCAGAGTCGCTGCCACTTGCCCGTCTGTCGGTTTTGGCCCAGTGACTAAGCAGGAATCAGTCTGGACAGGAGTCGGCCTTCAGACCCCCTCTGAAGCAATGACACATCTCCTTTGATTCCTGCACTACTTTGTCCATCCTTCCTTCGCACACATGCCCGCACACCAACACACACACTCTCCTGATGACAGCCAGTGTGACATGCTGACCTAGTGTTCTCTGTTGGTCGTGTGTCATAGAGCCCAGGCCTTTTATTTGTTGCCCTCCATGACAAAAGCTGCTTTTAGACCAAACCGCCTTGGTGCTGCAAGCCATGGGCTCGGGCATAATGAGTGTGTGTGTGTGTGTGTGTGTGTGAGGGGGGGTTAAGGAATTACTGATCAAACTATGATGCACGTACTGCCTTGTTCTGAACCCCAGTGACCTCATGGTTCAGTAACTGACTTGCTCTTTCTGTGTGTTTCTTTGTCATACAGAAACTGTTTGTGATCGTCACCTTCAGCAGGCACATAGTGGAGCAGATGGTCTCCCTCATCGGGTGAGTAAGCCTCACCGGGTGTGTGCGCGTATGTGTGTATGTATTTGTGTGCGTGCGCTGGCTCACCAAAAGTACCCCGTGGGGTGTGTAGCTAGCACACATGAAAGAGTTAATGCAGAACTTAACGGTTGAGGGACCTTTTGGGTGGTCATGTGGCATTCAGGTAATTTATGTCCCTTTGTGTGAAATGTGCCTCCTCCCCTTTGTGACTCTGGTGAAGGTCACGCAGAGTCAGAGGTGGCTTTGAATTAAAAATGGTGCTTTCGGGTGACGTGTTGTTGCATTATCCTACTTTGCATAGCATTTGAGACGGAGGTTTTGTCACACTTTGTTCTCCGTTTGCCTCCTCACTCTCCTGTAACAGTCTACATGGTGATTAATGACTTGGATTTTTCCACTGGATGACTATGGGCATGGACATGTTCTGGCTTTTTCACAGGACAGTTTGAACTCTTGTCTATCACAGAAACCTCCTCTTTGCTTTATCTCTCATGATGCACTGTTGTAGCCCTTCTAAACAATTGGTTGTTTCCAATCTGCTCCATAGAGAGTACAAGCCAAAAGAGAGGACTGATTCAGAGTGTCTGAAGATTGATCACAAAGGTCCTACCTTCCATCTTTTTGATGAAATGAGGTGTCATGTGTCAGACTCTCAGGCAGGATGTGCTAATGTTTATTAGCCTGTAAAATCTTGGGAGTGAAGAAAAAATTGAGTTTGAGTTTCCGGTAAAAGGGATTTCACGAAGGAAATTTAGTTGTGTCAGTATTTGTGTGTGCTCAGCTGGGAACAGCATTACAGCACTGTTATGCCAACGCCATTAAGTTATTTTGTAGGATTAAGAGACTGGTTTTATCATGAAGCCATTAGACATAGACTGGTATTGAAGACGTAAAACCAGTAAAACTTTTTTTTAGTAAAAAATGCCAAACAAAATGTAAAAACACGCACACTCGCTCACGCACACAAACACACAAGCATGACTGTGCTTCTTTGAAATACTGCTAAATGGAATACAAGCTGGAATAGCCTTCGTGCTGGGTGTGGGTGCTGATGGGTGCCATGATGGGTGTCCTTGTAGGGATGCCAGGGGCTGCAGCTGGAAACTGCCCTCAACACACCTGCTGGTGGGAGTGCCGTTTATTACGCACAGAGACACACAAACGCACACACATACACATTCATACACTCATGCACTCTTTGTCTCTCTCATTCTCACACGCACGCACACACACACACACACTTGCTGAAATCAGGCGACGAGATTGCATCAGCTCTCCCTCTTGCCATGTTGTCTCTCTGCACGTTTTCTTAGTAAAATGAGTTTTGGGCAGCTTTGATCGGTGACAACTTTTTGCTCTTTCCTGTGTTTGTTTAGACGGCACACAAAATAAATATGTTGGAGTTCTGGTGTAATCAATGAAGATAGCATAGAGATATAAAAACTGTGAACTGTATGTGTGTGTGAGAGTTTTTGTCTGGTTTTGACAAATCCATCCCCTCTGTCAGTCACTGTTCATTGAGCTGCAGACTCAGAGCGGCAGATCATTGGTTATTGACAGGTTTCAGTCTGACTCAGGGCCCGCTTTTTCTCTAAAGGAAGTTTCCCCCATTACAACTTGTCAACTGTCAGCTTCCTTCCTCACTGAGGCCTTTCCACCTTCACCTCTGATACTCTGCACCGCGCTCACTCTCACTCTCAATCACATGTCACCTTATGAATGGGTGACAGCCTTTCAATTTGAAGCCTTTGAGCACCGACAGACCGCAGCAGTATCAGTGTTAACTATGCAGGGGCTTGAAAATAAATTTACACCTCTACACCCGTTTAGACGCAGGCACCTGCACTTGCCTCAACCCACTTTGCACACGCACAGTTGCATATGCGTGCGCACACGTAGACCATTTTGCACACATGCACGTGCACATGCAAACACACACACACTCAATGTTAAACATATGTCTTCTGCTTGCCCTCTTTCTAAAAAGGTAGTTACACTAAAGCTCCACTTTTTTCTCAGCTCAGCCACAGCACCTCTCTAATTTTTTCAGGAAGCATTAAAAATCTTAACTCCCTTGATTTGTTGTATGAACTGATTTTTTTAATTTATAGTGTATGTGGAAACTATTTTCTGCAAAATCCTTACTTCTCAGTGCTGCATAAACAGATTGCTTAAATAGTTATTAGAGCCATGCCTCTACAAAACGCCTGATGATTTTGTTGTTTGGTCTGATTGCTTCAAAAGATTTGATATATCTTTGATTGATGATGGTCAACGTGTTTGAAGAATGTAGAACATTTCCTAGATTTGTCAGCTATTTTGGTCTCTAGAATAAAATTTACTTTGATAAGATGTTTTTGCTCTGTGCTTGAAAAAAGACCCAAATTAACTTTGTTGTGATTTTTTTTTTTAAATGTGTAGGATCAATTTGTTTTTGTTTGTTTGGCTCTGGATTTAGTTGCTGTAAACTGAGGGAATAGTATTTGTCTTTGTAAGTGACTGAAGTGACCGTTGGACTTTGGCTGTGGTGATTTCATTCTCACATGACATAATACAATACTACACAATAAATTTCCTGCTCTTTGCCTGTCAGGTGAGCTATTTGGCACACACACACACACACACACACACACAGACACACACACACACAAAAAGGACACAAGTCAGTGGCTGCAACCTCTTAGAGTGTAATACCTCAGAGAACATGTTTGTACCAAACTATGAAATGTAAAAATATAGGAAATTTGCTGAAAATATTGTTTAGTGTTTTTTCAAAACATTTTGGACAGAGTTATTTATTTTTCATTTTTCTTTTAATCATTTAGTCAATTTAAATCAGTTATCAGTTTCCCGACAGAACACACGGTAACATCTTGTTCAAATCTTTGCAAGAGGGTTTTTATGAGGTGAATCCCCTGAATTGATTGTTGTAGTGTGACCTTTAAGACACCAAGTTTCAACTGTATTTAAAACACATTCTTTTGTGATAACAGAAGTGTGTGTGTGTGTGTGTGTGTGTGTGTGTGTGTGTGTAGTGGTGACACTTGCTTTATCGAAGCATTGCAAATTTGAGTAGCACATGAATTTCCTAACTTAGATGTGACAATGAAAAGTTGATCAGAGATTAAAACATTGTTGTTGTTTTGCTTGTCAAATGAACAAAATCTGCCGTGTTGGCGTAATGATTCATCTGTAGTATTCCTGTAATCATGACAAGGAATATTTTTTATTTACTCAACAGGGAGTATCCAGAAATTCTTCTGAAGTTTCATAAAGAAAATATTGTGTATTGCAACACCATTGCACTCAGAGATGTGGCTCATGATACAGTCATATTATGTCTTAATCAATTAATTTTATAAATGTTCCTGTTTTCAAATATGGGCCTTTCTCTAGATATGTTGGTATTCATTCATCAGCAGTTTAAATCAGGAAAGTGGTTTTTCTATGAATGACAAATGGAAAACAGTGTGTTACAGAAATTCAGTCTCACAAGAGAGGTTTGGATCTGAGGCTTAAACGTCATGAGGCTCTAAAACTGTCAACAGCCATTTTCATCACCTCTGTTAACAAAAATGACCAACTCCAGAGTTTTTTTTACTAGCTGGAAATAAAATGTAGAGAATATGCTAAGGAACTTTTTTAGAGCAACTTCAACATAAGTGACTTAAAATTTCCATTATACATTTGTGACTGTCTGATGTTCCTTTTCAGAGCAAGACCAAAAAAAGGTTTGGTGGAAAAAGAAACTCTGTCCTTTGACAGTTGTTCAATCAAGTGAAGTGTTCTTCCCTTTTCAACTGTTTTTCCAATTACTGTCTGTTTGGGACTAAAAAATTGGTGTCAGACATTTCAAACTTGATGTATTACTTCTTCATGTGTATTGTGGAAACAGATATTTATATTTCTGGCAGAAGGGTTTCACTCTTGTTTTCCTGCCATGCAAAGCATTTAAGGTTAAATCTATAACCTTCTGTCAGCAGCAGCAGGATAATAATACGGATGGTTCTGCTTTGAACTACCAGTAAGTCACAATAAAATCCTCCTCTGATGCCTTTTTGGCTGATAACAAGAACTGATAAGCAGGTCAGATGGAGCTGTGTGTCTGAGCAGACTTGTTAGGTTTCATATGTCCTGTGACTAATGTACAGATGTCTCCTCTTCAGGACCAGTCGTGCGTGTACAGTCATTGTTTAAGTTTGTTGAAAATTCTGCAAACTCACACTGAGCAGGGCTTTGATCTGAAGATCTGAAGTTAAATGTAACGATGTTTCATGCTGTTATTTACTGAAAAGTGCATATTGTGCCGTTTTTCACCTCTAGTCATAAAAAAATGAGCACAGGCTTCTCGTATTTTTATCAAGTCCTAAAAAGTTTGTAGATTTAATAAAAAACGAAATAAGGCCTAGTAGATTTCTGAAGCTAGTGGCTGCAACCTCTTAGAGTGTAAACCTACTTCCCTGTTTTACAATAAAAGGTCAACTTTTAAGTTACGTCATATAAGATGATACGTTATTGATCTCACAGTGGGTCCACACTTGTTGCTGCAGCTCAAGACAGAAAAATAAAAACACAAGTGAAAAATAAAATTAAAGCAGAGAGTAAAAATGTAAGCACTTAAACACAAATGTAAACACACGGGAGAGAAAAAAATATTTTAGAAAAGAAAAAGTTCATAATATACAGATATACAAATACAGATTTCCAGAAACAGAATATAACCTACATTTGTTAAATTATCTTAACTCTCCACTCACTGAAAACTTTATTTTGAATTTAGTGTGCACTTCAGATCAATTACCCCTGAAGAATTACAGACAACAAAAAAAGCCCTTGCTGCTGCTGCTGCTGCTGCTGCTCTGCTCCAGGGCAACAAATTCATGTTTTTCTGTTGGCCGGTCCTCCTTGTTCTGCTTGCTCTTATCTCAGCTGGGGCTTCGTCAGCTGCTGAGGTGGAGATATACAACAGGAAAGGCTCAAAATCACCCACTACATGCAGTAATGGAACAGGGAGCTTTCCTGTATTTGACATGCTGCCTGGGCCTCCGGTCTCCTTGTTTGATCTGGTTTTGAGTCGCTAACTGTGATGATATACGAACAGGAAAAAATAGAACTCAACCCTAATTATGAGAACAGCTGTGGCGTTGGGGTCCTTTGGGTGCTTTGGTGTCGTAGGGCTGGTGATTCACTATCTGCAGGAGTCCAGTGTTTTTGCACCTTGTCAGTGGTGACTGTGATGGGACTGGCTTTAGTTACTGTGGAGGTACAAAGTGTGAGCCATGTTATGGTGCTGGTTGTGTTCATGAGATTGTGTAGAAGACAGAAAAGAGAAACGAGACCAACAAAAGAGAGACCATTACAGTCTGTTGGTATCTCATCTTTTGGCTTTGCACTGGTACTTTGAATAACTGTTCTTAATAATCCATCATCTTGATTGAGTTAGTCACTCTCCGTGTCTTGCACTGAGCTTGACAAATCCTTCAAACTCATGTGTCAAGGGAGGGACTATCGCTGTCAGGCTCTCGGGGAGAAAGCCATTGAGGTGCAGAGAGGAAGAGTTGGGACTTGAAACGTTAATCCAGTAGAAACCGGTGTGCTGGGGCCACAGGGGAACCTTGCACGTCTCCATAAGAATGCATGCATTTCCATGTGAGTCCATCTCTAAGGCGGGAATCCATTACCAGCACAATAGGCCTGCAGATGGCTGTTCCTGCCACACAAGGCTGCTGGCCCTGCTCAGAGGGAGGCCAGGGGAGAGTCCCAGGTCAGGCCAGGGCAGCCCGGGGGTTGTTTGAGCTGCTCGCTGGATCATGCTGGAACTTTCCAGAACACAAGCAGCATTTTCATTCAGATATAATGAGAGTAAAGATAGACACCACTTGTTTTAATTGTCGTGTTATACTGTAACCTACTCTAGGTTTGTTGTTGGAGCAATCATAAATCAGTTAACAAAGTTTAATTACTTTCAAATTACTCCCTGCATTTACACTGCTTGATCTGGTCCCTCGCTCTGTGTCTTGACTCTATGTGTGTCAGGGAATTTTAGAGTAACTTTAAAAGCCCATCGATTATTCTAAATTAGTTTCAAATAAACTTCTGGATACATTACTTACACAGAATGATGAAGGCGCATTTCAGACTGGATTCAGTATGAACGGGAAGAATTATTACAGCAAGCAAAACCTGTTTGAGTGTTTGTATGGGTACCTGATTATTGTTAATCTAAATAATATTCAACCTAATCAAAGACAGTGACGTGACAAATAGTGAATCTATCCTATAAGATAATCTTTTTTTATGTTACTACTTTGTGCTAGCCTGGACGTTACCACACATTCTTCAGGACGATGACTGCAGAGCATCTCAAGCAAAGCTTGGTCACCGGAGAAGAAAAAGTACTGAATACCAATGCAATCAAGCTATTCTGAGTTTTCACATAGCTCAGTTACATGTGTGTGTAAAAGTTGTGGAGTTACAGGAGAAAAGTCTGTTACTGCTTGTTTCCACTGAATTTCACCCACCTTAGCATATCTCCCTAACTCATACAGAAACTAGGTCTGCGTGGTTTCATACTAAATGTGGGCTTATTTAGGCCAAAGGTAGCTGTGGCATGGTCTCACAAGTTGACAGTCACACAGCAAGGAGGTATTTTTTTATGTTCTCTATTTCACCACTCTAGTTAGTGTGAAACACGATGCACCAGTTTAGAGCAAAGAGCTTCCTTGATCAATCGGTATCTCTTTGTGTAAGAAATACACAGGACGAGTCTATTTATGTTTTACAAGTAATAATGCCTATCTTTTTGTGGAAGAGCAGATAAGAAATCATAAATGTCAGTATTTCTTTAACTCTTTACACCTCTGTCACATCACTGATCCTATAAATAGCCCTCCCTGAGCCATATGAGCAAGCATTCCCGTCAACCCCATCTGCAAGAAGGGAGTATTTTCGATCCTGTTAGTCACCGGGTGCTCTGGTCACCTGAGAAGCGCCTTGACAAAGATGGCATTGATCAGTCCTTCCACGGCCAGCCCTGCTCTCCTTCATAGTGAGACACTTCACTTAGGATGAGGGGATCAGAGGCAAACGGGGCAAGACAGTGGAGTGAGGGATGGAGCAGCAGGTCGCGGCTGACTCTTTTTTTATACAGCGTCGTTAAGTTTAATGGAGGCCCGACGGGGCGTCCGTGTTCTCATCTCCCCCACTTCTATTCTGATTATCTTGGCCCACAAGCTCTGACTGAAATACAGAGGCAGTAACAGTCAGAGAGAAGTTTGACTGTGAGCCAAAAGGTCTTACCACAGTCATTTAGAATAATATTCAATCACTCAAGAAGACTTATTGTTCAGATTTAGAACTGTAGGCCTATTTCTGCAGATAATAGCGCACTGAGGGACTCACAAGGGGTACACAAAGATCTGAATGTAACAGAAGCTTAGATGAGTAAGTATGTATGTGTGTGTGTGAGAGAGAGAGAGACACAAAGAGAGGGAGAGGTCAGATGTGTGTTCCAGGTCTGGTGTCATGTTATATGCCTCTCAGGCATAGTGTGTGTCCCAGGATTTGTTGCTTAATCATCCCTGATTCATTTGTTTTGGTCGCCCATCTCACACTCTGTACTTTGCTACACATGTTGCCTGCTCATCAAATCATTTCTGTACACGCTCAGGTCAAGGGCTGTGAAATTGCTAATGTATTTATTCATCCGGATGGCAACCGGCTTGTATGTTGATTTAGGAAACAGTACGCCATTGATTCATTTTAGGGCAGCTCATTTATCAGAGTAACACAACATGACCTTGAGCTCTTAATCAGCATCACCCACTGAAGTGTACTGTTTTGTAAATCCCATGAACATCGTAATGTGTGCTATAATTTCAGAAGTTGTCATGACTATGTGTGGCTGTGTCTCAGTTCTGTGAGAGGAGTCATCCCAGACAGACCCTGACTCAGAGGCTAGCTGGGCAGCAGGCCGGATCCCTCTCCCTCCCCACCCTGTCTCCACCACTCCTCAGTCTTATTGTCCCCCATCAGCTCAGTTCACAAGTTATGAACAGGAAGCAGAGATAAGTAATTGTTGTTTGTGATCATTCCTGCAGTATGATCTGTATTGACCAGTTGTGAATAATCCGTGAAAACCAGGACAACCGTAAATCTTAATTATGAGGAGGCTGTGTTTTATTTGTTTCATCCCAGACGCATAAATCATTTGCTTATTATTTTACTTTCTCAAACCTCATAGATTCACCACTGTGAACGCATTTTATTACTTTGCAAATCTTAGGACTAGACTGCTATGAGATCTTAAGTAACATTTGCACAATATAACATTGTTTTTTTCTGCTAGATATTCTACCTTTTCTCTGTGGTGTTCCAGCACATGAAGATATACAATAGCATTCAGTCACAGAGACATCAGAAACTTTCACTTGTCTTCACTCTGCGGCTCTTAACCACAACCCTTTGCAGAACGTAAACTCAAATACAAAGCTTTGTGTCCGTCTGTTCTCAGAGCAAATCAAATTACTATCATCTAAACAATTTTTTTGCTTTTTCATGTATAAACTCAGGTACCAAAGCCAGTTTGGTTGACCTTGCTGTCTGTCGTTATGGTGAATTCCTCTTCATTGTTTTGTGAAGCAGCCTCTTATACAGAGTAGCCAGAGTAGAACATACAGTTCTGAAGCGGAAGATATACAGCATCTTGTGGCTTTTGACAGGCACGTAGTAACCTATGTGGTTGTCTGCGTGTATATGAGCCTGCATACGGTCCCACAGTCACTTTTGTGCTCACTGGCTAACCTGCTGTGTTGGATTTGTGACATACATCGCGTTTATGGGACAGTTGAGCTTCAAACGGTCTCAAGTTCTCATTTATTCCACGTGCCATTAATTTTCCACCCCGTGACCTCGTTTCTTTGGTGTGTTTCTGCCCTTCACATTTATTTAACGTGTCGTAATGTGTTCATTTAACCCCTCTTGCGTGTTTCACTTTACTTGGGCTTTCTGACTCGCTGCAAAGTTTCCCATTAGGGACTAATAAAGTGTACATTGAAGCAGAAATATAGTAGGTGTGGTTATCACCGGGGTCATTAGGTGTTCATTTGAAAAGAAGGCTAGAGGTTGTCCCACAGGAAACAGTGTCACCATACATCCCATACAGTGGCCACTCCTTGAAGCATGACCTCACAAGATGGTTAGAGACACTCTGAGTAACCAGCGATGCCCTTAAACATCATCTTCTTCCTCTGCTCCTCTTCCTCCTCCTCTATTTCCAGCCTGACTGCCGCTCTTGATCTACAAGTAGCAGTATGACTTGTCTGGATGTTTCTCCAATCACATCTGACTCACTAAACAACCCTTTCTCACCACTGGAAGGGTCCAGACCTGGTTATCCAGTAACCCAGCAACTCCTCACACCTCACACCAAGACCAAGAGGGTCTGTGTGGGCATTCCGACCTGAACCTGGGGGGTCGCAGGGGTTGGACGGCTGTTTTATGTGGCTGTCTGGGAAGTGAGAGGAATAATAGACTGCTAAAATAATTGGTGCCCCCTGATTTCCTGGCAACACTGCCAGTTCCCAAGAGGATAGCATGTGTCTGAGCTTGTGTATATGTGTGTGCTGGCTGACACATGGATGGCTGTGGAGCTGGGATGTGATAAACACACTGGGCAGGGGGATCTCCGTCCAGGAGTGGGCTCCATGCTTTAGTGGTGAAGTCATTGGGAAAAAGCCCGGTTGAACTGGACGAGGAACAGACACATGAAAACACACACACACACACACACACACACACACACACACACACACAGATTACCTTACAATGTTTGCACGTGAATCCAAATTTTCCTTACAATAAAGGGAAACACACTCTTCCTGTCATAAGTCAATTATATCATTATTCTAACACATAATAAAATTGAATCAGTTCTTTAGTACTTTATGAAGCCATGAGCTGATAAAAAGAAATCAGGGTGTTTTGCAGATAGATGGCGTAAAGGTTTGAGTCTCAGTACCTCAGGTCAGAGTGCCGCCTAACCGCAGTGTGCGTGTGCGTCTTGCGGTGTCTGTGCTGTTATGTTAGGTGTGAACTGTGGCCCTGCGGAGCATTGGGTAACACTAGCGATTGCCTAAGCCAGTTGTTGTGATGATGTTGTAACCAGTTGGACCTGGCCAGGGTTTGGCTGTCATGTGAGCCCTTGTTCTTTATCATTTTCCTGCCTGGAACGTCAGGGCACGTGTGCGTGTGGGTGCCTGCGTGTGTGATCTTGTGTGTGCGTACTTTTGGGATTTCATTAACAAAAAAACAAAGAACTTGTGAATGTGCGAGTGTATTGGAGTGCCCTTGGAGGTGGCAGCCTTCAGAAGGGGCAGACAGGTCAAAGGTCACCGCTGACTCATGGCCTGTGGAATTTAGTTTTCACCAAAAGAACACAGGACGCCTAAACACACTCCACACTCCGTGAAGAGCAGCAGGAAATGATATTAAAAAACGAGAGGCTGAGATGGTGTTGACAAATTAACCCTTCAGAGCAATAATGAGGCTCCAGGAAGCTGGAGAAATGTGGGGTTTTCCCTCCACATCTCCTTATTTTCCAGTTTAACCCCCCCCCCCATTTCTTTATGCGTCAATTCAAACCTCATTTCTTAGTCAACAGGCACAGAGAGTATGGTTTCTCACAATGGTTGGTGCTGTTTTATTGCAAGCCAATGTTGTATGACATCAGGTGTGGATGATGGAACAGCCTTGGTATAAACATGTACATTTCTATCCAGCAGGAGACCAAATGTGTAGCTTTTGTTACCTCACTGTAAATTTAACAGTTACAAATTTAGAGCAGAGGATGGCATTTTATACCCATAACCTGGAGTCAACCAATAAGCACTGCGCTTCAAAAAACCAAAAATGCAAATGCTGTATGTGCGAGGTTTCCTTTGCTGGAAAAAAATTAGGCAAAGGGAAGTGATTCCTCCTAAAAAATATCTATATGTCAGCATAAATGTGAAGATTTCCTACATATAGTTTGCACAAAATATTCTTTTTTGTTCTCTTCTTGATTCATAGCAGGCAGAGGTGAAGAGCCCTGTTGTGTTAAAGGGGAAAAGGAAGCTGACAAAATATGAGCATTTTCAATTAACGCTTGCCTTTAATATTTACAATTGTTTTGTTTGTAATTATTTAAAATAGTTTTGTTTTCTGAAAGTGTTTATTAAGTAAGTATTTATATTTTAAGTGTGTGTGTGTGTGTGTGTGTGTGTGTGTGTGTGTGTGTGTCAGATGGCAACTAATCAGTTCTCCTCATAAACCCTTTGATGCTCTCATCTCAAATTGACTTTGCAAAGTGCAAGGTCCTCTAACAAGCAGCACTGTTGAATTTCACTAAACACACTAATACAGATTGTCAAACAGTTTCTCGTTTGTGTGTCTATGTGGCACAGTTGTACAGTATGACCGCACTGAGAATGATTTGGAAAAATGAAAAAGTGATGGGTTCGATGGCAGCGAGGGACGGTGGTGGTGCTGTGGTTTCTTTGTGTCTCTGGACAGGAGCTGTTCATGGACCAAAATACTGATCAAACTGTGTTGGTACAATTTGCATTTACTCTCAGACGAAGTGGTAATCCCGTTCTCAAAATACAGTTATTTTGCATACTCGAATGGCACAGACTTAGAACAAAGACAGTGTGCATGGGTTGTGGATGTTTTCTGTTTAATTTGAACTCAACAAATATTCAAATAGTTTTACACATGCATCAGCAAAGAACTCAGCTCACCTGTTTGAGCTGCAGAGCTGCACTTCACAGTTTCGTCAGTCATGTTGAATGTTTTTAACATATTCATTTCTTTGACTATCTTTGCGACCCCTTAGCTTTTACTATGCAATGGAGCTGATTAATTCAGAAATACACTTATTATTGATGATCAAATAAATCTTTGGGAGATTTACTGTGACTGCTGTATTTCATCATTTTTCCTCAATATTTCTTTGTCCTTAATTTATGAATGAATTTAGTGAATAAATGCTCTTCTGCATCTAGAAACTTACATGTTCACTATTTGATGTTAATTAAGAAATTAATAATCACACACACTACTTATTTTTTAGGAATATGCATGCAGGAATATAAAACACAGCTACAGTGTGAACAATAAGCCAAATATATTTACTGGGAATCATTTTTATAATCCAGGCAAGTGAAACATCTTATGCTTTTGCACAACTTCTGGAAGTAATTCAATCAATTGGAGAACAACCGTTATAAAGTTTGATGAGATCCACACGTGGCTATAAAACCACCTACATTTTAAGACTTTTCATTGTTGTTATTATTATTCCTTTTAACTATCCCAGTTTTTTTTCTTTTTGGAGGACGAAAGTGAGAAGAGCCACATTTTATTGATCTGTTTGGATGAACTGCAATCCTTGAGAATATGCTCGTAATTTCAGTTAGTATTTTTGGACACAACCCTACAAAAAGGAGGTTTCTCATATAAATGAAATAGAAAAATTGCTTATTTGAAATTAATGATGACTAAATTAGGATGAAACTCCACATTCAGTGTCTGTTCTTTACTGCCATATGAGGAAAAACTGAGATGTGAATAACTGTTAAAAAAATTAAATTAAATGTAATTTTAGACACAATTATGTTACAGCTGGTCAAATAAAATTAGAGACGTGAATCTTGGAGCTTTGTTTTTGGCATGACTATTTCTGCATTTTCTAGATTTAATTAAGAACAAAATGATTAGAACTAACATGCATGCCTTCCCACTGGACCTACTTTTGTATTTTTTTCTTTTTACAAAATTATGTTCACCCTAAATTAAGATATCACCAGGTTTTTTTTTTAATTGAGCCTTTACGCTTTATGCAGAATTTTGTGCAGAGCTTTTAGAGTGTGAAAATCCAACTTTAAAAAACCTCCTGCTTTTCAAAACGTGTTGTAAATAGTTTTGTTCAAGCTGATTTATTTTGCTGTTTCCCAAGGCCACTGTGTTTTTAGAGCCTGGCGGAGGAAAAAAGATAAAAGTGAGGAGTTTTCTGTTACTCTCACTTAAAGCATGGGATTGAAACAAAGCAGTTGTTAAGGTTTGTTCAGTAGCTGCTGAGTAAATAGTTCAGGCTTACTGTTTGCCAAATTACATCTTATGGCTGTTATAAATTTCAGCCCCCAGCATTTCTCTCCCTCACCTCGTCTCTACTTAGAAGGAACCGTAAATACAATTTTAAATTTCCAAAGTTTTACTGAACAGAAGCCAACTTTTCACAGCAGTTACAGCAGCACTGTACACCATAGTGCTACTTATTACATATATTTAATGCCTGCACAAGTTATACAAATTTCTCATTAAGGTCCAGTCAACAGGATGTTCATTTTATCTCCCGTTAAGAAAGAGAAACTTGTGAACTTCTGTCAGAGACTCACAAAGATGTTCAGCACAGGTACTCACGGGTAAAGCATGAACACACTCATAGTAGTAATTCTTAAATCCAACATTCACCACCCCTTCTGCAAAAAGTGAAAATATATTCCCAAAAAGCACAAAATCATCAGGCTTTTAATGGAAAGACCAAGAGACAGTCCTGACTCTGAGGCATTAAAACGTGTTTTAGACTGCTAGCTTTGAGCTTCTTTGTTGGTGGATTTGCCCAGGCTCATGACTCAGTATTGCTCATCGTGTAGGAGATGATTCGCCCGCCATTTCTGAAAACTGCTTCTCTCGCCCTTTGTTCTTGGCTGTTTACTTCTATCTGCTGAACTAGAGAATTTTCCTGTGTTTTCTAATCTCTCTCATGTAAATTCATATTCGGCTTTTCATCCACCTTTGCACATTTTTAAATTAGTTTTGCTAAGTTTCTGTTTGTGTAGATGTTAGGAATTTGCGAGGTGGGGGATGGGAATAGGAGAGGCTTTGTTTCCCTCCAAAAAAAAAAAAATCCTTGCTTGATTTTTGATACCGTGTGTCCTAACTACTTTGTATTGTGTAATTTAAAGCGTGATCCATCTGTTAGACTTCCTGTCTGCTTTATGTCCATTCACAGAGGATATCCATTACCTGGTATAAAGTTAATCATTACTAAAAGGCTTCCTTGTTGTAAACTCAATCATTTAACACAACCTGGGGTTTTTTCGCACCATAACATAGGTGTGTGCGCGTGTATCTTGTGTGCGTGTGTGTGTGTGTGTGGAGGTGGGGAGGGACGGAAATGACTTGCCTTCTTCAGAGAAAGTTATCAGCCATAAACTCAACCGTATGTGACATGGCTGCCCACGCAAACCTGCCCTAAAATCTTTCATGTGTCTCTGAGCTTTGATGCCTCCCCAACATGAACAAAAGGCTTATAAGTAGAACATGAAGAATGTTTTGAAACAATCACTCAGAGGATGTAAATGACTGTGTATTGCCACAAAAGAGAATAAGTGAAGGTCTTTAGTATGTATTTGTTTAGTGATTAATCACTAACTCCAGCCTAGGGATGGGCCACTGATTCGCTATTCTAGGGCATTCTCTGCACTTTTTCTGAGCGTGTGTGTGAGTGTGTGTGTGTGTGGGGGTGGGGGTGGGGGGTGGGGGGTAGTAGTATACTTGTAGTTGGTGGCTAAGGGTTTCCTAATATGGGCTGTCTTACAGAAGCGCCCTCCCTCTGTGGGCCATCCCCCCCAGATCTCAGCCAGTGATGACACAGCTTGGGTACGACTCACTTCCTCATTAATTGGCTGAAACCAGTTCTTACAGGAACCGCCTGTGATAAATGTGAGAGTTCTGAGAAGTCATTCATTTCTCCTCGCTGCAGCGGCAGAGGAGGCACTGCAGGGGAGTTGAACGAGTTCACCGACGTGTGTGTGTGTAAGTGTGAGAGCGAGAGGAGAGGAAAGGAGAGCAGAGCGGGAGAATGTGGGTGACTGCTGCTGCCGCGGCTGCTGTATGAGGACCGGCCAACTTTATTTCTTTTTTCTTTCTTTCGTTTTTGATTTTGTTTTTCTTTTTACAGTTTTTTTTTGTTTTGTTTTTGAGGAGTACTATTCTCTGTAGCTGTGGTACGGTCTGTACTTTTTTCTCTGTGTGTATGTATGTTTATGTGTGTGTGTCTGTGGGGATGAGCAGTGAAAGGATTGCACTCGTTGCTCTCTCCGTCTTTCTCTCTTCGCGGAGAGAGGAAGCAGGGGAGACCGACACTGTACAGGACATAGGACAGCATGCCTCCCTTTGTTGCTGCCCTTGGGCTGGTGAGTAACAATGATGTGACGTGATTTGTGCCCCCCACTCCCTCCCTCCCCACCCCACCACCCCCACCCCACCCCATCCTCTTCCCCCATGCCCCCCTCCTTCTCTCTTCTTCCTTCCCCCCCCCCCGTGTGGTTGAGGCAGAGCTGTTCCGCTGCTGGGTGCGGCACTGCAGAAGCCCTTCAGGGAGTACTTGGAGGCCCAGAAGGCCAAGCTGCACCATCATGCTGGAGAGGGGATCCCAACTGTAAGTACAGGGGCCTCAGCCCCCAGCTCACAGCCTCTATTCATTCACGTGTGCGCGCCAAGAAAGAATGCGGCCCCCTTACTTTTGCCTCTTTCACTCCTTCTCCCTCCACTTTTTTGTCCCTTTCTTCTCTTTATCTCAGCCCTCTTTTATATCTCTGACCCATTTCCTACAATGAACACAATTCATTCTGTTTTCAGCCTCTGTACCTGTACCATTTGCTTTTAATTTCAGTTTTCCATCAGTTTCATAAATGTTTTTTTGAACTAATTTCATGTTTATAGTGAAAATGTTGATGTTGTAGATTTTAGTATGACCTGTAGTGATACCGTAGATTACAGAGGCTTGTTTAGGGCCAGAATGACAGAGTAGGTTAGCGCTGCACTGGGCGGGCTGGAGGGGAGGGAGGAGAAAGAGGGGAGGAGGTGAGGGGCCAGTGTGGGGTCTGGCTCCACTCGCTGTATTGAACTGTACTACTGTAGCGCGGGGCGTGCTGACTCATGCTCCATCTTACCAATTGGGAGTGTGTGTGTGAGTGTGGTCACTCCCCTATGTGTCACACACACACTTGCACTCAGTGCCCCGCCTGAACCCAGCACTGACTGTAGACCGGGGCGGGCCCCCCCCCCCCCTCCGCCAGTGACAATCCATCAAAACCCCCCTGTCTAGAACAAAAAGAGCCAGTTGTAGCTGTAGCCTGTTTCTCTTTCAAAGCTTTTTCCCTCCTCTCTGTTTCTCACTCCCTCTTTCTCTCTCGCTCTAAGTGATTCATTGAAAGCGATTTTTCTTTTTTTATGCGCTTACTAGGAAGGAAAAGAAAAAAGGATAGAGTGAGTTGCACAAGGACAGATTAAGACATTTCTAGAACAATGTTCCTTTTTTCTTGTAACTTGAGCCTCCTGCAGTTACAGGAGAGAAGCGAGGCAATTTAACTTGGTGGAGGCAGGCTGCAGGCTGGGGTCAGTGGGGGCGTTAGGAGGGAGGACGGTGGGGGCTGCCGCGTGTTTTATTACCCCTGATCTCTATCTGTCCTGCACATGGAGCTGGATCCCCACCTAGCCTACAGCATCAGGAGCAGAGGGGAGAGCAGGGTGTGGGGTGAAGAGAGGGCGGGGGGGGGGGGTGGCCCTCAGCTTACTGACCGAGCTCCTCTCCTCTCCCTCTGCTCTCTCTGTGGTTCGTGGCAGGAGGAGAGCTGGCTGTCGTGGCTCTTTGAGAAGGTTGTGGTCATCATGGTATGCTTCTTTGTCTGCTCCATTGTCAACTCCATGGCCCAGAGTTACGCCAAGCGCAAGCAGCAGGAGAAGTACTCGGAGGGCAAGACGGAGTGAAGGCCAGCCAGCACTCACGGCGAACCACCAACTTCTGAAGCTCCCGCTACTCCTTTCCTTGTTCCTGCTCTCCCTCCTGGCCGATGCCCCACCATTATCTCAAGCAAAATATCAGCCTCCATCTGGTTTCTCTCTTGTTATTGTAGCAACATGGTTATGTTGAACTCGGACTTCCATTTACTTGCTTTTGAAGGCTTTGCATTTGGTAGTAATTTCGGCGATTGTTGTCTGTGAGGTAGGTGCATGTTAGGGTGCGTGTGAGTAAGCTGCTGCGTTGTTAAGTGTCCATGTTGGTGCTTTTAGCAGCTACCGAGCACGTGAGAAGAGGCTGCTGGCAATAATTCTCCTCAGTGAGGCCTTAAGCTGCACTGTTTGTTCCACTAGAAGATCCTTAAAGTCTTATGTTCGTAGAGTCACTTGAATTCAGTTCTGAATAAGCTAGTGCGTGTTCTATAAAACCAGCGAAAAGTTATTTGATCAGTGAACTATTTATTATCTATATTTGCTGCTTTATTTCTAAGACTTTCTGTATTTATTAGTATTTTATAGAGTTGTTGTGCGGTATTGGCTGTGGTTGGTTAAGACATGTAAATGTTTTGTGAGTAAGTGTGTCCACTTCAGAGCCATCTCATCTCGACATATTGTGGAAGTCAGTTGTAGAGATGTTAATGAATGTTTCATGCTGTTCATGGTGCTTTAGATGACCACCTCTTTTGTGTGTGCACTAAAAGCTCATCTTAGTACCTTTGGATGAGAAATGATAAATCGGCCATGAATCACCCTGCTGGTCCCTTTGTCTGCCCTTATTGTTCTGCTTCCAGGAAGAGAGCACATGAGTCAGCCCGGGGCTACTTTACCAGATGCAGCCATATATTGAATCAGATCTGCGACTGTGTGTGCGTGCCTGCGTGTGAGACGGAGATAGTAGGTTGCGTTTGCGTGGCTGCCACATTTGTTGCTCTCCCTTTTATCTTTTATGGATTAAAGCAGATTGTGCTCCACTAATAGACTCGGAGTCTGCCTGGAAGTCTTAGTATAGCAGATAGTGGCTGTTCCCTTTAACTTAGAGACAGCCTGACTCATGGTAAGTGTTTTTCTTTGTCTTCACTTGTCCACGGAGCCTTTTTTTATCCTTTTTTTTTTTTTTTTTGCCAAGATGAGGACATCAAGCTCATGTTTGACATTACATGAGCAGCTCCCAAAACAAAACTCTGCATTTCTTATGATCGGTGTTCATTTTTTACCTTTTTCTTGCTCATTGGATAACGTCAGCTGGCTCTCGATATGTGCGGTACCTTTTTTTTTTTTTTTTTTTTTTTTTTTTCGTAATTGCCAGTGAAATGTGCTATTTTCTTCTCCCTCTCTGTACCGCTGCTGTGCTACGCTGGACTGAGCACAGTGGGCGCTAGAGCAGGCACAAGCAGGAGGGAGAAAAAAAAAACCCCTCAAGCGCACAGTGAAAAGCGTCTGTGCCGTTACCTCAGCTGAACCTTCGAATGAACTCGTTGCACTGCCCCAGTCACGGAGCCAGGAGACGAATCACTCGAGTAGATTCAAAACAGAGGGGTACTGTTGAGCGGGCTGAACCCTGCGCTCTGCACCAGCTCTAGTCAGAACATTCGCATCTCCTCTTTTCTCCTCTCATGGTAAGTCGGATTAGGACTCTTTTTTTTTTTTTTTTTTTTTTTCATTGTTGTCGTGTCCGTACATGCGTATGTCTCAGGCATGTCCGTCACTCTCTCGGCCTGTCAGATAGCTTATCAGACTGGTGTTGGCTGTTAAGATTGCAAGGCGACAACAGTCTGTAGGCTGTCTGACATTTCGGGCTCTTTCATCTGACCAGCATCCTGTTTTGTCCTCCTTCTGTTATTGTCATTGTCTCAGTTAGCATCAGTTCCCATTTAGAGGTGTGTGCTGCGATGTCACTTCTCTTTATCCCAACCACTTGTGAAACGTCAGAGACATGGGTCTATTGTTTATTTCCTCCATGCTGACGTCTGTGAGGGTTTTTATGTGGTTTTATGTGGGGAACTGTGTTTTCGCATGTTTGCAAATGCAGATGTAGTGATGTCAATAGTGTACTTTTGTGTGTGTGTGTGTGTGTGTGTGTGAGAGAGAGAGAGAGAGAGAGAGAGAGAGTTGGCTCTGTCCTCTTGAATTTCCAGAGAATCCAGACAGTACACACCTTATTGCAACACATCACATTGTGACACCCAGTCCTAGGTATGGTACACAAAGTGCTCACCAAGCTCTCCCCTTCCCTTTTACACTTCCCTCTTCTCTTTCACTGAGTACTTTCTTCTGTTGCTCAATACGCACTTTTTTGTAGGAGGCTGCATTTTATTGGAACAACTCTCTTGAGGGGGTGTTTTTCTAAGGGCCACAAATTGGTAATTATACAAAGCTGAAAATCATTGCTTGACCAGTGGATACTTCTGCCGCAAAGCCTCAGTTTTATTTTAGATTCTTCTTTTTTTTTTTTTTTTTTTCTAGAACAGAGCAAAAGGGTAAAAACTTTTTCCTGGTCATAAAAGCAAAATCATTGGATAACACTGGAATGGCTCGCTGGCTTACACAGTGTTTTTCTTGGCAGTTTCAGGATGTCCTGTTCCATAAGGGAGCCCCCTTTTGGCATGCCTGTCTGAAAGTGTGTGTGCATGTTTGTCTAGAAATTCTGTTTATATTTCTGTGTGTAAGTGCCTGTACTCTTGTCTAATAGATGTCTGTACCCGGGTTGTTTAAAATGTGTATGCACTGTTTTATTTCCATATGCTTTAACTATAAATAAAGTGTGTTGAAAAGAGGATTGGTGTTCTGTTCATTATGTGATAAGTCCTGACCACACTGGGCCGGTGTTGACCCTCAGGCCTCCAAAGAATCTCACATGTCAGCCGAGAGAAGAGGGACCAGGAGGATACTGAATCCATCACAACTCCGATTTCTCCGTCTAATGTTTCACATCCAAACACTTATCACATTACTGATTTGCTCTCTGCTCACTGACATCATCTCCATTTCAGATTCCAACTGAGGCCTTTGCTTTGAGAAGTGAGTTATAGCCACACACATGCTCCTGTAGCTGTGTTTAAATCCATCACTCTTACCATAATATAGAACTATTGATAATGGTAAACGTTGTTATTTGACAAGTTTACAAAATGATACCTTTCTTACACAGAATGTTTGATATGACCTACATTATTGCTGTAAAATAAACATAATTTGTTATACCTGCAATAAAATAAACAGTCTTAATTATAAAATCATTTAAAGAATGCTTCACATGCATTTACCAAAATTCATTCACGAATCAATCAGATAATTCCATGAATCGTACATTACACACCACATGCAGCTGATTGTTGATTATATGATGCTATGACTGAGTTACATTTGATCTCAGATCAGTTTTTTTTTTGTGGTTATGAAGTGAAAAAATAAAAGAGGAACCTGACACGGGTGTATGTGTCAGCGAGAGAACACTGTGTCATCTTGTGTCCTGAGATCAGAGGTGTGACCAGCACAGAGAGACCCCTGTCGAGAAAAGTCCTGTTCCCAGAGCAGCCACACCCTGAGTACCACGAAGATGACTATTTCCACCCACCTCACCCCACCCCACCCTACCCCGGGGCTCGGGCTCAAAACCCAACATGCAAATCCTGCCTGTCCAAACAGGCTGAGGGACTGACATTCAAATAATGACACTGCTTTTGTCCTTCCCCCCTCTCTCCCTCTGATCTCTCCATATGCTGCACATATACTACGGTTGAATCCGGTGGCGCTGGTTTCGTTTCTGGCACAGAGACCCTCCCACCCCCTCCTCACCCCTCACACACACCACCTCCCTCGCTGTCTCTCACTCTCCGGTTTTTTTCCCCCTCCCTGTCAGCAGGCAAACCACCAAGGGATGCTGAAATATCACTGACTTCATCCACCACCCACCCACCCACAAGCCCACTCTGCATTTGGTTATCCACTTAGTTCCTTTCACACTCTGTCTCATTAAATTATGCTGACTGTGTGGATTTTTTTCCTTCCCTTTTTTTTTTAATCTAAAATCACATTAAGGTCCTTTGTTTTTGCAAGAAGCAGTCAGGGGGTCACATCGGACCACAGTGGAGTGAGCAGGCAGACTGAACGGCAGAGAGACAGATGCTCACCAAAGGAAAGTTACAGTTTATGGGTATGTCACCGAGGATAACCACTGTTATATTTGTAGAACCAAGTTTAGAACCAGAGAAGATACACGCTAAAGTATCAGACTGACGTTAGCTTCACTGTAACTTGGCCTTTAAGACAACGGGCTGTTGCTAAGCTCACGGTTACAATACTTTATCACAGTAATTCATATAGTGAAATACATACACATTCATATTTATAAACATATCTACACATCTACATCTACTGTCCAGTGTGCAACTTAAACAAGTGTGATGTGGATACTGAAACATACGCATGCACACACGCACTGCTTTTCACTGAACAAAGAGACATCACGTGCAGAGCCTTCAGAGGTTCATATTTAAAGATATCTGCATGGTCATAGATTATGGGTTTGATAGTTAGGAGTGATATTAAAAAATTTTTTTTTCAAATAAAACTTTTTGTGGGGAGAAAAACTTTTTTTTTTCAAAAGCAAAGTCTTTTTCACATACTTAAAACATACCTGTATACGGGTGACACATATGTTGGTTGGTTATAGGTTATAGGTAGTTGCTTTTCCAAACAATGTTTATTGCCTTTTGATTTAATTTCCTAAAAGTCAGAGGGGCAAGAAAGCAAAGGAAAGAGCTTCTCTTTTATTTCTTTTAAAACTTGACCAAACATTAATGATGACAATAACTTAATGTGTATACAATTTACACAGTTACAGAGAAGAATAAAATATAAGAATATATAATATGCTTACATATATCGTGTAACTTTTGTTAGCTTTATGTGTGCAGATATCTCTTTCTATGTCATACACACATGTTGATATGTGCACATTTGCGCGCGCGCGCACACACACACACACACACACACACACACACATCATAACTGTGGTTACTACCCCAGCTCCAAAAGCCTTTGTTTCCTTTATTGTGGCTTTGGCATGTCAAGTTCAAACAAGCTTATCAGTGCTTCAGATTCTTCATAATTCACTCCATCTGAGAGGAGAGATATTATTGGTCTCATTTGATTTAGATCACTAGGTCATTTCAGAGAGTGTGGGTGTCTGACTTATCGTCAGGCCCTTGGCTGCCCCCTTTTTTGTGTGATTTACAGTTATTTAAACACAATCCTTCAAACCTTTACTGTGTAATGAAGCACTGTCTCTCAGATTGAACTTGACACAACAAAACACACCTCCCTGCTGTGTTTTAAACTAAATTATGTGTGGGTATTTTAACAGAGCATAGTTAGGCAGGAGCATCTGCTGTTCCTGCCCACACAGTGCCAACATGGCAGACAGCCTAATGGCCGATGCCAGGTGGCAACGCCAGGGCACCGTGACGAAACACACACATCCGCATTGTCGCTCTTCCGCCTGCCTTGTTCTCAAGGAGTTAACTCTGCTTGTTTCTGTGTTTTCAGAAACAGTAGAAGGCTTCTGTTCTCCGAAACGTTTTTAAACCGCTTTTGTTACTTTGAGGGGAAGAAGCTTTCACAGGAAAACGTCAGTTCACAAATGGGCTGTTTGTCCTCTTACAGAAACTCTTTTTCTCTTTATGCAGGTACATGTCATAACAAGACAGAGAGGAGTCTAAGAACTGCATAATGGCCCATCATGCTTCTTCATTTCTCCTACCTTTAATGTCCCAGGAGTTTTGCCAAGGGAACTGCGTCATTCAGGTGTGTCATAGATACACAGCGGACGTGAGTGCTGTAGTAAGATTATAAAAACACAATATAGCAGCAGCATGCCTGAGAGGAGGCGGGATGAGCGTGAAATCGTAGAAACTTAGGCCTTTCTAACAGTCCTAACACACCCCTTTGATGTGAGAGGACGTCACTGAGTCAACCTTTGGAATGCCTGAAATCTGACGGTATGGACTCTTCTCTGCCGTGTTGTATCCCGGGGCGCTGAGCGCAGCTTTACATGTCAACGCAGGTTTCTGTGTCATGACATGATGCCATCTCAGAAATATTAGGTCCCACTCAGGAATGTCTCACAGCGCCTTCCATGCATACCAACGCTGGGAATGTGTGGTCTGCCCTTTCCACTGTAAATGCAAATCAGGCAACAGTAGAAAGAACAGGAAAAACTGCCAGTAGAGGATTATTTGGGTTTAGTATGTTCAAGTTTTGCAGGTCGAGTGGATATTACAAAGAACTGCTAATGGAAAGAGTATCTTTAGTTCCAAAGAACCACACCTCATCCTGCTGGTGATGCTAGAGGAAGTAAGGGGATCTCCAAAGTCAGTAGGATTCATCCTCTGGGGAGACTGAATGTTTGTACATTCATCTTGGGTGTGGCAGATCTGCAAGGCTGTGATGCTCATTACATACCAGAAATCAAATTTGCTCAATGGAGGTAAAATAAAGGAACAACTTAGCTTTTTTTTAGTTTTAGGTGCACCTTCATTTCTTTGCTAACAGAAACAGTTAGCATTTTAAAGCAAATGTTAATTTTTATTGTACCCATTTGAGTAAGATGAGCATTAGCTTAGCTTAGCATAAAGAATAAGAGCAAGGGGATACAGCATGCCTGACTCTGTCCAACATTTAATCACGCGTACCAACAACTCTAATGCACTCCAAGGCTCACTTATCGACACTTTGGCTGGTTTGTTTGTACTGCCAACAAATCCAAATGTAAAAAAAAACAAAAACAAAACAGCTCAGGGTTTCTGTGCATCCAGTTCTGAGCACAGCAACTTCCTGGAGTCTTGACATCACGCTGTGTCCTCATGATGACAAGACTCCAGGAAATCAGTTTGTGGTTGCACACATTTTTTTTTTTCACTCCCAATACTGAGAACTGCTCCGTATCCTCTTTTCCCCGAGTTTAAAAATCTCAGTTCCACCTCAGTGTGCTGTGTGGGAACTTGCTGTAACCATTGTTATGTAAGGTGATGTGAGGGATTCCTGCTGCACTACTGGCTTAATGAATGGAACTGATGAAGACGAAGAAACTGTATTTAATGTGCATCAGCCACGTACCAGCACCAATACTGATCTACCAAACTGGAATAGTGTCTTTCTGTCCGTCGCAGCTGAAAGTTCTTTTTTCTCAATATTTTGCTGTGATGTTCCACGAAATATGGACAGAAATCAGATATGCCACAGTATGCGCTGCGTCCACACACCAGCATCAAAAACATATGACATGACTATTACAAACTTAAGCTCTCGGCTTTTATGGCATTGCAATCAGAGCTAATTTTAGTCTTGTCCACATACTCTGCATGAGGCCTGTTTACCGCATGCAGTGTGGTTGTATGCAGCGTGCCCATCAACGTGCTGCAAACAACCACAAAGAGCAAACAAAACCAGACACGTCCATGCCAGACTACACAACAAACACACTGTGCTCCCAGCTCATCTGGACTGGCTTTTCTACCGTGATATTCCCCGAAAGGACTTTTACAGCTCTAACAACCACACCTGAGCCGCCCCACCAAAGTGCTTAATGCACGTGCTTTTTATGGTAACTGTTAATTATGAGCAACAGTTGAACAGTAATGAACTATCTGTCCTTTTGCTCTGTTGCAGTGGTAAACAGAACCAACATCATTTTAACACCAAAAAGGGGAACTTCTTCAAGATGAGACAGGACTCTGCAGGCAGCGTCTTGGAGGAGTGGCTATATTAGTCCCACACACAGACAGGACTTCACAAAAAAACCTTTCTGGAAGTCCTCATTTGTCGAGGTACAACAGTTCATGACTATTTCCTAATCCAATCAGTATCTTGAGGGAAATTGGGTTTCTTGAAGGAACATTTTTGTACAATTGTCGGTGATATGGAAGCTCGTTTCTGCCAGGAGTAGGAAAGAAAACCATGGAAACTCAAATCAAGATGAAAATAAAAATACACATGGTCAAAGTCAGAATTATGGCCTATTTCATTTTTGTTTAAATATTGAATTTTAATAATGACTAACTTTCCATCATTTCAGGAAGAGGGTACTTTTTTTTTTTTTTTTTTTTTTTGCTTTAAGCATTTTTCTCTTTCTTTTTCTGGCAGAAAAGGGCTTCCACAGTGAGACTGACCATCAGGAGACGTTTGCAATCAGAACTCACTGCAAGGATTCAAGCGTGGCTCCACCTTTCACAAATTATATTTAGTTTTATACAAAAGTATGCACTTTTTTTTTTTTTTTATGAATATGGTGATGCCTGCGAGCTCTCGTTCCAGTTCTGCTGCTCACCTCTCCTACTTCGAGCACACCCTCCATGAAACACCGCGTCGGTTTAGATACTTCAAACATGGTTTACCATTTAATTGCTCCGACACACATCTGAGCCAAGATCCAGCACAGCTAACCTGATGTATATGTTAGGGCTGACCCTGAGAGACTAGCGGCCCTTTGCATGCACTAAACATTATGTGCATGGGTTACAGGGATTACTTTACCAGCTGCTTAGATGTGTGGCTTTAAACCCTCACTCTGGCGCATCCTCCGTCTACAGTCAGTTCTTCTGCCATCTCCTCACTAGATGTTGCTGTTGGACGTCACCTCTGATCACGTATCTTAACCTACTGTGAAAACGTGTGTCGATTACAGGCTGCTGGGCAGTTAAAGGGGTATTTAGTTGAATTTACAGGGCAACCGAGCATCATAAAATCGGATACGGTACCGTGGTGTCAAGATATTGGTATTTATTGTTCGCTTTAAAAACATTCAGTCTATGGTGGGGCCCTCCAAAAGTCTTTGTCCTGCAGTAAACACCAGGCACACGCATTCGAGAATAAAAGAAACAAAAAATCAGATCAAGATGCCGACAGCTTCCGACCTCCGTCTTAAATTAATGACCGTCCACATTGACAGAGTCGAAACATGAGAGCACAACACAGCCAGTTGATACGCAAAGTGATTTTGAATGAATTCCGACCTCAAGTCATCACACGGACCCACAACAGAGGCTGCGCGACTTTCTGACAGTGTCTAGTCTGTGCTTTTGTAAACATAAACAGAGCTAAACAAAACAGAGAACACACACAGAAAACATATTTTGTTACCCGGTGCAGCTGGATTTGATCACCGGGCAATCAAAGTAAAACAAACTATCAGAGGGAAGCGAGGGAACGCTCGAAGTTACGCTGGCCTGCAGGGGGCCCTTCCTGAGCCTACTGAGAGAGAGGTCTCAGCCCCACCTCCTCCTCACTATGAGATAGGCTGTGGTAGAGACTGACCCTTTGGCTCCTCGACTGTGGACCAAGTGGGAATTTCATCTGTAATTATTGTCACTGTTACTTAAATAACATGCAGATCACTGTTCAGAGACGCCCCCACTCCACCCCACCTCTTGCTCATCAAATCTCATCAATACTTGTTTCGTGGTGCAGCTGGGGCGCCCCGCTGACTGCTCTCACATCAGCTGTGCAGAAGAAAAGCTTTAGGAAAGGGATTGCTGCAGATTACGTTCACGTAGTACGCACTTCAAACAGGCGTACCTGTTCAGCCCATTGTCAATAATCAGGACATGTCCTTCTGATAAAAACACAGTTTGCTGCCCTGAACAGAGGAATTGTGTCCTCCATGTCACGGTCGCAATACAACAATTGACCTTTTTCATGATATTTGGAGATCCATTGTTGTGCTTGTCACAGAGCTCCATCTGCTCTCCTGAATTAACTTTTTAAAGCCTCCCTCTACACAAAGATATGTTTTGCTTATGGCTACGTTGCTGGGATGTTTAAATGATGTACGGTGTGAGCAGAGACGCTGCTTTCTTGTTTTCACATTTATCTGTCAAAGGTTCTCTGCGCTCACTGTAAATCTCAGTTTACTGTGATGTGGATGGAGGGGCAGGATGGTGTAACCTGGTCCACGTGCAGTTTACAAGAGGGTGATGTAGAAACTTACTCTGACAGCGGACTTTTTGCGATCAGCACTTAACCTTTAAGAGAGGGAGTAGATGTACTGTTCAGCAGACAATTCAGTTTTTGTAGAAATATCACATCAACCACAAATGTTTATTTAATGCAGACTGTTGCTATATTTTTATTAATTGGTGTAGAGGGATCAAACTAGATCTGATATTTGGGTTTAATAATTAATAATTGGATTTCAGCTAAAATGAATTCACCCGGTTAAACAAAAACGTTTTTCTGAACTGCATCTTAAAAGTAGCTCTGAAATCATGGCAATTAAAATGTTCTAACAGTATTTCAGTGTCTCTGCAGCACAATTAAAATGGACTCTTAGCAGATATGCAAAACTGAGCAACGTGCAAAGCATGGATTTAGGCCTATACAAAAGAGGCACACTTTCTTTTCATAATTCAACCTTTTTACGCCTTCACTTTGTTCTAAAGCCGCTGATTATTTGTTATCTCTTAAATAATAAGCCACTATCAACTGCTTACTGATACCTGCTGATATCTGTTTCCAGTTGGACGTTTTTTTCTTCATTATTGGCTACAAAGAATAAAACATTCATGTTTGTATTTGACAAAACGTCTTTAAGATGCAAATAATATTTGAATGACAAATTCAACATGTAATTCAAATATTGTAATATTGCAAGATTTTGTAAGTCTACATTTCTCACCGATGAACACTCAGAATGGAAACTTTGATAAGGGAGTGTGGGGAGTTTGGAGACTCAATAAGTTTCCACTCTGCTTCTTTTTCCAGGTAACAAACATCACCAGAAAGTGTGTGGACTACTCTTGATATAGTATAAACAGAGTGGTCAGTGTGACCATTCAGATAGCTTTAGATAAGGAAACTAAGTCTGTTTGCTGCTCTGTCAAATCAGTTCAATGTCCAGCATCAGGCACCCACGCTCTGTGTGAGGTAAAACACTCCAGGGCAAACTTAAAAAGAACCCATCACTCATCGTGCACACACTGCTCTGCCTTGTGGTACTTTTATTAAACGTATGCTGTTCTTCGCTGCTGCACTTGATGTCTTATATTACTAATTAATGCCTCTGATGAAAGCACAAGTCTACATTTAGATACAGTTCAAAACCATGCGAGGCAGCAAAGTGGCTTAACTTTCTAGAATAAAATACATCCAGTTTTAATAAAAACTGCCATTTCTTCAGGACTGAATTGGACTGAAGTGCTTTAATAAATTGTAGTTATACACGGGCGTATTAGGATGAATGAAAAATGGCTTTTATAGGTGGAAAAGGATTCCCTTTTCCTTGCTGCCACCTACTGGTAAGGAAATGTGGTTATAGACAGTCCCTGCAGTGAATTACAGGGGTGTAATGTGATTATGCCTGGGTGCGTCCTGCTACAGCCAGAGACGTAACCTCTGAAAGTATACAGCACCCATAGCTTCACACAGGTCTGACTCGTAGTAGGAAAAGCACAGGTGTCACTAATAACATTAATGATGCCTCCCTGGTCTGTTGAATATCACTATACACTTTAATCCTGACACAATTAGGCCTATCCATCTATCTAACAACATTATCAATGAAGCTTTCGATGATTTTCTCAGTTGATCTGTTGGTCTGCAGAAAACAATAAAACATCCCATATCAAAAAGCCCAAAGTGACTATTTTAATCTGCTTTTTTTGGTCCCGCCATCAGTCCACGATTCAAATGTTTTCATAAAAATATCCTCACGTCTAAGAAGATGAAACTAGGTGGGAAGGAGTCGGTGGATTAACTAATGATCAAAATAGCTGGCAGTGAATTATTCAGCGGATTCAGTCATTATCTATATACATACACACACACACACACACTTTTTTGCAGCTGCTGTTTTTGACCGTAAAACTTCTGTGCACTTGAGAAAATAATAAGAGAGAGGAATATTGGAAAGAGACTCAGAGTAAAAAAAAAAAAAAATCAAAAACCTCAATAAGTGTAATTATATGTAATTATATTTTTGTGATAATCTGACACACGTTTGGCTTTTGCACCACAATTTATTCTTCTAACAAAGTTACAGAGGAAAGAGCAGGATGTCAAACTTTTCTCTCGTAAAATGCACCAAAACCAGTTCTAACTACATTAGACCACCAACCCCATAAACACAGATGATACCATTTAAGTTAACAGATCATGACTTGGCAGAATGTGAATATGACTATGTCTATAATGTGGATAAAGAGGGTAGAGGATGCCAATAAGACCTCTGGTAGGAAGAGGAATACTTCACAGCCTCACATCCTGCTGAATGAATAAAATAATTAAGACATCACATTAGACGTCAGATTACTGAAGAGCAGTGGAACCATTCAGTGCTTCACTTCTGTGAAAGGAAGACTGAAGACAAATAAGCTCTTGATTCAGAGCTGATGCGTCTAACCATCAGTTTAAAGCGGCATGAAGCTCGCGTGGAGGTGTGTGATGCTGAAACACAGATGCCGCCACTTTCTTTTGAGTGTTTAAAAGCACAAGTTAGCATGTGAATCTCTTCAAGATGACATTTTCCCTCCTGGTGTAAGTGGAAGTTGTTCTCTCCGCTCATACTTTACTAGTGTTTAATGTGTCTCCGGGCTACCCTGAGCCGGGTAGTGCCGGTGGCCGACACTAGAGGCTTTCCCTGCTGCTCGTGTTGTTGTGGTTAGCTGGATGTGACCCCCATGCTTTCTGCTGCAGCCGGTTGTAACGGCGATGGCTCTCCCATAACGCGGGGGAGCGGGGCTGTGTTTTCTGACTAGACGCCGAGTGAAGCGCCGTGGCCATGGCGGGTGTTTTCGACATCGATTTGGATCAACCGGATGAGAATGTCTCTGACGACGAACTCGAGGACGGGGTGAGTTTACCTTTATCGCCGAGGCTAATACCGCCGCCGTTAGCCAGTTAGCTAGCGCTTAGCAGCTTCGAGGCCTACGTCGCTAGCATCAGTGGTCGGATATCTATTATCGCGCCCGCGTCCACCCTTTCCCGCGAAATTGGGGAGCGCCACTTTAAAAAGTCAATATATCCTATTAAATTAATTATAATTTTATGAATTAAAGATATATGCAATTTCGGCTTAATTCCCAACATAAGTTAAACACGCCTGCATGGTATAAAAAGTGCTGGCGGCGGGCAGGCTGGTTTTTCCCGGTTGAAACTGATAGAACCACCGGTTCCGCGCCTACACCGCTAACGCCAAGTCAACAGTAAACACACGGTGAAGTCACAAAGGCCGCCTTGTTACAAAAGAGGCTGCAGGCAATGGTAAAAGCCCCCAGGAAACGGTCATAACGAAAGCTGAACAGCCAGAAAACATGACCCGTCCACACCGGGAGTAACGTATAGATACGTGTCCGATAATGGAGTTATCTGTATCGGCATCCGCCTGTTCTCCGGATGCGCATCAATGTGTTAAGAGTTAGCAACAAGAATCCCACAGACATGCACTGACAGCTGCTGTCACGGTGTTAACAAGTCTGAGGAGGAACATGCATGAAATCACAGTCAGCCCGTCACACAGCAGGCTGACAGTCCACCGATGCTAACGGAGCTGAAGCTAAAAGCACCGCACTGTTTGCTAACTTAGCATGCCCACTCACCCAGCGTGAAGCAGTTAGCATGGCGTACCCGATACTACTGTTGTTATTGATTAATTGGCTAAGTCACAAACATGGCTTTATTTGAATAATTTCTAAAGTAATCAAATAAAGGCAGAGGAGCTAGAGTCCATTCAGCTAGCTTGGTGATTAGTTAGCCTGATGTAAACTTAAATTGTACTTTGTTTTGCTGTGATTTAAATAATGATAATGACATATCTATGAGTGAGCTCAGGTTGGCTGGCGGCTCAATGACAGTCTGAAGCTGAGATTGAGCCTGTTCCTGCTCTTGTTTACAGGGTCAGCTCAGTGAATACATGGAGCAGTGCAGTGGCTTTGAATTGTGAGTATAATGTTACTGTAAGCAGACCGGAGGCAGACAAAGTCACCCTTTTCTGACATGGAGATCACCAAAGAGTTGTGAATGTTTTCAGGACAGCCATTGTAGTATATTTCATTTTATTAGTCCAGCAACTGTGTAAGTAATAATACTACATAATCCTAATTAACCATAATGCCAGTCCAAGAGCAATTACAGACATGTTAATTTGAGAGGAAAACATGCATATATGCATTCAGTAGTAACTGATGTAATCTTCTCTTAAGGCGGAAATGATCAAAGAGGAGTTCATGGCGCTAAAGTGGATCTGCTTGATGCCTCTCACTTAGTCAGCTGTTTATCCCAACAAGAAAACTGTTGTACCACCACTGTCCTCAGATGAACCATTACCCATGTCCCTGTTTAGGTCCAAAGGCTCGTAACTGTCATTGATAATGTGTGTCTTGGAAACTGTTGACACAATGTTGAGTGAGTGTTTTGAATGTGAATTTTTTCTTTATTTTTTCTTTTTTTGTGTGTTGTTTTTTTTTTTTTTGCCAGTAACATGGATGACTGTGAGAAGTTTGAAATTTCAGAGAACAGCGTGAACAAGGGAACAGAGCAGATCAGGCCCGAATGCTTTGAGCTGCTGAAAGTTCTGGGGAAAGGTGGCTATGGAAAGGTGAGTTTCCCTGGCAGATTCTCTGACATCAAAAAATGTCAAGTTAAATTCAAATCCATGACCGAGCGCTTGTGCATTTGAATCTGTGAGGGAAGAGCATTGCAATTGTCCCAGAATTACAACGGGCGGGGACATTTTTAACAAGGTGCCTGGAAATTGGTGTTTGCCTGCAGTTTGTTCAATGTCCTTGCTTTTTATCAAGGACCCAGAAATCAGTTACAACATTTTTTTTCCGGCCAATCAAATGTTGCCAACTTTGGTAACAAAGTTAAAAAATAATCCTGAACCTTTTTTAAATGTAAGGTGTGTCGCTCCAGAACCATCTCCTCTTTTGCTCACATCAAAATAAAACCGACCTGCTGTCTCCTGCATCCTGCTGGATCTAACCGTAAAGCCGCTGAGATTAGGAAATCTGTCTTGTTTTTATGGTTATATTTTGATGTTGACATTGTGTTATTTTGGAATTACCAACTCGTAGAGCTCTGGAAAGTTTCTGACGTTCTCTTTTCTCATCCTGACAACGAAATGTGCACATCAAAGTTATTTTGGAAACGCTTTTCACTTAGCAAGCGGACACATGACTTATTCTTTCTTGAAGTGGTTTGGGCACGATGACTAAGAAGTCATTTTCTTCATCTTGGGAATTTTTCAGCGTTACAAAGTCATGATATTTTTTTGAAACACATTGTCATTTGTTATGATATTCCTGTGTAGTTAAAGTATATATTCTGGCCGAGTTCCTTGGCCCTAAAACGGAGAGCAAAAGTTCTTGGGAGCATGTGGGATACAGATATTCAAACCACAGACTTGCGCAAAATCAGCAGTCACTGGTCACAGGTTAGAATAACAGAAGAATAACATTAACACACACGCACTATTTTATACACATGATGCACAGCAGCTGTCTCTGACCATGACGTTAGTGCTCAGGAGAAACGGCCTATTCTGTTTGTCCCAAATCCTCCCCGAATGTTCCCAGCATGACATAGAAGAAAATAGCTTTTTAACACAGCTAAAGGTTTTGTCATGCCAGTTTGTCTGCAGGCCGTGAATGGTCGTGAGTGGTCTTCTCTTGCCAGCTGCAGTACCTCTAAATTGGGTTTGTTGTATCTGGTTGTGTGCTGTCAAGAGAAGTCGTAAACTTAGAGTGAGATTGCTGCAGCTCTGGATTGTGCACGCAGAGCGTTGTTCACTAGTTATTGTTTTTATTTATTTTCAGTCAGCATTAACAGGCCTGTAGCAACACCCCTGCAGGCTACAGTAGCATCAACAGCCGCTCATTGTGTGCAAAAGTTGTTTTAGCCAAAACATAAAGGAACATTATCCGCTGCCTCTCCGGGCACATTAACTACATTAATTATATTTCATGGACTGTTGTTATATGCCTCAAGGAAGTACAGGAACAATGTGATATGAAATATAATATTAAATGTTTAAATGCTATATTGGCACTGCTGGTATCCATATACTCATCCTTTGACTTGTCTGAAACTGGGATTAAGTTGCACTCTGTGTGGTGTTAGAAAGGTCTCAAAAGGCTTAAAATGAACTTTTTGAGTAAATGTCACAGACTTTGCTTCATACAGTGTCACTCTCTACAGGTGTTTCAAGTTCGGAAGGTATCAGGTGCCACCTCTGGGAAGATATTCGCTATGAAAGTTCTGAAAAAGGTGAGTAAACCTGGCTTCCTCGTGTTGAGCTGAAGATTTTGATATTGTACAGCGGGAACTGGCTCTCCCTCACACAGAGTAACTCAATGCTCATTCTGCCCTTTGATCACACATGAAAGGTGAACCTAACTGCTCCCTAGTGCATGTACAGAATGGTCTAGTGTAGTGTAAGAGGCTTTCTAATCCATATGTAAGCAACCACAAGTAACCTACATCTATGGGGAATTAGCACCTTAAATACTCAGCTGACTCCCAAGCCCGGCGCAGATTAACTGTGTATAGTGTTTCACATATACTGAGCGTCGCTGTGCGCCATTTCTGGTGACACACTGGTGCATTCAGCTATGAAGCCAGGAGCTAAGGGCAGACCACCCAAAATAATGGCAGCAGGCTTTCTCCCATGAAACCTCAGATCTGCCACTTCTGTTCAGCTTGGCCTCGTCTCTGCAGCTGACGCAGAGCCGCTGCCTGCTGCTGCTTGAAAAGCTGGCTCATATTCCCCGAAGCTTGAGGTTTTGGTTAATGACTGTGTAGCACCCATCCTGGCGCCCTGAGTCGTGCAGCTGATCTTAAAGCTCTGACACTCGCTAATGGGGTTAAACTTTATTGCCTGGATAGTCCCATAACTCGACTCCGTGTCCCTTGCCAGGCCATGATTGTGCGTAATGCAAAGGACACAGCGCACACCAAAGCGGAGCGGAACATCCTGGAGGAGGTGAAGCATCCTTTTATTGTGGACCTCATCTACGCCTTCCAGACGGGCGGAAAGTTGTACCTGATCCTGGAGTATTTGAGCGGTGAGCAAAGTCGTACCCAGTCAGACATACAGTACAGCACAAACCAACCGTCTCTGCGCAATTTCTGAGCTTTCCTCTCCGAAGAACGCGAAGATGTGGGCCTCCACGTCCACTGTGAATACATTTGACTGACATTTTGTACGTGGTGACTGCAGGTGGGGAACTGTTCATGCAGCTGGAAAGAGAGGGGATCTTCATGGAGGACACAGCATGGTGAGTTTATTTGTTTCACTGACGAGGCCTTAGCCATCTGGCCAGCGCTAACGTCAGCCTTCAGCTTCCCTCTGTCTAATGCGCGGCGTTTCTGATCATCAGTGGGAACTGTGAAATGAATATAAGCGTTTCCTGGAAACTATTCCGCTTCAGGATGTTTTGCTGAAACACGGCAAATCTAAATTTCTTTGACTCTTGTCATTGTCTTTTCCACTCACACCCCCAGTGTTTGTATCCATATTTTATATGCCACCCACAGTATTTACAACATGAAACCATTTTCAAATGGTTACATCCTGGGCATCTTAACAAACAGCTGGCGTTGTAAGTTGTCTCGTCGAGGTCTTTTTTGTTTCGTTTTGCCTGTTTTGCTGACTTGTGATGTACAGCAGCAGAGTCGGGAATACCAGATGATGCCAGCGTGATCTGCGTTCTCCAGTAGACTAATGCTGGCAATCAAACAAGAAGTTTTAAAGAGACAGAAAGCAGCAGTTTGGACTCTGACAGGACACAGATGTCCACCAAGGAAACAAAAGAAACGCTCAGAGGGAATATTAAGTTGAAAGCATTCAGCTTTGTAATGGCAGCGTTTGACACAGCTCTCTGAGGCAGTGTGTGGGTCACTTGGAACAGGGATAGACACTTGCAGCACCTGCTGTTCTGTTTTATAAACACAACCTGCAGATGAAAGTGGTGATTACATGAACCAAGCTGCTGAACAAATAAGGGTGTGTAATTCCTAGAATAACCCAAGTGACATTGAGATTAACTCCTTAACTGCATAACTGCAGATTGCTGAGGAGCAGTGGAGTGTGGAGAACAGTTTGTTGGTACAGTGTTTTTAAATGTGCAGAATCAGTGAGAGATGATGTTAAAAGGAGATGTTCAGTCAGATTCGGCTGAGTGCGGGCCTTTTTCTTTCTGTTCACAGCTTCTACCTGGCTGAGATCTCGATGGCACTGGGTCACCTGCACCAGAAAGGCATCATCTACAGAGACCTGAAGCCTGAGAACATCATGCTCAACAACAACGGTACAGAAACCTGAAGTCCTCTTTTCACTCGCATCTTTTGTTCCCAGGTTGAACTCTCCCTCTGTGTAATCGGATCTGTTTTCATCTGTCTTGGAGCGTAGTCTCTCTCACGTTGTTGCTCTGGCTCTGTTTCCTTGTAGGACACGTAAAGCTGACAGACTTTGGTCTATGCAAAGAGTCCATCCATGACGGAACGGTCACCCACACGTTCTGTGGCACTATTGAATACATGTAAGCCACGCAATCATCACACAGATTTACATAAATTCAGATTCCGGTTGCATGCTCAGGTTCATTTCCTGCTTCTTACAGTGTTGTGAATCTGCTGTCTCATCCCGACCTTCCCTTTGTCCTTCCTCAGGGCTCCAGAGATCCTCATGAGGAGTGGACATAACCGGGCAGTGGACTGGTGGAGTCTGGGAGCTCTCATGTACGACATGTTGACAGGAGCAGTAAGTGAACACCAGTCAGTCGCAGAACAGCTTTCCTAAAGAAAGTGAAAGTGTTCATCACAGCGCCGCTGGCATCAATAGACTAGTTCAGGAAGGAAGCCCTTGCTGCTCTCGCTAACTATCGTTTCTCTTTTATTGTCTCGTCGTAGCCTCCATTCACTGGTGAAAACCGAAAGAAGACCATTGACAAAATCCTTAAATGCAAACTCAGCCTTCCACCTTACCTCACCCAGGAAGCCAGGGACCTCCTGAAAAAGGTGGGTTATTAAAGCCTCCCCTCAGCCCCCGAGCCTCCCCGCTTGCGTCGTCTCTGCGCAAACATTTAAATGGCAGAAATGACAAGCCTTCAAACTTTCTCTTCCAGCTGCTGAAACGGAATGCCTCACTGCGACTCGGGGCTGGACCAGGCGACGCCGCTGAGGTCCAGGTAAATGCTTCTGTTAAGAGCCACAGGTGTATGCATGCAGTGTGTTGAGGTATTGATGTGGGACTTGAAGCAAAACCTAATCAGAAATCCTGAAAAATAAAAACCCTGTCCCGCTGTTTTCCAGGCCCACCCATTCTTCCGGCATATAAATTGGGATGACCTCCTCGCTCGCAAAGTCGAGCCTCCATTTAAACCTTTCCTGGTGAGTTTGCTTTTCGTTTTTGCACTGTGACTTTCCTCTGTGACCAGTCCCTGCGAGACGATTAACTTTCCCGCTTCTGCTGGCAGCAATCGGCCGATGACGTCAGCCAGTTCGACTCCAAGTTCACCAGCCAGACTCCAGTGGACAGCCCTGACGACTCCACGCTCAGCGAAAGTGCCAATCAAGTCTTCCTGGTGGGTGACCGGTGCAGAACGTCCCAACCAACAGTGGACCCTGCCGCTTTTCTCTCTCAGCTTCTGGTGTATAGAGTTATGCAAGAAATGGTCCGTGATCAAACGTGCAGACACAGTGCGAGACTTAGGAAGGGCATTAGGAAGGGCGATGTCATGTCATTATCGTGACATTCCCTGGACCAATCAGAGTGGAGTATTTTCTTAACGAGTGTTATGTAACTTGTGATTTGTTTGTTGATGATTTAGCACTCGCATTAAGACCTCATTGTTTTCTCCATCACGTTAATATGAATAATCTGAAGTGCTAGCGCAGCACAGACACATCACATAAACAAACATACAAACAGACCAGCTCTGGACATAATGTTTTTCCTTTTCAAGACAAGTAGGTCTTACGAGAATCGGTTAATGCATCCCATCTGGTTTAGTCTTGTTGCTTTTCCTGGAAGCTTCACTCACTGTTCCACCACATTGCATGATATGGTTTACTCAGTGTTTCATTGCTCATCATCAGCTGTGGGTTGTTTTTGGAAAGATGGTCTTTGAAGAGGTGGACTCAGATCTCTCTCGCTCTCTCTTTTTTGTTGTCCCCCATCCCTCCCCCAGGGTTTCACGTATGTAGCCCCGTCCGTGCTTGAAAACGTCAAAGAGAAGTTCTCTTTCGAGCCAAAGGTCCGCTCACCGCGGAAGTTCCCAGGAAGCCCAAGAACACCTGTGAGGTAACAGCAAGTTGTTTTTCTCTCTGGTTCCTTTGAATACCATTTGCAGTCTTTCCCACAACAGTTACTCATTTGCTGACCTTGTAATAGAGCCATTAGAAGGCCTAATACTTCTTCTCCAGTGGCACAACAGGGATCCTGTCAGGGCTCAAAACTAATTTCTCATCATGGGTTTGGACTTTATTCAGAGGAATTTGAGGTAACTGGCTCATCAGGCAGATCAGTGTCTGGATATATGAATAATCTGAACAATGAAGTCATTCACAGCTGTTTCAGAGTCATGTAGCCTTCATATTCTTTCTAGGTCTGTTTTTCTCCCACTTAAAGCTGTTTGACACATAAGACGAGTGCTCCTATAACGAGCAACATTGGTTCAGATTTGGCCTCGAGCAGCAAACCACTGCTCCCAGTGCTCCTGCCAGGCCTGGATCGCTCCCTGGAAGTCCCGTTATGTAACCTTGTAAACCACAGTCGGCGATGTGTGTTCAGTGTCTTCTGGACATCCTGTGTCGAAGCGGCGACCCTCCAGCTTGAATTTAATTTTGGAGTAGTGGAAGAAGTCACTGTCACCAAATGTACAGAGAAGGGCAGGTGGGGAGTGACGATTGTGCCAATGCAGCCCCAAAAAAAGTGTTGTGTGAGTTTCTTTATCATGAACAGCGCACAGCGGTCCTCAGTGCATTAACTCTGCAATCTAACTGCCATCAGTCACAGCTCGCGGCCGCTGCATGTTGTTACCGTGCCGCTCTGCGTTCAGGAACAGCGGAAACTGTCGATTCGATTGCCCCGCAGGCGCAGGTGCGCTCAGAGATATAATCTTCACATATTCCATGTTTCTCACATATTCCTCTTTCACAGTCCAGTGAAGTTTGTGGGGGGGGACTGCTGGCCCCGGGGACCCACGCTGACCGGTTGCTCATCCCATTTGGCCCCTGGCAGCTCTGTGGAGCAACCCATGGAGGTGTCAACAGCAGAGCAAATGGACACTAGCAGCAGCGGCACCTCCGAGGCCTCCGCGCCACTTCCCATCAGGCACCCTTCAGGCATCAATGCAGGGCCCTACAAAAAGCAGGCGTACCCCATGAACTCCAAGCGGCCCGAACATCTCCGAATGAACTTATGACACTTGGCTCGCCTGCGAACATTAGGACTCTTCTAATTCCTCCTCCTCCTCTGCCCTTTTTATTAATTTCTATCAAAGAGACTTGTAGAGTTTGTTTTTTTTTAAATTGACTGACACTGTCAATGCTGATCACCAGCTCTTCCAGCAGCGCCTTTCTGTTCTCTTGGCCTCCCAAATCCTCCCGACTCAGCCTGGCCTCCTCAGCCTGATGCAGATAATCAGCAGTGTCGGTACCGCAGATACGTGGTCAGTCGGGGGAGTGTTGTCAGAGAGGAGCTTGTCATTAACGGCGGCTTCCTTGTTGGCGAGGTAATGCCAGCTGATGAGCGGGCTGAGGTGGTTCCAGTGCACTCGACTGGCATTAACATATGATTTACTGGTGCTCTTCTATCCTCAAGTCTGGACAATGTTAAATTTAGTGTTTACGACTTGTTGCCTCGATCACAGACAGAGAATTTGGCTCCAAGTGTTCGCCCTCAATGTGCCAGGCTTTTTTTCCATTTTGTCTGTTTCCTGGTCATCTTGTGTGTTGTGAAGATCTCGCAGATTACGCTGTCTGTACACAGAATTATTGGATAACGGCGAACACAGTATTCCTTGTTATGTTTTCCGAAAACAATCACATTGCCTTTGTCACTGGAGCGTGTGGTCTGGGGAAGGTGGAGCACGACTCGCAGAGAAAAGCAGCTATAAAAAGACAGAAGTGAAATTTCAGCTGAAAGCATCACTTCCACCACAAATCAATACCAAATGCTGGCACTGCTTTACTCGTCCTGGAATGCTTTCTGTCCAGAAGCACTGTTCAGTTTCTTTGTGTTGAATGTAAACAGACTCTAGATGCCTTTTCGTGTGTCACTCCAGTGGAATACGCTTTGCTCTAATGACCCCCGCAGCATTACTTTTAACTCTTCTATTCATGCAGTCTGACTTTTGCTGTCGTGGTCTGAGACCGACGAACACGCTGACCCAAAATGTTCAGCCAAACTGACGTCACATCCTGTGCGCTCGGGTGCTTTGTGTATGTGTCTTGTGCTTTTCTGGTAACAGGGCTACCAGTGGTAGAGGGATAAACCTGGACTTGTACGTGTGGATCATCTACTAACTGTTTGAGATGAGATGTCTGATCTGTTTGTGTGATGTAAAGCTGCTATATGAGCCTCTGGAGCGAAGCCATTCAAAACCTCTCACCTGAAACCCGACCAACCTGGTTGCACGTTCCCATGATGCTAACTCAAAATTTGAATGAATGGCTCTCTGATGTTTCTCGTTTTCCAAATACTTAATGTTACATGAATCGACCAAAAGCACTGTTTCAATGAACCAAATGATTTTTGCCGGTAATCAGACAAAACCTGGACAACGTCCGTAGAAGCAATTTGCTGGTTTTTTTTTTGTAAAACTACAAGGTTTGAAGGTCAAACACGCTTTGTTCACGACGTCATATTCGATCATACTGACTGTTTTTCCACATTGATGCTCACAGAGCGTTTTGAATGTGTTTAATGTACCTGGAAGTTCCTTTAACCTTGTTGAAGCTGGCTTAGGTTCAGAGCTGGGCTTAGTTTTAATATTGTTTCCTCCTCCTACCATTCCTCTACAACAACTGTGTTCTAGACCAGTCACTCCGTGCTTTACACCTCCTACTTTGTTACAATATTTATTTTAAGTGCCATTGTGTCTCCACTGCATTGTTCACACTATGCAAACTTGTGTATTTATTATGTAGTATTATTTAGCGGCAGCGGAATGTGTGGCCATTTGATTCGGGGTTCTTGTCAGAGACGTATTTTGTTATAAGCAGCATGTACAGTATGATTTTTTTTAATTTCGGCATAACACGTCTTACAGCAACCTCAGATGCAGCTTTGTTTTTGATGCCATGATTGAGGACCGTGACCTAACCTTACAGTATTTATTGAGTTGTGTAGTGTCCTATTCGAGGGGGGATTTTCCAGAAATATCTTCAGATGTTCCTCACTGAAAACTTGAACTTCAGTTTGTCTTCTTGCAGTGCTTAAAGCAAGGGCAGTTATTGTGAAAAAAAAAACTGATGCAAAAACCAATGGGAATGGCATTGTGCCTTTGTTGACAGTACAGTGTGGATGTACAGTATGCTGTATATTGTGAATGTGTGTTGAAAAGGCTGGGATTCATCCACTGGGTCCACTTCCTGGGTCCACATTTAGCTTCTGTTCAGGTATGTTTGAAACATATCCTCCACAGGCATGTTGTGATAACCATTTGATCAACTTCAGGTGGGAGACACCATCTTTGAGTAAAATAGGTGTTGAAATCACTGGTGGGCATTGAATAACATTATTTCTGTTGCTCTGTCACCCCTAAATCTGCCCCTTCAGATGGGGAATGTAAATGTATCATGTACATAATGAAGTCAAAATAAAAAAAAATAATAAACATAGTGCGTTGTTTCTGGGCAGATAATGACAGCCATTCTCATTTCGTGACGAAACAAGCCACAGACATTCAAATGTAGACCTTTATTCAGATCAGATCAGGATCTCGATGGGTAAAAACAACAGTGAAATGATTTTCACGCGTAATAAAATAGATGTTTCTCCCACTCTTTGGTTCTTACAAAAAAATGAGGCTACGTCACCTCGATAGAAAAATAATTTATGTGTAAATCAACCTCACAAGCTTCAGTTGCATCCTTTTCAATCAGCTGTGAAAAAACAGTCACCACAAGGCAAACTGTCGTCACATGAGCTGATTCTTTAGCCCACCAGGTACATCTGCAGGACCTGGCTGCAGGCTGACAAAGGTCTGATCGATACTGGACCGCGTAATGTAACTGTGTACTGGGCTCCCTAAGAGCATTTCAAATGTGCCAGTAGCCCCCCTCGCCTAATCCCTCGTCATTTTAAACAGTTCAAGCTGGGACATATAAAGCAGAATTTAGCACCTACTCCTGAGCAGAGGTATGCAGCTGCTTCCCTCCTCTGTACACATTCTTACAAAACACAAAAGCTGCTTCCACAAATGAAACACTGGGTAAGAAAGGGTTCACGTGTCGCATGTTTGTTCAAAGTGTGTGAGAGGAAAAATCTGCTTAAAATACTTTTTTATACATTTCTCTGATGTTCCCTTATTTACAAGTAGAAGAAACAGTGGAAAGAGACCAAGTAACTGCCCCGTGAGGAAGGTTTATACTGTGATTAAAAGGTGAATAAAAACAACACAACACGAGAAGAAACTTAAAAATAGAATAGAATCAAAAAATACTTTGGGGCCTGAAAATAATCTCCCCCTCGTCTCTGAGAGTCACATGTAGGGATGTCCTGGTCAGTAAACTGTAGGTGCAAGTTGTTTGTCCTTAACTGACCCCTGCAGGGTGCACAGCCCTTTGCTGATTAATCAAACAGTGTGTACAACATTACTTGTCAGTGGGGTTTGACAGCGACAGAGGAATCATATTAAATACAAGCTAATACCGATGTAGCACACCCAAAGGTTCCCCACCTGCGCCGCATCAATCAATAAATCTGCAGGTGTGGCGATGTGGCTCCGTCCCTCCATTTGTAGACCTTCTCCGTGATGACGGTGCGGCAGAGGGGGCAGCTCTTCTCCCGGTTGAACCACAGAGCGATGCATTCATCACAGAATATGTGCTGCACGGCAGGAGAGCAACAGCAAGTCACATCCTGCACTTTAACTGTAGATCTACATGACTGACCTCTAATTGGTACTGAGATGAGCAGTACATTCAAAATATACTCCTACAACTGGGACAACAGCTGACCGGCAGTATGACAGACAGTGCGGCACAACCTTCAGTGGTTTTACCTGACAGAGTAGAGCCCGAGGCTCCCTGTACTCTCCCTGACAGATGGGGCAGACATCTCCAGCCTCACTGCACTGACTCCTAGTGGCTGCTGAGCCTGTGTGCTGAGAAACGAAACAAAACACCGAACACCTAAACACAGCTGGTCACTGAACATTTACTACTGAAGAAGAAGTTGTTTTCCACTGACCTCGCCCTTTAGAAATATCCTCACAGTTTTCACTAAAGACGTCCACTGGCTGTACAATCCTAAAAGCTGAAAGAGAGAGTAACACTAAAAACTTAGTTTTTTATATTTCAACATGAATGTAACAAAGATCTACTGCTGGTTATTCTGACCCATCACACCTTCAGTATGAGGTAGAGCAAAGCCAGTAGGACCCCCAGTGTGAGTCCAGGGGTGTCGTCAGCCTCCTGGTAGGTGACCAGGTAGCGGAACCACAGTGAAACAGGAGCCATGGCCTGGTGGACCTGGCCCAGCTCCTCAGTCAACATCAGCCACCGCCCCTGCAGACAGAAACGCGCCACACGTGAACGACTGGACCAGCACTGCCGAGCCATGACACTGGACTGAAGAGATCCCTGCTCACCTGGGTTCTGTAGGTCACCAGTGAAGATGGCAGCAGCAGAATAAGGCACTTTATCCCCATATAGAGGAACTTAATTATGAAGTTGGTGATGCCCACAGCCCACAGAACCTCCCAGAACCCAAGCAGCTCAATGGTTGGGCTGAGGAAGATGAGGCTGGAAAGAGGAGGAGGTATACACTCATGTTAAATGGGACATTTAGCTTAGCCCTGCATTCCAGTTTTAGCCATTTATTGATGAGTTTTCATTTTTTGATGAGCAGTGTTGGATGATGGAGCTGCATTCGTGTCACCCAGGAATGACTGCAGTGTGCTGTGGTTGCTTACTCAGCCCACATAGCCAGAGATTATGAGAACAGGGAATAACCACACAGTCCTGTTTTTCAAGGGAACTATTGTCATATCACCGACTCCTTATCTTACCAATAGTAAAGTGTCTCAGTGAGGAAGGTGTAGTAAAGCAGGAGGGTGGAGGAGGTCAGGAACAGTAGCAGCCATATGCACTGCAGCTTGGAGTGACGATCCTGAGGATGCACACAAGCACAAACACTGTTAAGGGAACTAACAGCAGAGAAAGCTGTGAGGAATCCACAAATTCTTCTTGGTTTACCTGAAGAAATACTTGTGTTTGAATGTTTTTATTCACATAGAGAAAAGTTGTGAAGAGGCCAACCCCGACTGCTAAACCTGGTGGGTGAAGAGAAAGAGAATGAGAAGTTGTTTTTGCTTCACACTTCACAAGAACGGGCCTTGATTAACCTGTACTCACCAAGAGCGTGTTGGATGACTAGTTTTGCACAGAGTATGACGAGGAAAGGAAGACTCTTTTGGAGCCAGCGGAAGAGACAGCGAAGCTCAGACAAGGACGCGCTGGGTTCTCCTGAGTCCAGGTCAGAGTCAGGCGGGTCAAGCTCCGGCTCTGAGTTTGAGTGGTGCTGCGCCCGAGTATGTGTGTGTGACTGTGAATGGGAGTGGCCGTGGGAGTTGATCCTGCACCTTCTGGATGAGGCGCCTCCAGTAGACTCTCCAGCCCCACCGGTCATGGGCACCCGCACGTCGTTGTTCTCAGAGTTGTTGGCAGCGGCAGCAGCAGCTGCAGCAGGTGCTGGTGTCCTGGTGAGAAACTCTGGTTGCAGAGGTAACGATAAACCATTTCCTGCATGGGCGCCCCGCTCACTTGAATTAGGCTGCATTACAGTAGGAGACTCCCTCAGTTTCAGTGCTCTTCTGGATTCACTCCTTTGAAAACAGATACAAACCTCAGTCACAATGTGTTCATCATTAACCGTGACTACAGCTGCATTAACAAGTTGAATACTCCTTAGCTAACTAAAGGAAGCTGCACAGCTCTCAGGCAATCTAAGATCACTGTAGAGCGCCGGAGTGTGCGTTTTACTGCAGGACCTGCGGTCATCTCTACAGCAAACAATCGAGTCAACATTGCCATCGTTTGACAGACTGCCTATAATGATAAATAATATTGGGACACCGGGGATGTGTTTATTGTGTGTTTATGGACTGGCCTTATTCCATGATTAACTTTTAGAATATTTAAAATCTGATTATGAAAATACATTTTGCTGAAACTGTCAGTATTTCTGGTGTTAAACCTGATGAATTCACGCTGAACGCCTCAACCGGGCGACGACTTCCTGTCTCCACTGTTTCTGAGAGCTAACTAACGTTAAATGAAGCTACACGTAGGGAACATCAGTCATTTACCTGCAATAAAGCCAAAACAGTGTCGGACAGATAGCAAGGAGCTGTGTACTACCCCGCGAGCTGGGCTGCCGTTAGCATTAGCAGCTAGCTAACAGATGTTTCCCGTCGGGCCAGACCAGCAGCAGCTCACCTGTCATTCTGCACCCGGAGTTTCATGGTAAGCTCTTGGTCCCCATCTAATTCAATATCCAGGACACCGAACGAAACAAAAACAAAAGGAAAACCAAAAACAAAACTAAGGTAAGCCTTTATCTTTCAGGCTAAGCCATAAGCTGCTCGTTCAGACATCCTGACGTTGTTTACGACAGCAGACGACAGAAAACTTCTTCTGCACGACTTTTACAGCGTGTTAAAGGTCAAGCAGTGCAACGGCTCCACCCAGTGGAGTATTTTAAAATGGCACCCAAAACACAATTAAACAGATAATACAACTAAACACTAACCAACTATTTTTTGTTACGCACCGTTGTAATACAGTTATTATCATTGTTCTCATGCTTTTCCTTTCACTTCCATAATGGCACAGGCAATTACAACGGCTGAGAAACTGAGATACCATGTGTGATCATTTACATGCGTCGTGTCTATCCGATATGACTGACGTATACAATTCGCTTCACATCTTATGTTGCAGGGGTAACTGTCATTTGTCTGTCACTGAACCAGAAAATGCAAGATCACATCCTGTATGCGGTGGGCATGACACTGCACTTCCTCCCAGCTTTGGCTTCTCCCGCCAACAGTAACAATGCATTATGTATCATGTGCTTATCCTCTGTTTCAATCAGGGTAAATGGCAACGATTCGTTTGGCATGTTTGATTGGTCAGTCTGAGAGAGGCGGGTCTTATGCTTGGCAGAAGTCTAAAAAGGCGGGAACAGAGGAGATGACGTGCCACACCTGACACCGTGACAGCCAATGAATGATGACCTTCAGCTCTGAAGTCTGGACGTTTAGTTATTAGCTTCGTCCAATACATGAACAGCTCCGTGCACCGTTAGTAAACCCAGAAAAAGACCTGGGCGGACAGCGAGCCGAGCTCACCTGAGCTACAGGTAGGGTCTGCATCATTCTCATTAAAACCAATAGCTGTCTGTGCCGGGACACAATGATTTTCCTGTGTATTCACAGAGGGCCTGCTTGTGCTCTCTAATCAGAATAACTGCAAACACGTGTGAATGTGCGGTGACTTTAAAAATGTCTTCCCACGGTCACTGTCACTCTGAATAATAGACCCTTTCCACGACAGGCATTATGACATGCCACAGCAGCCAAGGCACAGGTGTTAATAATTAAATAAATGATGTCTGAAACCACTTTAAGAGTCCTGTGATTGGTTCATACTCTCACGCTGTCACGGTTTACTGAGACATTTGAATTGAACGATTTGATCTTATTAGTAACATCTGTTCTTGTCCTGCTATAACCAGCTCAAGTGCTGTGATTAAAAGCCTGTTGTGGATAAAACAATAGATACTAACTCAATTGCCTTGCAGTATCGAGAGTACTCTTACTTTTACTACTAACAGTAACATAATGAAGCTTTAAAATTAATATCCTGGCCTGATTTTGTTCTTTTATAGTGATCTTAATATTGGGTCGAGACATATCTGAACTGGGCTTTTCCTTACTGTTCATCTTTCAATCAGTCCAAATGTATTCTCACCTGACTCCACATGGCTTAGCCTCTTGGTTTTACTGTTTTGTTTTGTTTTTTAAATGGTTTGTGTCAGGGCCCATTGTTGCAGTTAAAGCCATAATGTAACATGATATAGAAGAGTTTTGTTTATAATATTGTCTAAAATGAAATGTTCTTCTGAGTTTGACGTAGAAGAACTTGACTGGCCTGCACAGATCGCTGATCTCAATCTCATGTATCATGGGATAAACTGGGATGGCAGCTGTGAGTCGGGCCTTAGTGCCCAACATCACTGGTCAAACTGACTAAGGCTCTTCATGGGAGCAAATCCCAATCAACAAAATACACTAATGGTCACAATCAAAGTGGTGGAGACAAAAATATGACTTTTAGTGTCTGAAACAGCACTGGATCCCATTATTCCCATGATGCAACTTGCCAACTGCTACACCAACAGTTTACAAAGCAGGGTTTTTATTATTTTCAGATTCGACCCCAAAGTCAACGTTACCCTTAAAACATCACCATCTGACTTACAACTATGATCGCGGGCTGAAATGGCACCTCATGGTGAGTGAACTAACGTGTAAAATCAGTAGAGTGGACCTTTTAATGCCCTCTAATTCCCCTGGCTTTGAAATTAGGTGGTCAGTAATTACATGTGTGTAATGTTCAGGCATACACATCCATTCTGGTCATGATGTGTGTGTGTATAATTATTCTGAGCTTTACATGAAAGATATTTATAGTGCGCACATCGAAATGTTCCAACAGGACAAACAGTGGCGAGCATTTGTATTTATTATACACGCAGTAGACTTGCAGCTAATATGTGTGTGCTTATGCTGCACTGTGTTCGTCCTGAATTGTTCAACTGAAGTTTCAGAGTGTGCTTGATTAGTCGGGCCGATTGCCTCTGTGAGATGAGCTTGAGCTGGAGGAATATGAAGTGATCATACTATTTGATTCACTTCCTGCAGTCGGGCAGAGTGAGCCAACAAAGTCGGAGTATGAACATGTTGTTAGTCTTCCTCTACTGCCTGGTGCGTCTGGGCCCCCGGCCAGCCATCTGTTTTTTTCATGCAGCAGCCTGCCCGCTCGTGCTCACCTGCAGCTTAAGGCAGCTGATGTGATCTCCCACAGTTTAATAAATTGGGAGAATCAAAGCAGAAGAGGGGGAAACTGCTACTGAACCTCCCATAATCTCCTCTGTGACAGACTGTGTTGAGTGAATTATACTGTGCACTTACAGCGTCTCCAGTTGATCCAGTGGGATTTGACTTAAAGTTACAAAGGCACCTCTAAAAGCTCGGGGTTGTAGAGAGTTTTCATTGTGTCGCTGAGACAAAAATGGTACATTTACTAATCAACGCTACAACAAGTAATCAATGCATCAATAAGTAATTATTAGATTGCAACATTGTGCAATGTGCATTTAACAGTTGTAGTGCAGCTTGGGATAAAGCAGGTTAATGAACTGCATAGACAGTTAGGGTTCAGTAGTCCCCAACCTTCGGATCAGATCCTGTCCTGTGTGTGACAAGATGAACCTTAGGGGTACGAAGGAGGCTATCAACGTGAAATCAGGCTTTGATAGAACTGCTAACCAATCATAGAGATCCGATGTGCATTTATTTGCCCCTATGGTTATTAAATTTCACACTTTTTTAATGTTTATGTCATTTTCAACCATTTGTGGTTAGAAATTTATTTATTTTTTCTTTTTAAAAAAAAGGGGGGGGGTGATCCTCTTTTAAAGATTATGAACTTAAGTCTGGGACCTGTTTCTGTTACAGAGGTTTTGTTTTCTCTTAATATCTGCCTTGGCATTGCCCAGACACACCGTGTGAGCATGAAGTCCGCCATTGTGGTGAAAGAAGGTTAATGTACTACGGCTGCGAGGGCTGTTCCCCAGCCTCATCCCGCGCCCTGTAATTGTGTTATTGCACTATGGAATTGTCAGCGGAGTTGTACTGCCCCAGTCAAGACATCGGAGCCAAGTCTGTGGAGGGAGGTTAACTTGACATATAAATTGCTATCTGCCAAGATGAATGGAGCTCACCAGAGAGCAGACGAGGAGAGCAGTGACCTGACATTGCTTCTGACAGACTCCGTACATCCCCAGTCATCGTTCTCCCTTCCTTTCTTTGTACACGGTGCCAGCTGCTGCTTCCTCTGATGTCTTACTGGAGCTGCCAAAGATTCAATGGCCTGTCTTATATACATGCGTGTGTGTGTGTGTGTGCATGCAAATATGTCAGATGAGTTCTCTCTTTTTAACTGCGTGCTCACTTGGGCAACAAAGGAAGACGTATGCTATGAAATAACAATTTAGAATCTTAGTGAATGTTATTTTAGTCATTTCCAGGACAGGACAGATTCATGAAGCATCTCAAGTGGATGATGCTGTGAACCTGTTGATGAACATTTCTAATAACACAAACAGGTTTTCTTGCTGCACTGGGTTTATTGCTGCAGCTTGCTGAATACCTGTTGCTTTTAACAATAATTCAGTAATATGGCGACCGCTGAGCTGAAGGATTTGGTGACTGGCCGCGTATTGTTTGTGATTTATGTTTGTGTGTACATACCCTGACATGGCACTCAGCAGGTTTGTGTTTGGGGTGTTTGGGTGATGGGGAGAGGAGTTCTGGCCGGTCTTTTACATCACAGCAGACGGAGAGCCTTCAGCTTGCTGAGTCATGATCCAAAGAGGGGCTTTGGTAATTACTGTCCAGAACTGGAAAATGGCTCATGGAGATTTATTAAAATGTACATATTAAACAACAAACAGGTGTAAGGCTAGAATACGAATAATGATTTCATGTTGCACATCTGAGAGACGTACATTCCACACATGTCTATGACTCGACATAGACATTTGCTTTGTAGGAGACACACATCGCCCGTCCACAGTATGTCAGCGTGGAAGAATTCCTGTGCCACAATGAATGTGGTAGGCTCCGTTCTCCCCTCTGCAGCCTTGATTTATGTCTGTATGTCCTCAAAGGAGTCTGCAGTCTGTCTGGTGCTTGTGTGTGTGTGTGTGTGTGTGTGCGCACCGTGACCTGGAGTAGAAGCTAATGGCGGGGTAAATTTCTAAAACATATGAATTTGCAGAGCTGGTAACATGTTATTGGTCTCTGAGACAAATTGATTTGAATGTAATTCTACTAGGCAGCATTTTCTGGGTGGCTGCCGTGAACAAGTAGTAATCTGGGCCCTGCCGCGGTGCCACTTTTATATCCGCTAAGCATAATAGAGGTTGCCCACCTTTTATTGCAGATGTCAGACTGATGTAGAATTATGAAACAGACTCCGCCACAGACACAGTTTTGTTTTTGATTGGCTTTAGATTCAGTTTCTTTACTACATCTACTACTGCATTACTGCCCATCTGAGGATGACACTGAGGATTTTCACAAACACGTCACACATCACACATCAGATGGAAAGAGTGAACTACCACGAATCACACACCGTGTTGGGACAGTAATTTGTTTGGTAATTGTTCCCTCGTTTCCAATGCAAATCAGCTTCTTCCATCACTCAAGAAAAGATAAGGAAAGGGAGAAGATGAACGCAGCTGTTGTAGATTCACATAGTTTAAGTCAAAGCTGACATGGCCACATTAAATGGGCTGTTGCTGTCCCCTTTTGTCCTCTGTGTCCTGGCTGAGGTTTGGCAGATATTAACACAAAGAGACAACTTGTTATTAAACTGCTTAAACCATTAAACTTGATATCTTTTTTTTCCAGTGTGAACAGGAGACTTGCAGACAAACTCTCAGTGTACATGTGAGCTTGTGAACATTAAGACAGAGAGCAAAGTGAGCTTTTAGTAGTTGTAGGTGCAGCAGTTGGACGTTGGAGCACTTTCTACACCTTTAACGCATCTAAAACAGACATTTATGCAGTAAAACCTATAACACCTTTCTTTGTCTCACTATATCCCCGCCTAATAAGTCATTAAAGCACACTGAGTAGGTTTTTATGCTGATTGTACATTATGATTCCCTCTGTTACGGTGACCCCAGACTGATAGCTGGCCGGCCTACACCATTACTCACATAAAGGGATCTTTTTATAGCATTCCATACAGACATAAAAGGCAGCGTCACTGTGTGCAGGGCCATCAAATATTGCCCCAGGCCTTCCTCTTATGCTGTATGCATCATAAAGACAGAACTGCAGAGCATCAAAGACACTGAAGGACAGAGTTTCTACTCTCACCATTTTCCTTTTCATCCAGCAGGTGGTGCTGTATGATAAGCGATGAAAGGAAGCTCAAACTGTGCTGATGAGGTATTCTCTCAGTAGCACTCAGGGATACTACACTGCTGCTACTACGACTAAATGTTGAGTGGAAATGATTAATTAATTTGTAAGACTGATAATTTGACCCATTAACAGCCTGAGTCATCCTGACCCACCCCGTGATGGATTGTACACATGGGATGCAAACACAGATTTCTCAATAGTCAGCTGTCCTTTATTAAGCCCTCACAAATCATCTTAATTTACTGGTTTGCATGAACCACATGAGCTCCAGATAGATGAGATGAGAAGTGCAGATGATTGCAGCTGTGTACACGTTGCGCATCCTCGCAGCACACCGGTGGCCGCCAAGGTGAAAAGAATTGTTCCTCTGTGACCTCTGCGTATTCACGACATGACCTACCTCCCCTGTCCTCCTCTTCCTCCTCCTCCCCTTCAGGCCTCTGAGCCACTCACACCAGTTTGTCACAATGCCAGTGGCACGGCTGCACAGTTGTCGTCCTTTTCCCTTTCATCTTAATAGATGGGCTTCTCCCCGGCCGCCGTAACAAGAAAAAAAACCCCAGCCCTTATCGGCCACGACACGGCCTCTCAATTGTCAATCTGATCGATGTGTGCAGCCTGGATCCAGGCCACTGCATTAGCTGTGGAGGCTCCCAGCCACTCACCATGGATACACATCGCTGCTCACATCGTGTTTCTGTTGTGGTGTAATTGTTTTGTTATTGTGCTTCAGACTGGGTATAACACGGTGTCCATTTAAATGCTCGCATGGCACCAGGTCAGCTTAACATTCATAAACTGGAACGTTTGTTCAATGTCATCATGACCAGTGACACTTTGTCAGACAGAGTTTATTCACCTTTTTTAATCCTTAATGGCTAGCTATGATTGATTTTTGTTAATTATTAGCTGATTATGATGTCTCAAAGAATTCTTTTTTCACCAGCCCTCTTATTTTCTTGAACGTAACCCCCACCTTCCCCCCTTTGCAGCCACCTACGGCCCTCAGAGTTAAGAAAGCTGTGTGATGAAAGTGTCTGAATGAACTCCAACGCAAGCTGTTGCGGTCCTCTTAGAGGCACCATGATGTCTTGTATTGATGGCATGTAATATCTCAGCAGAGGTCCTCCTCTTCCACCGCCTTCTCCCCCCTCTCCTCCCTGCTAGCTGGAGGCCAACAGCCCGGGCCACCATGCCAGTCCTAATAAATCCTTAGCTGAGAGTGGCGGCAGCAGCAGCAGGCCGGCATTCTTCAGGAGCCAGCACTTCCCCTAATCTGCCCCGGAGATGGAGCAACAGTTGGCCTGGCTGGCGGGGAAGGGAGAGAAGAGGAGAGAAGAGGAGAGCAGAGGCGGGGGGGGGTGACTCCCTGGTGACAGGAGCATGATGTGTTTGTAAAAACACTGGGAATGTTGGAATTGGATACGCTCATACGCTCGCTCTCCCTTAAGCGGGCTTGTGTAGAGATGCAGAGGCTGATTTTGGCAGATGTGTTCATTTTCTCCAGCGTCCTGTGCTTAACACAGAGACAAACAGAAAGCATTACCCTACCTGCCACAATTGTTTTTCCTTTTCCATGATGCTCACCACTTTGATCCCCTCTGTGTGTGTGTGTGTGTGTTTGTGTTGGAGAAAGCAAAAGCAAGAAAAGAGAGGGAGAAACTCCGAGGCTCTGGATGAGGAAATGCCTTGCAGATGTGTGCAGCAATGTAGCCACTTGTGGCGGCCAAGAGATTTTTGCCGGTGCTGAGAACATAATTCTGCGTTGTAAACAGGTTGACGGTTTCACATACAACATGGAATCGCTGAAAGGTATTTGCATCTCCAGATAAGCGCATCCCATTAGCTGACTGTGAGGGTGATTAACGGGCTGATTGTGTGACAGAGCCTGGTCAATAGGCATGGTTTTCTCTAGTTATGTAGCTGACACAGCCTGTGCGGTCTTTATAGAGATCAGGCCCTCATGAATGAATTCCTCTCTGCTGGTCTCTAGTTTCAATTGATTGCTTTAATTTGGCCTATAATGAGTAGGATGCCTCCTGCCTGCAATTAGTGCTTGTGTGTGTGTGTGTGTGTGTGAGTGTGGGTGTGGGTGTGTGTACTTGTGGGCTGTTTTTAATTACTGCAGTGGATGGATGCTGTGTGGCCCAGCAGGAGCCTGCAGGAATGGGAGGATCCTCGACTGAGCTTGGCTTCCACTGACACTTCTACCCACAGTGTGTCAGAGCCGGGACTTAACTTAATGCCTTCCTGTCAAAGGGAAGTAGCCAGATCCCTTTTACCTTAAAACCATGAATCCCAGAGTTTGACCTCGTCATCGGCGCTCCTATAGAACAGGGTGGAAAGTTTGCAGTCGTGAATTGGGACAAAAAGTGTGTTTAGCAGAAACTTCCAGATAGCTTTACTGAATTTAGTAGCTTTGAGTGAAAATCTGAAATCTGAAAAAATAATAAATGGGCTGAAAAAAGGCACAAATGATTCACTCCAAATGTCCTGGAGTCAGGTCCAGCACAGGGGCAGAGACGGAACAGTTCTCAAGTACCTGCACTCACAAGTTTCCTTTTTTCACTGCATTCAGCTTCTACTCAACCACAGTTCACAGGAATGCATCTGTCATTGGATAAGCTTATAACATGCATTGCTTCACATATTTGAAACCTCTTTGGGCTGTGACCTTTCATTTAAACCTGTCCACTGTCTCTGTTCTTCATCAGTCCCAAAGTGAATATACATCTCTTCTTTCTTACCTCGTGAATCACCTCAGATTTATCTTGTTACCCCTTACAGTTGTTCTGAGACCCCCAGCTTGGGGGTTCTGACCAAAGAAGCTAATTATGTGTGTATATATAATGTAATTAAAAGCAGCTTCAGCAGAATGCTGATTGTGCACTGATGCATCCGTATTAACAGTCTAAATGTCCTTGATCCTCAGGGGTCGTTTTTCTGCAGAATTGCCACGTTAACGTGCCACTTACTCTGACTACATTTAACTAATAATACTATTTTACTACCTGTAATAGAGTATTCTGACACTGTGGCATTTCCTGGAGTAAAAGCTCTGACATCTTCATAAGGGGTATTTGTCATCTCATCTTGTCCATCTCTGTATTTCTCCTGCCCAGCTCCTGCCTCCACAGTGAGTTTAAAAAGTGGTCAGAAGTTCAGTTTTGCCCACTGGAGATGGATCCACACACTGAATACCATTATGGCCATTTTGAGTGCATGAGACAAAACAGGAGAGATTTTATAGGCACTGACAATTACACAATTGTCAAACCCACACGGAGACATCCAGATGGTAGACTACCAAAGGAGCTCGTGTCCTCATCATAACGAAACCCCCCCCCCCCCCCCGTCTCTCATTCGTCTCCCCATCGCTCTGTTTTTGTTTAATAAAATCATGCTTGCTCATCAGCAGACGAGGCCGGGCGTCTCCTCTCTCTGGGCGAGAGCAGCAGCAGCTCCCTTGAGACATCGTGGTGGTGGTGGTGGGCTTGGGTCGGTGTCAGTCTGTAGTGAATGCAAATGAGACTCTTCTGTCTGATATACACTCTGTACATATCCAGGCACTAACTCTATCTCCTCCTATCACACTCTCTCCCTCACTGTCTCTCAACCCATCTATCTCAAGGTCCTGAGGGCACACACACCACCCTCCACCTTTGTTTAAATCACGATAACAAGGCACACTTAGCACTCAGCTGTCACACACACACACAGCCAAAATGGTGGCTTTATGACACTATAGGCATGCAGATCACTTGTGAGAGACACCAGACTGTGATCATGCAGATCATGAATGGTTTTGAACTCGATGGCTGACAAGGTTGCACGCTGGTCCATTGAATAACCTCCCAGTACATGATAATAAGTTGTAAAATGTACAGCTACTGCATGCCTCTCCTCGCTGTCATCCTTGAATCCCAGACCACGGGGCTTTCAGTCCCAGGTTCCAAGCCCCAGGTTATAATGGAGAGCGATTCTGCGGTTCCTGAGTCCATGATTGGCTCTTCTTAGTCTGTGGAATATATATTAAACTTTGAACGATTGTTTATGCCTCATTAATAAGCAACTGTGATTATTTGTTCACAAATCTCCTACCTCCAGTAGGCCTAACCTCCACCTCGACTTAATTATCCTGGAGCTGTTACATGCTAATTTGAAGCGGAAAGCAGGGCTACTTAATGCTGTTGTGTGTTTGATCGCTCCGAAGCTCCTCCACCAGTAGGACGGATACCATTTGTTTTTCTCAGTCATTAAGCAGATAATCTAACGTTGATTGGCACAAGCTAATTACAATAGCCGCTGCTGGAGCTTTCTGAGCAATATGGAATGTGACGGCCTTACAGGTAGAGCTTTTGTCGGCGTGGCCCCGCTGTTTTACCGTCCACATTCTCCTTATAATCGTCATAAATATGACTTAGTGTTTCCTGAAGAGAAGGAAACCATATTACTTTTTTTTTTATTCTCTGCTGTCCATGCAGTTGCTGCTGCACTGCAGACTTAATTTACCTTATATCCTGATGTATTTTTACAAGCTGATCCCACGGGACCTTTTATTCCCAGGTAAAGTAAAACAAGAGTCATACAACAACGGTATTATGGGCTATTTATGGCCTGAAGAGAGCGTGTAACACAACATGACACAAGTAAAGCATATTGCAGACAACAAACCTTATTCTCCCCCAACTGCTGGTTATTGAAAGCATATATTACATGGCTGGTGGCTGTTTATGTGATGTTAAACAGATGTGTCAGAGTAAAACTGTTGTACACTTGTAAAGATGTAAAGGAGAGTTCCTCTCTGCATCACTCCCACCTTGTGATTTAATCCCTTCGTCTGAGGCACAAGATCCTTTATGCCTCATAAGAAGTCGAGTCAGCTCTAAAATATGATCCTGTCCTTGTGCAGAGTATGTTCCCCCGCACCGTTCTCCCAAGCTGGCAAAATGATAGTATTAGGAGTGACCTCCAGCCATTCCTGCAGCTGCTCCTCCAGAAACGCCGCAAATGAAACCGAGGGACAGAATAAAAGGCAGGAGATGATGCAGCAGCCAGGCCTCGTGAATTCAAACCAGTCAAGTTATAAAGTCAGTGACAGAAAACTCATGTAACCCAGCGAGCGTCGTTCAGCGGAGCGGAACTCAATGAAATCAAAGGAATGTGCTCAGACACGGCTTTATTAAAGTTCCTCGTGCTGAATTTACACTGATCAGAGTTGGTTCATCCAAGGTGTTAAAAATCTGTGACACAGGACCGTGGTTCATTTAGTTTGTGAGGGTTTTTAATAAATGTTGTTACCGTTGCATGCACCAGAGAAATGCCTCTACTCTTTTTAAAGAGAGTGACTGCCATAGATACGTTTTTCATTTATTCCTCCATTTAGATTTCTATAAGTTTGAAATAATAAATGTATAATTTCACACTTTCAAGCTTTATGATGTTTACAGTGAGTGAAATATTCAAGTCTAAGATGTTATTTATGGCCGTATCACTCCCTAATGTGGAAACCTTCTATTCAAATGGATGGTATGTGGATGACTTTAGTTCTGTAGGCTGGGAAAGTGTTATGGCTGTCTGTAAAGACGGACACCCCAGCTGGTTAGTGAGTTTTATCTGGAGTGACATTTTTGAACATGCAGCTACAATTATGTACTTGAAATATAAATTTAACACACTGTAGGTGTTGAATATCAAGGCTAACATGGTAAACGTTAATGGCTGTATTATATCAGCATTAAAGATGGATATGATCAGAAATGATTTTCCCATTGGCTTTTTTCAAATATGCAGATTTGCATGCCACCAGACTCTTTGCTTTAATATAAGGTTGTATTACCAATGGGGAATATGTTCTATTTGGACTGTAAACAAAGATTAAGTGCTGCAAAAATGTATATTCTAACTGAAAAAGTATCTAAACAAAACAGATGCATGCAAAATGTGTATTGCAGAGCATGAGTACTGTATTGTAATGTCATTACAGCAACAGACTGAGCGATACAGAAGAATGTGGCGAGCCTGAGTTCTCCTCATTCGAATATATAATGTCATTACAACACAAATCTGCTGCCAGGACAGCATGTACACAGTGCACAGTGCAACATTACATCCACCCAGCTTTATATGTGTACATGTGTGTCCCACGTCACACACAATCCCCCTGTGTGCGCACAGTTACTGACTCTCATCCTTTTCAGCGTGTGGAGGCCCTCAGCTGTCAGCATCTGTACCCTGCAGTCCTCCTGTAGTGTCTGCGGTTATTTCAGGACAGCCACTGTCAGCCGTTCTTTGGGGAGGTCTTTCTTATTGTTCCCACTAAAGTCAGACATCTCTGACGTCTCTCTGCATTTCTCTCCTTTACATTCACTCTGTGTACAATGTCGTCCCACGCTTCAGCCCCCTCTATGGCTATACCCTTTTTTTATCATAATTGTTGTTATTGCCCTTGGCCTCAGCTGTGGTGGTAGATATCTCTGCGATAACAGCTTACTCAATCTCTCCTCCTCCATCCTCAGGGACAAACACAGACTGATGCTCCTGGCCCTGGAAAACACTGGCTAGCAGGATGGTAAACATTCCTGTTAGTGCAGCTTACCTCTGTTACAGATAAGGACTACTCAGTGTACTTATATTGTAAGATGAATTACACTAACAACAGTGGATTGGGAATGCATCCCAGTAATTGAAGCACGGGGATAATGCTTCCACACAGGCTAACTGCTTCTGTAAAGGAATGCGGCTATATAGAGCAGCGCTGCACTGCTGTATAAATAGTCGGAGGTTGTGTGTGTTTGCAAATGAGCCCACACAGCAAAAATTGAGCGAATTAGCTGTGTGTGTGTGTATGTGTTTGTGTACACGCAGGTGTGTGTGTGTGTGTGTGTGTATTTCTGTGAACTTGCACTTGTTCACCTGCGTGTGTGTGATTGACTCCTCTTGCCCGGTTGTGTTTGTATAAGCTGAATGTTGTTGCCTCTGCGACCTGGCCCTTTCAGCGCCTCCAGCTGTGGGCTTTAACCCAAGCTGCTGTGGGCTGTGTGACCCACCACTTCAAACGTACACACAGACACACATATACACACACCTGCATCTCTAAAAACACATCTTCAGCGCTAATTTATGCAATCACTGGTCTCAATTTACATACATTACCATAGATCATACATGTTGAGGCTGCTTGCAAGGTCACTCCTGAAACACTCCCACTTATTTAGATGGGAGAATAACGTGTGTGATGCTGCGACGGTGTATCCTTGATTTATTTCAGGAGCTAGTCCCTGGATTTCTGACATGCCGTAGCGCAATATGCTACTATCCCTGCTCCTTCCCTATTACCTGCCCGAACCGCTCAAGTAGACATGAAATGCATAGACCTCATTACCACATAATTGCAGGGTGCACCAGCAAGGATGTCTCTCTTAGCACAAGAGCCCTTAATGCTAAACAATGGGCCCCATGTTTCCTCTGTGGAGGTATGTAATAGCATGTGAGCGGGTGGAAAGGGGGAGTGGGCTGGAGCCAGTGATGTCTCCGTGATTTCCCCCTTTCCCTATCCCTGCCTCCTCCCTCTCAGCTGATTAATATGCATTTCATTAGGCGGCCTGCTGTTGGGGAACCATGCTCTTCTGGGCTCGTCTCCTTCCACTCGCAGCGTGACTCCCTCCAGGATTGGACATAGCGATTCTTCGAGATGGCAGCGGGTCCAAACCCACTTCCCACTTTGTATCCAGCCACAGAGAAATCTGTGGATAATTCACATCTCCTCACACGCCTGTCTCTAACTGAGATGGATGCAGATGAGCTTTTCTATATCTCTCATTGTGTGTGTGTGTGTGTGTGTGTGTGTGTGTGTGTGTGTAGGAGGCGGTGTGCCTTAAGCAAGAAATGGATTGGTCTGTGTCTTTAGACGGGGCCCGGTGAGGCAGGCGGAGAGTATAATCTGATTTAAAGCATGTCAAGGATTGTGAATAATTTCCTCATTACCCCCACCCCTCCCGTCATTTTCAGGCCATATTTAATTTAACAAGAAGAGGGTCTGTGCGTGCGTGTGTGTCTGTGTGTGTATTTGTGCGTGTCTCTGTGTGTATGTCACGTCTATGCCGAAGACGGTCTCCTATCTTCCCGCTCGAGGAGGAAAGAATTACTCCTTGCATACTCTCTCTCCGTCTCTCACTTTGCCTCCCTCCCTCCCTCCGACCCCCTGAGAGCTACAGCTGTCACAGTGTCACTTTTCCCATCCATAATTGAGGAGTGCGCACTGCACAAAGCCCATGAAACCATGTCAACCACTTCCAGTTGCTCCTGTTAAATAATCAGGCAGAACCAACAGTGCCGGGGGGGATCTGCCTGTGCAGCTGCCTGTATCGCTGGCTTGTGCAATCAGTCCTCAACTTACCCCTCCTCTATCATCTCCACCAAAGCCCACCCACACCCCCCCTTCGTCCCCTGCACTTACCCACCCCCTCCAAACATACATCACTCCACAGGCCCAGCTGCCGGACAGTCAGAGTTGGGTCACAGTGTCGTTACCCCCAGCTATAGTCATCAGGGAGCAGGAGTGGAGATGCAAGTGACCAAGAATATGTATTCATAAATAAAGTATACAGAAAATAATGAGGTATAAACAAACAATAAGTATTATTCTTAATATTATTTAAACTTGTTAAACATGACTCTTAGTAATGACAGAAGTTGGATCAGCCAAGTCTCTGCTTGTACAGGCTGGTGATCCAACATCTCCTGTACTGACAGAGCGACGGATAACACTTGTAAATCATAGATAATTCAAGTTGAGTTGTTTGGCTGAATACTTATGGTTAGTTATTGTTCCAGTATGCCCAGCAAAGCAACATTTTGTAATAGTGTAATATTTAGCAGACACTGTCAATCCACTGCTTTCTTTGCTGATAGAGTCCAGAGCTGTCAGTCATGTCTGAGAGCTTAAACTGTGTGCGCCTGTGAGAAGTGAAGATGTTCAATCATGATGGGGTTATTTCTCCCGAGCTGCAGCTTATAAAGACAGAATGTCCAAGAACGTTTTCCACCATGTTCATGTAGGGAAAATTAATATCTGCACAAAATTCCTAGACAGCGCTTCGTCGTTCAGACATTTTGCTCTGAACTAAAAATGAATGTCACAAAATTTGTCGATCTTTCACAGCTTCCATGGCAGTCCATCCAGTAGATATCAATGTTTCTAAGTCTGAACAATGACCAGGCACCGGAGGGAAAGTCGGTCAATTAGGATGAGTAGTTACTTAGTTTTGACCAGGATGTTGGACCGACATCGCCATCCATTGAGCCGTGAAGCTAGTACGGCTACGTATAATTAAGAGACGCTAACTGTGCACGTAGTGAGATGTCCTCACTGCTGCAGCACTAACAGAGTGCAAACGGAAGGGAGTTACATTACATTCGACAGATGTATTTGTCATTTTTCAAATTAAGTCTGTGCTAATTAGATCACCATTGGCTGTCTGATCAGTGAGCCACAGGATATAAGGAGGTGTTTTCTCGTTTCACCTCTTTTTATCCCTGCCCGTACTCACCTCCCCATCCGCCCCACCCCTACACATCTATCTTGCTCTCCTCTGCGTTCCCGTTTCCTTCACCCCCGCCCCTCTACTCCTCTGACCCCTCCTCTCTTTTTCACTCCTGATGGCAGGTTCTCGCTGGCATCTCATAGTGTCAGGAATCAAAGCAGGCGGAAAGCTCCCAGGAAGGCATGCAGCGTGCTGTGTAACAGGCGCTGAGCTCCCACCCTCATGCCACCCCCACCACACTCCTTCCCTGGGTCCCTGTATAATTAAACATCACCACCTTCACCGTGGAACTGCAATGACTCACACTGTTGGCAGACACAGCATCCATTAGAATAACGCTACCTACCCTGATGATCGCAAGACGCACACTTTCACTCTCACGCCACCGTTGCTTATCGGACTGCATGTGAAGAATGGTTAAGATGCAACCCATCAACCACTTCAACACGACAGAGCACAGCTTACATGCAGAAAATAAGCAGTGCTGCCAGCGTAGGAACTGAAATGATACAGTAGCCTACGTACTGAAAAATTGTCCTGCGAGTGTGTGTCTGCTGCTGCGTGATCAAAAGAGCTGTCTAGAAATGTACACCCCCTAAAGAAAGGTAGAGTATAGTGAAGCTTAGTAATGAAAGATCTGTAATTACTGTGTTGTGAATAGTAATGGTAACCTCCCACTCTACAGGCTTTTGACAGCCATACAGCTCTCTCCAGGGAGCGTTTCTTTATATAACATGGCTCTCTGATCCAAGTCCTATAGGAGCTAAAACGTGCTATGCCAGGCCCGTGGATTACCAGCAAACACAAATCTGGGATGGACGTTGGAGAAGTTGATAGCTGCTTTTCTGTTTCTGGTATAAACCCTGTAAGACATCACACAGTGGGCCTCAGAGGAATAGTAAGGGTTGTATGAAATACAGTACATTGTCAGTACTGTTTCCCAGAAAGGCCTTCCTTAATTAATCTATCTGCTGGAATCTTCCATCTTGTCCAGTTTGGTTAAGACTAACTATCCTTTAAACTGCAGAGTTACAGATCCTGCAGTGGCCTCGATCAGTGTTGTGCTGGCATTCATATCTACAGCCCTGATAACCTCTTATTAAGATATACAGAAATCTCCTTACCTATTATACTCATGTATATGTATATGTCATGATTTAAAGCTAATAAACCCCTGTAAAGAATGTTAAGTAGTATTTTTTACAGTGTGAGAAGAGGTTGCACTCATTATTTCAAGTCAAGTTAAAAATTCATTCACTGCCAGAAAACAGGAGCTAAATTGATTTTAATAAAAAGTTGTGTATTTGTGTGTTTGAGGCGCAGTCACAGCAAAATGCTCTCTTTAAGCCTCAGAAGCTTAGTATTTGTTAATTAGGTATATATTCTAAGATAACTCGACTTTTCACTCTTCCAAGCCACATTTCTGCAGCTGCTCCTCAGAATCAGGCGTACTGGTTGCCGCCACTCCTCTGTGCACTACAGGAACATGCCTTTGGCTCTAATGTTTGCTCAGCCAGAGACATCTCACCGATCTTCCATATCACTTTAATAACTTCACTATTTTTATATGCTAAGGTACTCCTGTTCATGTGCAATGAATTCCCATATGATCTACTCCTGTATGTAACCTGAATGATGATGTCTGGGCCCCAGCGCCTCTCTGCCAAGCTGCTGCTTTGCTGTTATTTGCAGTGACACATGCAGGGACTGGAAAAGGTCAATGGCTTCTCCCATAGAGGGAAATAAGAGAACCTCTGGATCATGACATCTGCATATCTATGAGCCAGAGAGAGTGGCTGTGACTCGCTTCCGTGGATTTATTGACTAGCATACGGGTCTAAATGGGGAGTCATAATTGTGTGGAGTCGAAGGAATCCAAGCAGGCCATATTATGTTAATGTGGTGTCTGCTCCAAGAGAAGAAAGGGCTGTGGAGTAGTATTTGTGTTTTCCTGCCACTCAGAGTCTGCATCTCATGAAAGCAGTCAGCTTCAAGGTTTCTGCTCTGTGTGTACTAACCAGAGCTATTCATAGCTTTGATTGCCCCTGAGCAGGGCTTTGTCTGTGTGAGTGACTTACCAAACTGTGCGAGGTGCCGCGTGTTTGTGTGATTTTGTGTGTGAGAGGACATTTTCGATTTTCATTTTTAGTCATTCTTTTGAGGAATTGGGAACGATATTAATATTTATTTATTTAGTTTTTGCTTTGTGACTCGTAGGGATGTGTTTTCGAATGCTGCTCATTATCTCCCACATGCTGTCTTAATTATCCAATCAGGAATCCCCTGAATGACTGCATAAAAAGGTCAGCTATTGTCTCCTGATTTGAAGATTTCATTCCTCTGCATTCTTCGAGAGTGCCAACATTTCATTGAGTGCATCTCTCTCAGCCGACTTTTTTGGACAGCATTTTTGTTTCTGGGGCTGTTGTTGGATTGCACCTTGTTATTTCATCCACACTTTGCCGCGGAGGTGGATGAGATATAACAACACCCTCTTTTGATGGTCCCCTCCAGACGTTCATTACATCTTGCTGCTGCGTAAAGACCCTCCAGCTCCAATTGTCGATTTTCAAGTTAAACCCCGGCCTTCAGTGTCGAAACAAAAGTAGAATTCATCGTCGCCCGTTTCTGAAGTTTTCACCTGACAGTGCTTTTTATAAATGTGCTGTGTAATCCACCTTTCCTGTGAGAGCTAGATGTAGTCGGGTGTGCTCAGCAAAGGGCAGATTGGGTTTTAAATAAATGTCTTGTTGTGCGATTAGAAGAAACAAATTGTGTGGCGTGACACATGCTGCGCCGAAGACAAATATATGCACAGTGCACGAACAAATATTCTCCCTTAGTGGTTGCAGGGGAAGCCTCTTTACACGCTGCTTCACAGCCAAGCACTACTTCTGTGTGCCATGTGTGGGATTAGATGTGACATGGCGGTGGATGGAGGGGACGTCATGGTGATTCCTCCTGCGTTGGTGTGCGTGTGTGTGTGTTGATCACTGTGTACATCAGGAGGCTGCTGAGCTCATATGTAAGTGTTATTTAGAGGTCAGGCTGCACATTATGAGGAGTACTGCAGGGGCCTTTGCGCAACACGATGATAACCTGACTCTGAGTGTTTATTCAGACCACGGGGATAATATCTGAACATCCCATAATGGCGTCCAGTGGTTCCTTTTAACAGCTTACTCTTTTCTCTTCTCCTCATGTATTGCCCCTTGGGTTAACATTTCTCATCATAACAAGGCAGTTTGGAGGGATTATTTTGCCCCTCACAGGGATGCTTTCTTGCTGTGATGTGTGTCAGGACGGCTCTTAATGACTTCCTTGTGTTTTCAGTCAGTGTGTCCTTGACTCTGTCGGCTAAGCTGCGTGGAAAACATAAGGAGAACACTATCTGCCGCGTTTGTGTGATGTGTCGGCAAGAGAGGAGGAGATCTATATTGCCCGCGTATGCATGCTTAATATACATGTTTGTATCTTTTTGTGTCTGTGCTTGTGTTTGTGTGTCAGTGCCGCGCGCGCAGGCGGTGCAGCCACCCCGCGTCCTCCACCGCAGCACAGGCCCAGGCTCCGCTCTTCAGACATCTTGTGCGTCTCTGGTGAGTAATCAGGTAATTGATCATAGAGACAGGTAATTATTCCTGCGCCAAGCTCACTGGCAAATGAAAAGTCCGGCAAAAAGCATCCGTCTCATCCAACACAGCCTGGAGTAAGAGGACAAGGGAGGAGTAAAAATGGGACTCCGGTAGGATAGATGGCCAAACGAACAGGCCTTAAATCAGAAGCGAGGTTTTTTTAGCCCGTTTTGTCTTGAAGCATCAGAGAGGTGTGTGCTCCAGATGTTCATAACCACAGCCTCTAAATGCAGGGACGACTAGCAGATTAAAGGGCTGAACTCTTAGCTGATTCAGAGGGGATTCCTGTTTAGAAACTCAAAGTACATTTCTCTTTCGCTCAAGTTCCCCGTGGTCACGCTTCCATCCAGCGATTAGAACATTTCAGTGGTCATGTAGCGTGTTTTAGTTGGGCCCGCACTCTGTGGGTTGTAAAAGGTGAGCTACTGTTGGCGTGACAAAGTGCTTACAGGCACAATTTTGCCTCCCCCTGCCTACATCTGTGATCTAGATTGCTTGCTTCATTGGTGTCATTTAGGTTTGTTCTGGAGCAGTGAGTAAACCAATCTTCTTACATACACCCCTGTCTGCAGTTTGCCTTGATTTATGAACAGGGAATAACCCAGCCGAACTTGAGGCTCATTTGTCACCTGTCATTAAGATGTACTGGTAAGGTGTTTTCCTGTTACAAATAGCCCCCCTCAGCCCCGTCAGTGGTTGTGCTGCTGCTGCTTCTGGGGCTCTGATGTAGAGAGCAGCGGAGGAAGAAGAGGAGAAGTCAGGAGCCTCGCTGCATCTCCAGCTGCGTGCAGCTCACACGGAAGGGAAGGGTATTACGCGTTGTCCAGTTTGTCTGCAGTAATTGCATTGTCGTCTACACCACAAGATCTCGCTCCCCTCACGGCAATCACTCATTGTCATTTTTCATCTTTGCAAGTGAGTGTGCACTGCCTTCTTCCCCCTCTCCTCCCATCTTCTGCTCCCCCCCCCCCCCCGTCCTCACGCACCCCTCCACCACGCACAGAAGTGGTTGCGCTCTTGTGGGCTGAAACTCCCACTGGAGACAGACACTTATTTGGCTCCAGGATAAAGCTAGATGTGTGCTGAATTGAAATGCTAAGTCTAGCATGAAACTCGGGGGCCATAGGAGACTAATCAGTTGTTGAATGACAAATAAATAAATAAAGGCACAGTGCAAATCTAATTTAGCCCGGACGTATGCTCCTGCATTATGTGAGTCTGACTGCTGTGAAAGCCTCAGTGGTAGAACACAGGCAAGGGCAGGAGGTTTTTCCCCTTTTGTTTCAGTAAAGGGTGATTGAGGAGATGGAGAGAGGGAAAGGATAAGAGGGACATTAGCCCCAAAGAGGTGAAGGAGGGAGGAGGAGGGGTGAGGACGGCTGAATGGCTGAGGTTGAAAGAGGCACAGTTGCAGATTTGTCATTAAATATGTATTTCCCTCAGCAGAAATCCCTCTAAACACACTCCCTGGGCTGACATTCTCTTGGTATCCTCCGAGCTGAATGGGGTGGGGGAGTGAGGCGGGTGGGAAGAGAGAGACAGACACACAAAGGAGAGAGACATGCAGACAGAGAAGAGAGAGAGAGAGAGAGAGATAGGAGGATATGTTTGACAGGAATAAGAAATAAAGGAAGGTGAGGCTGCGTGCGTGCGTGTATGCGTGCGTGCGTGCGTGCGTGTGTGTGTGTATGAGTGTTGGTGTGCTGGTGGTTGATCCAACAAACAGCCAACCTAGCTTTAATTAAATGTGCGATTGTTAAATATTCAGAGAGTAAACAAGGACTGAGAACCTGAAATATGAATGTTTGCCAAATGCAACTTTGCATCTTCCATATTGTCCTTTTCTAGTGAAAGCAAGACTAAAGCCACTGTTCCAGGAGTGAAATAACTGGAGCATGTGTGACAGCTAAGATTACACATAGCCACACAGCTTACACTCATTAATATGTGAGCCTAATTATAGCATTCAGAATTGAACATGTAGACTTAACAGTCTATTTCCAGGGAGGCTCTCTGTGTGTGTTCAGTTACCTGTTCACACAGCACAGAGGTGCTACGATGACTCGCACCTGAGGCATTTCTACTGGTACAACTTCACAAGGCTTTTAAAGACACACAGGCATGTTTGTTCCTACCATTATAAGTTAGGGTTAATCCTAGAGACTAAAACAGCTTCTGCTTCTTCCAGATTTGTCATTTACCATCAATATTCAAAAATCATCCACATGCATGTGTGTCAGAAATTAATTTCTCCTGCAGCAGAAGCGTCAGTAAACCAGAAAGCAGAAAAACTACATGGCGTGTTGTCTTTTGAGTAGCAGGCACGACTCTTTGTTTTCTTACTGCCTCTCATTCTCTGCTGCTCTCTCCACCTACCTGTAAAACAACAGCTTAAAGCGACAGGTTGAGGCCCATTCTTTGGTTAAAAAAAAAAAAAAACCAACGTAGAAAATTTCTGACATGGGCTGAAGGAAAATGGATTCAGCAAACAAAGTGAATCAAACAGGACAAGTATGAAACCAGCTTCAGTTTGCAGTTATGTCAGCAGCTGCATTAGGCTGTGCTGCCGTTCAGACTTTAATGCCAGTGACCGATATGTTAACGTGCTGATGATTAGCAAGTATGTTCACCACATTCACTATTAATGTTTAGCATGTTCACATGCTAATTTTGGGAATTAGCAGTTACACAAAGTGCAGCTGAGGCTGATGAAGACTGAAATCAAATAGCATTTTTTTTTGCATAATGGTGCTAGAGAAATAGTTAGGGATTGTCAAAGGCATCAGGGTTCATTGTTTGGAAACTACTGATATCTTCCAAAACTTTGGACCCATCTATGAAATAGATGTTGAAATGTTTCACTGCACAAGTGAAATCTTTAACCTGTTAGTAGTGCTATAGATTAGCTCAGGGGGAGTCACCAAAGTTACCAGGATTCATTCTCTGGCGACCATGAATGTTTGTTCAAAATTACATAAAGTTGTTGACCGACTGACCGACCTACAGACTGCCATCGCATCCTATTGCAGCAATCAACGTTTGATGGTGCAGCACACCCGAGTCGGCCCCTACAACAAATGGCTGTACTGCAACGGCCCTAATGGGAAACACACATATAGACACACCATGAAAAAGCTCAAGGAGTCAAATCTCAGTCACTCTCCAAGACCGCCTCTGATCTTTATCACTCTAATCAGCCATCAGTAGATGTCTCTTAAGGCTAATCTACCACACACAACATGATCTGCGTGTGAGGAATGCAGGCTGGCAGCAATGAGACGAAAGACACTGGAAGGGATCATGTTCTAGTTATATTAACCACTTGCCATATGTAGCATATAATATATTTTGCATAGAATAAACTTGGGAGAGAAGTAGCATTTATGAAAGTACTGTTGGAAGTTATACAGGTGGGAGTAAATAAACATTTTTCTATTTATTATGAATTAAAATAGGTGAAACTAACCTGAAAATATCAGATTGTATGTTTACAGTATTTGCATCTTCAATATGCGTTTACAGCAGCCAACTGCACGATTCTCTTGCCGTAATTTAGACAAAGCTTTCTGGAGTCCATTTAATTCCAAACACTGGTTTGTGCACGGGCATATGATAACACATGAACGTTGACTAGATTAACTCTGTTCATTGCAAAAGGTATGTTTACAGTAATTACTTCCAGTGCAAGCTGGAATACATTTCATTCCTGCAGTGTGCGTTGATTTGAGTGCAGACTGGCTTCACTGGCAGTTATAGAGGTAATTGGATCTGAGATTGTCAGAAAATGTCCACTTGTCCTAAAAAAGGCTCCATAGAGCTGTAAGAACATTTCCACTAAATTATTTAACACTCACTCTGCTCCGCCGAGGTTCCTTCATCTATTTCTATAGGGAAGTAAAATCTACGTTCCCCTGACAGAATAAACCAATATTTAAATTGCACTGCCCCACCACACACAGATTTAATATCCCTGTAGAGAGCTATGTGTTGCATTCATTGGGAAAAAAGATATCTTCACCAAAGTATCTACAACCTTTGTGCTTATAGAGCTGGGTGTGTTATTTCAGCAAACATTTGTTTTATTTGCTTATTTAAAGTTGCTGAAAGCTGGAGTTAGCTGCTGCTGTCCTGGGAATGACATGACACGCTTATAAGAATGATAACTGGAGGTTTAGGACTGGATCTGTAAACCTCTCCCATTACCAGGTAATCTGTGGTGAAAAGTAGTAACAACAAACGTCCCAGACCAGATTTCTTCTCCAACTTCCAGGAGCACTGAATCGGGGAGAAACTGTCTCAAAACCCCTGTAGTCTTAGCCCAGCTTAACAGGTGCAACCACACTGACAGGTGACCGACTCACTGCGTGAGTTTGTGCACACCCACAGTGCCCTGAGAAGATGCGTCAATAGGAAATACGACTTAAAACACCTGTTGGGTGCTTTGAATCTAGACAGTTGTTTGAAAATTCACAGCCCCTATTTTAAGTATCTGCTTTCCAGCAGCTTTATGTTTCCTGCTTTAGCATGTCTGCCTTCTACTACTTTGCAAATCCCCAAGAAGACAAAGCTTCATATGCTGAGTTTAGATCTCTCAAAGTGAGTTTACCACTGTTTCCCTCAGGACTGGTTAGCTTTAACAACAATACAGGGCCTTTTGACTGTGGATCTTGTCAAAATAGGTCTGACGAGGCTAGTGAGGAAAACTGTGAAGGGTTAATCGTGAACTCAGTGTAGCAAGTCCTCTCTGACTCTCAGATGAACCTGATGAGCGCAGGTAGTGGGAGTCCAGTTTGCATGTTCCTCTGCCTTGACTGATGGTTGGAAAAACATGGAAATTGCATTGACGGGCACAGTGGGAGCTGCTTTGCTCCTTCCTGTTGGTCTAATCCCACACGGTCGACAGTTAAACCCCAGCTGTTTGGTTAAATGATGACTAAAATAGCCACTAGCTGTTAGCTTCCATCCAGCTCTCAGCAAATGCAGGATAATCAGTGGATAACTGGTGACAAAATTCATGTATGTGTGGTCAATTTTACATTTCTGCTCTCATAACTTTTCCATGTTGTGCCATGTATGCTCTTATAAAACTTCATGTATTTCACCTAAAGGTGGCGCTACATTAACATGACAAATCTGATCGGCCATAGCTCATTAGGCCTGAGCCCGACTTACTTGTTTGAGCAATTTAGTTCCAGTCAGCATTTTCTGTGTGTTGATGCAGACGGCACCTCTCTAAACTTTGTCTCTGGAATATTGAAATATTGTTTTGATTTTGTTAGTTTAGCTTTAGCGTTGATGTATAATAGCTTTGCAATACAGTTTCCACAATTCTCAGTCTGACCCCATCTAAAAGCCTGTCATTTCCAGAACCTGCAAAGAAATGTGGTTTTCTCTGCACATTTTATTTATTCATATAATGGTTCTGACTCATCCCAGTCACTCACAGCCATGAATCGGAGAGAAAAGGCCACAGTGAATGGTGTGCGTGCTGCATATGTGTGTGGTGTGTGTTTCTTTGTGTGTGTGGGCAGTGGGTGGCCGTGCCAGGAGTACAATAAAAGGTTTTAATATGTCCTCAAAACCACATCAACACAGAGCCTCTGTGGCTGATCCTACCGGGCAGATGTTTGTCTCTAATCAATATGAGCACAAAGAGATCACAACAAAGTCTTATCATCTGTCATCTATTACAGCGTGGCTCCAGTAAATATACTGCCGCTGTCTGCGCTACCTGTTGTGAGGGGTGAATCCCGTAGCAGTCAACTGGCTGAGCAGCTCTGGGTTTCAGTGGCAGTGGTCCAGTCAAAGCTGTGGTGAAGATGATGAAGCGAGCTCAGCCGGCTGTGCCCTTCCCAAGCTTTGTAAGTGGTATCATGAAAGCACTCAAACATGTAGGGGCATATCTGATTTGCAAACCAAAACACCCTCAGCCAAAACCGTCTCTTTTACTTGTTCACAAGTGGAGTATATTAAAGAAGTATTTGACACTAAATTATACCAGCATGTTTTTTTTGCAGCTGCCACAAGCTGCAGATAAACTGACAGAACGATAAGTTAAACATTTCTCACTGGATCTGCGATCAGGCTACCGCTGCTGTAAACATGCTGTAATTTCTGTCTCTGCTTTTTTGTACATGAATTCACACAATCAAGTCTGACATTTGGAAAACATGCATTCTTAAATGGAAGCTGCTTTTTGTCCAGATACACTGTTGAAATAGTGCTGAGATAATGCAGTGCCTATAGGAAGTATTCATACTGCTTCATTTGCCTGCCTCAGCAATGCGTTATACTTTTTACCCCATAGAGCAAAAACCGGTTTTTAGATTTTCTTGCAAAACTGATTAAAGGAAAAACAAAATCTCACACTGACATGGTATTCAGACCCACTGCTATGACACTTTATTCAGCTGTTCCTTATCAATTATGACATGATGTTTAAATTTAGATAAGCATTATTTGGCAAGGCACACAGTTGTCTGTAAAAGGTCCCACTGGTGCACATCAGGGCAAAAACTAAGCCGTGAGGTGATACTGCCTGCAGAGCACAGACCACAGAGCTCAGAGACAGGACTGTGTTGAGGCACACCTAGTGCTTAGGTTGGAGTGGTGTCCAAAAGACTGATGGTCACTGTGGCTGAACTCCAGAGATCCCGTATGGAGATGGAAGAAAGTTCCAGTAGGACAACTCTCACTGCAAGACGCACTTATCTGGGCCACTTGGAGTTTGCAACGAGCACCTCTAGGAAACTGAGAACACGTTTTTCTGGTCCAGTGACACCAAAATTAAACTGTTTGGCTCCAGTTCAAAGTATAGTGTCAGGAGGAAACCAGACACTCCTTATCATCTGCGTAATAGCATCTCAGAAGTGCAGCCTGGTGGTGGTAGGAGCCCGTTATGGGGCTGTTTTTCACGGCAGGGACTGGGGGACTGGTTTGCAAAGTAAATAGTATCCTGACTGAAAACTTGGTCCAGAACATGAGCCCACACATGCAGCCAAGACAACGCAGGAGTGACTTAGCCCAGACTTGAACCCAATCAAACACGTTCCACTGTCCTCATCCAACCTGCCAGAGGATCTGCAGAGAAGAATGGCAGAAAATCCCCAAATCCAGGTGTGCAAAGCCTGTCACGTCATAGCAAAGTACTCTCAAGGAGGCAATCGCTGCCAAAGGTTCTTGCTTCAACTAAGCCTTGTGTCAATGTTATATTTCTGTATTTTTCATTTTGAGATTCTGCAAAAATTTCCCAATCCTGTTGTCATTTAGTCATTATAGGGTATTTAGTGTCCCGAATTGAATTGAATTCAAAGGCTACGGCATGACAAAATATGAAAAGAAGGTGAGGGGGCACCTGAATGCTTTCAGAACACACATCCAGCATGCATCCAAGCTGAGACTCTCATCTTATATCAAGACAGTCCCATCCAGTGCAGGAAATGGTGCAAGCTGATCACACACATTACAGTATGCCTGCCATATTGCCCCTCAGAACAAGACACTCTACACAGAAAATGTAAGACACAGATGCAGACATACATAATGCATGAATGTTGAGCAAGTGTTCACATCGCGATGTGAGTGTGCAATGTAGAGAGTATTTATGGCATATTGCACCATGAATAATGACTCCAAACACACACATATACACACACACACACACACATATTTGCATGCACATTGATGCACACATTTCTGCAGACACACACGCACTGAATAATCTAGTCTCTGCTGGCTGAACAGACGGATGTCTTCTTGGCAGCCTATAACCTGTATCAAACTACCTACTTGGCTTGCTCAGAGCAAGTAATGACATGCACATAGTATTATTGCACGCATTAATAGAAATGTACACTGCAGTCCTCACTCAACTGTCTGTTTAATTCAGTCTTAATAATGACGAGTCATTACTATGCTGCTCTTTATATCCAGCACAGATTTAGTGTACTGCATGTATTGATCAGTAAGCAGAGGAGGATACTGTATCTGGCAGTATTCTCTACTGGGAAGAGGCTGTTTGCAGAGGCCTTGGATGCTGCACCTGGTAAACATATTGACCAGTCACAAGTATGTTCAAATAAACCCGGCCCATGAATATTGACCGGCCGTCCCATAAAATATTGAGTGTGCCGTGCTTGATCCTCGGTTGGCTGTTTTTGTTAGTATTGATGGATGAAATTCTTTTAAAAGTATGCCCCAGTATGTCATTTCTGTTTTTTCTAGGTATCTCTCATTTAAAGAGAATAACAAAAGATGTTGTCAAGTAGCGTAGGATCACGGGAGTTGTGGTCTTTATTGTTAAACGAGCACCTTTTTGGATGAAAACCTGATTTGATTTGGCAGAATGGTAATGGGTGAGTAGCTACAGACATAATGAATTCTGAAATATACCCTTTATTACTGCTATATTTCATTCAGGCAGGATGGGTTTCATGGTGGTCATTGAAACCTCGAACATAATGTGATTAAATAAACTGTCGCAATCAAAACTCAGATAAAGCTTGTTATGCATCTAACCAAAGACATTAAACTCAAGTTTAATGATAGACTAGAATTATGTATGAGAATTCATGAATTAAATACCAGGAAAAAACAAAGAGGAGAAAATAGAGAATTTTCTTTCATATCTAGCATCAGTTAACTAGACTCTATCAGAATCTGGCTGCATGCAATATATTGAGTGGATATGGCCTCATATGTTTCATAACATACTTGCAAGTTGACTTGACTTGGGGCGTCCCACTGCGACTCCGACTTTGACATTTATGAGCTGGAAATTGAATTGAGACTCCGGCCTCACGAGTTAAGTGACTCAAATGGGGGTCGTTGTGTCTCACATCTGTTGTTTGTTTTGAAATAGAGGTGGGCAATGTCCATCAATCACAGCGCTGCTTTAATTTACACATTTCTGCATGTGTTGCATTTTTTCCAGCACGATCAACTAATGTAATGAGCTCAACGCGGGAAGTTAAGGGGCGAGGTTAGAAGGGGGTGGGGGTGCTGATGTGTGTTGGTGGCGGTGCTGATGGGGCAATGAAATCCTATCATAACGACTGGAGGCCTACTGGGTGGTAAACAGGCCTCTATATCAATCAGCTGAGGAGAGGAGAGGAGAACACATGGGCTCTGGAGCCTCCTCCATCCCACACACAGCCTCCAATTAAACAATTAGGGGCCGAGGCTGCTCTAATTGGAAACATGACTGGTCCTGCTGTACAAGGGCCTCCACTGCAGCAACAGCCCTTCGGCCACACTGTTCCATCCCACTCAGCACGCCCTTGAGTTGAACTCTAACATTCCCATTGCTCTCTGTCTCACTGCACCCTCTTGCTCCTTCTCTCTGTTTCTCTCTGTCTGCTTGTCGCTCTCTCTGCTTCTGTTTCTGATCTAATTGCAGCAGTCCATATGGATGGTGGGAAAACTGCAGCGTCTGCAAACCTGGATGCATTTCCTGTGGCTGCTGTGTCCTTTAGTATGGCACAAGCTGCCATAATCCAAGAGTAAAGATTCACGGCTGCTTACGCTGTCTTGGTGTGCACGATAGTGGCTGTAGTCTCCTGCATTGTGTCCTTTTTAAATGTAATTTCCCTATTTTACAACATGACAAATATGTCACGCGTGCTCTGGAGGAATAACTCCACACAGAAGCAGACATGAATAATTACACCACCCTGAAACACAGTGTGAATGTTGCTTCTTCGGACGTGGCCCGTCCCTCAGTGTCACTGTGAGGAAAATGACAAAGCACCGTGTCACTGAGGAATGCCAGGCATGTTGTAGCCAGTCACCCAGGTCAGCCTCCTGACAGCGGGCCAGTTTTATGGTTTTGCTGACTGCTGCTTCTGATGGTGTAATTGTGACAATGATCTCATTCTCTCCCTCTCTCTGCCTGGTCTCAAGGAGCCCTGTGCTCAGCCTTCTTCCCAGCGACTGGCAGTCAGGAGGGAGAGGTGGGGGTGCACATTTCATTAGCTTTCAATTCATATTGAATTTATTAATCCCATGCTGGTTCTGCAGGGTAGAAGGCTGCTTAAGAAGGGGGAAAATATCTTCGATATAGACACCTTTTTCTCCATCTGCTTGCAATGTGTGTGCAAAAGTGTATGAAAGAGAGGAGGGGGGGTAGGAAAGGGAGAGGGGGAGGCTAAGGAACCAAGAAGGCGGGAAGGGAGAGGGAGAATAACAACGACAGCCTAACAACAAGGGCTTGTGAAAAGACTGCAGCAGGAAAAAGTGTGTCAGATCATTTACCAGCGGGGATGCACGACTTCGTCTTTTTAAAGGCAGCAGCCCTGCAGAAAGGCTCTTGTCTAGTCAGCACTGCAACAAAGGCACAGCTATGGCTTTATTTGTGCGCCTGGAATGTTCCTGCGCGCACAGGGGCAGCACCCGAACAACTAACCCTCAGCTCCATCAAGGGAGGGAACATGGCGCTAACCTCGGCCAGACCTCACCCCCAGATAGAGAAGCAAAGCATTGTTGCAACAACTGAGCTGACAAGCACTTCACACTATTTAACTACAGAAGTGACTCAACAAAGAGCAGCTCTCTGCCTAACTGCCTCTGAATAACGCCGTTTGACGTCGTTCTGAAGAAACTCATGTTGTAGCCCACTGGTCCTGCTACAAAGCAGGTTGTAGATGTGGATTTGAGCAGGTGTCAGCTGACAAAGCACCGAAGTTCATCCGTCCCTTGTGAAGACAAGCAGACAGCCATTATGTTTTCGTGCTATAATGCCTTGCTGAGCTGCCAGGACACTTGGCTTTTTTTTTTTTTTTTTGGTTCGAGCGCTTGTGGTTCACAATTTGCTTTGCCTGACCCCCTCACTCAGCGAGACTTCACACACTCAGGGCCCGGCTGCTCAGATGGAGGCTGAGGGCACGGAGCCAGCCTCTCTGCATCCTCAGCACTCTACAACCCTCTCAAGCTAATGACGAGGGGGCTGCTCCCACTTTGTCATACGAAGAACTCTCAATTTGGTGTTGCTGTGCCTGGGTATGTATGTAGGAGGGGCAGGGAGGTTCCCATTCAAGTTTAACCAGTGTAAGTTTTCTCTAAAAGAAGTCATGAATTGTTGGAATGAACATTTTATACTGCATGTTCTGCCCAGTATTAACATGTTCTCCTCTGATTCCCCAAATTACAAAGGTGCTGAATTGGGTGTTGCCTTACAAACCCACACACACACACACACACACACACACACACACATGCATTCTTGATCTGACAGAGATCAGAACATCCCAGCAACACCTGCATGACCTGTAGGCCTCCAGCTCACACCACCGGCCATCAATGCCAGATATTCTACTTCATTCATTAATTATTATAAAGCTTCTGGACAGGGTTCCTTGATGGGTTTTTCTTCTTCAAGGTGTACAAGCCATTCATAAGTTGAGTCTGTAGGGATCATCAGGAAAAGATGAGTGCATCTTTAGAAATGTCTCTACTGTGGCCTGTACAAGTTCAATATTTATCTTCTTCCTGGTATATTTCTACATTTATGTCAGCTAAAATGATAAATGTGTTTATGGTGAACATACACAGCACGATGCAATGCCAAAAACCATTACGGTGACAGGAAACTTTAAGAATACAATTTTAAATACGTCTGAACTGGCGCCAAACAAGAGCCAATTAAACGCTGTGCACGATGTTCTCTGTTTCCTTCAGTTCAAATTTTATTTTTACTGCCTGGCTCACTGGCCAACTGCGTCATTATGTTTTATGTTGCAGTACAAGGGAGATTTACTCCACTTTCCCAGATGCAACTTCATCAGCAGACTCTGGAACTGAAATGGTTTTTATTTTCATGTTTTGCTTCTCAGTTTCCTCCTTTTAAAGTGGGCTTCTTTGTTGAATTCAGCAAGACTCTGTGACTTTTTCACTGGGGAAAAGGTGGAACAGTGGATCTGTATTTACTTTTTCTTTTTATTGTGGTTAAAAAAAAAAAAAGGTTACTGACCAGCGAGAGATTATGAACCAGACGCTCAAACTACTTTAATCTTTAATGTGCTTTTATTTTTCAGATCAGCCTCGTGGCCCTTAAAACATTATACTATTGTAACTCAAGCACAACCTTGGTTCTCAAGATGTTTTATTCCACATTTTAATAACTTTGCAGTCAGGGCCAAGTGCCATTATGTGCGTAAATGAATGGAATAAGAGCGTGTTCTCATTATTTTCAAAAGCTCTCCTCAATCCATCTTTGCACACCAGGTGTGTGGATGCTTGGGAGAAAGGGTCAATAGGCAGAGTGTATATATGTTTGTGCGTGTGGAAAGCAAAAAGCACATACCTTTGTGTGCTTTTACATGGGGGCTGGGAGGAGGGCTGCTTTATTTGAACATGGCCCGCTTGTTGACCCTCTTCAGAACTATGGCTCCTCTGCAGAGGCCAACAATGGGATATTACCACTTAGCCTCTGTAAACACAAGTTACGCAGTTGAACTATGGACCTCAGACTCGTGCTCTTAACTGCTTGATGCCTCGGCTGCTTCTGCCAGTGAAGGGAAAGGGTTTTTTTCCTGCCACGGTCGTCAATTTTATCGATTTACAGAAAGCTTTTCAAATATGTCACGTGGCTCTTGTGATCTTTCAGTAGCAGCGCTGTTTGTCCTGTCTCTTGCCCTGCGTCTAAGGTCACAGCACACACACACACATGTGAGGGGCCGAAGCCTCACAGATCTCCATACTGTATTCTCACCTTCGGTGTTTCACGCTCTTCCTTTTGAGCATGTTAAATGAATACCGAAACCAATTTTCCATCTGACACGTTAATATTTTTCTGTCTTATCTGACCACCGGCACTCATTAAATTCAGCCCATGTTCTCTTTCTGGCTAAATCTCAGATTTATTATTCACTTTCTCATGCAGGATTTAGTCACACAACAGTGAGACAGGGCCCTCTGGCAAATGCTCCTGTGGCAGAATGGCAGGGACCACAGAGCATGTCAAATGAAATGTCAAAAGAGCAGTTGGCCAACTCCAAACTATCTTACACTTTCATTTCCCCAATATTCTTGAGTGCTGCTGGGATAGAGTATATATGACAGAACGTCTCTGTGGGACTTAGATAAGAGGAAGTTGGAGATAAGTGAGAGAATACCATCACCAGATATGATAACAATCTGGTATTCACATTAGTTCCTCCGCTATGACAACTGTGCTCATCGGCTGCGCTATTAGATGTTTTTTTCTGTTAAACAATCTTATACAGATGGTATCGTGCCACAATTGTTTTTTGTATCAAGGAGAGTGATGATAAAGCGTGGGAAGCACTGAATGTGAGATTATCATTCATTCCTATGGGGAGATTTGAGGTTGAGAAAGCTGCTCAATCCTCTGGGATCAGATGAAAGACACACAGCTAATGTCGAAGGGCTTTGGAGACCGCACAATACAAGCACAAAACTCGTGTTATTGGTAATGAGTTTAAAGTGCTTATATTAACATATCTTTGCTGGATGATATCATTCAAATTTAGATTGTTTTTAATGTTTTTGTTCTTGCGTGGGACAGATGTTGTCTGGTTCAGGATCAGTGTTTTAGAATAAACAAACGCTGCATGTGCACAAACAAATGTTGCCTTTATGGGTCCACACTGTTTTCATCCTCTACAAGTCATGCTGGTGAGGAGACCTCCCAATAAAAACTTGCAGCACATTGATCGCCTCCCATGTCGCTGTTTGGTACAGTACTAACACTCTTTACACTGCCACACCTCCGTGACTCCATCAGCATTTCAGCCGCTGCCAGCTGTTTTCAGCCCCCAGGTCCTGCTGTCATCACCACCATTAAGGCCTGGCTTTCCCAGCTCTCACACTCAGCACTAAAAACACTTTTTAAGTGTTATTTATGATTCCAGATTATTGTATAATTCTATTCACAGAAGAAAAGGATTGTCACAGATTACTCTTTATATTATTATATTATTTGGAGCTTATTAACACAAGACAGCGTTGACTTCGAGATAATAACAGCTGAGAATAATAGAGATGTTTTGTAATGTTGGGATCACATGGCAAAAGCAGGGGTATTACTGTGAGTATCTAAAATGTAGCTGGGAGAGCAGTTATACAGTAGCTGATGCCATTCATTTAAAAAAAGGGTTACACGACTTAGACTGTATAAAAATAAGGAGGTATTTGCTTGGTTATGACACAAGAACTTGGCAAAAACATGGCTGGATGGCCTTAGGGAAAAAATGGAAGCAAAGTTCTGTTGGCAATGTGGCATCGCAATATTGTATGTACAGTTTTATTCATAATAATCTTTAATTCACTGTATAGGGGTTTGATTCATTGTTGAAATGATCTATAAATGTCAGCTCCAATAGCACTGGCTGTAACAAGTATTCGTATGCACGGCTTACGGGGGAAAACTCCTACACCCAGCGGTAAGGTAAATTCAACTGGACACAGAGGGCCTCTAAAAACAGTTAGCCTGAAGCTTTGTGCAGACTACGTTTCATACAAGCCAAAAGAGCTCAGGGGAAAAAAGAAAAGATATTTTGTTTGGATTATTTCTCTCACAATTTGCAGCTGTAATTGAAGGCCTTTTGGTTTGGCCCAGCATCAGCCTGGATGCTAGTTGTATGAGATCAGAAGTGCAACTCTCAACTGCACAATGTTTTGCAATATTTTGGATTTGAAAAATGATATACAATAACTGAGCCAATTCCAGAGCAGAAGGAAGCTGAAGCTGGTGTAGAACTGGCTGGTTTGAGAAACAGGTTATGAAGGAGGAAAGCCAAAGCAGCTAAAGCCTGTAAAAATGTTTAAAGTAACTTATAGAATAGAAAAGTATAAAAAATGCAAATAGCATCCTGAAGACAACCATCCATCCTGTTAAAGTGTCACTGAGCAGCATGCTGGTTGTACAGTTGCTGCTTCACGGCAATGATGACAGAAAACACAAAAATTATATATTGCTTATAAATGCCACAGCTGATGAAATGTGACCAATTCAGCTTGATTGATTTGATTTCTGTTGTGCATGGCAGCAACAGTAAATACGTGGATATGATGTAACCTGAATGAAGACACTATGACACTCCTCTGAAATGCACTGGCATTATTTTTCCTAATCTAAAACAAGGTGTAAATAAAAAGGTGGATACACGTGTGAGCTTCTTCCATGCTGAAGGGTTATAACAAAGTAATGACTGATACTGATAGTCGGTAAACAGCTTTTTAAGTTTTGTTTAGTTAAGAATAAAAGAGCTTTGGCCTTTGAGTTTACTCATATATCAAGCGTTGCCAGTTGTGGCCCTTGCAGACACAATTTAATGTTGCTCTCTCTTTGACTCAGAATTTGTATAATTCATTACCTTCTCCCTTTATTTAAACTACCTCTGACTGTAGCATCCTTATTGCCATGGTCTGAAGCACGCTGTCGCATCCCTTTTTGTAAATGTGACAAAACAGTCATTTTTATTTATTTTCCTGTTGAAGTGCTCTCAGTATGTCCTTTTGATGTAATTGCTTTTTAAATTTCCATCAGTGTTTCACGTTCGTCTCATTCCTGCATTTGTGTACCGAGTGCTTTCTTTATCTAACTCAAGCCACACTGTGTGAAATTGAGGTCATCGACTGTATTTGATTGAAATAAAACAAAACAAAGGGCGCATCAATGCATCTCGGTTGCACATTTCAATTGCAAGTGCAACATCACATGCGCTAGGTGGTGCACTGTGTAAGTGAGCAAGTTTGTAGGGTTTGATCATTGGTAACAAAATCTGTTGCTCAGTAGCGCCACTCGCGCTGGCCTAGCGGCAATACCTATCAGTCTTGTGTTATTACAGCCCTCATGACCACGACAGTGTCAGGCTGGCCACAGTAAAACACGGAAGATGTTATCAGGACTGTCAAAATAAGACGCGCGCCGAAAATAACATGCTGTAGCGTCTTTGTTTGACACAAGATACCAAAAGTAAACCAAATGTATCGCTCAGCAATTAAATATAAATAGCGGTGTTCTGTTTTACTTCTACTACATTCATAGAATTAGTCATAATATTGACCAACACAATTGCTGGCTTTTACTTTGCCGGAAACGTCGCTCTGTTTGTGGCGTGTGTCTGCGTGTCATCGGTCAGCTTGACAAAGCTTTGACCACGAATGAGCCAATAGGCTGTGGAAGGCAGAGTTGTCCCTGTGGCCGCCATTAAAGAAAGGAATCCATGAATTCAAATGGAAACCAACAGGAACCGAGGCTGAAAAAAAATGATCGAAATAATCGTTGAAATATAGGCCGATGCCAGATTTCGAGAGGTTTTTACAGGATGTATTTCGTTTTTAGACTAATTTTTGCAATGGAGGAGTAAGACAGGACGTTTTTATTTTTTTTTTTTCTGAAGCAGAGACCGTTTTAGGGCTAAGGGGGAGGGGGAGAGTTGCTTCTTTGCTCTCCTTTTCTTTTTGTTTTATGAACATTTTTCGCTCCCTTTAATTTGCTTTTACTGTGTGCTTTTGAGATGCCCACATAAAGACGGCACAGTCTCTTTTAGCCGCTTTTAGCTCCGGCGGGGGAACTGCAATCGGAAGGTTGTTGAATTAACTATCCTCCAGCCAAATGTTAGAAAAAAATATTTCTCGGTGATTAAGCCCGCACGTCTTAGAAAACACCAATCCGCAAATTGTTCTTTATTTCCCGGGAAGTGAAATGATGGAGAGTTGGATCTCGCAGTGAAGAAGGATGAGTTCTTGTTATGTACCAAACGGGGCCAGCTTGGAGGATTGCCATTCCAATCTATTCTGTCTGGTAAGAGATTTAAAACTAAAGGAAAGCAGCCATTTTTAACTAGCTGAACGGGGGCTAAGCTAACGTTAGCCGCACGGGCATCAGTTGATAGGAGCTTAGCTAGGCTTACGGCCCTGTCGAGCTCACATCATTTCAGGACAACAAGGCACCTCAGTTCGCTAATGCTAACATGTTGCCTCATTTTAACACTCAGTTAGCATAGCCTGTCTGTTATTATTATTCGTGCCTGTTCGTTTTTCCACTCGCCACCCACAACACTCAAGGTTAACGCCGCTCGCTTGTTAAGCTTCATTTACTCCATTTGTGAGGACAGACAGCAACACAGCGCCTGTTAGCTCTGAAAGAACTGTTGTGCATTTAACTGCCAGGAGCTGGAGAGCCGAAACGGTGTTTCCCAGCGAGGCAGTTGTTCAGGCACTTTCTCCCTTTCGCCTCGACACCTTGTTTATTATTAACTTTCTATCTCGTCCTCGTTACATTTGCACTGTGTTTTTTATCAAAGCGGCGTTGACCCGTAAGCCAAACACTTGGTGCACTTCAGTTTGCAGCGTCTACTTCTCTCCATACACCGGGGGAAACCAACCGCTGGGCTTTTGCCGTGAAACCCCGACAACTCCTGCAGGAACCAATGTCAATGTCTAACTTATCGATGAACGCACGCCCCTTTTATTCTTTGCCCACAAAGCTTCTTGTTTCTTTTTTGCAACAAGCGTGAAACAAGATTGTTTGTGGTAACAGTATTTGTTTGCGAGCGTTAATTATTTATGTAATATGTCATCATCGTGTTTGTCAGTGGCTTAATCTCCTTGGACTTCATTTTCTAGTATTCACACCAACTAGGGCACAGGCCCCAGGCTGATTATATAATCTCTGGCATACATTCCTAGGCATTACAAACCTCTAGGTAGCTACACATCTAAACAGGACTTTCCATTACTATAAGCCACAGTTTAAATTGGGATAATGTATCTGTGTATCTTTGCCATCCCGTGTTGTGGCCAGGTGACATAACCCTAACCCTGCATATGATCACGCTCGCTTGGTGTTCACGGGTCCTGTTTAAATCCCCTGTGAGATAAATAGTGCAGCGAGCCTGCTCTGTGTAGTCCACAGTCTCAGCCACTACAGCACACCCAAAGGTGTTGCCTGAGTGTACAGTACCTCCTCTGGCAGGATAATCAAGAACATGGTCTGAATGTGTTTGTTGTTGCAGTTAATTGGCTTGTCAGCAGGCTCAACAACAATTTCACCTGCAGGTTAGCAGACCAGTGTAATGCTACCTCCATCTCTGGACATCCGCGGTTGGAGGTTGTAGATGTGATCTGTCACATGCTAAAATGCAACCTTTAGAAAAAAAAATAGATTTTTTTGTTATGGATTAAATGACACGGAACCACTTTGTGGTGCAGTGGAAGTGAAAGACCACTGAGTGCATTGATCCTAATTTGATATGCTAATATTTGCAAAAGTTAAGTGAGGGGTAAGGCTATAAAGGCATCTATACTAATGTTGACATAGAATGCAGTGTAATAACAATATAGTGAAATACTACACTGCTTTTACCACAAATTGACACAGCTTCCAAGCTGTCCGCCCCCTAAAGGTAACATTTCATTGCAGAAAATCCCCACTCTCTCGATACTACTTAGTTGGGTCGATTGTGTGTGCTGAACTCGTAATTACAATGTTTACGACAGCTCTTGAAGGCAGCGTTGGCTACAGTGGACAGGCGAGGTAGAGGCTGGTAGTTGTGGTGCTCTGCCTGTCTGGCTGACATTTTCCTGCACACTGAGACTAAGCATAACACCACTGCTGTTATGACTCACTCACTGAACAGACTCCACTTTGTGGTTTTATGGTGAAAGAATGCGAACACATTGTGGTACTTCCCCCCCTTCGTTTTTCATTGGATGGTCTCCTTTGGAGTGTAATACTACTTGTTGCATACTTTTTCTTGTATTGGATTTAACTGAGTGTAAATTCAGTTTATTATGCACCAACGGTGCTGGCTTTTCATGAAAATTGTAGTTAGAACTGCTTTGAATTGCAGCGTCGGAGTAGATCGTAACATTTAAAAAAGCTCTTGGCAGAAACTTCCGTGTTTGAAGGTGGTCATTGGATGTGGCACACAATAAATTAACAAGAGCTGCGCATCCAGTAGCTCAAATGAAACGGATGACTTTGCATCTTCCTCGATCAAGAATGCAAATGCACACTGGTTTCATGTCGGCTTCCATGACAGGGTTAACTGTGAGGTGACAGACAGGAAAAGAGACTTGGTAGAAGAGGAGCATCTGCAACATGATTTGAGCAGCTTCACCTGTTGCTTGTCGCATATCTTGAAAGGCAGGAAGGCAGCTGTTTGAACACTGTGTTCCCTACTGAGACCCAGAACTCTTAAGTGGCCAGAGGGAAGGTGAGCAGCTGGCAAAATCAGGGGTCGTAACCCCCCCCACTCCCCCCAAGTACGCGTCACCTCAGGAAAACTTCCTGACTGTATCCAGTGGCCTTGGTCTTAGGTTCCTTATAAATACTGCAGTCTGATATTTGGTTATGGATGATGAAAGATAAAACTCATGACTCACAAGCGCATTCTCACGTACCTGTAGACTTAAGAAGACACGGGCAGAGAAAAACCTTGTAGATACATAGCAGTTCATCAAGCACACTCGCACACACAGCCTGGAAAGCATGAATGTTGGAAGGAAATGCACAGATATCTTTGGCACCCCCTGCTTTTGCACACAGGCTGCCACTAATTTATTTTGAAAGGACAGACAGAACAACTGCAGAAGGCACATTTATCCTTGATAGAGCAGTCTGCCTCTTGGATATTGTTGATGAAGAGTGGAGCACTGACGTGTCTAGTCTTTGGCAGAGGGGCAATTCAGTTCTGCCTCTTCAAGCTCAGGAGTAGGGACAGGAGTTAATATTTGCCTGTAGCCCAGAGTTTGGTTTAATATAAAATCACGTGTGGGCTGTTTTGTTCAAATCGGTTATTTTAGACATTTATGACAGAAATAGAAGGCACAGAGGTTCAAAACATGTGAAGTGTGACTTCTGCAATTTGTATGCCATTGAAAATGCAATTTAAACCACGATTATCCCTAAATAATTCAGCCCACTGTGCATCCGTGCTACTAAAGAGATTACTATATTACTATATAATTACACTTTTGTTCTGCTCCTCAGGAGAGTCTACCTGTATAGGCCTTACATTTATTTAATGTTAAAACAACTTAAACTCATTTGAAACTACAACTTCCTCTACGCATGTAAATACCCTGCATAATGACTGACAGCAAATATGGCTATTAGTACACATAACTGTCAAGCTAGCTTGTTGTTTTGGGAAATGTAGTTTGAATATACTCTGTCATTTTTGTGCATCACTATCACTATAGGTATATATCTGTCTGGCCCTGTGGAGGACTCATGCAGTGAGTGCACGGACAGAGCGTGCACGGGTCGGCAGTTATGTAGGTAGACAAGCAGTTCGGCCATCTAATCATTCCATTCAGATAGAATAAACGGAGTCGATCCCTTCCTGAGGCCTGTGACGGCCACAGAAAGACCTTTTTTTTTTTTGTCAAAGCAATGAGAATTCCAACAAATATTAACCAAACGCGTCCACTGTAGCTTTATTTGCAATGTCTCTGAAAATCTCACTCTGTTTTTCAGTTTCAAACCCAGGTTGTTGCCACGCAGCAGCTCTGCACATATCATTTTTGTGTCCAGCTGATAATTCTCACATACAAAGATAAACTTTTAAGTGTTGGTTTGATTCTGTTGTTTGTCCAACCATAGATTACATAAACAGCTTCTTGTAAACACAGCCTTCATCATTAGTCATATCTACAATGAATCACAGTGTAAATAATTCTTTCCTGTGTAGACGAAACACATTCTGCCTGAAGTCTTGCAGGAAGACACCTGTTCTTTGACAGTCACGTCGGACTTTTTTCCATGTCTCATTCTCCCAAAAAAAAGCTGAGCAGATCTGGATGACTGTTGTTAGAATGAACTCGTCTCAGCTCTCGAGCTGCCTAAGATCACTTTCTCTCTTGCCGCGAATGTTTAGTCAGTGCAGTCCATTGAAAAGTTTATGGAGTGTCTGTTTAAATACACCTTCTCACCATATCCACACAGTATTAAGCTCAGCATCTCACCGGCGGCGAGAGGACTCGTTGGCCTTGTGCTTTCTGGCTTCCGAGCAGCGCAGCAGAGAAAAGACTGCTCTGAATGTGAACGCTTTTCATCTCCTCGCTGCAGCTGGTCAACATTATGTATCGCATAAATTGTCACTGCGCTGTAAAAAAAACAAAAAAAACAAACCCAAAAAAACAAGACATTTGCAGCACCTTCTTTTTCTCCAGTGAAATCACACTCTGGTCTCGCAATGGCCAAGTATTGATCTAACTGAGTGTGTTACAGGTTGTAGTTATTGTCACTAATAACACTTAATGGTTTTTAACATCGAATAGATTTCATAATATCTTTACCATCTCGTGAACTATAGTGTTTTATTTGAACGCTTGTTAAGAAAAGAATACTGATAATATAACTTATTTAAATGTATCTTTTGAAGACACTGTGTTGAGTGAGATGCACTGAGCATTTATCGCAGTGAGTGATGATCTGAGGTGGCTGTGACAGTTTGATAATATAGTGTCTTAATGATTGTGCAGTAAGATATTGAGGACATCAGATATTATATTGATATCAGACTTAAAGTAAAAGTCCCGATCCAATCAATAAGTCAGTCATTACTGCTGATTATTGCTTGTTGGCTGGAACACTTGGCATTTAGTTTCACTTTTATCCATTTTCCCCAGCTGCTGCCATGAAGGTTTTTTTGCGATTCATTGCGTATTCAGTTGCCTACTTTGCGACGAAACTGCAGCATAGATGCAAACATCCTAACGGTGACAGAAACACTCGCAAAAAAAAGGTGATGAATAGAGCTGTAATGTCAGATGAAGAGTCTAGCCTTCTGCTCTTGTAGGCTGTTGTATTTCATTCACACACAAACAGCGCAGCAGCAGCAGCGGCGGCAGCTTTCATCAGTATTTTGGCTGTGACTGCTACTGTAGTCACTAAATCACAGAAATGAACCAGGTCAAAGTTTCAGTGCCCACGGGATGTGGTCGGTTGGTTCGAGTTACCCCGTGTGTACAGTTGCAGTGCAGTAACTGTAGTTAATAACAAGACGCATGTCAGTGTTTTCTCTGCGTGCCATTACAAAAGTCGCCTGATCCCAAGCCGACTGTTAATTAAATGATTTAACCCTCACATGACCACGTGTGCTTGGGTTTGCCCGTTTGCACTTTCTGTGTATGATCTGTGCACTTGTATACACCGGTTAAACACGCGTCACCAGCAAATGTTGCTTGCTTAAATAATTAATTGATAATACAAGTTGCCATTAATTAATTCTGATTTGCTAACAAATCAATCGGTGGTCTAATTGTTTCAGATCAGATCGTATCTGCGTAATTGTTGTACTGTACGCTTTGTGTCCTTTTGTTCTTGTAAATGTAACGTTTACATAGAGGAAGATACAGCAGGAAGGCACAGAGGCCTTTAAACCCTCTACGATGCAAATAAGAGACAATGCACTCGACAATTGCAAAATGTCATTGAGTTATGTTGTAACTGTATCCACTTCTGTGCTTAGGGTATAATGGTAATGTACATCTCTCGTATTAAGTGGTTGTTAGTTACAGTTAGGTTGGCTTTTAAAACACGACGTGATTTTACAAGAGATGTGTTTGACAGGGCAAGTGAATAGTGGATAGTATTATAAAAGAAAACTAAGAAATAAAAAGAATTATAATTCATATGAACAAAATAATTTAAGGCATGATTAAGTGTGGTGTCAGCTGCAAAAGGGCAGAGTTAGTGAACCACATATTTGAATGAGAGCCATGTCAGTCAGCCTGATGTCTGCCTGGCTGTGTGCAGCACGTAATCACATCAAAAAGTGTGAAACCAATATCTACGAGGAGGAGAGGCCCATAATAAAATCTGTGGGGCCCTTATGAACAAAATCTTTTATATGCTGAGACACACCAATACCACTGGGGACCGTCCATGGTCAGTAAGATGATGGCTTTTCACATGCTAATTGCCTGTCTGTGCTACTTATAGTCTGGTTTCACAGTTAACTGTTGTCCCCACCCTCTCTTTGCATTGTGTGCACAGATGTTTCCTAGCAAGATGCAGGTGTAATGTAGTGTTTCTCACACTCCAGCAGGAAGGAGCAGCCCAACTGCTGCAGCTCTGCCGTTACACACAGACCCAGCTCTGCTGTTTGCATCTCAGAGCTTGTCCTCAGCACGTGTAGCATCGCTTGAATTCCCTGGAAGCCAGATTGTTCATCAGAGATCATGATGTTCCGATCATACAGCCCGACAGGCGCTGTGTTAAGTTGCGACACTACAGTGAAACCTTGGGCTTTTATGTGCTTGCCAGCCACTTTTTACCCTTGAGTTAGTGGTGGAGAACAAATTAAACTCATGTTTTCTGCTTACTGATGATAGAAACAGTGTGTACTTCATCATTGTGGAATATAAGTCTACCCCCCTGCTGTGGTGTATTACTTGGACATGTGCAGGAGTCAAAACTATTTTTTAACCTAGGGTTTATTAATGATTTGTGGACCTGTGTGTGCTCACTACTACTTAACGCATCAGAACTTGTTGTGATCCAGCTCTGCTCCAGCTGACACCACACAATGCTCTGTTTTGACAGTCTCCGACCTACCCCAAACCCCAACCTCCGCCATCACAACTAACGCCACAAATCTCCCAGCTTATCCCTAACCAGGCGAAAGACCGCAGCTTCGCCACAACCACGGGTAATCACTTGTTCAGGCTCAGCGCCTCTGCACTTGAGTTAAGATATCCCATGAATTGTAATGGATTAATTGGTTGAATATACAGGGGGACAGCTTGCCAACTCAGCCTGAACGGAATAGGACTAAACGGCATGAAAATGAACAGTCCATGCTCGCACAGATTACTTGAAACGTCTACAAGGATAGATAGAGGACCAAGATTGCCAGAGGAAATGGGGATGTACGCCTAAGGCACCGTGTGTGTGTTTTGCCATGGCCGGTGTGCGTACGCGTGCATGTGTTTAGGTAGACGTGGGTAGTCTGCCGGCGCTCGGGTGATAAGCAGCAGTGTTAGCTAGCAGTGGAGCGTAATGTTCCTGCTTTAACACTTAATAACCCCGCCAGTGATTTACTGCCTATGAGGCTTTTTCCTGTGTGTTTTGTTCTCTCTATAAAAGCCAGACAGCGTTTATAGAAAGGCAGAGCACCCCCCCAGCACTCACCAATAATGAGGATTAAGGTGGTGAGACCACATTTACCAGCATTAGGTGTTTTTTTTTTTTTTTAACCCCTATTTGTGTTTTGAACATGTTGTTCATGGTGATATTGAAAGCACCTGAAGCACAAGTACAGTTCTTTGCAGGAACAAACAGACTCCCCGGTTTTTTAGGGCAGTTTCTATTTGGATCAACACACAGTGGTGCTCCGTTGTCTTGTCATCTGTGTACCTTTCAGTCTTTCTCTGGCTTGTGTTCTTTTTTTTTCCCTTTCTTCAATTTTGACAGCCCATGTGTCTTGTTGTCAGAAGTAGTGGGTGGGTGGACTGCCCCATAAAAGAGGATTAATACCTGCTCTTTACACTCTGCTCAGCACATGTTTACTCTAAGGTGCTGAGTGGATCCTGAAGCAGCGACTCTGCTCACTAACAATCTCTCTTTTTTCCTCCTCCTCCCCCCTCCCCTGTCCTGCAGGCTGACTTGACAGGGATCAAATGGAAGAGGTTTGTGTGGCAGGGTCCCACCTCTGCACCCATCCTCTTCCCAGTGACAGAAGAGGACCCCATCCTATGCAGCTTCAGCCGCTGCCTGAAGGCAGACGTGCTGAGCGTGTGGCGGCGCAGCCAGCGGCAGGGCCGGAGGGAGCTTTGGCTGTTCTGGTGGGGTGACGACCCTAACTTCGCTGATCTCATCCACCACGAGCTTGCAGGTGGGTGCTCCTTGGCAAAAGCACAAGGGCATGTCATTTTGAAATGTATGCTTTATCAACCTGTGCCAGTACCTAATCTTTCTGCTGGTTCCTCAATACATGGAGGGCAGAGGTCAGGGTCAGCTACTGAACAACAATCAGGGGGCTTGTAATGATTGAGTTAATTCACCCTGCTGCTGTTTGTTGGATAGTTAGGCAAATAGTCTGCGAAGTTTGTCCAGTTTAGTCTAGTTGTTTTGGCATATTAGATTAGACAGAGTGTGAGAGGGAGCTGCTGAGTTACCAGTTGTTCTGGTAAGGAAAACTAATCTATGAATATGAAACTCACCTCCCCTACCGATGCACCTCTTGTTGAATTCATTCAAGGTTATAAAGCTAAAAGAGTGATGGCTGTAAAAGATAGCTGGAAGTGTGGAGAGTTCGCGGCTTTTGTAAAAGAAGCACTTGAACATCGATCACCCTGTCAAGATACGTTATTGGTTGTACCATGAAAAATGATACAGATTTCACTGCTTGATTGTCAGGTAGGCACGGGGGATATACCCTGTAAGTGAGAGCCTCGGGGAAGTGCTAAAATCTGTGTGATCTGATCCATCCCTAATGCCCCCTCTTACCCTCCTCTGACTGATAAGCTAGCCAGCTGGGCGGGTAGTGCCAACACCTGCAGGGCAACTCCCTCTCTCTAGAGACTTTGGGCATCACGTTGCCTCATTATTGCATGTGTGTTTGGTGGAGGGGGTGTCTTAGAGACCCCTGCCCTTTTTTAAGTAATCTAAAATTACACATCGCCATTCGCCGGGGGAGGAACGAGGGAGGATGAAGGTAAAGAAAACAAGCTCAGTTCGATCAGAAGTTGAGCAAGAAACGCAGCATGGCGGAGCAGCCATGCAGAAACGAGGCAAATGCATCCACCCCCCACTTTCTTCTTCTCCCTCCTCAGTAACAGTAACATTAGAGATGGAAGATGGAAAAGGCCATCTTTATTCATGCTCCCTGCCATGTTGATTGAACTTTAGAGTCTGAGCCAAACACAGTCCGTCTGTGACCCTCCTTCATTATGGGACATTGTGACTGAAGTGGACTCAAAATGGGAGCTGAAGGCTGCGATGGGCAGCTCATTCAGGCCTAACGGGTCCTGGTAATTACCTGAAGCGTCTGGCTCGGGCCCTCTAATGGAGTGTGCTACATTTCAAGTAGGAGGGGATGCTATGGAGAATCTATATTTGGAAATAGTTGGAGTCAGTGCTGTGTTCTTACACTGGTTCTGAGCAGTGGAAACACGATCTCTTCAGTGTTTCAGGGGATAGAAATTTGATAATTGAATATTGACCAGAAAATCTGTGACACATCTTCCCTCCAGGTATTCTAAAGCATGTGAATGATGAATCATGTTTTGGTAGAACTCGTCTCAGATGTGTTGCTTGATTTTGATAGAACACCTTGTCCACAGGGCATCTACTTCTCTTGAGAATGATCTTGACGTTGACCTGAGTCCCAGGCACCTGATGAGATTTTTCACATTCCCCACTCGGCATGTTCTTCAAGTGTCATGCACCCTGACTCAACTGTGCCTCGGTGTGAATGGCTCCCAGATGGGTGGTGTAATCCATGCTTCCTGTTTTGGAAGCTGCTGTTCCTTTCTCTCTAGCGGAAGATGTCTTCCTCCTCCTTCTTGAGCCTTTTCCCCTCCTGTAGCTGCTGTGGGACTTTGCCAGTAAAATGGAGCAGAGCAGCCCCTCTAGATGGATCTAAAGTCAGCCAAAGGGCTTTTTTGCCCGTCATACTCCTTGTAGCAAAACCCTGCCCTTGAATGTGAATGGCTCTGAATGCGTTTGCTGTCTGACACGGACAAACAACAGGTCATACGAGCCAGTCATTTTCTCCCAGACTCTTGTTGGTTCTCGTGCCGGTCACCTAATTGGGAATGAGTGGATGTTGTGTGAATGCTGATAAAATAAAATAAAATAAAAACTTGAGGGTTGTCTTCTTTCCTGAGCACCAGGATTGAAGATCACTGCTTTGGCAGAGTGCTTGCGAGTGCGTGGATGATGATTGACAGTCTGTTGCATTTGTGGGCTCTCCTGGGTGCTCAGCCTGTGGAGGCGCGAATCGACAAATACAAGCTAGCGTTGGCAGGCCGGATGACGGCAGGACCCAGCCCGACCCGTGCACTCAACTGGAATGTCACAACTGTTGTCACCTTTTTAAACACACACACACTTATTTTGCTACCAGTGGATGATTTTAGTTTTTTTCCCTTTGGTCCAAGTCTGTCTTGGGAATTTAAAAAACGCTTTATTTCCTTTTTGTGTTTTCAGCCTCTTTTTGGTCTTTAGTGCAATGTTGGCGGTAAACATGAAAATCCGCTCTTTTCCTTTCATTTCAGCAAGCTGAAATGGCACTTGCTCGCTCCCCCCACACCCCCCTCCACCCTCATTAGATTAGCGGCCTGTGAAAGTCTTTTAATTTTGAGCAAGTGCCATTTCTGTATACCAGTGTGCCAGTAATCCCTTCTCTCCAGGGAGATGAGGGGAGAAGGAGTGAGCTAGAGAGACGAGAGTAGTGAAGGGCGGAAACTTGAGGGATCTTTTAACGTCTGACACTTAATCACTATTGAAGGAATGTAAGGGTAAGCACCAAGCCCCTTCTCCACACTGTTGGACAACCCGCCCTGCTCAACTAACGCAACGAGAAAACCAATTCTAATCATCCCCTGGCCATGCACAGAAATGATTCCCAACAAGTGAATGCCATTGCTGAATTAGCCTGCCCTCCTCCCCCAGTGGTTGAGTATAGGCACGTATTCTTATGCAAATGCCCTGCTCTCTTCGTCGTCCTCTCCCCTCAAAAGCTGGTGGAATCTCCAGACCAGGAGCATCTAAAGCAAAAGATAAATGGCTGCCTTTTCCTCCCCTCTAGGACCCACTGATCTTTTTTTTTTTTTTGCATAAAAATTAGGGATGGATCTGTGAGGGTAATAGCTCCATGGTACATTTTTCTGAAGTTCATACTAGATTTTCCTGGCGCCTTTTCCCACCCTCCATAGTCTGCTTCCCCTGTATGACAAAGTCCCACTGGGGCTTGGCAGTCTGGCACCACGTTTCCCTCTTGGGTCTTTCCTAGTTCACTGTTCCCTCAGCTGAATGTGACTCGAGAGCGGTGGGCTTCACATTGCAGTCAATCTTTATCTTTTTAATTTAAGGTGAAATACGCAAAGAACACAAATGCAGAGATGGAGGTGGAGATTTTTAGCAAACATCAGATTTGATGAATACGTTTAATTTTGGTGTTGCTATCTTTGCAGAGCGCCGAACATCTATCCATGCATATTCCTCTCTTTTGGCAGCAGGGCTGGGATTATTACTTGTTAAGGGGAAGGTTAAAAAGGAGAGGCAGTCATATGCTGTCCAGAGCTGGTTATCAGCGAGCCATCTCCACCGTGCTCCCCGGAGCTCACGCATCTATTCATTACTGGGTGTCGGGTCAGATCTGTGGAGAATGAGAGAGGGAGAGGAATGATGGGGGAGGGAAGAAGAGGATTGAATTTAAAATGTCCATCTCCTCCACCAGTTGATGATGAACACATTGTTTGGGTCCCGTCCAGTGACTGAGGGAAGAAAAGCTCAATTTAGCAGCGCTCTCCACAATGATCTTCTGACCGTTGTTTTGGTTCTTGCTGGTATGCAGTAATTCTTGGAATTTCTTTAGCTTTGCCAAGTTCATAGGATTTTTTTTTTGGTTCTTGTTTGACCACTCTCCTCTGTGCCTATTTGAATCAAGGGAGAAATGAAAACAACCCCGCGTTGCACCTCAGGGCAGAATACCCAGTTCCAAAGGGCATATTTCAGTAGTCTGTGAGGGCTGAGTTGGCTGAAACTTTCACTGTTTCACTGGCCAGTCTGTATTTTTTTACCCGGTCTTCTGTGAAGATCTCACAACTTCAATATTATTGAGCTACCCTCATATCTGTCAGACATGCTCTGTTTGAAGCACTGTCTCCAGAATACAGATGTGTGTTGACAGCTAGTATCCACACCATTCAAATGCCAAAACATCTGTTCCCCATACATTTGTTGTATATGCAGTGATGGTTCTTAATCTTATTGACATGCATGGGAATTCAAATTTAAGTGCTCTCCATAGGTTTCATAAGACCTGTGCACTTATAATTCAAAGTTTTCAAGAGGAAATGTACAATTTCACATAATTAGGACCATTTTTATTAAGATATGTGGATATAAAAAGTTGGAGAACTTGTGCAGATAACTTGTGCAAACCCTTTCCTCTCCCCTGATCGAATTCACCGTTACTTCTCTGCTCACGTTCTCCCCTCACTTGTTTAATCACACACTCTACGCACACGCCTCATGCACTGTGTTCCTTAAGGAAGCTCCTCTACTCTTTAAACAATATCTTTCTCATTGATGTCATTTGAGGTATGAGGTGACGGTGCTTTAAATCTTTGTAACACTTGACTTTTTGACGAGCCACTTGACCTCAGCTGAAAGGTTGATTCGCTGCTGATTTTGTGTAAAACGGATATGAACCCTAAAACCGAGAAAACTCTAAATCAATGGCGTGTTTGTATACCGTCAGGATCGTGTTATGCTAGGCACTCGAATGCAGAGTGAAGCGATCGTGAATGAGCCTATAGTGAAAAGAAACCTGCTCACTATAAGCGAGTCTCCCTGCTCTCCTAATGCCGAAAACAGTTTCTCAGCCCAAAATACAACTTGGAGATCACACAGCTGCCAGGTGCGTGTGACCCCGAACATCACAGCCCATTTAGAATTTTGCCGACACGCGATTGGTTTAAGGTATTGCGCAGTCGTTTGAAATTACTCCTCAGGTTGATTTATCGGTCTGATGTGTTGCACATGGTAGACCTCAAATTGAGCTGTTTTTGTAACCTGAGGTAGAGAGCTGTGATTTTACAACACACACTGTATTAAATTCAATAAATCATGTTTATCTGATTAGTGCTGCTGCCAGCGCATCAGCGCTAGCATCTACCTTACCTCCGAATGTTCACCGTTAATCTGTATGACTTGACACATTTTGACAATATGAAAACGTAGGATCGTATTTGTCTATTACAGAGCCACATTCTTGCAGCAAAATGTCAAACCATCAGTTATGTGCCCGTCTGACTCTGCACTCGCAATCCTATTTTAAAGATTGTTATGGCATATTTGCTCCCTTGGATGGTGACAGAAGCGATGACACACAAAAACGAACGCGATACAGATTCAGTACCCACAATGATGTAAGGCCCATTGTATGCACCGCAGCCCAGCGGCCGCCCCAGGCAAGGATTCAGAAAGGAGAAATGCCACTCACTCTTTAGAATTTCCAAATGTTATTGACTTGGACAGCCTGTGAAAGTCAAACCGAATTTTTGAAATCTCCACACTTCAGCTGTAAACATGGACAAAGGCTGTCCAAAAGCTTTAGAGCGGACAGCGAAGAGCCTGGGCCCTGGCTATGGCTACAACTAATTAAGGAACTGACTTATAGAGTATATAATTGGGACAGGACACATTGCTTCGTTGAATAACATTCAAATGCTCTATTAATAACTGGATTTTGCTTAACATTTTTCATTTTTACCATTTGATTGCTAACAAACAGCCCTGAAAATATTCTCAATCTGAGGTGTGCTGGGACTACACACTGGTGTGCAGTGCCTGTGGATGTGTATCAAAAGATGATTGGTCCATGATACACGTGGTTAACCTTGGCTTAGGGATTTTATTTTTTTTTTTCTCCTTCAAAGATGCTTCTAAAGTTCACTGAGCAACACGGAGAATGATGAATAGATAAACCCAGACCAGCTCTTAGGAGGAAAAGGTAGTGGAGGCCGATGGCTTTTGTGCTTGGGGATCAATTTTCCAGGGCTAATCTCCTGCCTGTGAACCACCCTCCGCTTTCCTCTTTTCCTCCTGCTCCATCTCCCTCGCTCGCTCTCTCTGATGGATCTCCATTGACTGGCACAGCGCTGGGACTCGGCCATGCATGCAGCTCTGGCCCTTGGGTGCAGTCTCCCTCTCTTCTCTCTCTATCTGTCTCTCTTTTCCCTCTCTGCTCAAGAAATATTCATTAATTAGTAATGGAGACTTTACAGAGCACCACTGGTTCTCTCTCTCTTCCCTTGCAGATAAGGAAGGAGAGGAGGAGGAAGTGGAGGAGAGGAGAAAACCTTCTGGCCAGGCTTGGTAGAATCCCCCTGAGCACAGTCGATCACAAGGCATTAATCTTGCTGTTTAATGACCGACTGCTGCTCTAATTGCTTATACACAGATGAGCAACTGGGTTGGGAGTGGCTCAAAAAATATTTCCTTAGTTGTTCTTAAATTTCCTAACTTTTTCATCAGTTTATATAGACCCCAGATAGGCAGAGTGTGCGCTTTGTGATATTACGGTGTGTTTTCTGTTGGTCAGCAGAGTTCTGATGCTGCATCGAATCTCGACGGTATAAGAGAGGTGTTTATGTTGTAAAATGTGCCCGTAGATGTGAGCGCTCTTAATAGAGATGCTGTGCACCCGCTTAAGAGCTCTTATAAAGGTCAGCTCATCTGGGCCCGCTACACAGGAGGCAGAGACATGAAAGTGTCCCAGCCATCAGCTGAGCTCATAAATCTTTGTTTAAATGAGGCCACTCATCCTTCGCCCCGCGCTCTGACCGCCGCGCACCATTCCCCGCCCTCCCGTCACGTGTGCACTCACAAATCTGGCACCAGGCTGGAATATTGGGTCACAGATGTAAGAGAGAATCAATACCAACCTTTGGTACCTATAGTGTTCATAAGTGTCATCTACTACACGTTTAAACACCACGTTCGCCCGAAAACAATGAAGTATACAGTGTGAAAATGATGCCAAGTTGAGCGTTAATGCACACTGTGACTAAAAATGAATCAGCAGCTATTTTGCTCATTTTCTAATATGCCAAATATTTATTTCCACCTGGGAGGGTTTGATGCTTTACTCTGTTTTGCCACAGTAGACTACTGAGCGCATTCGGGACCGCGTGCCAAGTAAAACCAGCAGCGTCTGGTTAATCAGGATGTGTGTTTTTCACTATTCCTGACATTTTGTAGACACAATGATCAATCAGTTAAGAAAATAATCTGCAGATTAATGAGTAATGAAAATAGTTTTCACTTCCAAAGAAGATTGTACGGTAAGATGGATGAAGGGAGGATTTGTTTGGTTTCGTTCGCTGAATAGTTCTCAGCCATGTTTTGCTGTTTTGCAGTTTGCAATCTCTGTATCTGAATCGAGTGTCTCACGATTCTCTGTTACAAATTACGACCCCGTCTGCTAATTATCTTTCTATGTTTGCGTAGTGAAAAGTGTTTTTTTCCATTCGGGGAAACGGCCTGTGCAGTACTGCTGAAAGCTGAGGCTTCTGTTCTTGATTCTGTCCCAAAGAAGGCAACTGAGGTTCATTCAAGGACCTGGGAAAACAAATGTAAGGAGGAAAACAAACATGTTCAAGGACGTGATTACATTTAGTTTTTCTATGCAGTGATGACTTTTTTTTTTCCCTCTGGAACCCATTCTGCAGTGGTTACCTTGTCATACCTCGTCACAGGACTTGACTTTGAGTCAAGAGACATCTGTCATCGAGATTCCAACATTCAGAAATGTCAGAGTCACTCCTGCCCTGGATGTTGGGCAAGTTCCATTGCCAGCTCTAGTCTGTGTCACGTTGTTTACATCGGAACGGACGCTAGATTTCGACTGCAACATTTTTTTTTTTTTTGGTCTGTGCGAAGCGGGGAGTGTTGCAGCAGACATTGCATGATGAACATGAGGTCGTTAGGAACACTTGATGTAAACCAGACGCCTGTTTTAGAGCTGCTCGGCGCTCGAGGGAGAGGCTGAGGAGGAACAGGCGACAGGGAGGAGGAGGAGGAGGAGGTGGCGGCGGTACGGGGCAGATGTGGTCTTGGCAGAGGGAAGCAGATGGGATTGCCATGGCGGTTGATGTGAAAGTAGGTGTAGGGAGATTTCTGCCAGTTTTACAGAAGAGCCTTCATCCACCGAGGACTCAAGCAGGACTGCAGGTCCAACTGCAAAACACAAACTAGGATGATGCGTCTCCTGCCATAGATTTGAACCCCGCTGCTCGTTTTACCCCCCCCCCGTCTTTCAAACGCTATCTGTTATCTGTCTCCTCAGCGTTAGAGTTTGGCCTAAATCCTGTTTTGTTTTGTTTTGTTTTTTTCCTGCGCTCTCTCTTAATCTGTCTGTCAGTGCCTCAGCGGGCTGGCTTTCTTTTCTTGTTGACTTTTTGCCCTGTTGCCTGCCATGCCTCTCAGGATGGCCAGACCAGCTGCTAAATCACTCAAATCAGACTTGGTGAAAGGCGTCCTTGATCCCATGCATACCCCACCACATCCACATTTTCTAGAAAGTTTGACTGGCTTTATACTGTGCTTGATTTATTTTTAATCTGCATTTGCTGTTACATTTTCATAGGAAATTGCTGTTTTCCTGCCCTTTTTCCTGCCTTTGCCCTGCTTTTCTGTGTTCCCGATCTTATCCCTCAAGATGTGTGCGTGCACCTGATGAATTAGTTTGTTGCTCTCAAAATCATCAAGCACGTAGCCGCCTCTACTTGGCAGCTAGCCTTAGGTTGTTTTCCTTTGGTTGGATGCAGTGTTTTAAAGGCGAGCTGGGCTTTCTCTGTCTGGTAGAGCTGTGGCATTTGGAAGTGGATTTGATGGGGTTGGGATACTTATTTTTTTCTCCTTTTTGAAATAAAAATTGACACTTCTTTTACATTTTTCAAAGCAGAATTGTAATTAACTTCATGCCACCTAACTGGCTGTTTGTTTAGACTTGGAAAAAAGCCTAAAAGCTCTTGTCATCTCCTTAAACCAGCTTTTCAGACCTGCTGCATACCCATCACTCCTCACTTAATGAAGGAAATCGCTGACATTTCCTATTTCGACAGCTTAGGAAGCATCTAAATTTAAAATATCTTTACGCCGAGGTTTCGCTTAATAATTCAATACGTTTTGATTAACTCACTTTTGGGCTGGGCTGTGCCTCCCTGCAGCTAGCCAAGCTGACATGAAGGGTGGGTCACACCCGGTGTTTATTTCGCCTGCGCCACTTGGGGAGATGTTTGCTGGAGACTTGACTGAAAGGAGCTTAAGTGCTATAAGATGTGAGCAGTGGCTGTTAATGAGATTAGAGCAGCATTCAGGCCAGCGCAGAATGTGATTCAGAAAGCAACTCTGATATGGGTGTAACGGTGCATTTATCCATCCCGAACAGCTCGGTACAGGACACTCAGTCCAGTGTGTGACTCTTTTTAGTTCCATGCGCTCATATGAACCAAATACTCAGAGGCCTGTGAGCTTGTCACAGTCTTGTTACAGTAAAACTAATATGCAGGTTTAGAACAGAAACTCAAAACTGAGAGTTTTACCCAAGAGTGATGGTGTCAGTTGGTTTCAGCACACACACCGGTGTGGTTCTCCCAGCCTGTACAACACAAAAGAGCTATATCAACTATATTATCTTATTTGACAGCATCACCCGGGTGTATGTGTTACTGAGACAGACTGAGGGTGCTAAGTCCTTTTCCCTCGAGGTGTTCAGGCAGCAACTCGCTCAAACGGCAACAATGACAGTAGTAGAGAGTGTTTATCACAGCTGATATGATACAATAATCAGGTCTGAAGGCACGGCGTGTAAGCATCGTGTTCTCAACGCGTGCGAGCCACGATAAAAATGTTCCTACAGGTGCACATAGATTTAGAGCGACATTACAGTGCTGTTGACGTGAGCACGCTCAAACATTTGCAAACAGAGAGAGTCTTTTTCCATCTGCACTGAAAAACAAAACCGGGGTTCTGTTGAACTGTGACTCTGTGTACCGTTACAGCCCTAAACCCTGGTTATTAAACTCAACGTGCGAAGGAGCAGAACGCGCCCGAAACCTCCACAACCTCAACACGGCCAGCGGCAGGTGTCTACTCAACTTCCGAGCCTCTGCGAGAACGACAGCTGTTCGCCTCTTCGCTGCCTGTTTTCCATATTTTTGCGCTACAATTTTCAGCTGTTACTTCAGATATGACTCACCGTTTTGCATTCCAGGAAATGTGCGATTTCTGTATGGAGGTGTCCGGTCTTTGCCGCCACGTCCTTTCTTTTTGGCTCGTCACGCTTATCAGATTGCCAGAGGGTAATCATGTCGCACTTCTCCCTCAGTTATTATTCTCACAAGTGGACGCACAGGATCCCGTTCCCAGTTACCTGTGTGCTTGATGAGAAACATAACTGCTCCCAGCTACATTTCAGTTTATATACTGGTTGCAACACTGAAATTGCAAGGTGTTAATAATCTGCATATACTAATTCACGCATAAGCCTCAATTCCTCTTGCTACCCATGTAGGGAGTCACAGTATGTTGGATTTCTGGTAGTTTTCCCAAATATTCCCATAAAACAGGGTGATGGAGTAAAGTATTTTTGACTTTGAAGCCTAATATTGGCGGTACAAGCGCACTGTGACAATATGTTTGCTATGACAGTTGGTGCTCCCATACTTAATCTTGTAAACATTGATGAATAAGCCTGTCAGTGACTGTGCCATCTGAACAAGTGTAAGGCTGCTCTGTTCAATGCAGCTTGTACCGGCACGCAGCAGCAGCCCGCACCCTCCTCACTGTGGTTGCAAATGGAGGGTTGTTTTTTTTTTTGCTGATTGACAGTGCTCGCCCAGCGTACTCTTCGTTCTTAGTTTGTCAAAATGGCTCAAAAAAACAAAAAAACCATCTGAAAGCTTTTCACTCCTCACCTTCTCGTGTGTCACTCTCTTTTTTTTTTTTTTCCAGCCGAGGATGACGGGCTATGGGAGAACGGCCTTTCTTACGAATGTCGCACGCTGCTGTTCAAAGCCATCCACAACCTGCTGGAGCGCTGCCTAATGAATCGCAGCTTCGTCCGCATCGGCAAGTGGTTCGTCAAACCTTACGAGAAGGATGAGAAGCCCATCAACAAGAGGTACGTTGGCTCTGCTGAGTTGTCTCTTGTTTGTGGCAGTGCTCTGTGCTAAGGGGTATTCTCTTGCCTTTTTCCCCCTGTATGCTCTTATAACCATGTAATGTCTCTTGTTGTTAGTTTGTGATATGGTCTGGTGCAGCTCAGGCTGAGCGCTGACAGGCACAGGGTTCACAGTTTTTATGTGTAGCGTAGTGTGTAGGCTTTTGATCCCACACGTCCAGGGTGAGGGGTTTGCTCCCTGCCACAAGATCTGTATTCACACGTCAGCTTGGGAAGAGGTGTGGATCTCAATTTAGAGTCCAGTACAGTCGTTATTTTATCACATTTGCCTTTATCATTCTGGAGCACGGTGCGTGCTTAAGGTAGCATAAGTACAGTAACACATGTTTTATTTAAAGTGGTACTCTACAGGTATTCTTTCTCTCGAATGATTAAAGTGCAACAGCAGTTTTCTAATGGGGTACGAATGTGAAGCTCGTCTGCAAAGTGGTGCTTAATTATATGCAGAATGAGCTTTCTTTGAACCTGAAGCAGCTCAGCTTGCTTGCACATCATTACTGTTTGTGTACTCCACACTTCACGTGCAGGATGCTTGCCTGCAGGTTGTGTTTGCAGTTTTTGGTTTTTTTTTAGTGCAGAGCAATTGGGCACTGACAGCTGTACCCAAAGCAAGCAAGCAAGCAAGCAAGCAAACAAACAAAGGAGTGTAAATTCATCAGGCTCTATGTAAAATTATTGACGTGTCAAATCGATGTCTGGTCCTGGTCCCGACTCCGTGGATCAGCTCTGGACCACCCTGCATTGTGGGCCACATTACAGCTGTGATAGGAGAGTTTTTAAAAAGACTGAAAGAGGTGCTGTTGTGCCAGAGTGCCGGCACTCTCTGTCTCCTATCTCTCCCCGCGCTCTGAGTCTGTTTGTGTACAACTGAGACATCCTGCACCTCCTCTGTGCTATCTGCTGAGCTGGATTTCTTGCCCTTGGTGTCTGGGTTTATTGATAAGAGATGGAGACGCGGGCAGTGAGGAGAAAATGACCGTAGCAGTTTTCACCCTGCGCCTCCCAACAACTCTCTGTCTCTTCCTACCTCACACAGTCTCCACGCTTAAGAAACAGCTATTGTTTGAGAACTCCCAGGGATTTTTGGAAAGTTTTGGTTTTGCAGCAAATCATAATTGTTGTGTGAGGTGGGACAGATTTTACGCTTGCAGACAGCAGCCTCTACATTATGAAAAAGGGCTCCAGCATCATAGAGGCTGTGTGTTTTTTTTTTTTTTTTTTAATGCATCTGATAGCTCACAAACTACCAGCTGCATTTTGTTTGCGCGTGTGTCAGTGTGTTATTGTTTCTGGAGTTGTTTTCGTGGTGTTGCCAGATATCCCTGTCAGGTGACCACGGGGGCCGCGCCGTGACATAATCTTGTGTGTCCACAGACACGTGTGTCTGTGTGTTTGCAGGCCAGTTGGCTAGAAATGGCCAGAACTCCACTACCTGCTGTCAGCTTGCCTTTATCATCACCACAATGTGGGCTGGCTGATCAGAGTTGCCAGCTTTAGTGGAGACTCTTTCAGGGCCTTGCATCTGTGGACAATGACTCTCATCTCTCAGGACAAGTATGATAGATTTTCACTTAACTAACAGAATAATGGATGAAATAATACTGAAGAACAAGCCACTTCTGTTTTAAGCTATTTTCATGGCTTGTTTTTAGCTCCGTTGCCTCATTACCCAGTACACTGATCACTGAGGGCCCCAGTCAAGGGGAAAAAAAACCAAAACAATGGTCTTTTCCTCTGCTGTGGAATTCACAGGCCACCCTCTGTCTGTGTGTCTGCTTCTCTCTCTCCCCTCACCCTCTCTCTCCCCCGTTCCCTCCATCCCCCTCTGCTGTCAAGGAGCAGACTGGGCAGGTTATAAATAGTGGTGCAACCACCCTGAATCTTAGTTGTCGTCAAGGATGTTTGTCCTCTCCCTTTGGTGTGTTCCGCTGTGCTCCAGCCACGCTGGGATTTCGACAAACAAAGCACAACAAAACTGTGACGGAAATTTACCGGACCCCTTTTGTGTGTGTGGTTTTTTGATGTCGCCACTGCACCAGACCAGCTGCCCTGAAAGTGAAACATTTCCTAGCCGTTATTGATGTACGGCTCCGATGTTCGCAGTTATCAGATGGCTCAAGTTAACTTGGTTGTTGTCTCTTTGGGAAAAGTAATGCTACAGTGATCAGCCTCACGCTGCTTGCGTGTGAGCCTTCGGTGCGTCTGGTCACCGTGGCGATCCTCAGGTTTGTGCCGTCAGTATTGCCGTAGAGAACTTAGCGCACGCCCTGAGGGAGACTTCATCCTCATGGGTGGCATGACGGTACCTTTTATGTCAGCGCTCGGATGTTACATCGTTCTCGGTGACCTGCTGATTCCATGTGGAATGGGATTGGAGAGTTCCAGGGAATTCCTGCACTTATTGTCCAGTGAGAAGTCTGCCTTACTGTGCGTTGTTTCACGGCGCCATTCTCAAATACTTCTCTTTCCTTCCTAAACACAGAAACACGTACTGCACTGATTAGTTAACTGTGTTTGCCAGCACCTCTACTCATCTGTCTCCTCTCCTCTAAGCACCTCGTTCACCTTTGATCGACATGCAGGTCAGGCTCTAGTTCAGGGTCTTGTTCTTCTTAAGTGGATTTCTAGCAAAGAAAATCAAAAATGGGGCTTTCCTCAAGAAGTTGTTTTCTTTAGAGCATAATCTCTAGCAAGACAAACCTCTAAAATGGGGAAAGCCCATTTTGTTTACTCAGGAGTGTATGCTGTTGTTGTTTTCAGCAGGACGTGAGATATTCATCGTCACATCTCTGAAGATATTGCGATGCGTCCAAAGAATTTAGGCCTAGGTGGTTATCAAGGTGCTTATGGAAAGTTCCAACATGCTGGCTGAGGAGAGAGTATGCCCCGAAGAGTGTTAGCACATCAAGCTAATGTCCAGCTAGAGACATTTATTGTGTTTTCACTAATGAATGTCTGTCATTTTGTCACCAGCAGGTCAGGAAACGTGGGGAAAAACATACATAACACAAACTGTCCAGAATCCAAATATTCACTTTACAGATGTTTTGTTTACAGATCTTAACGTCTGAGGAGCTGAAACTGGCAAATTTGTTTGACAAATTTCTAACATGACCAATTGATTATGGATTATGTGACCGATCAGCAGACAGATTATCCCAAAAACATCCTCCAAATAGCTACGTCCTCTGTGTGAGCGCGAGGACTTGCTGATTTTTGTTGTCTTAGAGTGGACTGTTAATTGACAAATAAAAACATTTGATGACATCCAGATGATTAAGATTTTTCAATAATAAGCTAGTTGCAGCCGTCATAGTTAGCTCCGTAGTTGCAGATGAATCCCGAGTCGATCCACTAACAGATTAATCCGTACATGAATGCACCATTGCATTCAGCATCAGTTCAATCTTTTGACTTTACAAAGCTCAAAACAGCAATGGATGTTTTTTTGCGTGTGCTGCTTCAAACAGATCTGCTTATGGGAATCGCTGGCTGCCCCTCTCGATCGCCAGATCTGCAGCATCGAAAGTCTCCAGTTGGTGGAGGCTGTGGCCAGCTGACAGTGTTCATAACCTCAACCCCCAGACCTCAGCCTGTGTTGAAATGCTTACGTCATCGCTCCCCCTCTCTTTCTCTCCCTTCCTCTCTCTCTCCCCCCCCCTCCTCCGTGCACGTTTAGCTTGACGTGTGTGGTAAGCAGTAAGCAGCAAGCTGAATTTTCAGATTCTTTGATAACAATAGGCTCTAATAGTGCCTCCAGTTGCTTCGGTTCTCGGCTTTTCATATGAAGACACACAGAAGAATTAGGGATGTATTCTGTGTGTCTGCAGGGAGAAAGAAATCTGTCAAGATTAATGTTAAAATGAAATATTGAAAGCAATCAAACTGTCTTTTGATATTATCCTTGAATAAATCAGTGCAAGTGGATTGGTGGGAGCCTTTTGTTTTTACCCTGAGCGGCACATGCAGCAGTACGTGTTGATACAGCTGACAGTAATTCCCTTTGTCTGGAGTACAGGCGGCTCCAAGTTGTGCAGCCTGGTTGTTTCTGTGAACCTTCTGCTGCTAGGTAGACTGGCTTCAGGAAACAGAGAGAGCGGGAGAGAACACGAGGGAGGGAGGGAGGGTGGGAGGGAGCGAGCAAGGGAGAGCTCCTCTTGGTTGTCATGGCAGCAGGGAAATGCACCATGGGATCGTGTGTTTCCAAGGTGAAGCGGGATGCTCGTGCTCTATTGGTCAGCTTAAGGCAGACTAACTCGTTGACTTGCTCCTAATTGGCTGCATTACTGATATTCAGAGCAACATTAAATCCAGCCTGCTTTGATGTTTCAATTTGATCGGGACAAAAGGGATATCGTCTCTTTTTATCTGCTTGGTATGCGCTGCCTAGTAAAAGCAGCATTTACAACATCTACAGTGTACTCCAACTGCGCCGCAATCAGGAGAGAGTTGGATTACGACGCCGCTGTGTTTAAATATGTGTAGGCTGTTGTGCATTTTGTTGCTGTTGTCTGACTGGAAGCATCATGATCAAATCAAGCTGTTACGAAATGGGGCCAGTGTGCATCAGCTCATAGTACGAGAGCGAATCATAATGAATGAATGCAAAACATAGTTGCACAAATCCGCCTGCACAAACACACACGCGGCTGGTCTGCGCCTCTGTTATGTGGCGGAGCGCAATCCTTCCTCTGTTGTTGCAGCCCGACGTTTGGGAGGTGAATGTGTGAGTCCTGGTGCGCTGTGGCAGGCGGAAGCAGAGAGCAGCACTCTGTTAAGTAGGACAGTGCAGGATAAAGGGCCACTGCCTCCAGTCTGGGGCTAAAGCGCTAAATTTATCCCCTCCCTGCTCCCAGCACAACACAAACGCACAGGGAGACAGGCACACAAACATGCTCGTCAACAATCGGCATGCAAGGCGGTCCGCACCGAGGGCAGCGGAGGAGTTGGCGCACGGGCTTTTCATTAGAATTATTGGTGTAAGCCACAGGAAACGCAGCCAGGCAAAACTGCATATATAGCATGTAGCCGCGCATACGGACTAATAGCGCTGATGTAGATAGACACGGCAACTCAGCACCTCTCCTAAGTGCCCCGCCCCCAACACTCGACCCCCCCCCCACCCCCACCCCCACCCCCTGGGCTTCCCTATACTTCATCAGTCTCTCTAGCAACAGGAACTCCAGGGAGACTGTGGCTGTGGGACCATGTGACCCGGCGCTCTGGATATATCATGTTGCTGGAGAGATCCTGTCCAGAAGATAAATATGGCTCTTAAAGGAAAATACCAGTGTTTTTCATTGGTATGGGCCATTTCCTTAATTGCTCCACAATTATATATTATTAATAGTCCATTTCCTATTGCATGTCTTTAGCCTTACAATTCAAAGCAAAGTCTTTTGCATCGTTGACCTTACAAAGACCCTACAATTTGTGGCAATCTGCTAATATATCTGTTTTAACTATATCCCCGCATTTAAACTGTCAGCCTCAGGGCACATTATTTATGCTGCCTACACCGGTTGGAATAATATTTATTTGTGAAGTTATGATAGAAGTAAGTTAACCTTTTTTTTTTTATTTGAAAGAACTTAACATCTCAGCTGACGTAGATGGATGCATGCTTTCCATTGTGGTGAACGTTGTTTATATCGTTACCAAGGGAACGGGAGCTCTGACTTCCAGAAGCCAGGATGACTTTGATTAACACACCCCTGGCATCACGTGCACCTGTAAAGCAGTGTGACAACAAAAGAGCATCAGAAAGCTCAGAGCGCCTTGTTTTGAGATTTTCCTTTTACTCCTCACCAGCCTGCCTCGTTTCTTTTAGAACAGCTCGAGACCCTGAGAACAAAGCACTTATCTCTCATTTCTAAAGATAACAGACAACCTTGTCTTTTTATGTGCTTTGGCACTGAGAAGGCCTGTGTTTGTGTCGTGGAGGGGAATCCTGTGTCCTGACATCTCCCCCTGCTCCCTCTCTACTCCCCATGTCTTCTCACTCTCCTGCCTCCTCAGCCGCTCGACACCGCATTCCTCCCATTCCTCCCATTCCCCCATGTGACCAGAGGCTACGGTTCGCTTGGGGCCAAGCAAAGGTCTGAACAAGTCGTCATAGATAATCCGTCAGGCGTCACCCCCCCCCCCCTTTTTTTCTAAGTAACAGTGATTCCTATGCTACGTCTTTAATCCAGAGGTTCAGACATATGGCCATGTTTAAAGCTAATCCCTTATATGGTGTTAGTCCTTTCACCTCATAGCTGTACACTATAAGGTAGATGTATAGTAGCCCTTCTTGCCAAAAATGTTAAGATTTACAGGAACCTCACCAAAGGTCACGGCAAACTCCAGAGAAACTATGCAGCGAAGTTACTCCAAACAGATCTGTGCTCGTAGTGGCAGCAGAGATTTCAGTTTAAAGTCGCTGCAAAGACTAACGAGAGTGAGGTTCTGATTAGACGTTTTTAAAGCAGCATCAAGCAAACGCACAGTGGGATGCACAGACTGTAAAGAACAGCTCGTTTCACTATCAAGAGAACTTCACCCCGTTTTAATCTGAAACTCTTTTCTTCCTGATTAGTCGCCTTTCTTGTACTGACGCCAACTCACAGCTGATTTCCTCAGAAAAAGCTTCCATAGCCTTAATCACTGGAGCTAATGTTGTCAGCTAATACTGCTGAAAAGTAGAATGCAATATACTGTCTGTCTAGATGGCCCTTTAATTTGGCAAAAAAAAAAAATAAAATAAATCTGATTACTTGGAGAATGAAAATGAAGTGCATCTAATTCTTGGTACTCTGTGTGATCTAGTTATCGCTTCAGTCCAGGGTTACACGCACCACGAGCTGCTAACCCGATACTGACGTCTAGTCTGAAACCACACAGTTAAACAAAGCCCACGAGCTCGGCCTTTTCCGTGTAGAACGAGTCACTGCAGGTGGCCAGAAATTGAAACCACAGTCACTGCAGTTTAACACGATTTGCAGGAAGCGTTTCAGCTAATTTGAACGGGGAAAAAAAAGGGCCAAAGCGGGCCCTGCCTTTGTGGGTTAACTGCAGAAGCCCAGCTTTAATCCAGGATGAGGCTGACTAATTGGCCATGGCTCTGGGTGATGAACCTTTTTATTATTACAACTGCACAACTTATATTACTAAGGGCACGATGACCTAATGACTCAGCGTGAGCACGGCTTAAAACAGGCTTAAATTTCCACCCTTTTTTTTACAAACTAGCATAACCGTAGCCCTTCACCGACAGGCTCATGGGACGCCACGTGCAGTTAGAGGCCGGGATTGTTTGCAAGTATATAATGTTCTTCATACGGCGTCTGTAGTTTGACAGCTAGAAGCTACACACTACAGCGATACGCTGCGCACCGTTTGCACAGAGAGGAACAGATGTCGCATCTCGATGCAGTTGCAAAGTGATTATGTGAGCATGCTAATGAGCACAATTGCTGAAAATATTATATTTTTTTTGTTCAGAAAAGCAAAGGTATCTGGCTCAGATTGAGACACTTTTTAGCTGACAGCAGGTGTATTAGAGGAACCCCGAGGGGGGGGGGGGTTCGTGTGTCTGCCTGAATCCGAGTGTGATATAACTAAACAGGGAGGGAGCTGGAACCAGACTTGTCGTCAGGGTTATGTCAGTATTATCTTTAGTCTGCTCCAGCCGTATCTGTGCGTGGCTATGATAGACTTGCAGAGGATCGGCTTTCTCCTCTTTTTGCGGACTTGTCGTTCTATCTCTCTCCATTTCTCTCTCTCCTCCAAGTTTAATCTGACATATATAAAGAGGCTCACCCCCCTCTCTCCATTTGTGGCAGAGGGAAATCAATTCAAAGTAATAGAGCTCTGAGTGTGTGTAAGTGAACGCGCCAGCCTGAAGAGTTTCGGTTTAGTGTTTTCTCTAGCACCTACTCTCCTGTGTGAACTGTGTGCTAAAGCCGGCGCTGCAGCGTCTCTCAGGGCTCTGTGTGTTTGTGTGCTCGTGTTACTTTGGCAGCAGACAGTGCTGTTGTTTCCCAGTGGTCAGGTGGCTAGACAGTAGGGAGGATTATATCAGCCTGGAAATGTGTCCTCTAATTTAATGCTGTTTACCACCGACATTCTTTTATCTATCTCTACTCCCTTATTTGTTTTATCTGTCAGTCTTGAACACGTCGCCGCCTCATTATTTTATGCACTATTCTTATGGATTGCAGCATTTTTCAAACGTTTGAAGGAATAGATTACCCCATTTCTATTTCTTATTTCTTATTTCATCATTTTAATTCTACTTAATTCCTTTTTTTGTGCTGTTTACTCAAAAACAACTTTAATCTGTTCGCACTTGTCAAGACATGTAAATAATAATATGATTGTAAGCCAGGAAAAATGGGCTCCTTGCTTTAATAACTAACCGTGGTTTCCTGGAAAGTGCCACATCTCCGTCCATAGTCGGAACAGCTCGTGTCCATGTGACGGCTGATTTTTGTTATTGCACGCTTCATATCCACAAACATTGTTTAATAATGTTCCAGAAGCAGCGCCCGTGCCAGCGCGCCGTGTCACCGCAGCAGCACATGACCAGTCAAAACATGTTTACACGGCCCAGATCGTAACAACAAGCTGCTGCAAATGGCAGCTCTCCATGTACACGACAGACCAGGGGTGACTGCTGTATCCAGTAACAGCCAGAGATGGAGGGGTGACTCTTCCCAGCCGTGGGCACACCTGCTGCTGCTGCTGCTGCTTCTGTTATTGTTGTTATTGTGTTGAGGAAGTGTACATCAGCTAAACGGAAGCTCAGATCTTAGAGCGTGGCCGGCCAAGCCCAGCAAACATCTGTGGAATGTCACAGCGCTGCAGCCTCCTTCCCTTTTCTACCGTTTCTATCCTCACATCTTCCTGTCCTTCCCAGCTCCAGGCTCTGCCGCCTCCATTGGACTTTTCATTCCCCTTAAATCACATTTCATGTTGTCTTTGCAGCGCTGTGTGTGTAAAGCGCATTCATCTGACACCTGAAGAGAAAAGCGCGGGGCTCCTGAGCAGGAGAGTGTTCAGTAGCTAATGGTCAGAGAGGCCTGTCGTCTTTACAGTTGTGACACAATCATTTTTAAATGTTCGCAACAAGATAAAACAGACTGATCAAAAGAGCAGTAATAAAATGCTGCAACATGTTATTATGTCTGTAAAATACTGATTAGCTAAAGCCCCCCAGAGGCTTGTAAAAACAATTCACCTTGAAGCAAACAAAAGAGGACAACCCCCCCCCCCCCCCCCAAAAAAAAAAAAGCCGCCGAGCTGCCGCACACTTGTGTTGGGTAACAAAAGCAGCACATTTTAGAACGGTGCGGCAAAATTGACAGCACCAGGAATATAAAAGTCAATGAAAACGCCACTAATGCGTGGACATTTGGCAGGAACATCATAATCCTGTGACAGAAAAATAACGGTGGACGTTCATTTCTAGCAGTAAATGAATGAAGTGGGATGCTCTGTCCCTGCAGGTTTGCATGGGCAACCGCTTCTGCTGCCATTCGCTGGAACAGCAAGCCACAAATTAATCTGCTGGCAAGCCTCGGTGCAGATAACTCTCAGAAGATAATGAGATGGTGTTGCTCGCACGGCCATTGTTTTATTCCGAAACGGCAGTCTGCTTTCTTTCCACCATTGCTGTTGTCCAGCATTATTGTCAGATTGACAGAAAGGAAGACGTTCTCGGTAGATAAGAGCAAAAGTCTGACTCACTGTAGCTTCTTTTAAAGTGGATCAGCCTGCTTAACAAAGGACATTGGCTTATTTGTGTCAGTTGATTAGTAAAATCAGTCAAATCAATCAAGCAACTATTCTGATAATTTATTATTCGTTTCATTTCACCTCTGAAGCTAAAATGCCAAACATTCACGGGCTCCTGCTCCTATATCATGAAGATTTCCTGCCTTTCTCTGTTTCACGTCACTGTAGAGCGGGGGATGAAAGCGTTGGTCAGACAAAACAAACACAGCTCGAGCTGTCTTTCACTTACCTTTGACATTTTGTGCATTAACTCATTAATCAAGAACATAATCAGCTGTTAGTGGTTTATGAAAATGATCCTTAGCTGTAGCCCCAGAGAGTCGAGGAAGAAGGGGCGTGTGGTGTTTGGTGAAATTTGGGGATTTCTGATTAAACGCTGATTGAATGTTCTGTCGGCTGGTGCAGGTGGAGAGAATAAGCTCTCAGTTAAAGTGAAATGTCAAAAGGCCTGTTCTCTGTACCGCTGAGAAACATGCTGTACCTTTTTTGTGAAAGAAAACTTGGTAATGGCGAAATGTCTGGTGTGTGTGTGTGTGTGTGTGTGTTACACAGCAGACCATCCATGTGATACTGATGGAGGCTGTCAGTCCCACTCGGCTCGCTCCCTCCCTCCACCCGCCGCCGCACAGGTCGCCGCTGGCCTTTGGCACCTTATTTCCATGGTGTGCCAGCTGAAGGCAAATGTGCCCACCCGCCCTCTTTTGTATGTGGCCCCGTTTCAAATCCTCACTGGACTATCTTATTGTCTCCTTACCGAGCCAAAGGCCACCGGCCATTTGCATCTGAGAGGTGGAGCAGGGAGTGCCGCTGTGGACAATCACGGTTGCGTGTGAGCAAATGTGCGCTTGTGTGCGGCAGCGAGAAGAGGAAAGGGATAGCGGATCAGAGAGCAGCCCAGTCTATTTGCCAGTTAATAGATGAAGAGCAGAGGAGAGGGGAGTGGGAGGAAAGGTGGAGACAGAGAGAGAAAAGATGATTAAAAGATCTCGTGGCTTTTTGTCAGGCTACAACGACAGCGCTGCCTCCTTCATCTCTCCTCTCAACATGACCGAGAGAGAGGGATGGAGATAAAAGTGAAATCCCACACACCTAGTTAATGAACATGATATTCTGACAAGTATCTCGTTGTTTTGAAGGCTGTTAAACTAAAGTATTTTGGGTACACTGCAGCCTGCTGGGCCTCGTATTTCCTCTCCGCTGTTAAAACGATGCATTTAATTCCTCTAATAATAGAGCAAACAAACGAGATGAGAAATATTTAGTGGTTTAAAGAGGGATTTCTGTGTCCATTAGCTCATGCACAGTGTGCTGCTGACAGGTGGTGTTTAATCACACACATGCACAGTTTTCTGTGGCACTCAATGCTGGCCTTGTGTTTCGGCCTGTTTTTAATGCGAGCGGTATCTCGCTGAAGGGGAGGTGACATTCTAAAATCCCAGAGAACCGGAGTCTTGAGGCAGGTTCGACATACTTGAGCAGACACAATGTGTTATGGAGGCGGGCCCCCGAGGGCTCCCTCTGGGGGCTCCCGGGGACCGTCAGGCAGGGTAAGAAATTGTTTTTTTAAATGAAATCGCAATTTTATCATGATTTCATTTTTAATTTGAAGCCCTGCACTGTGTTTCTTTGAGCGGGTTGACCAGACGAGGCATAACATGTTAAGCACAGAGCTTAAGAGGTGGTGCCTGCTGGATTTTGGTACCTGCAGAGGGAGCAAGGCATGCTGGATCAGAGGGGCGACAAGCCGCTGAAGGCATTTTTTGAAAACTCTGCAGCCTCAAAAGTGGCAGTTGTATGACACACATCCCGCCCCTTCTCCCCCCGAGCCAATCGTCTACCTCAGAACAGACAAACTGGGAAGCCCCACTTAGCCAGTCGTGTTGTTGAGCTAACCCAAGCCAACAGTTGAGATATCTTAGAGTTTTAACCAATTAGATGGCAGAAAGAGTGGGTGGACACAGACGTTGATTAAGTAATACTCGGCCCACTCCTCAGAGTTAAGCTGACTCAGTATAACAGCGGAGTTATGTCTGATATCAGCCAAATGCTCTGGTCAGACATGCTTACGGCGTGATGTCTTTTCTATGTAATAAGTGAGTTTGCTATGAAATGATGACTATAAACAAAAGTGTAATGTTAATGTGTGTTGATAATTGATCAGTAGTAGTACTAGTAATAAAGAAAACATGTTAAATAAGTGTTTCGGCTGCCTACGCTTGACCTGCTCACGTAATCTCGGTGGCCACACGCGCACACACATTTTCGCACCATGCTTAGCAGCTGTTGTTTGCAGGTGTATGTGTAGCCCAAGGTGCGTGTGTGTGTGCGCGCGCGCGCATGTGTGTGTGTGTCTGTGTAAAATGTTCGCGCAGGAATCGAATTTGGCACCGGGTGCTCGGTGTTTGTGTTAGTCAGACGTGTGGACCGGACACCGTTACTGGTTTGTACTGTTTTGGGCGCTTACTTGGCCAAGTGCTAACCGAGCACCTGTTGATATTTGAGCCACCCCCTGTGTCGGCAGTCACCCCGCCACTTGGTGGTCTGAATGTTCACTTAAATCAGCGGTGTATAAAAATAACATTAAGTGGGGCTCGTGCACAGGGTTGCTTCCACTTTCCTCCTGTGAAAAAGTAAAAATACCCGCAAACCATCGTCTTATCAGTAGTGGAGTGTAATGTGATCATTTAGCTTGTGACCGTTTTAATGCCAACAGCTGGCATGTGTGATAATCTTCTTAACCTGTCAGCTGACACCAGCAGAGCAATCTGTACAATCGCGCTTTTAAAGAATTGATTTGAATCTGCTGCGATGCTCTGTGTGCGAGAGTTGGGTTGTACTTCTGTCTGTTGAGCCACAGATGGCAGCCCTCTACCTCCAGCTCACAAATGCCCTGCAAAGCACACAAGTGTGTGAATGCGTAGTGTCAAGGTTTTGTTTGTGTGTGAGAGGAGAGCGAGAGACTGCGGTTCCATCCACGCATGGTCAGCCCTTCCTAGCCTGTCGCTATCCAACTTATGCTAACAAGGAGGACTCGTGCCTGGCTCCCAGTCTAACTCCCCATCCTCTCTTTCTCCTTGCTGTTCCTCTCACATCCTCCAGGTGGTTGGCTGACATGCTGTGCCCCCAGGACAGGGGGGCACACACACACACACACACACACACACACACACACCTCCTAGGTGCACGCAGCAGTCAAAGGAGTCTAGTGTAACTACTTCAGCTGTTGTGTCACACCCCCTAAACAAAGGCGCTCAGTGTTGCCTGTTTGTATGTAAACAGAAAGCATCTCATGCATAAATGCACACCCTCGTTCCTTAAAGGGTGGTCTTTTCTGTTAAGTGAGTGACATAAGGTTCAAGTTTCAAATAACGATAAAGTGAACCTCTTTCTTTGTTTTTCGAAATGGGAACTAATTAAAGTTATATGTCTTTTCCAGACCTGTGTGGGATTTTTGAGGGGGAAATTCATAAATTGCCAGTATGGCAGCTGATAACGAGAGTTTTTGAGCTGGAAAGAGCAACACATATATCTTTCAGTATAAACAGAATTTAATATGTGTTTGACAGGGCAACTTGAGCTAATATTGTGATGCTTCGGTCTTTGCACTATGTTGGTATTGATCTTTGTGGCTCTGATACGATGCGTTTGAATGGTTGGATTGTTCTGTAAATTGTCTTTTGAAATGTGAAAAGTGAGCCGCTGAAAGCAAGACACCTGAAGACAGTTTGACTCTGCTCCACTTCGCAGATGAATTCAGATTTTTTTTTTTTTTCCATAATGGTTTTAAGAGTTGTCGTTCATTTTTACTTGAAGCAGCAGTTATCTCATATCTCATATTTGCATTCCAGCTCCTTGCTGAATGGTGTTGCACTGCGATCAGGTTCGGCTTCTCTGCTGGACGAGGCTGCAGTATTTTCCAGCAGATTTGCTGAAATGTTGTTTCATGCAACGTGAACGTCGCCCAAATGCAGCCTAAATCAAACCAGGGCGCTGCCTTTCAAAGCTGCAGTCTTTCTAAGGTGAAGTTCCCTTTTTGTATCTCATTCATGTGCAGTTCAGTGAGGAGACTGCGCGTGGAAACATCAAGAGCAGTGAAGGAACACCGCTTTGAATGAGGGCTGTTAGCAGGGCTGTTTTCTGTCAGACTGCAGAGGCCTTACATTCGCCTTAGACAAGCTTAGAGGGAATTCTTTTACAGGCTGGAAACTGTGGAGTTTGTCCACCATGATTTACACCGGAGTCTTGTGATAAAAGGTGCCGCATAGCCAGTGTACAAACACGAGAATGTCTCCAGTGACCAGTAGCTGAGTAGGAATGTAAGTGTTCTATTGTGACAGACCCTGAACTGAGCCTTCACAGCAGCAGCGGTCCAGCGCCTGGATACATGTTGTGGCGGCACTGCTGACTTTCTCCTGCTTTGAATCACTTTCGTTGGCCTCCTTGCTTCCAGCTGCGGAATATAGATATCATACATCCACTGCCACTCACTAACGAGCGCCACCTCGTTTTTTTCCAGAAAATAAAATGAGTGTAAGATGAATGTCAAGCTCTGGGGGGGCTTAGGGCATCTCTTCGCTACGTAGGTGGTATTATCATCTTGAAGAGCTCTCTGTCTCTCCCTCCCTCTCTCTCTCTCCATCTCTCTATCTGCCTCGCTCTCCCTCTCCGCTCCTTCTCTTTAATCCTCTGCAGAGTAGGTGTGCCAGAGAGACACCGAGCGAAGACTGATATTTGCTTAACCAAATCCTTGGAGGAGGCAGCCCTCTTTGATCCACTTCCAAAATCACAGCGTCGTCTTTCATTTGGTCATCCGCCACTTGCACTGCCTCTCTCGTGTGATTTTTATTTTGTGTGTGTGTGTGTGTGTGTGTGTGTGCGTGCAGGCGTGTCTTTTGGACTAGAGCGGGCTGAAAGAGAGAGGAAAGCCCACAGACAATGGCCCGCGTTCTGCTCTGCCCCTCTCTCCAGCCGTCTGCCTCGTCCTTTTTTCCGTTTCTTCTTCAGCTCGTCACTTTTGTTGTGTCGCTGTTGAGGTCAGACTGGCACAGGCAGGCGTCGTTGTGAGCAGAGGAGCGTGTGTGTCTGTGTGAGTGTGTGTGTGTGTGTGTGTGTGTGTGAGAGGGAGAGAGAGGGGGAGAGAAAGAGATAGAAGGTACTGTTAGAGATGAGCATATTGGCTGGAAAGCCAGGGTTAGTCAGGGCTTTCCCCTTTGTTTTACACACAGCGCTATCCACACTGGATGCACAGAGGCACCGTACCACCTGTGAACACAGCTGTGTTGATTTACTTGCATCCTGACCTCTATTTGAGGCGTTTAAGTCTCTAAACTCTTACTCACCACCCATATGTGTCGTTAATTTGTCGGATTACACACTTTGCTATTGTCTGTAGAAACACAAGGATATAGACAGGTCCAGCCTTCAGAACAACATGATACCTGCTCAGAGGGCATCTGTGTATCACCAGGGGGTGTGCGGATCAGCACCGTCGTGTGTTGCTCTTTTATTAAACTATCTCTGGCTAATCTTTCCTATCAGTGGTCTCCATCACGTTGAAGCAGAACATGAGTGAGAGTGGAGACTCCATTGTGGACTCCACAGACTTTTCTAATCATATTTTCTCTCTCTGCCTTTCCTTCTTTTTCTTTCTTTGTGCACAGAAACATGAACTAGACTTTCTGATCTGCCCCCTTTCCCCCGCTGCAGTCACTTCTCCACCTTGCTCCTATTCATCGCTGCTTCTTTTCAGAGGTGCATATTAGAGTAGTCTGATCCCAAACGGCTCATCTCTCTTTGTTTCTTTCTCTTCCTGGCAGTGAGCACCTATCCTGCGCCTTCACCTTCTTCTTGCACGGTGAGAGCAACGTATGCACCAGTGTGGAGATCAACCAGCACCAGCCTGTCTACCATCTGACGGAGGAGCACCTCACTCTGGCTCAGCAGGCATCCAGCCCCTTCCAAGGTGGGTCTGCCGTCCCAGACACATCGCAGTTTTGCGAACGGCTCCAAATTCACTGGGAGAAGTTCAAAGGCACAATTACAGCAAAAAATAATTAAAGCAAACATGTTGCATCCTTCGTGAATTATGCAGCCCCCTCTGGGCCAGTTAGAAACAAATAACCTCGTCTTGATATGTAATTAGTTTGCCCTGGGACGTAGTTTTAAAATGGCTGGCGCTGGCACACATCATATGTTTCCTAAAAATCTGCTGTAGCTCAGACGCTTCATAAACAAATGAACAATGTTGTTTGGTAACATCTCGCTTTGATTCGGCCCGAGTGGAGCGCCACAAGTTACGGTGGGACGCATCATTACCCAGAAGTTTTGATCAGTGGCGTCTGAAATATTGCACACAACAGATGAACAAACACAGAAATGCCACGGCTACATTTTTCTTTTTCCTTTCTTCTGAGCGCTCTGAGTGTCCATGAACAAAAGGCTGTAATCAGCTGATAGAACCCAGCAGATGCCCCCTGACATTCTGTTTGCGCACACGGCCGTGCGCTCCAGCAGCCGCACCAGAAGGATCCGTCACCTATTGGTAGTTTTAATTCAAAAGCGTGTCAGAGGGTCATGACCCAGAGTTTGTGGATTGGAAACTGGTTTGCATGTTTGAACTAAAGCATTTGTTTTTTTTATTAAAACTAAAAACACTCTGCTGTTCATCTTATGACTTTCCCTAGCTACACGTTTAGTGTTCAATAAGAATGAGAACAATACGAATAATACCAATGTTGACACTGATTATGTTTCCAAAATTGTTACAGTTTCCTTCTAATGGGCCTGCATGCAAGTTCTGGTTTGAATCAAAAGTGGTTACATTTCCTCTGTCAAGGGTAAACAAGCAAACAAACAAACAAAAAACAATAATCAACAAAGGGGCCAGTGGAAGGAGTCAAGGCCACATTTGATCCCATTCATGAAAGAATAGCCAAAGACACAACAAGCTCAATCCCAGCTGCTGGACACAATGAAGCTACTTTTTCCGGAAGCCAAGAAAATAAAAAAAAAAAAGTAAATATTATGATAAACAACTTTACTGCGTGTTTCTCCGAGAAACAGCACCTGCTAAAGCGTGGTGCTGCGCTGCTTTTCTGGCGATTCCCGTTTAACTACAAGTAAATTGTGGCCGTTGAGCCGAGCACCCAGCCTGTTGCCTCGGGGAGTTCAGGTGGAGTATGAGAGTAAATAAAGCAATTATGCTTTCAAAAGCATCTAAAATGATATTTTCTCTTAAACTTGAACTGCTCAGCGTGAGCGTAAGAGTGTCATTTTGTAAAGAAAATATATCAGTAAGCGGTGTGTGTGTGCGCGATGTGTCGTCTACTGTTGCCAAGATAATGCATATACACTCTGCTGTCAGGCTGTCTTTCATCAGATTGGCCCGCAGCCAGATGAAGAAGAAAAGCCTCTGTAGTCACTTTAAATTACAGCGTAGTGCCGTTACAGAAATGTGCGGCCCTAATGATATTCCATCATTGGCTCTAAATTCATTACCCCACCCTGAGCCAAACACCATGTAATCCCAAAACCATTGTTTGCCCACATTTCCGCTCACACATAGAAATGCTAATATAACGCCTATGATGTATACAGTCAGACTTATTATGTGGAGGGAAGGAAATAGTTGGCTTTCTGAACAACAGCGTGACAATAAAATCATTTCACACGCGTATCACACACTTATCCTGTTAGCATTTGCATCCAAATTAAGATGTGAATATGTGCATTTAGCATTATTTAGCTTTACGCCCTCTGATCCTGTGCTTCCCGTAACAAACAAGTTCAATCAGAGCCCGTCTGGAGTCGCACGGCGGTTTTTAATGTCAAATACTTCAAGTGTGTTTCTTTTCCTGACTCTGCTTCTGCAAAAACTCTTCAGTTGAGTGACACATGAGCCCGGAGGAGAGCTTTTCCTCTCGTACCTTCTCATCTATAGTTAGATAGATGTGATTCAGCCGTCCCTTCTCCAAACGCCCCCTCCAGAGTAATAACAGTGATCACTTCCTCCATTCACCACAGTAATTCCTGTATGGCCGACCCCTTTACTGCCTCTCGAGCTCTCCTGAAGGGAGGTGATAATGTCCCGTCTAGTTAAAGACGAGTGGATAAAAATAAAATGATTATTGGAACTTGCTGTCCGTATTCCTGTAGGGATTTCGATGGCTTTTGGTGGTCGTTCAGGATGATCGTATTGCTCCCTGTTCGCCAGCTAGAAGGTGCTTACTTATGACTCATTTTATTGGTCAGTGAATGCCAGCTTTGTCCAATTATCATGCTTTTTTATTTTCCCAGGTCAGGTTCACTTAAACCTGTCTGCGCACACACACACCTTCTCCGCTCACACTTTACCCAAATGAAGCAGACATGCGTCTCTGGAGTGTGTATTTTTTTTTACAATCAGCACAGTGTGTGTGTGTGTGTGTGTGTGTGTGTGTGTGTGTGTGTGTGTATTCAGTGTTACATGAGTACGGGGCGTCCATGCACAGGTGTGTGTTTTCACCGCCGCAGTGCATCTCCTCCTGGCTAACCAAGCATAGCGTCGAGGAAGGGCTGACTTCCATCCCCCTCATCCATCCACTCCCACTCCCCCCTCTCTCCCCTCACCTCTGCCAAGCTTGGTTTACTGTGCGGCAGAGCGCTCCGGCAGGCAGACCTCTCCAGGATGTGACCTCATAAAAGGGCGCAGAGTGAATGTAATGAACTCTCAGCCCATTACACTGATCTGAGCACATTTGACATGTCTTCAGGGAGCCAGAGATAGACTCACAGTAGAGAGAGAGGGGGAGAGACAGGCAGAAGGGAGGAAGCGGAGGGTGCGGTGGGGTGGTGATGGCGGGGAAAAACGGTAAACCATTTCCATAATTGTACTGAATTTGATCTCTCTTCCACAACTGGCCTCAGGTCTTAGGTGTATGTGTGCAGCAAGTAACAGAGAACCGAAAGGGAACAGGAGTGGGGCTGAATTTAATTAAGGTTAATACGATGGACCATAGCTGGATGTTGTTGGGTACGGCAACATAAATAACCTTCTGTTCGCCCCTCAGTGGGGGGCGTTTTTGCTGAGGTGGTATGTTTTTTATCGGCTGTGGTGAGCGCTCTTCTAAAGGGCTTCCAGGATCCATTGTGTCCGGACAACATGCTTCATGCTTTAGCCCTGAAAATGTTTCAGGATTGAAGTGTGTTTGAATGGCGCCTGGGTTCAGATGACAGGCTGGAGAATATTATCTCTCTAAGTACCAAACTTTGCTTCGGCAGTGCTCTTACCCCACCACCTTATCTCCCAGCACCACCTGCCAGTCACTGCCTTAAAATATCCACGAATGTTGGATCTGTGTCTTAGATTTAAGTCCTTTCCAAATTTCACCAAGGAGCTGTTTACCATTAGACACTCTGTCAGAAATACAACAGAACAGCAGCTGGTGGATCCATTTACATCACAACCAAACAAACTCATCTTGTTCTAATAAATAAGCAAGTCAGTAATAATTACAAACACAGTCGGCTCTCATGCTGCTGAAGTTGGTTACCGCTCCTTCTCGTTCCATTACTCCTTTGCAAAAATGAGTTAACTGTTATCAATGATGATAAAATAGCAGTGGATTGGTCTCCTGTTCTGCACTGCAATGATGATCATCAGTGCATGCAGTGTAATATAGCGACTGGCTGTTGCAGACCATAAATTGCATCAACAATGGGCTTTGATTTCATGTCAATCTTAAGGATTACAATGTTTAAGTGTCTGAAGATTGAGGAGGCACATCTCATCTTCCCTCTCCTTCCGTTCGTCTCCCGCCATTTTCCCATCCTGGAAGCTTTTCCTCCACCGCAGGATCAATACCTGGGGACTGAGGCCATCCAGTCTAGTAATGACACACTAGAAAAGCAGTGCAGAGAGGGACATTAACTAATGCTCACACACTCACCCACCCAGTCAGGCTCTTCAGAGAGCCATTTACAGTATACCCCCCCTCTCCACATTCAAATGTATGAGGCATGCAGAGAAAGCGAATGGATGCATAACAAGCTGCCAGCGTGTGTGTGTGTGTGTGCGCATGCATGTCAAGTTGATATGCATATGGTTTCTGTGCTCATATGTATGCATTATGCATGTTAGTTTATGGTACTATCCCTATTCTCTGATGGATGTAGGACTGTTCTATAAGCAGACTGATGGGCTCTCTGTTTGACTCCCATATGTCTGTGCAGTCAAGTGTGTTTGCCGAGGAGTGGCCCTTTTTATAAGCTTCTGTTTATGGGCTCTGAGAGGCCACCGCTTGCCAATAATTGGCGTCTGGATTGCTCTGTAAGTATTTGGCGAGTCAGCTGGGACCGGCTGGGTCCAGCCGTGCTCTGGAAAGGTCAGAGCACCGCTGACTCAGATGGAGATAGCAATATGACAGGGGAAGGAAAGCATGTAGGAGAAAAACGACGGGAAGATGGTGATGATAAGAAGAATTAAGAGTGTTGAAAGAGTGAAAATAAGAAGTAAAAATACAGAACAGAGGAAGTCAGTGGAAGATATCGCTTGATGGCTAGAAGCTCGAAAAAGGGCACAAGGAAGCACTAGTGATGGAGATGAGATAGAAGGAGCAGGATAAGGGTTGGATGCAAGAACAGGCTGGGAAAAGTTGAAGAGCAACAGGGAAGAAATAAAATGTGTTGAAGAGAGAAAAGAAGAGAGCAGGGGAGAAAGAATGAGGACTATGTTCAAAAAAAGTGGAGCCCGTGATGAAGGATTAACAAGGAAGCAGTTTAAGAAGTTTAAGAAAACCTGATGGGAAAGCGAGGAAACATGGATGGAATGAGTAATGCTAGAACAATACGTGGAAAAGGGAATTTTGGGAGGTGGAAGATAGTGAGGTGAAGGAAAGATGATGGATGGAGGATTTGTGTCCTTATGCTGACTAACGCTCTTTTCTTTCCAGTGATCCTGAGTCCTTTCGGCCTCAATGGGACACTGACTGGCCAGTCGTTCAAGATGTCCGACCCACCCACCCAGAAGCTGATCGAGGAGTGGAACCAGTTCTATCCCATCAGCCCCAGCGCCAAGGAGGGTGTGTCGGAGGACAAGGGGGAGGACATGGACTGGGAGGATGACTCTCTGGCCTCTGTGGAGGTTCTCGTAGGTCAGTGTTGTCAATAAATATGACTGTTTAAACCTTTGGGACGTTTCTAATGTGGAGTTGAGCTGAACATCTCGTCTCTGTGTGCACAGGTGGTGTGCGGATGGTGTACCCAGCCTGTCTTGTGCTGGTGCCCCAGTCAGACATCCCTGTTGTGGCCCCTGTGGGGTCCTCCCACTGCACTGCCGTCTACTCGGGTGGCCACCAAGTGCCTGCTTCCCAGCGAGAACCCGCCATGTCTTTGGTGACCCTCACCCCTCCCACCTCGCCTGAGGAGGCACAGACAGGTATGAAGACAGTGTGCAGAGGGGAGGCTTGTGTTTGGATCACTCTTTACTGTTAAACTGCTCTTTTTATGTCTAGTCTGTTAACACTGCTCCTCCCCTTTCCAGTGGACTCTCACTCGGCCCAGAAGTGGGTTAAGATGCCTTCGTCCTCTGACGCGTTCAGCGTGGACAGAACAAGTCACCACGGAGGCAAGATTCCACGCCGGCTAGCCAGTCAAGTGGTGGAGCGCGTCTGGCAAGAGTGCAATATCAACCGAGCCCAGAACAAGTGAGTCTGTCACTGACTCGTAACTGCAGTACTGCTGGAGAGTTGGAAATCTATTTCCATCTAAACAATGAATTAGCTACTTAGCCTGGTTTAAGGTGTTGTTCTCAGGTCAAGATCACACCCCTTGTTACCAGGGTTCCCCTGACACAGTTGCCATTTTTGGGGATTTCCCTCGTGACTGCACATCTGTCAAACCGTAATGCTTTGTCATCCACAAACCATACAATAATCAGAAAAACCTGGATGGAAATAATGATCGCTGGTAATTAAAGTCAGGGTCAACTTGCAGCATTGTCCCCTGGTCTTTTGTATTATTCACCATCAGTGAATGTGACACATTGGGAGCAACTCGGGATCTGTTGCCCCTTGACCAAGCACAGAATGTCGGCTGGAGTTAGCTGTTGGCTTGTCAGCCAAAATATTATTGCTCCAAGCAGGTCGATGGAATCAGCCTCGGCACAAAGCTTTTCCCATTCGCCGCTGTGTACCGAAGCAACATGAGCGAGGGCCAGGCACTGTCTAGGACTTTACATGAATAACACTGCATGGAAAAGAGCTGAGGATGTTGCCATCAGAGAATTAGCCATCAGTAAAAATGTCTGAAAGTTGTTTTCTTTCCCCTCCTCAGGCGGAAGTTCTCAGCCGCAACCAACGGTACCTGCGAGGAGGAGCTCACTGACAAAGTGGGAGCCTGGGATTTTGTGGAGCACTCACAGAGGTCATACTGCAGCTGTTCCAGGTCAGTCACCTCCCATGTCGATGTACACTGTGTGCAGGTACTGCTCATAGACGGTCGCTCAGAGACATTTCAAAGAGGGTTACACAAAGCCTACGGAGCCTTGAACAGCGGCACAGAAAGCCACAGTCAGCAAAACATCCGCAAGTTATATCCACGCCTGGACTTTGACAAGCTTATTATTCTTCATATTTTTCAATTTATCACTATTTTGTCTAAATGACAGCCGTGTCGGGGCCGACATCCCCGCTGGGTTGTGTGTTTCTGTAAGTCAGACATTTTTATTCTCAGGCTGATGGGAATAATTTGAGGGAGAAAGAATAGCTTGACCTCTGATGGAGCACGTCAGGGGTACAGTGGTAGAAGAGGAGCCCGCGCTGTCATCAAATGCAAGCATATGATTTGTTGACACACACCCTAGTGTTAATAATACTCTCTGGGTTTGTCGTGCTCGGTTATACCTCCAGGTTTGTGTTAGTATTTGCTGATTAATATTTTCTGAATTCAGCCTCTTGAGAAGCCTGATGTCAGTGGAACGGTATTTTCCCATTCAATACATCTAGACTTAGTTTTTTGGGCCTCATCCTTGAATTCATCAGACAATCAACCGTCCTCAGCTTATCATCTGCCCCAGCCCACCACAGTTGTACCCAGCTGCTGTACTCATGATGGTGCGTGTAAACACAAGCAGCTATCTGCCGCAGTGTGCGCATCCAGTCAGTGAGCTGGAGGCTCCACTGGCCCCTGCATGGCGAGCCTGAGCCAATGTAATAGTTGGAAAGAAAATCCGTAATCATGGCTAATGAGCAGGTACTATCTAAACTGAAGTTTGACTGGCAGGTTTGGGCAGATTTCCATTGGGGAATCCTTTGCACTCGGCATTTGTTTTCCACCTAGGGAGAAGAGAGCCGGCTTGGACCGCAGACGCAGGCAGAGTGGATTGGGCCAGTCAGCTGGAGCATGTTAATTTGTTGGAAGCCACCCAGCACTTTGGCGACACAGAAATGGGAAGCTCTGTGCACTGCCAGTTTTAATGGCCATTAGCTCTGTTTGGTAGACGGAGACCTTCCGTGTGCCTGCTTATCTTGACATTGAATTGACAGGAGGTGCAAGTACCCCGGTCATTAAACAGCTTCCTCATCAACACCCTAATGTGAAAGTCCAACAGTAGGCTGAGTGGTGACCCAGCAAAGGAGAAAGGCAATGCTGATACTCATCAAATAGACAGATAGTGGTGTGGGAAGGTGCTTGCGGCAGAGCTGGTCAGGTGGTCTCGGGGCAGGTGGTCTACAGGAACAGAGCCCGATGATCGCTGTGAAGCCTCGGTGAGGTGCGTTCCAGTGAAATGCGTCTGATCAGCCTCGTATGAACCGGCTGATTGGGCAGCAGAGCCGTGAGTGAGATATTATTTTTGGTTAATTAGTTTACCTCTTGGATGTTTTAGAGTGAAGATGCATTTTGTTCATGATTTTGAGTGTGAGTAATGAAGAAAAATATGGATGCGCAATAACAATTGTGGACTAGGTGTCCCACTCATGCAACTTAATTGTTGTCAGCCTGCTAATTGATTTGAGAGTAATTAGTGTGGCTGCCATATTGCAGGTGAGCGTAATTGAGATAATTGATGTTTTCTAGAAGAAGCAGATGTGAGGGATTACGGCGAATGTTTTTACACAGACTGCACGGGATCTCTGTGCGTCTTGACAATGAAGAATTCTCATTGCGCATCTTCATGGTTTGATAGATTATCTTTGTCTCTGCTGCCATGTTGCGTCCCGTCACCAGTGCCTCATAGTCTCAACACATTTCCCTGTTTGTCTTCTTTCTCACAGATACAAATCAGTGAAGCAGCGAACAGGCAGCACTCCAGGCCAAGCTCAGTCAGCAGGCCAGCCGTCGCAGCCTGCGACCAAGCACAAAGCCGGGGGAGAGAAGCCGGAGAAAGGAGACAAGCAGCAGAAAAGACCACAGACACCCTTCCATCATCGCAGTCTGATCAGCGAAGACGCTTCGATAGAGACGGAGACAACAGCTGCCCAGAGGTTGGCCATGAGGGGCCAAGATGGAGGAAGATTCAGTAGCATACGCTCTGCGGATGTGTCCGCCATCCAAAAAGCCCCCCAGCTCCACAGCGGGGTGGTCACCGCTGGGCCTTCGGAACAGGCCAACTCCCCCCAACCTCCACCACTTAGCCCCCACCCCTGCGAGCGTAGCGAGGAGTCAGGGGAGGGCATGAAGAACCCTTCAACCCCCAACAGCCAACACTTTTACCAGCCGCCCCCAGAGCCCTGCCTGGTCGGGGTGAAGGGTGGCGGCGAGGAGCCCGGAGGGCCAGAGGGTCTGAACCAGCACTTCCATTCCCATCATCCCCACTCCCACCCCGGAGCTTCGACCTACTCCGAGCCCCCCGAGCCCACAGTGTATGTGGGCGCAGCGGTCAACTTGGAGGAGGACAGCTCCCACGCACCGTGGAGGTTATTCAACCTACCCCGCAGGAAAGAAGCCGAGCTGCCCACGCCACTGCTACCGGGCGACAAGCTGAGGGACGAGGCCTCAGCATCACAGGACAACCTGGTGTCAGTCACAGAGTGAGTGACACCTGCTAATCAACACACACACACACACGCGCACACACACATTCTCTGGCAGAAAAGGACTTCAGTTCATCCACATACAGACAAAGCAGTTTGGAATCCAAGCTCTCCCCCCGTTACAGAGTGGCCGCAGGTCGCTTTGGAGCTCTTTCAATAGTCCAGAAAAAATAGTTTTGAGCGAGAACTGATGTCAGATCCACCTGCTACTCTTTTCTCATTCTCTCTCTTAGGAGCACCCCCCCTCCCCCACCTCACTCCCCCCATCCTTCAGAATGTTGAGTATAGCGCTTAGCTGCACACAGCATGTTAATCTCTTGCTATGTGCCCTTTTGACATCATGCATCACCAATGTGCAGGGCCAGCACAACTCATCGATTCCTACACCCCAAACACACTCACACGTGCTCACACACACACACACACACGCACACACACACCGGAGCTCAGAGAGCAGAAGAGTAATGGTAGGGTTAGATAAAGATAAAAACCTCTGCTATTGTAACACAGTTGTAGCTGAAAGGAAACCTGTCTGCTGGCCATCAGTTTGGCAGACACTGGAGAGCTACTTGCACTAAGAGGCTGCTAGCAAGGAAGCAGATCACAGGTGGACAGAGCGAAGGGGGCTCGTCCAGTGTGACGGCAGGCAGGGTGACCAGCAGGCCGTAGGGTGGCCGTAGTGGGAATTATTGGCGGGGTTATGCAATCCCAAGGGGCCAGCCGCTTGGATGGGCTATTCTAGTGAGCTGTAATCCTCCCAGCCACAGCTCTGAATGGCGGCTAATCTCTGGCCCAGGCCACTGCACACCATCACCTCACATCAGAGCCGGACAGGCATGACGGGAGGACAGAGGTACAGAGAAATACAGGAGGCAGCGAAGGGGAGGGATAACAACATAAGTTGGGTCAGTCCCTCCTCTCCTGCCCAGCAGCCAGTAGTTTTCCTCCCTTCCCTCCCCTCCCTGTCCTGTTACATATAAGGAACAAGTAGGCCACCGTCACTGCCACATAAGAGATTTCGATGAGCCATGTCACAGTAACAAGTGATGAATGTGTCTGCCTGTAAGTGTGTGAGCAGTCAGTGCGGCAGTCACCACGTTTCCATAAATCTGCTAGAAATGTAATTGTCTGACAACAAACATGATGCATCCAGTTCTGCTGCGTGACAGCTGTCAGAAGTGTTTGCCGTCGCTGCCATCTCTGTTGCTGCAGATAAACATGGCAACAACTGTGGCACATGATATCAGGCAGCATCAGCACCAAACAGAGCGGCTGGGGAAATGTTTGTTAGTAAAACGTAAAACACTTCATTTAAAATGGTGTGTCTCCGACTTGTCTACACACTTTGAAATCGAGCTTGTGGAATGTACTTTTGGTATGACAGGGTGATATCAATCGAACGTGAACAGTAAATCCCTGTCATTCTTGTACAACAACACTTCAGAGTCCACACGGCTCATGCCTCAGCTTCTCCATCTTCCCAGGGTGATGTCCACCACTAAATGGCCGCTGAAGGTGTCTGAAGAACGCGTTCAGATGTATCGAGCCCGGAGGATCCAGTACTTATCTGCTGCCATAACCGACGGAGATCACGAGCCGGAAGTGGACCCCTACGCCTTCGAGGAAGGAGATGTCAAGTTCACGTTCTCCAACAAGAAGGATAAGGCAGGCGGGGAGCGTGAGCCAGGCAAGAAGCATAAGGTAAGGCCGGCCAAGTCGAGGAGTTTCTAGAGTATCGCGCGCCTTCGTCTTTGAGTATTGAGCGAATGTGCTCCAAGCAGTCCCTTATGCTTATAGTTATGCAGAGAGCTCCAGACAGGGGCCAGGTAAACGGTGAGGCCATGGCACAACTATTACATCGTTGTCCTGCATGTGCATCATTAACTAAATTGTATACAGATGAACTGGAAACAGGTATTGCAACTTGTTTCCATAACAACGAACCGAGGTTCCTTTCTTTCCTGGCAAACGTTTCCTTTTTACAACTCTCATCAACACATCGAACTGCATCTCCCACAGCATATGCTCCACTTCACTCTGCTGCGCGCGTGAACATACTCAGATGTGTTACTGCGCTCAGGGTTTGACGCACCCATGCATTTGAGAATTCTCTGAAAATTAGTTTCGTTTCAACTGTAGTTTTTGCTGTTGAAATTACAACTTAAATGTTGTTGCACGGGCTGCAACGGGACAATTTATGATAAAAAACTTCATACTTTGGACCACAGATATCCCAGTAAGGGTTAGATTGTCTCAGAGGATATACGAGCGTCATGGTTCAGCTTCGATTTTTTTAATTTAGCAGGATATTTATACATCTGCGCTGCCACTTGAAATGCTGGCGGTTGTTGTTATAAACCTCGAACTTGACAGCCTGTTATTTCTTTATTGTGATTAGTTGACCTGAGAAACGGTCCAGGCTTGAACTCCACTCTGCCTAGAAACGAGCCACACACGGTGCCTTTTTCCAAGTTGGAGGCTTTCATTCCTGCGTGCAGCCACACCCCGTTGGATCGAATGCAAAGAAGGCAGTGACAGTTTGGGAAATGCTTAGTGGGTGTGAAGACCTCCTAAAAGGCAGCATGGAGAGTACACCCACTTCATCCACGCCCTCCGTACTCGTTGCCCGGGGTAAAAAGGGGACAACAGGGCTCGCTTTAAGATCAGGGAGCAGGCGAGGTAGAAAATAGGCCATCAGCATCCTCAGCAATACTGCACTAAAAATAACAGCGCGACCGCTCTCCACATACATCCGCTTTCGCTGTCCAAGTCCAACTGAACAGGAAGCTATCCCTGAATCCCCATTGTTAAGTTGAGCCCAAAGGAACACCAAATAGTTAGCCTGTCCAATTTCCTTTAAGTTGTTATGCTTTTCCTATTTGATCTGCCCTCTCCCTCCTTTCTGCTTCCTACTGTAGTCCTCCGCCTCTGGGGTTGTTGGCTCCGGCTCCAGACAAGGGCCACCTGTTAGCTGTGGATCGCCCCCAGCAGTGAAAGGGAGATGCGATGTGCGCGCGTGTTCGTTCCTTGGCTGCATGTTTGCATCAGGCTTCGCTGAGCCTGAAGTCGAACCACGACAACAAACCTGGCTCGCTGAACCATTAAGCTTAAAAAGCGCTCTCAAATATTTTCCCTCCACCCCTCCGGTCTGTGCTGAAATGTGAGGGTGAAGGCAGCTCTCAGTGGAGTGGAGAGTCCCCGAAGAGCAGTCTGTGCAATGGAGCCCTTCCACTGTCTGCTTGATGGTGTGTGTGTGTGTGTGTGTATCCACCACAGCTGTGTGGGTGTTCCTCCCTGATTTTTACTTTATGGATACAACCAGACTGTCAGGGCGTTCTTCCTCCAGCATCTCTTTCATTGTTTGCAGCTGCAGGAAGCTCCTACCTGGCTGATGTGGAATATGAAGCACATAATCAGGGTGTTTCCTCTTGGTGCATGAATCTAGTGCATCAAGACAAAAGTTTGGGATTCCAGTAATTACCCATTAATGTTGTTCAGAGCTCCACAAGCTGTTGTAGGGTTAATTTAATTTATTGCTCAGACACGTAAACCCCTAAGTGGAGGCGCACCACATGGTAGAACTGATGAATTGGTTTGTCAATATGATTGGACAATATTGTTACCATATTGGCATCATTGATATTGGCCTAAGTGGGTCTGATGTAGATGATTTTTTTGGTGTATTTGGTTATATAAAGAATATTCAACTGAAGTATATTGTTTGATGAAGTTATTAGTTTGATAAAGCAGCATTCTGAGCACCTTTGCCAAGTCATATTGATGCAGGCTCCACAGAGAAACGGTCTGTTTTCGTTCCAGCTCAGAAAGCCATCGCATCGGCCGCCATATTGGTAATTGGTGAATTTTGCCGCCTCTCAACACTCTCCCGTCAGCCAGGCTCTGCTGTAGAATGCAGAGACCTTGCCTCGGCTGCACATGAGCTTATCCAGCAATCAGTGTGTGAAATCTTCAAGCTGAAGAGTTGTTGACCTCGCCGCAGGCCGCGTGACACGTGCCGCAAAGGACCATCGTCTGATCCCCGTTGCGCAGCCTGTGTCAGAGCCTCCTGAATTAAGTGAGACAGTGGTGGGGAAAAAAAGCTGATGGGTGCTTGAAGTCCTGCAAGCTTTTGCAGTATGTAAAGACTCAACATGTACACACACTTTCTACCCCAAGGCCAGCTTATTGATGAGGGGTCAAGGCGTCATTAGCACCTATAGATTGCGGCCTTGGTGCGGATGCTGTGCACCGCTGTGGGTTGGTCCTTTAAGGGAGACAGATTAAAGCCTGCGTTACTCAGAGAAAAGCCCTGGAGCGTAATGAAATCAATGGCTGGGACATAACATTCCTGTTCCTCAGCTAGAACTGCTCAGCACACAGTGTACACACAACTCGTCATAAGAGCACACAGACACACACACACACACACACACACACACACCCCTCCCACATATTGATGTTTGGGTGGGAGCCTAAGAGGCCATTCCTTGGATCATGATTTCACTCTAATCCACACTGGAAATCTCATTTGCCCCTGCAGAAGCCTGCAGTCCCCTGTCTCTGTTCCTCTGTTCCTGTCCAGTCTTCTCTTTTCTTATTACTGCTGCTGCTGTTATTTATTATCCTTTTTGCCCCTTTGTCAGTCAGTCAGTTGATGACATGTTGTTGTTTTGTTTTTGTTTTTTTTTTTGTCCATAAGCCTTTTGTTTTGTAAAGCATCCCAACTCTGGCCCTGTTTGATTGTTCTTAATCACAGCCACAGACTTAAAGGATTTCACATGTTAACACAGTAATGAAACAGACTGTGCTCAGCCACAGGCCCTGGTTAAGTGCAAGAAGAGGCTTCTTGGACATGGGATTGGTCATATTATCATATATATTTATCTGAGTGAACTGTACATACTGAGCTTTAGAGCTGTGTGTGTGTGTGTGTGTGTGTGTGTGTGTGTTTTGTCCCTTCTTCTAACCTTCCTGTCTTCCTTTTCCCTCACAGGGTGAAGATGGAGGAGCAGGTCCATCAGATGGTAAGGAGCCTCTTTCTTTCCTTCCTAACAACCCCCTCTGGCTTTCTCTGTGACTTGGCCGCTGTCACACAAACACACATAGCCGCGCTGCCAACCTCAGACAGTCAGGCCAAAGGATCCACTTTGTATCTTGTGTATTATACTGGGGAGGTAGCGCACTGAATGAAACTTGTGTTACGCTTTCAATTCAGTCTGTCCAACGTATTAATAGATCATGTATTCATTCACAAAATAAGGAACATTTGGTCTCAATTATTTTATTCAAATCTCATATAACAGATTGGTCATGCCCGGGCATTTCCATTATTGAATTAAGAGGAAAGTCTCCCTCCTGAACGGTGTGAATGGAGACTCAATTGAAGGCAATTCAGGCAGTCATAGCTCAAATCAAGGTTTTTGCCTTTCACTGACTTCTCAAGCTTCTAAAAACTACTACTATATATTTATTTTATTTTTTTTTGCATTAATGCTGAGTATGTTTGTGCAGATGCTCAGCGGGCAGCGGCTCACAACCGCATGGCCTCCACCAGCCTGATCCACGAGACGGACCTGGTGGTGTCCATCAACGACCTGGACAACCTCTTCAACTCTGACGAGGATGATCTGGCGGTTAGTATAGACCTTGGCTCGCACCGCAGCGAATATCTCATTACACACAGCCCGGTCTGGCACAGTATTAGTGTGTGTGTGCGCGCGCGTGTGTGTGTGTGTTTCCAGTGGCACTCTTGTGCCAGGTCAGTGTCATCACTCTGCCCATCACAGGCTGACAGCACTCGCCAGTCTGTGCAGTTACTGTGAGAAGGAGTCATGTCTGATTCTGACTTGCAGCTCCCACAGGTGTTGGAAATGTAATATAAGGAGTGAACTCCGAGCGGGTGCTAGTGATTCTTTTTTCTGTCCTCAGCCTGGTTCCAGGCGACCGGTGAATGGAACGGACGAGAAATTTGGCGGCAAGGAACCAAAGCCATCCACTTTGGACCCTGTATCCTGCATTAGTATGTATCTCTGCATCTGTCTCCTCTTCTTACACTGATGTCCCGTGTCTCCTTAAACTACCAGGCTGGATTTACCTCAAGTGTTAATCTGAAATCAGATTTGTCATCCCTGCTTAAGAATGATACACTGAGATTTCAGCAGAAGTCACTTCACTTTTAAACGCAGTATTCCCCCCCGCCGCTCGCTGTTTCAGCTAAGTGTGACTGCACCATATCCTTTTAAATCCATTAATTAATATTAAGGCTTTTATTTCTGAAGCTTTACTGATGCTCACCCCAGGCATGGCCACCTAGTGGTGGAGAATATGGTTGCCATCAACTTCAGGACGCATCAGTGTTCAGGTCGCAACTGACAGCTCAGTCATCCTGTTCCTGCTGTCGTGTTGTCTGTTGCTATACAGCTAACAGCAACGTCTGGCCTTCAGTTTACACCTAGTTTGTTGAATGGCACACACTTTCTCCTGTGTTCTTTTACATTCAGTTATTTATTCTCAGATTTGAGCTCAGGGACACTAATGAGGAGCTAAAGACAACTTAAGGACACTTTATTTTCCTGTGAAGCAAATTGGTCTCAGATCAACCACTTTGCTTTAGTTATATGAAACAGATACTGCCCATTTCCCATGAATTGTGTTTGTGAGTCTCCCCTGGGAGCCTCTTGCAATTACAAAAATGGTTTGAGGCCTTTGAAATTCCCTGCGTAGTCTCTGTCTGTCTTTGCACAGAGGCATACGTGTCTCATTCCAGAGGTGAGCAGAGGTTTCTCATGAAACTCAAAGCAGTATAAAAAGAAGGCGCTCCTGCTGTAACCACCTTTCAACTTTGCATAAACAGCTCCTCTTGAACCTGTAAATACTCTCTGTAGAAAGAAAAAATATGTGCGCGAACATGCCAAGGTATCTGTGACAAACTATGTAAACATTTCATCAGCCGTGGGCGAGATGCCTGTTAGGCTATCTAATAAGTATTCATCTGTTTTGTGTTTATGTGGAAGCAGCCTATAAAGACAGCTGCTTGTCATATTTAGTTGCAGAAGGGGAAAACGTACATCAGCAGGCATCTTGACAGGAGCTGTAGCAACACACACACACACACACCAATGACAAAACAAAGTCATCCACACGATTCACATAATTGTGATCCAGGTCTGTTGCATACTGATGGTCCCACGTTTCCCATCTCTGTCCAGGTTCAGCAGACCTGCACCAGATGTTTCCCACGCCTCCCTCCCTGGAGCAGCACATCATGGGATACTCACCCATGAACATGTGCAGCAAGGAGTACGGCAGCATGGAGGCCAACCCAGGCATGACCACGCTGGACGGCACCTCTTCTCTGGGAGGCCACTTCAAGATTGAGGTGGAGGAGAGCTTCTGCAGCCCCAAGCCATCTGAGATCAAGGTGGGTCTAGACTCGAAGTCTGTCAGGTAGGACCGCGGAATCAATTACAGCTGACCAGTAGCTACCAAGAGTTTGGATTTACTGCCAGAACCAGTGAATGTCATTAATCACAGGGATTAATCGTTGGTGGATATATGTTCTTTCACCACATGGTCTGAGATTAAAAGGCATAGACTTGGATTATGTTTTACTGCTGCTCCAACTGTGCGTCCACATCTTCGGAAACATCATCTCTGACGACCATTGTGAATAAACTTACTTTAATTTGTTGAGTAATCAAAAATCTAATTTTGCTTCATATAGCCCCAGAGCTTGGCTGAGAATCAATTACATTTGTAAGTTTTCTTCACTGTCAAAGCGATCTGGTGATGTTTTGTGTATATTTGTGGAACGGCACACCTTTAAACTAAACATAAATAGCCAGTACATGAATTATCATAATGATTAGGTGATGTCATAGCATGCATCATGTTTCATTTTCTGCAACATGTTTTTGCTCCGAACAGAAAGTGGAGTTTTCAGTTAACACGCTGTCAGGTGTGAGTCATATTCCTGAGATCAAGCTGCTACAGATGTTGTATTTATGGGATTATGGGTTAGCAAAGTCTCAGCCGGGAAAGCCTGAACTCATCTTTGTTCAACCTGTTGTCAACATGTACGTTTCAGTAACTCACTGTTTTCTGTCCACCTCGTAGGACTACTCCTTCGTGTACAAGCCAGAGCTGTGCCAGGCGTTCGTAGGCTGCTCCATGTTTGCTCCTCTGAAGACGCTGCCCAGCCAGTGTCTCCCGCCGATCAAAATCCCAGAGGACTGCATCTACCGACCCAGCTGGACCATGGGCAGAGAGATGCTCAACCCCGTGCCTGTTATGACCTTCCTCAACAAGGACAGGTACGCTGCGGAGCGCTTTTCACAGAGGGTGTTGCTCTTAACACACAGCTGAGGTCTTTAATATGATACAACCAGGCAGCACCTTGCAAACTAAAATGATCCGAGGATCCAGCAGGTGCTCTCAGGGGTTTCACTGCAGGGTCCGACCCTCTTCTGCATGTCTTATTTGTGCCTAACTCCTCTCTGCTGTCGTTTGTTTGCGCTATTTATCCCGACGATCTGTGCAGAGGGTTACTGAGGCATTCTAATCTGGACTCACTGAAGAAATGCCAAGGCTGTGCTGGCTGGTTTGCATTTCGTGTGCAAGGAAGCACACTCTGCTCCCTTTTCCGTCCACACACCCTCCGGTCTCTCCCCGGACACCGCCGTAGCAGGCTGCTCAATTTCCCATGCATGGCTGCCTCGGGCGGAGCGGGGAAATGAGTGTAAAATGCCTCCTTGGTAGAAGATGAGGATTATCACTGAAGTGGCGAGATGGGCCCCCACAGTGGCTCCATGCCACCTCACTGTTCATAGCAGCTCAGAGTCTGTAGTGTATCCGTCAGTGTTCCTCTTAACCATACGCAGCTGCACCTCTGCTATTACACGCACACACACACGCACACGCATGGGGATCTTTCTCCCAAAACTCCCAAAATAATCCCTGTTTTGTTCTATTGATTTTGTGCTTTCCTGGAATCGGGGCAGTCAACCTTCATTATATTTGTATGGGCTTAAATTAATTATACCCACGTGTTGCATTGACCCGGCCACATGAAATCTGGCAGGCTCACCAAACTTGAGGGGTTCACTGATCCATATCTAATCCCGCTACTCTGAGCAGAAACTTTCACCGTGCCGCACTCCTTACTTCAGCTTTTAACACAACTTTACTTTGGGTGTAGGCTTATTGCACAAGATTCCCTCCAAACTATTCAACTCGAATTAAAGAAAATCGCTTAAAAGCTCACAATAAGGCCGAGATGTGTTTGTCATCCCCGAGAAGTGAACTCAGCTTCCAGTTTACCCAGCAGGGTCAGGCTGAGCTGGAAATGTCGCCTGACGCTTACACTGGAAGGATTTAATTCATTTTGCAGCCGCGCTAATTGCAACAGTGGGGCTATACTTTAGCCTGACGATTATTAACATTCTTTTTTTAGAGCACGCTGGAGCATGACAGGAAATGTAGAGCGGAACCAGCAACAAAGGTGGTAACATTTTAAATGCTTTTAATATGAGTAGGGCTCATTATTTTCTTTTCTTATTAAGTGCGTAATTGGAGTGCTAAGCCTGGTTAAGGTGGACCGCGCAGGGAGGGAGCGCTGTCTGCTCCCCGCTAAACTGGGCTAGTGTCCAAAGAATCATGGGTAAAGATCTTCCAGTTTTGCGTTTGTGCTGCCTTTGCGTCTGCATCGCATCTCGAACGTGCCTTGGCTGCGAGGGAGAGGGAGAGAGAGAGAGAGGGAGATTGAAAGAGTGTGGGTGTGTGTTGTGCTGGGACTTCCTTCTAATGGGCCTGTGCCAGGAGTTGTTCCCCACATACAGCCCGGGACATGATGTGCTCACCCTCCCTCCGTCCCTCTCTCACCCTCTCTCTCACCCTCTCTCACCTTCTCTCTCTCTCTCTCCCTGTACTCTCATACACGCTCTCTCTCTCCCCCCTCTGCCCCTCTCTCTCGCCCTACGTCTCTGCTTTCTTCACAGTTGCTCGCCAGCCCAAAAATAAACCTCACCTCAGAGGGACGCTCATTCAAATGTTTATTGAATGTCTTTCTCTCTCCTGCTGCTTCGTTTTGCCCCCCCCCACTCACCCGCTTTCTTGTTCTCTCATGTGTAAACATGTATGCAGCTTAAACCCGCTCTGCATTCCTTTTGTTGTGAACGTGGTCGTGCCCTCCTGCCTCATTACTCGAACAATCTTCACAAACGCACTGAGACAGTTGGATGAAAGTATAGTGTGCCGAACACGGCTGCTTTGGTTTGAAGACAGACCTGAGAACAAGTATGTTCTGTGTACGAGTGCGGGGCGTCTTCCTTGTTTTCACAGCTGAGCTCTGTATATGAGGATTTATGAGAATTTTCCTTTTTCCCCATGAATCAGGGAAATTAAAACATTAACGCTGCGGCCGTGATTAGAAAAGTTACTGATTGTCTCACAGGGATCGTTTCTAATCGTCCACATGACTTCGATCACAGGAGCTCTCTGGAGGTTCCTCTGTCAGAGAAACTGTGGTACCGCCTCTTCTTTCTAATTCTTGTCATTGTGTTTCCGCCCTCAGTAACATCCCCAGTGTGGGCAGCACCATGGACCAGGACTACAGCCAGACCTACACCCCTCAGACCCACACGCCTTTCATGTCGAACAGCGCTCCCCCAAGTAACAGCGGCGCCGGCATCCTGCCTTCACCTGCCACCCCGCGTTTCTCTGCACCCACCCCACGTACGCCGCGCACCCCGCGCACGCCCCGCGGCCCCTCCAGTGTCCAGGGCTCGCTAAAGTACGAGAACTCCGACCTGTACTCTCCAGCGTCCACCCCCTCCACCTGCCGACCGCTGAACTCAGTTGAGCCGGCCACAGTCCCCTCCATCCCCGAGGCCCACAGCCTCTACGTCACCCTCATCCTCTCAGAGTCAGTCATGAACCTCTTCAAGGACTGCAACTTTGACAGCTGCTGCATCTGCGTCTGCAACATGAACATAAAAGGAGCGGATGTGGGCGTGTACCTGAGCGACCCCGTCGGCGAGGCCCAGGAGACCTGCAGCTGCGGCTTCAGCGCCGTGGTCAACCGGCGTTACGGCAACGGCTCGGGCCTCTTCCTGGAAGACGAGCTGGATATCATCGGCCGCGGCTCGGACGTCAGCCGAGAGGCAGAAAAGCGCTTCGAGGAGCTGCGGCTCTCCTCGCTGGAGAGGACTGGAGTCGGGAGGGGGGACCGTGTCCCAGATGAGCTGATTCTCCTCCTGCAGGACCAGTGCACCAACCCTTTCTCGCCCATTTCAACCCTGGAGCATGACATCATGACACGGGGGCCAAACGGGGCTCTGGTACCGCCATGTGTGAGAGTGGAGGAGAGGGACTACCACAGCGACTGCTACATGGCCCTGGAGCACGGCCGGCAGTTCATGGACAACATGTCGGGTGGCAAAGTGGACGAGGCGCTGGTCAAGAGCACCTGCCTGCACCACTGGGCCAAACAAAACGGTGAGAGAGACGAGGTTCTGGATCTACATGCACACCAAAAGGCTCCGTTAGCCAAGTGATGTTTTTGTTTGTTTCTTTGTTATGTGTTTTTGATTATTAAAAGAGGCTGTCAACAAACAGTCTCCTCACTATGAAAGCAAAACTAAACTGGAATAAAATTCTCTTTGTCGGAGTTTATTGTTTCTGTAAATCGTTTTGTTTTCTGAAGTTGTAAAAAGAGAAATCGCACAAAATGCTCATCTTTGTCTGATGCTCTGTTTCAAAATCTGATAATTCTGTAAATAATGGATTTGAAGTTCACGCTTCACCTACATTTAGCTCACTGACATCACTCTCTGGGCTTTTTTCCTTAGTGCATCTTAGTGTCGACTCTCTCGTGTTGTTAATCTTCAGCCTCCCCCTTTTACTCTTGTGTTTTCCAGCGGTGGACGTGAGTGCGCTGTGCTCTCAGGATGTGCTGCGGGTGCTGATGTCCCTCCAGCCTGTACTCCAGGATGCAATCCAGAAAAAGAGGACGGTGAGGTCGTGGGGCGTTCAGGGTCCCCTGACCTGGCAGCAGTTCCACAAGATGGCTGGACGGGGCTCTTACGGTAAAGCTGGGGAAGTTTTCTGCTCCTGATACAGAGTTGACCGATGCTTTGCTGCCACCCAGTTCAGCTGTGTTAAACTCAGACTTGTTATCCGTCACATGTACAATGGAGGTTTGAGACTATTCTGCCAAGAGTGAGTCTGCTGGAAAAACTCCCCGCAAGTAAAGGCTTTCCAAACGATTAGTGGTCAATTCATGACTGCGAGGGCGATAACAACATTTGGTGTTGGTGTGCGTGACATTTGGGATGTGTGTGTCTCCGAGTGGAAAAACTCTGGCTGTTGTCAGATCAATAAGCAGCGTGGTCCCTCTGCTGCGGTCCAGATGTCAGCTCTGCTGGGAGAAGCTGTCAGATCGTTGGGTGACCTCACATTCTGATGCACAGTGGGGCGGCGGAAGGAGGCGGGTGGCTTGCTGACGCCTTACCTGGTAACAGCACTCACTCCCTGTTCTTTTCTTTGTGTTTCTTTCCGCCTCCTCCCACACTCTGCCCCCTCCCTCCCGCCTCCCTCACGTCACTCCCTCAGGCACAGACGAGTCCCCAGAGCCCCTGCCCATCCCCACCTTCCTGGTGGGTTATGAGTACGACTTTGTGGTGCTGTCTCCGTTTGGTCTGCCCTACTGGGAAAAACTCTTGCTGGATCCCTTCGGCTCCCAGCGGGACATCGGCTACCTGGTGGTGTGTCCTGACAACGAGGCCCTGCTCAGCGGTGCCAAGAGCTTCTTCCGAGACCTCACCGCTGTCTATGAGGTAGAGACCGTGAAGCCTGCAGCCGCACTTTAACCTGCATTAGTCAACTCTTGTCCTAAAACTTGTTCTCACACACACACACATTCATGGTCTGAACCACTGTTTATGTTCGTCTACAGTCATGTCGACTTGGCCAGCACCGACCCATTTCCAAATGCTACCCCGATGGCATAGTCCTCGTCGGTGGCAGTGGAGCCAAGACCCTCGTGGATCAGCCAGTCAGCGACTGGTTCCTCAAGGCTGCCAGCGGCAACAGCGACGCCTTCACTAAGCTCAAACTCTATGCACAAGTGTGCCGCCACAACCTCGGTACGTGTCGCTTACAGCCTGCCGCGTTTTTCATTCTTTGTCATCCTTGGTTCTCCTGCTGCTCAGTTCTTGGCTCAGTGCTTGGCTCAGTCAGGCCTTTTGTTGCTGAATTTCCACTTTCAACATCACTTGATTCAGTTAGTAAAAAGGCTAGCTAGAGAGCCTTGACTGCTTGAGAGAGCAGGTGAAGTTGAAATGGAATAAATGAAGTGTATTTTGATTTCCTCAAATGTTTGAGGTGATTAATAATGATGATGTGCTTTTCCCTTTTAGCTCCATACCTCGCATCACAGCCATTGGACAGTTCCCTCCTCACACAGCCCAGCCCACCGCCCTCTTCCAGCCACTCAGCATCCACACAACTGTCTAGCTCCTCCTCCAGCTCAGTCGGCCAGCAGGGCTCAGCGAGCGCCGCAGGCTCCTCTGTTCCCAACAGCGGCAGCAGCAACAGCGCGTCGGCAAATGGCTCCGCGTCATCCAACAGCCTGGTGACATCCTCGGGCCAGCCTGGCAGCGGGATGCCGTCTGCCAAGCCCAACTCTTTCCCCCCCTTTGGGAGCATGGGCAGCCAGGGAGGGGCCCCCCAGAGTGGACAGCTGGGACAGCAGGCTGGTACCCAGAATACTGGCACCTCAGGGGACAACTCCAGCAGCCAGGCCCAGGGGCCCGCAGAGCCTCCTGAAAGGTACTTGAGGACACACAAGGCTGCACGCCATCGACAGACAGACAGACAGACAGACAGACAGAAAAGGCTGAATGTATTGATCAGTTTTGCCCACAAGTGACAGGAAGTCACAACAAGCTTTGATCTACTGAATTATTTTGGTGTTGCGAACTGACTGGTAACATCTACACTGAACAGGTGATTCCTTCTTTAAAAGACACACTAATAATACTAGAATTTCACACTGAAGCTCCTGTTTTTACATCATAGTATGTATCCTTTTAATTTTAGCAAAGCGACACTTAAGAGCCTGTTGGCATATTTTTGATCCTTGCCGTTTAAAAAGCGTTTTTGTGCAGTGGTTCTCTAAGATGTTTTTCCAAAGTCTTTAATGCGATTCAGCCGTTCAAAGGCTGATAACAAACTAAGAGCCGAGCCAAGGACACGATCTGTTTGATAATGGTGTGCGGTTGTGTGTGTGTGTGTGTGTGTGTGTGTGTGTCTTCCTCAGCACTTTGGAACGCGAGAAAGTAGGCATGCCCACAGACGGGGAGTCCCACGCCATCACGTACCCACCTGCCATTGTTGTTTACATCGTGGACCCCTTCAGTTACGAGGAGGCCGACGGCGGCTCGGGCCCGGTGCCGGCCCACTCCAGCGTGTGGACGCTGGGTTTGTTACGCTGCTACCTTGAGATGCTTCAGTTACTGCCCTCACACATCCGCAACTCGATATCAGTACAGGTGGGCCAAGTTTCCCTGAAGAGCCACGTTTTTATTGCTCGCCATATTGTATTTTATTATTATGACGCTAACTGCATAAGAGAGAACACATGCAGTGTCAGTGTGTCAATTACTCCTTGATGGTTAGCAGATTACACCTAATGGATGGCATAAAGTGTTGATGGTTAGTAAATGGGTGTGATCAGAAAAATAGAAACTCCTCGATTTATTCCTTTAATGCAGATTTTTAATGTATTACACAGCTAAAGGCTGAACCGTAAACAGATCGAATCAACACACTCATGACCATGTTACGCTCACTCGCCAGCTCTCTAACAGCTCCTGCCTTTTTCCCCCTTCAGATTGTCCCCTGTCAGTACCTGCTCCAGCCAGTAAGAGGTGAAGACCGCCATATCTACGCCCAGCACCTCAAGTCTCTGGCCTTCTCCGTCTTCGCTCAGTGCCGGCGGCCGCTGCCCACCTCCACCAATGTCAAATCACTGACAGGCTTCGGCCCGGGCCTGGCCATTGACACGGCGCTGAGGAGCCCAGAGGTAACTCCAGCACATGGCCAAATTGCAGCTGCGCCATAGTTGCTTTGACATAAACCACCTGTGAAGCAGAGAAAGGTGCGGCGCTAGGGTGCAGCTGCAGTTTAGCTCTTTAGGTGATCAGTAGCAGCGCCCTTCTGAGGTTGTGTGTGCGTGTGTTAGCATCAACATGCTAGTGTTGTCCTCTGATCGATAGGCAAGCAGACAGAGGCTGACACTGTGGCCTTACCAGCAGCATTTCACTTGCTTTGAGCTCTCCCGCCAGACATGAACCTGACCTGACGTGACCCAGCCTTTTGCCCCGGCTGTGTTCAGTCTGCCACTGGAAAGAAAGACCGAGAGATATAGAGTTCTTTGTGCTAACCATCCTTGTAGTTTTTTCTGCTGGAACAGGACCAAGGGAACTTGTAACCCTCTGCTACCCCAGAGTTTTCTTTCCATTATCTGCTTGGCTAGCTCCCTGAGACCTCCATAATGGGATCTTGACTCCAGGTTTAGACAAAGGGGCGCTTTAGATCAAGACCTAATTCAGTTGACTTCCGTGTAGCCAGTCCCGCCATTTCCCTTTAACACATGGGCAAACCCTGAGCTACCTGGCTGGGTGAAGTGGGTTATGAACGGGACAATGAGAGTGACACAAGGGGGCAGGTTTTTCTTGCAAGGACACTTGGGAATGTGTAGTCAGCAGAAATTAAGATTGAGATTTCCTGAAAGGTCCAGCAGCTAATCATGCATGCACGGCATTTACATATCTGGAGCATGTCCAGTTCTTATCCATTTGTGTAGAAGGACTGAACATTAATCCCAAATCCGTGTTATCCTCGCATCTTCACCTCCATATCTGCAGAGGCCGGAGTGTCTGCGTCTATATACGCCTCCGTTCATCCTAGCACCGGTAAAGGACAAGCAGACGGAGCTCGGGGAGACATTTGGGGAGGCGTCGCAGAAATACAACGTGCTGTTTGTGGGATACTGTCTGTCCCACGACCAGCGCTGGCTCCTGGCTACATGCACGGACCTGTATGGGGAACTCCTGGAGACCTGCATCATCAACATAGATGTACCCAACAGGTGGGATCACCCACACATGGACACTGTTAAAACCTACAAGCTTTACAGGCTTTCTCATCATCAACAGGAATCAATTAACACCACCGGGCCCCCGCACCTTAACAGGTGTCACACAACTAAGAGAAATAATTTATTAGCCGCCACACAATGTTGTTTTTGTTCTTGGAGCAGTCACTGCGAAAGTAATTTTACCAATCTGGTCCAACGCATTTGTCTGAGCACCACAGCACTCGCACCTCGCCTCGTTAGCATCCTCCACACTCTGCGCTGGTTCATTTTTCTCTGTGAATATCCCACGTTCGGTCACAGCTGCACACAAACGTCTGAAACCTCACAAAAGGTGTGTGAAAGCGGTCACCAGTGCCCGAGATGAATGTTGAATATCACAACTGAGATTTTTTTTTCTCATTTTTGCATGAGCTCTAAGGACAGCTGTGTGCTCGGCATGCTTCCTTTACTGTTCGCTATGAATACTTTCAGAAGTGGTTTTTGACATGTGTGCCAACGCACATCCTGCAGGGCGCGGAGGAAAAAGGGCTCGGTTCGGCGGCTCGGCCTGCAGAAGCTGTGGGATTGGTGCTTGGGACTGGTTCAAATGACGTCAGTCCCCTGGAGGGTGGTGATTGGCCGACTGGGCAGGATAGGACACGGAGAGTTAAAAGGTACGGCGGGCTGTCATGCTAAAAGTGCTTTTTCATGACCAATAAAAATAGAGCATTGAAGCCTTTTCAAGTGTGTTTCAGACCAGCGTGTCACTTGTTCATTCATCCCTGCGGCCTCGCTCTCTCGATGTTCCAGACTGGAGTATTCTGCTGAGCCGGAGAAACCTCCAGTCACTGAGTCGCCGCCTGAAGGAGATGTGTCGAATGTGTGGCATCTCCGCCTCAGATACTCCCAGCATCCTCAGCGTGTGCTTGGTTGCCATGGAGCCCCAGGGATCGTTTATCATCATGCCAGGTACAGTGCGCGCACATGACAAAGATTATAAATACACTTACTGTTTTAATGTACACATCTCATCTGAGTCCCATTACTCTAGGCAGAAAGGCAGCACTGAGGTGTGTGCGTGCGTGTGTGTGTGCGCACAGGAGTGTGATGGATGGCAGCAGCATATCACAATGCGTGTCCCCCTCCTTGTCCAGATCAGATTGATGGCAGGGAAGATCGTGTACCTTTCGCTCATAAAGCACTGGCTCTCAGATGCCCATTGATCTCGAAGCGGTGTGATGGAGAGCCAGATCAATGGGTTTATTTTGGGAGACGAGTGGGGGATTGTCAGTGCATCATACCAGGATTGTGTTGAGCGATGCCGGGCTGAGGACATCTCCTTCCTCAGAAAGCGCTTCAAGCTGAAAGAGATTAGCAAGGCTGCGGTAGCTTCTGTCGAGTAAGACTAGAGGAGTTTTTACATCAGTGTAACATACAGTTCAGCCAGAAGAAAGTTGTTGTGATGTTTTAAATAGAGTTTCTTCTGTGGTTATGAAGCGCAGAGTTTAGCTTATGTTGTCAGTATTGTTCTATGAAGACATATTAATATTTGAAAAGTGATTTCAGTCAAGTTTAGCACAAGGACTCTTTTAATCAGAATGTTAAAGCTGCTGCTCAGTCGAAGATGTTACTTATCAAAGGCCTTTACTCGTGCTGGATAAAAAGGCGGCGGTGTTGTGTTTCATTGTTCTTAGCCACACCGTTTATTGACCGCGTCACACTCTCCTTCCTCTGTGCGTCCCACCAGACTCCGTGTCGACAGGCTCCGTGTTTGGCCGCAGCACCACCTTGAACATGCAGACGTCCCAGCTGAGCACCCCGCAGGACACCTCCTGCACCCACATCCTGGTCTTCCCCACCTCCGCCTTCGTCCAAGTGGCCAGCTCCAATTACACCAACATCGACCCCAACATCGACATTCTCAACGCCACCACTGGTCAGCAGCGCTCATTCATCTGTCTTGCAGTCGCTCGCTGGGTTTCTCTTGTGTTTGCAGGACCTTTCACAGACGTTAAAAGAGCAATTACTGCATCTTCCCCTTTAATCTGTACTGTTTGTTTCCAAGCCCTTCCTGTTTAATTTTCCAGTGTATTAAGAGTCCGTTTTGTTGTGGTGTGTGTTTACATACTTAGTGCATCTACAGAACCCTCGAGCTTATTTCCTTTGAGCAAACGTATTGGCTGCCAGATATAGAAAACTGACATCCGGTACTCCAAATACCAAAATTAATGGCACTGACGTAAAAGGTCTGCCTTCTATTTTCAGGAATGAAGTTATTTCCACAAAAACATCATATTTGGTTAAGAACATAAAGATGAGAGGGAGAAAGAGTGCTGCGAACATCATTTTAGGTGCTTTTCAGAGCCACAGCGAGCTTATCACCTGACCTGTTGAATTATTCTCCCGCCCTGCTCAGATGGGTCCGACGACATCGGGATCTTTGACCTGCTGGACCAGGAGAACGAGCTGGTGGACCCAGACATCATCAACATCTCACCCACCACCTCACCTGTGCACTCCCCCGGCTCTCATTACCACCACGGAGGTGACGGCAGTAAGGTGAGACATCACGTACACACACGCGCACACACACACACACACACGGGTCATGGTGGGTGAGTGTTGCAATATTGATAGTAGGCTTTGATTGATGTCACCGGCTCCTCTGTGTGTTATTAAATGAGCCTGCAGCAGCAGCGTGTTCTGACACATGGACACAAAGCTAACCATCAGCTTCCTGCTTGTTGCAGGGTCAGAGTACCGACCGTATGGAGTCTCATGAAGAGGTTCCTAATCTCCTGCAGCAGCCTCTCGCCCTCGGCTACTTTGTCTCCACGGCTAAAGCCGGCCCACTACCTGACTGGTTCTGGTCAGCCTGTCCGCAGGCTCAGAACCAGTGTCCACTCTTCCTCAAGGTACCAGACTCTGACATGTTTATTTAATGGTAAAGCTACAGCCAGCATCTGATCAGCTTACCTTAGCGTAAAGACTGGACACGAGGGGAAAATCCTCCTACAAGCACCTGCAAACGCCCACAATTAGCATCTTATATCTTGTTTGTTCCATTTGTATAAAAACAGAAGTGTAAAATGACACGTGTGTTGTTTTACGAGGGGGTTGTATGGGAGACAGTTTCTTGGCTGCGTTGCAGTAAGTTCCTGGAGCCCCTGCTGACTGCCTGGAAACCTGCTCACCGCTGCTCCAGGCCAAGAAATAATCCAGCACACAGCTCCCCATAAAACCACAACTGTCCTTTTAAAAAGTGCCGTTAACATGGAGGCTATTAATGAACTGCAAATCTGTTCTGTGGCAGGTTTTTTTTGCTGACAATACAACAGCTAGTGTTGTAACTGTAACTGAAACCACGTGTGTAACAAAGAAACGATAGAAGAACGACATTTGCACCGACTCCGCTTTTGAGACCAGCCACTCTCACTGTGAAAAAGCTGTATTTACTTGGATGAGACGTAATAAAAGGTTAGTCAGTTCATCATAATGCCACTGACACCCCTTCTTTCCCTGTGCTCGCTCTCCCAGGCCTCTTTGCACCTCCATGTGTCTTCAGTGCAATCAGATGAACTACTGCACAGCAAACACTCCCACCCCCTCGACTCCAATCAGACCTCAGATGTACTCAGGTAAACAACCGCAGAGCACGTCTGTCACACGTCACGTACACAAAATACTGTTACCACCGTGCAACGCTGCGGTTTCATGTTTGTATTTGCAGATTTTATTCAGATTGAAATGCTTTTTTATACAAATACACAACAGCTGGATTTAAGTAGTTTAAACCTTAAATGCTTTGTGTTACTTGTTGATTAGAGCCCAGGATTGAATAACTTAAAATAAATGCTTATTTAATGTATTTGTGAAACCCAGTGTGTCAACCTTTAAACCCTGCGAATTAAAGAGTAACTGCATTTCTCTGGTTTGCCTAAACAGATTTGTGCTGGAGCAGTACAACGCCCTCTCCTGGCTGACGTGTGACCCAGCTACACAGGACCGACGATCGTGTCTACCCATTCACTTTGTGGTGCTCAACCAGATGTACAATTTCATCATGAACATGTTGTAACCAACATTTACAGGGGCGAGGGGAGGGGTGGCAGGAGGGTGGTGTTGGGGAAACATTTCAGAGAAGAGGAAAGTGGCAACTACAATGGGGGGGGGGGGTTCGTCAAGACTGAAGAAAACTACAAGAACCAGACCTGGAGCACGGAGCTGGACAGGATCGGGTGGCTGTTCTAAGCTGAAGCGGTCCTGCTCCTCCCCCCAAAGGCTGTTATTGGTTGAGACAGTCCAGTCCCTGTGATCCAGAGACATGCACATAGAGACAAGGGAATAAAGAAGAGGGGGAAACCAGATGTTGAGTCGCAATTAATGAACGTGAGAGAATGACAGATTGGTTGTCATGGTATGTAGCATGGCAGCACAGTCACTGGCCAGTCTGTATCGGAGAGACAAGTCTATCTGTAAAGTTATTGGAAGAAAAGGGACATATTTGATCAAGGAAAAAACTCAAGAATGGATCTTTGGTTTTAAGACCTGAAATTCCTTTTTATTCCTTTGGATGAAATAGTATCCAAATGAAATGCCTGCATCTATCTTATTTATTGTAAGTTTTTAAATGTATAATTTGTCTTATTTCTTAACCTCTTTTATATATAAAAAATGGAGAAGGTTTATATCACCTTCCTGCTTTAAAGCAATTGGTCTAAGATATATGTAATCGTCTTAATTAAAAAAACAACCAGGAAAAAAAATCCCATAAAAATGAAATAAAGTCCCAGTAGGTTGCTTTTAGAGTATTATTTTTTGTAATGGAGACAGAATATTTGTATTGTCACAATGTACAGAAGAGTTAGAGTGGAGAATTATGTTCCATGCCTTTGAGCATGAAGGACTTACAGCAAAGCTGTAGCTACAGAGGACTTGTACAGCAATGAACTTCACTGTGTTCAAATAAAGAGGTACATTGTTGTATATAGTATTTTATACCACACATTTAGACACAAAAACCAAACGGCAATATATATAAATAATTATATATGAATGCCATGCCAGCAGCTGGTGGTGTGGCTTCTGTTTTAGGAATAAAGTGCGTCAATTTATTTTCCTGTGCTTGTGTTTATTGCTTTGGGGAGGGGGACTGTGATGTGCAATTGGACAAGGACACCAATAGTGGAGTGGAAGGAGAACTATTGGCATCTCTTGGAGGTAGCTGACCTCAGGTTTGACCTTTTTTTTTTATAGGGGAAAAGAGAAAACGAGAGCTAGAATGTGAGAACAGTTGTCTTAATGGCAGACGTGCAGTGTCCTTTTCAGCACATCCCTTTAGTTCACTATACCTCTCCTTACTCTGATTGGCTGAGGTCTGGCTCTTTTGGCACCACTTCTCATTGGTTATTGGATACATTTAGACCAATCCCATTTTACTTCAGTGTGAAAGTAAATGTGTGGTGTAAATGAACTTTAACCAGCTATGGATGGCTGCCCATTGGATATGCAGTGTTTGTGCACAAAGGAACATCTACTGTCTGGATTTCTCCTGTTCAGAGGGAAACTGTACTTTTGACTATTGAAAATCCATTGGTATTGCTCTTTACCTTGCATATTTGCCAATATTTCTTGGCTTGGAAAATTTGACCATCAAAATGTATTTGGTCTTCTTTTGAGTGTAGATAAATACATTCAATATTTAATAAAACCCTAAAAATTAATTTTCAGTCCAGTGCCATGTTTTCTTTTTGGGGAATCATGGTTGTTTTGCAGTAACTGTCAGCTTGTACTGTACAGTAGGTCTGCAAGCTTGTTACCACAGTATTCACAAGTGGGAACAGCATTGGAACAACCCTGCATAATAATTTGAGTCAGATATCTTACTTGTAAATTGCTGAATTGCCCCGGGGTTGTGTAGGAGCATCTGGCAATCTTTTCTTTTGAGAATTTCCAGCATTTTTCCTCGCTGTCAGCAGCCTTTGAATCCACAGAGGTCCTGCTCCGTTTGCCTCCACCACTCAGCAACTGCTGTCAGTGTGCCCTTGAACATGTAGAGGAATTCACAGAGAGTGGGTAGGTAAAGTCTCCAGCATTTAAGAGAGGAATCTGATAAGTTGCAAATCTATGGACGCTGTGGATGTCTGATCGTGGCCTCTCACATGACTGTAAATCCAAGAATGTCATGGCACATTAAATCTTAATGTGGTTTGAATTAGATATGCTACTTGTAGAGTGCAGCACATTTATAATGACATTAATGTTATACAGATAGCTACAGCTTAGCCAAAGATAAACATGTCTACCCTTAGATCGTCTATATCCACATTGTCTATTTTCTATTGATTATTAATGATGTTGAAATTATTCATAAAAAGATAATTTGACACTCTGGACGTAGTGTCAAAATTATTCTGTTGTAGCTAATTTTTAAAATTTATTTTTATTTTTTTATTTTTTTTACGAATATGCTGCTTTGTCCCGCAAATAGTAGTTCCAACATACTGACTCAAAGTGTGGATCTCAGGCCAGCCCACAGCCAGAGTCAGGGCAGGACTCGAGCAGCGTGCATCCTCCTCAACCCACTGTCAGAGCTGCTCGCGGCTGCTGACTACACCGCCTCCTTCTCTGTCACACTGCCATAGTTATCACTGTAGATATAGACAGGAGCCAGGTGGATATGCTGAAAGCATAACAGACAGGGCGTTAAATGCTATAAAGACATTTCTATAAACCTACCAGCAGAAGCTAGGACAAGCCTCTTACTCTGCCATTGTATTAGAACTCCCCTAGAACGTTAGGGGCTGCCGGTACACAAGCGAGTCCGAGGTTTTAGGGCCTCGATGGTACCGGTTTTCTTTTTCTAAAGACTAAGCATCTTCCTTAAAAGTAAGGTAAGGTGATTCTTTTCTCTCAGTGTGTTTATTGAAGTATTTACACTGAATGTTTACACGGCAGAGCACAAGCGAGCATTGTTGTCTGACTAGTTAGCCTAGCCTAGTTGGCTAATAGCGTGCTAACAGTCGCACCGAAAGCAATGGGGAGATTGAATAAGCGCTAGTTGCTACCAGTTAGCTCTTTAGCCAGTGTCGATAAGACACACCAGCTAGAGTAAATTGTGTTTTAAGTTGCTGGCCGTGCTTTAAAAAGACGTATCCAATATTTTCGTGCTGCTTGTAAACCAAGTTAATATTTTGATCTATATACGTTATGCCAGTTAAATTGAACGATGTATATTTTCCCCAGTGTTAGCTAGAGTTAGCACTACTAGCATTAGCCAACTACTTCTCTGCGATAGCCGGCTTTTACCTAGTTCTGTCAGCCTCGTTATCATGGTAACCTTAATAATACTTTAACCAACTTGGCGCCGAGACAGTTTGACCAAAAACAGATTATTCAAAAGTACAAGTATATGGTAAGTATTGTTACTTTGTGACTACCGCTAACCTTCACTGCCAGCTGCAATGTTGCTTGGCTTTGTATAGTTTTGCACAGTTTCTGTAATGTTTGCTAAACCTTCATATCAGTGCATGTTCTCATGTTCTTTATCTACCCCAGGGGGCATTAGAGTCTACCCTCTAACTGGTATGTTTGCCTGTTTCCCTCCAGGTTTGATTGCAGAGATGGCAGACAGTGCAGGGCTACAGTTTGTCAGCCTCTATGCCTTTGAAGCCATGCAGAAGGTGGATGTGATGTGCCTGGCAGCCCTGAGTGACCCAGAGCTGAGGCTTTTGCTGCCCTGCCTGGTGAGGATGGCTTTATGTGCTCCGGCTGATCAGAGCCAGTCCTGGGCGGAGGACAAGAAGCTCATCCTCCGCCTGCTCTCTGGAGTGGAAGCTGTCAACTCCATTGTAGCTCTCCTGTCAGTGGACTTTCATGCCTTGGAGCAGGATGCACGAAAGGAGCAGCAGCTTAGGTATGGATCATTTACACATCGTAATGATTATTGATTCCATTTGGTAATTATCATTCTAATTAACTACCTCCTTTTGTTTCATCAAGTCATACCAAATAACAGTAAACACCATGTGCTCTCTCTGCTGGTAGGCACAAGGCAGGTGGGTCTAACGGGGAGAGCATCCTGGTGTCCCAGCTGCAGCATGGTCTGACCTTGGAGTTTGAACACAGCGATCCCCTCAGGAGGCTCCGTCTGACCCTCAGCGAACTGTTGGCCATCATGAATAAGGTATAGTCGGTTGCGTTCAGAGTTCAGTAAATCAAATAACTCTGAAAACATGAAGGAGCTGAGCTCAATCTTTTCTGAAGTTTAAACCTGGGGATGAAAGTGTCTTATGTGAGAATAAAATGACATTAAATAATTTATATAAATATAATATGTATTAGTCATAAAAGTGTTTAGTTTCAAACTACATCTGCCCAGCAAAATACAAGTGACAATGCACTGAAAATAAATTATATATGCTTTTTAAATACATTTCATTGAAATGCAGCCAGTGCTTCCAAGGATTATCCTTAGTAACTGAATAACAATAGCAAATGCCACAAGGCAGGAATATGAATGAAATAATAAGTAAAATTACACCTATAAATGAAATGTGTAATTAAAGTTACCAGTCGAACTTAAGGATAATACGTTTTTATGCTACCCTAAACTATCCAGATAACTGATGAGGTGTATCAGTATCCTTCCTACATTAACTATGTAGCCTCTGTACCCATTGTAGAAGCACAGAAATCAAGATCAAATCATAGAAACCAGAAGCTGTTTGAAAGACAGAACAAAACTGTCACAGCTAGAAACAAGGTGGAACAGACGACCTTCCTGCTTGAATACAGAAAAACAGAGTTGTCTAAATATAAAGAAATTAAAGCATGAATATGTTTAAATGATTAAATGTCTTGTACTTGTGGAAATGAGTTTAAGATGTAAGAAACAAGCCTGCACGGCATCGTTTACTTATTCATCAAAGCTTAAGTTGGCATCAGAAATGATCCCCAAATGTCTGGCAGCTGCTCACACATTGACTGACAAATTATATGTTTGTCTGCACTGCTATTGTCCTTCAGTACTTTCATCTCCACCTAATGGGATGACTTGAATGATTGATTCACACAGTCTGTTTCCCTTGCTGTTTCTCAGGTGGCTGACTCAAATGGAGAGTTTTTCTTAAAGTCCTCTGAACTCTTTGAGAGCCCTGTTTACTTGGAAGAGGTGGCTGATGTCCTCTGCATTTTACAAGCAGGTACCCGACTCCTTTCATCTTCTAAACAGTTTTACCCGGAGGTGCTGTGGAAGCGGGATGGTGTTGAATGCAGTGCTGTAGACAAGTGTGCTCATTGAAAGACTAAGAATTGTAGGATAACGCAGGTGGCATGTGCGAGATGAGCTCATGTATGAAAGCTTCAGCAGGCCCAGAATGAGGATTTGCATTGTTGTATTCCATGCTTTCGTAGGACACGTATAGATTTACAGACATGTGTGACCGAACAGCAGTTTTAGCAGTCGAAAAGCAGCTTTGTCGAAGAGGGAGGGACTTTACAGGGAAGGATTCAAGCGTGGCCGTAGCCCTGGCAGCAGTGTGACTCTGCACAAGGCGACTACTTTAAAGGGCATGGCAGCCGGTTAAAATCAGAGGTGGTTCATGCTTTTTAAAGAAGGAATCATGTAACACTACATGTGCACCTTGTATTTATGGGCTGGTGCAAAGACTGCTGGTAAAAGGTTGACTTGACTGACAGTTTGGACCACTGTTTTATACATTAAGAGCCGTAACATGAATAGCCTTGAAAGCTTGAAGAGAGAGGACAGGACATATATATATGTGTATAGAGATATACTATATGAGCACACAGTAGGTGTATGTTAGGAAATACCCAACTCATATTTCCTGTCTGAAGAGCATCTCCTTCACTGATCAGTAACCTCTGCAGCTGAACACATGTTCCTTACAGTGTGTCCCTCTTTTCTCAGAGCTGCCTTCCTTGCTGCCCATCGTGGATGTGGCAGAGGCCTTGCTCCACGTCCGCAACGGAGACTGGTTTTTGTGTCTGTTGGTCGCCAATGTCCCCGACAGCTTCAGTGAAGGTAATTCACCCGTCTCGTAACGCTGCACACGCTGTCAGCTGATAATGTGAGATAGAGTGGCTGGTTAATTGCCAGTACTGTCTTTGTGTAGTTAGGAAGTGAACCTAATGTGGCTGAAAGAGGGCTTTTCTTAACATAACCTCAGAAGCCTTCAGTGACATTATAAGCACCGGCGGTTTACTATTTAGTCTCTTCAACCACATGTTTTCTTTCTGAGTCTGGCCATTTCCCCTCTAATTCCAGCCATGCCACTGGCCCAAGGGTGCATGTATTTGTCTTTGATTGATGATGGACATTATTGTGTTGCTCTGGCTCAGAGAGTGCGCTGCTGTGTGTTTGGAGAGATTCATTATAATAAGAAAATGCCCTCGGCCTCTGGTGCCGCCTTATCACACAGGGAGTCAAGGCTAAGTCACTAACTTCTCTCTGTGTTTGTGTGCACACGTTACAAAGCAGTCAGCACGGAGGAATCCTTTTGGCTGTGTTACGGAAAAAGACCTTGTTTCATTGAATTGAAAGTGAAATGAATTGATCTAAGGGTGAACTGTGGGAAATGGCTCTGTCCTCCAAGCATCAAGGACTGTCATGTTGAACACGAGCTGGTAACCAGGCCTAATTCCACTGGCTCTTTCATGGCGTGTGAAATAATCCAGAAGTGGCAGAGATAGAAACGAATATCATTTCAGTGCGTGTCAAAGTCTCAGCCAGCCGTAAACAGTTTGCCTTTTAAACTGTCAGCTGTGGAAAAGCACGAGGAAAATGAGATGAGGCGGAGGAAATGCTGTCTTCTGATGGCTGTTAAATCTTATTTACTGGCAAATAAATGAGTCATGATTCTACAGTTTATGGAGGATCATGACTCGGCCATGGCATGGGAGAAATGACGCTGTTGCTGTCTGTCAGTGATGTACAAAAAGCCAAGAGGTCTTTAGGGCAGGATTACATTATTAAACAAGCATGATGCCCAATATTAAAATATATTGAATTTACAGCAGTTTTCTGACTTTGTGGAGAAAATCAACCGCAGTGAGCGTGTTGCTAGTTTCGGGAAATTTAAATAATATCCTACTCTGTTTTTTTAAGAGTGCTCGGTTCTGCGCGCATGTTTGTCTGTGCAGTTTGCAGAGGTTTGATCAAGAATGGAGAGCGTCAGGATGAGGAGAGCGTGGGAGGTCGACGCAGGACTGAAGCCCTCAGGCAGCTCTGCCAGATGAACCCCTCACAGGCCCTCAACATCAGAGCTATGGTGGTCAGTTACACACACAGAATCCGTTACAGCCGTTATATTCCGCTGGTGACGCATTTGTGCTGAATTTATTCTGCTATCCAGACGATTTGTACATTAATTATGCATGTATAAATTCATTTGCACACTTTTTTTTTAAATCTCAGCAGATGTGTGATATACTGTTATGACAACATGAAAATGCTGTTTGATAAAACAAATTTTATTATTATTGGTTATATTATGTAACATTATTACTGCAACAACATGTAATCAAAGACTATATCTAGTCTCATATCTTGATAGTGATATAATATCTAAATATTGCAAAACATGGTTGCTTTTTTTTTTTAAAACCCCAAATGTTTAAATGAATAAATGCTAAATGTAAAAGCTTTAAATTGTCAATAATCAGTAATTTTATAGTAGCAAAGTATAAAATGGTAGGTAAACTATTAATAGGTAAGTTGATTAAGCAGATAAAATGATAATAGAAACCATCGTTACCCAAACATGGCGCTGGTGGTCATTTTTTGTTACTTCCCAGCTGAATGGACTGATGATAGCTTCGGTTTTGCCAGGAACATTTTTATTCTTTAGTTATTTTACACACAGACTTCACAAAGGTTCGAAACACAAAAGATCTTTGTCTGCACTGATTTATGTGGCGGTACACTTGGTGATAGAATCCCCGAAGGGAGAAATTTGTCTTCCTGCTTCGCCCCTGCTCAAAGGAGGTTACAGCACAAGGTCAGTTATTGAACGAGGCCCCAGGAGGTCGTGGAGATTCACAGCCTGGCTGAAGGATGCTTCAACAGCACTCACACCAAAACATGTCCTGAGATCGGTCAAAAGAGCACGAAGGAATAATGATTAGAAGATCTGAATCAATTATTAGTTCAAAAAAGTTGAACTGTTATTGGTTCAACTAGCTGTTTTGATGATTTCGAAAGCACCAACTTGCATTGGGAATGTCTTTTTTCCTAAAACATCCGAATAATTTTCTAATTTAACATCATTGACGGTGTATTCCCAGGTGGAGGAATGTCACCTGCCTGGTCTGGGTGTGGCTCTGACTCTGGACTATAAACCTGATACAGCAGATGAGGCGGTCAGTCCTCTAGTTTCTTATGTCAGCGGTCTCCTGCTGGGCACCAACAGCAAAGTCCGTACCTGGTTCAGCATGTTTATTCGCAACGGGCAGCAGGTGAGTGGACTGGGCTTCTTCAGTGTCCGTTTAATGCTGTTTAATTAGTTACATTACATGCAGTGTTATCGTCCTTTGTTTGAAAAGTATGCACGTTCTCAAACACACACACACACACACACACACGTCCTTCACTTGCTTTGTCTTTGTTCTGCCAGCGAAAGAGAGAAAGCAGCTCAGTGCTGTGGCAGATGCGCAGACAGCTGCTGCTGGAGCTGGTCGCCATCCTGCCACGTTCGCGCAGCACCCACGTGCCCAATGACGGTGATATGGAAGAGGAGGGGGGCTCAGGGTGCTCTGGCCTCAGAGAGGAACATGTGGTGAAGGCCAGCGCTCTGCTCAGACTCTACTGTGCCCTTATGGGCATTGCAGGCCTCAGGTAGGTCAAAGGGGATGTGGTAGATGGCCTGATGTTTGATACTTGTGTGATCCTGGTTTCGGTCTGTGTTTGGTTCCTATTTGTGTTTGACTTTTGCGATACGGTGGTATGTGTCAGGCCTGTTTTTTTGCTTGTGACATGTTATTAGTCTAGTGCAAAAAATGTTCTGCATTTGGTGAGTTTCTTTCAGGCATTGGTCCGATTTTAAAGAGTTCGTGTCTTAAAGACGATCTTCTCACTGTGATCCCGCTGCAGACCGACAGATGAAGAGGCAGAGCAGCTCTTACAGCTGATGACCAGCCGGCCCCCGGCCACTCCTGCCGGTGTTCGCTTTGTCTCCTTGTCCTTCTGTAAGCTGCTGGCCTTTCCTACTCTGGTCAGGTACACGAACCCAGTCTTATTAACTCTTATTACTGCCTACCTTTTATAGAGATCTTTGTTTTGTTCAGCAAACACAAATGGGTTGGGATCACAAACCACATTCAACTTCCAGCAGTGGTCTTGAGTTTTCAATTTTCTGCCATTGTGTGCTGCCTGCCAGAAGTCCTCTCTGCATCTTTTACCATTTAATAATGTCCTTTGTTATCTGAAGTGTGACCGTTAAGCTCTGTATGTGTCTGTTCAGCACTCCAGAGCAGGAACAGCTGATGGTCATGTGGCTCAGCTGGATGATCAAAGAGGAGGAGTACTTCGAGAGGTAATCAGAATCTCTATTTGTTATATTGGGGTATCACTGAAGTGGCATTATAATATAATAATAATAAAAAAAATTATCATCATATGTTATATAACATATGATTAAAATCTGTCCCAGTCGACATCTTAATGACTTTGTTTGGACAGTTAACCTATGTCAGTTTGGAACATTGCTTTTACAGGATTACAGATTTCAGTGATGATGCAGCAGTAGCAAATATGAGCATTCACTTTTATACATATATTGAGGGAACAACGTGTAATTATGGCAGTCATGCTTATTTTATTGTTACATTTAGTTTTTTCAGATTTCCATGGTTTCAGTCTCTTTATAGCGTTGGCAGACAGAACATGGTCGTCGTCGTGTCATTGTAATGTTATAACAGATGAAGGAACAGATCAGAAACAATGATACTCACAGAATAAACAGAGTGCAGTAGAAGTTAAATGATGTTTAAATTAGAGTAAAGTTTGATAAATGCGTGCTTGAATTGATACTTAAATAAATGTTTGCTCTTTCTATGGAGTTCAATGTGCTCTCTGTAATTGCTTCTTCTTTGTTTGAAGGGGGGAGGATGAACTCAACAAAGTATTTGTTTGTTTGTATATTGAAATTAAGATAATATATAACTGCCTTAACAACAAATTATAACTACAGCAGTGCATATGAATGTGTTTGTGACTGCAGTCCATAAGGCATAAATCACCACAGAGTCTTAAGTGAGTTTAGGGGTGACTGAAAGGACGCAGGCTGATGAAGAAGGTGTGTTGTGTGTGTGTGTGCGTGTGTGTGGGTTGATCCAACTAGCATAATCAGTGTATTAAAATTCCGTCCTGTAAGACGCGGGATGCAGGATTAACGACAAGTCCAAGTGTCTTTTCTCACTTGCCTCTCATGCATATGTGTGTCCTCCTCCTTACAGTGCTGCGGGCGTATCTGCCTCTTTTGGAGAGATGCTATTACTGGTTGCCATGTATTTCCATAGCAACCAGCTCAGCTCCATTATTGAGTTGGTGTGCTCTACTTTGGGGATGAAGGTAAGGTGGTAGGTGGGAGGGAGACAGTGATCGATACATCAGTCTGGCTGACCAGCTACTGGCCCCACTCCTCCACTGCAGCAGTGGTGCATATAAAGACTATATCACTGATGAAACACTTGCAGCATACATATATCCACTAAGACACTCTATAGCCTGTGGCCAGTTTGCTGTTTTATTACTTATTAAGTGCACTATTGTTTCCTGCCTGTGTGCTAAGTAGTTTTCCTGTCTCAGTGTATTTTCTACTAAGATGTGTAATGTAATTGGATTTAGAGCCTGTTTGTTTCCACCCCTAGGGCAATCCTCTCAATTCAGTGTTGTGCCTGCCATGTAGAATTTTTCTTATGAAATATGAAAGGAGGGAATTACAAAATACCAGCACTGTTGCCTGCAGGTTGTTTTCACTCACAGCAAACCTTCCATTGTTGACGTTCTTTGTCTTTTTTTTTTTTTTGGGTGCAACTTTGTACAGATTGCCATCAAGCCCAGCTCTCTAAGCAAGATGAAGACTATCTTCACACAGGAGATCTTCACAGAACAGGTACATACATTACAAGTCCACAGAGCACATTGTCTGCCTGTAAATTCCATTCTTCCATTTCTTTGTGTATTTGGTTTGCCTTTGTTTCTCCATCAGTGCCACTTTGTTTTCCCACTGAGAGCTCTTGTAGCTTCAGGAATGTAGAAGGTTTTAATGTAACAACTTGTCAAAATGAAACAAAATGTCCCTCTAAAAATGTCCATTCAGACACAAATGTATTTAATGTACGTTATTTAAAACGACTCTGCCATTTAGTCAGCATTATTTTATCACCTGTGATCATCGCTACATGGTTCACTGTTGTTACTATCAGGCTATTGACTGTGAATTAACAGTGTTAACGTTTTGTCATATTTCATCGGTCACTGGGTGAACAATGCAGTTTTCCTGTCAACGCAGTTATTAGTATGCGTCACATCTCTTTAGAGGGAGATTAGATCATGGTACGTGTAATCTTGTAGCTATATGTTGTTAACATGATGCACCAGATGGTTTGTTGCGTAGAACCATCTGGGATGTTGGAAACTGTTCGAAGAAGAGGCGACGCTTTCAAAAATAGACTTGGCATCTGTCAGTCACTATCTATCACAGGCCATCTTCAGCCAGTGAGATCAACCAGCCATATGACGCCTCCCTTCTTGCTTGTTAAAGGAGGACCCAGAAAGAGGAAATTTAGATAAAGTTGTGTACATTTCCACTACAATGGTGATGCTGAACTGTGCAGCGTATTGGTGCTGTTTAGATAACTTGTTTATAATTTCCTGTGTGTAGGTGGTTACAGCCCACGCTGTCAGGGTTGCAGTGACAAACAATTTAAGTGCCAACATCACAGGATTCCTCCCGATTCACTGCATCTACCAGCTGCTTCGGAGCCGAGCTTTCACCAAGCACAAAGTGTCCATCAAGGTAGATGTGTATGAGATGTCTTGTGCTGATGACCGGATGACCCGCTGCAAAGTGATACGTTCATTCACAAAGATGTATTTTGCCCTCCGGTCCTTGTGTGAATCTTTCAGGACTGGATCTATCGCCAGCTCTGTGAGACAACCACCCCCATCCACACCCAGCTCATTCCCCTAATTGACGCCTACATCAACTCCATCCTTACTCCAGCATCCAAGGCCAACCCAGAGGCCACCAACCAACCCATCACTGAGCAGGAGATCCTCAATGTCTTCCAGAGCTCTGCTGGGGTGAGTTAGCCCTGGGGCTTCACAGGAACTGCATAAATATCAAACTGCTCAATAAACAGTTAATGGCATTTTATGTCAGGTTATCCATACATACATGTAATAGAGCATGCATTTCCGATTGATGATGTCTGATGTGTACAAGGTGTAGTCAGAAAGAATCTGGAGCTGAACTGTTGAGTCAGTCTACAGTCTATCATCATCAGGACCCGTGTAACCAGGCTATCAGACCATATTCAGGAGTGTGTTTAAGTTCCTGTAAGTGGTCATTGTCACCAGTTGGCCTCAGCCTTAATGTGCTTACATAACGGGGATGCAATCTAGGTGTGGCAGGAGCACTGGGGGCAGTGCACAAGGTGACTACTGCACAGAATGGCAGCAGCCAAATTTAAACCAGGAGCAGAGTTTGCTTGTAAAGGGCCAGTCCCAAAATTTTCTGATTGCATCTCGTGTTTGTGTTTATGGAGGCAACATTCTCCTCTTAAGATACCAGAATTAAGATACCAGAGTTTAATAACTCTGTAAAGACACTTTAGAGAATGATACCCTTAACGTCCCACTTTCTCTCCTCTCTCACCTCTGACCTGTAGCTGTTATTTTGCTGCTCTCTTTCTGGTATTGTTTAGCAAGGGGAAGGCAGTCGAGGAGGACGACAGCGCTACTCCATCACCACCCAGCTCCTCATCCTCTACTACATCCTGTCTTATGAGGAGAACTTGTTGGCAAGCACCAAACAACTGGGTATGTAGAAGACAATAACTGTGTCCCATACGACACAGCACTGTGGCTCACTTCCCACTGTGCTGCTGGCTCACTTCCTTTCTATTTCTTATTTTCACTACTTCTGCCTGTCTAAAGTGCATCCATTGTCATCCCCTCCACTGAAGGAGGCATTGTATGCGAGATGGAGGGAATTTGTCAGGCAGTGAGAGGAGAAAGGCAGCTTTTGTCCTCTGTGAAGTTGTTGGAGATGCTCTCACTCTGGATGTGCAGTCATTCATCCTTTTCTCTCTCGGCACTGAATGTTGGCCGCTACATAGAGAATAAATGGAGGGCTGACAAAGAGCCAAGTACAATGGCTGCAGGAGCCGAGCTAACTAGGACAGCTGTAGGTTAGATTGAGCATTAGCAGTTAGCCTAGTCAGTGTTTATTCTCTCCCATGACGAGCTGTGCTCTTGCCCTTCATTAGGCCAGATTTATGTGAGAGTTTATGCCCATCTCTTTAATTGCTGTGTTTACCCAAGTGCTCCCGCAGCCTTCAAGGAAGGAGTAATGAAGCCCATCAGCAGTGGTAATGAACCCACGTCAATGAAAAATCACCTCCGCTCCTCTAACGCGTCGGCACAGCGGCTCTGGTGTCCTTACACTGCCAAATAAAACACTTATGCTCTGTCTTGTCCTTTTCATGCTTTATGTTCTCACCCTTCTCTACTTCCTGTCTGATAGTTTCTTTGCCTCACTCTCTCTTCTCTCCTTTTTAAGCTTTGATGCAGAGGAAGCCAAAGTCCTACTCAGCAGCCTTGATGGACCAGATTCCCATTAAGTACTTGGTTACTCAGGCCCAGGGACTACAGCAGGAGCTAGGAGGTGAGATATGGACTAAACTGACTAAACTGTGGCTGTAACTCAGTATTACATTCACCTCACAGTAATTTTTCTAGGCTGAGATAAAGAGCGTGATCGCTTGTTGGAAATGAATTAAACCTCTGTTTGACACTCAAACAGTATTTTAAAGAACAACAACATTTTGTGGATATTAAACTTCTAAAGAACCTTCCTTTCTCTTTCCCCTGCACCCAGGTCTGCATTCTGCTCTGCTGAGGCTACTGGCCACCAACTACCCCCACCTCTGTCTAGTGGAGGACTGGGTATGCGAGGAGAAGGTGACTGGTACCCTGCCTCTGCTGAGGAAGATGATGCTCCCCAGCAACACCTGCAGATACACTCAGAGCCAGCTCCACCAGGGTAAGGAGGGTGGGGGATATGGGAAGAAAGAAACAGGTTTAGGGCAGATGGCTCAGGCTTGTGGTTCTGCATCTTTGAAATAATAATCAATGTCATATATACTCATTAGGTAAAGAGACACAGAACGACACTACATGAGCTGATTAGATGGAATCAAAGGCTGAACTGACATCAAACCAGCTCCAGTGATACAAATCTTGGAGTCATGGCTGTGAGAGTTACCGCTCTTGAGTGGGGCAGAGAGAAAAGATCCCAGTATTGTATAATAATTTTACAGGTGAAAGCTGTTATCCAACTGAAATCTGACATCAATGGTTAATCCTTCAGGCTTTATAGGATTAAGCTGTAATTGGCTTTTCTACGATACGGCTCCTTGATGCAATACAACAGTGTAACAGGTAATCTGTTTGACACATCATTACGCAGATTGGTGCGCAGTATATATATTTATGTTTCTACAAATCAATATTTACGTGTATTTATGCAGCCAGCCCCAATTGTGATGCTATAGGGCATGTAGCATGCACGCTTTGCATCACGGTTTTCATCAGGTTAATAGTGAAAAACAATGACTCGATTAATTTTTAATGCCAGCTATGGTAAGAAGAGAAAGACAAGGTTTGGTAGCAGGAGGTGAACTGGGGCTTCAGTGGAGTTTAAACAACACACTGGTCAGGCCGCAGCATTGGTGTGGAACCTGACCTTTGACCTCATCACCTTTCTTCAGTCTGTAGATTTGACACTGGGTAGCGTTTTATTGCTCATGGTTACAGAGTGACACAGTTTTATTTTCCTCGCACCACCATTAAGTCTAAACAGATGTGTTTGCCAGATGTTGCTACTGTCTTGTACTGGATTAACTTGAGCAACACTTTTTGGTTTCTACTATTCTTAGTCTGCACATTTGGTTCAAATCAGTTAAAGGAGCAAAACAAGTCTCCGCAGCCCTAAATTATAAAGATGAAATCAGCTGTATGACATCACCCCACCCTCCACCTCCAGCCTTCCAGAAGTTACCATCCAGCAGTCCCAGGCTGATGCGGATCCTGGAGCATTTAACGCTGCTTTCACCCGGTGACCTGATCCCTTACGCAGAGGCCCTCACTGCCAGCATGGCCCTGCTGCTGGAGCCCGCCGTGCCTCGCAGAATACTGCAGACCCTCAACAAGCTCTGGATGGGTCTCAACACCGTGATGCCCCGAAGGTACATGCTCTGAACACTATTAGGTTACGGACACAATTTAGAAAATTCCACTGTCTCAGCTTCTAGTGAGAAAAATACTTCATGTCACGTGGGAACATCCAATTTGTTTAGATCGTGAGTTGAAATTTCATATAGGAACCAGATAACTGAAATGCTGAATCAATGTGGTAGACTCTGTATTTCTGCCCCAGAGCCCTGTTGGTATGCCCTGAATAATTAGTATCACTTTGGTTCTTGGGCTCAAAATCAATCCTGAGTTTAAATAAGCATCTTGTCTTCACTAATTAGAACTTGGCATCTTGTACTCAACTTGATAAGTTAAAAGTACATAAAAGAATCAAACAGATCAAAGGCACAAAGGAAGAAGAAGATGAATCCAAAGGTTAAGTGATGCACGCTTTTGGCTGCTGGTTCTGTTTCTAATTGTGCGTGTTTTCAGTAAAAGGTTAACAGTAGCACTTGACTTGATGTCGTCTCTCCCAAGGCTGTGTAAAGTTGCTGTGAGACTCAGTTAAATGGATTAAAGGAAGACCTGTGGAACAAGTGCTGTTGCCCTTAACCCCAGGCTGCTTGCTCAGTGATTATTGTGTGAATAGATCTGAGGTATTGAGCCAGGCAGCAGTGTCAACCTTCGTGAACTCTCTGGACAGAAGAGGGTGACCCTCACTGTGCCCCAGGGCCCACAGGAGCACTGTTACCAAGGCTCTGAGCAGACATCCTATCGATCCAAATGGGGGATCTGTAACAAGAAGCTCAGGGCAGGAAAACTGAGGGAGACACCATGAGGGAGATAGAAGGGATTGTTGCCCGCCCCCACCCTGCTCTCTTGTCTTCCTCACTCCCTCTCATAGTATTGAATGTTGCAGAGGGCTTGACGAGAGGCTCTGGTGAATCTAAGAGGGCGGCAGTGCCAGATTTCACACAGATCTACTGATTGATGCTGGTGCACAAGCTGCAGGATGGCTGGGAGCTCCAAAAGTACCCCGCTGTTTATAGTTTAGCCTTGGTCTGATAAGAGAGATTGAGGGTGAAATGCTGCCACAGGCTAATTTGCAAGTAACTGAATTATTGAAGTCGTTAAACCCCTACCGATGTGTGTCTCATATCATCTTTTAGGAGCGTTTCAGTATTTTTCTTCGTCAATTTTCCTGCGGATGTGATATTTTTGAGATGCTGATTCTAATTTTAGAGGAATTTCAGTGATTACCGATAAGACAGCCGATACTGTGAATTTTCAAGTAATTTATCTGGTTGAGACAATTTTAACAGGCAGTTCCAGTTTTACTTAAGTGCTGTCATGTCTTATCATGTGTTGTCATGTCATTTCAAATGTTAGACATCTCTATTTGAACTGATATTCTCTGAGTTATGAAGCTAGGCAAATGAATTTGTGGTTATAACTGGTGTCTGTGTGTGTGTGTGTGTGTGTGTGTGTGTGTGTGTGTGTGTGTGTGTGTGTGTGTGTGTGTGTGTGTTGCAGGTTGTGGGTGATGACAGTAAATGCCCTGCAACCTTCGGCCAAGCTGCTCAGGCAGCAGAGGTACACTCAGAACGACCTGATGGTGGACCCTCTCATTGTGCTGCGCTGCGATCAAAGAGTGTACAGGTAACTACAGCACGTGATCTAAAGGGCTGTATCTGAGACACACAGGACACACGAACGCAGGTCTGTTAATCCTACAGTCAGCGTAAGCTGGCCTGTTCACACGTGTTGGTTCGTTCGTTAGGGCCCGCACAACTGGCTGCTTTTATTTTCACGATAAACAAGAATGGTGCAAGATGTGTGGGATGGTTCAAAGAAACTGTTTGACTTTACAACACCATTACTGTTAGTTTTGTTTTGATTTCAGTCACAAAATCATTCAAAATGTAGGTCAGTACTGTATGTTGAGCTTAATTAGTGTTAGGTGTTAAAGGTAATATAAATAAAAATATTTATTGAATCTCTATTAAGGAAGCTCTGATTTCATATGCTTGCCATTTTCTAGCATATTCTTATTTATTTCTGTATCTAGATTTGTGAGTCTGTGTCCCAGCTACCCTTGTTGTATTGCACCTGATGACCCCAGATTGTGTATGTTGTTCTCGTAGGCAAACAAAACTCTAGTTTTAACTTTTTCTTTCTTCTTTTTTTTCATGCCAGGTGTCCTCCTTTGATGGACATTGTCCTTCACATGCTGAATGGCTACCTGCTGGCTTCAAAAGCCTACCTGCACTGCCATCTGAAGGAGACGGCTGACTTTGATCGGCAGAGCCAGACGGTCTCAAACCTGGGCGTGCCTGGACAGCCGGATACACCCGAGGTCACCAGGGAGGAGCTGAAGAACGCCCTCCTGGCAGCACAGGTATCATCAGTCACTAACTGGCATGTTAACACACACTTTGGCTCTATTACACACTCACAATTCACTTTTTTTTTTATTACAGAAGGCTTTTTTTATTTTCACATCACGAATAAATACACAAATAATACAGAATGAAACTAAATGATGACCTTAACCCCTAATAATGGTAACCACCTGTTTTTATGTAACCCCAGGACAGCGCAGCAGTCCAGATTCTCTTGGAGGTGTGTCTGCCAACTTCTGAAGAGCAGCAGCTGGGGGCCAACACCGAGAGCCTGCTGAGGAACATTAGAGGCCCCTTGCCAGAGAAATCAAAACAGGGAAACCTGGTGCCGAGAGCCAGGGGGAACGTGGAGGACGCAGAGCCAGAGGGAGGCCTGCTCAGCGACTTGAGAGAGGTGCAATGTCTCATCTGTTGTCTGCTGCATCAGATGTTCATCGCCGACCCCAACATTGCCAAGTTGGTCCACTTTCAGGTAAGGCAGTCATGAGGTGGACGTGATATTTGTTGTGTTACTGTGACAATGGGAAGGCCGGTGTGTTTAGAGAGTCCATGTGTTGTTCTTGAGCCTCTGGTGCTAATCAGGCTCTTTATGACATCCCTGCTTCTGTACGGCATTCCTGCGTGACTCCATTTACTCACTTCTCTCCAAATTCTTCCATCGCAAGGCCACGTTATCATGCCAGCCCCCTTTTGTGCAAGTGGTTGAGTGAATAGTGCCATATTGCTGAAAATACCTTCGAGTCAGTTTTTCAAGATGAGCCAAGTCATGTTGACCCCATTAATCATCACATTCTGCCATGGCTGTAGTGGTAAGTGACTGCAGCACTCCCAGAAGTAGCAGACCGCCATATGGTGGACCTCATCAAACCAGTCCTTCCTCTGTCACTGTAATCCGCCCTTGTCCACACTGCCAAGAAAAAACTGCTGTTTCCAGTCTCATTTACACACATTCCACAGACATCCCTTATTTTTTATATCAAAAGATTCATATTTCCTGTTCTGTCCCTCTTTGTGCCTCTTTCTCTGTCAGGGTTACCCTCAAGCTCTGCTGCCTCTAACTGTGGCAGGCATCCCCTCCATCCATATCTGTCTGGACTTCATCCCGGAGCTGTTGGCCCAGCCCCAGTTGGAAAAGCAGGTGAGGCCTCCAAGCCTCCCCTCCCCTCCCCTCTTTTCTTTTCTCTGGCTTTAAATCCTGGACTTGTCCTGGGCTTGTGCCAGAACCTCTCTTACACTGTGTTTTTCTTACATGTGTCCCCACAGATCTTCGCTATTCAGTTGCTGTCGTACTTGTGCACCCAATACGCCCTACCCAAGTCCCTCAGCGTGGCCCGGTTGGCTATCAGTGTCATGGGCACCCTCCTCACAGGTGAGTGTTTTCCTTGTCATTATATGTGATTCATTTCTGCTTTTGGATGTAATCTCCTTTACGCACCTTACATCTTTTTCTACTTTGGTATCTTCCTTAAATTTGCCCACACTGTATACCATAAATCACAATCCAGCCCGTAAACAGTGTATTAGCCACCGTCACACGGTACGTCTTGGCATTCTTATCCCTATATTTGGCTGCCACCTTCTGGCCTTTGGCTGTAGGTGCAGCATTCTCTCTCTGTTGGGAAAGGGCACAGTGTTTACCAGCCTTTAACCTCTGGATTTATTATATAATCACTGTATTCATTCATCTGCAGCTCTTGAGTGTGTGTTTGTTCTGCTTTTCAGTGCTAACTCGTGCCAAGCGCTTCTCCTTCTTCATGCCCATCCTGCCGTGCCTGGTGTCCTTCTGCCAGGCCTTCCCTCCACTCTATGATGATGTAGCGGCTCTCTTAGTACAAGTAGGCCAGGTTTGTGCCTCTGATGTTGCCACCAAAGCCAGGGACATTGACCCTCTGATTGCCCGTAAGTATAGCTGGTCACTTAGATTTAGTTTGTCACACATGATAACAATTTGTTATAAAATATAGTATATAATATATAGTATATAATATAGTGTTATTTACAATTTCTATCAGTACAGAATACAGGCATTGGCATAAAATGTCTGGCTTGATTGGAAACTGTCACACAGTATTATTGTTCATAAGGTCTCCAGATTTGAATGTCCCGTTTACTCAAGAAAAATCATTTTAATATTGAGTCTTGTTCCAGTATTTAATACCACATTGTGAAGCAGCACGGTTTCCCTAAAGTAGGTCTGCATTAGATTTAATGACGCTCAGTACATCTGAGATCAATATTTTTGACACTAAAATAGATCTGAATTAAGAAGATATGCCCTTTTAAAGATTCCTTTTAACGGGGTATGAGCTCTTTGATTGGATTGCTACTCTACTAATGCTGCCAGTAGCTTTCCACCTGGCTGGTACCTTTTACAGGCAGCAATTTAACCTGTGCTCCTGCATGTTGGACATGTTCGGTACTCTTTGGCCTGCTCCATTCAGGTGCCTTGATTAATATTATAAAGCAGTGCTATTTAGAGGGAGCCAGAATTCATCCAATTAAAAAGAAGCCTTTATCAGCCTTTAATACTTATCTTGCAGATTGACTCTGGGCAGCTCTTGATGACTGATGATGTCCATATAATGTGTCGATTTTGAAAAGCAATAGTCAGTTTATTCAGAACTTCTACTTAGAAGACAGAAAAATGCTAAATGTTTCAAGGAACCATAACAGTATATTGAAAACAGGTGATCGAGAGGGCGGTTAGAAAGGTCTGTCAGGAATAAGACATTTGTGATTTTGCTGCCTCAGGTCTTCAGTATCTGAAGGAGAAGCCTCAGGGGGCGGCGGCTCCAGAAGGAGGTTACTCCAAGCTAACTTTACCCCAGAGGACAGCGGAGGAACTGGGTGGAGCTGACCCTGATGTCCAGCTCTGCTACTGTGTAGAGGCCACCTTCATGGAGATCATTAGCTCCACCCTTCATGGACTATAGACCCGGCACACATCTAGGAGGAGGGACAGGGCTTAAACCAACAACTATCAACACTGCCCTTGAAAGACACTCACTCCTGAGAAGGGCTACTGTCAACACACATCCATTCATCTTGAACAAACAGACTGATGTCACCTTCTTGAAGGGCTTTCAGACTGGACTCATTCTGTGGCCACGATGGGACGAAAAACTGAAAAACCCATTCTCTCCTGTCAGATTCCTTTTTGACGCCCGATTTGCAATTTGTATGTTTATGTGCTCTGTCCGATTTTGTAGAAAGTAAAATACTGAAAATGCTAAATGGGTCCATGTTCTTGACCGCTGTAGGCATATTTTTCTAGGCTGAAAGCACTGTGACCTTTTCTCAGCGACTGCAAAAGGAAAATGTTGCCTTGAAATATGTAGAGCTTTTGTATTGTATTTGTTTGTAATAAAACAAAGAAACCCTCTCACCCATGAGCTGACAAAACATGTAGATTTATGGGTTTTCGTTATGTCCATATATTCACAGTTGGCCTGGAGGAGCTGGAGGAGTTTACGGGCCATGTTCTCGTTTTGCAAGTTTGTGATGTTTCAGAGAATTTGGACGTTAGCTACTGTCGACGCTGACCGAGGCCGCTTTTTAGGACTCGGCGCTTATTAACACAGAGGAAGAGAAGACCTGGTGTAGCCTCAAGTCTGAGTAACTGTGTGAGAATTAAAAGCCCCTGAAAGTGGAGTGGCGGCAAATGTGTCTTTACAGAAATACCCGAGGTACGGAGGAGAAGCGAGGAGACCAGAGTCACAGGTACGAGGTAAGAGGAAGTGTCAATGCCTCGGGTTCAAAACTGAGTGCGACATATTGAGCTCAACTTACAAATAAAACAAACAAACTCCACTTTAATTCCTCTCTAGGACTGTATGAATTAAAGCTTTTTTGCCATGTCTTGATGTAAAGTTTAAGCTCTGTTTAGTAATGAACTTCCACGCGTGACACTTCGGATGCCGCAGAACCGAGCACAGCCCTTGTGACGTATTTAAAAATAACTACGACACGTCTCAGGACTTCGTTTAAAGCCTGGTTCTACTACCTCGAGCAGTAACTCCGTTTTGGTAGCTGCTGTCAACTAGAAGCTGATACTGAGGCGCAGAGGTCCTGATAGTGCGCACAATGAGAACTTTGCGGCTCTTTATCTAACTAAACCTGATGCAAACTTAATGTAACTAGTGTACAGTGAACGTCACACCTGCGCTTTTCCTTCCTATGTCTCCTTGGATGTACCCTACCAATAGCTTTTCCCACTGTAGTTTCAATATTTTAATGTCATCTCCACTCTTATAGATTTAAGTATCCAGTAGAAGTTAATTAAGTGTTAATTCCCCGTGTCATTTGCTACTGAGAATATTAATAATTTCACGCTTTTGCAGAATGAGTTGTCGCTGAGAGGACACGACGTCCAACGAGGGGAAGTCCTTGTATGTATTCTGCGCATTTAATTTCCCAGACTTACACTTCTGAATGCTCTTTCAAATACCTCTGCTCCGCGACCAGGAATAAAATGTTGGGAAATATTATATATTGATTTACTTGTGAAAATAGAAAGCAAATGAATCAATATAAAGTTAAGTTTGATGAATAATTTAATGAACATATTGATTCCGTGTAATAACTACCATATGTAGGTGTTTTCATGTTAAATGGTAATTGTAAGTGATGTGATGAGTGTGTGGAGGTTTAATATTCTAAAGTGTGATTGCGGATTATTTTGTCATATGTCCTCGAGCAGAGAATCTGATGTTCTTATCTTTGTGGCTTTCATGGTAAAAGAGTCATATGGCACACATGAGTCTGTTGCACTGTCTTTCTCAGGTGTAACATTACATCTGAATATATAACATAATTGTGTCTCTTGTACCGACTCCTCTTGTGTATCTCTTCATGGCGTGATTTGCTGCATGACAGATTTGCAGCCCGTTTAAAGACATTTTGCACAATTTTGTGAACTATACCACATTTTGATCTCTGTTTATTTATACTCTCTCTTCTTTTTTAAATCTTTTCAATACCACTGTCTTTTGAGTACTGCATATCATTCAGTATCATAACTGTTATTACTGAAACAGACGGTTGACACTCATAAAGCTGAGTTGAAGCTACTGCCTTCATTTTCTTTTATAACATTCTCTTACTGCCCTTATTACCCAACATGAATCCATACAACATGAATGCAGCCGTACCATTATATCCTAACAGACATATTCTTATAATTCACCAGAGGGCAGTCTTGCCACACTGAAAACAACACCACCATCCTGCCAGACTGAACCCACTGACTGAATAAACCTTCAAGAGCAGCAGTGAAGAACCTGACAATAGTTTTCAAGGTTTCTACACAATAGGTTAAAATATAAAACTATCATGGTTATAGAGGTTGTGTAAAATGGTCTATGATGTTCATGAGCAATAAAATATTGCAAGTGCTATCTATTTTTTACAGTTGCGTATGAGGTATTTCCCTTCCTCTAGTCACAGTAATGCACTACTTTATGTGCAACTAGAACAATCATGTACATAAGCCAGACAGTATGTCGGCTGTCTGTCTGTGTGTTTGTCTCTCTCGCTGTCTCTCTCCCTCTCTCTTTCTCTGTCTCCGTCTGTCTCTCTCTCTCTCTCTGGTTGCGTGCTGTGGAGGCATTTATGAAGCACTCTGCAGCAGTTTGTTGTGCTGCCGCAGCTTCCCAATGCTGTGAGAGATGCCTGAAGCAAGCAAGGGTGAAATCACAGTGCAGTTTTGTTTTCACTGGCGTTGCCGCTTTGCTTCTAACACCTAGTACCCAAAATACTTGGAAGCTGAAAATACTCACTACAATACACGCTGCGGGAGAAGGGAGCTGAGGAGGAGCAGGAGTGGTTCACTGTCAGCAGGACAACAGAGAGCTAAGTGACATTCATAAACCCCCTCGCATTTGTTACCTGATGATGAAATCATTCATTTTGGAGTCAAACACAAGCTCTGATGCTGCGAAGACCATTAACAAGTTTATTTCAAAATACCAAATAGATTAAGCTCATTAAACTGTCAATGTGAGACACAGTAAAACTGCCATAAAGCAGCGCCATCTATAGATAATCACCAGATGGACCTGTTGAGAGAGTCCTGCAAGTCAGACACGATACACACATACACATGAGCTAAATGGATAGGGGCCTATGAGCAGGCTTTTCGGCTGGTGAGTGCTGAAATAACATTTGCCCACAAGTTGGTAATAGCTGTTTTTGTAGCCATTTACACTATTACACTTTAAAGATAAATCTGTTTGGAGGAAGTGTGAAAAATAAAGATATTGTACTGACAATCAACAATATCCTACAGTATGTCTGTTGTTGTCAAAAGGTGACTTAATATTTGTTTCAAATCAGGTTCTGTTCTTGATCAGAGGAGACAGAATTGTCCAAGGTGTTGGCCAGAGAGGTAACCTGGCTTTGGTTTCTTGCTAAGCGCTCTCTTTAGACACATGATGGTAATTGGGATTCAGCGCAATGTGTTGCTCGTGGTCTGTGGACTTTGAGCTGAATCTTTTATATGCGGTGTAGTCTTTCTCTTTCGCAGGGCTAGCCAGGGATGTGTAAACACCAACCTTATTGAAAACAGTTTCACAACAATGCCTTTACCTCTTAAGAAATCTCTCCAAGAGCGCCAGAGGGAAGCGATTAAATGGTGTTCTTAATACACTTAGCTAGGTATGCACTACCTCCAGCTTTTTCATTTCACATCACAGGTCTATTTGCTTCTGTTTACTTGGTAGTAATAAAAGACAAGCCCTTAAGAGGCAGCAGAAAATCCCACTTCAGCTTGTTACAAGAGTCATTGAGGTTAGCAGGCCCTGTTGGCCTCAGCAGCTCTCTGAGAGAAAGGCACTTCAGTTGAACACCCACATACTACTGTGACTACTGCCAAGCTATCCACAAGGACAATGTTTGTCGCTCTAAAGCTCTTTGGGTATTGACTTTTTAAACCTGTTGTTTGAATTTGGAAGTCAGGTCCCTCATACAATACAGGGTTTTACAATGCAGAGACAAAGGAGCCATGTCTTCTGTGACTTTTCTTAACTGAAATTCTGAATAATCCAAGTTTTCACTCTATTGCCTAAAGCAAGGTTTAATTCCTCTGCCTCTACCAAAGCATGGTACAGTAGAGTCAGAAGCACGTGTTGTGTAATTACTCTACTTACCAGGAGGGGGAAACAAAAGGTCCACACAGCAGGTTTAAGGGAAATGTCTAGAGCTCTGGTCGGCCAAATGAAATTCTACCTATTCTTAAACCAGTGGACTGGTTGATGTGGGGGAAAAGGGGACTTTCAAAAAAGTAATCAAGCAAGCAAGTGAGCCCTCAGAGTAAGTGTCCAGTAACTACACTAATGACATAGTGTAGTTAACAAGCGCCATTATTAGTGCACCATGGCAACAGTTTGCCAAAACTAGTTATCAAAGAAAGAAGGAGTCTTTACCACATCGAGTTGTTGTCAGCTGTACATTCACCACTTTCATCAGAACAATGAAACTCTCTTGCTCTAAGCATCTCTCCTCCATCTTGTTTGTCCCAGCCAGTGCTGAGGTGTATTACCACACTGCACCAAACTGGAGTCGACCAACGACCGACGCAAACATAGCGCTTTTGTTTTCACTTTCAGGGGTTTGAAGTCCTGGATTCAGCAGCCAGGGTGGCTCCAGGTGTAACACCTGTGATAATCCAATTAGTGAGTTGTAGTTGGACAAGACCTTACTGACCTGACCAATGGATGTCAGCCCTAGAAATGTCTCCACAACTATTGAATAGGTTAACTTGAAATAAATAAATATGTTGGTTAAACACAGGCTAAGACTGTAAGACTGGTGTCTGCTGGGCTTTCACAACTGTGAACACCAGTAGAATGTGAAAATAGGGGCACACAAATACAGTTAAAGGTTAAACCAACTTAGCCTCATTATGTATTAGTGCTTTGTGGCATTAAAACATTAATATATGGTAGTGTGAATGGTTGCAAGCCTTCAGTGATCACAGACCAAAGGTCACTGAATGCTGACTTTTAAATTACCAGCTACATAATCAAGTGAGAGAATATTTGTCCTGAGGAGATGCAGTAGTTCTCTCTGTATCTACATTTCCTCGACGTGAAAAGAAGCTTGTTTTGCCTCATCAAAGGACAAAGAGCGACAAGTGAGATGGTGGTGTCTCAGATCTTCCCTCCACCCCGTCTTCTTTGGCTCGTAGAAGCTGAGGGAATTGATTACACGGAGCAGGAGCACTTTGTCAGGCCTGAATGCGTTTTTCACATTGTGTTGCTAGGAACAAAGAGACACTGTTAAAGCTTTCGTAACACCCTCTAAAACTTTTGATTTCCCCCTCGGTTGAGCAGAAAGCGTCAGGAAGACGGCGATTTAAAATTAATTGGCAGTGTGTCAGCAGCATATTTACATTTTGTTCTTTTAAAGATGCAATTAATTACAAGAGATGAAGAATTCTGCAGAGAGATGTGATGCATTGCATCGGTTGCCCTCCTCCCTGCAGACTGTCTTTTGCTCTGAGGGAGTTTAGGCAGGCTTGCCAATTAACCACAGACTAAAAAAGACCCAAAACACCCATGTTTCAGCAGGTAAAAAAGCTGCAAATTTAAAGTGCCTGGCAGGAGATGTAACAGACAGACTGTAGCATGTGGTTTGCATACTCTTGTGCTTCAAGCTTTGCTAGGAAGATGTAACAAAAATGTTCTCTTTCAAGAGTTTTGTAACTCCAGGAAACTGTTGCAAATTGGGTGCAGGGAGTTCATAAAGTGTAAGTGCTGTATGCAATAAGTTAAGGTCCCCTATGTCTTCTGATTTTATTGCCTAATGAGCTTTTCTTCAATATATAACTAACAGGACTGAACCTGGAAACTCTATAGTCACCTTCACACAAACTCTGTCTGGCATTCATCATCACCATCATGGGAGCAGTTAAAATGACATGCCACCGTCTTCCCTGCCTACTTTCGGACTATTTATATCACTGAAATTGAACACAATACATATTCAGGAAGAGAAAGTAAAGACATTAAAGCATCTGCATCAAATGTCCTTATATCGAACTGATTAAACTGTGGAGTTGTAAATTTTAATTGCAAATACGTTGGGTTTTTTTCCCCCAGCATGTGCATGCGTGAATCCTTTAGGCAAATGTGGCTTCCCTTTTGCTTTCCCCAAATAACCCATGCGCCTATTCCTCCAGCTACTGGCCTCCCCAGACTTTTAGAGAGACACCTATGTCACAGCAAAGCAAGGGTTAGGCTCTCTCATTTCTTTATTGCTGAAGCAGAAAGTGAAGCTGTCAGAAATACCCAGAGGACAACCCCCCCTTTGCCTGGCAACCATAAACACGGCGACAGCACCCAGGAGTTGCAGTAGCTTCTTTAAAAGCAACATATGCTTTTTGTACTGGAAATACATTAGTCATAAGGGGAAGGAAAGCGAGGAAGAGGGGGGCAATTGAAGTTTGGCAACAACATCTCAAATGCCCCACATTTCCACTCTCGCAGTAAGTACGGAAAAGTTTGAGAAGAAAGAGAAAGTTTGATGTAAAAACATAAAAAGGAATAATGCTAGATACCTCGGGAGCTTGCTCGCTTCGCGCATTCCTGTGAAGACCAAAGAGGGCCTTTTAAAAAGCTTGTATAATTGATTCCACCCAGAGGTAACCCAAGGCAATCACCTACCTCACCAAAAGCGAACACTAAAGCCCTGTGTAAAGAGAGCCTGTTTTTGTGCCGCGCTATTGCTCTGCAGTCCCTGCCATCTTTTTTATTGGAGCTTTCATCTGCGAGTGTGAATAACTGCGAAGTGAGGCAAAGCTGAATAAACATTGTCTGAATAGGTGATTGATGGATCAATTTGGGTCCCTCGTTTCCTAGTGCTGGTGGTGGCATTCACATTGATTATGTTGCCTGTGATCGCTGGCCAAAATACAGTCCTTGAAATGAGTACGTCTGTTGGAAAATATCCAGCTCTGCCTCAGCCAAACAGATGGCTCCCAATGCTGCAGTCATATCCATATTAATGGCGTGATTACAATGCATTACAATCGAGAGATCTTGTCATTAACGTTGTGATTTAAAAAGCAATTATGGGTTTTGATTATCCTCTGCCGCAGCTATAAGGTGTGTGTGTGTTGCTTTGCCGGTGGGCCCGTAGCGATGGCAGATTGATTCCTCAGCTGAGGACTGTGTTTAGCGTCCTGATTGACTGACACCTAATGAGCTGGAATGGCTTCTGCATAGCAATGGAAGGGGGAAGGGTCCACGGGTGAGAGTTGAGAATATGAAGATGGCCATAAGTGCATTACTGTTGGGCAGAGTAGATGCAAAGGTATGCGTGTGTTTCTGTGTGTGCATGTGTGTGTGCGAGTATTAGTATAGCAGGTTGTGTCCAGTTCTTTTCTCTATATTGTGGAAATACTACAGTAAAGACTAGTACATTGTTCACCATAGATACATTTAGAAATCTCCTGGATCTGTTGCAGCAGAGGAAAACACAGAAAGCATCACTCTTTTATTAAGATATGTCCAAAAGATCCCAGAGACCAAGAGGATCAAAACTGATGACTTCTGACTCATCTTATGGCACCAGGTAAAACTTAACTTGTGAAATATGTTAACATGTATGAGATGGATTGGCACAGATATTCACAGGTCCCAGACCGTGAATCCCAATGACTTTGGTGACCCCCTGACCTTTATTCTAGCAGTTTGACATTTGTATGTTTTGAGTGAAATCTCCACTGTTGGCAGGATGGCTGTGAATTTTGGTGTAGACATTCATGTTGTCCTCTGGATGAATTCTAATACTCTGAATATCATTTAACTGCCTAATTACCAGGTCAGAATTTTAATTTGTCCTCTACTTTGCCTCTACTTCTACTTCTTTGTGACCAAATACCTGCAAAACTGATAAAGATATTTAACATATAAAGAGTTTGTAGAAGAAATTCCATGACTGCCAAAATTTTAAACTCAGCAATTATAAAAGGGGAAAAAAATACTTAAATAATGACACCTTTATCCAATCTCACTGTCAGAAAGTGTGAAGAGAAAGTGTGAAGTGTGTAGAGAAATGAGCACAAGTGGAGTTAAGTGAATGTAAGACGCTGTGTTGTTCTTTTAAAGCATGTGCTAGTTTAAGACCTTGTAAAGGGCAACACTGTCCTCCCTGATGAAGAGAAACAGACAGATAGCAGTGTAAAAATTTGATCCCATCTTCTGCCTCCGCTCTGTTATTACCTCAGGTGTGAAATCCTTCTCCGCTCACACCGGAGAACCAAGCGGGCGTGCTCAGCTGTGAAATTGTATCTCTTCTGCTCCCTCCGCCTCCTCCCACAAGCTTTTTTCCTGTCCTCTGACAGGATAGCAAACTGCTTTTTTTTTCTTGGCTTCAAAAAAATATGGGGCACTTCCTGTTGTGAGGTGAAGGTGTTCTGCTCCACAACTGAAGAATCAGGTGCCCTCTTCTGTGTGGCTTTCAGGCACATCATAATGAGGGGATCACAAGTCCCAGAAACACCTTGGTAGAGCAGCGGTACAACGGCTGTATGCTGCTGTCACGACTTGAGACGGCTGACTTCTCACATTACCGTGCGACTGTGCTAATGTCGTCTTGTAAGAGCACTCAGAGGAAATGAATCGCACACAGAGCCGAAAAGCTCCATCTGGGGACATTCGAATTGAGATGTAATGAAAGCACGGCAAAAGGGTGCCATCTGTTAACATTACAAGGTAGTTTGAGCACATTTTTAAGTGCACTCTGAGATGTCGAGCCGGTGCAGCCGTGTATCTTGGGGACCGCTTGCTTAATCCCACGCAGGTCCTCTGTGGCCTCTCCCATGTCTTGACAGCGATGCCCTATTTTCTCTGTTGCATCCCCTGTGTGAACAGATTGCTCTTCCACACCTCTCAACACTGCCAGGGGGGGCAAGAGAGCAGCAGTTTGCCTGGAGCTTTATGGCTCAGACAGTGCTGGCCTGAACGATGACATGTCACAGTGCTGAGATACATAACACACCAGGGACTTGTTTGCTTTTACTCATTCAGTATTGCTTTACATTAAATTTGAGCAAATTACATCAAGGGTTGGAGGGGAATCTGTCACATGGTCTCTTTACAGTCTTACTGCAGTTCAGTTTTAGTTGAGTTGGTGATACTGGTTTGATACTTGAGGTCCCAGGATTCCTGTTGATGGCATATTGGCTTCATACAAGCAACATTACATATCCTGAACATGCACAAGCAGGGGGTGTGGATTACATGCTGCATACTGTCCTTTGATTCCCCCTCACCTGTACAGAGAGAATTTGAATGTGTAGTGCGATTTGCAGACTTTGCCACAAACAATAAACACTACTACATGGAGAGGAAGATATATATACAAGTGTAAATGTAAGAGTTTAAATCCATACAGTGTATTGTGCTGAGAGAAAAGTATCATATATGTTTGGTGTCATAAGAATTTAAGGAATATAACTTTTAAAGAAGACATCAGAGATCCGCTCAATAACGCAAACACTGACCACAGCTTTCATGGTTCACCAGCTCTAAAAGTGAGGTTCATCATGGATCATTATTATTGCTTGTCTGATTTACTACCTGGAATGATTTCCAAAGTGTGAGCTTGTCCCACTGCTGCTTTTTCCTGTGTGTTGATTCACTTCCTCTGCGACATAAAAAATGAGAGACACCCGGTGTGCAATAAATCCCTTCGCCGTGAAAAAGTTGCTCAGGATCTGCGAGTGAAACATTATTCTAGCTTTTAAACAGCATGGTAATAACACCAGCGGAGGCATTTTCTGTGATTACAGGAGCAATAGTAAATCATTATGTAGAGGTCGGCTCTTACGGGCAGCACTAAAATGCCCATAATCCCAATAAAAAAGAAGAAAGTAAGATCAATTAGTGATGATATCGATAGAAATATAAAAATCGCACTGGAAATTCATCTATGACCAATCACATAGCCTGGCTGAAACTGCTCATGGTATAAATTCACGTATTTTGATGAACTCGTCCACCGTTGCCAATAACTCTATCTCTGGAAACCTCTCAAAAGGAAACATGATCTCCAGACTCTTTATAACAGAATAGTGTTTCCCCTCCTGCAGCCTGCAGTGGAGTGAGGCTGACAGTGGGAACGCCTGCGGAATAATTTAACAGGACTGTGGGGAGAGCCAGAGAAAAGACAAAGCCCTCCAATATGATCTCTGAGGACCCTGCAGCAATCCACTGTTCTCCTCCCGCCATCGCCATTACTGACACTATTGATTATGGCCCTGGGAGTGATGATAGCATTCGGCTCTCCCCCTCCAGCGGAAACCACAATCATGCCGCCGTGTTTCCCAAATGATAGACTGTCTCGGAAATGAAAGAGGAGGTGAGGGCTGGAGAGAGAGAGAGAGAGATAAGGGTGATTGAGAGAGATAGGAGAGGGAGGCCGTCAGAATGGAGGCTGGTGAGGGGGGTGGCAATATGGCTCAGTTAGTTTTTCATAGCTGCGGAGGAATGTAATGTTCCTGTCGGCCGTATTAAAACATGGGGGCACGGTGTCAGAGTTGTGTCGAAGGCAGCGGGGCCTCGGTGGAAACATGAAAATTGTGTAATTGCCTCTTTGCCTGTTTGAATTGCTAACAAGGGAGCCTGACATTTTCAAATGGTCCTGATTGCAGGGAGCTCAGGACACCCAGGCAGCCGAGGCTCTTATGTTATCGCTTGCTTTTAAATGAGACAAGGGACAGCCTGCTTGTGCATATGGAGAGGATAAAAAAAAAAATAAAAATCAACTGGAATATCATCTGGAATGTCTACATAAACATGAGCGGGAAGTTTTCATCTCTGTTAGGACACACACACCGCACGTCACACGCCAGGTGGCTCCTTGATTTAATTAGCACAGTGGAGCTCCAATTAGCTGCAGTAGTAAATCAGATAGCGCTTTTCATCATGGCACTGGAGCTGATAGGCCCAGTAGGACTGTATTCGCCGTCTCCTCCAGGGAAGACAGTGGATCACAGTCGGCCGTGAGTGGAGGATTACTGGGGGATTATAAGTAGACTTCACTGCTTCAAACCACTCTTGATCTGGGACTTTGTCTTTGACCTGCAGCAAAGACACTCAGTGCCTGTCAGGAACAAAGAATGGGAGTGTTAAACTAAATCACCTTTGGTTGATTGCTCCAAGTTAGGTATACAGCTGTGACCTGGTTGCTACAAACTGCATATTCCCTGATAGCTGAGACAATCAGGATAAAGCACCAAAAATTTCAGAGCATGCACACTCTTGTTCAGTGGTGCTGTATCAAATTCACACAGTAGCACATTCATACTTTGGTGGCACCGAGTACTACTGCTACTACTGCTCTGCTTTCCATTACCTTTAGAATTATACCTGTGTATGTTTCTTATCTGGGTTTCCTCTCTGAGTGCTCTGTTTCTGCTGTCTCTCCTGATGGTGTCAGAAGAATCGTATAATAAAATGTAAAATAAATCTTATCTCTTATCTTGAGGTGTCAGCTTTTTTGGAGGTTAAGCTTCCTTTGGATGATAAGAAATTTGTTCTCCCTTCACTGAGAGGAAGGGTACAGAATGTAGTGCAGACACATGCAGAGGCAAAGTGCAGGAATTTGAGCAGTGCAACACATCAGTGGTTGTACTTGAACCTAGTTGGGCTGCTCCACTGTTCTGGCGATAGGAAATTTGAATTAAAAAAAGAGAGAATTAACTTTTCATGTGCCACAAAAACAGCGGTCAAATAAATGAAATAACATACCTGTAACATAGTAATGTTATCCTAATTGAGAATTCCCAGTGTGGGCTGAAGGTCACTGGCTGACAAAGCAGCAGATATACCTCATTAGCAAAAATAAGAGACACAATCATGTATCCACCAAACTAGACGCTGTCCATGGGATGGAAATCAGTGACATACATTGTAAAGCTTCCTATATTATTAGCAATTCTAACACTGTCAGTCATGGCTTATTCCCTAAAGCAAGGTCTGCAAAACTATGGCAGGCATTTATGAAGGGCTCAGATTGTCTGCTAATTCCTCAAGGACACAAGGAGTCTCAATAAACTGATCCATAAGGCCAGTGATGTTGTGGAGGTGGAGCTGCAGTCTCTGGTGGTGGTGTCACAGAGGAGGATGTTGTCCTAGTTGCATGTAATTTTGGACAATGTCTCCCACCCACACCATGAAGTGCTGACCAAGCACAGGAAGGCATTCGATGCAAGACCCATTCCACTAGGATGCACAGGAGCCGCAGGAAGTCAGGTCCGATATTTTAAGTCAATATACTAGCCCTTGGATTTATTTTACCCCTGGCAGCGGCTATAGTACCTTGATATAGTTATAATTTAGAATGTAACTGTGCAATACTGACTTAACAGGACAATCATTTTGTGCAGTAATTACTTTGCCACATTGTCAAATAAATGCTGCATTTAGACTTAAAGTAAAATTCTTATTTATAGGTTTCTTGCATTTTAGATCCCATGTAGTACGATGTATGTATTTTTGCATACCTAGTTTTCTATTTTTCTATTTTATGTGTGCTTTCTCGCTCTCGCTTATATACTGTATAGTTCTGTTGTAGACAGGGAGCGGCATGACCCAATTTCCCCAAGGTCTTTCAAAAATCCAATCCTGCCTTACAGGAACCAAACTTCAAATAGTTTTGTCTGTGAAGACTCTAGGATTAGACCTGTGTAAGTGCCTTGCTCAAGAGCACTCTGCAGATGCTTGTTGCAGTTTTTCCCTGTTGGCTTGACTATAAACCACCACCTGTTCGACTGAGAGACAGAATAGTCTGAGACAGATCTGAGTCTGGTGTCTCCACAGCATGAGACTTGACTGTCAGTCCAGATGAGGTTTGAGTGACAGCTCAGGGTGTTGTGGAGTAGCTTTGGAGACATACTGACAGTGTGCCACACACACACACAAAGGGTAACTGTGTCTTCCAGTTAAATCAGCGATAGCAAGGTTTCCACACCTGATTGAGCTGCCAGCATTGAGAGAGAGAGAGAGACTGTGTGTGTGTGTGTGTGTGTGTGTGTGTGTGTGTGTGTAATTGAATTCAGGGACCATGGCGCAATGAGACCGTGTTCACGGTCTCTGTAACCTCGCTCTGCGTTTATCGTTATGAATCAGGCCAGCGTGTAATTGCTATTTTGACACAGATGTCGTGGCACCGACTTTCTCTGATTCCCTTCATCCACACTTATTTTGCTCATATTTTCATACCTCAAGGCTTGTAACTCAGATGAGGAATAACAATATGGGTGGGGGAACACACTTTAACATGACAAATGTGACCTTAGCAAACATCCATTTGCATACTTGTCCCCTTTAAAAATGCTGTGACAGCAGAGCTCAGAACAGATTATATTATTATGGAGCAATGATGTGTTACCCGGGCTAGAGGTTCTCATTACATGTAAATATGCTTGTGGAGCTTGTGCTTAAGAGGCATTGCATGTTCATTAATGTACTGCATAAATACACACAAGGGTTTAGTGAAATCAATATAACCCATCCTCTGGGGACCTTAAGTATCCACAGCAACATCTGGCCAAGATAATACCTTTCAATAATACTTTATCATTGACTAAAGTGTAGGTAGTAGAGACAGCCGCTACATTTTTTCAGGTGTTTCTAATGCAAATCGGTTATTCCCAAGAATATTCTCATATGTTATAAACAAAACTAGTAGAACAAACAACCTTATATTATTATTATTATTATTATAAGATTCTATAGCCAATGTTAGCTACTTGAAAGTGGTGGAATCATGTGTTTGACCTGCTTTTAGCAAGAGACCAAATATAGATATTAATTACATGTTACAATACATTCTTTGCATTAATAGTGCTTGCATAAAGTGTGCGTCCTGTCCACCCTCTGATCCACAGCTGCAGAGCCAGCAAGGCCCATCAAAGGACCAGATGAAAGGCTGAGCCAGGGAGCTCAGCTCAGCTCTCCAATCCAAACACTGACATATGCTGCTGCGACTCTTGGCTGCAGCTGTGTTGAAGGCCAAGCAGATGGAGTACAGCCTGGAAAGGTAGTATTAACAGCGACACAAGTGTGTGTGTGTGTGTGTGTGTGTGTGTGTGTGTGTGTGTGTGTGTGTGTGTGTGTGTTTGTGATGGTGGGTGGGAGGCAGGCACAGTCAGAGCTGAATCCTGATGACTTTAGTGTGACTTAAACCTTTGTGCATTTTACGTGTACATTTTCATACACAGCTGCTGCACTGAGCGGACATAGCTGTGGTTGGAGTCCAGATGTTCTGCTTTGCATGTGTGCAACACACTAATAAGGACTGTTACTGTTCTCTACATGTCACCAAAGTTGAGAAATGAATAGACAGTATATAGAAGTGGGCGTAGCCACTGTGACATCACCCACTGGTTTGTGAACCACTGTTTCAAAGCCTTGAGTTTGCCATTATGACGTTTGCCATCTTGGTTTTTCAGAGACAGAAGTGACTGTATTTGGACGAGGTGGTGGAGTTGCCATGAGTATGCATTGGAACAGTTCTGCCTTACATTAATAGCAACATTAATTTTAAAAATGGGACCATAAATTATGAATAAGAGAAAACTCAAGTGAGAGGTAGAATTGTTTTCTCAGACCGTTCAGCAGAGGTTGATGGGAGATTTCTTTTAGCTAAATGTCATTTCTTAATGAATTTGTTAATTTCAGTTCTACAATATAAAGTGGTCGAACTGAGACTGTTTTCTTTTTTTCTGTCTGGTAAAGGGGCATGACTAATGCATGGAAAAGTTTCCAGCAGTTGTTTGTACAACTGCTGTAACTAATGTAACACTAATGGTGGCTGAGCAACTGAGTGGGTCATGGCAATCACATATTACTGCCTATCAAGTCAGACAGGGTGGTCAAACCCCATCAAGCTTGTTGCTTTTGTGAGGGTAGCATTCAAAACCAGCTTAAAGGTAAGTTAGGCCAGGCTTAGAGAATGGTGTCACCTCTAAAAGGGTCAGTAGCATTATTTTAGCTACTGCTCAACCTTTGGTAAGACATGGTAGGTTAACTTAAGTACAGCACAACTGCAGGCTACTCTAAGCATTTCATTTTAACAACCAGTGCAACCTTTTCTACTGAGGATACACCAAGACTGTCCTTGCTGTTTGTCACTCCAACTCACTGTATTATAAGGCCTCACTGTATTATAAGTTAGAGGACGTTTGCTAAGTTTTTATGAAACAATTCGAAAACTTGAAACCCCTGAATCTAAAATTTAAATGACCAAATGAGAGTAAGAGTCAAGTGACGATGATCAAAAGTGATTTCTCGGATAATACACATTAATATGAGTAATTGTTGGTCAGTGCCATTAAATGTCCATCTGACAGGAGAGGGTGGGAGGAAATGGAAGATGTGAGGAGATTAGATGGAGTGAAAAATGGGCCGTTATAAGAAATACTGTTACCATGTAAAGCAGTAGACTGACAAAGATGAATTTCCCATAGTTCCCTGCCGTCCAATATATCACCAGGGGCTGGTTATGTCCTTCACTGTAAACCCTGTACAGTCTGCCTCAAAGAGTTGCGACAAAACAGTTCAGGAATGTCACTCGACTCTCATTGCATGCCATGACTAAATATCCTAATCAATCGGGTGAACTCATTTTCCTGATTTATTGATGTTTTGTGTTTTTTGCCAGTCTAGTTCAGGTTTTATGATGATTCATCCAATTCCAGCTGAGTCTTACACAAGTTCTGTTTTCCATTTGCTTCCCAAAACCCATTTTAACATATTTGTTCCCCTGAAGGGTATTTTTCTGTGAACAAATTATATTTTCATTAGACACTGTTTTCCTCTTTGCAGGCTCAAGTTAGGTGGCACAGGAATTACATTTGTGTGGCATCTAACTTTTTCTTGTGGTGGGAACCACAGTGTACTTTTCTTCTGTTTATTACCTGCCTGTTGGTCTCCTAAACTTAGTGGAATCCACTTTTACAGTGTTAAACTCCATCTCCTGTGGTTAGCTTTCTGCTGCTCAGTTCTGTGGTTTTGCTGTAAGGCGTTATGCTTTCAGGAACAAGTTTTTTCCATTTTCAAATTCCATTTTTTGTCAAAAAGGCATTTGAGGTCATTATTACCAGTGTGTCTGGATAAAGTGAAACTGTTTTCTCTCAGAGTGGCAGCCACCCTGTGAGTATTCTTTGTGTTTTAACGTACCAAGTAACATCTTAACTAAAGTAATCTCATTAAAACCAGACACAGCAGCTGCTGGCTTCCACCCAGCTCAGTGTGACTGTGCTACAGGCGTATAAAGATAAAGGATGCGAGATTACAACAGCTGAATACACTGAGGCGAAAAACTTTGAGACGAACAGACAAGGCTGAGATAATCACATCTGTGGCTACTTCTATTTACATAGCTATCCATCTTTGATAGCAGAACCGCAGCTTTGTTTTGACCAGAAGGAGTGGAAAAGCTTCTCTATCAAACACAACAGTTGCTCTCTAAACACAACCAATTAGGATGACGGATGACTTGTGCCTCAGCAAGCATCCCACGAGAGACATGAACATACAACTCGAATAACAACACAAACAAAGAAAAACAAAGAGCGACATCAGAGAGCAAAGTGGAATATTTTTCAGTCTGGGAATTTTGGTGCTTTGATTCCCTCCCCTAGGTCGATTGTTCTTTATCATACCTGACACTCTGTTCTATTTGAGGAGATTTGTAGCGCAGGTTTTGATGCATAATGGATGGGGGCTGACTCAGAGCAGTGCCTTGTGGGAAGATCGAGGAGAGCTGTGGAGGGCGTGCCGCTGTTGCTGATTGCTTCTTATTGAGCCCAGGCGCCCTTGGGATCGTCGTTATGAAGCGCTCAGCATGCAGAAGCACTGTACTGTGTCACGCCTCATGCTGTGACCTACATGAGTTACGTGCGCTATATTTGTACTTACTGTGTCCACCAAAGAGCTTCTTATTTACAGTTCTGTTACACACCATTATCACCTTTTACTTCATTATCTACCTGGGACAGTGAAAGTCTCCTTTAAGAAATAAACAGAGCTGTAAACAATATTGAGATGAACTCCAGGAAGCCGAGCCCAGTGTTGCTGTTGAGTGTTTGGCAAATCTGTTAAGAAAACTCATTACTGAGAGCTACTTAGAATTACTGGTGAGAAATCTGCTTAATGATCTCTCTTTACCCTGAAGACAGAATAGCAGAGCAACGGAGGAATCCTTGTTGTTTTTGAGGTACTGTAATTTAGATTAATATTCCAGGGGTCAAATGTTGTTGAGAGATCGTTCAGGATATAAAAACTCAAACCGTTGCAATTCATCATCATCATCCATCATACTGTGTGAACAAGAATTTGGTCTAAACCACAGAGTTGCTTTTCTGTCCCTCCAGCTGTTTCCTTTCTCATTTCTTTATCTTGCTCCTGTCCACTTCCATTTTGCTACACAGGGGTATCTTTGTCAGCGCTGTCGTAGCCAGCACAAATACATTTGAGCCCTGCCTCTGCTAAAAAAGGGAGTTATGTTCAGTGATGGCAAGAATTGATTTCCAATTTCCTCCACAATGACTGCATCATTTCCAGCGACTCAGGCAATTTGGCCTACATTACTGAGGCTGCCGGTGGCTGTAGATCAGGGTGACAGCTGTCTTCACCTGAGGCCCTGCTCACTCAGATCAGAGAGAGAATGAAAGAGAAATTTACTGTCAGTCTTTTCACTGATGCTGTCTCAGTCAGACATGGGTCCTGTCCTTTGGATAATTCAAGATGTGAACCTTTCCCATGGACAGAAACAAATGTGCTTTTATGTTGATATTACAGTTTAGCGTATATGTACTGAGACTTAATGCGTCTGCGTGTGTCTGAGTAATGGTGTTTTGTTTTAGCCTGTATGTGATGTTTTTATGTGGCCTTCTTAAATATATATCTTGCACATGTTGCTAAGATTCTGTTGGGTTAATTTTAAATTTGACATTTATTTGTACACCTGAGAAGCGCCAAGGCACTTAAAGGGCTTACTGAGGGCAAAGGATCTGGAAAACTAGCCTGCCAAGGTCTACTGATGGAATAAACCCTTCTAAGCAAGTAAAACCAGTGCAACGCAGCTGTAAACATTGCTTGGGGACACTTTACTGATCCTGTATTGACTTGGTAATGTTTCAGCTGGCCTCATTTTCAATTCCCAGACGAGAATTTGTCACTTTTATGGCCCGCACAAACACAATCCAAATGCCATAAAAAGTGTATGCTGTGTAGAGTCGGACCACGTTGTCAGTATCCTGTGGCTATCCAAGATATTAAAGTAAATCACAAAACACGTTTATTTTCACATTGGAACTTGTGCATTGTTGTATTCTTTAATTTCACTGCTAGTAGTCCATACTGATCATAAGGTTGGGAGATGTTGTCTACACATGTTGGAGATATTGTAGGACCGAAGCAGAATGAGAAATACACAATTTGATACAAGACATGCCTTTTATTATTCTAAAAAACTTAAACTAAACCAAAATGTTATTCAATTTGTTATTTTTTCAGTATGTCTTACAAACTGGAGACACGAGGTTGCTCACGTGTGATTTTGGATTTTTGTATTCATTGTGGTGAGCTCACATCTCAGGCTTTGCTCACTCACCTTTGCTGCACTGGGCCCCTGTGTTTTTGATATAAAAAGTTTTAGCGCAGATGTTCTAATGCTGTATTGATTTGCTTTCTCTTTCAAACCTATCCATCACCCACAGGCAGGAAAATAGCCTCAGTCAAATCTACAGTTAGCATCCCCTCTTCCTTTCACACAATTAGATCAACTAAAGCCCAGTCAGGGTTTTAAGCACATTGATCCCAGATTGGCAATTGACTTGCTGTTGTTGCAGAGCCAAAGGTGTTGCATCAGCACTGTTTTTCACTGCTCTTCTCACTGACTTATCCAGGTTAAATATAAAAAGGTTAGAATACTGAACCAGGATGCTGTGTTTGTCAGTCACGCTGTGTGTTATGGGTGCTTCAGCAGAGACTGGAGGTTTTGTTGATTTTAAGGGTTGTGACTGGTAATGTGTTTATTGAATGTGTTTCTGAGAGTGCTTCATGGGGAGCAGCGATAGAGTGATGGACAGGGCGTTTGTTTGTGTGTGTGCGTCTACGTGTGTACGTTTGGAGATTATGGTGGTGGAGGGGTTGTAGCGATCAACCACTCATCAACAATCAGCCTCCAGCTGTCAGCTCTCCACCAGCCTCCTCCACTTTTGCTGGAAAATCCTCAAATGTCAAACTGTTTGTACAAGAGGCTCTGTCAATACAAAGAAAACACTAAAAACATCCACTGCATGGTTTTCTGTTTTTATTCCGGTATCAGTGACACACAAAAAATCCAAACTGTCAGTATAACTCCCCAAGGTTAGAGTTTCCAAAAAGCAACACCAAAACAGCAAACAGACCCAGATCACACCACTGAGGCCAGGGTGAATGCTCAGCCATTAGAAAGCCATCATCATTCAATTTACACCACATGTTATGTGTTAAATTGGATCTCTATAAGGTGACAGTGGCTCCTATTAGGCGTGGTGTGAGGATGGAGCTTTATCATAGTGCTGGTGCAGAGGGATAAGTGGGAGGCCATTTGTCAGCTGTAATGCATTGCTCACAGCAGTTTTAATCAAAGAGCACTTTGTCCTTTTGACGAATGGTCTGGTGGAGGGGTGTTCAGCACTATAACACTTTGTGACCGTGTTCGATGGCCAGATTGAATTAGGCTTCGGTCGCAGTGCGTGTCCGTGTGAGTTTTTGTTTTTTATTGTTGATTTAATGAGGACATGAGAAAGTGCTCCAACGTTTTGAGGAAATTTTCTAGCTGCACGGGTAAACATTTAAGTCTGAGTTTAATGCAAATATATGACTATCACTATTTTAGCTGCAGTGTGTGTGTGTGTGTGTGTATAATATATATATATATATATATATATATATATATATATATATTCGCTCTTAAACATGGCAGTGAATTTGCTACAAAGATCTTTCGTCCTCCTGCAGGAATCACCACAGCAAATCTGTGCCTTTAGTTTGAAGTCATTTAAAGGCTAGACATGGAATTCTAATGAAATGAGAGAGGTTTGTGATCACCCCAATGCACCACAAAGAGAATGTGATATAATTAAACTAATCCCAAGATGCATGTAGCTGTTTAAAGGAAAATTCATTACATCTTATTCAACTGGCAGTGGATTTACAAGTCATTTCAGTAAAAACTGCAGAGATGCTTCATATACTTAATGCATTTTTTGTGCCTTATACAAAGCTCCATTGGCATTAGACATGGACTTTAATAAGCAGTTTGATGGTGTGAGATTGCTATGGTATGAAATGAGTGAAGACAGAAGAGTGCTTAGAAAAGAACCATAGCATGATCTAACAAAAGAGATTAAGTCATTTTTAAGGCTGCCTTATCAAACCACACAATCTCCTGTTCCCTTAAAGGCGCTGGAGTCTCCATTAAGTCCCCACCCGTCCATGTAATATTCCAAATAGCTGAAAATCTTTAATACTGTTGACTAATGAGTTGGCTAATCCAAAGCACGCGGTGAATCAATGTAGAAACCAGTGTCTGAATGATGGATGTGTGGATGAATGAGAAGCGCTGCTCAAAGTGTCTTGGTGCTTTCTGGTGGCCCAGCCTGTGATTAAACTGAGGGAGGCGAGGGGGAAAAAAATCAATAGTTGAATTCATCTCTCAGATCACAGGAATGTATTAGCGTTGTTAAACACATTCCACTTAAGGCAGCAGATGAGCGCTTTTCAGACACATAAAATGAGTCATCGTTTAAACCATCTTTTAGTGAGTGTGTCTCCACTAGCCATTAAACGCTGCCAGACCGTCATTAAGCTACGTCTCATTTCTTGTCAAATGGCACTGATTCATAGCGGCAGACGTCTCAAAGGCTCTCAGCTGATGGGAAAGCACCAAAGGGTCTCATCAATTTAAAGTTAGGCCTGCTCAGATCTTAACTTCCTCTGCCCCTTTCACACACACAGAAGGACACATACATGCACTAAAACTGGAGTCCAGGGCATTTTAGAGTTAGTAAGTATACATATACAGAAAGCTTCAGGAGTGGTATGCTCTAATTAAAAACATTTAGAGAATGATCTCATGTTTCTACTTAATATGATCTTACGCCATAACATTTGTGATAATACAGAGGTTGAATTCACAGGAACCGGTCTTTGTAGGATCTTTTACCCCTGTTGTTGCTGAGTGAAACCTGTCCTTGGCCACATGGTGGTGATGTTTGCCCATGAATAGTCTTTGTGATTGCACGTGCTCACATGCTCAGGTGTATTATTAACTATTATAGTGAGACTCTCCTGCTCAACAAGCCAACATGCTTTCAGCATGGTCATTAATGGGTTAAAGGAAAAGTTTGTTTTGGGGCCTCCAGTGACCCCTCACACACACACACACACACACACACTTATGGGCCTCTGTGCAGTACTACACACCCATAGTCCAATCCGAAGATGATAGAACAATAACACTTGTTTCCATGTCTTTGTTATGTGACTGACTCATGTTGATACAATATAACTAGTAGCCACCTTAAAGAACACCCTGCTGTTTCTTGTGTGTTTGAAACATAACAAGAATTGTATGGAAAACAACACTGACCTGTGGCCAGATGTAGCATGTGCCAACTTTCACAATGTCAAGCAAACCTTTATTATTAAAAGCTCTGTGTGAGACTCACAGTACATATGTGATGTAGTCATTGCTCACTGACTTCTGCTGAAGCTCTTGCAGTTGCAGGAAGACACTGAGTAGCAACATATGTGTTGTTTTGAAGTGTTGACCAGAGCCATATCTTTGGTGTACTGAAGTGTTAAGTATTAGCCTATGTTGTATTTTTAAAGCTGTGCTGGATCATTGATTGGCCTGTTGTGTGTGTTGTTATGGTACAGCCTTTTTGTCAGAACTGCAAAGTCTGGGTCTCTGACACCTTCTTTTACCATATCCTGTGTCTCTCACACTCTGACGTCCTGCCCCCTCTTCCTGTTAACGGCTTATCACATCAAGCTCTATGTACTTTGCTGATACAGACTAGGAATACACTCAAAGCATTTCATTTGATGCAATTTGATAGAATCGGCAAGTATATTATACTATACAGTTTATATTTTATACTATATATATATATTTACTTTTCTCCTGTATATTGAAATCTTCAAATGAGATATAGAGAGATATACGCTGTTTAAATTGAAATGATCTGATGATGTGTTAAAATACTTAACTCATCTCTGCTGTAAAGCTTTGTCTGAGTTTTCAAGCACACCTTGCTCACAAGCAGTATCAGGGGAAACACAGCATTGTGCGCTGCCAAAGAAGAACTGAACTGTTTTCTAATTAATTTTGGACTGCTACTGCAGAATGAAATCCACACTTTGTCCAAAGAAGACCCTGAGACTTGTTCTCAAATGCTGGAAACACTCAATTTGGTTAATGTGCAGTCCTTGCAGACCTCGCAGTAGGACTGCAGGACTCGTCCGTAATCAAGACTGTTTTACCATTGATATCAATATTTCATGTATTTGCATGTATCTGCAGTATCAAAGAAAGAATTCAAATCAATATATATAGGGAAGCAGAAAAGAGTATGATCAACTATGCCCATTTGCTCCAATTACACATGGGCTCAATTGGACATTACACAGACTTTGTACTAGGGAGCTGGCAGCTGGTCTAAAGTCTGTGTAATATCTAGCTAGGCCTAAGCTCAGGGTTCCAGCGCAGCTGTGAAAGTACTCTGCTTTGTAAAAAGCAAAACAATGGTTCATGCAAAATCGGCATCAGTGTGTAAAGCAGAAGAGGATGATGTTGTCATCTTCTTTTAAAAAAAAGTCTAATATAGGCTATTTGTTTGATCTAATCTTTCAGTTACATGCTGATATATGTGCAGTTTTATATTTTCAAACAGCGAAGGAAAGCCTGTCCTTAGGTTTTATTTTCACCACAGTCTGTTTCAAACAAGTGTTTGTGACACCTCACATGTTGATTTGACCTACAATTGAACATATAAACTATTTTGGAATAGAAAAGATATGTATCACATCTGAATTTCAGTCTGTATCACCCAAAAATAAAACTGATCCTGACAGTGAGGTAGATCTAGGTTTCAGAGTGCGGGACATCACCTAAGTGGAGGTTGTTGTGTGTTACATAGTGATGCGGACAAGTAAGAGAGAAGTAGGCTGGACTACTGATGAGGTGTTTCAGGCAGTTGAGGTGCAGTGTTTTCTGGGGAAGACAGTAACTCGTTTGGGGTGAACTTTTAGGAAGTTAACTTTGCAGACCTTTTTCCATGCATATAGCTACATAACGCTCTACAGGAAATGAAAAGCATGATTTGGCGTCTTAAAAAATGCTGTACTTGCCTTGTTTTGGTACATTAGTGCTGGATATGCTCTCACAAATTGGATAGTCTGAACCAACTCACACACAGTGAACCTGGGTCATTGGATTCGGGGGCATTTTGGCACTTATCCAGTTGGTAGTCCAACCCTGGCTGTCACGAGTCGTCATTATGAAAATGTTTTCTTTCTCTGTCAGACTCACAGTATATTGTTTTGGCAGTGCTTTTGTTCCTCGTTTTTGTTTCAACATGAGAAGAATTGATTTGTTAATCTATCTGATGTTCCAGTCACACTGTGCAATGATTTTACACTGGACCAATCAAAAGGTTCCCTGCCACCCAGACACTAATGTGCAATGCAGAGTTGTGGGAAAACCTCTTGGTTCAATGATGATTCACTGATTGTGGCCACTGGCTAAGTACTCCCCATTTGTCCGCTGTCTCTCCACTCAGTCGATCTCCCAGTGTTGCCGCCAAAACAAGTGCCAACGCTCGGTCTTAAAAGCCTCAGCCGGGCATGACAGGCCTGCGCCCTGCAGCTTCCAGCCCCACCACTCTCGGGGGTACGCCTTAATTGGCTCTTTTCTTGTGTGGCGACAGGTCCCCCTCTGCTCATAAGTCTTAAGCACAGTGAAGCATTAGCATTTGTTCATCCAAAGAGGATCTCCTAAAGCTTTCTCCAAAGAAGTGTCACTGATCTTTTCCAGGGTTCAGTTCAAAGGGAATGTCAGTACTGGCCAGATGGGTGCAAGAGAAAATCATGCCTGCCGAAAGAGTTCTCTCCCTCTCTCAAACATCTACACACGTACACTAACACACATTGGGAGAAAAAAGAAAGAGGGAGAAGAAAATTATGACCCTCTGTTGAAATTAGAGCAGGAGGAGCCTTAAATCAAACTGACTTCATTTCAAAGGAGATAAGAGGGATCTATCTTCCAGGTCATGTCTTCACAAACTCTGCTCTGATTCTGAAGTACCTTTACAGCCAGACAGATCAATACACACAACACAACTGGGCTTTTGGCGCTAGTCACAAATTCAACAAAACACAATATCCTGTTGCCCACTGCTAAATTGGATCAATATTTCCTGTTCTCTTCTTATAACTTAGTGTGTTCCGACATAATATTTCTTTTACTCAGTTTTGTGGTCTATAAAGGCAGCTTAATGGAACATGAATAGAGTTTTGTTGTGGCAGGGAGTCAGAAACAATTTGTTCATTATCACTATTATGTTGTTTAATGAAAACACTTGTTTAGTTAGCGAAGCTTCTCCACAGTCAGGTCTTCTGCATCATCAATCAAATGGAGCGGAATACATCCGTCTTTATAGGCTCCCTCATTCTTCCACATGAATCTCTGAGATTAACATCACATTTCCTAGTGCTCACTGCTGCATAAAGACAATGTTCAATGTGCTTTCAATCCACGGCATTTGTCCTTACGTTTTGACATCTTTTAGAGAAATCTTAAGACATACATACCTTTTTTTCTCCTAATCCATTCTCTTTTGTTCTTCCCTCTCGCTGCTGTGATCTACTGTCCTGCGATGCTCCCCATTCCCTTGTAAATACTGTAAATGTTTTAATTGTGTATTTTCATTGTACTGCCTAGCACCATGTATTGCAACTTTTAACGAAAGTTGTGATATAAATCGGTTCATTGATTAGAATAGAGGCTAAGACTAGATAGCAGACTTTCACTACAGCGTTTTCAGAAGGTCAGCTGATGTCCAATTGGAAGGCTGCAAGATTACCTTTTCTAGCTACATTAGAATAATGGAAATGAACTGTCAAATACAAAATACTAAAGACAAATATAATGCCACTGCCACTTGCCATGCCAGAGTGAAGCCAGACAAACTGAGTGAGTAGCTGGTGCTGGAGAATTTATTAGGTAAGGGCCAGAAATGCGTTAACATGCTGTTTCAGAGAATGGAGAAATATTGATGTTTGAGTGGCTTCTTGGCTATATGTAATCTACAAACAAACTCTAAACTTTATTCAAATGATTACTCGTTGCTATCCTGAAGTGTTCTGTACAATTTAGAAAAATCTAGTAGATTTACCTTCATCACAATCAAGTGTCACATAATTTAAAATGATGTAGATGCTGGAGGAGGGTACCATTTTTATTTTTTTTTTGTGAAGCAAGAGCTACAACATGTATACTAGATAAAAAATAACTAACATATTCAGAAAGGAAACAGTATACAGCAAAAGCAACATAAAAGCCATCCAGACAAGAACAGAAACATCTTGTTTCTTTCATTCCCATACTTCAGGTCCATTGACCATTGGTCACCTTCATTTCTTTATTTAAATTGTAAGCAGGGCATTTGGCCTCTCTAGTCATGTTTATTGCAGTTAAGCAGGTCCTTTAGAGAGAGAGTTGAGCAAACCCTCGAGTTTGTGGAATCGAGATATGAATGTAGCCAATGTCAATAAAATGAGCATGGCAATTTTATATTGTATTTATATAAAAAGCACACTGGACAGACTGAGCTCATCCGTTGGCTTTGGCATTTTCAAAGTATTCACCTCCCTGGGATTTTACCACATGTGATGAATTTTCAATACCAAAGGCCGCTCTCCTAGATATCCACTGACACAGCATCTCTAGGGATAGGGGCACAGGGGTTGAAATAGCTGGGTAAAGGCATAAATTTTAATTCAGCTGTGAGAACCTACAACAGACCAGGGAAACTCAAGCCACCATTCCAAAACCCTTTTGACAGCTGTTATAATTGGAATAAGGCTTAATTTACAAAGATCCAGTCAGGGACACCTTAATAAAAGATAAATAAAGACTGATCCAAACCACTTAAATAGAAGATCCTCTACAGAAAGATGTTCATTGAGTTCACTGATTGGAATTATTGAAATTTCTTTTATATTCAGATATGTCTCTTAAGTCTTCCTTCATAGGATGACAGCAACAGAGGAATATCGTCTGCATAAAGAGCACATTTATGCATGGTGTCCCTCACTGAAACTGTTTTTATGTCTGATAAGTGTCTAAAGGGTATTGCAGTGGGTTTCAGCACAATAACAAACATTTGCAGACTAATTGAACATCCTTGCCTGATTCTTTACATTCCTCCCTCAGTTTAGTTTCATTTTCTATTATTGTTATGCACTCAGGAATCCTGATACAGATGAAGAACATTCATTCTGAGACAGACTGTCAGCAGAGAGCTCTGCTCGACTATACTGACATGTCTGAGGAAGGCAGTTTGGCACAAATGACCACAATTTTGTGCATTGTGTTTTGGCTCTCTGCGAGAATTCTTTGGCTGCAGCAACACAGGCGTTGTTGACCACCCACCCTGTTCACTGGATTTGCCAAAAGCAACTTCTCCTTCTTCAAAATCAAATTTAAGCTTAAGGGTTGCTACTTTTACATCATGGGGGAGGTGCAGAGGATGTCCAGCAAACACTGCAGATGGTGCTTTATGAGGTTACATAACTGGACTTCCAGGGAGTGATTCAAGTGGCAGTGATGTACTGCTGCACAAGGTGACTACATAGAAGGAGATAGCGGCTAAATTAAGGGCAGCTTTTGCTTGTTGTTGGTGTAGTCAGAGGACATTTTATTTATATCTTATATAAAGTTCTAGCCCCAACGGATTAGCAGTATATTAGCTTCTGTATTGATAATGCTGTCCTAAAATTAAAGGCCAACAGTTATACAAGACCAGTTCATCACACACTGAGTACTGGCCATCACAACCGAGCATTGACAGGATAATTCCTGCTGCCTTCCTTGAAGGCCAGAGTTGTATTTCTGTTGAGGCCTCCACCTTTCACTGCCTGCAGTACCATGCAGATGTTCTCCCAGTCTTTTGTAGCTAGTGTTGTTTCTTTGCAATCATGTGCTGGGTCAGCAAGGTGATGACAGAATCAAGACCCATTAGGGGGTCTGGCTCTGTCGTGTGGGTGAAGTTTGAAAATACCCTCATGGACAGTGACTTTCACTCTCCTGATGATGTGCTGCACATGCACTGGAGCACTCAGCTCTATATTGTTACCACCACATAACAACTCAGGAACTCCTTTCCTCTTGGCCGTCAGACTTTACAACTCATCCACCTCATGCAGACAGATGGACAACAGAAATGTGGAGTTGAGTTGCTGAGTTGGCTCAAGCCTCCATTTTAGTTCATTTCTGCTTTGTTGGCCAAATCTCTCTCTAGATTACTATCTATCGATGGATTACAGCCATTACAACTGTCTCCAATAATGGGACATTACTAGCAATATCAGATGAACGTTTCAAATTAACTACATGCACTCAGCGGTACTTCACATTTAATATTGTACATATAAACTATATGCCACTTTACATACATATCTAAATGCAACCACCAAGATTCACCCTTACTACCAGTATGTTTCTGCTTTTTTATTTTTATTTTTTCTTTATATATATATATATATATATATATATATAACACACACACACACACACACACACACACACACACACATCAGATATCATCAGTTATCAGTTCTGCTCAGGAACTCATAGCTGTTTCTTTTTGGAGCAACTTTCTCTCGAATCTCAGTTAGTTATATCTCATCTGTATGTCGGGGGGGAAATGATATGGCTGATTTGCTTGGTTGTTATATGTGAGGCTACACATGTTCTTAGTTAATGTGTTTTTATCATAATGCCTGGTTCGATGCAGCTGTGCATGCTTTTTTCTCTAATAGGGGACGCTTTCTCCAATAGGAGACAATGAATTAACCTTAACCTTAATGTTATCCTGTCTGTTTCTATCACATTCTGTCATGTAGTTGTTGCATAGGAAGGTGCAGCAGCAGAGCGAGGCATATATCAAAAGGCAAGGATGTTGACACAGTCAGCTATCAAAGGATGTCATGTTGATTAGGCAGGAAACATGCCTTACCTTTTGAAGCATTACATTATTTATTTGTACAGCTTTCTCTCTCAGTAAGCAGCACAACAGTTTATTACCTCATTTTATGTCTTACCTGAATAGCTGATAGTAGCAGTGTGGAAAGACAGGTCAGTGCAGACTGAGGGATTTTTTAAAAACTCTACAATCTTGACTGCTAAATGGACGAAGGTTTTGGAGAGATTTACATTGATGATTACGCACAAAAGAAAAAAGCCCAGAAAATTATGAATGGGAATTGCAGAAAAAGATTATTTTGCATAAAAAACAGAAAGCAATTACAGATTTTACAGTTTTTTACATGTCAAAGGCAATGGATAGGTAGTGGATTTCAGTACAACACAATTAGATCTCTGATTTGGGCATTTTGGCAGGAAGTTATGTAATCCAGTTCCTTTTTTTATTATTGATAGTGATGAACTTTGATGACATTCACTCTCCGTCACTCATATTTTACTACTGGATTTTGTTTTTCTTTTGGACTTCTGAATTCTGATATAAAATATGATTTTTAATACCTTTTTGGTGTTAGGCAATAATGAGTTACAGTAATGTGATTACTTTTTTTTAATAGTTAATGTAGAGGATTACATTTTTATATTCAGTATACTGAACTCAAGTATACTGGATGTTACTGAAGTTACTATTTCCAGTTTGAGGTTCAGCCCTTTTGCTGCCTTGCCAGAAGTTTGTTGTCATCTGATTGGCAACTGGATTAATGAATTTGGTCACGAAGGCATCCGTTTAACTGAGTGTGGGGAAGATGGTTTGCGGCTACCATAAGATGGGTCATGTGACGCCTGATAACAAAAGCTGGCTGCCTTAGATGTTGTGTCTTCTTTTTTTGTTTGTTAACTATAGCTACAAATATACCTACATTCCAGCATTAAACCTGACAAGTACAGGATATAAGATGTGTGAGTAAAAAGGCTCTGCAGTCTTTCAGGTGCTCATTAATAGAGTTATAGTGTTAAAAATGATTTAAGAGATAATGTCACTAATACCTTAGGAATTTAGTAATTATTAACAATACTGTCTGTTTTTTTCAATGAGTAACATGCAAAGAGCAATTCATTTTACATTTTCAAGAAGCTTCTCCAACACTGCTCATTTACTGGGAAGAAAGTCACACTTTTACCTGTCAGCTTTAAATGTTGTCTTTACACAAACTTGTCTTGTTAAAACACAGCAATGATCATTGAGTGCAGAGGTTCAATGCATAGCGTTGGCCACATGGAAGCCAATGTGAACGCCTTTCAACATGTCACTGCCTTAAACAGGAGTTAGACTAATTTATCTCTTGCACTAATAAATATATAGATTGCGCTCTAGCAGTTTGTGTGTGTGTGTGTGTGTGTGCGTGTGTGTGTGCGTGTATACAAGCTGAAGAATGTCAAACAAGCTGCCAGACAGGACCAATGTACAGATAAATGAACTCACGGACTTAGAGGCGGATTTTCTATTCTCTCCTTCTCAGATTGCGGAGTGGTGATTTGTAGAGACATGGAGGAGACTTGGGCTGATGTGCTCAAATCGCGATCACATGATTGATGAGGACGTTAACCAGCCAGCTCTTCCTGCCGGCCTGTTTCCTGTTCAGGTCAGTACCAGACAGCCGACAGAGGTGATTGATGTCACGCTTCTGACTACCTTGGGAATAGAGAGACATTTGTCCCACTTACCTGTTCTGATGGAGGATGACTTTTCAGGATGATATGTGATTAGATTGTTAGTGGATTGTTGAAAGGAGTTTGCAAATTGAGAAAAACTTTTTGTAACACATAACAAAGCATATATAAAAGACAAATTCACGTCAAATGTCAGATAAATCTAAATAACAATTCATTTCTAGTCAAAGTTTAAAACGTGTATAAATCACAATAATGTGCATTTAACACAAGTGCGATCAGCTCAGAATGTATTCTCAACTCCCGGCGACTTTTATAAAGATTACGGTAACGGTTTCTAATAAATTTTGCATAATAATACACAACCAATTTTAAATGTTTTAATATTCCTCGTTATATTATTAGCCATACTCGCAACATGAAAAATGCATTTCACTTCTGAACAATTACTGGATAGATTGGCATGAGATTAGGCACAGATATTTATGTACCCCTCAGGATGAAATCTAATAACTTTGGTGATCCCCTGGCTTTCCATCATCAAAAGTTTAATTTGTCCAGCGGTTTGATTTATGACCAACTACAGGCAAAACTGCTCCCATCATCCTCAGTTGTACTTTGTTTTTAGTCAGTTTTAGTTTTGTTTAATCAGCACGTTAGTGTGCTGACACACTTAATCCTGATTGTTACAATGGTAACCGCTAAACATTAGCAGTCTTTACCATTGCTACTGTGTTAACATGTAGCTCCAAGTACGTGGCCGTAGACTTAATTCTTTGTTTCCATCAGCTGTATTATAAATCCAGATTTTCACATTTAATGTTTTCCCAAAACAAAAATTGCATGATTTAAGGTTTAATATAATCTCTGAATTTGCAGCGTGACACAGCGTCTGTAACTGCTTTACCACATGAGGACGGTAGTGTGTGATAGGGATGTGTGCGAGGCAGAATGAAGGGAGAGTGGTTGGAAGCCGCAGACCTGTCGACTGTCATTCACTGTTCAGCTCGGTGCCTGTCATCATCTTCAGCTTAATCATTTTCCTCTGGCAGATGATTGCTTTTTATTACATGCACCACACTAATAATCCAGGAGAGAGCCTCCACATATGCACACACACATATACACACACAGCATATCAAAGAAAGATGTCTTTTGACGTCTGACAGCTGTGTTCGACTCAGGATCACTCCACCATGTTGAGTTTCTGCCAGAGGAAACGGAGAGAAAGCGTTTGATTTTTCATGCAGCGTGGGGAGGAAGGGAGGGTGGAGAGGGACAGCAGCGAAATTCATTAATTCCAGCGATTTGCCAGTCAAAGGCTCTTCTTTTTTTCAGCCAGACCGAACATAAACAAACACAATCATGTGCAAATGAGTCCAAATGAGGTGTGACAGTTCTATTGGGCTTAATTTATTAGCAGTGATTATGCAGGCCCGCTTTCCACTGGCAGCCAGCAGAGACGACTGAGCGTAAATAAAAGAAATCAGCAGCTTTATGAAAAGTGGATATTATTAATAGTGATGGCTAAAGCTGCTGGCATGATGAGATTCATTTAAGCACTGATATGCTCAGCCGTTACGAAAGAAATTGTATGTTTTCACGTCTTGAGCACTCAGTACGAACTAGAAATGAGCTTTTCATACCCTGCTCCAGGCACTATTGTCACAGCGGGGGTTAAACGGACACTATGAATTTTTAATGCAGTATTTTGGGTTTCTACATAATGGCACAGCGTGAAGTAAGCCTGATGGAAAGTTGGCAAAAAGACTGTAATGTAAAGATTGCTTATGCTTGACATGAATGACCTAAAGCTGATTATCTCAAAACTTTCCATCTCTGCTTTAAATATTCACAATTTTTACAAAACTCAACTGTTTATAGTGAATATCACTATATATTCTGCCTTCTCTTACTGTGGACATCTGATGAGAGGGATCACAAGTTTCCAGCCGTGCACTGTGGGATAGTTTACATTGATCTGACTACAAATCAAGACACTAGCCTATTCTGTTAAGAGCAAATATTATGTTATATTGTTATTCAGTGTCTATCTCACTCATGCAGAGACAGTTCTACATAGTTCACACATTTACACATCTTCCTCTCCCAGTAATGCACTGCACAGGGGTTTCCTGTGAGTTTTAAGCAGAGACAGGCATGCAAAGAGAAAAGAGGGCGAGGTGCGAAGCATTGATTTCACACTGTGATTACACTGTGCTGACAGCTTGCCGTTAATCATCTCGGGTGGCGTCCAGGAGTTGATATCATACAGCATTATCACAGAGGGCTCTCACCTGTCACCTGGAAAATCAAATTCACTGACGTCCTTCTGGTCGATAATCCAGGCAGCTGTGACAGCAAATGGCCACTGGGGACTCATTTAATCAACCCGCCAGTTGAAGTTGGGCTTGTCTTCAGCTGGTCAGCCTGATTTAGTGATTCCTCTTTTGCACAGTGGTCAAAGGCAACAGGGTTCACGGGGGTCTGTGGTGTTATTTGGACAAGTGGGACGGTGGCTTCCTAAAGCAGAGCAACCTGTTGAACGCGTTCAGGGAATCATGCTTCCCTGTTTGAGAGCATTTTCATTTTATTTGGAGCGCTGAGCTACTACCAGTCATCAAATTTCATTTGATCAGCACATGCACAGTTGACTAATGGACGGTAATAAAGCACAAACCATGAACCACAGTGTTAAAAATGTCGTTTTACTTCATCATCATTCTGCAGTCATCCAGCCATCTAAAATAATTGTCTTTTATCTGTGCAGGTTTGTTTGACAGGATGTTTAATTTGCCAGATTAGCATAATTTGCATGTTCGAGATGAAAACAAAAACAACAGACAGAACAACGGTTGAAGAGCCCTAATTAGGCGTGTGAAGATGCTCCATAATTGCTCTTTGGTGTTACTGTAAACAGAGTGTGTTTGTGCTCCCGTGTGTTTGTGTGTACACATCTGTTCCGACTCAGCTAGATTTTGGGATAATTGTAGGGGTTTAACAATCTTGGATTAGGAGCAAATCTGTTCATTAGCTAATTATCATTAACCGAATTTCAAATCTCAATGTTACGATATTCTATTATAATTCAATGAGGAACTGTGAATCCGAAATGTGAATAGATGTAACTTTCGATGTCTCTCACACCAACTTCAAAATTTGTGCAACTTAATCAGAGAATATTCGGTTGATTTTCTTACATCACACTGGTCACGTCACACAGACAGGCCATATTTAGGAAGCACTACAGGGTACTGTTCACACAGTTTTGCCAAATGTGCAATTTTTTGTCGCTCCAGTAGACAAATATACAAAAATCCGTTTGGAATTATTGAAACATTACATTTTTAGAGCTAATGATAAAGAACATAGAAAACCTTAATCTCATTGTGTGTGAGAGAAAGGATATTGTCATTAAAAATCAGTATGCTTACTACATTAGTAAAACACACACTCACAGTATTTCTGACATTTGTTCAGTCATGGAAACAGACACACAGACTTACAGTACAAATTCGACACACATTACTGACAATGCTGTTCACATAAGGCACATGATTCACGGACAGAATGTTGAAAAGTCAATCATGGCTAGCAAGATAATGTCAGCATTTAAGGCTGGCTATTGATGTTGGCCACAAGTATGCCAGTCATACAGTAACAGACGGACAAGACTAAATACAAATTCTACACAACACACTGCTGACTTACTTTTCCTATTTGCAAGTCTCTTCCTTGGACAAGAAAAACTCTCTCTCACTCTGAAAACGTGTCTTTGGAGATGTCTGTCCAATTTGTTCATTTTTAAGCTCTCATGACTGAGCACCTCCCCACATAAAACACATTTGGAGTAAACAGCCCCCCACACAGCATCTGAGCCAAACAGACCAGCAGAGCAAAACAGAAATTACAGTAACGGGATGTAACTGCAGTTCTTTGAGTATGTGAGCAGCCTTCTGTTTTCCTGTTTTAATTACGAAAATAAATCCACTCATTATCACATTATTATGCATCTTGCTTTCCAAATGGGTCACCCAATAAGGTTGTGACCCAACGTTTGGGATGCGGCCCGCAGTAGACATTAATAAAATGTGTTGCACTACCTCATAAATGTCATATTATCAGTATAAGACCAATTAGCTACATAAACAAGTTTCACATTACAGGTCACATCTGGACTTATTGGAAATATTGTATATTTTACATGTGATATAAAGTACACTAATGAAATTAATATGTTCACTTGTGTATTTATGTAAGAATAAGATTTTTGTGGATTGTTCTTTCAGTTCAGTGATGACAGTCCTCTAGAGAAAACCAGACAACTCTGTCTGTGTGTGGTGGCTCAAGGTGAACGTTACGCAGAAATAGCTCGAGATTCGTCTTCCAGCAGAGAGAGACCAAAGGAATATTCCTCCTTCAGTTTGCTAATTATGACATTTTTGGAGCCATTCACAGCCATTGAGTGATGAGCCTGGAGCCAAGGTCTTAAAACCCATTACATGTTCTGATTGTGTCAATCTAATGTGCTAATTGAATGCTATCCCTCAGCCACTTTTCATCAGTGAAGAGCCCATGCTGGTGAACTGATTTGGATATAATTTGCACAGCGAGAGCTTCAATCGCAAGAGACAAACATTTTCCCTCTCATTAAAGAGCACATTAAAGATTATCTTCTCTAGTTGCCACAGTGACTCTATCTAATATGATTTGCTGGAAGTGTGCAGAGAACAATTTCCCTGTGTGATCCAGCGAGACTTGTATTTTCTCTCCTCTCTTCTCTCGCCTCCTCTCTCTTCTGCAGTAAGTGAGTCTAAAGAGACCTCTTTGATCTTGTCTCATTGCTCTCAATACTCCAGACTGAATTTAAATCACAAGGCAGACTATTTTAAGAACAAAGCTGCCGTCATGCTGAACAAGGGAAAAAGAGGAGCTCACTTTTATTTCTTCCACTATCCTGTCAGAATAAAATTTGCTAGACAGTAGGGGAGGCTGTGCTTGTTAGCGTGTGTCATTTGAATCTGTCACATGACCATATGAACAGTGAGCCTTGACGACATGCGATCTGACACTGATAGTTATATGCAGTAACATAAGCTTTTCTAATGAATTTTGTAGTGCTGTGCTAATTACAAAAATGTAGCATGCAGTTCTTTGACTTTTAACAAATATCTGACTGACCCTTGACAACAAAGATGTGTAGATATATTTTCTGAAATTAATTTCTTATTATTATGGTCATGCATATGCACTGTTATTCTCTGGCAATGTAGTCGGAGATATTTTTTGTTATGCTACTAATTTATACGAGGTCAGTGAAATAATCAAATTCATTTCTCAAATTCAGTATTTTTTTTGTGCAAAGATACTTACTCTATCTCCCTTAATGGCGTTGTTTACATGCTGTTGCCAGGAAATGTTAAATGTTTTAATTCAATTGTATGCATTTTTTAACTTAAAGCTTCACTGGCTTTAATGAATGCAGATGTGTTTCTTGTGCATGACCCGGGTCAGATATAAACTGCTAGCCCTCTGGCAATGTCAGCACTATTCTCCACTAACTGAACTGTGCAGTGTGCATTACTGTTAGAGAAAAATGTTTTCAAAAGCCCTACACTTGCAGAATTTTCACAGTCCATTGAGGATCATATAATCTTTTTACTGAAGCTACATTGTGAAGTTTTAAACATTGTAATAATATGGCAATAATATACATTTTTCTGTAACTGCCTTTGTGAACTCTTGTCGTACCAGCCTGCTTTTTGCTGCTGTAGCTCAGAAAATGCCAGACTGGCATTGGAGGATCTTTGATATCCTCACAGGAGTTATTTCAGATTACTTCTGATGCTACTTCTTGACCAGTTAATGCCTGGACTCTCCATGCTGAGTCCCTGTTTTTCTTTCTACCATCTCTGCTGCCTTAGATGGTCATGGTGCTTCAGGGGGAATGTTCACTCCGGGTTTGCCCTACCTGGGTCGCAAGGTTGTCCATATATCCACATTTGAGAAGTGAAATGTGCTTTTGATACAAGTATGTTTATTTATTGCACTTTTTAAAATGTTCTTTATACTGATCACTGAATTATGAGGTCACGTTGGGATTTCCATAATGACTCTCTTACCATGTTGAATCACTGCTCAGTCAGTATCCATGTTGTAATCAGATCTACATGCATTACAAACAGCCTTTCAAAGGCTTTCAGCTCTCTGCTTTCTGCCTGTATGGAGAGGCTTGCTCCTAGTTTTCATGGTTGCCCTTTTCAAAAAAGCCAGCAAACATGCCATGAGAAAGGTCAGCAGGATCTGAATAACATTAAGGATCTTCACAGTCTCTTTGCTGCTTGTCTCTATCATCCAAATAAGACATCGGTCTACCCTCTCCTTCACAGGTAACTCTTCAGGTAGAAAAACTGTCTGCAGACTGGTTCTGCAGTAAACTCTGATGCTCGTCTGTCCTCTCTCCCTGACAGTGTCTTGGCACTGCTATTGCTTTTATTTTGCTGACTGACATGAAATCTACTGGCAGAGGGTCCCACACCATAAACAAGGAGGAAATATGTCAAAGGCAGGAGCGATGGGGATTTAAGCCTGACAAGGTGATCTAGGCTGAAAGCCACATAAAGCTTTACTCAGAAAAGGGCACGGCTCCTTGTAGCAGGTGTCCAACAAGGAAGATGCATGTAATGGCTCTTTGCTGATGGACAGCCACAGGGCTGCCGGGAGAGAATAAGAAGGGAAGAGCTACTATATTTGCTCTGACTGTCTAGGTCTTCTCACATGGGGGCAGTGTTGCACTACTTGTCCCAAGTTCCTCCTTCTTTCCTATCATCTCCCCCCTTCTCCTCCTTCTCTTGCTGATGCATTCTTCATCTACCTTTACTGCAGATACAGCAGGCATCCTCCACTCTTCTCATTTCCTCCACACATGTCGCCTCTGATAAAAGACAACCCATAGAAGAGACAACTAAAATACCAGCTATCACCACCTTGAGCATCAAGAGGACAGTGGCACTGGGCCCCATTCTTCATATGTGGATAACAGCTCTCGTGATTAGCCATGACATTTGACATGATTCATGATCAAGACCTTTCAAGGTGAACCCCATACATAGACTCATTCATTAGATCGATGTAATTATGATGTCAGATGAGAAAATGCAGGTAGTTGAGAAATATCACAATTGAATTTTCCTAATGAAGAGTCACCTGTATGTAACACTTGTATGTAGACAATAATGTTTTTACATTATAAAGGAACTTTACCAAAGTTTACCACAAAAACAAGCTCAGACACAGACTCAAACTAAAAGATTCAGACTGTTGAATGATCACTGGTGTCAGAACACACGGCATTTGATTTGACATTACGGTGTGACTCTGCCTTTCTAAAACGAAACTTACTAAGGGATTAACTGCAGAAGTCTGTTTGGTGAAAATTGTTGACACGAGCATCTGCTTTTTGGAATTTAAGTATATTTAGGATATTTAGTATATTTTAGTATAAAAGAAGAGTCTGTTTGGGAGAACCTCAGCAAAAACACTGAAGGATGGAAACACTGGAAACCTTGTGAGCATGAAGCAGAACATAACACTTGGAGACAGTGCAGAAACATACCTAATCAAAATGTAGGTCCATTAATCTGTTGCTGCAGTGCATGCTGGAAGGGACCTATACCCCACCTAACTGTGACATGATCAGCACTCAGCCATTATTTTGTTGTCATTCTTCTTGATTTCTATTAAGACATATTATACCAGCATTGCTAGAGGGTGCTTGAGAATAGGAATATCATTGCTAAACACTGCTACTGATGATGCTACCACCACCATGCCTCGCAAGTCAGTATGATGTTCGTTGGATGATGAGCTTCATCATCTTTGAGGAGTGACTAGAACCTACCAGAAATTCCTGTAGTCCCTTCAGTGTTGCTCTTAGTTTCTTGGTAGCCTGTTTGATAAGTCTTCTCCTCATCAACTTTGGAGACTGGTCCTTGCAGCATCTCTGTGGAGCCACATTTTCTGTTGATGATGGTTGTGACAGAGCTCTGTGGTTCATCCAAAGCTTTCCATATACTTTTCTATCCCTCTCCTTAATGTGACACTCCTCAACAACGAGATCTCCCAGTTTTTTGGTAACTGTTTGCAAACCGTGACTCGAACAGTATAATGTAACACTGAACATTCAAGCACATCCTGCAGTAACAGCTGACTTTGACCTGGTGTAATTACAATCACCATTTTATTGGTGGCAGGTATATGCTGTTTACCTACAGGCACCATTCCCCCATGTGACTGGTTAACTTTAAAGTAAGCCAGAGCCCATTTATAAAAGGGTTCGATAATGCTGTTGGTCCACTTTGACCCATTCCTCTAAAAAAAAAAGCAGCAAATAGTAGGAGAAATAAACTTTTCTTTACCTACTATCTTAACATCTTCCCTGCCTTATTTCCTCCCCTTCATCCTTTATTGTGAGGTTAGTTATGGCTGTGATCAAGCCCCGGTTGTCTGAATTCTTCCCCCATTTGAAGAACAAACACCTGACAAAGTCCTTACACAAGTCTATTCCACAGGTGGGAGAAAACAAGTATACTTTAGTTCAGTGTTTCAGGGCAGGCTACTTTTCTCCTTGGTTCACAATATCCATTGATTTGTGAGGCGATGCTGTGCTGTTCCCTAAGCAGTCTGAGGCATCTCTCCTCTCTCTCTCGTTCTTTGCTTACTCACCCTGAGCCTGGCAGAAGTCATCTGAGGACAACTGCAGTGCGAGAAGACGGCAACACATTGCTGGTGGGCGGGGTGTTGTTTGTTTCATTAAACATGACCCCAGTGCACTGTAGAAGATGCATTTCATACTGACAGAATGTACATTTAGTTTGCCCGAGCTGGAGGGAAAGAGACACAAACAAATTGATTTTGAAAAAGCTTTAACAGCTGTGCATCTGGATCCTAATGAGAAATGGGGATACTTGCTAAACAAGCTCAGCAGGAAACATTTCTTACTAAATATCTCTTGGAAGTCCAACGTAGCCTGTGATAAATCTCTTCCACATCACATGCTCATAATTTACATTAACTCATGAAATATTTCCACAACAGCAGTCTAAGTTCTATGATTTTCCCAGATTTATGATCGTGCGATACTCAAAAGAGACAGCATTGGGGTGCTTGTGTATAAATTCAGGCTGGTCCAAGCATTGCAGTTAAATTATGTCTGTCTGGCATGAAAAGTGACCTTTAAACTCTCTCAAAGACATTCCTGAGGAAGAAAAGAATCATTATAGAGCAGAGATATTGGAGCACTGCACTATTACTTCTTCCAGTGGGCTCAGAAAGAAACTGATTACACCTAAAATAAATTTTATATATATTCTCATTTGGACGAACATTTGCTGAGTGGCTGATCAAAAGAGTCTTCCCTTTCTTTTGTTCATTCCCTCCTCCAATCCCTCCCTCTGTAGCAGCCTGGCTTGGGCTGCTGGATATTCAGAATGGATGGAGGGATTTAAAGATAGACCAACTCATGGGAAGCCAAGATCAGGGAACTGGGGCTAAAATGAGGGCTTGGTTTAAAGGCGGTATGTCCCTGCTGACAGAAAAGAAGTGAGAAATGGATAACCATAGCTTCTTGCCCTTCTTCTCTTCTTCTCATCTCCATCTTCATGCCACTAGTTCTTAATTCTTCTCTTCGGGAACCCCGACATTCTTGTGGTGGAAAGTCACTGCTGGATCCTATTTCCTACCAGTCTCTGCCGAAAGCACATAGAGACACATGGAGATTGTTACTTATTCAAAAGGCCGTGTAATCCAACCAGTTTCCTTCAGGACTTGACTTTTTTCCCCCCTGATTGTAAAACGGCTGCAGTGATCTCTGTAAACTAGAATTAGCTTATGTGTATTAAGAACAAGATAAGTCATCACAACCTTTGCTGTCCTGACAAGCTGCTGACATTATGGGTTCAGTGAAATGGCTTTAGCCACTTAAACCTAGAAGCCTGAGGGTTTTCCTCAGAGCGTACTACACAATAATAATGGGCACCTGACTGCCTAGGATCTCCACCAGCTCAAATTACTGTTTTTTTTCTACTGATGACCGAAATGGACCGCACTCTTTTTCTAACGGACTGTTTTGGTTGAAGACTTAAATTGATAAACACACCGCTAAAAAGCAATAAAAGTTTTTATAGCTGTTCTGAATGGCCACACTTGAAAATGGTGTGAAAGTGGCTGCCAGGAGGGACCAAGACACAAAATTCATTTAAATAAAGGAGGTAACACACCTTCAAACTGTCTGTCTTGGAGGACAATACTTCTGCTGCATTTAGTTGATCTCATAAAACGTAAAAAAAGGGTTTAAGATCCTTTTAAAGATTTTTACATCTGTTCCTCACCTACATTATAAGGACCAGCAAGTATTTCTCCAACAGTTTCTAAATGACATTAATTTGTTGCATGAAAAATTTGTCATTCCTGTACAATATAACAGCTTTAGTGCTGTTATGCACTTGTTAGAACACCTGCTGCGAATGTCTACTTTGTTGAAACTACTCTTAATGAGGCAGTTTTTATTGATCATTCCAATGACTTTCCTGTGCGGTTAATGTCTCAATGAGAACAGACAAAGAGGCACAATTTCTGTGGACTCTGCTTTTTATGACAGTTTGGAATGATGCAATGATGGAACGATGGTCAGCTGCAGGGGAAATAAAGTGGTTGTTCCTATGATACAAGACCTGCAGAGAACTGCGACCGAAAAACTATCCTGATCCTTTGTTCGATGTGCTTTCATCCTCTTGAAAAGTGAGATTTTTACACCAGACGTTAGGGGCTCTGAAACTTTTTTTACATTATAAAAACTACTTCATGTTAATTAGAAGATGTTGTCTCCTGTAGAGGAATATGTTTTAATTTAGTTAGAATATATCCTATTGGATATGGATATAAATTTACAATATTGTCTGGAACACCAGTGAAAAACCTGCACATTTAGTGCCTCCATCTGACGTGAGCGACTATTATTATCCTGTTCAGTGTTTGATCACCTGCTCGGGTCACTTACTGCCCACTTAATCCTCTCTAATTAAAGTATTAGAGGGTGGAATGAAAACTAACAGACCTCTCACTCCTTCAGGACAAGAGAAGTCCATCTGTTCCATAAAACTCAGCCCATATAAAAACACAAAAAAGTCCTTATCGCCTCTGCAGCGCTGCAGCTCAAAGCCCATTATTATCCTTCCCCTCTCCCCCTGTAATATAAAACAGCTGTTGTACTGAAATCTCATATTTGGTGTGGGGTTCTCCAATTAGACAAATAACATTGTCGTACTACACTCGGTTGTGCTTTGATCCATACAATCAGTTGGTTGCTCATATTCAGCGTGTACAGGTGTGAAGCAATGGCTGCCAGCGTGTCTGCATGTGAAGACTGGATAATGTGATGGAGTTTGTGGAGGGGAGTGGGAGCTTCTTTAAAGGCAGCTGATTGCCTCGCTTATTTCCCCAATATCATCATGCAGAACACTCCTCGCTTCAGTAGCACAACATCACAAGGCGGGTATCACAAGATGTTTACACTGCATAAAATATTCATCTTAACTAGTCATTTAGTCTCATATTGGCCCTCTTAAATTCATTTTTTTTTAAATGAGTGAGGCGATGGAGTGTGATAATTGCACTTCCACTGTAGTTTAAGTTGCTTCACAGCTTTTGAAGATCTTGAATTGAGGCTGTTTTTCAGATTAATATCACTTGACCCAAGAACATTGTCGAAATGAGCTGATTTGCTTTGGAATAAAGTGGATTAATCTCCCACTGCTGGTAGTGTCCCACTTGTTCCATGAAAAATAAGATTTTAATGCTCAGCGCCAAAGCAAATAAGTGCTTAAGATGGACAGTTTCTACAGTGCAAACACACAGACGTGGTTGTTTGTCTCTATTTCTCTGCCATGCTCTCCGAATGTTTCCCTTGCGTTTCGTGCTTGCTATCTCTCTCTGCACAGTGTTTTGTTCAGAAAGCCAATTTTCTCCTGGATATAGTGGCTTCAGGAGACCAAAGGAAACCTTTCCCAAACCTAATATCTCACACCTCCAGGGACCCTGAGTTTACATGTTGAAGCACCTCAATCTGACAAACTCCCTGCAGGCTCTCGTTGGATCTTTCTAAGCCACAGACTCATGCACCCACGCATGCTCACCTGCAAACCCCCCTCTACGGTATGCATTTCAAAGTGTTAAGGATTTAGAGATAGGAACATTCCCAGTGATGTGAGGAGAAGGTATAGAGATGTTTCTCAGAAAACTGGTTTGTAATTAAACCATTACGCATGTTAAAATCACATTAAAGTTGGATCTAATTATATCACCTCTGTACAGAGTCAGACTTCATGAGACATTGACATAATAAGGGCCTACAGGCCAGTGGGTTTAACATGTAAGAAGTTCAGCTCCTTATTCAGTGAACTGCACCCTCATGAATAAACTTGTAAAAGTTTTAGGAGATACCAATCAGTGTCTCAAAGCACGCTTTGTCCTTTCTGACTGTTCCCATGGTCCTTTGACTGCAGGACACTGATGCCTCAGTGTACCTAAAGGACGCAGCATCCCAAGACACAGACAGAGATTTGGTGTCATTGTAGAAACTGTTAACATACAGCAGGAAGATTCCCACAGCTCTCTGAGGATTTTGCTTGAAACTACTGTTTTATAACTGGGAGTCTACACTATTTAGATTTGTCCAATCATCCAATGTGTGAAGATTAAAAAAAACACAAGCAAGACTCAGTTAATAAACCATACTGAGAATCTTCCACAAATCCAAGGCTAAAAAGTAAATAAAAAGTAAATAAGAGCCTCGAAGCATAAATTGATTGTTTTTATTTAACATCTCATTTTCACGGTAAAACCGCCACTTCAGACGAATTTAGTGCTGCAAGTTACTTAGTTAACACAATCTGGCAGCACTTGAGTTATAGATTTAGAGCTGGCTGCAGTTCAGTTGTACCACCCCAACATCTCAAAGGAATATCCCACCTCCTCAGAAATGGTTTGAATACAAAAAGGTGGAAATATTTACTATAGCCATCTGCAACAATGACTGAGTCTCATGGCTCACTTTAATGAATTGCAACTAAGTCTGCAGCTACAGAATAACATATACTGTATATATACAGCTAATTGGCTTGAACTAATGTTTGTCATATTTATATATATGTTACAAAGGTCCTCTACAGAGAATCCTTTAACAAAAAGTACATGTTATATTGTAGTTAATATTTATGAGTAAAATAACTTTTCCTGTGAGATCATTACAGGATCTTATCGACTTTACCTTAAACCCTCTTCAGTCAGGCAGAGCTAAAGGTGAGACAGTTTAAATACAGAGTTTTATTGAAGCCTTGAGCCATGAAGATGTGGAAAAGTTGCTGCACTGCACTTTCAGAAAAGTGTCTCTAATGTAGCAGTCCTCTGTAGCCCAACACACACTTTCTTTACAAATATAGTAGGCAGCCAGTGTAACACAATTGCCCTTCCATTTGAGCAGTGGGTAGTAAATTCAGGAGAATTTTCCATGGCAACCATGCTGGTTAATGGTTGTGCTTCGGCGTAATGATATGCCTGGTGAGAGAAAGCGAGAGAGGGAGCGAGATGATAATAGGAGAGTCTTATGAATAATCATTAGATTAATGTCATCCACATCAACTGCATGTCAATAAGTGTGAAATTAAACTTGACGTTTCTTTTAGCAGCCATTAACAGTCGATCCAATTAGCCAATTGGACAGGGAAATGTCTCATCCTTTAATTTGTTCGATTCCAAATCAATCTAATTATAAATTGGAGGATGAAAAATGTGTGCATCAGGCAATACCTGCTGTTGTGTCATTACGACGAGTGTGTGTGTGTGTGTGTGTGTGTCTGGGTGCACTGGGGACTGTTTTTGTGAGCACTGTATACACAGACAGTGTCTCCAGGGGTACACTGCAGACGTATCAGATGCAGAGCTCTCCACCGTGTCCCAAACCTGTTGCTGTCATAATAATGATCACCTGCTCTCCGTCACTCCCTGTCTCTATTCTCACTCATTGCTGCACATGTCTGTTTCCTCTTCTCACCTCTGCTTCACTGACAAGTAGACACTAACAGCACACAGCCATTTCTAATTGCATCAGTGTCCTCAAGATAATGTCATAAATTAAGGCACTTTACCTTAGTGATTTGGCAATATATTAAAGCCTTGTGTCACAGATTTAATGTCTCAATCTTTATGACATCATTATACATGGTGGACAAACATTTTTAAGGACAGAAAATGAAAAAGTGTTCACTAGAGTAACAGATACACTACTACATCTCTGTAGCCTGGTGTATACTGCTGCTATAGCAAAAGGTTGATCTACACGTTGGAACTGCAACAAATCGATTCCACCAAATGGTCCAGATACTTGTCATATAGTCACTGCGTTGATACGTGTCCTATCTCCTCTTAATTCCTGTCAGTCTCTACACAATCAGCTGTCTAATACACTCAACAGTATGGTAAGCAAGCTTTTGAAGTTGTCAGTGTTGGGTCTTCTCTTAGTGGGGGAAATGAATCAGCAAATGAATCAAAAGTGAAAATATGGGAAGCAGCTGCTATTTTTTAGTTAGTTTAGTTACATCTCTGTCTTCCGCCTCACCCTTCTTTTGATTACTATAATTCATTTCAGTAACTGGTTACATTGTAATCAGTAACATAAACCACAGCATGACCCAGTCAATACTGTCTAACCCATTTCCTTTCCTTTTCCTTAGTTTTCCCTGTTTGAGTTGAGGAACAGACATGAAAACTGAGACACTGAGAAATGGCTTTGTTTATTCTACAGTTAATTTCTTCCTGGTTTAGAATACATGTCGTGTTTATATTGAAGGCGCAAGCAGCCCAGACATATGATTTTTGTGCTCATGTGAGTCAGGTCTGTTTTTTCATTACAGTCTGAACAAATGGCATGAAACCTGATGTTTTTTCTCTTCTGAGCTAGGCCCCTTACATATGTAGCCCTAAATCAGATACAGGCCTGTTCTGGGTGTTTTTTTTGCAGTGTCACCCCAGTTCGACTAGTCATATCAGAATTCACGACACTTTCATCAGTCATTCATGAGATGTTACTCACCTGCCTGAGTTCTTTTCTGTGAGAGTCTTGGGGAGAAGTTCTGACAGATTGATTTAAAACAAATGCTTGACATCCTGATGTTTTGGAGGAAATCTGTCTCACTGACATCACCAAACCTGACTCAGCTCTGCATACGCACATAAGTCTGCACAGAAAGAGCAGCCATTGCTCCACAATTGCTTTCTCCTCGTCTTCACTATCATCTGTCCACAAATTGGCTTCCACTGCACATCAACACATAAATGAAACTTAGTACGCTGCCTTCAGTGGCTACAACTTCTGCACTTCAGCGTGCTGCATGTGGTCTATTTGTTACTGTTCCTTTTTACATGAGAGTGAGGTCTCTGAACAGTGCACACTGATATCTGATCAGTAAATCTGAATTGAGAACAAAAGCATGTATTGTGAATGTAGCCCAAGTCCTGATAATGTACTTTCCCAAAGATCGCAAATCCAATAAACGCATTCAGTTTTAACCAATGTGAACATACCTGTTTGTGATTAGTTTTAATGAGCTCATGGCTGCGTGTTTCCTTCATGGTGTGCATGTAATAGATGCAGAATAGGTACGAAGTTGAGTTTTTCAGCCTGTGTCACTTTGGTCATCAACAGTCACTGCCTTACACTCACTTCTAGAGGTGTTTCTAGAGGAGAGGACTCCACTGGGAGTCAGCGCCCTTCATTTGCACTCCCTCTCTCGCTTGCTGAATGGGGTCGAAGGTCAAACAACTTATATGCTAAGTCAACAAGTGCTACCATCTGCCTGTTCATTAGCGCTGACCTTTCACTAGTTAAGTGGGGTCACCGTGGAGCAGAGTAAGATCCGTGTCCGTACAGTGTGTAGACACATACTGGCTGGCCCTTCGTTGTGTGGGCTGGATGAGCTTAAAACAAATATCTCAGCACTATGTCTCTGTGTTTTTCAGCTCAGTCATAATACTTAAAAGCATGTAGCTTAAACAATAAATGCTAAACAATACATTTAAATCTCTTCTGAAGATACTTTTTGCAAAGTTTTTTAGAATAAAACTTGAAACCCGTATTTTTCGTTTCAGTTAGTTTTATAAAATGAGTATTTCCTTATGTCACTTGTAATGCCTTTCTTTGTTTGCTGTGAGCTGTGTTATATTATAATAGGTAAGCATCAGGTGAAATACAGATTGTCATACATTGCATTAGAGTACCTGTTGTGAGGTCTGTGAAACAAGACTAGAGCCTGCTTAGTACAGTTTCTGTGTTTAATGAGTGTGTGGGAGGCCAGTTAGCACATGTGTAGACCTCCAGATTCACACATATGCACACATAGAAACGAGACCTCACTTGCACTGATAGTTGTACCTACCTTGTATCAATCCTCTAATACCCACAAGTCAGACCACACACTAACAGCAGCGACACACAGGATAGGTATAACACTGGGAGAGATGAGGATTTAGCTGACAACAGTTTACTGCTGATACAGAAGGAGGAGGGAGGGCAGTGTGAAGAGTTGGCCCAACGTAATGGCCTTCACCCGACCACCTGGCCAGATTTTACAGAGTCATTCGGAGGTGAGAGAGAGAGGGAGAAAGAGCAAGTGATATTTCCCGGCCTGGCCAGACATGAGTGATAGGAGATGAAGATAGCGCTGATGGAGGGTAATGATTGTGATCTCTCTTTCTCTCTGTCTCGCTGAGCCTGTGTCTGGGTTAATGGGAGCCAGGTCAGGGGGGTCCAGGGCCTCAATGTGATGGTCATCTGGTTATCTGGGCTGACTCATTGTGGAACGAATGGATGCTGATAGTGCGGTCACCTACATCACTCAGGTGCATCTGTCTGGCTTGGTGGATGGTGGATTTGCAGAAAATACACATGGATAAGTTTGGTGGGGATGTTGCTGTTGCATTAAGATTCATGCACTTTACAGCCATCATTAAGGTTCTAGTGAATTATTGGCTGTGCACTTGTGATTGATCATAGAAGAAACAAAGATACATGACACAAGACTGAGTCTACAGTCATGTTAGACGTTACTAGAGGCTGTCATTTGGCTAATATTGTTAATATGATGATGTTTGGCAGGGGCTGCTTGGTATGGTCACCATCTTAGATTAGTGTGGTAGCCTGCTGGCATTTGCTTATTAGCACTGTCCATGAAGTACAGCTGAGGCACCACAGCAGAAAAGGGAAGGGATCATAGAAGTTATAAATTCATCCCAAGACGAGCATAAACTTTTAAAACAAATTTCATCACAGTTCATCCAATAGTAGAGATATTTCACTCTCTTTCGTGGAGAATCTCAGTCAATCGTAAGTAAAAATAATTTAATATTGTTTGGAACATACAATTTTAGATCAGGAGACAGAGATCGTATGAAACCACGGCTGGATTGAAAGCACCACTTAGATGACAGCTCTCCTGTCATATGATATCAGCTTACAGTGATCTGTTCATCATTAGAGTTATGGGTAGATGTCATGGTTTATTAGATTATGCAAAAACTGATTTGATCTGTTCATGAGCCTGAGACATATAAAGTCTGCCCCCACCCTTTAAAAGATAGCATTAACTCATGGGCTATAGATCAGGTAAAGGATGAAAAATGATGGCTATGTAGAGAATGACTTGTTGAGCCTTGGTACCATGTGGCCACTGAGATCTACAGGGGGCATAGATTGAAGAAATATGGTAAGGAGAATGAATTAACTTACCTACATCTACTCTATCTGGAGATTCAGTTACAGAGCATGTAATTTAATATTATATAATAGAAGTTACACATCCACTGCCGGGATTTCATATATATTTCTCTGTAATAGTATTGTCAGGAAATAAAATGTCTTCATAGGCTGAGGGAGCACAGGTGTAAATGCAGTTAGCTCCTGGTTACACTGGTACCCAACCAGAAAATCAGCCCTCATTCTCACTGAATGACACCTAAGCTCCGAGGCCGTGCTACTCCTACATTTGTTCCTTGCCAGCGTGTTGAGCATTCCTCTCCTGTCTTATGTCATTAAGAAAACAATTACTCTGCTCCCCATACTTCATATGGGCCCACCGGCAGCAGTCCCAGCCAACATATGGCGTCACAGTATACCACATATCATCATGCTGATGTTAGTCTGCAGGCATGTTACTGTCCACATTCTTCCATTCATGCACTCTCATCTCAGAACAAGACTCTTGACTCTGTATGTATTACAACTGGCTGCAGAGACAGTGCTTTGTAAGTTTCTTGTTTCATGCTGAAAGCATCACCACACAGCGCGCCGATTACCCACTGAGCAAAAACATCTAATCAAAGTAGAGAAAACTGTCCTTAATGGTCTGCTGATGCCTTTTCCACTGACAGTGTTCCAGCCACTTAATTTCTGTTGTTTCAAGCCACTAAGACCACAGACAGTGTTGGAGAGCTGTGAACATTGTACTGTTGTCAGGGCACAAAATGTGTCTTTTAGTACCACAACATTATGTAGCCCATTTAATGGCTTTACATCACGTAATGTCTCTTAGCCTATGTGAGATAATTATTTTTAATGGAACACCATGCCAACACATGCTTTGTTCTAAATACGGCTGTCATTGGCCCTGTGGTTAATTTTAGCCTGTGATATTTTTACATAGCAAAAGCGGCACAGGACCAAGAATTTGGTTCCTGCTGCCAACCTCATGCAGGGAAAACTGAACTGGATCCTGTCCATCAGGTGACAGTGTGGCCTTTCATTGCAGGACAATGACACACAGCTAAAACCACAAGACTGACAGGGCTTTTTATCAAGTGAATTGATTCAGTAAAATGCATTTAGGCTGACAAGAATCAATGCACTACTGCAGTAGTTCCTGTATGTACTCGGCAGGTGAGCAGAGTTTTTTTTATTGAGCATTCATTTAAATAACAAACAAAACAGCTTGTTATAAGATTAATTTCATTCATTGTTTTTCTGAAAAGGAAAAGGAAAAGAATGACGAATGACTGACGAGTAAACACAGCTCAGTTTTTTCAGGCCATGTGTAACACTTTGGCCTCAGCTTTTCAGTACCTGTCCTTCAGGTATGCCAGAATCTGACTCACACAGGTGCAGAGTGCCAAGTTCAATCATAACACCCACAGCCGAGATGGAGAACTCTGTCACTGCAAGAGGGATCCTCGAACTGTGTGAGTGCGCAGGTGTCAAGAAGCATCTGGCTCACATTACTAGCATGAAGTGTCACTAGAAGGTTTCATCTGAGGCAAAAGTAAGCCCTGAATCAGCACTTGGAGAAACCTAAATGGAGACCCAATCAATTGAAGTTCACTCTCTGGTGGTCAGGAATGCAGTATCACTGCTCTTGCAGTACTGTCATGTGTTGAACACTGTCTTTCCTCCATTCCCCACTGTAGGGAAGTTCATTGTGTTAATGGTCAGAGAAAAACATACCACCAACCCAGAAATCTGATGTAGCTTTCTTTCATATAAGTACAGGTGTGAAACTAGTATTGTGGTGTGCTTACCTTGGGTTATGTGTTAAGTTTTAGTGAGAGGCACCTTGAACAGAGCAGACCAGTCTTTCTGGCCGCAGCACATCCTGAAAGACGGTCACACGTCACTGTCTTTGTTGTCAAGGAACGTGTTAACCTCCTCTTTCAGCTCCCATAGTTAAGATCCACCTCCTCCATCCTCCTGGACACCATATGACTCAGTAAAAATGTGGATGCCAGTCACTTGGAAAAGTCTCTCTTAATAAAATCCGTCATTCTCACCTCCTGTTTGCTTGCCAGAGCCTGTGTATGCAAATATGTGCGACTATGTATGTGTGATGTGTGACTTCGACTCCTGCCACCGCATGCCACTAAAGTCTGATTTCAGCATTGTCGTCCTTTTTAAGGGAGAAGAACTGCATGTGTTTTGCTCACTGCTTCTTCGCCAAGCCTCTTTCTTGATCAGCTGCTCTTTAGTGAAGTGAGGTTTCTTTGCCTTGGCAATGCTGCAGGCAATAGAATGCCTTGAGGCAGCTCTAATTCCTGTTGAACACAAGAGAAGTAGGACAGATAAAGTTTCAGCACAGCTGAGTCCAGAGACGTTTGCTAGAATCACTAGTACTCATTTTTCAGAGAATACATACAATGTGTAATAACTGTTAACATTCAGTGTTTAATACATTTGGTCAGATTCACATGGAAAGATGCACCTCTTACTTTCTTTGCTGTTGCACATCTCAGGTCTCATACTGATGGGAGTAACTGAGGCTGAAGTCAATTTAATTGGCTACGACTGTTTATAACTACAACTTGGTCATAACCTAAAATCAGTTTGTGAAAGGCTTGCAGCGATGATGTAATCATGTCATTAGCAGAGTGTTGTTTACTGGGAAATTAGGCAGTGTATTCATAGTACACCTCCACAGGTGTTTTCACTTAGTCTGTTGATCCTGATTAGACCTCCTGTCATAACTGTATAGTAAGAACACAGTAGGAAAAGCACAGGTGTTACTAATTACATTAACAATGACTCTATTCTATTTGAGGCTGAGTAGTCTTTTTGGCTTAGGAAGGTTCCCAGCTGAGTGAAATGATGCGGAAGTGCCTAGTTGGCAGCTGTGATATAAGCGACTGAATTCTCTAAATGCAAAGGAACGGTGCTTCAGTGCTCCCTTGTTATCTCTTTTAGCACAAGACCATAACACAGTCCAACAATACCTTGCAGCACCTTAGTGTAAGTGCAGTCAGAGTCTCTTGCAGTGGCAGCACAATCTTTTCCTGAGCCCTAATGAATCTTGTTCTTTACTTTCCTTGACCACATGCCTGTTTTAAATCGAGGAGAAGTATTTAGGAAAAGACACAAGGTATCAGTCTTTAGACTTTTTGACAACTCAGATCCAACACAGAGTTTGTAATTTAGGCATTAAGCTTTCAGGTGTTTTTCAAATGTTCTTTTTCTGGATTTTCTATCTTTGTTGGACAGCATAAAGGTAGACATTAGTGTTGAAAGTGATGGGTATGACATGCAGCAAAGGTCCTCCAGCTGAACTCAAACAGTGGACGGTGCAGTTTTGTAATATACACCCATGGGGCACCCTTTACCCATAATTTCTTCTTTACGAGAGTGGAAGCTGTTAGAGCTACTGCTCATGTAGCATTTCAGAAACAAGCTCCCTTGCAAACAGGGCAATCATGTTTGTTGTTTTTGTCTGTCGGTCTGCAGGGTGCTGGCGCTGCTCCTAGTGGTGGACCTCAACCCCTCTTCAGCCCAGAAGCAGACATCTCTACTTCTGGCGCCTTGGGACTGCAGCCTTTGCTCTCACTGAGATGCCAGAATCAGAATTCAGAATCAGAATCAGAATCAGAATCAGAATTGTGTTTATTGCCATGTAACTGAAGAGGTTTCACATTACTAGGAATTTGCCTTAGTGGTTTGGTGCATACATCAAACATAAAAATAAGTAACATATAATAAGAAGCATGCATGGGGTAAAATAAAATAAAATAAAATTAGATAAATAGGATAAAATCTAAGTAAGCTAAAATAAGGCTATGAATTTACAAGATAAACAAATGAACAGAACAATGTGGAAGGGTTAAGTGTGGACACAAAATTGAGTGTAACTTATGTATCTGTGAGGTGGTACAAGTGTGCAAAGTAGTGCCAAGTAGTGCAAGTAAGGTGAACCGTAGGTAAACAGTGCAAATAGTCAGTAGGTGGATCATGACAGGAAATGCAGCTTCACTTCACCAAGGTAGGATAACTGTTTGCGCCTTGGGCTGATATGCATGGATCTGTGTGTGTTGGTTCTACTGAGTTGTGTTTGTGTGCTTGGTGATAGTAGGCTACATTTCCACTGCTTGTTTCAGTGATGTCCTGCTTATTAGCGTGCAGGTGATGTTTTGTAACTTCTAGCTGCTATTTTCTTCTTCTACACTGCTGCTATCCCAACAACCAATGTGTTGTAATTGTATTACATATGAATTAAGTACTTGCCTTGGTTGTTATCTGGCATTGTGATGCTTTCATTTTCACATTTGAGAGTTTTTGGCTTTTGCCTTTACACTTGCCTTAGCCATGGACTCTTACCTTGGAAATGCAGTTTTATTGTTTGATGTTTGGATAGGTTTTCTATTGCTTTCATGGTCTACTGGGTTATTTGCAGATGGTAATATTGTATAATGGCTTTTAGGATGAAAACATCGCTGCTGCCTTGCAAAGACCTGCTCACATATTCATTTCCTGCTACTACTGGTCTCATAGACAACATGGCATGTCACACACAGTGGACAGACACTATGCATATTTTATATACAGACACACTCATAAACATATTTCAACTTAAAGCAATGGATTCATGTGACAGGTTACACTATTATTCATGTTGTAATTAACTTTTTTATGGTTTACACTATTGCCATATATATCATTTGCTGCCTATCAGTGCTTCACAAGTAGTGACTGTCTCTTTATCTATGTTAAGACTCACCCATCACAATGTACTAGATAGTATATTGTCTGCAGTGGTTGGATGTGTTTTGTTCAGGACTGAGCACAGATCTGCAGGAGTCTGGAGTATGCATATGTGGAATGACGTGGTCAGATACCAAATATCTACCCTGTTCATGCTCTGTATTCACGTGGAAAATCTGTTCCAGATTGTTGGCTGACTGAAATAAAGCTTCTCAGATCACAGCAGGAACAGTTATTTAGGTCACTGGGATCTCCCACAACCTGCTTTTTCACAAAGAGGGACTATGTAGGCTGTTGGATGACCTCCATGTCCTTGAGATGGTACCAGAGAGAATAGCTAAATTAAAGATAAAAGGTCAAGGATTTAACCGTCAGATGGGGAGACATTTTCCCCGGGTCAAGGGCAGTGGCTAGCAGGTTTGTTTGTCATCATCATCATCATCAGCTGAGCATCAGTCACATTGTATGCACTTCTAATGGTACGTGACTGAAGTAATGGGGACAAACATTGATCTTGAGTGATGTAACACAACAGTATACAGTAACGATGCAATGCAATCCTTGATTTTGTTGATTGTTTGACTTCAAATCATTGCATTGTCCTATTTTAATGTGCTAATCAGACATAATCTGTTTTAATGAATCTTTAAAGACCATTTAGAACACACAGGAGTGCCATAATCCTTGTATTTGTTTTCTTGCATAATTAGTAAGCCTTATTGAGGAAAATATGAACTCAAAATAACGTAGACTCAGCATGAACAGGAGAAATGTTAATCACAAAATTAGAGTGATTTAATTATTACCCTGTTCTGTTTGCTTGCTTAATGAGGAAGGCATGTACATAGGATTTGCACAAACCTTGGAAGTGATTCAAGTGTAAAAAAAAAAAAAAAAAGCCCTTTGAAGTTTTTCATCAACTTTGAAAATCACGACCTTGAAAGTAAATGAGTTTGTAATTGAAATTCCACTCTAAAAGTCATCATGCTGCAGATTTGTACTGTATACAGGAAGTCTCTGTCTAAGGATCAGCACCTCCTATCCTCAGAGAGCCCCAGGATTAGAAGAGCTTTTACATGACCATGGTTATGAAATTAGACCTCACTGATACCTCATTTTGACTAATAATATCATATTTTACCCCATCAAACACTTGCATTGTGTACAACAAACAAAATGTTCTTGGGTAAACTGTGTGAATAGTTTTTGATTTGGTATACAGTATTTGATGTTCCATAAATAAAATAGTTAGTGTTGGTTTACATTATTTGCTATTTGCCATTATTTACTATTTCAGACAGTGGAAACCAATAAGACCTTTTTGCTGAATTGCTGTGTTGTCAACTCCATCCATGCTGCTGAGGACCAAAAGACAATTTAACTATGACTGTTAACATACCACCAGCTTAAATGATGTCTTCAGAGCCTCCTGCCTACTAGCAGCTTAGCTCTATGGATAGTTATGTTAGTCTCCAGGTTAATATTTCCACCTAACACAGCTGTGTTAGTCCACCTCTTTGGTCCAGATTGTAATATCTCCAGAACCTAGTGGATGAATTTCCATGAAATATTCTACAAACGTTCATGGTCCCCAAAAGAGGATATCTTACCACTCTAGTGATTCCTAAACTTTCCATTTTATGCTTTGGTCAATATTTCAGTGTGTTTAATACCTAGTGGGGTTCACTGAGTAAATAAAGCCTGTAGTGCTGATCTGCACTACAGGCTTTATTTAGGACAAAATACAATGCAACACTGTTGGTGTCATTTAGTCTTACCTTTTTGACAAGAACCCCCAAGGACCATTGGTGGGGATTCATCTATTAAGAGCCAAGGGATCACTGAGCTCCAGCTGGGCTAAGCGGCCCACCAGCTCCCCTGTGACAGACAGCGTAATAGCAAAGCCAGTTAGCTCTCTCTCCTGGCTGGGTCCTCCAGTCCCACTGGATTTACTCCAATGGGAGAGGATGGGAAGGAGAGTGAGTGTGAGTGAGGGAATGAAGAATAGGGAGTCAAGTCACTGTAGACCAGACCTCCTCTCATCTTGGGGTCTGTAGAAATGTTTCTGATTAGCAGGGATAGAGCTTACTCTCTCTGGGTCGCAGTATGTGCTCGGTATGCAGGGGAGGCTGTCGGCCCATTGAACTCCAGCTTACTGATGGCTGGCCTTGAGCTCACTGCTGAGTCCTGGAGCTCCCTTTAACTGTGCTAGTTAATGAGCGGCCCTGTTGCCTCTAGTGATGCTCTGACCCGAGAACAAAGTTGATGGTAATTGGCCGACTCTGGAGTGCTTGCGTGCAAAATAGATTTGATTCATAAACTGGCCTTTTGAAATCGACTAAACTTAAGTTTGTTTACAGATTTGCACAAATTAAGCCTAATGAATGTTTTTGTGGTTTTGAAACTAACTGCATTTGCGAAATGGGTCCAGATGAAGGTTAGGCATAATGCAAGTATCATTAGCTGTAATAAAAATATCCCTTTCCCACTTAGCTTTTGCTGAGCTCTCAAGAATCCAATTCCCACTGCACAAATGAAATATTCAGTAATGCTTTCAACTCAATTATGGGCAGCATGCAACTGTATCCCACAAGGTTTTGGTAGCGTGATTCCTTGCAGACTTTAAGTCCTGCCATCAGCTCCACTGATGAGAGCCATCCCACCTTGTTCTTGCCTCATTTTGACAGTAATGCTTGCCAGCACCGCTGTCTACCCATCTGTCTGTCATGCAAGGTCGACTCTGACCACCGAGCCGAGAGGATCTCTCCCTCTGCCAGGCATCCTGGAGAGAACCTCACTCTTATCCTCCAAAGGCTCATCAGATAAGACTCGGGTAAAGACACCAGAGAGTCTGTCCCCAGAGGGAAGGGATTTTGGTTTCTTTGTGCTCTTTCTCCTCGGCTCTCTCTTTCCTTTCCTCATTTTTGCTCTCTTTTTGTTCTGTGCCTCTCTCTCCAGCTGGCTGAGGGAGAATCCTATCCTCCCAGGGGCCTATGATGGAAGGAAATCTCAGTAGTTCAGAGTATAAACAGTTGCTGTTAACATTTGAGACTGTGGGGGTTTGGAGTTTCAGGGGGTTCATTGTGTGCTGTGTGTAAAGGAATTAGTTCCTAGCTAAACACTGTGTGCTCAACGTCCGCTGATCAGGGTTCAGTGATATAAGCATGATCAAAAATAGTAGTGAAGTGCCGTACTGGTGCACTTCAGAGAGTCCCAACTGTGAGCTACTTTTCATCAGTACTGAACGCCTGGGGGATTTGCTGAGCATGTGTTGGAGTGTTTGTTGGTGTGTTTTACACCAGAAATGACAGAATTACACTGATTCATCCTCTGCAAGCTTTTGCAAAGCTCCAGCATTTGGAGTTTTGACAGTCCTGCTGATCACACAACAACACCATGCTAGGATACCATGTTCCATATTTCACGTTTCTATACCTTATGCAACTGCTCTAGAACGTTACATCAGATCCCAGAGCTACTGGTACTGTCTCGTCCAAATTTGTCTGATGTGGGGTTTTTTTGGGGTTTTTCGGATAGAGAAAAAAATGTGGCTGACAACAACAGAGAGGCCATCTGACAGCTTGGAAAGACAGCTAACAAGAAGAAATTGACCCCAGTGGGACAAAAAATGGGGAGAAAATAGCTCTGGAGTCTCCTGTAGCAGTGGTGTAAGATGACAGTTAGAGCACAGTTGGAACATGTTAAATCAAACAACACTATGGTCATAATAACAAATGGGATTTTCATTGACTGGGAAAGGAGTATACAGTGTAGGCAAGAGGCTCCAGGTCCTCTTCTGAGGACCAGAGGAAATATCAACTTTAAAGGGGCTAAAACTACACCCGATAAAGTGGTGCTTGACTGTTCAGGGCATCTGCAGAGGATTGCCTCTAGTATTGTTTTGTGACTTTACAGAGAACAAATGCAAGACCCAACAAAAAGTGTTTAAAAAACCTTTAGAACACTGTATATATATATGTGTGTGTGTGTGTGTGTGTGTGTGTGTGTGTGTATTTTTTCTTCTTCAGAAACACTGTTTCTCTTGGAAAGGAAAGATTTTGCTCATGTGGTTGCAGACAGGACAACCAACAACTCAGTAAAATAGTATACAGTAGCTGCCATGTCTTTGCTGGATATCTGCATCTGCTAAGAATACACAAGTATGGTTTCAAACCAAATCCCCCTTGTCACAGGTCAGAAAAGAAAGATTTATGTTTGGACCAGCAAAATGGGTTAAGGACATTGTAAATGTGTTTGGTTGAGCTTTTTTTTTTTTTTATTTTTGTAGACAGTGATTTATGACAAAAACCTGCTCCTCTTCCAAGAAAATCAGCCACCACAGTTTGAAACCAGTTTTTGGCTGTAGACTGGTTTTTAACATCAGCTGTGCTTTCACTGTGATAGTAATCATTAAGAGATTAACGAGTGTTATGGGTCAGGAAATGCTGTAGGCTTTGCTTTCCATCAATTAGGTTTTACATGGATGAAATAAGTGCAATCTGAAAATTGTGAACACGCTCCAAGGCAAGATTATGTGAGGCAAAAGCAAAGATTAATGCAAGACACGAGTGATTGTAGAGGAATTGGAGAATTAGTCCAGTAGAGCACTCTAAGTAAAGGAGAAGAAAGCTTTCTGTAATTGCGGGCCACAGGAGTCTTGACAGCTGTCATGTCACCCTAGTCAACATAGACACAACATGTACGTACATTTTCGCTTTGTAGGCCCGAGCTGGAAAGAGTCTAAACAGATGAGTGGCCAACTAAAGCAGGCTGGGAGACTTGGTGGCGGATCAACCTGGGAGTGTGTCCTCCATCTGTTCAGATCAGTCTCATTAAGTCAAACAAGTGGCCCACTGCTCCTCCACTCCTCCATTCTCTATCTCTTGTAGCCTACTGCTGTCCCGGGGCAATGATTACATGAAGCCTAACCTTGTAGAAAATGACATTAGAGAATGCAAAACTATGGTAATGGCTCGGCCACACGGTCCACTGCCTGTCAGTTAACCCTGGCCCTTATTAAAGGAAATGCTAACGTGTGCATTTAATGGTAGTGACTTAATGGTTTTCACAACTTTTACCTCTTCATTGGTTGATTATGCATGACTTGTCAGATTCTTTGCACCATGTTTGTACCTGTTTAATAGTAAATAGGCAAAAATATGACCTTATATATTATATACCAGTCATATATATTATGGATATATTTTATGGAAATGAACAAGGATGGGCGGCTTTCTAGTAGAATACACAAGTTGCACAGTGGTGTTCAGAGCTGATAGAGCACTGGAGCACTGGACCTTGACACTGGAGCCTCAGGCTGGATTACTAAGTGCTGAATCGGGTTTGGTTTAGGCAACCAAACCACTTTGGTGGTTAGTGTAAAGATGGTGGTTTACAGGTGGTGCAATGTACAATATTCAGTCCTGATAGATAGAAATTGTTTGTTTTGCAAAGATATAGTGAAGTTATGATTGGAGCAGAAGACATCGTCACACTCCCTCTGTGTGTGTTGTGAGCCTCTCTGTTCTGTTTACTTATGCATGTGCATTTTAGGGCTTGTGAGCATGCATGTTAGTGTATGTGAGTGAATGCATTTGCATCAGTATTCAACTTTCTTTTATTACAGCAAAACAGTTCAGTATAATATGTTTCTGAAAACATCTGAGGTGAGCAAATGTGAGCCTTGATGCACGTTTAAACAGCTCTGCTTAGTTTGACTGTTTCAATCCTAGTTTGGTGAGTCTCTGTTGTATTTTAGCTAAAGAGTGCACAAAAATATGTTTTCTGAGAAATCTTGATGTTTTTTTTCCTCCCAACTCTATTGAATAAACAACACTTAAATTTGTTTTGGTCTGAGATTCTGGTGTTTAGTCTGATGTGTGGTGGATGAATGTCGTATATTGAGCTTAAATCAAATAAACATGTCCTGTCTCGTGCTTCAAGTGGCTTTTGAATATTTTATATATTCTGTCAAGCACACAATTTTCCCCTAACCCTAACAAAGTGCTGTTAGTGCCTAAATCTAAAAATAAAAATGTTATGCTTTGTTGCTGCAAGGGGATATTATACTGGAAGAGCTGATATTGTAGGGAACATAAATGCATTGAGGAGTTTTTCAGGAACATTCTGTCAAACAGTTTTGGACATTTACATTTAAAACATTTCCTCACTATGGTGACAGAAAAAGGAGTTACATTTCTCGCCAGACATATTTGCCATTGTCAATCAGTTCTGTGTTACTGTAGTTTCTAGGAGACAAGGTTGGATGTGATTATGGAGCTAAAAACATGTTGTGAAAGATGGAGCACTTTCACAAAGCACAAAGGCAGGACAACTGAGCGGAGGAACAGATGTTTGATGAAAGACAAAGTCAGGCATCGGATCAGGCTGCCTGTGTATGATGAAGAGAGTGTTTGAAGAGGTCAGCTCCTGGCAGTGATGTGCATTACGTGACTCCTCTGGGAATCCTTAGTGAACTCTGAATAACAGCAGAGGAGTGGTGGAAGAAGAAGAGTGAATGAATGCGATGGAACATATGATAACAGCGCAAGTTTGGGTTTTTGCATTATGGTTTTTGCAAGCCCTCCTCCTCAAGGACACTCCAGCAGGGAGTGGGGCTTACTGCCATAGAGCAGAGAACCCTCTGCTCAACATATCTCCACCCCGCTGAACTTTTTGGAAAGCTGTTTGGAGATCATTGAAAATGAATGCAGCATGTTGCAGGAATAGCAATGAGAAAAGCTGCCTTTCTTCACAGCAGAGGACAGAGTCAGAGGAACTATTCTGAGCTCAGGTGTTTTCTATATTCTGCATCTCAGTGGGGAGGAGGGGGAGTGAAGGGTGGACTGTCTGAGAATACTCAAACATAAAGAATCGTCAAAGACTGGTCACTGACACATCAGAGTACAACTCCCGAAGTTTCAAAACCATCAAGGCAATTTAGTTTTTATCTAGCATTTACTGAGATGGTGAGTGCTTAATTTGACTTTGACAGCTGCAGGTCGTGGGATAGAGGTATAACTCATAAAGGCAACAGGCCCCAGCAAGGTTCAGGCTCTTAGGAACTTAACACAAAAGGCTTTTTACACACGTAAGGCTTTTACTGCACCGTATGTATCATGAACCTTTACAGCTCTTAAAAGCGAACACTGCTCCAGATGTGCAGAATGCCTGAATGAGAGACGGCACCTGTGAATGTTCAGTATATGTGCAAAAGTTCATTCAGTGCCTGTATGTGTACATGTTCCCTCAAATTAACAGCCATTCAGGTAGTAGTCAATGTCTCCTCTATTATTTTATTTTCTCTTACTTAAATGCTTTTACTTTTTACTGTAATACTTCCAGTACTACTCTAATACCTAGTACTGATAATTGGAGGTGTCTCTTGTTTATTATGTGCAATAGAAATGGCACTCATGCAAGACTGGAATGACAATATGACAGTATTATATTATAAAAACAGGGGGGGGGGGTTTGGTTAAACAAATGCTTTACTTTTATTTCACTTTATATGACGTTAAATTACACTTGTGCTGCAGAATTCAGTATTTTCAAATGACACCAAAACAGTAGAATTCAGTACTGTAGATTAGCAAGTGCACATGGTGTGATAACCATCAATTTTCATGCCGTGCAAGTGGTGAAAGACTGCAACCCTAACACACACAGCTTGCAGTTGTAAATGAACCTGTCTCAGGTGTGTGTCAGTCCCTGCTGCCTCTGATGCCTGTGTTCACATTTTAGCACAGCAGAAATGATCAATGCAGCTTTGTGTTAACTCTTCTCCACAATGTGCCAAATTACACTCTCAAGCTGAAACAAGTTTGTCACACTTTAGAAAGGAAGCTATTGAATCAGTTACTCTTTCGAAAGGGAGTTCTTTTGCAACTGATTGTATAACTCATGTATGCATGCGTGTGTTAGCATGTGAGAACGTGTAACTGGAACCTTCAAGTCAGCTGCAAATGACACTGAGATCATGTCTTTTCTCAAAATGTGTAAAATATTGTCTAAGCAGCAGCTTTGGACGTTTGAGGATAGTTGAGTTTCTGCACAGGTATAAACTTTAAATGCCTCATATTTACTGCATGTGGTGTGAAGGAGCCACTCCTGGTGGCCAGTGATTGATTAAGAATTAAGATGAAATGGATCTTTGCACTTTATTCCCTTAATGAGCAGGCTGACAGTGGAGTTGCTGTTGGTGTGTTTTTATGGCCAGTGCATATTTCAGGAGCACCACCTGCACACTTTAGGGCAACTGCAGCCACCCCTCAGTCCTCCTGCCTCACACTTTCTTCTCTGTCGTGTCTGCGGTAGAGCAATTTTCTAATCAAGGTTTAATTAGAGAGGGGAAGCTCTGCGTCTCCCCTCTTAATGATCAACAAAGCAGCTAAATTGTCAAGCCTGTGGAGTCTCTAATGGGAAAAGTTGGGGGGCCCTGGGTGGCAATTCAGCCAATGAAGCGACGGTATTGAACGGGGGATCATGAATCTTCACTCTGAAGCAATTACACAAGCTGCCGAAAGGACATTCTCTAACCATTTGTTATTTCATTTGACTTTGTGATAGACTTTTCAGGGTAGCCCACACCTCCTTGAAATCTGAAGTGGAAAAGTCAGAGAAGATAGGTTAGAGATAGAAGGAAAGGACTCGACGATCATTTACTTTTTTTGCTCGAGGAGCCACATGAAACAATGTGACAGATGTGGCTGGAGTGGGGCTAATATCTGCTGAATGCCATTGCACTTTGGGTAATGCAAAGTAGCTTGACATTTAAGGAGCAGAGGCTGCGTGTAATTGGAGCTGTGGCCTTTCAGTGGCAACACTCCTCCCACTCTGGCAGGACAAAGCCAACAGGGCACCTCTCTGTGAAAAATACTGAACCCACTAAATGAACAACTGAGAGGCAAGTCAGGGCAAATTGGTCACATCCACTACCTGTTTTTTAATGAAAGCAGAAGCAGGAGAGTCTGCTGCTCAACAGTGGAGAACAATTTACACTGGCAGTTCTATTTTAGGTACATACACGGTTTAAACATCTCCTCTGTGGTGATGGGGAATCTTTGAAGTTCATGGAGGTTTCAAGAATTATAGACTGGGCAGCTGCGGAGCAACAGCTCACGCCTGATGGTTAACCCTGCTAACAACCTGTGTCTTAGGACTTGACTTAGCTATGTCCTGTTTAATTTGTCACTCCAAAAAGTCAGAAAAAATGCCATTCCAACGGCATCATAAAAGGGCAATAAAGTGACATTAAACAGCATATTCATATGCGATCCTGCTCGTAAAATGATCTAGATTAATTGCCCCTCTCTTTGAGATGAAAGGGCATGGGCCAAGAGAGGATTTACCACTTTAATGACCAAAATGACATAATGCTGACTATCTGCAGGCTACCGCTGCCCATATGTCATCTCTGAGAAGACGTACCACCGTGAGCAAATCAAGCACAAGGATTACGATGATAGCTCGAGTAATGATTTTACAGATGACATTACACACACCAACACTGAGACTCCGGAGGGGCCAGTGGCTCATTAACCCATTTTGCTGTTCTTATCTTTGACCTCCTCCCATGAAATAATTTGCCTCCATAAGATATTGTAGTAGCACAATGGACACAAGTGAAATATCTTTTTAAGGCCACATTTGTAGTGCCAGAGTAAGTATTTTCATGGTCAACCGATAACTGAACTAATGGCACTTAAAAAGGTTGAAGAATTGTGATATAAATAACTGTAGAAAATCCCTTTGATTTGATTTTTAGCCAGGAAGCCTTTCATTGCAACGTATGAAAAGAAAAAGCAGAATGTTTTCATAGTTCAGCATCTATGGAGAAAACTGTCGAGGCCTTGTAGCGTATAAATAATTTAAAGTGTAAAATCTACTGCCTGCGTGGCTCTTCATCAGAAAGCTTCAGTTCCCGTGAATGCACAGGAGCAGCTCTGCTCACTGATGCTGTATGAAACCGCTGTGTAAAATACACAGTCATTTCCTCCGACTGTCTGGGTTGAGAGTTGTTAGGGTCCATGACCTGTAATTCCCCCCCTCGCTCTTGGAGCGGCCCACCCAATTACACTTTTTACAGCCTGCTCCAGACTCCTGTTGCTTGGCTCAATTCTTCTCAATTTCCCCCGTCTGTCAATAAGAATTGAGATTGTGTGCAGATGGCCCCATTGTGGCAGTCAAAATGATATATTATATTCAACGAGTGTCATATCAAATTACCTGCAAGGAAACAGCTCATATAGCATGCCAATGAAACGTTGACTGTGCCCAAAGGCTGTCACTACAATGAGTCCAAAGGGAAGCTGAAGGGACAGGAGAAGTGAGGATCATGATGAGATGCTCTTTGTATCGACTGTAGTGATCACTGTGTTGTGTAGCCCTTACATCGCTACACCTCCTCACTATCAAATCAAATTGCTACTGGCTAATAAATTAAAACAACAGGGGGTGCAGCCCCCCCCACCATCCATGACCAAATCAATAGTGTCCCCTCTTGGCTGACAGCTTAATCGCCTGTACTGCCTGACCCAACAAAATAAAAGCCCATTGTGCTGGCCCAGCACTTTTTCTCCCCCCGCTCCCACTCTGACCTTGCTAAAGCCAATAAACTCCACTCCTCCTCCTCCTCACTCTCCCCTGTGGTGTCTGATTCTGAGGACGGAGACCAGATAACACATGTAATAAGTGCGTCCATCCTCTCTATTGATGGGAGTGCCGATTCAAAGTAGGTATTAATAAAGAATGGGTGCTTGACCGCGGCAGGGCAATGATTTTGCTCGATACAGATATCGATAAGAAATTCAATAGAGGCTTTTGTCAGTAAGAATCTGGCCCAGTATTGGTCCGTGGTCTGCCCAAGATCCTCTGGCATGCTTTGGCTGATAGCAAGACAGAAGTGACCCCCGTGCAAAATCGATGCAACCGCTGCATTCTTAGAGCAAAGCTGTTTCTTCACTTGACTGCCTTTTTGGAAAACACAATCCAATCTGGCTTTATTGGCCCCGCAGTAAGTGTTAAGGTGATGGCCACTGATCTGGTTCGTTGGTTAATGGAGCACAAAACTTCAAGTTAAAGAACAAATCTATAACTTTCTCCATTCAAACTACGCCAAAGACAACATACAGTACACATTCTCTACAAATGCAGTATATGAACATACTGTATAAATAACAGTATAGTGCTGGATTTTGGTTGTTTCCTCTCATTGTTAATATGCCATGTTTGAAACTGAATTGCTCTGGTCATTAACGTAAACATAATAAAACCACAAACTGTGCAGGTAGCAGTAATTTAACACCCAAGATGAAAACATTAGATCTGTGTGGTCTAACAGAAAGTCTTTAACATTCCCCAAGTGAAAGCAGGAAATAAACACAAGTGCCATACTTTATATGTATTTTACATTTTCTCATGGTCTTCTGCACTGTAGTTTAAACTGGTGCTCTTTTAATTATGTCATCCTGTTGCATCTGTTACTTCTGCGGCGTTTTAATGGCACCCAACTGGAGGATTAACTCACACCAACTGTTCATGTTAAAACGCTCAGCTCTTATTATTCTCCCAGCGATCGTAGATACATGCAATCATTTGCATTTTCTTTTGCCACTTTTGTGGAAGTTTGGTTATGATTTGTGGTACATTTGAATGGAATCTTGATTCATGCTGTTTGTGAGACCCCATTGTTTTTAAGGTACAGTTACACAATGAAAACTTTTAGTAAATGTATAGCATAGCATATATGCTGTACACTTACAGCAGCTGAGCATTTGTGACGTTTTGGGACGTATCATCATGATGGAAAGAACGTATTTTGAATTGCACTGCGTTGGTAAAACTAAATAAATGTCATGTAATATAAAGTTTATTAAATGTCATTGTTAGATACTACAACAATTCTTCTTCTGTCACGTCCTGTAGTTGTGGTTTGCTCTGCATTAGGGCTACCGCACATCTTTGGCGTGTATGACCACAGGAGTTTATATTAGGCATCGTACAAGCTTTTGACACTTGCTGTATGCCTTCAAAGGCCGTCATCCTTGAAAGACATGTTGAAGTTGGATAATTTACGATGTTACTGCTCAGGAACTGTGTACAAAGGATTCAGTGTCATTGCAAGCTCCTTCCTCTGCCCTAACAGAGACAAGTGAGCAGCGAGGAATGCATTTGGCGTAATAAAGACAACAAAGGATACACCTGTCTTTCCAGTTTTGGCAAGAATACTCTGCATTGTTTGGCCACTTTTGGAGAAGCTTGTGGATTAGGCCAGCCTTTCAACCCATTGTGATGCATTCAATATTGAACTGCACACGTAGAAGGAGGCGTCCCCGAGACGCTGCTAGTAGTTCCCATTTTGCTGTTTGTTAAAGGTCCCATGAGGGACTTTGAAGTGTGATGGATCAACATGGCTTATGAATGCAGTTGGCTCTCCTGAGTCCACAGATAAAAGTGTAGTCAGATAAAAGATGTTTATGTCTGCCTGCTCACATTCTTTCGGCTTGTTCTGCTCCAATTAATACCCCGCTAATTCTATAAATATAACAACAGCTTTAATTAGGCCTGCCTGTAATCTCAGCACCGTGAAACAGATTGCCATAGGTAAAGAAACACTCCGTAGAAATGACACTACATCTTGCTGGGGGGAGGGAGGGTGAAGGTAGGAAATGAAATGGAGCGATAAAATTGAAATGTGATCCCAGCGGAAATTAGCATGCTAAAATGGGCCTGAAAATATTTATGATCCCATCACAGCTGTTTGTTTGTTTGTTCGTCTTTTTTAGTTTTTTTAATTACTGCCGCTGCCGACAATACCTCATTCAGGATCACACATGTGGACTTTGGTGCGCGCATGCACGCTCAAATTAACAAAGACACAGCGAGATGCAAAGTATCTTACTGTGAGACTCCTCTGCCAGGAGAAAACCTTTGTGTAAACAGCCATAAAATGCTTTTTGCCTTTGTTTAAAATTAATAAGTAACTTTGTGATCTTTGTTTTTATATTGGAGCGTATATTGTTTTTATAGCTTAGAGGTTTCTACAGTAATTCTATAAGATATTATCTGTGTTTGTGGTGAGTCTATATTAAATATTATACATTTAGTGGTGTTAATTTTTAGAAAAGGAGCACTGGGCGCAGCGAGGGTTTGGTTCTAAATCAAGGCTAAACAGTAAAGCAGTTTTTCACCTGATGAAAAGGCACAGGTGTTACTGAAGCAGAACTGGAGCAGCACACTGAAATTCACCCATCATTAATTTAATAATTTACACCTGCATTTTTCCTACTGTGACATGCCAAAATGTCCTCTGTGAAGACGACCTACTCACATATATTTTACATATGAAATCAGCGCTCAGATGATATTAACTGCCACCTATGCAAAAGCCCCTTAGAAACAATTTCAGGTTTTAAACAAACCCTCCAGGTAGGACAGCTTGTTTAGAGGAGAGAACAGTGACGAACAAAGAGACAGAAACTGTTGCTGTTTGAGGACAGAGAATGGTTCTGTTTTGACATGTTGTGTAAATGCATTATTAACTTTGCTTTAAAGTTAATAATGCATTTATATTCACCAGTGCTTTAAAGTGGTGGATGATTTTTCAACCATGGCATCAAATTATTGCTTCAGTATTTACTTTTCAGTGCTAGTTTCCTCCACTAGTCTTAGATTAGATATATGGCCTCAGTTGAGATGTTTGAAATGAATTACGATAGACCAGTTTAATGATTTCCATTTGCCTATAGTCATTTTAAAAATGTGGTTTCTACAAAATAAAAAGTTTTGAGAACAGAATGTCATGGCATTTGTCTTGTTGGCCACGTAAACATGCATATTCATTAAGGAAAGAGTTGTTGGAGGCAACTGATTAAAGACTTTGCTTCCAGCGTTTGAATGGTGGCAAATCTGGAAAGCTCTACGATAAACAGACATGTGGGGGCTGAGACTGGAAGCTCAGCAGAGAGTAGGTGTCATGCCTTAAATTAACTGTAGCTATGCCACATGGTCCTAGCAGAGGGCCTTTAAGGCACTGAACTGAAAAAAAGCTGTTTTACCAATTTTCTACCAATAAACTGTTCCGTACACTTTGTTTTCTAATGAAAGTCAAAGTCATTTAGAATTTCAAAGTAATACAATTCTCTGGTAATTAGATACAGACGAGCAGCAAAATAAATAGGAAAAACATCATAAAGTGCCTCAATAAGATTTTGGATTATCACGACCTGCCACACTAATTCTTTTCCCCTTGGCGTGTGTCTCTGGGCTCTACTGCAGGGATGAACTCAGATATTCACTCAGCTGGTGTTTTGATATTTGTGAAGACTGATGCCTTATACGTCAGTCCACAGTCTCAATAAGGTTGAGCTCTTGTGATTGTGATTCACATCATTTTTATAGTGATCAATGGATGAGTGCTTATCCTGAAGAGACCACTTCCATCAGATAAGGAACGTCTTCCCTTCTCTTCCCTCTAAGGGAACAGCTGGACCCAAACTATGCAGCAAAATGCCTCCAACAGCACAACAGAGCCACCTGATCCCCTCTCTGCACCTCTGTATTCTCCAGCTTTGTTATAAAGGCTTTATGGACTGAAACCCTGCTATATTGCACCAACCATACCTTACCCTGCTAATATGACTTCTCTATGTAACTGTGGGCAGACTGTTGTTGCTGGCAGTCTGATCACACCCTGCATCAACATCCTCAGTCACCCCAAGCATCACACTAATCAAAAGTGTGCTGTTAATTGCAGCTTCTGAGCCTGTTCACTGACGTGTTCCCCACAGATCTGAATGCAGACGTTCCTTTATTTACTGTTCCTACTGAAAGACAGTCTTTGGGGCTGAAGCTCTGGCCATTGTGTCCTAACAGTGAACGGTGATCTTTTAAAGTCACTTGATCTTTTCCTCTTGTTATCTTGATACGGGACCAGCTGGGCATGCTCAGCATTTTCATCCATGCCACAATGATTGGATGTTAACCCCTTCATTGTGCCATGCAGGGCACCTTTGTGGCAGCGTCTATATTCATTATGTTACTGCATTCAGTTAATCAACCGTTTACTTTCACCTGTCTGTATGTGATTGTTAATTATTTAAATGTAAATGTAATGCAAATTACAAGACACACCTCAAAAGTGTATTTAGTTCCCTTAAAGTGCACTAAGATGGGTTTTATGGTCAATGATGTGGAACATGCTGGACAAAGTAAACAAAGTGAGCAGTTAGCCGATGACCGGCTGTGCTTAAATATTTTTTTCAGCAATTCATTAGATTGGGTTGGCGTATAACTCCCCGGTGACGCTGGCTTCTTGCCTTTCAACTTAATTGACTTCTGTTTCATAACAATTCCTCTGTCAGACATAGAGAATGCATGCCTTGTAGTCTCTCTCCTAGATTCTCCCATGCTGCTGCCCAGAGATCTAACCATAAACTGCACATTGCATATTCATCAGTTAGAATTTGCCTTCATCTCTCAGGAATATCTTCTGAATAAAATGCACTCTCTCTCCCTCTCTCCTTCCAGCTGGGATGCTCAGTCTTGCATTGGCTGAAAATACAAGAAGGATTTTCATGTGCATAACACAGTGCCCCCTGCTCTCTGCATGTTAATTTGCCAAGGTCACAGAAAGTCTGCAGCATGTGCTATTTTGATCCCATGGTCCTCCAACAAGAATGGCCATCCTTATTAGGGAGAGCACAGCTCTGGTGATCATGTGGTGATTAATATTCATAAGCAGGGAGGCAAGAAAGAGCCTCTGACTGCCTACCAGCCATTTCACCTGATCCTACATGGGTTTTATGTAAATGCTTCTGCAGCTCTCTGTATACATTATTGAGATCAACTGGGAAAGTTGGAGGGCATATGCTCACCCACAGATGTTGTTAAGACTTAATGGGGATGATGCTTAAGGTCTTTGCTGTCACATTAGTTTTGCCTGCATGTAACAAGCTCCTCATATCCTGTGGTTTCCAGTTCAATAATCTTTAAGTGATATTTCACTTAAGGAGAAGATGTTGCTGTAACACGTGTCGCTACTGAGTATTTGTTCCTCAACAGCCCTTTGGTTTCTCTGACTCACTGCTTCCCTGTTGGAGCATGCACTGAATGAACAGCAATGATGCCAAACTAGTAGTGTTTTGGCATCCATCCTGTGCAACTCATTCCAAAATAGCTTCAGTTATTAGCATGAAATGGTAGAAAAAGAGAGTCTGAATATTAATGGTGACCACAGATTGCCACGGGGGGCTGCTGTCAGAGGTGAAACTGTTCACAAAACTGAGGAGTGCATGAGACAACATTAAAAAAAAATAGGTACATCGTCTCAAGGTTATTGGAGGCTTACAGTGCACTGCAAATCACTAGGACAGTGTGTACGGGCACGGGTCTATTCAAATATTAACACACCATCTCAATAGCTATCTTAATTGCATGAATGGCTCACGCTGGCTCTTAATAAGACATTCATATCTGAAATGGGTGGTAATGGCCTCTGGGCACAGCGCAAAGGACCTGAACCTGTCAGCTGTTCATCTGTACTCAACGCTCACATTCTCTGCCGTGATTCACAGCCTTTTCATAGCCATAGCCTCTGTAGCTTTTTGAAATGAAATCACAGTGTCGAATACATTTATTTCTTTTTAGTTTAAGGTGTCTAGCCAGTATCCATTTGAGTCTGAACCATATTACCAGCGTACTAAACTCTGAAATCGTTGCATCTTGTGTGTAAACACCCCCCTGATGGCAGAGTGCACAACGATACGATCAGAGCCCGAAGCAACAGTGCTGTATTTCCTGCTCCTCTCCCTACACACTGACAAGAAGCTCATTAAGATAAGTATTGGTGTCCTGGCAGCCCAGCATTCATGCAGCAACCGTGGTTCGAATTCAGTGGGGGACGTTTGTTGCACATCAACCCCCACTACACCCCAATTTAGTGTCACTCACTGTCAAATGGCAACATCTTTAAACACCAAAGGGGATAGCTACAAAGGATTTAGGCACTAAACTGTCAAATTGTGTGTTCCTTATTTGTAAAGCAACACACAGAGGTTTTGCACCAGCAAAATGGGAGAAAAGCAGCACCGTTAAAAAAATATGTTTGTGCTCATGCAATATGTATTTCAAGGCATTCCTGTTGAGAGCAGCAAAACATGGGAGGACGGAAAAGTAAATTCATCCAAATAATCTCTGCACCAGATTTATCACTGCAGACTGACCACTGCGGCAGAGGAAATAGCTTCTGAAATATAACTTCCTGGAAAAGCAGGTGTAAAATCTCCTGCTCTGGTTTATCTGACGCACATGGAGGGTGAGAGACAAGCCAGGATGAAATGTGAATTATAAGAGGCATCATAAAAGTTACTTTACCAGAGCTCGACCAGGGACGATCGCTGTCCACAACAATGTAACTTGTTATTTTTTCCAGAAGGTTACTTTCATATTCCCTGCAGTTGCCCGCTGCTTATTTCCCTGCCTTTAAGAGGCTGCAGTGCAATACTACTGAAGCAGCCAGGAATACATATATACATATAGTTGCTGTATGATTTTTCAGTTTACAGAAGTAATTCAGTCGGACGAGTTTAAATGTTTTGCCAGACGTCTCCTCACATAGTCTTCCTCATGCAGGATGAATATAAGCCTGCTGTTTTCAAAAGTGTCTTCTCATCAGTCACTATTTAGAGTTCAGCTGCAGAAAACATTTCCCTTTGCACTCCATTACCTTCCAGATGTGCACAACACATGTCAAACAGGTCCAGGACCAGATCTAATTTATGTCTGCCATATGCAAATCAGATGACATGCAACTGGACTCATTTAGCCCGTAGTTTCAGTAAATACGCTGCAAGAGTTTGTGCCCCTGAAGGAAAATTGTGGCAAGTTGAGTAAATACCACATTCCACAAGACAGAGAAGGCAGTTAGATTAAAACAAACCATACATCTTTCTGTATTGAACACAGTCAGCAGCATTGTCAGCTGCGCTCATTTAACTCACTTTGTGTCCTGTTTGCACTGGTAGTCACTTTGCTCTCATTTATACTAGGAAATGCATTTTCACGTGATTTTACCAGTTTTCTTTTCCATTTTCTCAGCACTATCACACCTCAGTGTACTCTGGAGCTGGTGAAAGTGTTCTGTTTGACTCACTTAGAATTATTCTGTTTTTCACATCATTCTGTGTTGTACACTGAAACAGACTGCCACATCATCAGCGCATCGTGATTTGTCCTGACCAGACGGGATGCGTGATATCCCCTGGTGTAAAGGAGGTCACAGACACGCAGCATCACTATCTGCAGAAGTTAAAGGTTCGACCGAGCACTTTATACAGCTCTTATTTATACGTCTCTCTTTAGATAAGAGTCACCCCGGCCCCTTCACAACCTCACTTCCTCTCATTCCCACCTACATGTCCCACCGGAGTCGCCTTATTAAAATGCTGAAAGGGCCACAGGAACATGCCTCCGCTCAGAATATGCTCCCTGTCAGACGCAGACTTTGAATTCCATATGCACCAGTGGGTCATCTCTTTTGTTGCGTTCCTTTGGGTAATAAGAAATAAAATACAAAGAGATAGCGTTTGGCCTCCTCTCTTCTTAACAACCTTCGCTTTTCATAGCGAAGCCTTTTATTTTCTCAGGGGTTTGATCCATTGTTAGTGCATTGTTGTCTGCTGCACACTGGGAATGCCTTTATACTGATTTGCAATTGCAGAGTCATTTTCACGCTGGATTCTGTTTGTGTGAGTGTTGATGCTCTGGGCAAAAGCTTATTGGTTTTTGAGTTTCTACCAAAAAACTCTCTCACAAGTGGAGGGAGTCTTTTCCATTTTTTATTCTTTTACATCGTATTATCTAGCACACAAAGACATTTTAGCAGTAGGAAACTATGAGAAAGTTTACCATACGGTATTTCCACTTTTCGCTATATCTATCTGTCTTAACATTATCTTATAAACTACACAGTATGCGATTGATTTCATCTAATGCAGAGTCTGTTTCTGCTCATGTTTCTTTAACTCAGTTGGCTACCTGACTAAAAGCGAGATGATATGAATTACAGAGAAATCCATATTTACTGGATTTATTTGCTCACTTATTTCTCTGCATCCGTCCATCTAGTGCATTACCTACTCTCCACAACCACTATGAGAAATCTTTAAAGTCAAATGGCCCGGTGACACGGTGGCAGCAGTGAGAGGCAGCCACAGATGAGCAGCCAGGCTGACATGTTTGGTCCATATCAGGAATTCAGAAAGGCCCTTTCACTGTGCTTCAATGGTGCCACAGTCATAGCTCATTAGTTTGGATTATGGAGCTCTGCCGGGGAGCAAGTCCCTCTCTCTGATGTCATATGACTGCAAACACAATACAGGGAGAGATGCCGAGGCTCATTACGAAGCCTCCCCAGCCAAGATGTCTTTTTCATCATTCAGCAGTCCATAGCATGAATTTATGAATGTGTTTATCCGACAGAAATCCTCAAGTGAATTATGGCTTTTAACGCTTAAAATGATTATGTTTACTGACTGAAACTGTGCACAGCTGTAAGAGTAGAATAACAGAGGAAATGCTGGGGAGATGTAAAAAAAAGCACAAAGCATATTTGTTACTAATGTTAGCAGTGCGATCAGTTAAACGCGCCTCGAGTTTAAGCAGGATTAGCCAGAACAGATGGCTCGCACAAAAACTATCTGTGGTATAATGTAGGTTTTTAATTTCAAAGTTGAGTGAACAATTGTGGAGCACAAAGTAAATCCATATGGCAAGAAAATCACCCCGCGTACCGACAGTTAAGAGTCTTCATTGTGCTGGTTGAGTCTGTGAGAAGCACACCATAGGGCTTTTGGGCTGGTTTTTTAATATCGTGGTTAGACACGTTACATTTGTTAGACCGTTTTCGTCTTCCAGTTCTGAACGCGCACACAAAGGCGTAGACCATGAGCACGAGCAATGAAAGTGCATGAAGAATAAATTGGAAAACAAGTTGCACAGCCTCATCTCCAATATATTTATTATGTTTATGAGGAACATCAAAGCATATTAGATCCGATTTGCACAGCCCGATTTTTTGTTTTTTTATTTGTCAACATATTTTTGCAATAAAAAAATGATTTTGTGGAACAATTCCCGAGAACAATCATATCAGAGATTACGCACAGCTATAGGCTCTGTGTGATCTCATTTTTGTGGCTCTTAATTTTCCGCTGCACCCCTACACCGAGCTGTTACCAACTGCACTTTCACACATTTATTGTACTTTATTTTAATTCGTGCCCTGGGTTAAAAATAATAATCAGTCTAGTCTCACTCCTCTCTTTATATTCTAACAAAGAATTTCACACAGCCCTCAAGGAAGTGCAGTGTGTCGCTTCATTAAACTTTTGAATATTATGCTGTTTAAAGTGTTCTAATGTAGTTTAGTCCTATAGGGCATGCTTTATGAAACCACTAGACATGCAGCAAAGCAGCACACCCAACTCTCACAAACATTTATGATGACAGATATTATGATGGAAGAGCTTTCAGGCAGGCTGGATGTATTTTTATGAGCCACCCCCTGACATCCAGTGTGTCAACAGGCGACAGTGCGGAAGCACACCGCTGTAAGATGCAGATTGGCGAGGCAGCTGGCGAAGCCCCTTGGGTGCTGCAGCTCCACCTGGAATCTCTCCGGGGCCTCACCTGCTGTTCCCGGGGAGAAAACACAGAGTTTCAACATATCGACTCTCAGTCGGTTTAGCGCAAAAGATCAAATTGCAGCTCCAATCTCACAGGGGCCGACACTTAATCAGATTCTTTAGTCGTTAGACACCTGAGACTGACTGACAGGGAGGTTTGTGTTCATGTTACTGTTCAAATGGAGGAAAAACCAAAGCGAGTGATGTAAAAGGTGGTAATGGTTTTTTAACAGGCGGTCTTTGAACAAACCTAACGGATGCTTCTGTCAGATTGGGGAACACTGAATCACTTAAAGTGTGCAGCAATTACAACACCGAGGAGCAGTTGTAGTGGTTTATTATTGTGTATCAAAATGGTGGTATACAATATAAACCTACTCTTGGGCAATTTGTTTGGTGCCGGTGCTCTAAGAGTGGGCTTCAGAGATGCTTTAACCAGTTTGCTCGTGTTCATTTATTGCCTAAACAGCCGCAGCAGTGAATTTCAATATTGTTACCGAGTGGTTCATTCCCCTGCTTGTGCAGGCTACCTGCTCAGGAAACCTGTGGACAGGCACAGCGAAATCCGAGACGGGGCAACAAAATGGGTCCAATTCAGATTTTATAGAGCAGCTTTTGTTTTGTATTGTATTCCATTATCGGGGGGGGGGGCTTGCTTTAGTGGCTCAGTGACCACTGATTTTCTGCCAGAGCTCATCACATTCAATAGTCTCCAGCTCCCCCCTCCTCCCAGATAACGACAGAAAGCATTTCTCAGGGCTTTTAAACACTTCTTGGGGACTTATCTATAGCCCTGATGGACTGTCCACACTAATCCATTTCAGCTCTGTACCTCCCTTATACCTCCTTATTGATAAAATGGCACTATTTTATTAGACTTGAAGCTGGCACCACAGCTCTTAAGGGAAATATCTTGTTTTTTTATTTGGAATGGGTCTAGAGGGTATGGAAAAACCATTTGAATTATATGAGCTTTTATTTCATAAACTCAACATCCTCCTCTAGAGTTCCCAAATACCAGTCCAGGCATTCAGCATTTTAATAGTCCCTAATAGAATTCTTGTTTAAGTTAATGTGTCATTAAATTGAAATAGAGCAGCTTACACAGTGTCATTTTCTCTGTTGTGCTGAAGGAGCCTGAGCCACTATCAGATCCATCGTGTGCGTTGGGTGGGTGGGTTTATTGACACTTAGCCAGAGAAGAGTAATTGGAGCTCTGAAGAAATAAGAGAGAAGGAGACAGAGAGATAGAGGGTGAAAGCAGGAAAGAGAGATGAGATAGAGGGTCTAATCTATGGGGTGTCAGCCCAATGCCAGATGAAATCCACCACTCCTTTGATGAGGAAAGGCCTTGAGGTGCGAATCTAATAGGAGGGATTGGGAGAGGGATGGCTCCAATCTACAGGTCAATCCTGTTCTGGGTTCCCTACCAAGTAAAGGACAGAAGGATTATTTGAGCTGGAGGTTCAGGAGAACCTTCTTGGCTAAATTTTGACTATCGTGAACACTCCTAGCTGGAAAAAGTTATCCACACTGTTTACTGTGGCAGGTTGGCTACTGAGATTATTTTGCAACATTTCATTTCATTAAAAACTTGTCATCTCTTAGTCACCTGAGTGAGGTCACAGCAAGGGGAGAGCTGGAAGAAGGATGAGGAAGGAGAGCATGTTCAGGGCCAGCGGTTGGCTGTGTCTTTAAAGGGCTAATGCTGTTATCTCAGAGAGTGTACCTGTCACTAATCTGATTGTGGTCCTTTCATTCGCCCCATGGCAGATTGATGTTGAATAATCAAAGGTGGTGGTGCCCAGACAAAGCACAAGGCCACAGGGATTAGTTTCCGTCTAGGAGACATTGATTTGGTTTTAATGCCCACAAATATTGATGGACTGCAGAGTGGAGGGACCCAAACACAAGACTCGGTTTCTCTCAGAGCCAGGGCTCTCTATTTCCCCCTCTGGAGCATGTGGTGTCGTTCAGCACCAAAGAAAAAAGAGCCATGATTCAAAAAGATTGTTATTACAGTTCCACCAGATATGCATCTACTGTGTGTCTTGCTATTTCTAATGCCTGCTGATTGTGGGTGGCCCTGCCTGGCTCCAGAGGAGTTGGTGCGCTGCCATGTTTGCACACTAACTGGCAGCAAAGTACGCACAGAGGGGCCAAAGATCTTTGATGATCAGTGGAGCAAAAAAACAGAGAAAGCCCTCTGGAGGAATGGCTTTCATCCTCTCTCTCTGTATCTCTCCATCTCTATCAGTCCCTCTCGTTATGACGATGCGTAGCAACCAGCAACACAGAATACATTGAATCATAGAGGAGTGCTCTGAACTCAATTGCACGCCGCACAAAGGAGGTTTTGTATTCATCGCGTATAAGCAAGCTGCACATCAAAAGTACTCATTCAGATCATTCATTCGAACAATCTACCTGCGGGTCATGCCTTGTTGTGCCTGTTAATGCGCTACCTGTGTGTGTGTGTGGTCGTGTGTGTTTGTGTGTTGGAGCATGCATTTCTGTGTGGCGCTGGTAGCTCAGCTCTTGTGTAGGAAAACCTGCCAGTCTGCCCAGGGAAGCTGGTGAGACATCAAATGCTGGAGCAATGCAGGTCACTCCCTGGGAAAATCTGAGGCGTCATGGAGCTAGGCTGCCGTGTCCTTGAATCCCAGCATTCCTCTCTCATCCTCCCACTCTTCACCAGAGTCAGTTCAACCCAGTTATCACACAATACATCCGGGCAAAGGCCAGGAATGACATGCCGCAGAGCAAAGGGCCATTAAACCTGCGAGGAAATTGTTCATTACCATGGACTTTCCTTCCTTTCTGTCCATGCAGGTATAATGTTATTACACTGCAAGTCTGAGCCTCGCTGTCTGCACTGTACTGTGAACTGTCAGTCTATCTCCTATTGCGTCATCACTCAGCTCCAGTGATGAGCTGATTGAGTTGCAGCTGTCACGGCAGATGCCTGCCAGTCTCACTGAATCTGACGGATGGGCATCATTATCTCCTCCGTGGACATGTGAGGAATTAAGAGTTCCCGATTCTATCCACCCACAAAACAAAGTGGTCAGTGAAAGTGAAAGCGACTAAGAACAAAGTCATTAACATGCAGGAGATTGGCACTCAATCTAACAGAGAAAAGATTTGTAAAATTGCAATTTTGCATCCTTCAGCGGCTGGCACAGAGCATTTCCCTTTTCATAAACAGTGGATTATCCTGTTTCTCAGGCTCCCTCCTTAGTACATTTTTAAAATGATAAGAAGGGATTCACCAATATGCAGAGTTACCCTAACTTAGTTTTCACTGTGGTTTTATAAAGTGTAATATAAGTAACCACACATTCTTGCTAAATGGCGTAAAGAAAATGTTTTGAGGTTTAGTTGTTTTTGCTGTTTCTTTGAAAACTGATTCCTGATTTTGTCTAATTGCCTGGTCAGTGATGTGACGGACCTCTGATACGGAAAGCAGTGTAAATAATTTATTCTCCAGTTTGAATTTTGTGATTTGAATCACTGTACATTTGGCTCTGTGAAGCTGCAGCCGAGCCAAACGCTCTATGAACACATGGACATTCAACAGTCCCTGATGCTTGCACGTTGATATGTAGTAGATACAGTTCTCTGTGTTATACAGCGCAAAGAGAGGTGCACTGTGCAGAGCGACTAACTTTGGTTCAGTTGTCGTTTACTTGCCCAGTGCCGACATTGTGTAAGACACAAGGCGTCTTTCCCCTGTCTGTGCACCCATGGGTGTGCTGCACTTTATACCAAGTGCTAATTGATTAAATAGGACCTGTAATGTTTACCATGTTCATCATATTGTCTCAGTGTGCTTGCATGCAAATAGTTGCTAATTCACATTCAAAATGCACAAAGTATTAGGCAAGCCATGTGATGGTGCTGCAGGAAAATGTGTATGTTTGTATGATTCATCCATATTTGATATTTAGCAATTTGTTCTTTTATTCCATGTCCATCAGATTATTTTAAATCCTAATTTCAAAGTCAATCATTTGTCAGCATTTGTGTGTGTGTGATGTCTTCCTCCCTCAACGTTTACTCCTATATTGCACTGGAAAATCTGTTTTCATCATTAATGCACTTGGTCACGGCCATATTCCGAAGATATGAAAGTGCAAATCTTCAGTGTTCATCTTTGTATATATCAAAGTGCTCAGTCTGTTATGGATGAAGTCACCTTTGCCACAGTATGCAGCTCAGCATCAACAGAGCAGCAGCGCTGTTACAAACGAGAGCCTCGAAGGGGACCTTGAGGTTTAACGTGACAGTAAACTTTGACTTAACTGTTGGGACGCTTGTCATCTCTCTGCTGAGGATGCCCTGAAATAATAAAAGCTTTATCTTCTGTAACATCAAGGAGAAGGAAAAGCTCTCGCTGTACTGATACAACATTTGTTTGAAGATAAAGTTTCCCTGCGGACCTCCGAACTGCAGGAACAGAACCATCCTTTCATTCCGGTTCAGACTGCTTTATGTCTTCTCCCTCATCTTTGGCAGGCTTGTTCATTTTGTTCCTAACAGATAAGAGGGCATTCATCTTTTGTCTTTGTAGAGTAATAAAATGATGAAGTCAATTAAAAGCCAGCCAAGTCTCTGTGTGTGACAAAGCTTAAATGGCATTAAATTATCAAGCCTTGGTGATTTCTCTGTCTCTTCGCACACAAGGACACACTTTGTTCACTCCGTGTATTTTGTCAAGGTACAAGAGGACACCTTGTCTAACACTGACGGATAAAGTGACACACATTTAAAGGTTGAAGCGCTGTTCATCAGCAGTCCATTACAGTCTTTAAGCTGTTTGCCCTACCAGTGTTTTGCTCCTGAAACCCTGTACCAGTTCCTCATGACTAAATATAGTTTATTGACGTAGCGATGGCAGCTATCAAAAAGCCGCACGGCTACTTCACCAGTCAGCACCGGACAAACAAACTGGTGCACGCCAAAAAAAGGAACGTGTCATTTTGCAAAAGGTCATCAGCGGCCGATGACTATGTAAAGGTCTGCCATCCTGTCTGTCGCTCTGTCTGTCTGTCCGTCAGCCTTGGTTCGATGACAGAGACGAGGCTGGGAGCCATCACTCCAGATGACAACAAAAAACATCTGTCCCCATGCTCATCATTAACCCTGCTGGCTGCATCGCTGCCGCTGTGCTGACATAGATAGAGGAGAGATAAGGTTGAGGCTCCCTGCTGAAATAACTGGCAAAAAGTTGACACATCCCAGCACAGGCGGATGATTGCGTCACAGCCTGGCACATTTTGTTGTAAGCAGCAACAAAATGATTCTTGACATTTGTTTTTTGTTTTTTCCGCGGTGCTTCAGTCGTACTGCCTGTAGAGAATGTCTTCGGGCTGGAGCTGATATGGATATTTCTGTCAGGGAGGATGAGGATTTCTCTCTCCAGCATGTGCTGCGATGCCAGCTGCACACAATGAAGTCATTCTAATAGCTTTTAGTACCATATGCTGTGATTACACGTTTGCACAATTGCACATTGCGCAGTTATCCAGCCATTATCTTTCATTATCCATAATCTACTGTAAATCTAAATCAGATCTAAATCCTGAAGCTATTTATTTATATGTTTAAATTAATCTTGCAGCTCAGTGTGTTGCATCAAAATACAAGTGGTGCACTGTTAAGCTGTGGTGTCACCCAAAAATCAAATCACAAATTTGAGTAACGAGACTCACGTAAGACGAAAACGAGTAGGTTACTTGGTGAACATGTCACAAACCTTGTCATGTGGCGTACGTGTGCATTTAAGTGACTGCCGTCTCCTCATTGTTAGTGTTACGTTCATGGTCCTACATTATCAAACAGTGTCGTACAAAACCTGTTACATACGGAGACACGTGCCCTATTTGAATTTCTTTTTGATTTCAGGGATCTCTGAGGTTATGTTGGCAAGGCTCACGTAGTAAGACCACGTTTGTTTTGTTTCCTAATTGATCACAGGGATCTGATGCCTGACATAAGTACATCACGTGATGAGATGCAGGTATCAGTTATTTACATCTGTTTTGGTATTTACATGGGCACAGCGCAACACATTGGCCAGTTCAGATATGCAGCTACAGCTCTTTTATCTTGCTGGAAAATGCTGATGCATAAATATTTATGACTTTTTCCATTATCTGAGGCAGTAATGTGATATTTATGATGAAAATGTTCTCACAGAAACGCGCCTTCATCCATCATCAGAGGATACAGTGCATGAGAACAGTGAAAAGCTTTTAATTGACCATTTCAACAACTGTGAATCTACGCACTGATTATTCCCTTTACAAAGTCAAACATAAAAAAACAGAACTTCAGCACGGTGTTGTTCTTTTTCTGTCAGCTCTTTAGCAAGTGAGACTCTATTTTTGATTTTTTGCTTGTTAAGTTAATTAATGTACTTTTAATATCAAGCCCGTGTACATCAATGACACATGCACAGTTTCAAATAAAACTCAAAGCTAGTTTTAATTTAGCATGCTGTGCACTATAGCCAAGGAAATTTCCATCCCACTGACACTACATTGGGTTGCCACCAGCAATTTGTTTCACAGTGACCAGCAACACTGTAAATGCTCTCTTTGAAAAGCAGTTTTTCTTTTATTAGAGGGAATACAATGTTTTGAGCCCAGGTTGGCCCCTGATCAAGTACAGAGACATCTTGTGAAACAGATGGTATCTATTATTTGGACTCAGCACCTGGACGGAAAAGATGTGCATGTGTTTTACACACTGATTGCCACCTATAGTCACCAGAAGTGCAGTAAATCATACACAGACGTGCACAACTACACCCCTGATACTACAGAGCGTTAGCATCACCCACTGCCACTGGTAATAAACCTGAAAAGCAAGGCATCTGTTTGGAGCTCGCAGTGTGTCTCATCAAAACACTTGAGAATTAATGGATACTATATATATAAAACATAGCTAACATGCATGCAATATATAATTTATTATTGTGGAATAATACATTATATTTTCAGGCCGTCCGTCTATCCATCCCACTCTTGTGAACAAGATATCTTAGGAACACCCTGAGAAAATATATTTTAAATTGGCAAAAAAGTCCACTGAGACACAAGGATACAGATTAGAATTGATGGTCAAAGTAGCTGTGGCCAGAGCTTTGTAGAATTTTGCACCAGCATCCATGTCAGAGGAGGATTGTAGTCCAGCAGCAGTTAACTGCTCTTGCTGATATTGAGCTTGTGAAGAGGCTTTGTATTAGTCCTCCTACTGTAAAAATCGCTAAGTGAAGACTGGAAATTATTCCCTGGAACATGTCTATATAGAGAAACCTTTCATTTAGCCAAACAATACACTCAGTAACATTCTTTTAACTGCTACATGGGTTCATTGTGTGTATTACATGAGCCTGGGCAGACATGAATGTAAGCTGCTACTTTACTGTTGCACGCCTCCACCAGCCAGTTAAGCATTAGTTCTGGTGTAACTGTAATGTTGACCATGCTCATATTTAGCAGATTAACAGGCTAATAGTTGGCACAAAACACAAGGTGTCTGAATGTCATCGGTTTTGCAGGTATTTGGTCATAAACCAACAAATTCATTTTGATCTGATGATCTTTAGATGAAAAAATAATTGCAGTTTGTTAACAATTCATGGAATAATGGTCCAGACATTTCGCCCAAAATCATAAAATGGTGAGCTGACCGAGAGAAAAACATTACCATTCCTAAATATAAAAATGTTCATGGTAAAATAATTTGAATCTGTTTTTTTTAATTAAAAAAAAAAAAAAGAAAATCACAAAACATGAATAGGACAGACATGCAGATGGATTTCTTTTTGCACCAGTGAAAGGATCCTGTGTTTTTTTTTTTGTGAGGACACATGACAGGTAATTTACAGTCATTCGTCATCACATGACATCAGATGAAAAAGCCAATTTCTTTATCCATTTGTACAGTTCTGACAATAAAATATATGGGGAGTGCACGGCCAGCTGCGGCAGACGTAGGAGGAAATGCCCTTGAAAAGAGCAGCGGGTCTTACGTGCAAGAAAGTGGTTTCAGACAAATGGTGGAAGTGCTCGATAAGAGATACAATCTGCCATTGAGAACATATTTCTCTCAGAGAGCTCAGCTGAAGCTTCACAATAAATGTCATGACAGAATAGCAGCTGTGATTAAAGGCATCCAACATGTTGCCACAGATATAGTGTTCAAGCTGTGCCATAGAGCTCCATATGAACTGCCCTCATGACAGAAAAACCCCAGCCAGTGCCTTGCAGGTTGTAAGTGTCACCTGGATGAATTGGTCATGATGGATGTGGTCAGGATTTTAAAATCTCTATGTAGCTAGTTAAAGAAATGAATGCTCATGTTTCAGGACAAGAAAATATTGCATGTAGTGACCTACTGACACAATTCATCATCGCATTCATGGAAGGTTCTCCTCCGTTCTCATAGGCTTATGTGATTCATCCACCTCATCTAGGACTTGACCCTCTCAATGTGTTTCTCGCTATTCCTTTTTCCTATTGCTCACCCACACGCAGGTTAAGTAGAAAAAAACTTTACCTAGAATGATGAGTTATTGATGTAGCATAGCAAATCTGATCTTTTGTTTGAGCCGTGAAAGGATCAACCAGCAGCACCTGTCATGAGGAGTGCCCTTGATTGGCCATCAGTGCAGTGAACAACCCGTGAAGCATTCTCATCATGTTTGCCTCTCGAACGTATTGGCTGCACTTGGCAGAAGGGCATGAGAAATTGACTTGGCAGGAAGTGGGGTGAGGTGAAGTGCGTGTGTGTGAGAGAAAAAGAGACTGAATCATGGACTTACATGTAAATTACACTAAATTGTCAGAGCCACAAGAGGTTGAAGAATTTGTTATTGTAATAAACATAAAAGCGTCCACGGCTAATGAAAGCCAGCATCTGATATTGTGTAGAGAGCACATTCCTCAGAGAATGCAGCAGCACTCTCTAATTGGCTCAATATAAATAGGAATGCAAAATGTCAGTTTTAATTAATGCATTGATAATTACCACTCAGTCAGAATGAGGTGTCTGGGCTTCTGCAGTACAGCAACAAACAAAGTGTGCTAGTGTATGACTCCACACATCTGTTTATCATATTTATACCATTGTCTTTAATTAGAGCTTGTTTAATGCTTGTGCTCTAACAACATGACAAAGAAAACAATGAAAGGAAAAGAGGCAAAAATCCAGTCTGCTGTCTTTTCCATGCACACGCCATTAACAGATTTAATAACACCCACAACATCAATGTAGCTTATTATAGGAATAGAGAGAAGAGTACAACATAAATAGGGGCAAGGGGTAGCTTGCTTTAAAACATACAGTAGTCCAACAGCAGTTCATATCTGACATCGTACACAAACATAGAACAAGATCCATATTTCTACACTGTCACCATGAAACATGGTGATAAGGGAGACACAGTGACATCTGTTCCTTTTAGATGACCCTCATGCTTCAGTTGCTGAAGGTCATTAAAGGTGGTCCCAGTAATCTTATTTTCTACCAGTTCTTATTTTTAAGACTATGAAAAGACAGATTCAGTAAAAGAAAACATTTTCATCAGTGTCCTGTCCACATTAAAAATTCACTGCTTCATTATAAAGAACAAATTTGTGATTTTCCTATTTAGTATATAGTGCTATTTAGTACTATTTGGATATTTATTATTTTTCTGCCCCTGACCTATGGTCAAAACAGATACAAAAGAAGGCACAAGCTCAAGATCTTTCCACTTTCTTTATTTAGACTGAGCTGTTGTTTTAACTCCATCATATCCATGGCACTAAAGGTTAGCAACAGCACTTTAAACTGAATGCAAAATTTAAGTGTATCTCCCTAAACCTGTATAGTACCTTCATACAACCTGGGGACTCTTAGCCCGAACACAATGAAGGGGAGACAAACCAGAGTTGAGTGACCTAACCACAAGCCTAACCACAACCCTCACACACACTGGACTATTGCACAATCAGCCAACAGTTAACACTTCATTTAGTCTATCATCATTTTGACAAAGGTTATACCACAATGAGCACAGTATGCTGCGGCAACTGAACAAGCCTGACTAAGTATATATTTGTCTTTGTAAGGATGGCCTTCAATCAGTTCCAGCTGAGGCAGCTACAACAACGACACAACAAACATCATTAATAAGGACACCAGTTAAAAAAACATGCAACTAGATTACATCCATCAGGAAAGCAATTAGAGGCAGTTAGACAGAGTCAAATTTAAAGAAACACCCCCACGACTGCATTTGGTGTGGCTTATCACCTCCGTCCAGGGCAATGGCGGTGCCACTGTCTTTGTTGTAACATCCCAGTTTGGCATTCATCCGGAGGAATGGTTGCTCGCCTTGGCTGCTGGACCAGCGAGCCACTGAAGGGTGATCAAAGAATGAGGGAGGAGGGTGATCAGTGCTCCAGGACAGCAGGACTGGAGGACAATAAATGGGAACTTTACTGTTTGGTTGTGCAACAGAGACAAGATGACAATGGTGGAGATTCTCTTTTTTCTGTGGGCAGTGAGGTATGCAGTCCATGCACACAGCTCAGTTGAGTGTATAAAATGCGGAAAACAACATGACCAACTTTTCCATGGAGGTCTCCTCCATTCCAATATAATGAAATCAGGTAAAAACACATGTACACAAGTACAGATTACACATTAAAAGTCTGATTCTTTGACACTGTTCAGAGAGACGCCATAAGCTGAACTGCCACTCACGGTTGCTCAGCTTGACACACTGATAAATTAAAAACCAGCCAACCAACCTTTCTGAAGGCTTTCCCTTAACTCTGATATTTTCAAAACTTGATTTCATCAGATTGTTTTATGGGAATGCAGCATCCAGTGTTTTAGGACCGTGATTCTTGATCCTAGGGACAAATGGGAGATCTTTGCACTGCTGCATTTTAGTTTTGTTGTTTTTTGTGTGATGAGACAACACTGAAATCACTGTAAAACCCCTTTAGTATTTGAAATATGCTGATTTAGATGTTACATCGATCTCTTGCAGATTCTATTTCACTGTTTTTCTGTCTCTGGGACAGGTAAAACCTGTGTACAACGCTGTAATGAGCACAAAACCACACCTATTTGAATCACTGAAAATAACATTGGAGCTGTGGGCAGTGGTTCAAAGGTATGGCATCAGGCTTGTTCCTAATATGAGTCAAGCTCCAAAACAGCGCATCCTACACTACAACTCAGTTCTACCTCTTCATTAGACTAACCCTACCTGGTAAAAGCGTAGGTCTTTTAAACTTGATGACATCATGTGGTTTATTTTCTTAGACTTTAGTCATTTCCTCCCAGAGCCAGAGAGATCGTTGTGTTTTTACAGGTTTAGTAGCTTTCATCATGACAAGATTGACAAGATCAGCGGTTGAATAAAAGTCTTGTGAATAGACAGAGATCAAAAATGAACCCCAGTGCACTCACTTGATGTCAGTGTTAGCAGTCATTAGTGGACACCTGAGTCATAAAGACAAAACCTTTAGCCCCGTGCAAGTTTGGCCCCGTTATCCCAGTCTTCAGCCAGGAGCTGATCGGTGTAATGACCTCAGTAAGAACGTGGAGTAGAAATCAATATGGCAGCCCCAGGTGTTTTTAAAGTGTGGATGCGCTCTCTGACCTCTGATTTAGAGAGGATGAAATAACTTGTGTTGTTCATTTTCAGAATTACATATTCCCCAGAGAGTCAGAGGACCAAAATCTTCATGAACCCCCAGCCGACTGGAACAAGTAGATGAATCTGGATAGAGTTCAGTTATGCTACAGTAATGATATCTGTGCCATCTTTGTTGCCACAGTGCCTGACATTTTGCACCAAACTACAAAGTGAGAGCAGTGGAGTTGAGTTGAGGATCTCAGTCAGACTTTAACCAAAGAAACTTAAACTCTGCTAACTGTTCTTCACAAATGCAACAGGGTGACGGCGTCAGCAGACTGTGGGAGGGAGGCCGAAGCAACAGTAGTTTTTATTCAACCTCACCATTCTGTTGTATAAACTGATCATGTGTCTTCAGCTCTGGTCTTGGAAGATGCTGATTGGTCTGTTTTCTTTTTCTTTTCTTGGCTGATATGCAGAGATGGATAAAGAGCATAGGCATCAAGATAGATGTTATTTTTTAAAAATACATTACATTGCCCTTTGCTAGTTTGAAGATATTGTCTAATTTCAGTTTGGGAATTTGAACAGACAAACCCTGCAGCTGCTCCATAGCCAGTAAATAATGAAAGTCTCCCAAGTCACTCTGACAGCAGTGTGAATATTTCACTGGAATATGGACACGTCCTTTAATTCACTGCTGATCAAAAGTAAAACTTGTTTCAACGTAACTGAAACGCAAGCAGACCCCAGAGATTTCCTAATTTATTCACTATCATTGGATACCATCATTATTTTGACAAACTTAGAGACTGTTGTTCGCAGTTGTGGATAATGATATGATTGTTCAAATTGAAGGAACTGGAGTAATCTTAATTTGGTTTAATGGTGAAAGTTCCCTTTAAACTGTCCTGTGTGGCAGCTACAAAGAGGGAAGAGTGATTAATGGAAGCAAGAGCTGGAACACCACCATATTACATCCTGGAGTGCCAGGGGAACATGGATGGTGTTTGTGTGTGTGTGTTTAAGTATGTGCGCGAGACAGCTTGCAGAGGTTTCATTCTCCATCAGCCCCATCTCAAAATTCAAGTCAACGTTTGTTGGCTGTGTGATCATTCAAGTCGAATAAAAGTGCAGTGAATTCAGTGCAGTATGATGCTGCAGTATTACAGTATTACACAGTACACAGAGTATTCAGCACTGATAATAATCCTTGCTGGTCATATTGTTTTACCTCTGGCAGCATATGTGTTGTTGCACTGCTCTAAATAGCGATAAACTTGTAATTCAATAGTATATTCCATCTGTTAGATTTGTACTGTATACTGTACGCTACATTTGTTGCAAATGAACTGCTGTTGGCACTCGGAGCTAGGACTTGGCAGTAATTCAGTGTTATTGACTTTGATGTTATTGAACATAATTCTGTTGTCCAAACTAATAATTCCTCTCAAATTGTGATTAAAAACCAAAATGAGTCATTTTGTCGTAAACATGAAAAACACAGTAGTAGTAGTTATTGAAAATGTTATTTTTCTATGTTCATATTGGGAAATGAGTTATTAATTGTACAGTTTTCAGTCATTTCACCTAGGCCAACTAGAACACTTTATGTCTGTGCACCCGAGGATTTTTCCAGTGGAGTATCTACCAGACAGCAGATGGTTCAAACAGCATATGTAAAGCTTTGATATCAACACAGACAAGCAGAACACAACCGAATTTAAATAATGTTCCAGATTTTTAGTTTAATTAGTTAAATTATTAGTGCGATTTCTGTTGTGCTGCAAATACAAGAAGAAGTCTTTCTATGTTCACATGAACTGTGAGAAATGTACCACACATAACTTCACAAAACCGAAGAACACGTGTTTTGTTTCTGTGCACAGCTATTTCATTGTGATTTGTGTGATAGTGTGTCAGTGCTGTTGCAGAGACAAACTCCACTCCACCACTCGATCCCCACGGTAATGTAATGATTGATGCAAATAAAGCCTGTCCTCTGTCTGAACTTTCCCGTGTGCACACTGGAGGATGTCAATCATTCACCAAGTCTACAAAATATGAAATACTGTGAGTGAGACATATATAAACACGGCCGTTTCCCTCAGCAAGAAAAATCTTATACTGAGCCAGAGTTGCATAATAAGGCAAACAGACTGCAGGCTACATATTTACACAAACAGGGGTCATAAAACCAACCCTCCTGAGTCATTTGTGCTCAGGGCAAAGTGCTCTCAAGGAAAGAGATTTATTTGGCTTCATTATGTTTGCATGGCGAGGCTGGTGCAGCCATCATTTCTATTAGACACTTTTCTGGCCCATTAAACCTCATTACATATTGATCCTGTTCCTCAGGATGATAATGTACCATTTATTTCCATCGGTTCCACTTCCACCTCTTTATACTTTCATTGTTCATAAAGTGTCATTGAGTGCCGGTAGAGATGCACACTTCACTTGATCTTAGATTACCAGACAGATTGAGTTCTCGCCTTGCACATACAACAATAAACACTTTTTGGATCATTTAGTAACATGCGGGTTAACATCCGCAGAGTGTTTATAATCTCTGCCAATGTGTGCTTTACTGTCTTCAACTTATCTAGCAGTCAAACACTCCAAGCAGACTATGAAATTGAGGTAATATGTGCATATATATAGACAATAATAGTTATGCTGACAGAAGGCTGTTGACCTTCATCAATCGTAGAACTTAGAAAAAGCTTGTTTTCCTCCTGTTTTCAAAAGATCGATGGTTTTCTAATGTATTTTTAGGAGGCTACAGTGTTAAAGTGTAGCTCGTGCCAACAGGAGGATGTTGGAGTGCATTTTACCGTCCTGCTCTTTTGCTCAGTTCTCGAGTGCTCACCTAGATCAATGACTGTATTTGTATTATAGACATCTGCTGCACCGTTGCACTTGCCCTAACTGCACAATTTAATATCAGCGTAAACATATGACCTGTTCATTCAGTGATGCTGCTCATCTTTAGCAACTGTGGACGATGTTGCTTAACTTATTGTAACATTCTGCTTATATGTGCTCCCATCTGTAAGGTGGAAATGTAGCTCTTAGTGCACATTTACATATTTACATTTGCGCAATCTGCAGTCCCGACATTAAACATCCTTCCACCTGTGAAATTCTCAGTACAGGCATTCCAGGTTTTTATTTATTGGACCAACTTTATTTATTGTGTTGCTATCTGCATCCCACTTGCTGCTTCTTAACCATCACTATCTATATCCCAGTCTTTGATTTATTTGATGTTCTTTTTTCTGCACTTCTGCTGCAGCAACCATGCAATTTCCCTGCGGGGATCATTAAAGTTTCATCTCATCTCCTCTTACATAAACCTGTTTTACTCCCTCTACCCTTCTTAAATCGCCCACTGGTTGTCCCTTACAAAGGACTCCGTCACCACTGTCCTTTAGAAACCTTCCAGAGAGGCTTCTTTTTTAGGAAATCAAAGACCTTACTCAATCGACAGCCATTTTACTTTTACTCTGAAGTGTCTTGATAGTGTCTTGATATTACAAAGTAATGTGGAAACTCCATATGAAATGGGAGCTGAACACAGCGGTCAGTCCAATGCTAAATTGCATATATTTATTACAGTATAGCTAAATTCAATCACATTTAAAAAAAGCAATATTCAGCCTCAGTATGTGTATCTGCAAAGTCTCACCTCTAATTTCACCTCTAATTTTCACAGATAATTTGGAAAAACCCTTGGTTTGCTGAAATAGAGATGTACCGCTCCCAGTTTTGACAGCAAAAAAAGACTCAAAGCCTGTTTTTAGGTTTCTAGCGCCTGTGCTCTGCCCCAGTTGTACCAGCTGAGTAGTTTCCTTCTAGGCTGTCAACTCACTTCATCCTCAGCCTTTGTTGTTCGCCCGCTGCATGATCAGCTGCCTCCAAAACAGTATGCAATGATTTTTGTGTGCATGGCAGGGACATGAACACAGTGACAACCCCTCAGTGGCCGTTCTCGCTGTCACTGGGGTGAGGTCTCTGTCTGAGGCCACCTGGCTTCCCTCGGGGGACATAATTTATGATGCTAATGAAATGTGAGCATGCATAGGCCATCGGAAAGTAAGTGATGAATCCCCTGCACGGAGCTCGTCATCCATCACAGAGGTCCCCCCCGCCTGTAGAAGCCTACAGGAAGCCCGAGCCTGTTCTCCTCTGATTAATGTTTAGACTGATGCATCTCCAAGATTATCTCTTTTGATCGTGTCATCTCTTTGTTATTGCTGCTGCAGGCTTACTCCGATTAGATCATGGACTCGGGGCTCTATTTTAATACAAAGTCATTGTGAGAAATATTTGACTTTGCCTAAAGAGGAATTAAATCATCAAGCGGTATAACACATCTACTGCTGCGCTGCAAGACTGCTCTGCAGACCAGTTTTTTCTGCTGCTATTCCCTTATTTAACCTTGCTTATTTTCCATTAGAGAAAAGTTTAGTTACATGCCAGTCTTGCCAGATAAGTTCTATTGTTTAAATGCAGATTGGATCCATTTGTTTCCAGTCAAAGACAGAACATTTGAACAGACAGTAGGGATTTTTGCAATTACGTTTATCTGAGGATGTCCGTTGCTTCGTACGCTGAAAAGTAATTTTGGTCAGCAGAGATTTGCAACCACTGCTACAGCTGCTGAATTTAAACAGTCTTTTATAGCGTGTTTATTAAAGCCCAGCAGTGTTTATCTATGTGAAAGAAGTTTTACCCTGCAGAATGGCTTCCTTAATAAAGGTGCTTCAAATATATGCAAATACCCCCCCCCCCCCCCCCACTCCATCTTTGTCCTTGTCTATCTGTCTGACAAATTTTATTTTTCAGGCAACAAAAAAAAAAAGGATACAAGCTGATATTTCAAGAATCACCCGCTGGTGGAGGTTTTACTTTATTCTTTGCACTGTGACCATATTTCATTTTTACTTACCCACATCTGATTATTTTTTGATAATAAATCTTTTATCTGTTTGTTTGGTCCAGACTTAAATATCTCAACAAATATTGTGTGGACTTAAATTTTGAACAGACATTCATACTCTCCAGAGGATCAGCTGTACAGACTTGTTGATCCCCTTTTGGGTGTAGAGGGAAAATGATCAACAATATAATATATGATATTCCCATTGTTTCATTTTGACATTGTCATTGTTAGCATGGTGACTCAGCTGTGCCAAAAGACTACTATGCTCAAATTTAAGAAACTGGAGCTGTGGATGTTTGGCATTTTGTTTGATAAATGACTTAAAGCCCCTGAAAACTTTGTTTTAAAGTTTTTGCCTATGAAATGTTCTCTTCATGACTAAGTAATAAAGTAAACAATAATACTGTAAGATGATATCTCGGGATGTTTTAGCCAAAAACTCAGCTAGTCTGCTTCAGATCTGTGTGGGTGGAGATTGATCCAGTCTGTTGTGGGCTGGCAACAAAAACCCGTAAGTGTCCAAAAAAAAGAAAACTTGAAAAGGAAAAAAAAACCAAAAACGGTCTCATCACGTGTTAACTAAAATATTTCTCACTGATTTCTCTTTCCAAGAAGCCAACTTCAAACCAGTAAGAAAAGAACAGACAAGAACACAAGCATACAGATATCCACAGAGTCCACATCCATGTCCAGCAGCCAGATATCTCTCATGTTAGATGACCAAACTGTGTGTTCCAACTTTAGCAGAAAATGACTCAAAAAAGCTTATTTAGAAAACAAGTATTTGGCCCCTTTAAATGATCCAATTATTGAAGTAGTAGAGTTAATCAACCAGGTGAATAATTGTTTTATATAGCAAAGATACCATAGCAGTGTTTCCTGCTGAGCCAATAACATGACGCCTGTAATACTGTCAGCCTTAACACTTGTGTCTGCATGTAGGATGTATTGGGATCATTTGCTTAATTAGATAGGAGTGCTGAATTGGTTAGACTAGTGTTGGAACATCTCTCTCCTCACATCGCTGGTTATCTGAGCAGCCTTGTTCTAGTTCCCCCAACACACAGTGGTCTCTGTAGTGAGTCTGCATGAAACAGTCCTGCCAAGATGCCCTCCTCCACCCCCACCCACCGCTGTCATCTCCAATAGCTTTCCACCTTGGCATGATGAAGTGTCGGGCTCTGCCCCTGTTGCCCTCCCCTCATGCATGCAGACTGGTGAGCCAGCAGAGTAGAGAAAACAGGCACAGCTGGTGCGAGACATGAGGCAACACTTTCTGCACCTACTATGGATGATGTGCAACTGGGCTGCACAGCATAAAAAGTAAACCACTTCTAAATTAATTAGCTGCAGTCAGAATGGTAATTAGTTTGAAAGTGCCAGGGATTTACTTTGTGTGAGATAAACGGGGGGGAAAGGGAGCGGGAGGAAAATTGAAATCGGTGAAGGAACAGAGATAGTTAAAAGAAGAGGAGGAGTCGTTTACAAGTACCTCCGCTAATTCCTCGTTTGTCTGTCAGATGGTGCTTTACATGTTCATCTTTTAAAATCACTCTATCCTCCAGTACGTCTTGCTGCGATGCTGGCCCACTTACAGTACCGCAGCTTTCTAATTTTGCAAACTCCTGAATTCTTTGTACTTGCTTATCTATGCTAATATTGTTTCTGAAGATATAACAACCTTGAGGCTGACACTAATTAAAGAGAGTGAGAAGAAAATAAAACACCCTTTCCCTTGTAAACAAATTTTAATGAATTCGTGCGGAAATGAGACGTGAAGGGGATAAATCCCTCATCATTAAGCACTCTAGGTTTTCCTGTTCTTTGAGTGTCTCGTTTGTCGATAATGTAAGCATGCGTAGTATAAACGAACAACCCTGACGTAGAGAGGGAAAGTAATTGAACATGAGGAGTATGGAGTTATGATGCAGTGGCTGGGATCAAAGAAGAGATCCTTTGGTCCTCCAGGGTGTGTACAACTGAATAACACATCACTGTTTTGCTTTGCGCTTGACATATGTACTGCATGTACACAATATGGGAACTAACAAGATATGTTGACCTGGAGATGTGTTATTTTGTGTCTGTTGCACCAGCCTTTTGCTTGTCAGACCAGGCTGTTTTCTCCCCCCAGCACTCTCGCGCTGCCGTAGGGGCTCATGCTGTCTGTCAGGCACCGTATTCACAAATGTACATTTCTGCTGCGTGGGTGCTTACCCAGAGATTTTACTCACAATGACTTGTGGCATAACTCCATTTTACAGCAGTCATCCCCGGTCTGTCGCCTTGTACAGAAGGAAATTGTAAATGTGAAAAGTATGCTCCTTGCTGACACATTCATAACCACTCCAGATCTGAATAGCAGTTGCAAAACACATGATTCAACAGTTACTCTACAGCTTACACAACCAGTTTTATTCTTAACCATCTGCCATGTCTGTAATTCTTGAAGATCATTTTAGTCATTTCAAATGTATGCATTTGTAAGGGTTTTTTTATGAAAAGAGACGTGCTTGCCAATGTCACTTTCGAAATCGTGTCAAAAGGCTTAGGACTTCAAAACTTGGCTCAGAGTCATTGGATTCAGATGTTCAAACAGGAACTGCTAGTAGCCAGCGCAGCAGGGCTTTGACTGCGGGAGATTTCCCAGGATGTAGAGAAATGAGAAATGCGTAGGAGGTATAGTTTCAATAGTGAGAAAACAGCTTTCAATATGGCTGCCCCCAAATTGTTGACTAAATGGTTGGTTAGGTAGGAAATCTTGGTCAGCTAAGACCTCTGCCATTGACTAAGTATGTTAGTGGTTAATTTAGTCCACGTACCATGTTGGCAGTATGAAAGCAGCCAGAAAACAGCAGCCATGTGACCGAGAGCCAGAGCTCAGACCTTTGTAAGCTATCACAACAATGAATAAGATTATCATAACACTCAACTAACATTTGACACGTCAAAATATTATTCGTCACAGCTCATTTGAACTAACTGTTTTCCATCGTGCTCTGTGTCCTGTGGCGCAGAGATTTGAAGGGTCGTGGGGTCGGGGGGACTGTGTAATGGAAACAGATCTTTGTTGAGGCTCACCCTACAAGGCTTAGGGCCTGTAATGCCACATTGCAGAGCACCTGCGTCCAGAAATCCACTCAAAGCTAAGCAGCTAGCCCTCATGTGGTCAGCGTGATTACACTAATACGATTAGCCCTTGCTTTTCTATCCAGTCTGGATTAGAATATTGGATAGCTGAGTAGAGAGAAACATATTTTAGACCGTAGTGACTTAAGAGATTACCAGCGCCAGTCTGACTCCACCATGCACTCAGAACACTGACATGCAAGACTGTAGAAAGCGTGCAGACCAGTATAATGTACTTCCTGGTGGCAGAGGTTAGGGACATCATTTTTTTGCATAGATTTTGCTCTAGTACTTTTTTTTGGAACAACATATACGTGGATATATTATTCCATGTAACTGTATATTCATGGATAATATAGATTTTTGTTCTGCCATTGTGTTTTTTTCAGGTATGAGGACAGTAGGGTGTGAGACATAGGTAGGTGTTTAAAACGATAAACGATGGCTTATTGATTAACCTACCTGTTATTTTCTGCTAATGTCAGAAAACAGTGGAAAGATTCCTAGATCCTAAAGTGACAATTGTCCAACTATCAAAACTCATAAATATTCACTGTGCTGTAATATAGACCCCCCCCCCCCCCAAAAAAAAAAAAATCTGTAAATTTGGACTTTTAAGGAACTTGAAACATTTTTGTTTGAGAAATTACTACTTCATTTTTTATTATTATAAAAATACTTGAAGGATTGTTTTGTCAGCCGATGTTGTTAACTAATGATTTCAGCTCTATGAAAGATTTCATAAACTGGGAATTTATTTACAGTCATACAATAAAAAAAAACACTTGTGCTAATATCCTAGTTTTAAGTGTAGTTCAGTGAACGTTGCAGCATTATGGTATATAAAAGAGGAACCCTGTTGTGCACTGCACTGTGACAGTTTGTGAGCAGCCACTGCACATACTAAAGTAAATAGACACACACCCCACCGGTCTAACCTACCCTATGTTGTTCGGCAGTGGTGTGTACACCCTCCCTTCTCATCTCTGCTGCCTCAAACCATCGGAGTACAAACCAGCTGATTATTGACTTGGGCTGTGGTTAAGAGGAAGTGACAGTGTGATGAGTTCTAGACAACACGCAGCATTCGGGGGTAATGCCTGTATTTGTAGCCCAGCGGGCCGAGCCCATAACACTTACCATTTAATAAGCAACAGCCTGCAGGGAGCCCTGGGCTTATTCATCCTCCAGTAGCTTTGTGCTGAACACACGGCACTCTGCTGGGAGCAGGGGCAGACCAGTCAGCTGTGAGCTTCTCCTGGCCAAGGACACAATAACATCACTGGGCTGGTCTGGCTGAGGCATCAGTGCTGTGGCATATACTGTGTCTGTGTGTTCAGTCATGTGTGCCACATGTGTCAGGTGTTGACACCCAAGACTGACTCATGTTTACTTTAGTCATAAATGCATCAGTGCTTACATTTACATGTGCTGTCCTGTGTGTTGGCCAGACTCCGGTTAGGGTTACATGTACAGTATGTTAGGTTGTTCACGTGAATGTCTGACCTCTGACCTCTGACAGGTTTCCTCCATGATTTCCTTGTCTGCCTTCACAAGCAAGTTCAGACAAACTGTAGCCCAGATGTCCTGTGAGTGTTTTCTGTTTTTAGAGCGACAATCTACCTACCACTTTTCTATAAAGCTGCTACTGATGAAACACTCCGATGACAGTTGTTATATCTCTCCAATCTCAGCCTGTGAAGCTTGGAGCAACTTTGGAGTTGTTACAGGTCTCCTGGTGGCCTCCCTCCCTCAATGGTATTCATGATTACTCAGTCTTTACATGATGGTCTGTTTGCAGCAGATTTACAGCTGTGCCACATTTTCCATTCCTTACTAGTTAATCTGCTGTAATTGTGCTCCACGGGATATTCACAAGCTTGTGTTTTTGTATTTGTCTTAATGGTGGAAAAGTATATTCATACCACAATCAGCTGAAATTATACCCAGGTGATCTCTACGTAACTTATGTGACATGTAAAACCAGTAAACCCGTTTCATTGATGGCATTTTGGCCCCATTTCCACTTATCATTTAGCATGTCTCATATCCAGATGAGGCTTCAGACATTTTCATTCACATATAGCAAAGTGATACCATAGCCCTGAAGCTGGCCACCCCTTAATGGGATGTAGTCATCATTAATATTGATTTCACCTCTGCTTCTCCAAGTCATTCCATTAAAAGAGTCTTTAGCCTGTACCAGCCATACTTGATTCATGTCCTATGAGACGAGGTGATATCTTATGCAACATGTTGCTATGTTTATTTGAGCATGGAAAGGCAGTTTTCAGTTTTGTGGTAGTACATTTTATGGTACAGTTGTCTTTAAGAAGTTGCTGCTACTTACTTAGTTACTTACTACTACCTTGAGTAGTCAGTCATTATTTATCCCAGAAAGAGGCCCCTTTTCCTGCAGTTTATCTGATCATTTTCTGCTTTACAGGTCAGTGAGAATATGTAACAATTGTTACTTTGATTTCAGTTTTTGATTGGACATTGGAGCGTCTTTATGTGTTGATGAGAGTTAAAAAAAGTTATATTAATTGTTTCACTTAAGATTTTTAGAGCAACATTTAGCTTAGCTTTATTTAGGTCCTGCTTTGAGTCCTCTGTGTTGCCACTGATAGTTATGGTCAGTTTGATTAATGATTAAACCTGTCAGTCATTTTTAGGCATTACTGATTTCTCTTTTTGCTCAATGCTGAATACATTTTCTTCAGAGCAAGGTGATGTCTTAAAAAAGGGGTTGTTGCTAATTCAGAATTGAACATGTCCACTTGGTTAAGCTGCCCAATGATTCTCAGTATTCACAGCAAAGAGTCACCCAGGATTCTCTTTTTGTCAACACCCATTTTTCCTGCATTGATGTCTCATCTCTCCTGCTGTCGTCGCTTGATGCCCCCTGTCTCTTTCCTTCCATGCTCTGTTCTTTTGCCCCAGGCAACACCGCTCTCCTAAGACAGAGATGTGATGGGTAGTGCTTGTGCAGAGAAGAGTGATGGAGCTTTTGCGATGAAGCAGATGTAGAGTAAAAGCAGTTTGTCACACCAGGTACTTTTCCCCTCTCTAACAGATGGAAGATTTGCTATCACAAGCCTTTGTCTTCATATCTGAAGGAGAGATGGCTCTTGTCAAACCCTCCGGAAAAGGTGGCAGCATGCTATTGTCTCCTTTCTCATCGGTGATATGACAAGAAATCAAATTTCACGGCATAATTGTAATTATCTGCTACAGAAGTACATATATTGTACAGCATGCTGACGGCAGAGAGTTTGTCATCCCTCTATCCTGTCATTTATCCTTTTCTCTATTTTCTTTATTAAACTACACGGGTAGATAAATGCTTTCCACTTCCATCTAGGCTAAAACTTGTTATATAAAAGCTGTTCTTTTGCACTCTCCCTAAGGCCCATTTCCTCCTCCTTTTTAAGGCTACTAGCACGGATAAAGCACTACTAGGAAAAATCCTGCACCACCATGACTTATGGGCCATAATCCTCCACTTATGCATTAACAAGGCATCCCAAATACACAAAGCGTATCCCTCTCTCTACAGACACTAAATCTAAAAGGATGAAGAAAATGGGACTGAATTTCCTAATGCCTTTTATCCTCAGTTCCCTATCAAGTTCTCTTTTCCTCAGCACACCCTGGCATGCCATCCTGTTACATTTGTTGCTAGAATTAGATTAACTTCTTATCAGATGAAGTCCCACTGAGTTTCACCTTGCACGTAGGTGATGTCAGGGCTAAGGCGGCGAATCCTACAGCTGCTAAAACATGCCAGACAACGGTTTGACCGGGTCTTTCATTGGAGGCATTGGTGAAGTCAGGGGAGCATTGACTATAGGCTTTCACTGACTACTTTTACCCATAAGCCTGGTATTACTTTAATAGGCATGGCTGAGCTCAGCCTCAAATGAAACAATGTCATATCAACACTTCACACAGGTTAGAGTAACTGAGGCCGAAATTTCATTCTGATGTGTCCTTACTCCAGAGGATCACAGAGACTCTTGGTTCTTAAAGGTCTCGCCGCAATCTTTTCTCATGTACCCATGGATCACTGCCAAAATCCGCCTGAGCTGAGAGAGAATGGAGCTGAAAAGAGGTATTGTCTGGGCAGACCTCTGATAGAGAGATACAGTAGTTGTCTGTTACATTCAAAGACACGCTGAAAGGACTTGAGAGGTGAAATACGCCAGCTCTGATTATTCTGTATAGCCTCTTTTTGACTTTGATAGATGAATTCTTTTTAAAACAGCAACGACACTTTCCACTTCACAGTGCTATCCTCCTGACACTAGTTACTGCCTCTGTCACTGCACTTCACCAAAGGCCCGCGCTGCTGTGCAACACGGTGAAATCCTATCAGAGAGAGCCCGGCTGACATACATAGGAGGCTTTGCTTGGATTAGACGACCACAGAGCATCTCAGCCTTGGTGACATCACCGGGTTTGTTTACACCAACACGGTTTACTATAAATCTACTGGCTTTAAGATCCTAATACGGTTATCAGCATCCAATTGCAACGAGATAATAGAGTTAAATAAGATCATTAAATATGCCCAGTTATTTAGTGATTAATTCAATTTATTTATAAAGAAAGGAGTTTCTCCAACAATGGAGAAGAGGTACAAGGTAGAAAAGAACCATCACTATCAAAGATGACGAGTCTGGGATGACCTTACACTGAGGCCACAGGAAGGGTCAGACTCACGCTGGATCCTACATTTGCCACAATACAGCTCAATAGCGTCTTGTGTTGGATCCTCCCTGCTTCCTAAATACCTCCTTAATTTCTCAGGTGTGTCATGTTAAGTCACATTTCAGGTGTCTTTAGTGCCTGTGCAGCGTTGCGCCTATACATACTCTGTTTGTCCTGTGAGTCAGTTGAAGGCACCTATTTGTGTGGAAAGTAAATTGGTTTAATATTCAACTCAGACCCTTTCTTTTGCTCAGAATCTACAGATTTAGATACACTCTTCAAAGCCACATTCGTACCTGCGTCATGTAGCTGTGTGCTTCATCTATAGCAGTTACTGATATCAGGCTCTCATTGAACTATTAAATACTTGTAGAAAGACCCTTTAGCAAAATTTATGTAACAGATTGGGTCTTTCGAAATTAGTGTTTTGTTTAAAGATATTGCCTGTTGTAGTGGTGACACATTGACGCATTGAGTTACACTACTCAATGCCTAGAACACTTACTATACCTGTGTTCTGATAACAGCCCAATAAATAATTTTCAATCATGGCCAAGAATGGAAAGGGGGCTTGAAACTAGTGGCTTGAAATCATTATAATTGTTCTGAGGTTATTTGGAATTTTTTTATTTTTTTTTTTGCAGTTTAAAGACTCACCCCTGAGGTATGAATGGCTGCATCGCAAACAATGTAGAAGCAGTGGGTGTAGTCCCCCTCTGATCAGGTCAGGAAACAATTGAAGCAGGTGGGGCAAGCTGTGAGAGGAAGTAAAGCTGATGAATGGTTAGTTGCAGAGTTGAAGGTCATAGCTAAGATGAAGATTGAGGAGAGAGTGCATGTCAGCATGGACTAAAACTAGCTGGAAGCAGTAGGTGTGTGTGTTTGTGACGTGTGTCACACACAACAAAAAAAGATGCATTCTGCTGCAGAAATGCCCCCTCCCACCCCGTCACAACACCGTGAGTAAGGGAGTCTACAGATGGAAGGAACCCAACTTAAAAGGACTAAGACAGTTTGAGTGGGTCATGATTTGAAATAAACTGTGTTGCTGTTTCCAAGTTTGTATTGCTGTTTAAACTTAAAACACGGTCCCTTAAGGACTCTCTGTGAATGGCAATCTGTCAAATAAAGGAATGCTCATCCAGTCTTAACCCAGTTATCAAAGGTTAAGGTCCAACAAAATTCTTCTATTAGCATTAATGGGTAAAGGAAACAATGAGAGCATCTATCAAACAGTAAAAAACAAATAATTGCTTCACTGGACAAATGACTATTAGATGTAATTGGATAAAAGTTAAAGCAAGGCTTGATTTCAAGGCCAAAAGTTTTGCATTGTGCTATAAATGAGATGATGTGTTGCTTCCTCTTTAACCCTGCCAGCAGCTCCAGGCCTGCCAGTAATAGTCTTTCAGTCCACCACTTCAGTCCAGACTAAAATAACTCCAAAACCTTTTGAATATTAAAATATTCATGGTCACAGAGGATGAAACCTTCTGACTTTCCCTCTGACACCACCAGCTGTTCAACATTTATATCGCCTTGGGAAATACAGATATTAATCGTGCCTAGAGGATGAACCCTGGCGACTTTAGTGATTCCCCTGATTTTTTCCTGTATTGGCCCCACCAGGTCAAAGTTTTCATTTTTCTGTGAAATATATCAACATGAACAAGAGAGATGAACACAAAACCCTAATATTCCCTTTAATGTAATGACTCTGATCCCTTGTCTTCTAGTGCAATCATCAGTGTCTGTTTTTTCCCAATACTTTGGTTTTATTATGACTTAAAAGGAAAACTAATAGCAGCTCTTGCCGTTCTTTGTAGTACTAATTAGTAAATGTTATCATGCTTACAAATTCAGTTAACATGTATTAGCGTTTAATATGCAGCGCCACTAAGTGCCTGAGCACAGAAGAGCAGATAAGCTAGCATGACAGGCTTGCAGAGATGTGTAACATCATGAATTGTGCATCACTTGGAATCGCTACCTGCCCCGTCTCAAAGTCCATTTCACAAGAGAAAGGCAACGTATTAATGGTGAAAATGCAGTAGGCAGGACAATAACAGACAGGAGAAATATGAAAATTACAGCCCACAAGCTACAAGTCCTGACAGACGAGGTGCAGTCGCAGACAAAAGACCCCTAAAATAACAGTTTTGGATAAAATGTCACCCTTCTGTTCGATTTGTCAAAAAAGATACTGATTCTCATAATAATAAGCCAACTGATGCTTGAGGACCTATAGGCTTGGAGGAATGCTTGCATTTGCTGACTTTGCTGAATTTACTTTTATCAGTTGCGCCAAATCAACGTTCCAGCAAACAAATAAAAGGTCAAATGTTTTCTACACCAGACTCTCTTTTGACCATAATTTGAGACCTTTTCTATCCCTGTAACAAAGTTGATTACTCAACATAGTCTGTCGTACACTGATTAATTAACATGCTCCATATTAACACGTTAATGTTAATCAGTATTGTGGTTTTAAATAAACAACAGATCACTGTAATCTAACCTTCACACAGTTATTTTCACAAACAGATTGATTACGAAGTGTGTACTCACAGCCAGCTGAACATGACATACTATATATATCACGTGTACATAGCTACAACCCATTAGGCTTATATCTTGATAATAGATATAGCTCTAATACTACTCATCGTAAGACAAGTCTTGACAAAACACTGATTGTCCATACAGGATAGTTTAAAATATAGTCTTCTTTTCAAATTTACAAGGTGAGATATGGCAACACACCTAGAAGTGATCTTCCTCTGCAGACACTATAATTTCACCCTGACTGCATGTGGCTGGGGTTGGTGTTTTGCAATTAGACCTATTTTTTTTACAGTGCCATTAATTTGCATAGAAACGGGCCGGTTTAGTAGCAAATGTACATAGCCTCATTTAAACATGTGCAGACAGCACAAACAGCATTACACTATTTGCTTGGCTTATAGAGTCTGTAGGTGATGTCTTGGGGGAAGGGATGATGTCTAACTTCGTGGTTGCTTTGACAATCACTTGGTTTCTTTTTGTCTCATTTGTGCAAACTGCACGATGGTGCGAGATTACTCATTAGTTCCATAATAAGCGCAGTTAGTACGACATGCTGCAGGGTCCTTCCCCAAATGTTGACACACGTTCATCAATGAAAGATAAGTGTAGGGACGATAGTCTAAAACAATGAATTTAAGATGCTCACATTAATTTAAACTGCACAAATGTAGTCTATGCTTTATCATCACATACTGTACAGAGCCCAGTATGGTCACGCAATGGATTAGAGGATTCTAGACACATTAATGGAATTTGTCATCCTTCATTTGGAAGTTTAGTGGTGTAATACTGAGGCTCCTTTTACTGTGGCTCTTCATGAATACTTCTAAAATTATCAAACAATACTTCACTCAGATACATACTGATATGATCAGGCGCTGTACTGCACTCATTCACTGTTCTTTCCTAATGGACACTAGGTATAATAACATGCAGGCTGAGCCGCACACATGTGAGTGCCTGACACACACAAACACACACATACATGCCCTCAGTAGCTGATTAATAAGAGCACAGCCAGAGGCATTTACCACCACTCCATTATTCAGTTTGATTATCTGGAGGAAATGATAGAGTATTAGAGCTTTTAATGACTTTGGCATCCCCTCGTGTATTACTTGCTGATGAGGACGGTTTTAATCATTGTGCTGCGCTAACTTGGTCCAGAATCACAGCAGCATATTAATGCAATGTGTTGCAAACTATACACAAACACAGGTTAACGGGCCTCATAAGCAGAAAAAGAGCAACATGGGGATACGAGCAAATTAAAATACATGATTAATACGCAGATACTTTAGAGGAGCTGGGAATTTGTTGTATTGGACCTCTGGCACTGTTGGCTGGGAAAAGGATCACGCCTGAAAAGGTAAATAAGATAACACATGCTGACAGCGGATGCACACATCATTTCCAGTTCCCAAGGTCTCACAATTTATATGATGCACATTGTGTTAAAAAACACAACACAGCAGTCTGAGATAGGAGTCACAGACAGTCTGAATCTTTCCATCTTTACACAGGTGTGGATTAAGAAACATGTTTTCTTCTCATCCTTTTATTAGCCTTTTTCTCTCACTGTGTATACCCTATGTCAGACCTCTATCAGAGGTGAAAGGAGGATGTAGCGAGTGGAGGAGACCACTGAAATTCAATACTCTAGGTTAATGCACCCTGGCAGTCCTGAGTCACATGACTTGACTAGAGGAAGTTTGTGTGAATATGGATGTGAACATGCTTTAATCTCTAATCTTGAGATAAACAGCTCCATGTTTCCAAATTCATATATAAAAACCACAGTACTGCGATACCGTTGTGCTGTTGATGCATTTATGTGTATTATGTGTATTTATTGGAAATTGGAGTAAAATTGACCACCTGACAGAAGTTTGATTTTCAGATAAGCGATATTGTAATGTTAGTTATTACTTATATTGCTGTTATAAAAGCTATTATGGGCTGCTCTATTTGCTGGACCAATAAAAAAAAAGCTGCTTGCTGTAAAATCCTGGTCAGAGGCCAAATCTGTAGAAAAGAGCCTTGTAGCCAAAAGAATTACCACTAATGAGTGCAGTGTCACAAGGTCTAGTGTAAAATGAGTTAGAAGTGATGTACTCAAACTTAAAATCTCTATTTACATCCCGTAGATCCAAACTGCTTAACTTCCTCAACTCCATCTGGCCTCAGTGCAAATCAGTCACTTTGCTTCACACATCACACCAGTGTGTAAAAGTTACACTTCTTTATGAGACGTTCACATAATCACAATACGCATCTTTTACTTTCAGCTTTAAAAGGATTTCAAAGATTTCACTCAAATGTACGGTGGCCTTGAGAAGTCAGTTTTGGAAAACCCATGCAAACTGACAGAACGTTCGCACATCATTGGCAATTTGAAAACACATGCAGCATTTAGAAGAAAACTGCAAAGAAATGAGAGATACAGAGATACCAATTTAACAATGAACATGCAGCCTAACGCAGAGTCGAAACACACACTGGCTGTTATTAACAGTGGTGAAAATGAGTGAATGACTTATTATTTTTTAATTCAGATATAATTTCAGCATTTCATTATGTCATTTACTCCATTTAAACTAGCAATACTGTTGGGTGGGACTACTCAAGTACAGATACAAACATCATCTATAATAATATAGCATCATTTATTTGTTGATTATATTTGGATTAATAATCTGAATCTGCAAAGTAACTTAAGATGTCAAATAACTGTATTGAGTATTTGAGTACTCTGACTAAATGTACTGGATTAGCTTCCACCACTGCTGGCAAATATCGGTGGCATACACTATATATATTGCATCATGTGGTGTGTCTGCAAGCTGACATGACTTCTGTTTAGCTGGCAATCCATGCCAGCAACTTGTGTGTCTGTGTGTATTCATCAGTTGGGCAGGTTGTTTCCTGAAAACGTTGGCTTGTTACTGAGATGTGTGTTTTATTCCTGAGCAACCTGCCGTGTTTCTGTAACCTGTAGGTGTATTTGACTGTGTTATTGGATTTTGCTTAGTGTTTCTGTATTTGGTTGCTTTTCATATTTGCAGCATATCTTTCACACTGCATATCTGTCAATAATGTGAAATTGACTACCAGTCTATTGTCTGTTAACATGCTCTGTAGTTGCAGTGCATTGAGCTCACAGGGCCACCGTACAAACTGGCTACAATTACATTTATTTCCTGTCACTGCTTATGTCTCAGGAAACACCACTTGGCCTGCAACTGCCCACAACTTATACACAGTCCAAGAAACAACTCGTGACAAATGTTTAATGTTAGGTTTTATTTCTCTCAAGGTACAATTCATAAATGCAATCAAACCCTGACACACTATGTTTTACACACTTGAACTTGAATAACTGCTCATTGGTTCTCCACTCGCTGGGAGAATATGACTCTAGCTCTCTTGTCAGGCTCCAGCACATAAAACACACTCACCACTGAGGTGGCGCCTCCTCAGGCATGCCATAAACATATCCGAGCAGCAGCAGAATCATTATGAAGCCTTGTACTGTAAGGACATATTGCATACTCCAGTATGATCTCTGACTATAACAGTGATGGAAACCTGATATAATTGACTGAGAGATCGTTTGATTGCCTGAATGTGACATTCATTTACACAGCCTAAGTGATATAGAAGGTCATTTTCACAGTTCAGTCAGGTGGATGTCTTAGTGCACTGACAGCAGAACCACGAGAGGTTAATCCCAGCGCCGCTCACTGGGACAGCGGGGCAGGAATTAATGTGACGTGTAAATGACAGTGGTTTCCTAAAAAGGGGTGAGAATCAATTTTCAGTATGCAGCAGCCTGGACAGACCCACACTGGCAGACAACACCCCACACCTCCCACCCCACCCCCCTCCGTGCTCCCAGCAGAGTGTGTTAAATCCAGTCCAAGCACAGGGCTTGAATAAATCTGCATTCAATTAACGGATTAGCCACTGTTTAAACATGGCTTCCTCTCTCTGCCGCTAATCCGCCAAGTGGGTGTCTGTGAATGACACAATGCGCCGTTTCAATAAGTTTGTATTTGAAATGGTTGGAAGATGATTTGAGGGAAGCGCCCCGTGTGTGTGTGACGGGAGGAAATGAAGATCTTCACCAGTAATACAGTGGTGGAAAAAAAAAACAACACAGGTGCAGTGTTTTAGATAATCCGACACAGAGGGAAGGAAACCCAAATGTGTTGAATTTGCTGGGTAATAAATCATTTTAGACAGCTTGTTGTAACGTGAAAGAGCTGACTGAGACGCAGTGGCAATTTGCGCGAATGTCAGAATACATACAGGTTATAAATAAGGATGTCAGAGTAATTTTGGATTGTTTTATAGTTGTTCCCTTGTTTTTCCTCTCACTGACACAATTTCTTCCTCTCCTACGTAGTTTCAGTCTTTCTCACATGCACTCAAGCAGTTTCTGCATACTCTGGTCCCATTTCGACCTCCTGCTGTGATGACATTTCCTCAGGACATTAGTTAACGATTATAAATACTTGTTCAGGGTTCATCTGTTCCATCTTCTCCTTTCTTACCCCTGACCTCATCTTCTCAGAGGCCTGACAAAGGCTACAGGCATCAACTCATCCTTCCTTCTGCTCCACATTCATCCATCATCCTATTTCCCCCTGCTTCCCATTGATTGGATATTACAGTGAGCCATGACATCATTGATCCCACTCTTCAAGGGAAACATTGCATAAAGCATTAAGAAATCGCTTTTTTTCATTCTAAATATCTAAGAATGAGATTCTTCCCACATCACAATGATGTTAATCAGATTGTGATAAAGAGGAAAACAATCAGCTCTTATTTTTATGTAAACGTGATGGATTTTTTTCTTGCTTAGATAAAACAACTTTGGCGTATGTGTGTATGTTTGTGTGTGCGTGTGTAAGAGTGTAATGGAAGAGACTGGAATGTTGGAATCCTTTAATCACCATGCCAATATTAATGGAGCCCGCTGCTTTAGCCGCAGCTACAACAGCACTTCAGCTTTCCAATAACAGCTAATTAATAGAGCCCCTATCTGCATCCCAGGATGGAGTTAAAAGTGTGTCACACTTAATTTATTTCTTCAATACGACACCCCATAGTGTCAGGAAGGGGGCCTGTGCACTAAACGCACTCACGTCCGCATGGACAAACACAGACCCACATCATCTCAAACGTAGCCCACACACTCGCATGCTGATTCACAACTACTGACACATTTTCGTGTGCGCCGTTTGACAAGCATCTTCAAACATACAGTGGGCACACACGCAGACACACACGCAAAGGCTCGGCCCATCCTCATTGAGGAGACAGATCTCTTGAGCTGCAACCGACATCATGTACTTAGCGTGTCATACAGATGTCACAGCGATGCTGCTCAGACAGCCAGAGAGTGCAGTCAAGTATGAATGGCAGAGCCTGCAATGAATTCCTCCGTCTGCTACAGTCAGTGGACCATCTCACGCCTCCACAACCCCCTCCAATGAATTACAGAGATAAGTGCAGACACAGGCCTTGTACTTCATGTTGTGTTTGCGCAGCTCCTCAGCTGGTGAGAGGCTGTATCGCACGCCTGGTGATGAAAGATGTTAAATTGTTTATTTTATACAAAAAAGAAAAACAAGTGGAAGGCCACATCATGGCAAGTAGGAAAATATATGTGCTTAATTTGTTAATGTGTGAGTGAGACACAATAACTGAGAGGGAAACAGAAATTAGTAAAGCCAAGAAACATTTAACATCGCTCCTAAGTGGTTTGAAGATCTCTTGAGCACTTCAGTTCAGCACTGAAATTCATCTGTATTCAGAGGAACTTCTTCAACCTGTTAACTTATTCATGCTGTTGAGCTGCCACGAGGCTCTCATTTCCCTGGCATTTGCAGGCCTCCTTTGTTAAAAACTAGTTTTCAAATTCTGATAAATGATTGCCCTAACAGTGCCAGACAAATGACTCCCAGAGCACTCGAAAACAAAACAACACAAATAATGCTGAAAGTCAGTGAAGGAGTGAAAAAAAAAATCGTTTCTCGGTCTACGTGTCAGGCTGACGGCAGGACAAACACTTCCAGCCATGGTTCTTGGCATGCAGACAAGTGCGGTGCAATGACACTGTAATAGGAGCTAATGAACCATCATCTAGGGAGATGATGTGCTGCCTAGATGTGGTGGTAATATTGATGACAGAGGCGAAGGTAGCCACAACAACCTATCAGACCACCTATCGCATCCCACGGCCTTCAGAGGGAGGAGGACACCAATTAATTACTGACTGTTAGTTCAATGGCAATTAGACTGCTTGTAAGCTAGTATCCACTCCACTCCACGCCATTAGGTCCTACTCGGTGCCTCTCTGCAACCCTGCTATGAGTAAAATGATCCAAGCTGGACTTGAATGAACCTCTCGGAAAAACTAATGTAAGCATGAGCTGAAATTCAAGAACAGAAAACCAGGAGAGAGAGTGAAAGTACGACAGATGATCCCAAAGGAAATGTGACTGGATCTGTACTAAGGTGGAAAAAAAGCAAAGAAAGCTAATTAGTCATCCTTGGGCAGAGCGACAGTGGAAATGGTGGCGTGGAAGGTTGCTGTAACATTTAGATACATCAAGAAAAATGTCTGTGGCATAACATAATTAAATCCTACTGCTCTTGTCTTTTGTTGTGGGTTATAAAACCCATCCTGTGTGCATGCGATAGTTTATGGACTTGTACAGGATTGGCCTCCTATTGCAGATACAAAAAGGCAGCTTAAACAAATAGAGTCTTTTGTCTACAGAACTCAGCCTTGTCCCACCTTAACCTCAACCAGATTTGTGGTAATACAGCACTGCAAACATAAAAATGTCAAGCAGAGGTTTCTGTGGGTTCAGTGAGTTTACTATTGAATAGACGGAAATACTGTTTCTGACTTACTGCTGGATACCGAGATCTGATGGTAAAATTCCTGCTGTGCATCACATTAGATTAAATGATGGCTAATTAATCTCAGATAGGGTGCTAGTTTAGGGAAGAGGAGAACAGCAGTGGAAGTCTTTAAGAAACAATATACAGTAATGACTTGAAAAGACTCTGAGGGTAAGTGTTGGACTCAGTGGCACAAGTGCCAACCGCACTTTCTACCAAGGGAATTCACATCAGTCATTATCACAGCAGCCTATACCCCAACACAGGCGACTACAGAGGCCCCCCAGCCTCAGGGACTGGTAATCCTGATGCTGGGCTTATTGTAGCAGGAGTCTTTAGTCAGGTAAACTGAAAGGAGGTTATGCCTAACTTCTATTAACATAATGACTCCACCATCAGAGGAATTAACCGTCTGCATCACACCATTTAGAAATGCTGCAGAGTTCAATTGCTACAGTTGTTCAGAAAGAGCGAAAGTATGCAAACTAACTATAGTACAAGAGGTCAGGAAATGATTAGGCCAATCAAAGCATTTTCCAGGACGCCACTGTCGGCATCATCAGTGACATCACTGGTTTAACAGAGTGTTGGATTCAATCTGTGAAACACCAGAAGCAACTGTACCCGAAACTATCGTTAGACCATTGCACAAACAGACCACCATGGATTAGCAGAACCATCCGGGATGCCATAAACACACGCTGCTGTCTGCAATTACAGTCTGGTCAAACATGGTCAATTACAAAGCAGCAGCCTACAATGTAAGAAAAGCAGTGAGGGAGGTAATAAGGGACAGCGGGAAGAAAGTGGAGCAGCAATTCCACGGAGACAATCTCAGGAGCATGTGGCAAGGATAAAGAACTGTAACAGATTACAAGGTGAGGAAGGCAAGCTAGAGACCATTTCATCTTAGGTACTTGAGGAAATTTCAGGCATCCCCTCAAATGCTGAGGGATTTCTACTCCTGCTCCTTCGAGAGCTGCACCATGTCTGTGGCCTGTCTCTACTAGCGCCAGAACAGCTATCATAACAGCCTTTGTCCATGATTGTGGCTGACTATAGCAGCCATACCACTATTCCTCACATGTCCCTGCCTGCATATAAAGCATCATTGGTATCATTTTTTCCCCTGTTGTTCAAGTTACTAAAAATGGTAACTATTACCAGTTTCATTCCTTAAAAGCCACGCGGTTACTTTACTTACGGCATATAAAATTACAAGGGAAATCATTTTTTAATTGCCTGCTTCATTCATTTTATGCACAAATGATGTGCACACATAACTGTATATTCACTGTTGTTTGGGACAAAACAACTGTCAGGTTTTATCAATCACTGTACCCGTTATTAGCGTAGTGGTATGAGTTATTAACACTCCAGACCCTCACAGGGCAAAACAACTAGCACTTCTGCCTGTGAGCCACACTTGTGTCGCCTGGTAGCAAAGTAGCAAATAGTAGTAGCAAATAATTCTATTTGACGTGTCCACGTTTCTTCAGTTTGTATTATAGACAATGAAAACAATGAAAAGCAAACTCACATTGGATGAGCTGTCTTATACCACCATAAAAAGATTATTGACACAGAGAAGTGATGGATTGAATTTAGATTTTTTTAAAAAACCAAAACATTATACAATCCTCATTCAAAAATACTTGTCAAACACCTGGTTTGTCCTAAAGCTCCGCCTCTTACAGGGCAGATAGCCTATCATAGTTTAAGCAAATTGGGTTGCACTTGGGGTGGACAGTCAGAAATGGGGCGGCACTGGCACCAGCCCCTGGTCATGTCCCTGTGCCCATCCAAGAGTTTCTATTATTCATCTTTTTAATTATTTAATTATTCAAAAATAACAATGCTTACATGACAACAATCACTGCATGAGAGTAATGCCACTGTTCTTCACCTTGATGCAAGAAGGGAAGGGAAAACTGTAATAGAATTTGCTCGTTCACGCTAATGACATATGCATCACTGATATAGCAGGTACCGCAATATAGGTTCTCACTTCCAGCTCGTTATTTTACTCCATGGCTTTGTGTCTGCCTGCACGAGTAGCTATAGAGCGCTGCAGATGGTCTGTAATATGTGGCCGTCCTGTCTGTGATGACTGAGCCACAGACCTGTTTGATCCGTCTCTCCTGTGGACGCAGGTTTCTCTTTGAGGCTCCATCAGCCCAGCCTCTTATCATCTGGTTGAGTCAGAGCATGAAGGACTTCATTAATCCTCCACAGAGAGCTCCCAGGTGTTGGTTTCAACAGGAGGAGGCGAAACACAGGCTGTTCCTGGCACAGAGGGGAGATCTCTGTGTCTCACAGGTGTCCAGAGTGCAAAACGTAGAGTAATGACTACAAAAGTCGACCAAAGTTAAAGAATATACATTTGATTTATTCTTGTTAAGACGTGGGCTGCAGGGCAGTTCACTACATTACTGAGCAAAATGTTTCCTATTGACTGAGATAAGCCTAATTGATTATTAGAATTAGATCAGAATCCCATAGCAGATAGGTAAACTGTCTTTATCCCCTGAAATACACCAGTAGTAAGAATAGCCCTCGGTTACTGTAATGCATTCCACTATTCTGTTAGCCTGACTATTAAATATTAAAAAACAAAACCCAGCTGACACCCTTTGGAGGTCTTCTGTGGGTGGTTAATGTGTCAGTTATATGTTTTGCCTAAAAGAGTTGGTTTGAATGGAGTTACTCCAGAGGGAGAACATGACGAGGAGGCTGCAGCCATGCCAGCAGCTATATGAGCTTTTAATAAAATAAATGTAATAAAAATGCAGATTAGATTCTCATCGGCTATGCAGGTACTTTTTCATTAATTAAAGTATTGGACTGACTAAAATGTAGACATTAAGGAGGATACGTCATTTTGCGACCGTGTGTAACTTTGTCTCAGAGGTAAATGCCAGGAAACAAAAAGATTTTTAAAGTTATTTCTCAGTGTGTCACCCACAGAGAGCGCAAAGCTTCTGAATTCAGTGGATACATTTGAATCCTCCTGAATACTGACTGACCAGTGCTTGACTGAGAGGAACTTCAACAAATGACATAGCATCGCTTTGACCTGGCGTGACAAGGTTGCGCTGTTTTGTTGCAACCTTTTTGAATTCATAAGAGAAGAATGAATAGAGTATATTGTGTAAAAGGACAAGCTGTAGAAGTAAAAAGGAGGAGGAATGACCAGAAGAGAAGTAAAAAAATGAAGTGCTCAGATATTTATTCAGCCTGTGTTATGGAATTGGTTTGTGTGTTCCCAAAAACAAACTAGCAAAAGAGAAACCATTCTGTTCTGATCTCATCTCTCCACCACATGTGCAGTTGGTTTATTAAATCATAATCTTCTGTTACATTAAAAGCAGCTGAGTGTAATTTACCATAACAATGACCATATGAATGAATAATGTGTCCATGTGTCGTGTTGAGGCACCACATTGAGTAAATATGGCGAGGCTGTATGTAGTGACGAGGAACTCTTTATCCTACAGGCCCAACTGGCAGCACGCACACATGTCCCTTATTATGAAGGCCCTGTCATATGTCTGCGTGTGTGTGTGTTTCAAGCTGTTAAGTGTGTGTACATGTATTTGCTGTGTTTGAGCTGAGTGCCATCGTGATGTATCTGGGCCGACCACCTGTCTGAGCGTCTGACAGGGGTGTTTTCTAATCTGACAGGTAATCTGCCCAGCAGACACAGTGACAAACGACTCCCAGTGACACCCCGCCACCAACACCAACACCGCCCTCCTCTGCTCTCAGACCTAGCCTGAATCAGTCAGACAGCCGAATCAGCCCTCAGGTACACAAAAACGAATAGACACTTGATTGTGAAACTAGGAGACACACGCACACTGTGCCACCTCTGAAGGTCTGTTTACTGTGTAGATGAATACCTCTTCTGATCATCGCCTATATGACTACGTATAATTTATTTGATTTATATTGCTCAGGTCTTTCGAAAGAGAGTAAAGAAGGAAAGAAAATATTCCCTTGGGACATTTGATGTAATCTCTAATTGCATATTTACAGACATTACAGTGATATAAAAATGAACAGCTCAACAGGAGCCTGTTTCACTTGGGAGTTTATTCCAGTCTTCTCTTTCAATCCGTCTTAATGAGGTCACTTCAGCTGGCTATACAAGCTTTACTTTTGCCTTCCATAGTTTATTGCAAAACAATGATCTGCCTCAGCTGTGTGACTGATGACCAAGACCTTAAGAGAACAAACGGCGTATCCTTGCAGCGCCTGACTAAGCACTTGTAACCAGCCTCGGTGGGATTCCTTGGGGAGAAGGGAAGCTATCTCATGTAAAGCAAATTGAACAACGGCACTAGCGTTTCTAAATTTACTCTGCAAAGGTAAATTGCCCAAGGGGCAACACCACCACAAGTTCATTCTCCCAATTATAAAGTGGCTCACCAGCAAAAACCTCCTGTAATTTTTAGTTAGAAATTGCTTGAGGTCGCTTTTGAGAAAAAAAAACAACTGCTAAATATTGTGGTTTTGCTTCAACGCCCGAGGGTAAAGCCAAGATTTTGATTAATGATTAATATGTAGGTTGAGTTTTGAGTATTTTCCATGACGTGAACCACTAAACTCCTGCAACATTTGAAGACACACACGCAGACACACAAAATGCAGTACCTAGAATACATCATCCAGTAAGCATGCAGTCTGAAATCACAATAAGCACGAGAAGCTGCTGAATTGAGTAGCAGTGCGTGTGTGATTGCTTCAGTGAAAGACAAAATGTCTCAGAAAATAGTGTGAAATGGGCATGAACTCGAAGCGCAGATTACGTGTTGTGGACATGATTAATACTGTGAGTGGAGCGTTCGTCCTCCACAAAAAGATAAATAACCATGGGCACACCATTTTCATGGTTCATACACATCATTTGCAACAGCTGGCCAACCTATTCGCGTTTATCACGTGGTACCGTTTCAAACCACTGACACATGGAAAGAAACTGTGGTTTAGGATCAAAGTGTCTTAGGATGTAGCAATTTCTAAACAAACTGGTGATTTTAGTTCTGTGAACAACAATGCTAATAAAAACACAGTAAAATGCTATTTGTAAATGTTTTGCTGAGTACAAAGCTTCACTGGAAATGCATCTTTCACCATAGGCAAATTTATTTATACAGCAAATTTATTTATATAGCATGTTTGACCATTTATATAGCAGGCAAAGAAATACTTGTTACTTGCATACTTGTTTCAGACAGCTAATTTTGGTGGAAGTTATTATTTTAAGTCCATCTGCACCCGCTCCTTCCTGCCACCAAAATGACTGAAACTGTCACAAACCGCAACCACTTGTGTCAGTGCACTAATATGATTGGCTAGATGTGCTATAATGAAGCAGATGATTGGCTTTTGCGGGGGAGAGGTGGATGATCATTTTAATAAGACTAGACAGAGTGGCCTAAGTCCAGAAAACAGCGATGTACTGATAACGCAGCGTCACTGCAGTCGGTGAGAGAACGTCGTACAAGCAGAAAACAACACTGACAAATGCAACATGAAGAGCCATTTTCTGTTGTTCAGAATAAAAATTACACTTAAACATTGAACAGAGCTGTTGTCCTGCAGGCAGAATGGCACTCAGATGTCTCTGCTGTCATGCTTCTTCCTCCCTCTGCTGCTGTATGTGTTTTATCGCAAAGCAGCTGCCCGGGCAGACAGGTTTAATCCATCGGTTCATTTATGAAGAAGCCATTACCAAATGTGGGCCTGCTGCAGCAGCTTGGCCTCGCTCCTCCCTCAATCTCTTCAGCTTTACTCTGCAAAGGCTTGCCGTTTCAGGGCGCATTGCTCTGTCATTCTCTCAATAAACTCAGATATGGCGCAAGCAAAATGTGACTGGTGACTATCTGATCTAATGTGGCAATACTGCTGGACTGAGGTAGCAGCTGTTATTATAACTAGGAGCGTCTCCCAGTGCTACAAGTGTTCGTGCAGGATCGACCCGTCTTCTGAGCGAGAGGCCTTAAATATTCTTCTCCCCTCTATTGGCTTTGTAAGATTAGTTATTTTCATTTACATATATGGCAAGAATATGCAAGCAAATGAGGCAGGGAAATTAGAAGAGAGGGAAGCCAAAGTGGTTCCAGGTGGTGCACTGTGATTTTAACAGGGGTGGAATAATTGGATGTATTATGAAATCATAAAAGATTCATTATAGCCGCTATGCAGGAAATGGGATGAGAGCGCGGCTGTTTGTTCTGTGTGGTGTGGATGTGCAAATCAGGTGGCACAGACAGGAGGCTGTGTAACTCAAATGGAAGAGTGCTAAGTGGTTATGTGACAGTTTATTTTGAAGGGAGCTAGTAAATAAAGGTTTCGTCTGACTTCATCATACATCTCTCATTGCGTTTTATAGATTTGGTATTTATCATGTTTATCTAAAGCTCCCCGTGAGTGGGGAAGATGGCTGTGGAATTCTTTGTCTCCGAATGGGAAAATACACCGTAGCCAAAATCCCTCCCTGTGTGTGTTTCTTTTCCCTTTGTGTGTGTGATAAACCACTTCAACCGTTCACTGTGAAAACCACACAGCCAGCATGGGCAGAGCTTCAGGAGAGCGAGCATGCAAGGTGTTTTTAGCAGGATGGAACTGTGAGCGCTGTGCAAGGCTGCAGTACTTGCCTGTGTGGAGTCAGAGCAGAGGTCATCTGTATTAGGTGTCTGTCCGATTCGTCTGTCAAAATCACTTAGGTGCATAAACATAAGGTGTCAGGTCCCTTTCATCATAGCAACACCTTGAAAGGAGGAGAAAGAAAACAGCTACTTCTCATCATCACAGGCCAGCAAACATGTTTCTGTAAGAAGAAACAAAAGCCCGCTCCATGTCCAGCACATGTTAGAGAGCTCTTTTGCTTTTCTGGAGGAGCTGTGATAGGAGCTGTGATAGTTATCAGTTGCTGAACACACACACTGAACAAGATTAGGCTAATATATGAATATCTAGCATCTGTGGATTGTGAAGAATTTATGAAACCTAATTAAGTCTTGTCGGTTTAATAGGCATGGGGTATGTTCATCATTAGGAGACTCATCACATATTAATTAGCGACCTAATTGTGTGTCTTCCTTCCAGCTTTGGTCCAAAAAAAGCTTCTGTGTGAAACAAAGAAAAAAAAGTCTTCACTGCTTTCATCCGCACAGTGGACTATAAAACGTCTGTAGGTTGCGTGTGAAAACCACAGTTGTCATGGTATTGTAATGTACCTTTAGGCGCCGTACACTGAGCTCTGGCTTGTTCCTGCTGTGCACTGAACCCTTGAGCGACTTCTTTTCTGAATCATTATGCGGTATCAGACACAAACAGGAAATAAGAGGAAGCATTTAGTTACATACCATCAAACTAAATGCCTCGTTTAGCTTTTAGTTAACTATTATTTCTCTTGTCTAATCCGTCAAACTTTGCGTTTATACAGTCATTTAATTCCTATACATTTATATTACAACTGCTTGTGTCCAGACACAATGCAACACTCATCATTGTTATGTTCGTGGCATTAAAACTGACAACAGGCCAATAGCTGTGCTCTCACCCTGGGCTGAAACAAACAAATGGTTATGAATAAAACTGCTGATCCCTGAAGAGATGGAGGGGGTTGATGCAGGATACTGTTCACGTGAAACAACCTTTAAATCTTGCCTCTAAGGCCATTTAAAGCTGTACACAAGCGGGGCTCCACACCCCCCTGTGGTTCATTGATTTCCCAAGTTCCCTTGAGCGAGGCGGCACTTAAAGAACCTTCTAAATACGTTGCTGAATATACAACATGAATTGTGTAGTGACTGTACCTCATTATCTTCAGGGAAATTCTAAAAAGCCATAACAGTATTTTTGAATGATTTGATATGATTTTTTTTAAATTTAAGATACATTATATACAAGCATCACTTGCATGATGGGCTATCAAAATGCTACAAGTAACCAGCGTGCAGCGTGCGACCACCCTGCAGTGTCAGAGAGGGAAGTAGGTGCACGCTGGTTGTTTTCTATGGCGTCTGCAGCCATAGTTCACACCGTGAATTCCTCCCTGTTCTGAGAAATTGGATGGAGGAAATTCAGCGCAAATGAGATGAGCTGTGTGTGATGGCACTTTGGTTTTCCACCACCACCAAGTTCTTTGGCAGCACCAAAACAGTCTTTGCTCATCGCCCACTATTGCTGGCTGGATATTCTTACCACATCCTCTTGTTCGACAAAGTAAGAGTCAAGCTGAGGGATCGCAGCTTTGACACAGTGAGGGATATCCAGATGCTTCATGAGGTTAGATAGTGGAACTTGGGAGCTGGGAGCGGTGTATTACTGTGAAAGTCCACATTTAAATTAGTGACTGTATTTGCTTGTCGTAAAAACAGTTAAAGAACATTGTGATAACACCTTTTATGATATAATTATACCTGCTGTCAAGGTGCACGCCTTTGTTTCTCTAAGAAAGATAATCAATTTTTAAGCAGAACTGACAGGAAACAAGTTCAGCTGCATGCTTTTCAAACTCATACCTCATTTCTATTAGAAATCTTTCTCCCTCTTTTGTCTTATGTAGCAAATACAGTTGGATCTAGATGTATATTGGTGCTTTTAACAAAATATGTATACAGTTCAGACCTTAGTCAAGCTTAGTCATTAGTCATTTCCATCATCTAAGTGTTGTAATGTAACACCTAGAACAATCAGAAAATCACATCACTGTACTGTAATGCAGCCTTTAAGACCAGGTAAAGATGACACTTACGCCGTATCAAACTTATTATGATAAGCAAACTCTGAGAGAATATGTAGTCTTAGGTCGCAATATAGGCCCAGAACTAATTGTAAATCCCAGAATATTAGACAACCATTAGAGTCCCATTGCCTCAGTGCAACTCAAAGACCTGTGACTACGGTCAGAAGTTCCTATGTACTATGCCGCCACCATCATCCAGCAGGACTGTGTCTCTCAGGGAGTGAGCATTTCAGTGCATTTTGAGGGCAAAGCTCCCCACAGCGTGGAATAAGAGGATATCTCCAAATTCATGACACCTTGTATTATTTACTGATTGCTTACCACACACACACACACACACACACACAAGCATTTACCACATAAAAGACACAGCTGTTGTTTTTCACAGAGATATGTACAAATCCCATTCATTTAGTGGATACTGGTGTTGGTCGTGCTGCTATGTATCAAAGCGGGAGGTTGAATCCCTCCAGCACTGGGACCATGTAGATGAACTGTTGTTGTATCTGACTGATATTCACACAACATTTGTTTTCTTCCCCTCCATATGCCATTACTGCATGAGTTGTAGGACAACACATGAACCTTTAGCTCCAGCTCGATGGCACGCTGCATGATTTCACAGCCTAATGTAAACAATAACTTTGATGTGGCGCTGGTAGTATAAATAATGCATTTCATGAATGAATGCGCGGGGGATTGCGAAAGGTCAGGGAGAGTTTACACAGCAATATGTGGCAGATGGAGGGCAAAAAGCAAGAGTGAATAATTTAAAAGGGGAACTGACAGTGAAGTGACAGAAGGACAATTCAGAATTAATCCAGTTTACCAGCCTCGTCTGCCAGCGTGTCTCACACTACTTCAAGGGCCCATGAGCAAAACTTGATTTGATTTAACCTTCTGTCAACTTTGTTAAATTCAATGTAGCTCCGTATGTATCAGACACACAGCGGCCGATGCAGTGAACAGTTTACATAATAGCTGCTCAGCGAGCCACAGAGTGACGAAAGCCAATGTGACATCAGAAGCTGTAAATGCAGCAATTGAACCGGGCCGTCATTGAGCTGGCAAACAGTCATCAGACAAGCACAATCACCACTTGATAGCAGAATTGTGACACCAAATTCCCCATCGATTTCCGCTGGCATACCATACATACTGTAGCGTCGAGAAGAAACAAAGCTGTCTGTCATGCAGTTAAATCTATAGCAGCTCATCGATTGTTTCACTGGCAGGGAGGCAGCAGGAGAATAACTGACTGTGCTTTCTTTCTCCTTTCACATAAAGCAGTATAACAAAACCCCAGCGATACATTCAATATGCCAATCTCCTAATGTTGGCTCCCGGTGTTCACTCTCCTCAGGCGTGTGCTTGTAACCTGAAGGAAAAGCTTGTTTGCATGTGTGCGCGCCCGTGTGTCGAGTGCCTACACAACGTTGTACCTGCATGTGTCCTTGTCTGCTTAAGGCAGCGACAGCGCGCCTGTAACTCCGATGAAGAATTCTGGACACATGTCAAGCCCTTTCATGTTTTATGAGGGTGCCGGCCGAGGGCTTGTTCACAGTGTGAGCTAAAGGCACAACAAGGGCACCTGTCACTTGATAGCACACCTATTGTGCTTTCCTTTCTCCCAGCCATGTTTCAAAGAGAAGCCCTTAAGAGATGGAGGGAGAAAGGAGTGGGTGAGGAGGGGAGGAGGCGGGAGGATGGGGTGAGGGAAGAAAGGATGAACCGCCTTTCATCTCTTACCTCTGCTTGCTGCTACTTCAATAATGGCCAGAGCTAATAAGTGACAGTAAAAGCTCAAGGTATAATTCAGATCCACAGTGTCTCAGACGGCTGGGAGGGGTTTTGATGTTAAATGTTAAGATCCTCTGGTGAATTCCTCTTGGTGTTTCATTTTTAAAATGGAGACAGACATTTGTACTGTAACTGCTCAGTGTTGATCAGTGAGCTTTGATTTAGCCTTTTCTTCAAGAGCCAAATTCTCGACGTGCAGGGAAAGACTTTCTGCAACATCCACCTTATTCTAGTAAAACTACATTTATATTTTAGGTTGTCTGGCATTAATGCCACGTTGGCCTGATGTTAGTGTGAAACACCAAATGCAGGCGCTGTTTGAAACAATTGTGTTTTTTTTTAAATATTTTTCCAGCAGGAGAATGTGTGAACCTCACCTTTAACGCGAGTGATAATGAGAAAACCACATCCCGCTTCCAACACAGACATCGAGGAAGGCTTCACAGCTGTTGGAAGCAATTTGTTTACTCTGTGAGTTCTTTACATATTTTTGGTTCATTTGGAGGTTGAGAAAAATGCAGTTTTGAATAAGAGTGTAATAACTTCACTTAGATGAAATGACAGGTTACAACACCCAATAAACAGCAACTCATAGGCTTGTAAAAGCTGCTGTTTTGGTGTAAGGGAGCACTGGAGATGCTAAATGAACCAGAACTTTCACTGCGATTTTGGGAAAAAACTACTAGAGTCTGTAACTCAGCAGCAAAACCCCTTCTAAAAAATCAATGTCAGTTTCAGTCTGTGTTATATTTAAAAAATGTTCAATTCTTTTCTGATCAGAAACTGAATGTCTCTCTCTCTCCAAAGTCACCACTGTCCTTTGACAAAAAAGTAAAGGTTTTAATTTTACTTCACAGAACCCACAAGTTGCTGGACTATTGTGCCTCGCTCGTTAGTTTGTCTGTGTTGTGTAACTTCTGGGAATCTGTATTAACTCTTCAAAACATAAAAACTAACTGATGTAGGCAGGAGCAGGCCAGCAACTCCCGTGCTCTGGAAGGTAAAATTAGATTTTTGTTCAAAGGACTCTGGTTAATTTAAAGAAACATCAGGTTCAGGCTTCAGGTTCTAGTCAGAAAACTGCTGTTAATGGCACAGTAAAGTGATGAAAATCATCTAAACTTATAGTGCATGGTGAAATATGTTTAGCTCCTGAACAGCATCCACAGCAGTGCATTGCTTAGCTTCCTACCCTGGTACTCTTTCTGCTTCTTCAAACTGAGGCCCTGATTACCATACTGTAGGCAAAATACTGAGTATAGATAAGTAGATCATACAAGGCCACGTTTAGAATAACACCATACTACGCCATAATAATGCCAATAATAAAGTGGAGAAGAGTCATACAGTCAACAAACCAGCTCAGAAATATCAGATATAGAAGCATCATCTAGTTCAAATGTTTAGCAACCATAAGCCACTGTTTATACCAGGCCAAGTAATGGTGTATCGGTGAAACTTCAAAATGTATTGAATTGGTGCATGCTAATGCTCGTGAGTTCAACTTTTTATTTGCTAAGAATGTGGCGTTTCCTTTCATTGAGGTAATTGATAACATATGGTGATATAGATATTATATATTCTGTCCCAACAATTACTACCTAAGGCAATATGAAAACATGAGCAGTACAGCAATACGAGTGTCTGAATTCAACACTGATTTGAATGCCATGCTAAAGAAAAAGTTGGTCCCGTCTAAAGAGCTCCTTGTGGCTTAGTCCTTCCTTCATGAAGCACCTGGAAACAAAAGTTCTGCCTACATGACGTCCATCACGTTGAATGGTGCGCCTGGTGTGCTCAAGGCGGAAATAATCATTCCCCGTCCTGGCAAAAATGTCATCAGCATGTTAATCTGCCCACAGCATTAGTTCATTAGACCACTAGTTCTAAGCTAAAGAGAGAGGCACGTCATTATTTTTGCAGGTTTTTGGTCAGAAACGAATCTCTGTATAATATTTGATGGTAATTCACACAGGCTAGTAGTTATTATTTTTCAGATATTCCTGCCTGCGGATGACTGACATTACTACCTACAGAGCTGTGCTGCAAGCATGGCTCTGAAGGTGGTGATTTAACCATACTGGTGATTCACTCGTGTTCTCCATCCATCACCAGCTGTGCAAAGCCTGTCCCACACATTGTCTCCAGTCTTCAGAGATCATCCTTGACTCCACAAGCCCAGAGTCAGTACTGTATCTGATGACAAGTCATTCTGACGTTTCATTCTCTTACTGACAGTGGCCAAAGACCCGATGCAGACTCAGCTCAGATACACCAGCAGACAAAAACAACACCCACCCAGAAGCTCAGAGGCTGACCTGAGGGCACAGAAACAACATGCCATACAGCTTTCTGAACACGCTCTCGAAGCTTGTGCAAATGAACTGATCGACTCCCATCCTCTACTTCTGAGGGAGAGTGAAATCTCCTAAGGCAAAGACAGAACACTTATTAGGAAAAGAAGTAGATGACATTGATAATACTTTTTTAAGAAGCACTCTGGGGGAATTTTAAAATCCCCTGACATGTGTTCTTGTTAGTGCATTAAACACTAACAGCTCTGCGGTATCTGCTAGCCAGAGAGAAACTGTGATGGTGGAAACTCATTTGCTTTTCGCTTTTCTAACCTAACAGTACATTACAGCCTCTGAAATATAATATGCAGGCGATGCAGCAGGCTCTAGTTTCTGCTGTGAATGCAGCTCCCTCCCAATTGTAATTTAATCCAGAGTGCTTTAAAGCCTTTATTGCAAATCATCTGCTTAGCTATTAGGCCGGGTTGTAACTGTGGCATTTATGGTTCATAAACAGTGTTTTGCTTTCATACGCTAATGATCATTATACACTGTTAAAACCAAGTGTCGGAGCATGTTTTGGCAGTGCGTAGCCGCAACAATGGATGGTGTTTCAGACCAGTAGTGCAGAGGTAGAATTTGTGGATAAATCAGGATGATACCTAAAGGCCCCTTCACGCTTTGTCTCTCTATTATGATGCCTGTTTGTTTGTTTTTATTGGCTTTAGAGCATTGCACCACTTCCCAGCATCGACAACATTATATTATTCATGGTCTGCAAACCTATTCTCAAAGTGAAGGTTTAAACATGATATTTCAGGTTGATATAATACATGTACTGAATACGTTGAAGGTCTTCTGCTTTGGTCCATTTTACAGATGTTATCTCTTACACATGAGGCTAAAAATCTTATCTACGTGTTTGTGAGTAAGCCTTCATGTGTGCAGATCGCTAACAGCAGCAACTGGAAATCCTCAGTTTCTTTTGATCTGTTTTGACGTGTGCTTCAGCTCACAGTGAGAGCGATCTGCTAATAGATGTCGTCAAGTAGAGCTAAAGAAATCAGTTAAACACACTTCTCTGTTAGAAATACCATCATTCACCCACTTGAATGTGTACTTTCAAATTATCCTTAACCGAGCTGTCTGTCACTCTGGCAGGCAGAGTGTAGTTCTCACTGAAATGCTTGACAACTATAACACCGACACACTTTTGGCTAACACCCAACCTAACCAGTGAAATATAGCAGAAGCGATTGTGCGTGCATGATCTCTCTGCACGTCCCTGATGCACACGTGCACATGACTTTCAACTTTAAGCCGCAAGTTAGAGCAGGCAAATGGGCTCTTTGCGTCCCCTTTCAACGAGTGACGAGCATTTATTTACTGTGACAGCAGCATGTTTCTCTTCCTCTCTGTCTCAGTCGCTCATTTTCCCTCAGCTGTTCGTCTCGCTCGGCTTAGTGCACTGTCAGCTCGCTGCTGTATTGTAGGGAAAGCCTGGCGGCACCGGGATCTGTGTGAAGCTTCACAGGTGTCGACAGGGAGCTCTGAGTGATCTCCTGGAAGAAGATTTAAACTCTGAGCTCTTTAATGTGTTTCTGGGGAGGCAGGCATCTCCCCCCGGAGATGATGTGGATGGTGCCTGAAATGTGAATAAATTAGGAGTGCGGCGCTGTGTTGATGCTCCAGGAGATAACCTGGGAAAGTGGTGAGAGATTCTTCTGCAAATAGTTCCCTAAGGTGGGAGCCAGGTGAGCAAAAGCAAACTATTCATCTTTGCACATTTAAGCAAGGCATGGTTGTGATCTGAGCCTAAGGCGGCTGCAGTGGTGATTTATTTCCATCGTCTTCGCTTTGGGTTATTTCTGCCTTGGCTCTTTGGCTCTTTCTCTTCTGGTAAATTGCGGCTCTGTAACTCAGGCCCAAAATGCCCTGTGTCTATGCAGAAGCTATAAGGTTAATAAAATTAAACCAAACTGCACAGATGCTGAAAGAAAAGATTGACATATCATCCATCTACCAGAATAAAAGCCCAAACGTCTCATTAAACGACAAACAAAATGCAAATAACCACGAGGCAGGAGACCACATCAATAATTCATGAATTGTTCCCATAAGCAACAACAAATCAATACTCCCCATCCCCATTCTGATCTTAGGGGGCTGTGTGTTTCTACAGCGTGGTTAAACAACAAACAAATCTTCATTTTGCAGCTGGAACAATTGAGGGAACCGGAACAAATCACAGAATCCTGTTTTTCTTGTGTGACCTGAAGAAGATCCTCCAATCAAAGGCCAGAATATGTGAGAGGAGGAGACTGGAATCCACAGTGCCTCTCATACTGTACGTCCTGGTGTATTCGTGTTCCTCTACACTGTCACTGTACTGTACTTTTCAGTGTCATCATAACCGCCAGCATCCTCTCCTCAATGTCAGTCGCATTCTGATGAGGATCAGCTCAGCGCGGCAGTAATACAGCAGCCTAATATTAACAGGGTGATGCTGTCAGAGCCATATGCTTCAGACGCCTCACCTAGAGCCGTGCAGATGTTTAGTATGCATGAGCTCGCAGTGGAAGACTGATAGCCATCTGCCTCAGGCCTTTTAGCTTTTACAGCCTCCTCCTCCTCTGTGTGTCCCTATCATCCCTAATGATTCACTCAGGACCTGATCTGAAAATCAAATCCCAATGCAAGGTTTGGAATATGCCATTAAACAAGCAACAACACATTATGCCCAGGGTCAGTCAAAGCCATTAGTGGAATTGGATCAGTTTTTAGGTTCATTACCTCTGTGTGAATTGGATGGCCTCATTGGACCATTTCACTTTCCAGGCTGGTCCTGTTTAGCCCAGGCAGCACAAGTGCTTTGCCCTATTAAACACATACTACACTACTTTTTTTTTTTTTTTTTTTTTTTTTTACTCAAAGCCGAATAATTAATTGGATCGTGGTCTTTACAGCTCCTTTAAATGGAAATCCTCAGAGGACTTTTTCAACCACTGCACCAGCTGCTTGGCAATAAAAATAGACTAATTATGTGATATTATTGCAGAAATCCTAACCTCGTGTCTACAAAAAAACAATAAAAACAGGATTATTTAAAATAACAGATCTGCAACAGTGACTTTGTGACAAGACTAGTGTCGTGCGTGTTCTCTTATTTCCATCATGAATAATATTCACTAACTCAAAGTAAACTGAGATTAAACAGACATGTTTAGTCCCAGAGACACACAGAATGACAATAGGTGATGTGTTTCTTAAAAGTACTCCACCGATTTAATGTTTCACTGCCATCATGTCGGACTCACAATAGACACAAAAAAGAGAAATTGTCTTTTTTCACACATTCTTCTTCTTGTCACAATCCGGTGCCAACATTGCGATCCCTTTCTCACTCCACACATCCAGATTTCTTCTCATTGTCAAACTTCCAGTCCTCAGCCCCAAATAAATGTTTTAAGGCAGTTTATCTTATTTCATACACCACCTCATGGTGCCAGAAAAGGCTTCAGACAACTTTTTCACATACACAGCAGTACTCACCTAAACCTGTAAACAGACTTTGATGTGTAAAATGGAGTTAAGTTCCCCTTTTAATGCTTTGTCCTAATTGAGGAAAAGCAGTGACTGATAATTAATAAATACCCACTAAAGCGATGAATGCAGAACAGCTTACTCATGTGCAACCTTGTCTCAAACAGCTGCTGGTCAAATTAATTTTTTAAGCTGAAACAGCGGCAGAATACAGAAAAATCAGACTACCTGCGAGAGTGAGACCTTGTGTTTGCTGAAAAGAAAGAACGTGGAAATTAGACATGGTTTTCAATGATTAGTCCAAACTACAACTGCAGCTATTTTGGTGTGCTGTTGACTGGAAGTGGGTATTCACTTTGTTGCACAGAGTTGATGTTGACCTGTTGTGGTTTTACTAGAGGCAAAGTGGCCAGTTATTTGTTGTCGGGTGCAGAAACTTCCTGGAGGAGGGACATTGTTGCTTTAGCTCTTCATTTGCTTTTAAGGGTTAACCAAACAAGACATAATCACAGGGTTTTAAAGATACTGGAGAACTTAGCCAGGATACCTGTAACCACTGGTTTTCCATTTGTATCCTAAACTGAGCTCATCGGCTGCTGACGTTAGCTGCATATTTGGCATACGGTCCTGATAGCGGTATCATTTTCTAATCTAATTCTCCACAGGAAAGCAAAATATGCTTATTTCTCAAAATGTCAAAGTGTTCATTTAATTATTTCACCCTCTGTCACCTAACCCATTACAGCATGTTCTGTGAATCTCGCCAACAAGAGATATAGTTAGACATCTGCGACATCAATGGTTTGGAGCTTTCTAGTCGATAAAGGCAATTCAGATTCCTTCCACAGGTTCAGAAAGCAGCTGTCAAGAGTGTGACTCACTCAGTCGAAAATTGAAAATGCTGTTGCTCGCAGAGTAGTGCTAATGTTATGAGTGCAGGAGTGCTGAACATTTCATCTTTTTCCAAAACTCAGTTTAAGAATAGACAAGGGATATAGCCTTCCTCCGCTGTCATGACCTCATGTTAATCATCTTGGCAGTCACGACAGCGTTTGCAGGTCTGTGCTCTGGATTACAGTTCATTTCTCAGGTTACATCTTCATTGTTGTAGGGACTAAAATCTCTTTGTATCCCATAAAAAATGTAATTTATACAGGCCCATAAACAGAATGCATCGAGCTGAGAGTCCCTGCTTAAGTCAGCATACGGCTCATACTCAAGTGTCTTGTACGGCTCACAGGAAATCTCATTTAATGACAATAGGACATAATAGTTATGGGCACCAAGAAAGCTACATCTCAAAGAAAAACCCATGTAACTGCAGAAAATGTAAAGAACAAACAAAAAACACTGACACTGCAACCTGGTGGGTCTGTATTCACACACCTTGTTGCACCATTAGGTTGCTCAGTCTGCTTGTTTCAGCCATATTGCATCACGCTATGTGCTGTATATCGGACAACACAGATCGTTTTGCTTTCCCTTTATCTACACTCCTCTGCGCCGTAAATCTGTGCACACTTCTGCAGGAGGAGGCAGCCATGTGAGAAAGATGTACAGGCAGCCAAAAGCAAAAAAAATGTTACAACGCTGAGAAAGAACGATTGGTTCCCAACTCGAAAATGAGATTAAGATGTTACTCTGCAGCATTTTGCTCTCAACAGAAAACTCTGATATGATCCAGATAGATCTTATCCTGATGCAGGTTCCATTGTATTTTGGAAATCACCCCACAGGACTTTCCTTTTTTGGAATCCTCAGTTTTTATTTATTTTATTTTTGACAAGAGGAGGCAAAGAGCGAAATGAGATAAAAAGAGTGAAATATGTACATGTGGGCCCGGCTACACAGGAGTACTTGCTCGTCATCAGAAATGCATGCAAAGCTATTCATGCGCCGCAGCTCCACTGATCCACACAGATGCACAGGCACTTACAGACGCATGATTCTGGAAATACCAGATCGACATGCTTACACGAGATGTGTATTGATTGCACTCGAGGGTATAATGATTACTTTCCAAAGTGTTAATCCTGTCAGATCAACGGCATCAAGGGGAGTATTCTGGGTTTTGCTTGACGCTTTGAGGTTTTCCTGGGATTTTTCTGCATTCGTGCAGAAAAAAAAAAACTGTTTAGATGTGTGAAAAATGGCATAAAAGGATGTTTGCTGCATAGTGATCACAGCAGGAGGTTTTGACAAATTAGCAACATGTGTACTGTTCTCAGTACTGTCAAAATGAATTTCTCCTACCCTAATATGTGGCAGTGTTCATACCCGTTGTTTGCAGTGAAATAAAGGGTTGGGTATGAATTGCAGAGCATGCTCATCAATATGGTGAGCAGGGTTGTTATATTTAGCTAGCTGCGTGGCCACAGGGATCGCACTGGGTCGATCAGTCCACCACTGAAATATCTCAACAGCTATTGGATGGATTAACATGAAATTGTATAAAGACATTCGTGGTCCCAGGAGGATTTATCTTAAAAATTATGGTGATCCCTCAACCTTTCTTCAAGCAGTGTCATGAGGCAGATTTGGTTTTGAGCAAAATGTTCATACAACTCTTTTTCTGGTTGGTCGCCAACAGATTTTGTACATCAATATCCCTGCAGGACAAATTTGGAAAACTCTGCATTGGAATAAAGAGCTGCCAGCAGAACTAGCAGGGCTGGTAATTTCTTGCCTATGTTAGAAATAGACCTAGAAAACAAGACATATCAAAAAGACCCAAACATGTTTGTATAAAGTGACATCCACCTGCTTCCCAGAGGCATCTCGCCACTCTGCAGAGAATGCTGCAATAATCCAAGTCAAGATGCACAGAGCAGATGTGTCAGGCCGCAAATCAGGGTAAAGAGTATCCGCCCAGCTTTCAAAATAAAACACCTTGCGCAGAATCCTGATCATAAAACCGGATTAAAAAGAAACCATTTAACTTTTATTGCTTCTACTCATGCATCGGGGCAAAATGACCAAATCAGCAATTCAACAACATCTGGCAGGCATAACGCCCCACCTCGGAAACACCCCTGGTGGTGTATGTGGCTGTGTGAAGGATGGACCAAAACTGCATCACAGACGAGACGTCGTAGAGCTTTGCCAAGTGAAATCGGGCATCAGGTGACCAGCGATTCCAATTGTGGCCACTGTGGTAAAACTGCCACGCCTGAATCACTTCAAATTAATTTAACAAAATAAATCACAGAAGTTTATGTGAAATCAGTAGTTATATGAACACTTTTTTAAGATATATAAAGTAAATAGATATTCAGCAACCTACTAATCAAAGTTCTGCTGCATCAAAATCCAAAAGTATTTTAATAATGCAGTTTTATTTTTTAATTCACTTAAATTCTACGGTCTCCTTTAACCACTCTATGTTGGAGAGTGACATTTTCCTGTGGTTTGCCGCTCTGCAGGAAGCTAGATAGAACGCCTTGAGATAAAACAATGTAATGAGTTATCATTGGTGTGTGCGTGTTTTGCTCAGCTGTATGCTAATCCCATCTTTTATCTAGCTTACATCTTTGATCGTTGACATTTATCTCCAGTTTATCTTTCATTCTCGCAGCACTCGTGGTGTCCAGGGTCAACGTCTTCTCCATTTTTTTCCTTGATGACGGGCAAAAACTGCTGTCAGCTTCACCCTATCAAAGCCGAGGTCACTACGCTGAATAGACAAGGGCAACAGCCACCTTTTCATTCAGCTCCCAGCAGGTTTTTGACACGAATCAGAGCATGAGCTCAGCAAAAAAGGACAGACACCACTTGACATGTGGTTAGCTTGGCGGGGTGGTACACCACGGTGGTCCTTTTCTATTACTGCTCAGATGTGCAGCCAGAGGTGTTTATAACATTTATGACATCAGTGTTTGGCTGCCAAAATGACATGCTGTGCAACACTGATTTGTCAAATAAATGATTCCCTGTGAAGTGCGTTAAAGCGATGTTAAAAGATTCTGTTTCTGCTTGTGTGTTGTGTTGAAATTCCCCTATTGTGCTTTGCAGAATACATTTTTATAAGCCTTCAATTCCCAAACAAAGCTCTGGGTTTGACAACTGCAGCTGATGCTATTCTTCTTCTTCTGTTGCAAAGTGATGCAACATCTACCAACAATATGCATGAGCTTTGTTCTGCTGAGAAACCTGGCCTCCTTCCTGCTGCATTGTTTCCTCCTCTGTCACTCCTCCCACCTGTCTCTCTCCACTGCTATCTCTCTCTGACATAGCTCATTACATTAGCAGGGCTGCGTACTTAACACACACACACTCAGACGCACACACACACACACACACCTGGCTCATTGGACTATGGCTGTGGTGCTGTCACGCACTAGGGGGGTGGGCAAAGGTTTGACAGGAGACAGCGGGCTGTTGCTTAACAGACAAGCGGTGAAATGCATGGCAGTGTAATTGCAATGAAGGGATAATTTGACAGCCGCTTGGTTATGATAGCTTGCAATTCTCTCATTCTCCCCGAATCCTCACACTGACACGCGCACACACAGACACACAGACATACACACACTGCATACAATTAAGCAGCAGAAGCCAAACCCTTAACAGCATTACCCGTGTTGTTGCGCACTTAGTTTGAGGTAAAGCCCTGTCATCTTTTTTAAATGTTTGTCCTCACATTTCCTCTTCTATACAAATCCTCTGTGTTTACAGGATTATTATCAGCATCAAGACACTTCAGCACAGGAAGACTTAATGCTTTTGTGCCATAGTGGTGCATATTGTTTTTTAGAGGAAGGTTTCAGTTCTCATTTCATCGAGACTGACAGTGCAATTCATCACTCGCAGGTCTATGCGAATGCCTTATTTAAACAATGCCAGTGCATCATTGCTCAAGGACTAAAAGAACGAGTACAGCATACCAGCCCAAACTACCTACATTTCATCTTGTCCTGTTTTTTCCACTCCCTCTCTCTCTCTCTCTCTCTCTCCCTTTCTCTTTCTTGAGCAAAATGAAGCCGTCGCGCTTGTGTTTCTGTCTGCACGGGCTCCGGCTCCGCTCAAGGACATGGATGAAACTGAATAAAACATGACTGACATCTTGTCATCTCAGAGAGGACGGGCTGAGAATGGGAAAGGAAATAGAAAATCTCACCTCCGCTTATTTGTCAGCACGGACATAAAGGCAGGGGAAAATGTATACGTGCACATAGAGGAAGCGCGGACCTACATTTCAGCCGATGTAAAATGATTTCAAGCTACAGTAAGCACTCAATGTGATAGAGAGTGAATAGAGTTCATTACACTCGTCTGCCAGCTACCAGCCCTCTTTTATCTCACTGATCAGTGCTTTCTTAAGCTTATACATTAAAACTGGAGATCCTCTGATTACTCAGGCAATTGCCCTGCCTTGTCGGGGCTCTGTTAATAGTAATGCTTGTTGTCTCGGTAATCGCACTGTAATCTTCTTCTGATCTTAATCCAACACTGATCTTTTCCCTTGTTGATCATTCTTTTCCTTCCATTCCTCAACCCTGCTATCACTAATTTCCTCATGCTCTCTGCTCTTATTTTTCACTCGCTGGTTTTATTTTTTATTTTTTTTTCCTTCCAGATACATCAGACTGAAAAAGCTTTCACACTCTCCATCCCGACCATCACCAGCCCTGCCCACCTCCACCACCAACCCCCAGCTGAAGTGGCATGATGTATGGCTTTACACCGGGTCTCGTGGCCCCATCGCTGCCGCTGCAATCACATGGAGCTGAAGTCATGACCCAGGAGGAGGAAATACACTGGCAGCCTGATGCGTCCACATGTGCTGGGGTAAGTGCATACGTACATACAGGTGGATCCACTGATCAGACGAGATAAAAGGTTCACCTTAAGCCGACACTAGAGACCTGTATCAAAAAACATTTTGCTGAGAAGGTTCAAGAGCTTCATTCCTGAATTTCATCCCCATCAGCTGTCATCAAGACTGTTGCTATGTCAACTACAGCAACAAGTAGGATGTATCATGTGGCATGTTGAAAACACAGTACTGAATCAGTTTTTCTACAGCCATAATGAGCTGTTGTATGGTACACTTCCTACATGTATGGGTATTAAAAGATAAAGTCACTTGATGCATTATGCAAATTATCATTATAATTTTATAATTATAATTTTATATATTTGATTTTTTTATTTTAAGTGGTGAAACCTTCACCACTTTAATATGGGAAAGTGCTGATCGTTTCCAATAGTAATAGTTATAAGAATAGTTATAAGAATGATCATGTTTGTGTCTGAATCCTAACTATATGCTTACAACTGTAACCGTGACAACAAACCTTTAACCGTACTGTATTCTTGTCATATCATAAAACAGATTTCTGTTTTGACAGTGAGTTTGTACTTTTGTCTGATAACACAGACACATGATGTTGACCTGCTGATCAGATAACACTTTGTCTGTTGTTTTGAAAGGGCTTGCATAAATGACTTATTTAGCTGTTTTGGAGATCTTGTCTTGTTTTACATTGATTGAGATCCCATCAGAGAATAGAAAGATGGGTTGTCATTTTACATCAGGCTGCACTGGCTGCTGAGGAAACCGAGTGAAGCCATCGAAGCCGAATGCTGTACGATTCAGCATCCAGTATTTGTTGCTTATGTTTCTTTCTTTCTGTCGCTGTAACATTTAATATGTTGTTGAAATACCTCTCGATGAAAATGATAAAGCCACCTACTCTCCTGACAGCTCGGCTTTGAAATGTGATTTGCTCAAGTCACTTAAACTCTCTGCAACAGCTGTGCCGCTGACCTTACAAGTGAGCTGGAGGAGCCTCTTCAGCTAGAGCAATTAAAAGAACAGCGGGATATAGATTTCCGTTGGCTCCGATAGATGTGGTTGGTAGAATTATAATGTGTGTGACTAATGGTATGCTCACAGTATTTAAGCATGGTTCTCATTAATATGCTAAGCAACCAGCGCTGGCTTTGTCTTCACCACTCCTCCTGAGATCCATTGTTCAATGCTGAGCTCAATGATTCACCCTGCCTATTGTACATATGGGTGGACATACCCATTGAGATTCCACACAGTTCAAATGACTTTTACATGGTGTTACAGGATATCTAATGGATACAGACCAGCCTCTGAGGCTGCAGGGTATTATACAATCCCTCTAGATGATATTCAGTCCAGTCACAAAGGTAAGAGAGCTGGATTTGGAACTGTAGGCAAGAGATTTGATAGAATCTAATAATCCTCCACATCATTCCTCTAAAAGTATGAAACGGCTATAGTTAATGATGGATGGCTTAATGATAATGTCATTCAGGGCTGAGATATGCACGGCTTAAGACCTGAACTGCACCTTGAGTCTGGCAGGCAAACGACAACCTGCAGTATAGTCTATTTGCCAGATTGGACCACTTCGCTATCCATCTGTCACCAGCAGTCCATCAATTTGTTTTGTAGCCTGCCATTCAGAGTGTGGTGCTGTTTCCAGCACTCCTGTCAAACAGCGTTCTAATGCAAGTGTCAAGATATCGTAGGCTGACAATCAATGTCCTGGCCCTCCTCCATGTATTCATTATGCCATACAGGCCCCTCAAAGCCCTCAGAAGTGTTCATTACCTCTGGGCCTGTGAGAGAGCCTGCTCATGATTACAGCACAAGCTGTGTGTGATCACAACCTGCAAGCTGGGAGATAAAGAGCAAAACGGCATGTGCTGTATACTTTATATAAGATAGGAGGCAGATCGCTATGGCAACCCCTGAGTATATTTTTAAGGAGTCAAAACTGCTTAATAGACCTTAATTTTCCCTGTGCCATAATATTTAAATTTGCCCAGTGCCAATTCAAAAAGGCAGACCTTGTGTTAAATGTTAATAGAATTCATTAGAATCACTATTAAAAATGATTTCAGTGCAGCTTTCCAGGTGGAGCTGTGCTACACAGAGTAATGTTAAATGTTGCTCGGGAAGATGCTTCACAAACACACACTGGTTTAAATGAGAACATCATGTTGTTTCTTTTCTAACTGAATTAATTAGTGCATTGTCAAGAGATGTCAAACAGTTTTTGAGAGATGAAGTAATTACCATCTCAAGACAAAAAAAATGCTATTTTGATCACAGTTTCATTGTATCTGTATCATTTGATAATGGGATTGTTTTGCTTACTGAAGGAATTTGCCTGTTGTCCTGTCCGAGTCTCCCAGCACAGTCCTGCTCAGCTGAGTTCACTGTGGTGGCGGACGGTGGCAGATAAAGGTGGGACCAAGGATCAATGATCAAGGTCCATCACAGACTGTGCCTTTCTATCACATACTGCAACTGATAGGCTCCATGGTTTATGGATTAAATAAGCTGATGTATTTATCATCTCAGGAAAAAAGTCCAATATATCTTATTTATCAGTCGTGCAAATATGGCCCCTTTTTGACACGAGTTGACGGTTTCTTCTTCTGATTGAACCTAAAACTGTATTCTACATAATTCATTTAGCATAAAGCATGAATTTGATGTTTGATGTGTGATCCTTAAGATGTCTGTTTTAATAATAATGAGTTATCAAAGTAAATATTTGTAGGAAATAAAACTTCAGGGTCGCACTGTCTTTCTATCCTTATTTTCCTTCAGCCGGTGTCACTGCCCCGAGCCTTGTTTTCTCAGGCTGATGCCATTATCATGAGTGAACCACTTACTGTAAGGAAAAAAAAGCTGTGAAGACCCTCGACCGGGAGACTGCAGCTGCACCGTCAGCCGTTTTACCGAGTGTGGTGCATTTGAGCAGATGACGCCACGGTTATGAGAGTAATTTTTCATCTGATTTGAGAATTCCACACTCGGTCCAGTGCGGGGAGGCTTTTGAAGCGTTGCAGTGTTCACCTAGCCAGCAGAAACAAAACCTGTGAACCGTGTACCGGCTCACTCAGTCAGACAGCAAGGTCAAAGAAACTTGACTCCCTTACAGCGTAACTCTGAGGTGCCTCACCTTCAAAATAAACAACTTCTTTCTGCCTTGATGGATGAGAACAAGTGTTTCCTGGCTGGGTTTTGTCAACTGTTCACCCGAGTTGATTTGATTGATTTGGTGCGGACATTATTTGTAATGTCAAACCAGCTCTTCTGGAACCTTTGATATGTTGAACAGCCACGATAACAGGATCATCCATCAGATACAAATCCATCTGATTATTGTTATTTCTTACTGCGTGAGCTTGATCTATTCATGGCTACCCTTTGTCTCTCTTGTTTTGTCTTCCTCCTTTTGGCTTTGCCAGATGATGATTATTAATTCTTTATCTTAATAAGATCCGGAGACTGCAGTGTGTCTGGGATATGACAGCTCCCAATCAAACCTCACGCTAACTGTTGGCTTGAACCGTTTAACCTCGTTTGACCTCCATCCCACACGATCCAAATGTAATTTCTGTTGAAAGGAGGTCAGTCGCTTCGTATTAGCAAAACGACATGTTAAAATTTGGATTCAAATTAATTTGTTCTGCAGACAACCACAAATTCCACATGTCTCCCTGCGGCTGACAGTCGTTGGCATCCTGCAGCATCAGGAAGAAGCTGAAGTTGTAAATGCATCACAGAGTTGCCATTTATCTCAATAAAAAAAAGAAAGTGTGCCTCGAGAGTTGCTCATCTAAACTGCAGCGCGCAGCAAACCAGCTCTGTCGACACCGAGATATTCTCAGCAGCTGGCATATGGAGGAGATCGAGGCTGAGACAGGCTGAGGCAGTACAGATGGAGCTTCTCGTTGTTCACCAGCAGCACGCATTCTGCGCAGTCTCATGGGAATCCGAGTGGAGAGAAAAGGCTTGGCATGTAATAAAAGTTTTGCTGGAACCAGACAAGTATCACCCTCAGTAATCCCTTTTTAATTGTGGAGTTTTAGTTTTGAGGCACGCGACTGTGAGCGTGAATCATTAGTTGCTGTTTTCTTAATTATTAATTGATTTGATGAGTCATATTTCACAAGGAAGCATCTAAATTACCTTCATTATTTCAAATTAGAAAATGCCCAGGCCTTTTGAGACGTCGATGTTTGTTGTCGTTCAGTTTTGAAGCCGTTCTGATCATAATGTCAAACTGCCACCAAGGAAAATAATGTTTCTCAGCATTAATCTTTAGTTTCAGGTAATTCTATCAACTTGATGGGCAGTTTACTGGCTATTAGTTGTTGGATTACTCTAAATTGCGATGCTCTTGATATTTATTTCCCTGCTTAAGATTCTTTGGCATTCTTGCCTGTTTAGGCAGTGCACTGAGATCCAAAAAAATCGTTGGTGTTGCTGTTTTCTGCTATCTGCCTTTGCCATGAGCTCTTTATCCTCTTTTACTCATAAAATCACAGTTTCTGTTTTTTAGTCGATTTTGTTGAGTTCAGGTGAATAAGTAGAGCCTTCCACATATCTCCAGAAAACAGCAGGAGCTGCAGGACTTACTGTTATACAATACAACAACATAAACACAGGCTCAGCCTCATCATACAGTGTTAAACGAGAACACTGTGTTTTAAATTCATCTAATTTGTCGTAAATGTAAAGAAATGACACTCTCCAGGTACTCTGTCTTAATCCAAACGTGTGTGTATTTATATCCCATGTCAACAAATCTGATCTCACTGTGGATTACTCAACATTTAATGGACATGGAGATTTAATTGTATATGGAAGAATTAGTGTTTTTTGCCTTGTGAGGTGCTGTTATGTTTAGCAATGGATCCTGATCAGACCAGTATGCCACTACCAGGCTGGTCTGATCACCATCTATTCACGTCAGCTCTAATAACATTGTTTTTTTTTACATTAGGTGTCCTTTTGATGACACACTATCATTCTGGCACCAAATAAAATCCTCAGAAGAAGAGTATACTGCAAAGAGATCATCCGTCTGATCCTCGTAATCTGTCCAAATCCTTGGTAACAATGCCTCTCCATTATGGGAATAGAAAACATGAGCATTACAAGTTTTATCCCAGGGGGCTCCCTGCTTGTCTGCAGCGTCCGCGGGACCACGGTTGTTGCATACACCATTGTTTTTTATCACCGCTAACAGTTTCCATATTTATATTACATGGTGTGTTTATGGGCGCCTAATGAAACACGCGTTGTAAAAGAGGAGTCACCCCTGAGGTTCCATTCTGATGACGCCTGCTCCTTCCATAATGGACCGCTCCAGTAGGTGGGCCAGTAAATTAATGACTGTAAAACGACTCATCTCCAATAATGCAAGACGGCAACTCGTTGCAGTAGGAGAGAAATGAGAATCAAATGGAGTCGTAGCGTATTCGCCTCCCTCCTACTTTCTCCTTTTCCTGTCACTTTACCATCCCCGCCTGTCTATTGCCCCCCAAAGGAGCCCCCACCTCAATAGAAGAAAGAAAAAAAAAACATTGCTCATGTCATTTTGTCTTTTACAATCCACTTCATTTGGAGGGTTACAAATTCTATTAGGGTGATCTTGTGTGCATTGCACGGTTGCTGCAGGGTAGAGAGAGGGGGAGGGCTGCCTGGGAGGAGGGGTAGTAGAGGAGGGGCAAGCCCCTAATACTAATAAACGAGCCCGACTTTGCCTCCCCTGCCCTGTGAGATGGGAGGGAGAAGGGGCAGAGTAATTGGAAAATATCCCTGCCTCCCGTTCCAGAAAGCCCCCATCCCTCCCTACCTACACACACACACACACGCACACACACACACACACACACACACACACCACCATCCCCTCTCCACGGCTTAACCAACCTCTCTCCTCTGCACGATGCAACACACCGTGCCTGTTGTTCATTTTTAAAGTTTAAAAATGAGAAAACAACACAATTAGTCTGATTTCAGTAGCCTGCCTGTGTATGTGGAGCAGGGGGGAGGAATCCAAGGTTAACAAGAGGACAAAAGATATTAAGTGAGGCTTTCTGTGACGTGCAATCTGCAAAGTGGGACCAGGGAGGAGGTTTTAGAAGTTCAGTGGATGTCGGTTGCAGTCTGAGAATCTACACCCAGGAAGAATGAGCCTTATGTCAGTTACAATGCACCGCAAATCAAAAGAGATATGAAAAGCAGGACACAAAGGGAATTCCTACCTTTCTGCTGGTGGTGGTGTTAATGGAAACTTGTTCATATTTACAGTGCAAACTTGAGAAATAAGAACACAAGGCAGAGCAAGTGACCCACGTCCCAGGATAATTTCCAAAACAGGCTGTCCAACATTGAGACTCCAGCTTTCATTGGAAGCTTCATCATTTATGAATTTGACATTGTAACAGCACAAATACTGCAACCTCCCCCCCCTCCCCTGACCTCACAGTCCCTCTGAAGACCCTGCATGACTTCATTATGTCGCAATTGAAACCACATGCCTCTATCAGGCCTCGCTTGTACTTAACAGGAGTAAAGTATGCTGGAATCATTCTCTTTAATCTCAAGTGGCTGAACTTGATGTTGAACTTGTCGTCTCATGAATTAGCCAGAGCTGAATGTTTCTGTAATTGAGCTGTAGATGTGCCGTTCAAACGACGAGAGTGCTGTGTTTTGTTTGCGCCGCGTGCACATCAGACAGCGCGGTGAGTTTAAGATATGTTGTTATTTTAGTAGGTCAGCTATCATTTCCAATATTCCTCCTTGTCATTCAAGGAACTTATCAGCAGCGATTTATTTTGGTGGCACGTTGCTTCAGTATAGGTAAACATAGCGGCATGTCGGCTTTGAGTTATTTTCTCTTCCCGTCTCCTTTTTTTTTTGTATCTTTTCCGCGAGATTATATTTGGAAGCGATTTTGGTTTATTTGCACAGATGACAGATATGGAAAATTACAGTGCTTTTCTGAGCCGAGAGGAAAAAAAAAAAAGAATAACAGCTTAAGTGCATCAACTCATCTAGTGAAATAAAGAATACACGAGTAAATGATCTCCTCTCAGAGCTGAAACATGCTGCGAAAGGTCATCCTTGGCATTTGAGATGAGGGGGAGTTCATAAAGAGACCTTCAGAACAACTCACATCAAACCTTGGCATGTGTTTAAAACTGAACAATTCAGCTGTTGAACAGAATCCATTAAATACTCTTGTGCTACGGTTTATTTGGATGCTGAAAAGACCCTGCGAAAGCCGACTAGTTGATATTTGTTTGTTCTCATATTCAGAAGGCCTTTTTCACAGCAGATTCCCTGACTTGTCACTTTGTTACTAACAACGTTAACGATTGCTCTACTACAGCTCTACTGAAGTGCCCCTGTGTGTCACGATAATGTGACACTGAGCATGATAACACCAGCACCCTGAAACTGAAGCAGTTCACTGGAATTCTCTTATTATTATAATTATACATTTCATTATTTACACCTGTGCTTTTCCTAGTGGTGGAAAAATACTGACGTCCTATACCGAGCGAAATGTACCTGCACAGGAATGTGAGCCTACTCCCACTAAAATCCTACGTAAATGTAGAATTTGTATCATTTATGCATTAAATGTCATTTGTAATTGGTTTCATTCAGTTACCTGTCAGTAGTTTCCTCATAACCTGTTTGAGCCTGCGTTACGATTGTGGCTGTCTCCCAGAGGCTGTCACAAAATGACCTTTTAACCAGGTTTAAGCCACATTGTTACGGTACACTCTGTAGTTCTTAGTTGTTTTTAACTGAATGTTTTAATCAGCGACAGAGTTCAGTAATTAAAGAGAACACCGGTTAAAGTCAGACCTTACATACAGGAGATGATCTGCTGTGTTAAGACCTTCTTTTTTGATAAAGTGCACAGTAGCAATGCATGTTTATAATACAACATCTTCTCTCACCATCTCTTGTGGAACTTACATTGTGCTACTTCATGTTCTCCCTCTCTGTCTCTTTCTTTCTCTTTAACGTGTCGAGGCTGATGCCGGCCCACCCGTAATCAGTCTCTGCTCGATGCTCATGCCTGTCCAATGGAAGTTCCTCCATGCCACTATCAAGTATCATGCTTACTCATGGCAGGAACTGATGGGTTTCTGTAGTTAGTATAAACAGTCTAGACCTGCCTTATATGGAAAGTGTTTCGAGGTTACTTCTGTTGAATTGAATGTTCTTATATTGGTATCCCCATAGGAACTGGTATGTGATAATAATAATAATAATAATAATAACTTTACTAATACAGCACCTCTTTAAATACAGATCATATTGCACCTTCTTGTAATTTGAATCTTGATTTAATCACCATACATAAACAGTACTGTACTTGGAATGAATGTCGGTTCCTCCTCCCTCTGACGGGGAATGTGGGTCTTTAAAATACACAAACAGGCAACAGTGATTGATCGCGAGCCAGCTGAAGAACCAAGAGCTGAGAGGAGTTTGACAGGCCCCATATATTAAGACCAGAGAGGCTTTTCAGTCCGCGCTGTCATCATTACAGGTACCAGTCTCAGTTGTATTGATCTTGTATAATCAATCACTCCAATTCACAACTCTGCTTTGAGGACATTTTCATCTTTGCAGTGAACTCCAGTGTATGCTGCACTTTCTTGAATCTGACAGTAGGGACATGTTGAAACTATTCATAACAGCGAACAGCTTTTGAACAAAGGGGTCCATGTGCTACAATTTAGCAGTGAAGGTACCAAGTGTTTGCCACGTGTTAATGTGCACTTTAAGAGTATTTTCCTCCTGTTGAACTGTAAACCTGCTGCACGTGTGTTAGAGCCTCTGACGTCGCCTCTGTACCTCTGATGAATAGCATCAACAAATCACATTTGGACAATACGGCAGGAAAGTACAAAGTGAGAAGAATAGATAGCGCTCTGACTAACTCTGCACAGTTACAGAGGGGAATATCTAAGTGAGGACTATTGTTCTGCACTCACGGTGCAAGTAATAAGGGCTATTATAGGGCTTGTAGGCAGACCTGTAGGGGGAGGAAAATGAGCTCATTCTTGTATCGAGAATCTCTTTGTAGCTATAAGTACCCAGCAATTCAACTTGCATTACCCAAGTGTCATTACATCCCACTTGAGTCTCCTTCCTGACAAGTAGAGATAATAATGATGAAGATGAACACAAATAAGATAAAGGTAAAGATAGGAACTGGCAGGTGTGAGATAATATGGGGATGTGTATGTTTCTGTTTTGTGAATCTGATTCTCTAATTACCACCATCTGCTGTCTGAGTAAAACAGTGGAGAGGAGAAGGGGGAGCGAAGCGCTGCGTTCTGACTCGGCAATTAAAGACAAATAAGTAGTGTAACAGGAGACACGCAATTTGTTTGTTTCCAAGGTTAACGGAGGTTTTGAGAGAGTGGTTGGCCTGTGATTGACTTCCCCCACAGGCTTCATCCTATTCTAATATGAAGAAATCGGAAAATCTTTATAGAGGCACAACTGCGTTTGTTTTGTTTTTAGTTGTTGAAAGCCCAGTGACTGATATGTAATGGATCAGCTGTGCCGAAAATCAGTGACATTGTTAATGACCTTATAGCACCATTGTCACTCAGGGTGTTTAAAGCAACACTAGTGTTGCCAAAAATCTGTGAGAAATCATATATTTCTCTCGCTGCCAAAGTACCGGTCCTATTTTTTTGCACACCCAGAGTTCTGCATGACAGTGAATGGAGCTGTGGAGGCAGAGAAAGTTTGGGCGAAGGTGTAATTAAAGCTGATTATGGTGAGGCAGAGGGGAGGGGAGGGCAGCACATTTGTCTTCCCCACCTAATGAGCGGAGGCCGGGAGAGCTGAATTAGCTGCCTTCGCTGTCGTCTCTCCCCTGCCACGCCACTTTGTCACAAGGACGCTCCTCCTGGAAGATGAGACAGGGTCAAGTGCATGTGTATCCCCTGGCATTATTCGTACAGGCTGGTGGGGTCCCTGTTCCGCTGGGCACTGGGAATTGAGGCACTTCAGCAAGCTCTGAGCCACACCACTCAGCCTCTGCATCATTAAACTGGGCTAAAAATACACAGCCCACCCATGGTCCAATGTACGCAGAGGACCAGTTCATCGCCACGCTGCAACAACCGCTGACTCCTGCTCATGAGAGGTGTGACACCATCATTTTTCATTCCCTCTTTAAATCTGATCAGTGTTATGAGGCTATGGCAATACAGTAACAGTATGCTCAACAAGCTGTTATGAAGTGCCCCTCTCTCTCGCCCACTAATTCATATCACCGTTATTGATACCGCAACTACCATACAAATTCCCACTGTTGTGTTCACGCTGTTATTAATGTTCATCCCATGGGCATTAAGGGACTTAGAAATCAATATGTGTTGGTGTAATGCTGCCGTGACATCAGCTGCAAGGCACCTGCTCAGTGCTGAAGCTCATTTTTTATATACTGTGAAGACAACGTGAACCACTGTGAACACAATTTACAGCTGCAACTGGTTTTTTTTATGATCAATTAAACCCAGCTATTACTCAGTTAGCCCATAAAATATCAGAAAATTGTGAAAATCATAATTTCCAAGAGGCCAAGGTGACGTCTTGAGATTTTCTGAGGTTTTCTGTGTCTGACCCCCAGCCCAAAACCTGAAACAAGATTTTAAAACTGTAGCCCGTTCTTTCCATCGGCTATTTAATTCATTGATAATGATAATTCATAAATGCAGGTGTTTTCTCAAGCAAATCAATTACTGAATGTACTTTATTTGCATAACAATAGACAGGGAACTCAGCACTCAGGGTTTTGAGGATCAAATGCTGGCATTTGAACCAATTGAGATTTTCCAGAACTGAACCAACTCACTTAAAATGACAGCTCCGCGGCAAGCTGTGTTTACATTCATCCCCAGCAAACTATGCATCCTATAGATTATGAGGAGCTGCACTCTTACATAATCATGTTTCCCTCTGAAGGGCAACACAGTATCAATCCTACAGCAGTCATGAATCAGCTACAGAAGCATTGCTTTACTTGTTGGCTCAAATGTGGGCCATTCTCAAATCAATCACTGCATCAGGCAAGAGGAGCATGTAGACCTGCTTCTTTGATATACAGCAGTTTACTGCTGCAGTGCAATGTGCACTGCAACCCCAAGGTCCACAATTGCAAGTGATTTTAGTGTGATTAATTAGACAACCTGATGAACTGGGTTTTACCTACTCGAAACTCGGTGCAGGGAAGCTCTTCCAAGGTGAATCCTTCCTTCAAATGACGAATGGATACACTGAAAATGTGCTATGCTCATTTAGCTTTTTATCATGCACAGCTACCTCAGTGTAAGGTCAGACTTCTGTGTTAGTGTTTGTTGAATTGGGGAGGGGCGGGGGTGGGATATGTTAGGTGGCCCCGGGTGTCCCTGAGGCAAGAGCTTATAGTCGCTTTCATCAGCCGAACGCTAATCTGACACCTGAAATTGCGCGTGCATTTCCCACAGAAGCAGCGATTTACAGCCAAGTGTAGGGAGTTTAAGACGTGATTTTGATTGCACCAGCGGATGCGCGGACAGTGAATGGCATGGCATGCAATAAACACAACTCTACACCACTTCAGTGCCGTGCAGCTTGTCCAACAGCCGTGCAGGTGTTATTTGCATACTTTTAATTTTCCTGTTTGTTCCCGTAATTAAAGCAATAAATGCATATATTTCAGCAGCTTTTCTGATGCAGCTGAGGCTCATTAAATAATAACAACCAACCACTTTAATCCACAGCTATCAGTACACTAAACTTATCACCTACTTGTATTCACAATATTTTTGCCGTTAAATTTGCGGTAAACGGAAAAAACGGCGTTTTAAATGTTTCCTCCAATAAAAGGTGGATTTGAAACCGCCGTTTTCCTCTTCGTACCGAATTTCCCCCGACGCCCAGAGCCCACCAAACGTCCAGAGACAGCACTATTTGCGCCGAGGAGGAAGCGCGCAGCCTGTAAAGCGGCACTGCGGCATCGCCGTATCACTGCGCTCCGGTCCCCCTTCTCCGGGATCCTGAAGCTCGGATCTGGGGAGAGCAGGAGGAGATACCCTATGGTTTGCCTTTGCGGGATTTTATTTTGTCAGCTCCAAAACCTTCCTGTGCTTTATCTTTTTTTACAGTGACCGAAGGCCTGCAACTTGTCCGGACGGTCCCTCCCCACTCGCAAGGGTTTGCATTTCTTCGTTTTGCATGACGTGTCTTGGAGCAAAAAGAGAGAGAGAGAGAGAAAGAGAGAGAGAGAAAGAGAGAGAGAGAGAGGGAGAGAGAGAGAGAGGCTTGCTTTTGTTGTGTGTCTAACAGTGGAAAATGAAGCTTGGAGAGCCGGAGCAGGAGGCAGTGCCAGTCCGCTGCTGCTGTTGTGGGCTGGACTGGATTACAGAGCCTGAGATCTCCACTGACAGCACAGGCAGACAAAAAGGGACTGTGAGCGAAGACAAGGGAAAGAGTCTTTTACTGAGCTAGAAAAGCCAGGGCGAGTGCTACAATACAGTTCTTTTCCACAGTAATAAGCGATATTTTGGGAGCTATTTGTGCAGTGTGTGTGTGTGTGTGTGTGTGTGTGTCATTAGATAAGTGCTGGCACGGGGCATCAGGTTAAAGGCATAGGTACTGGAATTTTTTAAAAAAAAGGCTTCTAATGGGAAAGGTGGTTTCACCCCTTTTTTGGGGGTTGTTAGGAGCCAGAACATCTGCATGGAAGGAATATTTGTGAAAGGTTGCTGCATAGTGATATGTTGGCATGCTGGCTTGTTGGATGTGCCTTTGTTATGTGCCCATTTGACTGTAAGCCATTTTTTTTTTTTTTGGGGGTGTGCAAATTGGTTCTAATTTGTTTAAAACATTTGTGACTTTGCAGGGTGTAACAGAGCGCTGGGGACTACATGCATACTGCAGAATCCAGATGAGCTACATTACATGACAACCTGTGTCCAAGGAGACAATGTAAAGTTGAAGATGGTGGTTGACTGTGACAGATTGGTTTGGGTTTGTGTGGTGATGCAGCAAAGGTGTGATTCCTCTGTGTTTGAAATGTCCACCAGCATTTGGAGGCAGGAGTGTTCAGAGAATAGCCTGCAGTTTGTTCATCCAGTTTTCCTCCACATAGAATACCATCTCTATGATGTAATGGATGAGAATTGATATTCTGGACACATAGAGAAGCCATATGTGTGTTAGACTACAATGCCAGAGTGACTTTCAGTGGCTTTAGGCCTAGACTGTAGGCTATGCCTTGAGAATGATCCAGAAGAAGACTGCAAGCTGTTGAATGTTGCATCGTAATATCATAAAGCAGCCAGATGCCTTCAGTGTCAGACAGTGAAGGTATGCCATGCAAAGCTCAATGGCTGAGTGCAGAATGACATTTGAGGGGGTCTCGACATTTGTCTTGAATTCTTATCTGTGTGTGTAAACCTCAAGGACATCGGCCTGTGTTCAGTTAGCCCTGCCTTCATTTATGAAAGATTACTATATTTTAATGTCTTGAATAGTCATTCAATATTAGAGTGAGACGCTACGTCCAAGGTGATACTTTGAAAGGCGTGAATGGTGAATTGAGACAGGCTGCCATGATGAATATGTTAATTTAGACTGGTTTTTGATGGATGTCTACGAGTAACAATCGCTTTATTCAAGAAAAGCCTTCAGAACACTATTCTTTTAGTTAAAGGATGACCTGCTGTTTGTGTGGGCAGTTAGACAACAGACGTGCAGTCTGTAGTTATTCGGCCCTAACTTTAACATTGAAGAAGTTACACCACGCATAATCAATGAACATCATTTCTCATGTCAATGTGGAAACTGGATATGTCCTGTGCCTTGTATTAAAAGTTTGCCATGTAAATGAATGCAATTATGAAACAAATAGGAAGCTGAAGGTCAGATTGTACTGTAAGCTGTTCTTAATACAACTTCAGCGTTAACTGAAGCGTTACTGTAGGAGCAGTCAGCCTAAACACCGCATTAGGACCGGTGTATTATATGATACTGATAAACGGACACATCGAGAATTAGCAGGTGTTGGTTCCAAAAAGAACAAGTTAATGTTGAGTGTCTTAAGAAACCACACAGTTAAAGTCACAATTCTGGTAAATAACAAAAGAAATTGAATCATTAAAAGGGCAGTTTTGGTAGAGACACTAGGAAAGGCCACGTTTGACACATTATTAGGTCACGTCAGGGCTTAATGACCTGGCAGCGTAACGTTCCACAGTATGTTTAGCACATCCGACTGTAGCCACCCAAAAAAAACCCAGAAAACAACACATAGAATGGCACTATCTTCCTGTGTAGCATACAGCACCTTCTGGTAAACGGCTCATTGACTAAATGCACAGTTGAACTTGCTGAGTGAACATGTTGCAAATGCGTGCTCTCTCTCTCTCCCTCTCTCTCTCTCTCTCTCTGTCTTTATCTTGCAGGAGGGTGAGTTTGATGACCTTGGGTAAGAGGAGTTGGTTCCTGGAGAAGAAAGATGTGGCGTCACCTGCTCAACTCACCATGGCGGGACATGTTCACTGAGCAGATATTTGCTTTAACTTGAAAAGCTCTTCCCCTGGCGGAATTGACAGCTTGGTGATAACGTGTTTAATAGATCATTTTACACCTCCGTCGTAGGATTTGATGGACTGCCTTTGGGGATATTTGCTTGGAACTTAGCTTGGTTCAGTGACTTGCTGCAGTTTTGAGTCTCTGTAAAAGGCTTCATCTGTTGGATATTACATGGTTACCTTGGATCTAATACATTGATAACATTCGCTTGGATATTGTGGGTTTTTACACGAGCGGAGGTCGAGCAGCGCCAGTGATTGGCCCTTGAAGAGTTTGAATCTCTGTGAAAGGAGGGTTTATTTGGATGTTTCCTATGAAGGACATGGATGGCCCTCGATCCAGTGGCCTCCGCAAGAAGAGGAAGTCGAGGTCAGCGAGGGATCGGGAGAGGAGATCAAATGGGATAAGGAACCATGTTAAGGGCTCCGTCTTTCGCTTCTCCTCTGACTCTGAGCGAGACGGCGACAGGGAGCCCTCCTCATCCCGCCCTCGACCCCCGCGCAGAAAGCGAAAGGAGTCTACTTCTGCTGAAGAGGACATCATCGATGGCTTCTCCATCACCGGGTTCGTGACCCTGGAGGCTCTGGAGGTGAGTGTTGAACCCAAAGCGGTAGGCCCTTCAACTCTCTCAACCTTGTGTGTGTGTGTGTGTGTGTGTGTGTGTGTGTGTTGAGCCCTCGCTCTAAAATCCAGTCGAAAATCTCTTAACGCCGTGTAAAAATGTGTTTATTATTGTGTGCCTCTCTGGGCCGGCCCAGCGTTTTGGCCGGTGTGTGTGAGCTGGAGTCGAACAGATGTAGCTTTAAATGTAGCGCTGCAGCCAGAGATTACTATCTGTGTCACTGAGAGGCTGTTGTTGTTGAGTGTGCTGCTCTGGATTTGTTTTCACAAGAGTTTTCCAGCAAAGCCATACACCAGATGAGGGATGTTCGGCTCCGGGTGTAGTAGCTGTTGTGCCTTTTGTACATTTCAGAGTGAAAAAGCAATTTGATCCATGTTACAGCAGTTTATTCAGAGTGGGAGTAATTTATTGCGCCCTGGCTATCCATTTTCCTTGGAATGCAAACTGGGCGCAGGCTTCCTTCCAACAATGTACCTCCTGAATTATGACTTACACGGGCAATACACACAGCACAACCGCCACATTTTTCTGTACTGCTAACTTACAGATGGGTGACAAATGACAGGAAGAGTGTCTTTGCAAGGTGTCGGCCTCCAGAACAGCTCCTGTGCTCTTTGGCATCGTTTCGACGCGTTTTTGGAACCATTCTCCCCACATTTGGTGTTTTGATGATGGTGGTGGAGAGCGCTGTCCAACACATCACTCCAAAAGCTCCCACAGGTGCTCATTTGGTGACTGCGAATGCCACAGCGTATGATTCCCATCATTTCCCTCCTCTTTCCCCTCTCATCACGGCATTCAGAGGCCGCTTTTGCTCCCATGGAAGCGTCTGCATCTGTGTGTTTGTGTTTCTGCGTTCATTTGTTCACGTGTTAAAGACGTGTGTGTGTGTGTGTGTGTGTGTGTGTCATTCTTTAGTATTGCTAATTTCACAGAAAACCTGACCTGCCCCCAACTGTTGATTTTAGTTTCATTTTCAGCTTTTGAAGATCACATTTTCCCTGGTCATGTTTCGGCATGGTGTCAGAATACTTTGTATCATCCCAAGGTCAGACTCAGGGGGGGGTGTCCCGGGCTGACACAGCCTCGCTTGCACTTTCTAATACATGCAGTGTGATAGCAATCTCTTGTTAGCTGATGTGACCCATCTCAAGGATATGAACAGCAGCTCATGTCCTCACTGTATCCTTTTGTTAGGCAGATCAGCACTTCCCACAGCTCAACAGTGTCTTACTGTCATGTTTTCTGGTTTTTTTTTATTCACATTATTCAGAACGACTGTGTTCGACAGTCAGGGCGTCTCTCTCGCTCTCTCTCGTTTTGTGTGACCTTCTTTCCGTTGTTCTGTCATTGATGTTTTCCGTGTCAGCGCTGCCATTCACAGTGTGAATGTCTCGTTCGGTGACAACTCAAAAATCAATGTGGGAAAGTTTAAAAAGACTAGCTCTTGAGTTTGCAAGGTCACTGCACGTGAAATAAGCTGAAAAGATGCCTTGGGTTTTAATCAAGTTTATTTTCGTTGCTCAGCTCTGTCGTTTGCCTTTCCACTAAGTTTTAATCACTTCACTTTCTTCATCATGAACTCTACAGTTTAAATCCAATTCACTGTACGTGAGAGCCACTTAGACAAGCGGTGATGTATCATCGGTACTCAGCTTAGGTTGGTCTGCCTTGTCCTGTAAGTACATGTGTGATTGGAGCTAAGATACTTCAGTCAGTATTTTAGGGCTTGTAGTCAAAACATACAGAATATGATGTGTTAATCTATGAACATTAAATGAATTTTAAATGAAAATGGAAGTTATGCTGTTGCCCTCTGAAGCCTGATTGTAACAGATTTACAGTTTTGTGTACATTAATAGGAATTATTTTGACATTTTATTAGCCTGCGCAACATTGTTTCAGCCTTTTACCGCAGTGAACTGAATGAACAACAGACTAATAAATCAAAATATATTGCAATATCAGATTACATTAAAATCAAATCAAAGTGATTTAGAAGGCAGTTTCTTTTTACCAATCTCGACACAAAGTGTTTTCCCGAGTGCCAAAAATGAGTTGAACTAGGAGCAAGAGAAAAACAAATGATATGTGTGAGCATTTGTGTGCACACAGGAGTGTGTCTGCGGGTATGTGACGGAACTCATTAATGCAGCATCATCTCAGAGGGAAGAGCAGGGAGGTGACGATATTGTATTGCATTTCCTCTCGCATTGTTTGGTGCTTTATATACAGCAGTTTGTCTCACTGTGTCCCAAATGTACTGGCAGCCTTAATAACAGAAGCTGTGTGGTGATTCCGCTGTCTGTACACACAGTCAGTCAAAGCGGGATCTGGACCACGACCAAGTCCACACAGCTCCGTCCGCCATGTTGCTAACCTGCTGTTAGTACAGTAACCCCTCATGCTGTCTTGAGCTCGCTTCACACTTTTTGTAAATGTTTATGTGGCTGCAAGGCCCAAACTGTGCCGTATGCCTCATTAGACTGCCTTCTAGATTCTCTAATACTGGACTGTTTGGTCCACAAAGTGTCAGGAAATGTTAGAGGAACACCAAGTTCTTAAAGTGCAGGTGGCATCAGATGTTTTGTCCAATGAGCCCAAAATTATTTAGTTTGCTGCTTTTCTCTGTTTTACTAGAACTGTACGTTCTATAACTAGAGAGGCTGGAATGACAGAATGTTTAATTCATGTTGTTTGAAAAATTAGCTTAATGATTAATCGCATGCAAGGTGGTTGTTGAGGAATTTTCCGCCAATTGATTAATCGACCAGTAGTTTCAGCTCTGCTGGGAGCAGCATAGATCCACTGTTTACGAAGTGGCCTCTGTGGCCTAATAAATCAGATATCAAACAGTGCTGTGGCATCCTAAAGGCTGAAGAGTCAGGCCTGTGACTGAAAGGTCAGTGGTTCTCATGTCTAGATCAGTCTTTGAGGCTTGGGCCTTGAATAAGAATGAGATCCCACCCCAGCTACTACATCTGAAGTGCCCCTGAGTGAGCCACTTGACCCCCCACTTACTTTCATTATAGCTGTTCTGAGGCCAACCACAGAAGCCCTGTTTCACTTGGCAGCTCTCTGATGTGGCTGTGTTAAAATTATGACTGAGGGTCGATTAGGAAGTTGCTGACACAGATTAAAAATAAGTCATTTTCCAGGTTAAATAAAGGTTAAACGCAGCCTGGCTGTTTGTCCCCTGTCATGCCTCAGAGACGACCATTTATTGAAAAGCTTTTCAGCTGATTGTATCAAAAAGTTGTCTCCCAATAACAGCCGTCCTGTCAGATGTTTAGCACAGTTGGAGAGATTTTTCTTTTTAATCTTCAATCGTGGATTAGACTTATCAAGTCTTTCCGTGCATTTCACTGCCTCTATAGCCTCAATAATTGGATTTCTGTTTATTTCTCAGGAGCATTTTCATGACAATCATCCTTGAGCTCCTCCCTCTCCTGTGTATTATCCTAGTCATACGGGTCAGATGTTTCCGTTCGCTACACTGTGTCACAATCCTCCCTTTGCAGTTGAGAGCTGCATTGACTTCAGTGTTTTGCTTTGTCTTTGTCACACAATGTTAAAAGCCTCTATACATTGTATGTATGGAACTATACAGCAGCATATCACAGCAGCAGTGGCTCTTTTTCTGTCTGAGTAAAGTTAAATTCTGATGAGGTCAGACCCCTGGAGGTGTATGCTAGTGCTCTCCATCTGTCACCACAGTGCCGGAGCAGCACTGCTCCCAGGCCTGCTTTTCATGTGCATGCTGATATCTTAGCTTTGCATTTCTCTTTTGCAGTCTCTGGGCTGAAGCGGCCGTGATGACGCTCTTGAGATCCTCCAAGCAGCTTCTGGTAGATGTTCCACAGCATATTGTTGTCTTGATTGCTCGGCTGTTTGTCGGTGCTGCAGTTTGCAGTGAACAGGAAGTGTCAGTTGGAATGAGAGCTGACCAGCGGCTGGAAGTTTCCGGTGAGAAACCACATAACGGTTTGTCTGGGTCCTTGTGTGCTCGCACTGATCAGCATCAGTCAGTCGTCACCTACAGCCAAGTCTGAATATGACAGTGATTTGCTTTCTGCTTATGCAGGATGTGCTTTTAAAACACGCACTGTGTAAGTTAATGATTATGTAGCTTCAAAAAGACTTTTGTAAAATCCTCCAGCTTGCCCATCATTTCTAGCGTCATATGGTTAGGAAAGCTTTCTACCTGTGTATCCTCCTGAACTGTTGAATACATTAGAGCTCAGTATGGCTGTTCGCACAAGGATGGAATTGAATTGAAAAATGTGAGCACGAAGCAAGGCTACAGAATAACTGCTTATAGCAGTGAATAAATAGACGGCGCTCTTTATGAGATCTGATCTTTTCTTGGTGTCAGACAGAAGTCAAGGTATAGCTCTCAGGCATTTCCATATTCTTTTTATTGAGTGGAGAGGCACCGTGGCGTTTCCTCTGGACGCATTTCTAGTTTTAATGCGTCGGAACAGAGCAGGTGTTTTTTGGACTACTCTAGGGTTAAGGCTACAATCCATAATAGACCGCTGAGCATTTACCAACTGTTGTTTCCAAAGTTGTGTATGTCTCAGAACTTGAGCTCAGCGTGCTCATTTTCTCAAACCTAAACTCTTTCGCTTCAAATTGAGCAAGACATTGCAAAGACGTGGTGAGCAGTGTTTATTCGTGGCACGGAGGCCAGAGTACACAGCAGCAGTCCTTTCTGAAGGAGCTGGATGGGAGACTGGGAGATTTTTATTGAGGGCCGAGCAGCAACCTATTACAGCACTTGAAGAAATTGGTAAATTATTGAGTGTGTTCTCCTCTAAAATCTTTGCTGTTTCACCCATTTGGCTTGAAAGATGTCCCTAACCTCAGCACGCCCCCACTGACCAGAACTGATTTAAAAATGCTGCCTTTGTTAACCCCCTGCTCCGTAATAATTAGTACTCTCTGTTCTCTAATATCTTTCCACCACACACGCATGCCTAGATACATTTCCCTAACCTCCTTCTCTGCATCTGACACAGACGTGATCAGGCTGCCGTCCAATCACAGCCCTGGCTTTTCCAACCATCCTTTGACTGCTGTTCAACCTTGTGCCTGTAGGCCGGACCGACTCGTGTTTTTTAACTCGCATAGCAACCCCTCATCTTCCCGCTCAGCAGGTTAACAGCAGTCTATTACATGATTGACTGCCTGTGATAATGCGATGAACAGCACAAAAGCAGCACTGTGTAAATGAGTACATTTGCAGTGTCTGTTCTACTCTGATTTTGCATTTAAAGGTCTGGGAAGACTTCTTAATTTACAATTCCCCCACAGAGCTCCTGCAGGTTTTGTTGTTCCTCTAAATAATTTTCCTCACCAACTTCATTTGTTACACACCATAAAAACAGAAGAGAAGAGATTCACCTAATGCACAAACGGTGTACAGAATGGCACTGGGCACATCGCTGCATAACACCACATATGGGCGAGACTGGGAGAGCAGCCTAGTATGTGGATAGACGTGCAGAGCTGACACAAGCAGTTTGGGGCCTGCAGTGTGGAGGGACTCTTTTCATTACTTAATACAAGAATAAAGAAAATAATACATTGGAAATGGGAACATATCCAAAGAGTAGTTGGATCACTGAGCTCCAGGAGATGTTCATTTTTGAGGAACTGGACTGATGGTATTTGACATTTTGACGTCAGCGTGTCAGCGTTATTAAGTGGTTGGCTTTTCTTGCTACGTGGGGGCAACTAATGGATTTTCAGTTAGTCGGTAACTTTCACACTCAGCTGGTTGTTTAATTGTTTGATCCGTGGAATCAAGATGTCTCTCAACAAGGTTTATATACGTTATATATGGTTGTTCAGCTGTCACAATAACTTCAGTCGTTACTTCAAGCCAGCCACTGCCAGTTTTACCTGCGAAACTCCATCTGCGGCTTAGCTACAGGGGTTAAAAGACCAAAAATATGCGCTGAACCAGTTTTGGGCTTTTGTAATCCATATTGCAGCAGGTAGCGCACAAGCACCGGATTTGACATGTCATGCCTAACTGCACCAAACAGCAGACTACTAGCTGCTGACCACCAGAGAGCGAGGAGATTGTCAATCGATTACAAAGAGCTTTAATGCCTTTCACTGCCGAGTTTACAGCACACTGGCAAAAAGTCCGTGAGAGGGATATGTATAAACCATGTGTCTGCTGGAGGAGAAATGTTTTCATAAGAGCTGTGGAAACCCTCCGCCTGTGCTTTTCCTGCCGTTTACATTTCATTTCTGCCCCACCGATGCTCCATCAGGACCCCGTTGGTTCATATTCACTGCCTTTATAGGTTTCTTTTTGCCTTTTTGTTTCATGGATTCTGCTGCGCCCATCGGTTATTTAATTTTAGGCACCAGCTTCACACCCATCTGTCACACCCACACTGGCCCTGGCGATGTGACACATTCAAGTCAGGGCACAGTGGAGCATCATAGCTCATAGATTAAGTTGAGTCATCAGTGGGTGTGGGTGGAGGGTGGAGGTGGTATGGAGTGAGGAGTTCAACAAAATGATAATAGGTTCATTGATAAGGTGACAGACCTCCGAATAACAAATAATGGCCGGCTAATTAATGGCTATTGACATTTAAAGTGGAGCAGGAGTTAAAGGACAGGTCTCCGGCCTTAGCTGAGAGGATCAACTGCGGTGATTATGTCAACAAAGGCTATTCCTCTCATATGGCCAAATGAAGATGATGAATTACAGTTTAACAGTCTGGCATTTTTCTCGTATGCCGTCCGTGGGACGATGCTGTCGGCTTGCCAGCATTTCAAAAACAATTGATTTTCTTTGGCACAGCCCTCAGAAGTCTGCCTGGAGGAGGACTTGTAAGTGCAGGCAGGAGAAGAACACATTGATTGGTGCTTCATTGTAAGAAAGAGGCTAATGTGAAATCAAATGTATTGACAGCTTGTTTCCAAAAGACCAGAAAGAAATGACATTTCAAACAATTAAGACATAAATTTCAAGCCAGGATTTCGTAAAGCTTTGTTCCTGAGAGAATGCCGGTTGATGAGCAAGGACACCTTTAGAGAAAGTATTTTATTTTTTTTACCCTCTCATGGTGGCTCTCCCTCTGCCAGCCTGCCTTGACAGATAATAGTGAATAATGCCACTTTTTCCGCCGTTAATTAATTTTCCACCTTTCGCACATGTATTTATTCTCGTCCCTTGGCAGTAATGGCAGATATTCATTTAGCTGCATTTTGGAGGTGTCAGAGAGTGATATATGGTATGCATTAATATGGCGTGACAGGCCAGTGACTGACACATTAATGAAATAAACTGTCACCTCTGGATGTAAAACCCTCCAGATTAGATAATTTGTCCTGCTATTTGGAATCACATACGTGCACTAACATTTAGATACTCATCATACTTAGTAGTAATTACTCCACTGTGAGAGTGCACTCATTTCAGGAGATGAGGTCTTTCATCGGGACATGAGCTGAACCAGCGCCCCGTTTGAAGCCTCATTGATCTCTTACTAGTGTACATTCAGTATCTTGGCTGTGTAATCGACCAGTCAAGCAGCTAGTCTATTGTGCTCCGCGGCCGCTGCAGATGGCGGACGTTTCTGCCTCAGATGCAGATTAATTTGTAAAACTTCCGTTGTCTGCATTGCGGGGCCTCGTGACATGCAGCACAACTATCTTTCCCAGTAGATTTGTCATTTTCCTGCCGGTGCTCTTACTCTGACAGCCTTTCTGCCTGTCACTAACATGGGTCCAGGCACACGCTGCACTACAGAATACAGAAAAGAACATTTGCATTTAACGTTTGATCTGAAGGAAGGAAACGAAGCAGCCCGAGCTGTTTTCAAAACGTTCATGTTGTTGAAATGTAACCCAGCGCGTCATATCCAGACACGGCTCAGATATGAAATGCAAAGTGCCCCAGCTTTGATTGATGTCATGATGTACAGCTCAGCTCGCGAGCGCTTGAGTCGCACGCCCAACATGACACCGTCGCCTCTCTCGTGGAGGGACAAAATGACGCCGGTGCATTCGTCTGAACTCAGGCAAAACAAATAGCTGTGCAGCAGGGGAAATGTGCAACAAGCAGCGCCGATGTTTGGATCTGACGTTCAAGCAAAAGAAATGGGACTGTGGGGCGCTGGAGCAGCATGGAGGCACTCCTCCAAACTGTATTAGCACATTTTACAGTGATATGCTCAGTTATTTTAGCCATACTCTCGCAACCACAGTGAACAGTGCTGACTTCTCAGCTGTGGGATGTGATGTGAATCCAGAGAGTGTGTTTTTGGAAAGTGTTTGAGTCCCAGAGCCAGTTCCTGTCTGAGGAGGATGCTGCTTTTGTTTTAAATTATTACAATTTCAAACACAGACTAGACTTGAGAATGCGTCAGGCTAATATGTTTGTGTGTCCATCTTTAAGAATTGCCTGAAGGTTCTTTTTACCGAATTGACAGCTGGAGTAAACAGTTAAAATGACAATGTGTGTTTTGTTGTGCGGCAGACAATCTCTCTGAGGTCAGAGAGGGGGAATGTGTTTGTTTACAGGCAGTGTTGGAAAGACTGAGGGCTGTTGTTGCAAAGATGTATGAATGACAACCAATACCAGTGAACACACAAGCCTTCCATCAGCTTATGTCTACACTAACGGCTAATCTTTGGCTAATGGCACACCCGGAGTGGCTGAAGAACATTGGATTAATGGTTCCACCTCTTTAAGACCTAAGTCTCCCTGACACTTGTTAATGTGGCACACAGCTCCGAAACGACATCATCGTGTAGCCTTATCCAAGTATTAGCACAGAGGCAAATCACATCCTCATCCTAATATAATTGACTCGCCTGAGCTAAGAAAAATACATTTCCTTGGTGTGCGTGGCACCAGCTCGCTGAGCCCGGGCCATTTTCTTTTTCATTTCATCTTTGTTTTTATTCCGGCAGGTTCCGCCGACAGATGTGGGGGGGGGGGAAGATAAATGTTTGCAAAGGCTGATTGTAAAATGCCATCTCTGAAGTAGAGCCGTGGCCAGTCACACTCTCTCTTTTGTGTGTAATGGCCTCCATGATGATGCATTCGGACAGATTTTTTTTTCCCTACTTGAGAAGAGACCCTTTTCATGCTTAACTGCACAGTGAATACTAATGGTGGTGCAGTTAGAAATGTGTTAGCGCGCGTGTGTGTGTGTGTGTGTGTGTGCCACGGGGCCTGTGGACTTACGGACACAGCCCTGTTGAGATCTCTACCTGCAGCTTTGAACCTTTGATCCCCCCCCCCCCTCTCTTCTCTGATCCTTCTTTCAAACCGAGCCAACCTACCACTGTTTCCATTTCCATCTGCTTCCATTCCTGCACTCTCAGATAAGCTTTGCTCAATAACTGCGCTGCTTCAGTTCCTTTTTTAAAAGAATTGTTTACACTAGCCTGAATGCCAAACTATAATCCATAATCACATGCTTCCTGCAATATTTAGAAAATTGGCATATCATAGCAGCTAATACCAAACAATTTGCTTTGCTTACAGCACCTTGGTTATCCCCTGGCTTGCCTATGTAGCAGGGGGATGCAGTTACATCTTTTCCAGGTCAAATGATATTGAAATACTAATTAAAGGCTCCATGGCTGTGTCTCAGCATGATGTCATCCCCCTGCCTTCGCCCGTGGAACTGGCTGCTCTAGATGCTCAGTGGGAGGGTTTATGTGGACTGAGACTGCTTTAGATGAGAGTCACTCAGGTCTTTTTTAGAGACACTTTCAGTTAGCCGTGCTCTGGTCTCATTTAGCATCCGCTGTGAAAATGGTTTTGAGCCATCCACTTTGCGTTTGATCGCTGTGGAGGCAGATGGAAACCTGGATGGAGGTCTTCTGGTTTTAGGGTTCACATTTTCTCAGTCAGTGGTTCCAAACATGTTTTGTCTGAGGAGGCCCTACAGTCCTGTGGGATATGCTCAAGTCAGGCTACAGTGATAAACTGGTTTCACAGTATACACAGATATGAATTATCTACACTATTGAATTTTACTATAATAAATATTTTATGGTTATATCAAGTAAACTTTTCAAGCACCACCTCATTGACACCACTTATCATTCCACTTGAGTTGAAGTTAAACGTAGTGTCATTTACGCTCTTAATTATATAAATTATGTATAAATTAGTGTTTTCACGCAGCGCAGGTCGGGTTTAATCTTTTAATTGGACTTTGGATTTTTATCTGTGACTGTTAACCAATTCAAGCATGATTGTGTCACTTTTAGCAAACTGTGAGGACCTCTCTCCTCCCTTTGGAGCTAATTTTCACTCACGCTCAGTCACAGCATGTAGTGTTGCAGTGTTACTCAACGTGCGGACACTTTACTCTAATCAAAATGTTGTTTTTTCTCAAATTGGTCAACAGCACAGACTTTCCATGTGCACTCTTTCAGCTGCTGAAGTACCCTGTAGGTTCTAAGTACCCTTGGTTGGGAATCTCTGTCTAAGCTTCACAGCTGGCGGCACAATAATTGACTCTGAACCAGGATTTCACAAGTCTTTAATGAACAGATCTATAATATGTGTATGCAAACATCCTATTTGGATGCCCACGTCAGGTCTAAAGAGCCCTATAAAGATGTTATGAGTCCCAGGTAGAAACAGAGACAGCACTCTATGTGATTATGTAGTTAATCTGATTTACAGTCATATTCAAATGCGCCAATAATGTGGACATGCATGAAAAAGGCCGACGCCAGCTTCAGCTGCTGCCTCTCAAATGCTTTCTGTATGATAGAGCGTGAAGGTACAGGCTATACCGAGTTTTACCGTTTACATGGCTGGAATATTAAGCATGAAAGTCCGGGCTTAGGCGGAAGAGGCGAGGATGACAGTAATACTGTATTTGAAAGGCATGAATCCTGTGACAAATGCTCTTCCTGGGAATTCCTGACAAGGTTTGGTGGAATCGTGAAGGGAGAGCTGCGAGTGTACGCCTGCCTGGAGCCGTGTGCTGCTGTGTGTTTGTGTCGGGTGTGTGCGAGTGTGAAAATGCTTGCAGCTAATGGTTTAGGCCTGTCATTCACCACCTTGTTATTCTGCATACGGGATAGTTACTATTTATGCCATCAATAAGGGCGAAATGCATAAAAGCTGTACGCGTGATGCCAGGCTGAATAATACATGAGCGTTTTTATGTTATTGCCCTGGCTATCCTGTTAATTGATGCTTGGAGCAGAAGCAAAGTGCACGTGTGTGTTTTTCTATATCTGAGAATAATTAGATTCAACCTCCTGCAGCATAAAAGCAACGCATGTTTACATTTCCAAACATACCTGATGACAAAGCAGCCAAGTCAATTTCTTTGTCATGCGTACTTGAAAACAGTAAAGGTGTCAGACTGAGACAGGTCTGAATCTCATTAATATGAGGCTGTTTGTAAAGGCTTCAGGCAGCCAGGTGTTCCCCTTCTCCTCCCTATGTAGCCGATCAACAGATGACGAATGACACAGTAAACATTCACTTTCACTTCCTTAAGAAGAGTTTGCTCAAGGCACTTGAGGTACTTTTAAGTATGAACAAAATTCTGTATTTTAAATTACAGTTAATGGATTAATTGGTTCAAAGATCAGTCAGCAAAGTATTTACAGTTGTGTACATCTAATGTAGTCAGTGTGGGAAACAATTTAACTGACTATGGATTGTTATTGATCTGTAATCGTGGCTGGGGTTCCTTGAAATTTACATCCTCAGCTTGACTCAGTAGTTTAGTTTGTGGGATCAATTGTGGAGGAATAATATAATCAATATATATAAAAGGAGTGTGAACCCAGTGTCCGTGCCTGTGTGTGTGTGTGTGTTACTGTGTTTGTTTGAGGGCGACCGTGTTAGAAAGATGGAAAATATACATCAGGGAGTGTGAGAGGAAAAAAAAAAAAAAAAATCGGACACCTGTGCGTGCATGTGTGTGTCTGTGTGCAAGAGTGTGCAGCAGGGACGGCTACGCTCCAGAAAGCCAGATGGATCTGGAGCCGTCTACCCCAAATGAATACATCGGCTTGCATTGTTTTCAGTAAGTGCTGTTCGGCTCATGCGCCTTCTGCTGTAGGGAAAAGAGAAAAGAAAGCCAGATCCCACAACATCACATCCACAAACAGCACATCTTAAGAAAGAAGCCACCGTGGATAAGTGTTTGCCTAAGGAGGACTTTGCGTATGATTTCATTACAACAACACAGACTTGTGTAGTGGTGTAATCTCCCACAGAAAACACAAACAGGTTTGCCTTCTGTACATTAGCTCCTTTACAAGTTATCATCTGACAGCTGTTTGTTTACTTCGTAGGTTCTCCTGATCTTCATGTTTGTGTAGATAGCGTGTGGTTTGATTGATTTTTCTCACTTTTCTCTTTTTTTTTTGGATCTTTTCGCGCTCGATTTCCAGGCAAACCGCTGTTTGGCTGTCAGTGGATATGTCATATGTGTCATAAGCACATTGATGTTCTCACCGAGAACATGTGAATTGTTTGTGATGAGAGCACAAGTGCAACACGGGTTGAAACGTGAAATGTATTTTGTAGGGTCAGTATAATGAGCTTTTCATACCAGTGTCACATGACAGTTCATTTGTAATCACAACATAACAAGTGTTAGTTTGTGACGAACAGTTTCCAAATGACCACGAAGCCATTTCATCAATAATAACTCTTCTTTTGCGCATGATAAAAAAATAAATACTTCTACTACTACTATCTATCCAGCTTCTCTTATGACAGTAAAATATATTCATGTTAAAAAACTCGCATATTAATTCTCAACAGTGAAAACCCATGGATACAAGCATGGCTTGGAATTAGCATGATTGGTATGAGCAGTGTGTGCTGCTGGCAAAAATGGAAATGTTTACGCTCAACTAGATAAGCTTGCGCTAATTAGTAAACATGGAAAAAGCAGCCAGCCAATTCAATGATATTTCTCAGACTGAGAGAATATTTGATGAAAGCATAATATTTAATTTCCTTGTTTTTTTAAGTGGAGCTCGGTGTGTTTAAGCAGGGAGTTCCCCTGGTCTCTGCTCTGCTGTGGACTGCTCTGCAGCCTCCTGACACTTCCCATTACTGCCGAGGCAGGTGAGGTTAGCAGGGCTATCGATGGGCTGTGTGTGTGACCCTTCAGCGCCCCTGTGTATCGCTCACCCGAACCCGCGCGCGCTTCCATCCATTCGGCCCCTGGTGGTGTGTTTTCATTGATGCGCGCTGCACTTTTGGAAATGGGAGGTTTACACTGAGACAAAAGGTGCTCTTATGTAAATGCCAGCATGGTCTTTGTTGATTTAGCACATCCCAGGGTGTGCGTGAAGCATTTACACACACGCACACACACACACACACACACACACACACACACACACACTCTCTCACTCTCAAGCGAGGCAGGGTTTTAGGATGGATTTAGTTTTGCCAGCTAATAGCAGGGTATCAGTTGCACTGTACAAGCAGTGAGTGGAGGCAGCCCGTAGGCTATCCACACAGGCCTTATCACTCAGCAAGCAGACCCCATGATAAGGTATTATGTTTTTCACAATAGTCTGCTGTGTTTTCTCCTGTTTGTGCAGTTTCCCCATAGTGCATGCTGTAATAACCCAAGGCTGCCAATTACACAGACCGAGCGTGTTAGCCGTGCAGAAGCCTCTTAACTCCTATCCATCTGGTTTGAAATGCTGGTGGTAATTCAGCAGTCAGAATGACAGTGAGTGATTTCCAGAAGCCTGGATGTCTAGGCGCCGATTCATTTACAAGTTTTCCACCCTCTGTGAATTTAAGAGTGCGGTTATCCTGCACCCTCTTCATTTATCTGCTCTGCAGGATCAGTCCTGCTTCAACTGTCCGAGCCTCTCCGTATATCAGCAGGCGGTTGTCTTCTCCTTCCTATCGATCTCCTCCATTCACATGTGTGAGCGTGACCTGGCCGGAGTCTTTAGAGAAATCCGATGATGCCAAAAATATTGTATTTCCTTTCATACTGGCATCAGTGGGTTCACTCTTTTTTCCATGGTGTTATAATGAATAGACAGCCAAGGTTTGCCAGACTGAGTTAAAGTGGGTGTTGGCTGGTTTTACCAACGAACATACACAAACAAATGTACTATTTGCCAAATAAGTCCTTATTATTTCCATTATTATTTAAATTGCAGATTATTTTCTCAGTTGTTTGTTTTCTACACCCACTGTCAGGCTCAAATGTCTTGTTTTGCAGCAAACATGCAACTCTATAAGAAATCTGTAATGACATTAAACAAAAGCCAGGATTTATTACTTGAATGCGTCATCAGATATCAAAGCAATAATCAAAAGTATCTAAATATTTTTGCTGTAAATCAGCTGATTGCTGCAGCTCTCCAGTCACACTGTGTGAGATTTTGTTTTTGCAAAAACCAGAAGTGAGTACGATGGGGTTTTGTTTTTTTTTTTTCATTTTTAGCCAAACTGTTGTGAAACGTCAACAGTTTGTTGGTCTGTCGTCGTTTCAGTTTTGAGGTGCATAATGCCGCCCCCCTTAGCTGTCATTTCAGCTCGGGAGACGAACCAGTCGGCTCACCGCGAGGCAGGCTACAGCTGCTCAAGATTGGCTTATGGAAATATGTTGTCACTGTTGTTATGTGAGGCAGCAAAACAATCAGCGGTGGAGAGACTCGCAGATCAGTCTGCCAGTGGTGTCGTTTACATCCTGCAGCTCAGTGTCTGCCTGGGTGATGAAAAGTCATTCACATGATATGTCGCAGCTTCTTTTTGATTAGTCGGCACGGATTACTCTGATTACTAAAATGTCAGTCCAGAAATAATAAGAGTAAATCGATCCAGCTGAGACAGCGATTAAAAGACAACCGGTATTTCAAGATGAACTGCTTCTTCAAAGCCGTGGAATAAGAAATGATTGTCAGCATATTTGCCTGTCACTGATTTATGCATATGAAACTACAGACCCAAAGAGCTCAGGTCATATTTCGACATTTATGAATTACTGGATATTTTTAACTGTGGCTTTGTTTAAAGGTACTTTGTGAAGTTATCTAAAAGGTCCATTTCTAAGATGATGTTTGCTACTGTTGCACACGATCGTGGAAGAGACGCACACATACAGCAAACGCATCACATCCTTTGGATTTTCGTGGAAAAACCACTCAGAGTCATAGAAATCTGTCCAAACACTGTTAGAGGTAGCAGAGGAAGTTGATTATGGTCTCATTTCTTTCACTGAGACTTTCACTGGAACCAATAATGTTATGTTACATAAAGCTACAGTCTGTTCTCACATTGGCAATACAAAGTAATTCCATGTAAATGGCTTCACACGCTTGTATTTTGTAGTTTTTTCGTGAAAATGTTTCCCCTCAGTAAAAAGAGTCTGCAGGCGGTCCTGAGGACAGACAGAAGCTTGATTTGATGTTCCTCCACCACTAAACAACACACAAGACACTGATTTGTTGGCTGCCAGTCATTCCCACTTTCAACGGCCGACAAAGCATCAGTTAAATGGATCAGTCCACTTGGTTGTTCCAACTCCTGCGTTGTTTTGAGCTGTTAATCCTGCCCTGCTTTTATGCTTGAGCCTCATTGAGTTTACCGGCCAGACGAACCTGCCTGCAGCCCCAAGTACATTGTCTGAGTTGTGTGCACATCTTCACGATCTCTTGTCAAGTGGATGCTGAGAATGTCTGGTTTTCTGTTGTATCCAGCATTTGACTCATGTCCGTGCATAATTCACATCAGTATGTCAGCATTATTTATGAATGTCTCAACCATATGCCTCCCTGCAAATTTCATATTTATGGCAGGCTCGCGTTTTTTATTAAATATTTGACATCTGTAAAAAAAACAAAAACAAAAAAAAAAACATGTGCTTAATCTGTGTCCCTGTAACCTCGTGTTCGTTACCGAGTGGAAAGTGTTTGGTTCCGTGCCCTGGAGGCACTTGACATTAGATAAGGCAGCTGGCACGGCTCCATGTGCAGTGAAAGTGATTTACTGCTGGCTCTGCAGCCTGTAAAAGATTCACAGTGGAGCACATATAGAGTACATTGTCGGCTTAAATGCACCGTCGCTCATCAAGTCTCCCGCGGCCCGTACATTAGAATACAGCCTCACAGCGGAGTGCTCCTCTCTGTGGTGGCCCTGTTCTCAGTGCCGCACAGAATGGCCTTGTAACTGCAGTGCTGGGAACAGGAGGTTTCGGGGTGGAGGGTGGTGGTGGAGCTTTGGCTTGTCAACAGCTCCTCAGTGTCTGCGGGGTCATCGTCGTCCCGGCTCTCCCACAGGGCTCAGGCTTCAGCTCGGCACTGGAGACTCCGGCTGTCCATCTTTGCAGCTCTCTATCTTGCTGCTACTCACCCGTCTCTCCTCTTCATCTTCTGAGCGGCCTCCCCCCCTGAAAGGACTCCTGTGGAATGAAGCATTGATTGCTCTTGTGCACGCAGAGTATAATACATAATGATATTGCTGTGCACCACCCCCCTTTCAAAGGTTAGAGAAAACCAATATGGGCTATTTGGCTGATATTAGACCTTTTAAATTACTTTTAAAAATAACATTTGGATTCCTTGATTATATACAATCTTTGGTCTTCTCTCAAACTTTTCCCAGCTGGCCGCTAGACTCTCTGATTATGAGCAAGTCAAAGCAAAACAATGGCTGTGGATCAGGAATGGCTATGATTGGCTGGCTGCAACTGCAGTGCACCCTTTCTCCTGGCCCCAGTTAACTGTTGCATGCTTTAGCGGCGCAGTGGTGTGCCAAACCATGCTTATATGCATTTGCACTGTGGCCTCACAGCAGGGGATTACCGTGCTGACCCAGAATATCATGTGTGGTAAACTGTGTGGTAGTGGACTGTTACTTGGCAGATTGACCAAAATGTCATTTTTGAACACTGGGTAGCACGGAACTGGAGAAAAGAGGGGTTTTAAAGCATCACATCCAGACATGCTTGGCTATTTCCATTCAGCACTGCTCTGCTCTGCTCTATTAGTTCCATTACTGATTAGAAAACTCCTGCTGCTGCTAATAAATTATTGAACATCTCTGTTTCCTGGTGTAGTTTTGACCTCAGGCATGCATTGATAGATTATTCAACCTGATGGTGGCTTGTGAAATGTAAACTGAAAGTCATGATTGTAGTTCCTCAGAACTGCTATGACTCACCATTATTATTGGGAATATGACTGGTTTTGGTGATAAACATCGTAGTTTTCATAAACGTAATGTGAAAAACCAATCTGATAAGCCGACAGATGTACACTCCTTTAAAGCTTTCAGCGTATCCAGTTTAAGCATTTGTAAGACAGATTTGACAGAATTGGATAGCTCAGGTTCGAATCTGATACGAAGCATCAAGGCGTGGACATGATGGAAACAGACTTAAAAGAAAACTTTGCAGCACAATTAGTCATTATCATGATTAATTGGGCGTTTGTGTTTTCATAAGAAATGCTATTTATTTTTTAGCATGTAATGAACTGTGAACAGTTGTCATTTATGTTGTTGTCATAAGTCTGGTCGACAGCACCATCCAACAAGATAATGATCTTAATTATTGTATTTGCATCAGATTGTTATTACAGTTCCATTTGCTATTCTGTTCATTAGAAGTGATTAACAGTTTGCTGTGGCACGCTGCTGAATGCCAGCCAACAGTTTGGTTAAATAGCTCGCTTCAGAGTGGTCCAGTGAGAGGGAATATGGCTCCCCAGGACTTGTCTCTAAATTTGTTAATGATATGCACTGTGGAAAGAAACACACACACACACACACACACACACACACCTACACAGACTGCTGATACTCACATAGAGTTTAGTGCATGCCAAGTAAACAGTTAGGATATGAAAATTGAATTGTAACTGTATGATTATGCCTTAAAGCCCATTCTTACTAACCAGAGCAACAAGATATCAGAAGTGATTATATTATTTGTGGTAACTCATTTCTTTGTTGCACTGATCATGTAGCGGCTTAAGTTCTGTGGCTGTGCATGTTGTGCTTCAGTTGAGCTGTTTTACACTATGTGGGGCATAGTGAAGCCATAGCCTTTCAGTAAATGCAACCCCAGCTATTAATTCTTGAAACTACTGATGATGTATAAATTGTGCTTTTTTTAAAGATAGTAACAGGTGCACCAAATACTAGTGTCAGAGGACAGTAAGTGTGACAGTGAAAGTGAAGTGCATCCTGTGGTTTGTGAGATCAAGGACCATCGAAAGGTGAAAAATGAGATTTTCTAAGTGGTGTAAAATTGCAGTTTTAATGTAGTTTGTATGGCTCGATTAAATCTTCCTGTGTGTGGCTTTTTATGCCTCTTTCTGTCCATTCGTTTCTCACCTCCAGCCCAAAAGTCCCCTTGGACTCAAGGATGTATAAACTACATTTTGGTGGTCTAAAGTCAAGGTCACAAAACATGTTTTTGGTCTTGTGAGCGCATAATCTCCGAACACCTTGAGGGACTCCCTTCAGACTTTGATTAAACGTTCACCTGGTGGTCAAAGGTTACTCTGACCTTAATGAAACACAAAAATGTGTTTCATAAAGATTTCTTGAGGGAATCTTATTTAAATATGATTTGATTATATTTTAGTGGTCAAAGATCACAGTTACGGCCACTTTGTCTTTATGAAAACCCAGAGGATTTTTCATTATATCTGAAGCAAACATTCACTTTGATGAGGATGAAGAGATTAGAATGGAGTGGTCAAAGGTCAGGGTCCCGGTGAACTCACAAAACACACTGTGGTCATAACTCAAGAAGTCAGACAATGAAGAATGACACAATTTAACACAAATGTCTAAGAGGATAAAACTGAGGGATGACAGTTTACATCGTGACATGTTGTGTTCTGTGGCCATTATTCAGCACAAATAAACAGCCGAGAGAGTCTGACATAAGTTGTTCTTGAGTTAACCACAACGACTACCCCACCGCCCAGCGGTAAATTCATCATTTTAAATTCATTCCTCTTTATAGCAATCTGTCCTTCTGCGAATGAAATGAATCAAAAAAATCTTTTGGCCAGCACATGCACTTGTGCTGTAATTTATTAAAATAGAGCTCGGTAAAACAAGATATTGCTTGGAACAGTTTGACTTTTTCGCACTCCACAGAGGTAGGTGGCTGATGATTCACTGCTCCCATGGTAGGCAAAAATGGGCTAAGAAGGCGCTGACTTAAAGTATGGAATAATAATAACAATAACCAATGATGTGCTATGATGTGTGTCTGCCACACTCCCTGCAGGAGTTTATTCAAAAGTCGAGCAAGGCAGTGTATCAATATTATATCAATATTAAGATTAGAGACGAGATGTCTTTGAATGAATGCAGTATCGTGACAGTGGTTTCGAAGGCTGCATTTTACTGCTCTGCTGTCGACAGCCTTCGCTGGAAGCATTACGTTTTCAGGTCTTCATCTGTCCGTCTAATTCTCCATCTGTAAAACACCTCGAGGGAATTTCTTCACGCACGGCCATTATGGCAATATTTATTTGGGCCCATTTGAATGAACTGATACAAGTTTGGTGGAAGCAGTGACATCATTTTCTTTTAAACACAATATATCTAAAAGATCTTGATGGAATTTTTAGCTGTGGTCGCGCAAAACACACCAATTATGTCATTTGACGTAATATGTTATTTGATTTTGAACAGATGTGGTTAACTGCAAGTTGACTGGTTGGTGGAGGCAAACGACCATGGGGCTGAACTTGTTGAGCGAGGCTGAACTAGTTTTGCTGGAAAGTGATGCGATGCTCCACCACCACCCTCCACCCCAAACCTCATCTGACAGTTGTAACTGTGCATTAGTTTTCTTTGCTCACTTAGTCTGTATGTGCATATTAATGATTAGAACTTATCAACAACCTCATTAAGTAACGACGTTGTGAAGCCCCCGTGGCCATCACTACTGCCGCAGTATTATATAGGGATATATGGTCAAAGCTGTTGTGCCAGTTCTACTCTGAGCCAATATGAACTGCACCCCTGGATAAATTACATAAAGCAAACAAAAGAGTTAGTTACAAAATTGACCTCAAGTCTGCATTCATCAGCGTCAGTGTTGTAAGGCTGGGTGACGGGCGGAGGGTCAGGCTCAGAGCTTGGGCTACAGCAGTGAAAGTCAACCATGCTTATCCAGAGGCTGTCTAGCTGGAGTGTGATGATTTGAAGCATTATATTGAAGTTTTATAACTCTGACCCACAGAAGTCGGGACTTCAGCAGTTGTCGAGCCTTTTGCAGCAACCACATCATACTTTTGGTTTGCTGGTGCATGAAAGGGCTGGTCGAATGGCTCAAAGAAGTGTTAGAACAACAATCTGGCAAAGCCTTGAATAGTATAGCCATAATTACTGTGCCGTTATTCTCTTTCCTTTCATCTGTAAGCCAAAACTAGGGATACGTACTGATCTTTTTGGAGCAGTTATGACTGGAATCAACCACGGACAGCACTCTGCAGAGTTCTTTTTATTACAGGGGAAACCCAGTCAAATGTATCTAGAGGTGCAGACGTTATTTTTCTAGAGGTCCAGACAAAGCTTGAAGCGCATCCCTCTAAAACGGAGCTGTTTATAATAATTTAGGTTTTTAAACTGTGATTAAGTGTGAGGATCACTGCTTTCAAACCAGGGTTGTTTTTGGAGCAACCCGGTGGCTTGGCAGGATTAGGCTGCACACTGAGCAGCCATAATATTGTGGGATCAAATCTGGCTGCGGGTACGTGTGGTTAGAGCTCTGCTGTCTTTACTCTCTCCGCTGCATCTTGCCTGGTAAAATACGAATGCGTTTAAAACCCAATGTAACAAAATAACGTTTGACACCAACTGTCCTCGCTAAGTTTATCTCAGACAAACATGCATCTGGAGTGAAAAGGCAGACTTGGTTTCAAACTGAAGACCTTTTGTCTGCTTGGCAAGCTCGATAACTATCACACTACATGAACTAGCAAGCACTGAGTCACCCTCACCCTCCTCTTTGTCTGAATCTTAAGCCTCTTGTCCCGCTGTCAGCTGAGACTAAGGTTTGTACATTTGCATGCTGATTAGGACTGGGAGTGACTAAGACTGAGGGTGGTGAGCAAATGTGTGTGTCTCTGTGTGCGCACGCGTTTGTGTGCGGCTGGATTGTAATTGGGTGTGAGTGTTGGCCAGATTTAAAGCCCCACTGAGCAATTAGTTCAGCACTGAGTGGTACTGTTAGACAATTTTCATTAGCTGTCAAGGAATTCAGCGCGTGAGTAAGATCAGAAAACTTGTTTTTATGTAAAGCGACACGCAATTATGAACTTAAGAGCACACAGCGGATGTAAAGCTGAAAACATTTACTAATGTTATTTGAAATGTACAAAACAGGAAGTGTTAGTACAGACTGTGCTGATCTGACTGACAATGAATATGGCCTCATCTGACTTTCGCATTTACACTTAGCTAATGTGCACTTAGTTAATGTGTCTCTGCTGATCAGATGTTAATGTTGAGCTGAGCTGGTTTTTCGGAGCAAAGGCTAATTTTGGCGCATCTTTGGCTGTGATTATCGCCCTGTAGAAGCTTCCTCCACTTGGAAGGAGTAAAGCATACATACGCATTTTGGACAGATGGATGCAATCACAGCTTTTTAGAATCTGTCTAGAGTGTGTTTGAAATGCCCTCCAGGGCGTTTTGACAAATTAGATTTCCCTTATCTCTCCTTGAATATGTTTACATTGTATCTTTTGCAGGTTGGATAGCTAGCTCATCTGCCCAACATGCATGAAGCGACAAGAGCTAACTGGGGTCTGCTCTGAACGAGTGACAAAGTCATACAAACAACTCTAATGACACTAAAGCATCTAGTATTATAGGCTTACTCACCACCGGTCTCCATAATTAGCATCATTCCAAGTCTCCACAGCTTCTACCAGTGTCCCAGTTTTACTGAAATCTAACTTGCAGTAGGTTTGACTGGGTATTTGAGTCTTTCATCACGTTCACTGTGTTTCAATGTTTTTAATATCTACATTTCATCTCTACTGTAGGCTCCAGTGCCACAGAGTTAAGGATCCTGGCTCAGTTTTGTAATATTTTGATTAGGCACGCAAATGAAAAGAGAATGGAGGTTAACTTGACCCAGCTCCTGATGAGACATGACCACACTATCACTGGAAAACTTTTTCTTCATCTGAAACTTTCCTTTCTAAGCCTAGTCCTTGTCTGAAATGTGACTTTAAGTGTTTGTCTTTCAAATACTGAGTGAGTTGACATTTATGAGCTGCTTGGATCAAATATTGTTTTCTGTCAGTTACCTTTTTGCAGAAAGTGACATCATTGAATGTAACAAGCTCAAAACACCTTGTCCTACTTCACTAAGATTGACTTTCAATCCAGCACCTCCAAGACTTAACCCATAATGACATAGACGATTACATCCAGGTTCGGCTTTAGGCTTCCTTCCGCAACTGTCTGCTCCCAAGATAGCAGCATTGTGATTCTCATAGCATATACAGTTTTTCAGTCAGGACAATATTAAGATTAAACCTCATCCATGTGCTTCAGTGCTTCACTTGCTCAGTTTAGACTGAAATCCACAACAGTTTACTCCTGTATTCAGCTCTCAGTGCAGCACTAAGTACAGACTGCAGAGTGGTGGTGAGTGACATGGGAAGAGTATTTCATGTTTGAAGAGTCTTATTGAATGAGAACTCTTGAATGATAATGCTTAGGGGAGCTTTGCGTGAGAGGGTGAGCTGTACAGACTTGTCACTCCGCAGGCGAGCTGAGAGGATCAATTCTGTGCAGAGATTTTGAATCAGACCAAACAAACCTTTTTTCAAACCACACATTTATTTACAGGACACATCGTGAACCGTCTCCACACGCCGACAGAACTTTTAAAGTGTTCTCTCTTTTTAGGCTGCTTGTGTCTGTCTGTGTCTCTGTGGCTGCTTGCAAATGTGTCTGCATATTGTACGGCTCTATATGGATGTACACACTTTTAGTTGATGCTGTGTGAATGTCAAATCCAGCAAAGCTGGAGCCTGAAAGCCCGAGTTGTTGAATGTGCTTCTTGTCATTGCCTGGTCTTTCATCTCCGGGTGTCAAGAAGGAGCTGCTTTGCAAGGGAAATTGGGTTTTGGCAGACAGATCTGTAAAATATAATCAGAGATGCCAGAGTTGGAACTAGTTAGCTTGCCTACAGTCTGCCAGCCCACATTCTGTAAGCTGTCACCATCAAATATATCAAATATTCTGTACACCTCCCACAACATTGAAGAAAGCAGCAGAAATACAGCGCTGCAGCCTATTGTCGTTTGTAGTGGTGAGTACATCATCTGTCACAGTAAAGCACAAATTACTACATGTGGTTACACCGACATTGCATTCTACTAAATTAGTATTAAGGGACAATATGCAGAGGTGCATGCAAGTGCTAGTCTGACACATGTAATGGTTTTATATGTAGTTGTAACAGCGTTAAACAGTAAGCTGTGAACTGCAAGGCTCAAAAATTGATTTCAGGGTTATTACATCTGTTGAGAACACAGTTTGAAAGAGGCTCAGATATAGTTTCCTGGACTCACTATATCTTTTAACAATCTGCTGCAGAGAGCCTGGATCATGATTTAGCCTCTATTGCTGCTTCTTAGGAAGGCTAATGCTAGTTCATACGGGTTAATGCCTTCATACACCAAACCTCTTGAGACTCCACTGGTGTAATGATGTACCGGAGGACTGTGGAGCCTCTGTATTAAATTAGCCAGATGATCTCTGGGAAAGTGAAAAAGTCTGCCGTGTCTGTTCATATGTGCAGATCCATCCATGTAGTTTTTGTGTCGTCAAACTGTCACTTCTCATCTTCTGGTATTTGCTTTAATTCAAGCTCTGTCCAAACATCAAACCACCCATAATTCTGGTGAGTCAAACACAGTGAAAAATGTCTGGACTTCATCTCTGATCTGAGGCCAGGAGTCTGACCAGAACATTCCAATCGCTGTTGTGGTGGCTGTTCAAATGAGGTGGCGGAAGAGGGACGCACAGCAGGAATGAAAACAGTGGTGCCAACGGAGTGTAAACAAAGATATTCCAGAACAGGAGAGGAGAGGTGCGTTAAAAGAACCCCAAACAGCACTGAGAGCGAACGTTTTATCAGAAGATGTTTTTCCTTGTGTCTGTTGGTGTTGAGGAACTAGTTTGCACACAGAGAGGACTATTGTTGAGGCACTGCTCTGAATCATTTTAGTGCATGTCCTGCTTTCACATGGTTCCTTTTAGAGAAGGATTCAACAAAATACTAAAAAACTGTCATGTTGTGCAGAGATGATCCCAATAGCCCTATAAGCCCAGATGCATGTAATGCAACATGAGCTCCCAGTACATTTGTTTTACACTTTGTAACCATAACACACTCATGTTGCAATTAATGATTTACATCATGCATTGCTCTGCAGATTATTCACTCAAGTAACTGAAATCCACGAAATGGCAGAAAGCAGTAAGTGTCCAGGGCTCATGGCCACATTTACTATTATTATTATTTATTAAGATACTACATTTACAGTGCTGTAAAGCAGAGAAATACAGCAAAAACTCACATCATGTAAACTGTGGCTCTGTATTTTAGCTTGAAATCTGACCGGAATGGTTTTATTATTGAAACAATTAATTAATAAATTAATTAATAAATAAATCAACTTAGAACAGAATTTAAGCCTGGACGAGATGTTTTTCACAACCTGTTTGTATTTTCATGTGTTGATATGAAGTGTTCCTGGAGCTGGGTGTAGTCTAGTAGTCCAGGGCATCTCTGTGATATACTGGACAAATTAGTTTTTCTCAAGACAGCATTAAAATGTGAAATAAATGACTTCGACCTTAGAAATTTCCTTAATAACTTGAGTAGTGTTTTGGGGGAAAAAAGCCCTTTGTTCCATTCGCTCAGTCTTGTACAGTGGAGGATTTCAGCATGTCTCCATTGCCAGTAACCACGGAAAGCTTGTATTCATACGGCTTGTATCGTTGCCTTTTTACTTCTGGCATGAGAGATGTTTTTCTCAAAAACCGTGATGGGTCTCAGAAGCAGATGAGTAATCCTGCTGTGTCCAAGTCGTCAAATTGGTTCGGAGCGGTGTTTAGTTTTGGTGGAACAGTCCTACTTTAGTAGCTCAGAGTATAAAATATTGACTGCTTCATGTGTCCATGTGACCTCGTTGTCATTTAATACATGTTATATATGTTACACATGTTGAAGAGGGACTCTCAGTTCTCTGATAATACGTTGTTCCAGGGTTTTGGTAGGGATTAGCTCAAAGTAATTAGGTTAGGTAAGATTAGGTTAGATTAGATTAGACTGCATTAGATTAGATTGGTTTAGATTAGATTCAGCTTTACTGTCATTGTACAAAATACAGGGACAAAGCCACTGAAATACAGTTCATATGTAACCAGTGCAGAAAGGACAGTTTACATGGCAGGATACTTACAGACTGGTGCAGTTATAAGGTAATACTACAGCATAGCTGATGCTATATTGTATAGTATAACAGTGCTGTTGACATTTGAAAGCAGTGTGTAACACATACAGATTATTGTATATGGATAAACAGCATGTACCATATAATAAAATAATAAGTTGTGCATAGAAACGCGTGTGTGTGTGCGCGCGTGTGTGCGCGCGCGTGTGTGTGGATTAGGGCTGTATAAGGAGTGTAGACTATGAATATGAACAATTATAAATAAGCAGAATCCTGTAGAGTGCGGATATGACAAGCACAGTGACACAGTGCAGTGATGAACCGATAATGCGAAACATTGCGATGCGTAGTTCAGCGGCGTCACGGCGTCGAGGAAGAAGAGTCTTATTTTCTTTTTCTCCCATGTACTTGACTGCACCTCTCTCCTCGGTGTTATATTTTATTCTGTCATCAGTCATTTGAGGCCGGACAGCCTGTTTGTCACCTGCCTCGCTCCTATTCTGACTGAAGGCAGCCATTCACGACTTGTAGTGTAATTAGATTGCTTAGGGACCGAGGTTGTAAACTAAATGAATGTCTGGCAGGTTTTTTTTTCCCTCCCCTCCCTAAATACATCTTTTAGCAACAGTAATTGATATTGATGCCTGCTGCAGGAAGTGCTCCTAAATCACAGCCAGACTTGGGGGACGGCTGTGGGTTTATCAGTTCCAAATAGTGTGAGTTATGTGTGAATAAGTACTCGTCGTCTTTAATGATGTGCTGTTGCCTCGTGCTCCTGCTGGGGAGCTCTGACAGGCCTGATGGATGAAGTGGTCTTGATGTGCCCTCCTGCAATCACCTATGTGTGGTTTCAGTCAATAGTTTATTAGAAATTCGCATCACTCGCCAGCTGTGGAGGAATTTCATTTTATTTGCGTGAGCTCGTTTTTCTACGACTTGCTGCACACGTTTGTTTAATAGCGAATACATTATCAGTCACTCACGGAAATGTGTATGTTTAATCCCATCTTTTAAATTGGCTCAGTCGGCATGCTTTATTTTCTTTGTCCTGCAAAGTAATCGTGTTATAAATCTCCCCCCCGTCTCCCTGAGCAGTTAGTGTGCGCTGTATTCTCTCCAATTCTGCACTCAAGTTGAGGGGGTTCTCTGTATTACTCACTGCGAAGCGTGCTCGTATTGTCGAGATGTTTTTCACACACAGGTTGCAAGCATGTGTTAATCAGTCTGCTCAGAGCATGTGTTAAACTACACCCCCCTCCACACACACACACACACACACACCTGAGTTGCCCTCCAAATGAATGGAGGGTTCGTTTGGGTTGATTTACTGTACAATTAATAAATGTGTGTTTATTCTGCAACACCGCAACATCAAGTATGTCATTTTCTGCCACTTGGGATGTCTCAGTCCAAACAAGAACAAAATATGCAGTCTGGGTTCTCCTATAACTTAAGATCCACACGCCTGATGGCTGCGGTCCTCAGTCAGGTTTAAGTGTAGTCTTTAAATAAATACGAGTTCCTCTCATAAACAGTTTGATAAAGTGCCAGTTAAGTTTCATATTGGAATTCAGTGGACTGGTGGTTTGGCAGACAGTGACTATGAACCTGGTAACAGTGAAGGTGCTGAAACAAGAATTGATTTTTAAGAGTCGTGACACCAAGAAGCAGTGCATGCAGAGGCTGGGAATAAGATACTCACCTCTCGTATTCCACCTCTTGTATGGACGCAGAGCCTGTCCATGTTAACGTCACTGAGCAAATATTTGTTACTTATGCTGCCGTTGTTTTCAACCACTGATCAGCCAAGTGCACTGGAAGGGTGCTTTTATTCATTGGCACATCAGTTAATAACCTTAAGGCTTAGCTGCAGTGTAGATACATGTAATTATTGTTCACTGCGTATATGATTAAACCCATGCCAAGATATGACAACTAGCTGAGACGACATAGAGCACTATATGTAGTTCAGAAAACATGTTTGTACTTCATAATTAAAGTAACCCATGTGATGTGAGCACAACAATTGAGAAACCATGAATATCAGTATTTTCATCTGTACTTACAGTAACCGCATCATCAATCATGTGAGACACTCCTGATGTAAGTTTACCGTGGCTTGTTGAGTTCCTAGGAAACAAAAGCAATGTTCTCCCACTAATAGGCTGAGGTTAATTAAATCACCTCTTTGTCAGCCCTCAGGTGCTAATCTGCTCTTAATTGAACGGATTGTGGTAAATCAGGGGAAACGTGCCCCTTGAGCTCTGAATTACACAATCCTTCCTAATTGTGATTGGATTTCGCAAAGTAATTTAACTCTTTTTCCTGGCGGGAGGGAAAAAAAACTCTTGGTGAGACCTATAGGTGATAAACGGTGCATGTTTGTATGGCAGTGGTATGTTGCGTGCCTTTATACATGATCCTCTCTCCTGATCTGCGTGGTTTCCGATTAGGTTTAAAGTCAGTCAGTTGTCGTGTCAGTGTGTTGCAGTGAGAGGAGGCTGCAGTGAGCTGTGGGCTGGTAGTGGGCTTTTTGACATACACAGGGAAGAGAGGAAGGAAGGAATGAGGAGGAGGAGGAAGGGGGGAGTTTGCTGTGGTAGCACATGACATTATTTGCTTTGTGGAAGGAGGCTCCCAGGGACACTCTGAGAGGAGAGGAGGAAAAGACTGATGTTTGTTTTCCTAAGAGGCTCCGCTCTGTGTGTGGCAGAGAGGGCCCAGTCAGCAGAGAGGAGGAGACGGCTGGCAGGCAGGCAGGCAGGCAGACAGACGGACAGACAGACAGGTGAACGGACCAGAGGAGATAGGAAGGAAGGCAGAGACTGACTGACAAGGAAACATACAGAGAGAGAAAAGGAGACAAACTAACTGACACCCCTGACAATCAGCCGAGCTGCGGGCTCATCTCAGCACGCTCAGGCACAGCTGGTGAAGATGGACAGCTCATTCCCAGCGCTATCCACACTGTGGCCAACCACCAAAATAGAAGGGTAGAGGGAAACGTGTTGGATGCTTTATCATCTCATCTGCAGACAAATCAAAGAGTGTCAGCTCACAATAAAAAGCATCTTCTATACCCGTTCACTTCAACTGTACCAGCAATGGATGCAAAGGAAACATCCACAGTATAAAGCACTTAAATCCTGTCAGCCCTTCTCTGAATTTACTGGAGGACACAACAGCAACAGAGGTGACAACCCAACCTGTCTGACTGCGCTGCCGCTGTGAGTGTAGCTGTGATCGACATGAAAACCAGCAGTTAACCAGCTAAAGCCTCTGAGCCATTCTAACACTCAAGTCATATTTTCTAAAAGTGTAATTTCACAGTTTAATGGCACATTTCTTCAATTTAAAACCACTGGAGCAAACGTACCAAACAGCTGCTGCTGGCTTTGCTATTCACATCGGCCTTTTCACGTACAGTAACATTACGCAGGTTTGATTAAACCTACTTGCATCACCTGATGATCTTGATCTTGTTACTTAACTGAGACAAGTCCACCTTTGTTATCAAATTAGAAATTTAATTACTGAATTTCTCCCAAACTAAAATCCATCAGTTTGACCTTGATAGGACACTGTAGCTAAAGAACTTTTGCTTTTATCCTAATTACAGATTATTAAACCGTCCCTATCATCACGGCTACACATCAGCCTAATATACATGATCTTATTATGATTTGAGATTTTTGCTAACAGAATTAGAAATTGGGGCATAATAAAACTCATACACATAGCTAACCTCATCAGGTGACTAGTTATAGTAAGAATAAAGCCAAAATGTCCTTCAGTCAGTAACAGTATGATTAGTCGAATGGCCATAAATCCAGTTCGGCCTATTAATATTAGTTTCTAGTCTGAAAATCATTTGAAATGTTCTCCAAGTTGAAGAAATGTCCAATGACAGCTGTGTAATTAAACTTCAGTGAAAATGTTCCCACTCGCAGCTGGTTTTCATCCTGTTTGATGACTCAGACCAGCAGCAGGGTCACCCGTGCTCTCCGGTTTTACCTGGAAGCTTTTAGTGTTTCACGTCTTTCCAAAGTATTACCATTTCCAAACACTGAAATTTGTCCTGATCTCCTGTGCGCGAAAAAGAATTCCTCAGATTTTAAATTTCAGATTTCATTTTTTTCTTTTTAATTTGAATTGTGGGTAATTTTTGCTCAATAATCTTATATTACCGCGTATCAACCTGGCTGAATTCTCGATCCCTAAAAGTGCCTGCATTTGCTGAGTTGTGCTGCCTTATTGTATTTTATGGCCTAAATCATGAAGTGGTAGTGCAGTCCCATTCCCCAGTGGAGGCATACATGCATGACTACACACTCACACACACACACACACACAGTGCGTGCATTGCTTTTACAGGGAGAGAGGCAAGCACTCTCTGCAGTGGAGTCTTCAGAGCCTTCCAGGTAATTGCAGTATCTGTTTCAACTGAGGAGTAGTGATTTCTGAGAGGTGTGAATTTTATGTGCGTGTCTGTGTGTGTGTGTCTGTGTGTGTAGTTTGTAAGGTTGATAGCAGCCCAAGCAGCATGGTGAGTGTTACTGCCTCTGCCCTGCCGAGCGTTCTGATTAGAATTTCAGATGTGTGATTCGTTGCTTTCATCACCCGGCGTCCCAGCATCCATCAGAGCGGGGTCCCTTCTCTCCCACCTCCTGCCCCCATGAGACAATTCCCATCATATGGCTCCTGTCATGAGTGGGAGGGGAGGGACGGCAGAGGGAAAACACTGGCCTGCAAGTTGTTGGTGATAAACATGTATAATAAGCCACACACATTTTGTTGTGATTACACAGGAACGAGGCCACATATGGTTTGACTGTAATGATGTCTCCTACAGTAACAGATGGTTTATGACATGCTTAATGCCAGCATATGTGTGCAGTCAGTTTAGGCCCTCCCATTTTAACTGGACAGCTTTTTTTTTTTTTCTTTTTTCTTTTTTCTTTCTTCTTACCCAGATCTCCACGGGGACCAGCGCAAGAATTAGCCCAACATATTTCCCCGTTTAATTCCTTTTATGAAAAATGGGTCAGGGAAATGTTCAAGTCAAGAGACGGATGTGATTTGTCGTAACGAGTGTGTACGGCTGCCTCCTGTGAGGAACGAGTCCTTTGAGGGAAAAGAGCTTAACCTCATTCATATACGATCATAATGGCTTTACTTTGCCGTTTGACTTCTCCACCCATTTAGAACAGTGAGCTTCACTTAGAACAGTGAGTTAAATGGATGAGATCCTCACCACGCAGTGTTTTCTCAAGCTCCCAGTGGAGGTCAGTTCTGTAGGTCTTTATTGGGGCCCGCTGAGCTTCAGCAGCACAAGTCTTGCTGGAACACACATCCATGATCTTATTTGCCTCTCTTGTTGTTTTCACAAAATGGAAATTTTCCCTCTTTTTTTGACGATAAATGATTCCCTGACAAAACTAATAAGAGTCACCCAATTTGGGGGGAGTTGGCAGCAGTGCCTTTGCATGATTTGCATAATCTGGGGTTTTGCTGGAAAAAAGCCATGTGCACAACAAACAAAAACGGCACTGTCAGCGGAGCATGAACACAAGTGCTCTGCACTGGCAAAGCTTTACCTTTCTCATGAGTAATGGAATAAAATGGAATGGTTTTGAAGTGGTCTCTGTATAAAGCCGCTATGTTTTTGGGTTTTTTTTTTCCTCGAGGTTCCATTGGGTCCTGTTATTCATGGGGCAGTCAGCTTCTCACACAGTTCACATGTTCTCAGATCAACATACTCTGTTCTGTGTTTCTGCATGAGCCTCGCATATTCCCATTACCTCATGGAACAATGGAAGAAAAAAAGGTGCATTGTGCTAGGGCCCATCTGATGTCCCACCATGGGAGTCGAGATCTGTTGCAGAACTTCACATGGATGTTTTGCTCCAGACGTCCCATGTTGCATCCAAGCTCCATTCCCTTTCTAGTGAAGACGATCTTTCACATGGTTTCTTTCCTACAGCTGTGGCTATTTTCTGGGAAGGAAGTTGGCCGTGGATATAAGGGATTGCTCTAGTAGACTTGGGTTTTCATTTTTCGTGCGGTCTTTCGGATTTGACCCCCACGGAATCTTGCCTTGCTCAGTCTGCAGTCAAACAAAAGAGACTTGCTTGTTAGTACAGCACTCGAGCAAGTCTCTGCTTACCCACGCTGTAATAAAATGCTTCCCTTCTTATCAAGTTATTTTACACTAGTGTGTGAAAGTAAACGTTTCTGTCATCTGTAATTTATATAAAGTTAAACAAGTGGCTCAGACTCACAAGTTAGGACGAGCCCGGCCTCCAGCTGCTTTAAAGCATATTTAAGGAGCTCTTACATCAATAGCCAGAGGAGCCAGAGGTAGCATTGAGTTAATAATATTTATGGAGGGCAGAGAGTTTTTAGGAGTGATATTGTGTTCTGGTACAATTGTTATTAAGGAAGTTGACTTTTTAATACTTAAGCCTGCTGCTCTGTGATTGAACTGTTTAATGTAGCGTATAATCATTGTGCATATTTACATCTTTATCTACTGGGCGACCGATGTTTGCTTATTTAACTTTAATGCAAACTCTCCTGAGCTGTGATATCCGCCTGCTGCTGTTTCATTTATATTACATCTCAGTATTACTATGAGTTTGGCTCAGTAACTATCTCCTGGAGCTTCAACTGCTTAGATAATTTTGTGTCTGAAGAGTTTTTCTATACTTAAAGACATTTCAAACCTTTAATCGTCACAGTCATAGTCATAGTCAAATCAGAGAAAGTGAAAACATTCCCTTTTAGCATGAGTGTGTAGCCAACAGCAACACAAAGCTCTTAGGACGTGAGACTGTCCTTGCAATGTTGTCCTCTGCTGTTGAAATGTGGACTGTTGCCCTCCAGGGGGGACACGCGCCATCTCACTCGTGGTGTGAATTACACAGTTGGGGGCGGATCAGTTCCCATATGGACTGTGATTTTTCATCCATAAACTGTGGGATAGTTAATAAGTTCACCTGCAGGTTAAACACCAGTGTGCACAGGCTAGTACATAGCACATACAGGCTAACAGATGAAATGACGTCGATCTTTAATTCTCTGTTAGTGTTGCTGCAGACTCGTATGCCATACACATTCGCTCATACAGTTTCCCCACCGGCTCCCTACTTCAGTGCGTGATTGATGACTGTGATGTAATGGAAACAAATATAGAGGAAAAGGACAAAAATGCATTCAAAACACATGCAAACATTTGTTTTGATGCGTATAATTTTAACCTTCTGTAGTGTTTGTCAAAATAAATTCAAATGGATGCTCGTTTTTTTAAATTAAGTGGTAAATACTGGTTATTTTGACACAATCTGACAAGATTATTTTCAACCAAAAGCATGAAAGCAGTAGATACAGTTTGTCCTTTTTGATTCCTGTCAGTATATATATATACAAGTCAAGTTTACTGCAACAGTAGCACGAGAAGACACTTCAGATGTCACCATATAGACTCAGTAAAGTAATTTACGCAGCAACATGTCACTGAAGTAAACTAACAGCTAACATTAGCTGTGGCTGTACTAAATTAAGTAAGACTGTGACAAGCTAAATTGCACTGCAGCAGGAGCGCAAGTATAGAACAGCCCTAATGTCAGCAGATGCCCTCAGTAGCATCTTTCACAGAGCAATGTGCTGCTAAAGTTAGCGCCGGCTAATTAGCTATTGTTGTACCAGAGCAAGTAACCGCAAAACCACTGCAAGAACAGAATCAAGTGTGTTTTATTCATTATAAATTCAACTTTTGTGCATAAAGAATGTTATTCCTTTACATATGCTCAGTGTTGTACAGAAAAGGAGATCTCCTTTAAAGGATTTTAATTTATTAATGGCTCACTTTGGATATTTATTTTCATGCAGTAATTAGTGGATACAAATGCCTCTTCTCATATAAATAAACTCATTATATATCATTGGCATTTCACCCTTCCCTCTACATTTATGTTGGATCAAGATGAGTGAATTTGCCACTGTTGATGTCTTGCAGCATTGGCAAGTCACAGCCTCTCAACACTAATTATGTCTTGCTTCTCCAAGCCGTGTTCTGGTACACAGCGAGTCAGACATGAAACTGTCTTGTATAATCACAGCGACCTGGAGCGTCAAAGCAGCTGTAATTGCAGCGTGCGAGTGTAAATGATTTACGGCTGGGTTAACATGTCACTTACTTTATTTTGACACTGGTAATTGCATATGTTTTGATTGCGCAATTGTCAAAGCAACATGCTGTGGATTGGAATATCTAGGTCAGTATGAGCAGTTGGAAGAGAAACAGTGGGTCTCTAGATGTAATTTCCACTCTTTGCTCATGCACATATTCCAACGTGTAGACACACTGCAGTCATTTTGGTCAAACCTGACTGTTGCAGGCACATTTAGACGCAGAAAGGCTTTGACTTCTGCTGTGCTCTGCCAGAGGGGCAGCGTCAGTGCCAGTCTGCCAGCAGCTCACCACACTGTCCTTCCGCAGCATTCGCTTCACACGCTCTCAAGGACAGTGCTGCCTTGCCACCAGTACTAAGCCGCCTTTCTCTCCTTTCCTCGCCACCTCCCTGTCTTTTGCTGCTCCCATCAAGTAGTGCGCTGGCAGTGCAAACAAGCCACTAAGATTATATTGCATTAATTGGCGGCACTGAGATCATTAAGATCTCATAATCCCTGAGTAACTATTGCTTTTTATGATAAGCATTTGGTTTGCCTCGTTACATTGCCGCTGCGTTTCCTCGGCGCACTGCACAGACACGAAGATGCGTGCCTCTCTGTGGTCGTCCGGTGGTGATTCTAGATTAGTGTAATTGCGCCTGCAAGGAGCAGAGGGCTTCATGGGGCCGTCCTAGCTCTATCACCATCGCTCTTGTAAGCCTCTAAAGTTGCAAAGATGACAGCATTTACACAGCAGCAGCATACATTTGACGCTCATTGTTTTCAGAAGGAGAGCTGAAGAACCTAAAGCGCCTCAGGATTTTACCCAAAGGGTTACAGGAGCACACTGAAGCTGCTGACAGATCTTCTCTCTGCAGACGCTGAGGAAACTTGGCAAACGCATACAAACGCATACCTTTGTCCACTACTAAGATAAACAAGAGGATAAGTAGACACTTTCTATAACTGACTGAGCAGCAGTCTCAGAGAGAGGACATTTGTATTCGTATTAAACTTTAATTTCTGGTATCGACCTTATAATGTGATGAGGCTGAGTGTGTTCAGTCCACTTTAAATATGCTTTTTTGATTTTATCATGATGCATTAAGTGACTGGTGTTACTCAACACTCCCTGCACGTGCGCCCCAGGAAATGCATGGAACACCGAGGCACCGGTGGGCCTGTGCCGTGAAACCAGACCTGCTGACATAGCTGTTTGTGTTATTTTGAAATGAACTGAATTACAGTGAAATATCGGTTCAAGTCTTTCCCAGTTTAAACCGACTAAAAGACCCATTGTGATAAATGTTAGCGGCAGTGTTTAATAAAGCCTTGTTCTTGTAGTTCACCGCGAGTGTCGGAAAACCGCATTCACTTCCCAGCCCGACTCAGCCCGTGTGCTCCGTTTTAATGACTGTTTTTGGATGAGCGCCTGCCAGCTGAAGTTGCCATCAAGCCGCCGTACCTTTCTTTTTCCTTCGTGTACCGAATGTATTTCATACGGCAGCTGTGTTCCCTCTCAGCGGTGACAAAGGGTCGTCCTGTTATGATGAAAACAGCTCAGCGGCGTGAGTCTCCTGTTTGAGTCTCACCCCGGGCTCTGTAACTCTTCTAAAGACACAAACAGCTCTTTCGCCTCATGGGGACATTTTAATGGCTGCAAACCACACATCCATCTCCTCCTACATGTCACCTTCAAATAGGCTAGGAGATGGCAAGGGATAGGGAAGGCGCCCGCGGAGGGGGGGGGGGTCGTGCTTCTGTGCATGCGTGTGTGTTTCTGTGTGTGTGTGTTTGTGCGCATGAGGTAAAACAGGGCCAGCCTGGGTAGATTTTTCATTCCTGAGCCCTTCACCTCTGGCAGTCACAGCAGAGCGTTTCATCTTCCTCTTCATTCATCCTGGATCCATACAGCCACAAAGAGCAGGAAAGCATAAATAATGCACTTTATTCCACTGGCCCCTAGATGCACTAACAATGCACATGGGCTATACAATACATTCAGTTGATGATGCATCGGTGCAGTTTATGCTGACCAGTATACGTTGCCGTACTATCTAAGGATACCAGATAAAGGCCCACAGACAGCAATGATAGCCGTGTTTTAGAGGTGTCCTACTGTGTAAAAGCAGTAATGCATTGTAATGGGAGCACCGCGGTGCTTTGTAAGCAAAGCAAAGAGCTCTTTATCTTAACACGGGGCCATACTGACTGACCTCAGATCAAATTTCATCGCGCCATTTAAGCTGATTTAAGCTACTGTGCCTCCATTTGTATCTTTTAAATGGCACTCGGCGTCCATACACTGTGCGTTACCGTCAAATAAAAGCCTCTCCGGTTCAAATATGACATTTTTGCCATTTTTCGCAAGCAGCACCGGAATGAATTCGGCGATGTGGGAGGGATCGCCAGCTGACGACTTTAGCAGAGTGAGAATCAATCAAGCTGCCAGTTGCTCAGCTGACAGCTTTATTGTGGGGAGAGAACAGTGTTTGAGATCTGCTCAGATAACAATGATAGAGACGCACGCAGACAAGTCATAGAAAATATGGGCTGCTAATGATAGTGGGCGAGGAGGTGGAAGGAGGTGTATTTGTGAACTCATTTGCCCTTTTTTTCTTTAACTGTTTGTGGTAAGCTGATGTGTGACTGCCTGTATTGTACTGTGGTGCTGTAACACTGTGCGTATAATAGGCTGATAGCATACACTGCATGTTATACGATTATATATTGTTGAATGCAGCATCCAATCTGGGTTAGCACACGCAGACAGCATGCACCGTCCATGTACATTCAGTCATTTACACTTTAGAGCTACTTGGCCTGATGAGAGCATGAAATATTGACCAACCTCCAGAGTTAGTTTCAACATTTCGTCACACAAGTTTTCCCCCATATTTCAACACTTAAGAAAAATTACATCTGATATATCAGCCTTCAGCAGCGTTGAACAACTTCATAAATAAAGTGCTAAAATGAAAGCTGCTGTGACATCTGTGGTCATCCATCACCACTCACTGGTTCATTTTATCAAACCGGGACCCAGATCTGTCTCTGACACTGTCTCAGAACACGGTACAAAGCTTTTTTAATGTGGAGACTTGTAGAATGTTTTGGGAGAAACGTTAACATCTCTACTTCATGTAAACCTGACCACGAGCTCACACCGCGACATGTGATCAACTTGTTCATTTCCTGTTGAGCTTATCTGCGCAAAAGTTGTCCACAGCTCAACAGACAGTAAGGTTTGCTGCTTAATGAGGGACTGAGGGTGTTCACTTCTATAAGCCAGTCTATGAAAATGGAACCTATGAAAGACAAAATCTGTCTTTTTCTGAGTGCTGCCACCCGCCTTGTACCTCCATGCTCATGCTTCCTAGCTGTTCCTTGTGTTTGTCTGCTTTGTCAAATGTAGCGAGCTCGCACAGCCCCGCTGGCTGGCAGACATTGTTCTGTGATGGCGACTGTTTGTGTTTACCTTGGCAGACAGCGCTCTGCTGCAGGCTGATGGGACATGACTGTCTGGATTTGCAGGAGGGCCTTCCATTTGTCTTCATCAGGGACTGAGCCCAGATAATGAGAAGGGATTGCTGCAGAAGTGATTAGTTGAATTAAAAGGGCAACATCGCTTAATTAGAGAATCCTATGGCCTCGGACAGTCCAATAGGCTTCCCTACAAAGCTGCACCATGCAAATCCGAACATTATTGTTTCATACCAAGATGAATTTTAAATGATTAACAGTGATACGCCACGCCCACTGAGGCAGTGGCTTACAAGTCATGCTACCTGTGCTGCTATTTTAATCCCCTCCATATGAGCCTCACATTGTGGAATTATGACTGGCATAATAGAAAAACACCTCGATTTGTAAAGATGAGATATGTCTTTGTGTGCCCCAGTGTTTGGGACTTGTAACTGTTTCTGTCTCTTCCAATCAAATCTCTGTGGAGTGGTTCATTAGTGTGGCACCACAGATTAGAGATCCCCTTCTCATTACTGCGCAACAACGCAGTGGCAGCCAATGAAACAGGCTTCCAATGGAACAGGATAAGCCTACTTCAAAGATGGTTAACTCGAAGAGGAGAAAGCTCGCCGACGCCTTCATTTCCAATGTGAGAAAACAGCATCTGATTAAAAAAAACAAAAAAAAACATGTCGGTGCTCTTAATGATCGTAATTCAGTCTGAAGGCATAAGTGGGCAGAGCTGAAGCCAGAGAGCAGCTGCAGCTTGATGAAATAAAAATGATGGATTGTAGCGGCAGGACTGCGAAACTGACAGCTGAATGGAGTCACAGCCCCACATCAGTCCCATTAAGCAGCGTGGTCATGTAAATATACATTTGCTACATTTCAGTTCAAGTTAGTTGGTTGTTTTAAACTAAGCTGACTTCAAAGTCTGAGTTTCTTATCTTAAATGTTTGCACAGACTGTCTCCTTCACCTCAAAGCAAATTCTGCTGCAGTTCCCAGTATTTCAAGTTGCACATGACAGCAGCACCAGGAGTGCAAGTAGACCAGGGCTGCAGCTGGCCATTAATGTCAACGATTAATCTGCTTTGTTATATTTATCAACCTGTTGAATGGTTTAGTCAGTAAAATGTCAGAAAAAGTGAATAATATAATAAAATGGCATGCAGTAATTCAAAACATTAGCGTGTGACTTAAGTTTGACTGCTTGTGAATGTGTGTGTAGGATCTTCTTCATAATCATGGCTCTGTGTGTGTGTGTGTGTGTGTGTGTGATGTTTTGTTTATTTCGGCCTCTGTTCTCACACATGCTTGAGAGCCCATCAGCATACCAAGTATCATCATCTCCCCTCTAAGGTCGAGACCTGCAGACAGCATGGAGACTAAAAAGAAACAAGCTGCTGAAGGTGTGTGTTTGCTCTGCTGCCTTATCCCCACCGGTGCTGATGTGAACCCCCCCCCCCCCACACATCAAAATATCCTCTTTTGTGTTTTGGTTCTGTCGGCTGTAGCGAGTGAACCCTCCAATGTTCAGGTTCAAGTGATTTTACAGGCCTGGCTGGATGTAAATTGCGCTCCGCTCCAAGACAAACACAGGTAATGAGCTAGATCCAGCCGAACGCAGAGACATGGTCTGTGTCGCCGTTCCCACCCACTCCCTTTTGTGAGGGCTCTCAGCGGCTGCACGGTGTTTGAATGGGTTCCGCTGATGGGGGACTCTCCAGTTAATCCACCCTTAAGACATCGATCAGTCCATCACAGGGCAGAGGGGAAATTATTACAGATGGAAATGGCTGCTAGCTTCATCTCCTCCCCCTCTCTTTTCTATGCATCCCTCTCTCCCTGGTTCATTTTTGTTCTTGTCTGCCCTTCGTAAAATCAGTGATGCATTGTTGAGCCTGCACATTCACTGATTGATTTCTCCCTCTGTTTTCAATCTGTCTGTCAGCCAAGCTTAGCGTTCCTGCTCCCCGATCCATACACTTGTTAAATTCCCACTCTCTGCCAGCTTATAAGGCCATTTTCTCTTTGTGCAGGAAATGGGCTTTTGGCAGTCGAGTATTATTCAAATGCATTGATACTTGTATCAACATTAACTCTTCAAAAAGAACACGGGCCTTTGAAAGACTGAACGGCCCACAGTAACCGCTTGCTGTATGTACTGAATAACTGAAGCTTTTTATGTAAAAGAATATTTAGCGTAGAAACCGGTTGGAAAGAAGAGGAGAAATCAATAATGCAAAAAAGGGATGAAAATCAGATAATAAGAGTATCGGCTGCAGCGCAAATCATTCGCTGTTTCATTCTTGATTGTTGTTTTTTTTAAATCACTTCAAGTGATTTTCTGATCAGCAGCATAATCAGCAGCGCTTTGAGTTTATCTGTTGAGCTGTCCACAGGGCTCTTTACTGTCCCGCCTCCTGTGTGCAGTTCGCATGTTTCTCCCCCATGCAGGTCAAGTGGAGTGGTAGACATAAAAGCTGCCACACATATAAATGTACCTGTGTATGAATGTATGAACATATTTAATGAAAATCATCAAAAGCTAGAAGAAATGACTATTACAACTGATGACATTAATAATGGATGTATTTACTGGCCTTATTTCCGCCTGAGCCTGTGCTGCAGTGGAGTATTGCAGTACTGAATCAAAATACACTCAGCACATTGCGCTCTTGTCTCCTGCAGAGCTCTCAGGCTAATAGACAGGTCGAGCTCTTGAAGCAGAACAGTTGAAATGGTAATGACCCTGCAGAGGGCTCGTCTTTGACCAGAGGGACCCTTCAGAGGAAGCGGGAGGCAAGTGAGCACCTGTGCATGAATGAGCTAACAGACCTGATGATGATCGGAAAACGCATTTTTTTCCTTCATTGATTTGAGTGCAGAGTGTTTCAGCCAGTCATTAGTTAATGCTCTGCAGTGGGCTGCTTTCAGGCATGTTATTGTGACTGTGCAGTGAAAATCTGTTACACACTTATGTGTGCCTCACTTATGTGTACTTAGTCCGTCATGACATCAGATGTAAGAGTTTCCTGATGAAATCATGGCCCATATGTGATCCTATTTCTGGTCCTCATTTCATGAGCCCTGCAGTTGTGTTCAGTTGTGTGGCTGTATAAGAGCTGTGTTGTTTTATTTGTAATGCAGACCAGAGTTTGGACTGCAGCTGCTTTATATTGAAAAGGTTCGATTGGTGTATCCCAGGGTGGCTGTTATTGTTGTGCTTTAAGCAGATCCACCAGCTCCCCTGCTGTTGCCAACAAAGCCGCTGTTCAAGGAATGTTTTCTCTAGTATGTTACCACGGTAACTACAGGTGTCACCAAATCAACCTGGCCATATTACACAAACATCATATCTTAAATCTTAATTTGGTATTACAGAAACAATTCAGACTAACTTTAGGAATCTGTCACACGTCAGGTTGGAAAATTAAAAGTATTTAAAACAATATTACATTGTAACTTTTATGTCTGTTGCCTAGCAACTGATTCTACTTTTATTTTCTCACCAAGCTAGACAAGTTTGTAACTGTTTTTTCTCATCGTAAAGCAAAAACAAATAGACACTTAAAAGCAGATGAGTCAGAGGTGTTGGTAACATCTGTAAAGAAAGTAAAGAAGTTCTTTTGGGGTAACAACAACAAAGCTGATTCAGGAGATAGAGATGATACAGTGGATTAAGATGTCAGAACCAGTCTCTGTTGCAATAAGTTCACCTGTTGACATTTTATTGCTCGTGTAGAAGCAATAAAAGAGCAGCCACAAAGATTAAACACAACCTCGCTACCTGGTGGGAAAATAAACGTTGCACAGCTTCTCAGTTATCCTGAAGTTAGGAGAGTTTATTAAAAATTTGAGAACGTATGATGCTTGTGTGATACACAGGATCAGAACATTCAGTTAGAAACTGTTCATCTGTAATGTCTTTCTTCCTAAATCAGACCCTAACCCTAAGCATTGAACAGAAACGAAGAAACCGGGAACTTCCTGTGCGATGGCCTCAGGTGTTCTACGGGCATGAGTAAGACCGAACCAAGAACACACCAGTAGCACCAGTGCACCTGTAATATCCTGAGTGTGCTGAAACCCAGCAGTGAGCATGCTTTCAAACTGGCTTTAGGGTGAACATTTGTCACCAAGGTCTGCACCAAGATCAGGTTAATGCAGACAGTCATGTGTTCAAACTGGACTTTGCACTGAAAAGATTACTAATCATTTAAAATCAGGGAACAAGAAAGAGTGATTGTTCGGGGTCTTGACGGACCAAAATGACATCCGGTTGCTGAGACACAGTGGGCTTGGCAGATCCTCAGAGCAGTGAAGGACGTTCGGTGCTCAGACTTTGCTGCAGTGTAACTGGTCGCGTGTCCTTGAACCGACTCTGAATGTGACTTGAACAGTTGGATTGGACATTTTCCGTCTCACTGTCTGTCTCTCCTCTGTATCCTTGGACTGCTCCCAGGACTCTGAGGTGCTTTGGAGGAATTCACACAGACTGTGTGTGTGTGTACAGGCAGATGAGGTTTGCGTGTGTGTGTGTGTGTGTGTGTGTGTGTGTGTGTTTTTCCCCAAACCCATTGTTCCACTCACCCTTACTGTGCACCACAGTTGTGTGAACTCAAACGCACAAGTGAGGGAACTCAGTGTGCCAGGCAAAGCTGCAGAGCTTAGCCTGGGACAGGGACGACAGAGAACGTGTGTGTGTGTGTGTGTGTGTGTGTGTGTGTGTGTGTGTTTCCACCTACCAGTGGTGCATCCTGTTATGTCTGACATGCAGGGACAATGTTTCGTCTTCCTTTTTCCTCCATGAAACACTTTGAGCGACTTGGCTTTCAAGTGTTGTGTATTCCAAGAACCTCCTACATCACATTTGTCTCCTTTCCAGTGTTCTCTGCCTTCATAGTCCTTTCACTGGCTTTGATCTTCACACGGCAGCCCTGTACTGTCTGTGTGTGCGCTGCTTGAAAGGCTCCATCATTCATTTGTCTACAATATCACGGCAGCAAACTCCTGGCTGCATACAAAACAGTCATTGGATATTGCAAATTCTCTGCGCTGAGTTACAAATGAATTTGTGTTGTCATTGAAGTGATGCTGCAGAGAAATACTTGGTCAAGTTTTATTATTTTTGGTTTGAATTACAAAAGGGCCAACGCAAATAACTTTCAGTTTTGCTTCTTCAGTCCACATCATATAGAAAGCAGAGATGTTTGTTTGCAGTCTGGTTCCCACTGTGATGTCGTGTGCTTTTATGTGCCTCGTGTCCTTGGCTTTAAACAGAGTCGGGCCCTGCTGCGGTTGGGATGAGACCTCACACACAGCAACACGTGCTAAACACCCGTGATGGTGACAAGGGTCTACAGCTGAGCAGCCAGCAGCTCTTTGAGTCTAAACTTGGGCTCAGCGGTGCTTTGAGCTAAATGCTAACAATAGCAACATGCTTAATATAACAGTATGACTCACGGATGTAGGTGTAATGGCAACCATAGTAGTTTAGCATGTTAACGTTTGTTAATTAGCACTTAGTACAGCTGTAGTTGGTTGATTGGAATGTCATTAGTTTTTGATGATGGTGACTCAGCATTCACAAATGCTAACCTCACAGTGGTACCGGAGGTAAAGATGGAGTTTTGGGCCAACCCCTCCTGCAGATGTTGAGATTTGTCACTGGGAACGTGAGAACCTTGAGCTGATGGTTGCTCCAGATGAAAGAGACGAGTTATCACAAGTGATTTTAGGACTGATTGTCTGAGCACAATGGATATCCATACATGGTATGTCAAAGACGTGGTTGCGCTAATTGAGACAGCTTGTGTTGTGTGTCAGGTTGTTTTATATTTACTTGTAAACCAGATGTGTATTGTGTTTTCCTTCCCCTGAGTCCAAATGTGAGTCTCTGTCAGCGCTGTAAGCGAACTGAGGGTCCGTGTCATGTGTCTCTCCACCGTTCAGTCAAGGAAAACCTTTTCCCTCAACCTTTCCTGCTCCCCTGAACATCATTTTGTTGACAGTGTTGACTGACAGGCAGAAAATATGACATGGCAAACTAAATCACTGGTGTAGTAAAGAAGCACTTGTCTGGCAGTCGTGGCGACCCAGAGACAGCGGGCACTTTTATCTGTTACTGATCTCATTAGTTTGTCTGCCCATGAAATGTCAAGTGTCTGCCGGAGCACCGAACGCTTTTCAGACATATTGTCAGTCCATCTCTGTTCATCCTGCTTACTCACACTTTATTTTTCTCACATAAATGCTCTCACTCATCTGTTTCTCAGCCTTTTTCTCTGCAGACCTCATTCATCCTCTTTCTAAAGCTGTGGGCTTGAAGTGCAAAATACTGTAACTGGAACAGTGTTGGCGTACAGCGTTTTCCACTTATCTTCTTGACTTGAAGATTTTCTTTTTCTTATCTTTCCCTGTTAAAGTGCTGCTTTCTGAAGCAAAAGGAAACTGCCCTTGCTTGGTTCCACACTGAGGACCTTTTGTGTAATTGCAAAAGTGCAGCGATAATCACTTTCCCCCACTGCTTCTCCATCAGTACAGCCTCTTAGGCCTGTCTTCTAGCAGTCACGCATCTCTCCTTTCCTCCATCTTTTCCTGTTTCCTTCTCTCACTGTATCCTTCCCTCTCAGACTTACTCAGCACCCACCCTATCTGTGACTTCTCTGTGCGATGGGTGTCTGACAGGTGACAGGTGGCACAGATTTCACCATGACAGGGTGTCTCCGCCACAAAGTGCCGTCTCTCCCGCCTGATGTATGAGGGAAATGAGTGCCTAGACAAGCCATTAGTTATGCTCAGACACAAAGCACTGACATCATCAGCTGCATGCAATTGCTCTGATAATTTGATAGCCCTTAACTGTAGTGGAGGCAAGTTTATCCCAGGATGACACATCGTAGCTCTTCTAGCCACTCACTGGCGGTGAAAGCTGTCATCTCTGTTTAGCGGTGACCTGAGGGAAGCTTGACAGGCAGGTGGAGGGGGCAGAATGGACTGTCATCAGGGTCACAGAGCCCTGGCGTACCTCGGTCGTACAGCCTATCCTCCCAGGGGACATCTCTGCCACACAGAGAGAGCAGCGCTGCAGGGCAACCTCTGATGTGCAAACGCAACGCGAGTGACAGCTCCTTAAAACGTCTCCGATTCCTCTTCCCTGCAGACGGGGAGGCATAACCCACAGGATATTGGTCGTAAAAAGCTGCAAAGCCCATATTCCCTGCCAGTGTACTGTATGTCAGGCCTGTAGTGCATTCTCCAGCAGTTTCCTGCAAGCTGTAAAAGCTGTCATTTCCTTGGTGCTGCTCAGCTTGCTTTATCCTGCGAGCGCACTCCCATGAACATTAGTGCTTTGAGCTAAATCAAGCAGCCAGGCATGCATGGTGGAGCCAGCGGGAGAGCTACGGCCAGTGCACGCAGCACTTTGAGTGCTTACTGAATAGTGCCCCCCGGTCCCCACCCCTACCCCGCAGCAATTCACTGTGTGGTCTGCTCGAGATTTAGATGAAGCCAATATGAGGCCGCTGATTTTAAGAGTGACTGTGCCGCATTTTTCTTTTATTTCTGCTGGTTTGTACCGGATGTTTTCTAAGTAGATGTTTCGTGTTTCCGCTGAGTGTTTCCCAGTAGATGATGATGTAGAGAAGCATTTAAAATGTCAGTACAGTTAAGGATGGCCAGGAGGGTACGTATGCACGTGCGTCACCACTTTGCCTGCGTGTGATGTGGTGAAATGCATCTTTGATCAGCAGAGATCCATGCAGTCATTCGTCGAAATGAAGCTGGAGACCCTGTTTACTGTATTAGTGATCCTGTATCTGATGTTAAGCTTTGCTCTGCATCAAATAGCCTTGAGAGAAAAAGGCTAGCATTCTTGTGAGGCCAGCAGGAACCAGGCCGCTTCTATCTTTGTTCTTTGCCTTTCATCTTTCACACATTTTCTGTCTCTCGTTGTGTTTCTGGATCTCCTCCCAGACTGTGTCCACCGTCTGTGTAGATATAAATATAATACAGATTCCTGACTCTGCAAAACCTGTCAAAGTAATTGATTTGGCTGATTAATGGCAGGGACGGGGGAAAGTGTGCCATGTAATAAAGAGACAGGGGAGTGGCAGACAGATATTCTGCTCATCTGTAATATTTCATCAGCCAGGTTAATTAAAAAGTAAGGTTTTTGTACCTGGTGTCTGGGAATATTAAATCCCAGGCTCAACACAGATGCTTCACTCAGATTTTTCAGCTGTTGCTCAGCTTTGCTCCTTATTCAAGCTGCGCTGAGTGTTTTAATTTTGATTTAATGAATGCTAAGCGGTGTGGAATGGATTGAGCTCTTAATTGTGGTATATATTTCTATTCCGATAAGAAAGACATATGACATATCCATCTATCTGTCAATATTCAGTAGGCTTCATCTTGTGCTCTGGTAATTACATTCTGTTGGGCTGCGTTGATGATGACGATGAAAGCCTCAGCCTGAACACAGTCCCCAGGGAACGAAACACAATGGCTGACTGAGATAACATAATTATCCAGACTGTTAACTGATGTTCACATCTGCTAACCTTAGCAGTGCTGCGCTGATTTATTTCTGTTGACATACCTTCTGTTGTGAAGTGAGAGTGGGCCGGCTGACTAAGCATGACGACAGACCCGAGGGCAGCGTGTGAGCTTTAAAGGCACAATGTGGCCAGAGGACTAATAGATGCTCATTAGTGCTGCGGTTCATCTTGTACAAATAAGTAAGTAAACATGATATCATATCCATGATTCTAGTGCTTCTGAATAAACCACATATGCACTGTTGTTGGCCCACAGCCTTCAAGCCACTTCAGTAACAAAAGCCTCCACAACCTGCGTGGTGCTTGTATTACTGTAGGTATCATGTGGAGGATGAGCTGCTTGTATTGCTTTTCAGCTCTAGGATGTTGTCACATGAAGGCTTTCCTAAAGGAACCAAAAACAGGTCAGTAAGCGAACACTTCAGAAGGAGGATTCGCAACGTGAATAAGCATCTGATGAGAGAAATCAGACTAATCATGAGTTTATCTCCATCAAAGATAAGACAATGTCAAGGTATGCCATAATGTTTTCCCTCTTATCATTTAATCGACGTAATCAATGTTAACCAGGTAGAGTTTTTAATCTTAAATAGGTAAATAAGCATTTTAGCAAAGCCTTCTCATTAGGACAGGACTCACCGGAGACAGATTAATCTTGTTTTTACACCTTATTTTTGTCTGAATTTAACCACTGAGATCTGAAATGTTCATGAGTGAGTTTTGGATAAGCTGGTGGGTGGACTTGTTGAACAAAAGAGAGAGTGGTCAGTGTTGATGCAGCAGAAGCCAAGATAGTAGCATCTTAATATACCATTCTTGCCTTTGTAAATGCCCATACCTTTTAGTTTATAGGTCCCACGCCCAATCTGATGCTTTAATCTATAGACTTTATAAGGTTACTCCAGAGCCCCAGAATAACATTAGTCAAATGTTTTGTTTGGTTGTCCGTCCCGCCTCAGGAACACTGATCCCTGTATGTAAAGTCAGCGGAGTGCCCCATTAACAACCAAAATACTTGAGGGATCAGCCGGACACACGTGGTGATTAAAGTACACAATTGCAGCCTGCAGGGGACTGAGTTGAAAGACAAAAGCAGGAAGTTGAGTAATGTGTTTCAGCAGGAATGGATTGGAGGGAGAACACCTCCGGCTGCATCTTTTGTCAAACGCACAGCAAGGTCGGGACATGCTGAAGCGACCTTCCTCTGATATATAACGTCTTTTCACCTCCTCTCGCTTTGACGTGATCTCAAAACTCTTGGAGAAATAAATCAGCCAGTTGGACGCTTCTGTTCCCGGCTCTCACCCTATCTAATAATGACAGCAAGAGCAATCGAGTGTGCGTTTAAATTTGACAAAGGATTTATATTGTGGTTCAGTGATAAAAACTCATGAAAACCCAATGATGTAACCTTACATGAACAACCTCATATAGCTCCCGATGTCCTCCTCATAATCTCCTCCGCCACCTTGGGAAGTAACATTAATCAGGATTAATTTGGAGGGAGTAGGGGGAGGAGTGGACAGGATAGTGTGGGGGGTGAATACCAAGCAGTTCAGGTTGATCGTCTTTGTAATTTGCAGGAGTGTGACTATATTACATATTCATCTCACTCGTGTAAACCTTAGCGAACAGCTGCTGTACAGAGTGATTCTGATTTTCCAACGTCCTATGGTAATCAATTGACCTTAATTAAAACAATGAAACGCCGGTGTTAGTGTGATTAAATGTTGTGGCCAGAGTTTCGGTTGTTGTTGTTCTCAGCAGTTCGTAGGCCGAGCCGCAGTCGTGCTGGAAACACATTCCTTCAGATTTCCTTCGTCTTACACGTCTCCGCTCTTAATTCTCCAACAGTGTTTTAAACAAAAACGAGATCTGAGTAATGAAGATGGACAGAAACAACAGGCCTCTGGGCACAGATGAGGTTTTTAATGTGTGTTAAGACTCAGCATATTCTCCTCTGTTGGATTATGGGAGAAAGAATGAGCAGAAATGTATCAAAAACCCAGATATTTAATATTAAATGATCTGTTAGGACAAAATGAATGGAGGACATTTCCATGAGGAATGCCCACACGATGGTTTCTGGCTGACCCAGTGCCACCCTGTGCTCATGCCCATGCTGACATTAATCCGTGATAATGTGGCTTGTTTTGGTATTTGAGTATATTTTTTTGTTCGGTTGGGTTTAAGGTTCCTCCTCCTGTGATGGATAACAAATATAGATGGTTTGACATCACACTGACATGTTTCCAGCTGAATTTATTTTAACAGCAGAAGAGAAAAATGTCTGTCGTGCGTCAGCGGTGAGCAGTTTGTCAGAGCGAGAGCTTCTCACACACTCAGCAGTGATCCAGAGGAAATCCACTGATGTAGAGTATCTGTGCCGCTGTTATTGCTTCCTCCATTCACAGCTGAAATGCCTGGATATTTTTAAAGACACTTTCCCTTCTGGTTCCTGAAAGGCATTGTGGGAAGTCGCTAACTGAAAGTGGGCATAACGGAAAGCTAAATTACACCGTTTTCATCTTCCGTCCTGTTTGCTGTGAAGGCAAAGGCCAGCTGAAGTACACACAACACTTAACGGCACCGTCCGCCTTTTAGCTTTGATTTTGCTGAAATCCAGGCACTTCCTGGAGCAGCCTTTATCCAGAGTGACTGATGACTACAGAGATTCATTCCTCCAGCTGTAACAGAGTTAAATCACTGAGCTGAAGCAGAGAAAAGGTCCAGCTATGCCAGACTACAATCTAGTTTCCCTCTGCACAATGAATTGTCTGCTCTTCGAGGTTTGAATTGCCGACTGACAAAATCAGTGCAATCATTTCTTTTCCCCCCGCGGGACATCTGGGACAGGTATGAAGCCTGCTTTGTTTTGGCAGCTTACTGGCTTGTAGTAACAGACCAAGAACAGCTGGAGCGGCCTGAGTCACTGAGTTAGTCAAATACAGGACAGGCTTTCTCAGCGTTCATTAAAAAACGATTAATTTCTTATATGCACCTGAACGACCACATTTACTGTAAATGTTCTCTGTATGGATTCTTACATTTCTCTGGCAGGTGACAGGTTGATTAAAGTTCTGTTTATATTTAGTAGCAATGCTGCCGTTTCAAGCCCGCCTTTGCTCTGAGTTCAGCTGATTGTGACTTTGTATAGATGTCACTTTTTAAACGTAGCTTTTGCCGTGAGTCATACAAAGTATTTCATAAAAATAAATCCAATTAGGCCGTTTAAGTCTTCACTCACACTTTGTTGTCTCGTTCTTTGCTGCTGAGCAGTTTCTGGGCTGCACTTAACTTCGTCACTTGTCAAAGTGTTCTTTGTACTGCTGCAGCTTTGCCTTGATTCCTTTGTTTATTGTATCTGACTTTAAATTTTCTACTTTACTACTGCGCTCTGCTTTGTTTATATCTGACTTGCTGTAGAGACTTGTCTCTGGAAACATGGACCCTGCATCCTGTAGAGCTCTTGACCTCAAACAGCACCGCAGGGGAACAGTTTTATGGGTTGATGGTGTCATGCACATTGGTGCCAATGGTTTTATGCTCCTCAGTAGGAAACAAGTTGTTCGGGCGCAGTTGGGTAGGAGACGCAAGAGAACCACAGGACATCTTTGAGCAAGTTCTCAGCATTTTCAACTCATGATTGGCATTAAATGCACTGAAATCAATGCAGCATGTACAAACCTGGTGCCTACATCATCCAGAGTGCACCTCGGCGGCCGATGGTTCAGTCTCAGATATCGATCTGGTGTTTTGTTTTTGTTTTTTTAATTTACCCAAACAGACAAAGCGGCAGTCTCGTCACTGGAGAACAGTTATCACATTATTCACAGCACTGCCCCCTTAGACCTGTAACAGACTTTAATCTTTATAAAAATGCATGTTGATGTAGATGGTTATTGTTTCAAACGCTAATCAATGTTTTAATATAACTTGATTCCCCCGCTAAAGTGACGGGGGTGTGTGTGTGTGTGTGTGTATCTGTGTGTTGTGTTTAGAAGAAGGAGGGTTTGATGCAGCTCAGAGCGGGGATCAATAAGGTCAGACTAATGGTCGGTGACGCATCTGAGTGTGAATCACAGTGAAGCTTGCAGTCCTCTTTCCAGCTGAAACGCTCCTTTTGAAAGAGAGGATATGTTACTAACCCTTCAGTTAAAGTAAACACAACAGTGAGCGTGTCATTGTATTGTAACTCTCGTCGCGCAGCTGTCAGGGATGAGACAGTAATGGCTGCCTGCGTTAGTTTGTCTCTGCTGGATGTCACATCTCAGATGGGACGGGTAGAAAATAGCAGGAGCGGCCTTTAAACTCCGCTTTATCTCCGGCGCTGTTGGACAAACACTTGTGGGCGCCGCTAAATCGAGGAGCACGTCAGCTAATGTGGAAATGGAGGCACTTCAGTCGAGCTGTGTACAAACCGACGTGTGCACGCTCTTAATGACTCTGGCGCGCTCTCAACACAAAAGATGAAGCATATTATTATCAGTCTTGGATCACCAGATGCTCGCAATAAATGTTTTAATTGCCTGTTTGTGTATCCCTCAGTACCTTCATAGCCTCAGCTGCTCCCGTTACATCTGGCTCACAGTCAGACAGGTGCTTTTTTCAGAAGCCTCCCACTCTGTAGTGCTGTGATTTTTCATAACAAGAATCCTATCGGTGACAATTTCAGTGTGTCGCTTTTTCACCGTTTGTTTAATTGATACTAATTACATTGTTGAGGTCTTGTTTCCCCGTTTTGTTTTCCCAATTTTTAACCGTGGCTGATAGTTGTTTTATGTGTTTATGCAGAAATGAGAAGGGCCGCTTCCGCTGAGCGTTCTGCCGCCAGCTCCGTGAGTCTTATTTTTGCCCCCGTACACCAGCACGGCGGATGTGATGTTAAAACATTTAGCGTGTGAAGACGCTGAGCTTTAATTTAAAGCGATTCACAGCAAAATCAGGGGAACCATGCAGGAAGCGCCGGCCTTCTTATCCATAAGCGCCACATTTGAGTGTACCAAAAGCAACTGGACAAATTAACATAACATTAAATGAGGTCATCATATTTAACACTTGGTTGTAAATCCCGTGCAGAGGGAGCCTTTGCCTTCAGCAAGTGAAATGCACCCTGGGTTAGACTGATGTCGGCCAATTGACCTGGCCACTCAAGGACATCCACTTCTTGGTCTCCAAAAAGTCTTTGGTTGCTCTGGCAGCATGTTTCAGGTCATTGGCCTGCTGGAGTGTGAAGCGCCATCCAATTCCATCCGAGGCACCGGGCCGGAGCTGAGCGGACAGGATTGCTCTGTACGCGTCAGAATTCATCCCGCTGCTTTTGTCAGCGGTCACGTCAACAGCAAGCCTGAGGGAGCCACTTCCACTGGCAGCCGCACATGCCAATGACATTACGAGACCTCTGTGCATAGGATAATGGGCTGTTCCCCCGCGCTCTCCTGTCTCCACCCTGACAGAGGTTCATCTGTGTCTCATCAGACCACGTCATGGTGTTCCAGGCCTTTGCAGCGTTTTTGAGGTGATTCTTGGCGAACTGTAAGCAGCCCTCTGTTTCTGCAGTTTTATAAGCCATATGTGTTTTGTGGTAACACCTTTGCAGATATTCGGGTGAAGTATTTTCCTTTTCGTGGTTTGCACCTCGCAGAGAGTCTTCTTGAAGCGTCTGGCTGTTGAAAATGGGGCTTTTCCTCAACGGGGTCAAATTGCTCAAATCAGCGGAGCTTTCTTTTTGATTCAGACAAACCTGTTGTTTCTGGGATGCCTTATTGTTTGTCTCTGATTTTCCATTCTCACGATGACCTTCTTTACCAACATTGTCATTCATCATCTAGACCACACTTAGAATATACTCAAATCCTTTTTACCAGGTGCAGGTAATTCAAGAAACAGCTAAGAAGTGGACTCCAGACGCATCATATCGTCATATAAAGGCATGAGTATCTGTACTTTCAACACATAATGATAATAATTCTGTCACTCAGGTTCTGTGCATGGCCAGAATGTCAGAAATGGTCTCACTGTCCAAATACTTGTGAGCCGACCGTACAGTGATTTGTTGCAGGATTATATTTAACAGAGCTGATAAAGGAAAAGATGAAGTGTGGCATAATGAGTGCAGCAGGATGAAAATTGAAAAACCTGAACACAGCCGGTCCAGAATAGAATTTAATTAAAGTAACTGTGGTAAGGTTAATTGAAGGAATCAATTAAAAAAAAAAAAAAAAAAAAAAGCCCCGTTCTTCTGGCAAACTTCTCTCCGTGCATGTGTTCACGTGCACCTGATGCCAGTCACGAACGTGCGAGTCACGAACCATCAGGTGCTGCTGTTGTTTTTGGCAAAGAAAACCGATTTTCAGAGGCTGCACTCGCAGTACTTAATGTTAAAAACAAACAGTATCTCCACGTAAACACTTCATGAATACATAATGTTTATGTGTGCTTGTGCAGTCTCACGCTTGAAGTGCACCAGTTTTAGTGAAGAAGAATCGACTTGAATCATGATACCGATTGTTTTTAAGCCTCAAATCGGCTCCCTAATTTACTCTAGGCAGGGGGGCACAGTGTTGTCGACTGACCTGCTAACACACACACACACACACACACACACACACACACTGATGTGTCACAAACAAGGCAGCACCATGCCTCTTGTTCCGTTCACCCAGAGAAGACAGCTGCGCTCCTGATTCAGTATAGAAACCTTATCATCCTGAAAGGAATCCTGTCTGAATACACAGTGATTCATGCGCTCGTGTGTGACGTGCAGACACTTGACAAATAGGTAAAATGGGGGGGGGTCACACACCAGTTGAGGTCCGTGATGACACAATCTCTGAGGTCATGCTCTCACACGGTCACAGCACACAGCAACCACAACACAAGTAAATCTCTTTTCCCCCGACAATCCCGTTATTTGTTTCCTTTTTCCATATTCAGACTCAAAGGCTCAAAGACAGACTGTAATCAGTACTGTGTCCACTCCATCTACACCGTCTTAGTTTTCCTCTTTGGAGCTGTTAGCTGCAGCTAGAAATAGAGCTTATTGTTATCAATGCCTCTGCAAGTATTCTTCACACATTTCTTCCAATAAATGCAACAATGTGCTGCATTAGCCAGTTGAGAACTTAAATATATTGTTGTGTCCAGACTGTAATCGTTACACAGGCTTCGCTACAACGCAGCGGCGGCTCCAAAACAGTGCCTGGAAACCACTTCATCAGTCCTGGAAGGACTATATAAGTGATCTGCAATGTGCAACTAGCTGAGGAGGTCTGGAAGTGTATTCTGGCACATCACCAGTGTGTCTTTTCTGGCACTGTCTCCTCCTCCATTGTGGAGATGGCGAGCTTTCACTGGGTTTCTAATTACCAGTGGAGGGGCATGTCTGCGGTCTCTTGTTACACTGTTAGCTTTACTGTCCGTGGGCTATAAATAGTGCAGGTGTCGGCTCTCTGGTGAGCAGCAGCCTCTGCTCACAGCCTTTACAGAGGCAGGAAATAGAGCTCTGCATGCACAAACACAGCGTGCGCCATTGATTTAACTTAATGTTAACTGAGATGAGGTAAGCTGCGTTTGTGCATTAGTTTCCTAATGGAAATAACTATATATTCATCCCGGGAGGAAATGGGAAATTTCACCTCAGATAACCTCAAAGCAGCAGGCCGCTATATGGTGTGAAGTGCACAGAGCCTTCTGGAAACTGACTGTGAGTGTCACTTATCCCATTTAATGATTAGCATATTTATTTCCTCTGTCTTAATATGAGGTGAGTGGATGGATGATGAACTGCAATCCTGCTTGGTTGGAGCACGACGTTGTGCTTGGTAAAATATGGTTATCGAATTATTATTAAGTGAAACGTCTTAATAAGGCGAGTGAAATGCTCTCCAGCAGACAAATGAAGATGTGTGACGTGCTGCCATATGAAAGACTGAACGTCTCTTTGTAACGTTCTGAATGATTGAAATTGAAAAACTGCATTTAGGCTTTCTTTGGCCTGGGCATGAGTTGGCAGGGACAGCCTGACTACCTCATCACCCGCTCAGTCACTTATTTATTGATATTCTCGTGCATTATTGTAGCTGTTTATTTCTGTGGGCGACCTGAGGTGCCATCGCCGCCGTCTCGACGCCCAGCTTCACTTTTCAGACATCCGCGTTCATCCGAGGGAACATTCTTATTCACTGCGGATCGGAGCAACAAGTTCTCAGATACATAACGAAGGACTGAGTGAGCATCAGTGCAATTTAATGATCTTCTTTCTGTACCCAGTTGCTAAGCAACCTGCACCGTTCTGTCTGAAGCCACGGCGTCCCAAAAGAAACATCACGTCACTGGTCTGAGGAGCGGAGGAATGATAGCGGGGATTGCGAAGCCGTGGGGCTTTAACCACCGCTCTTTTTGTCTGCATGTTGACTCTCACATGCTGCTCGCCGGCTACGTTTCTAATAGAACCTCCGCGTGGATTAAAGCAAATGTTTGAGTGTAACCAAAGGACTGAAAATATGAAGAGATTTAATGGCCTCCTGCTTGCTGGTCTAAGCATGAAGACGTGACTGTTCGAGTAGTCAAAGCTAGAGCCCATTGTGTGAGCCTGCTGGGCTAATCTAACAACCATTCCTTGTCTGGAGAGCCCATGGAGGGGCCTCTTTTGTTCAAATGCCATTAACTGAACACCGGCGTACTATGGGGAGAAAAAAAGGAATGAATTAAACCAGCCGCTATAAGTTTCTCCTTCTGGAAACCAGCGCTTCAGGGCCTGACAGCAGTGTGGTTTTGGCAGCGAGCTGGAGAGAAGCACATTCAGGACAGGAAGGCTTCAGCATCACCCACAATTCACTCCCTCCCTGAGTCAATTTTCTGCTGTGAATCATAGAGGTGGAGGGGAAAAGAGAGAAATAAGAGCGAGCGCGAGCTGTTGCTACAAAGCCACAGCTTGAGCGAAATCAAGCATTTCTGTTTCCCTTCTCCCCAAATCCCAGGAGAGGGCTGCTTTTCCTTCTGCGGTTGTTGTTCTGGCTCCACCGCACACAGAAATCACAGAAAACAAAGCTTTTTTTAAGACAACAGTGGACAGCAAATGAGCTCAGTAAACTTCTGAGAGGACGAACATCAGAAAAGCACTTTTTACGTGCTGAAGCAATCGATGGGCTGTGTGATTATAGAAATTCTATATATGTCATTTATAAAATATCTCTGCAGGGTCAAAGTGGTCATTTCTCAGACCTTTTGTCTATCGAAGGTTTAAAAAGTTTGGCTTTGTCCTTGGTGCATGCGCTCCACTTTCACCTTTCCATCAACCCAACGGTGGAAAACAACTGCTGACACATTTTTAAGCACCGCACGAAGGCTTCATGCTGCTCCCTCTGCTTACATTACAGTAACGCTCCTGAACAGATGCGATGAGCAGCCCATTGGCTGTGCTCGTTTCTCATGCTCAGATGTTTTCCTTTGAGCCTGTCAGCCATGTCTGGAGGCACCGTTGATCACCCCGAGTCTCATCAGTAGAAGTAAAAAAAGAAAAATCCATCTACGTGGAATTTTTCCATTTGTCATTAATATTCCTAGATCAGTAGAAGGGTACAAACATAAATAGAGAGGCCATGTTTAACCCTGCTGAATGCGTGTTTAGTTTCCGTGACAGAGGTCTTATATTTTATACATGCAGTGTCTCATACATAATTTTTGCATTTGCATATTAACCACAAAGTACTGTGCTTTACTGCTTTGACTGATGCTCAACCTAAGTTGTTCTTTGAGAGAATAGCATCAGTAAACTCAAGTCGGTCTATGAATCGACCAAAACGATGCAGAGCAGCTGGAGGTGCTCATTTCAGCCCAGAGTGGGAGCCCCAGCAGGAGGATAGAGTAGACGTTATGTAGTTTGAGAGGCAGAACCCAGGGCAAAGAATCCCTGGCTGCAGCTTGTTTATTCCTGCGAGCGCGCTGTAATAATAAAAGGCAACTGAGAGATGAGTGCATTAACATTTTTATCATCTCCTCTCTGGCTGGACTGCAAGAGGACGACGCTTGCATAAATTTTAGAGGAAAACTAAAAACACGAGTGGGAGAAAAATAAGATTTTGAGAAGCGAGGGTGACTTGTGTTCCCTGTCCAGGTGGAGATGCTGCTCTCGTCTTGTTGCCTTGTCGCTTTCAAAGCTTTATTCTTGTTTAATACTGTAAGCAGGCGTCTCTTCAAAGCAAAGTTCAGAATATAAATGCTATATGTAATGCGTTGTGTTACAGCAGCGTTCCGCCACTACAGCCTTCATTACATGCTGCCCTTCATTATATGGACGCCACTTTTCCTGCTAGCAGCTCTTCATCATCCTCCTTCCAGCTCTTCATCCTCTTGGCTCCCCCTTCAAAAGCTTTTCACTGGAGTTTTTAAGCGAATCAGCCTCCGCGGCTCAGTTTCTGCGATGAGCAGATCTTCTGTCACCATGTGGCGGGCTTCTCAGTTTGTCGTTAGCTGAAAACACGCCGCGGCGCGAGCGCTGCGCTGTGTGTTGGGCGTGCGTGCGAGCATGCCAGTGCTGCTGGCTGTTTCCTAAATCTGGTTGCAAGCTTGGCACAAGACGCTTGTTTGACTGGAGTTGGATGCAGCACTTTGTAGGAGGAAAATTTGTCTTGTGGGATTCATTATACTCTTACATATGTTTTTGTTGGTGCTGCATCAGACATGGCACTTGTTGCCCAGAGACTTGCTTTCATAATGTTGCCAGCCGGTCCGTGTGGTAGAGTACATTAGTAAGAAATGTAAATGGTTGGAGGTGGCTGGCTGAGCTTTGTTTCCATTTGAAGTGATTCCAGCTAAATGCTTATGTGTTTTATTGTAACGGTGCTCTGAGGATGTCAGCTATCACCTCGGGGAGAGGAGTTTATCAGATTGCAGATGGTAATATGTGTTACAGCTCACTGTGATTTACTAGTATAGAAGATATGCCTACTCAGAGAACGCACGCAGCACTGTCTGTCGTAGATTCATTTAGGGTAGCTGCATGTTTTCTAAGTTCACTCGTCAGACAAGAAGCGCTCTGCAGGCTTCCAAGGACGATTACACTATGTTTTTTGTTCACTGTAGCTTTGGGCACACTTAATGGTGCGGAATAGTTCCCCATGTATCAAGACACAACAGCAGTATTAGCCGCAGTGTTCCCTACCCTCAGCCTCCGTGCAGTTACATTTATCACAGACAAGGAGTGCCGCTCAGAGAGACATCAACCAGCGTAACTGTTTATGCTGTGATACAGCTTCAAAATCCAAATTGCAATTTCTAAAATGCTGATGCTGCTTAGGGTGCTGATCGCAAATAGGCTCTAAAACCTGTTACCCATTACAGCTCCATCCACATTTAGCACATTTCTAAGCACTGGTATGGTGCTTACCAAGGTTGAAGGCTGTGTACGCATGAAAACACATGAGATGAAGATACTTCACCATGTTAAAGGTGCATGTTTGTCTCCTGAACGCGGCTGGCGGTTGTTTGACGAGCTGACTCTGTCCTTTTACCAACCCAGTCAGCAGCTGGAGCTGCACCTGAAGCTGTGGAGCACAGTTCATGGAGGCCATTACGGTACTTAAAGCAGCATCAGATGCGACTGTGAAAACATTGTGGAAATGTGAAAGGGGTCGCTTAGGCTGACGAACCCCGTCAGACACGAAACACCTCTGACCTGCAGGACAACAGCACTACAGCACATAATAGAACATCAAGTGACCGAGATTCATATCTGATCAATTAACAAATGATTGTTCATCTGTAATGCATAATAATATGATAGTCAATGTTAGAATGATGATCACACATTCTCTGTTTATAGGCTTGTATCTCATATTTCAGACGTTAACTTAAAATGTTTATACTTTGAGTCTAACTGGCAGCTAAGTAGTTTACCTTTTCTTGATTGAACGCATATTATAAATTACTGGTCCTGATTTTTTTTTTTTTTTGTTTGTTTTAACAATGACTTGTCAGCTGTAGACCAAACAGACAGCTGAACAAATTGGCCCGCTGCACAGAGAGTGAATCTTCTTCAGTAATAGTGAATGGCAGAATCCAATAAAGGCTCTGACCCAGCGCAGTCACCGTAAGCAATCCGTGTGCCTGTTTAAGCAAATGGTTCATTTGCCTTTACATCTGTCAGCAATTAGGTGTAATTATTTAAGCCAACAAGGGCGGCATCAAAGGGTGAAATCCATCCCACGATGCCGCTCGGGCTGGGATTGTTCTCAGCACATTATTTTCCTCCTCGTTGTTTGTTCCCTCATTCGATCGGGACCGTCTGCACTTCATCTTGCTTCGCAGTGCGCTTTGCTTATTCAGGTTGTCACCACATGGCCAGCGTGCATGTTGTCTTGCCTTTGTTTGCTTTACGCTGAAATCCTTTTATTCATATTCTTGGGCGCGCTGCAGACGACCTGCCAGCTCACGTCTGTGTCTGAAATAGACCAATATAGCGCTCTGATTCAGTAACACAGCGACACGAACACTGTTGGTTCCCATCTTTCTGCACCCATTAAAGGGCCACTCTGCCTGCTCTGCTTACTCGGCGATTAACATGAAAGAAGCCAGGCTGTATCTGCTCCTCATGTTTATTTAATCAGGGTAAATGTTGTGGGTTCTCGTGGCTCATGCTGAATATGTTTGTTTTTCATTAAGTCCTGTGCTCTGCTGGCGTCTCTGCAGAAGGCCTCATTTTTCCTCCTAAGATGCGCACTGGAAACACATGTACACACACAAACACACACACACACGCACATATCTGGATGATGGTTTTAGGTTCTTTAGGGGCTGACTCCGTCCTCGCAGCCTCTGCAGACCTGCTGTTTCATTGTCACACAGGACAGGTCTCGTTCTCCCAGCACGACCATCCCGGTCACAAAGCAGCCGTTCGATCACTATCTTTGATACAATATGTTTGGCCCACACCGCTTTGCTTTATTTGACAAAATCGGTTGTTTTGTTTCTCTCAGGACGCCCGATAAGACTGAACGACAGGAATGGAGCCCCGTGGCCGAGATCTCCCATTACTCCGGCCCCCCTCGATCCTGCCCGCTCCTCCAGAAAAGAAAAAGCGTCCGTATTTGCTGGAACAGCCAGACACGAGCAGGAAATCAGATCGTCATACACAGGATGTCCCCTTGTCTTTATTTCACATACTCGTCTGACTCGAATGGAAAAAAAAGAAATCTGGAGTATGATGAGATTAGTGCCAGGAAATTGGCTAGGTCTCTTTGTCTTTGTGTGTATGATGTATAGTGTGTGTGTGTGTGTGTGTGTGTGTGTGTGTGTTTACATCTTTGAAGTGGACTGTGGACACTATTTTGCCTGGCTCTGCTGTTGTAGTGAGAGTGCTATCAGGAGAAACAAAGAGACTAATGCAGGTGAAGAAACATCTTGTAGATGGTTTCATCTGTCAGGGGAATAATTTACCGCCTACCTGCAAAGCTCTACTACCGTCAGACAACCCCCCCCCCCCCACCTCCAGCTCTCTTCTGTGCGTAATGCAGATATTGGCTAATCTGCACCTGAGCACCCTCAGCAGCTGTGTGTGTGTGTGTGTGTGTGTGCGCGCGCGCATTTGTGTGTGAACACCTGCATCTATTCTGAGACCCTACTGAAGGTAGACAGACTTTCAGATCGCGCTGGAATGGAGCTAGAAGGGTTTCCAGTACTGAAGATTTGCTTTGGGCTTCGTGCCACACACTTCCAGTCAACTGTAAAACACAGTGTACAGCTGTAATAATACCACATTTCATTTCAGCTGGGACCAAAGTGGTGGACAAAGTAGTACATCTTTCTCTTTGATGTTTGTGTTTTAATATTGCCGTTACCGTATAGGAAAATAATGGGTCCGTGTGGAGTCTGATGCTAGCATGTGTGGCTGTGAGCACTTGAACTGAATCCTATTTGTGCAGCACAGTGAGGATGCTTTAGGTCTTAAAATAGGAATAATGCCAAGTTGTGAGGAAATGCGCCGCTTCCTGCCTCAAGGGGTGTTCTGCTCAGAAAATATACCTGCGGACTGTGCATCGGTGGCCCAATAGTTAAGACGCATCCTGTGTGGTCGCAGTTGTTGCCATTTCATTTCCACCTGGCGACCTGTTCCGTGTCACACCTCAGTCTCCCCTCACTTTCAAATGAGGCAAATAATAATCCTGACCAACAAAAAAGTAGTAAATGTGTCCGTAAGAGCAGGTGGAGTGTTTCGTGGTCTAAATGTGGTCAAGTCAACATCATTTTTTCCATTTTCTCACAGATATAAATGAATGAAAAAGTTTGTCTGGGGTGAAACTCTGTCTTCTACCCTCTAGCTTTTCTTTTTTTTTCCTCTGTATTCAGGAGCTGCTGTCGTCTCTTGCCTCTCTCGGGCCTTTTTCGTCTTGTCTGATTTGAGCTGCGGGTCAACTTGCTGGATGGACTCCTGAATGAGTTTTTTGAATGACCTTGCTCTTTCCTCGCAACTCTTTTCTCTCACCACTCGTCATATTCTTGAAGGAAAATAGTTGTACTTGAGCCGCCTGGTGCTTGGCAGTTATTCAAGATGCATAAACTGAAGGCTCAGTGAAAACACTCGCTCTGAAGTGCACATGGATATCCATATGGTCGTCTGACTGGTTGAATTCCTCCCGTGCTCTGCAGTGTGTTGTGTTTTCAGCAGCACTCTGCAACAACTGTGGACATTTTGCTGCCGTCACCCCAGTTTTGTCTTTAATTCAGAGACACAAAGGACTGCCTTTAGCGTTATTCCACCAGCAGGTAAATTGGCACAAATCAGAATTACAGGTGTTTTTGGATCCGATCTGGGGTTTAGGACTTTGACACACGCTACAGAAGCACTTAGAGGTTTCCTTAGTGCTTTTCCAGCCATGGTTTGGGGTTCAGAACACAAGCTCAGACACATTCATCTGACAAACATGAAGTGTTTTCACAAGTTCTTTTTCACAGCTCTTTGTTGCTTACTCTGGTCAAACACTACATTTCTGCGCCCGTCCTCAGCGTTGACTCGTTATTCCAGCTGTCTCTAATATTAACAGAATATTTAGTCGAGAGCCATCTGGAACGTGAAGCCGATAGCGATGCGGTAGTTTGTTCCATCAGAACTCAAGAATTGAGTTAATCCTTGCAAAAAGAGTTTCATTTCCATGACTGTTGTGTCACCGCTGCGAAACCAACTGCAGCTCTTGCTTTGCTTTGGCCGTGTGGCTTCATGCTGTCAGATTGGATCCAGTCGGAAAGTATTAGAACATAAACAAAGCAGCAAAAACATGAATTTGTTCTAGCCTTGACTTTGGTGTTACAGTGCTCTCACTGTGTATAATGATCTCCTTGCTTGGCTGCTCTCTTGGTAAATTGCACCAATCGCCTTCGCGGTTAAGGTGAACATTGAAATTTGGATTATTATCTTTACTATTATTTTGGTCCACATATTGAAATTGTCACTGTATCAATATAACGATCAGTCATGTGTACTGCAGCCCCGACAGCAACAGCTAGAGCTTACCTGCTGCTGGATCACTGACTACTATATTTGCGTACCAAACTCACCTGAGTTTGATCCATTAAATTACATATGAAGTAGTTCATCCGCCCCATTCACACCTGTAATTGGTTAGATCACCACAAACAGCAGCAGTGAATTAGCCAGCCATTTGTTACACTCAACACTTCGAGCTTGCGTAATGCTATTTCACACCTACTGAAAATGTGATAATCAGGTCAAGGACTCCCTAAAGAATGAGAGACAATTCACTGCTCAACTTAACTAGGTAGCTCACGTTAATATAGGCACTTGTCCTGGAGTCCTGGGGTAACCCACAAGGAGAGATTGTATTTATCAGTCTTTGTTAGCATTCATTAGAGCTCTAATTATTGTTTACTTTGTTTATTGTTGTTCTGAAGTGTGCGTAGGTGTGTGTGCTGATGTATTTGGAGCTCATTGCTGAATGCAGCTGTATCGCAGGAAGCTGGATTCATTAAGCCTCTGGTGCATTCGAGTGCCTCTCGGTCTCTCACCATCTCTGTCTGTCCCTGTTTCATGCCTCCATCCATCCCTCTCTTCTCCTCTCTGCTGGGAGCCCAGTTTGTGTAAACTAATTAAATTGTCTCAGTGAGACGAGTTGATCAGACCCTTTGATCAGCCTTTCGCAGGCTCGTCTGCTCGGTGGCTCGGATGCCAGCAGGCTGTGAGAGAGCGGAGAAGGTCCAGCTCGTTTAATATACTGCTGTAGCCTTTGAGTTCAGAGTGCTCCTGCAAACAGACGAGAGACGGCAGAGGCTCTCCATGGTGGTGTTGAAACACAAAGCAAAGGAGAGTGAAGAGAGAAAGAGGAAACAACTGAGCCAAGAGCAGAGGAACGCATGTGATAGAACTGAAACTAGATAAACCCTGACATGTGTGAGAAAGAGTAAAACATCAATGAATAAATAAGATGATGGTTTTACTAGAAGCGTTCATTTCAAACAGCTTTCTGGAGGATTTATATAGTGTCAAAACAACACAGGTTCATATCAGTTTAGTTTATACACTGACTAACTGTCAGTGTTTTACCACAGGAACAACATGAATTCTGCATACAGATGTTTCCAAAGGATAAAAACAAGCACACAAATAAAAGTTATAGATTGGATAAAACATCTGCGGTGATTATGGAACACCTCTCCTCTGCTGCCCGCACTCTTTTCCTGTAATGTAGACTTTACGTATTGTTTTAGTTAATTATTTTAAACCATATTCATTTTTTTTTTTTTACTTTATCCAGTGCCTCCGTGTCCAATCACTGTATTAATATGCTAGGAAATCACTTTTGTCTTAACATATCATAGATGAATGACGTATTTGAAAGCAGCACATTTTTATCTCTCGGCAGATGTGAATCATCATTTAGACTTTGTATAAAGTCAAGATTTACAAAAATTGTTCTAAGGTTAACCATTGCTGCCAAATCATGATTTTACCATAACAAAAGCTGCAACGATTAGCTGATTAATTCCGGGTCGGTTTTTAAATTCCTGTCCAAAGCGTGTGATTCCTCCTGGACTCCACCTTGAGCACGGCGATCACCATGTTTCACCGTTTTCCAGACCAAATAATTTATCAATTAATTGAAAAAAAGAAAAAAGAAAAAAAGAAAGTGACTAAGCGATATTGAAAGTCATCTCCAGTTGCAGCCCCGCATTACAGATGCCTTCCAGATCGTAACTTGTTGTTCGGATACCTGCAGACAGGCTTTCCCACCAAATGCCACAGTGTAATTACTTTGTACACCGCCAGACAATCACGGTAATGAAAGCCAGCGGAGAGTGAGCCATATTGAGCAATTACTTTTTTCAGTGTCATCATACAGCGCTGAAATAAGGAATTTGTCTTGCTATTGTTCTGTGAGCAAGCAAAACATAATGTGCATCATTTATTCCAAGCAATCAGTTGGTGTGGAGGCTTAGAAACATGCAGAAAGCTGGCACAATGGAACCTCTCTCAGCCCCATCATAACTTTGTCACATATTCTGTGCGCTGACAATGCATGTCATGTTGCATTATTTGCCTCGGATGAGTGTGGGCGGAAAAGGCAAACAAGATTAGTTGATGCATGCACTTGTTTTTCTACGAGTGAATCGAGGCCTTTTAGAAATGGTTTAGTGAGTCAGTGCCAGTAGCACACCCATCACACTCATCCTCCTGACAGCAGTGCATATCTGTAACACTGGTGGAGCAATTCTCTACAGGCACGCTAAGGTAGCTCCGAGGTGGTCCTTAAACGAGAAGCTCTGTGCTGCTGTTGGAGTGTTGCTGGGTATTTTCTTTTTTTCCTCACTGGTGTTTTGTGGAAAAATCAGCCTCGATGTCATCCCTCATATGTGCTGTGATATAAATATGATGCACATTGTGGTTTCTGTGGGCTGCAGGATAAATCCTGGACCGCGCCAGGGTGTTGTGGACTCCAGCATGAGTGCTGTTATATAAACCACCCCTAAAGATGTAACTGGACTGAGACAACCTCTTGTTTTTCTTCACACTGAACCAAAGTAGAGAGAGATGTCCCAGTATGCATGAGGTGAATATGAGAGGGTCAGTGATGGAAGAAATATTCAGCAGAAACCCCCTCAGACTGAGCAAACAGCCCGATGTTATGCAGCACAGAGGGCTGCGTTCAGGGAGGCGTGCTGCTGAAGGTAACAGTGAAACAAAGAATTATGACCCCGGAGGTTCGGTTGGATTTTGAACACAAAAACACTGCAGGACTGTTTATAATGAAAGACTCTTGCAGCTGTGGAAAGTGATCACAGTGGCTACATTTACTGTTTCATCACTATGATTGCAAGGTAAACTGCAGAATTGCACTGTTCATGTTACAAAGTAATCTACCAGGAATGTGCGCTCGTATGTATACCACCAGCCAGCATTGCCAACATTGTCTGGGCACCACCACAGTCAGAATCTCTATTCATCTGGAAGTCCTGCATTACAAACCAGACTTGTGTAAAAGAAGTAATAGGAGCCAGTGAAGCTGGGCAATGTTCTGATATATCTATTATGACATGAGATGTTGTCCCAGATATTGCATTACAGCAAAATGATGGGAATTTCCAAACATACCAGACTTTTAGCTGTTCTATTATGTGCCTTGACCTACTTATTTATTATATCCGCATTACTGATGATTACTTATACAAATGCTTCATGTGTAAACATTTTGCAGAAATGCCAATAGTCATTGCTCCTGCATATAAATGTAACATTATATGTTGGGTCTGGTTGATGTAAAGCTAATATTGCCTGCTTATATACTGTGGGCTGGTCTAATCTAGGATAATGCATCATATTTTGCAGTTGATATCAAAGTGGATCTACAGCTTGATCTTCAAAATAACGTCCTATAAGCCATCACATTAGACCTGTATCACCGTGTCTTTGCCTGAAAGTGTTCATGTATCCAGACATCGGTGTTGCAAATGCCACTACATACTCACAACCTCGTCTCTCCAGCCTCCAGCCACCTCAGAGTCTCCAGGACTCTGAGGTGTGCAGGTCGGATCACAGCTGACCCTTCTCACCCTGGACATGGACTCTTTGAGCCACTCCCTTCAGGCAGAAGGTTACGGTCCATTCGGACCAGAACCTCACGCCACAAGAACAGCTTCTTCCCCGCTGCTGTTGGACTGTTGAACTCTAATTAATCATACTGCTCTGCACTGTCACTTTACTCCAGGATAGCTACTATACCATGCTCCTGTCATGACCCACCTACTGACTGTCTACCTACTGTAGACACACTTAACTCTTCCATATTGTTCTGTTCATTTGTTAATACGTTGCTTTATTTTAGCTTACTTAGATTTTATCCTATTTATCTAATTTTATTTTATTTTATTTTACCCCATGCATGCTTCTTATTATATGTTACTTATTTTATGTTTGATGTATGCACCAAACCGCTAAGTCAAATACCTAGTAATGTGAAACCTCTTCAGTTACAAGGCAATAAACACAATTCTGATTCTGATTCTGATTCTGAATTCTGATTCTGATGTAAATGCTGCAGACTATTGGCATGTCATTAGTGTAGCTGTGGCAGCTTTGCACCTTCGCCTTCAGCAGTCAGCCTCCACTCAGATGGCTGCCTCACCAGCTTAAATGTCTCCCCGAGGGTATTAACACCAATGGCTCTGTCCACAGTGGAGCAGAACAGGTCACCCCTTCAAATAACAAAGCTGATTTGTTCCATAAGTTTTCCAGTGGGCGGCTGTGATACATTACACAGTCTCTCAGCAGCAGATGAGTGGTTCTATTGATCAGCCCTGTCAAACTGCATAACCCCATGTGTGTACCCTGCAATGGTGGAGTTGTAGCTTTATCGGGTTGTTTTCAGAATCCAGTTTTCTTCATGAAAAGAAATGTCTTCAGATGTAGTTTTCGTGTGTGTCAGGCAAACTGAACTTAAACGTTTTGATGTTCCTGGCTGTGCTTCCGCTGATCAGCTTCCGGCTCACACTGCGCCTCACAGGTGAACGCGAGCTCAGTCGATGTCTCCACTCATCTTTATCTCTGCCAAGCGTAAATGCTGTTCAGTCTTACTTACTTCATCCATACGTTGCTTCAAGGACCACGACTACAGCGACTTCATGCTGATCCTACGGTAACATTAGACGGATCATCAGAGTCATTCAGTGTGTCATCTGGGATCCATGAATGTCCAAACAAAGTCCAAATAAATGAAACTTTGACCTGCTGGTGGTGCCAGAAGGAAATTCAGGAGCTCAGGGGATGCATGTCAGTATTAAAGGTCAAGGCAATCCATCTGCATGTATTTAACATATTTCAGTCTGGATCAAAGTGCTGCACCAGCATCACTCAAAATCAAACAGGAGTTGTAATAAATCCACTGGCTCTCATTGTTTTAGTCTCAGTCTGTTTAAATCAGCTGAGGTCCCGTCTCGCTCTCTCTCAGCCTCATTACATCTGCCTGTCTCTACTGTGTACTTTCAAATACAATCAAAAGGCAAAAAAACTAATCTAACAAAGACCCACTTCTCTAGTGAAAGAAAATATCGTGATCCCACACTGTATCAAAAGCCTTTCTGCACGATTGCCCCTCAATTTGGAGCAAATTCACTGCACTGCTTACTGTAGAGGGGAGATTTGCTATCTGTCAAAACAGGCCTCATGAGTGGATGTTCAGCTATTTTTTATTTCAGGCCCTCAAATGTGCTAATGAGCCGTTTTCTCAGGTCTAGAAATGTACTAAAACGTTGATTTGACTGTTGATGGACCGTATGATTGCAGGGTCCTCAAAGGCCAGCTGCACAGCCCAAACATGCTGTTAAACACAGTACCAGCAGGTACTGATACACCGTGTGGTTTTGGTATTAATTTAAGCTTTCTCTTGCTTTATTTCCTCCCTAGAAGAACATGACACTGAAGCCCCAGGAGTGCAGAGACAACCAGGCAGGGCCCCTGCACAAGAAGAAGCCTGCCAGGGTCCCCAACGGCCTGAGCCTGGAGCCCTGCAAGAACAATCACCACCACCAACAGCCTTCAGACCAGGAGAACAACCCCCGCCTGGCACACACACAAGGCAAGAGGAAGAAGAAGCACCTCAACAAGAAACACACAATGGTGAGTTTCTCTTTCTATCCCATATTGTATGGAATCACGCAAAGAAAAGGGAGAAAATGAGCAGCTAATGTGACGAGTGTTCTGAGTGAAACACAGGAGAGATTTCCCTTACACGCTATTTGATTTCTGCAGCAGTTGAGCAGCGTGTACCTCCTCAGTTCACTTCACGATGCTCGGAAAAGTAGTTTGTGTTTCAAATCAGCTGGTGACACAGTGAGTTCAAGTATATTCGTATGTTGTTTTCTCCTATTGGCTCAACATTTGCTTATGATGCACTCTGCGTGTGTCTGTTGTTATATCAAATCTGTAGTTTAGGGCAAATACAAGACAACTATATAGTTTAATGCAAGCTTCTGCAGGAGTGTTAACGCGGAGCTGGAGGTGGGATGGCTGGAGAAAAATAGCTTCTGATGTGCACCTAGGAATGTGAAGGTTTCAAGGCTTTTCATTGGCTGTAAGCTCCTGTTGCTCACAATGTATGACAGTCTGGCCGTGGTGATCTTTAACATGAATTGATACTGTGCCGAATCTACACTAGCTGCAGCTGTTCTACAAGAAGCAAAGGGGCTCAGCTCAGTTGTAAACGTTTATTCCCATCTGATTGTCATGCAGGCTCAGCAGTTCAGGATCCATATTGTATAATATTTGCATACATATCACATGATGTATTGTGTTTTCACTGTGTCTCTGTTGCAGCATTGGCTCATAGTACAGATGAGGCCAAAGCCTTGTGCAGAGCGTGTCAGTTTAACCGCTCCAAGAAAACAGCGTCTGTGTAGAAATCCCCTGTTGTAGCAGCAGGAAAGACATTATCTGTGATTCCAGCTCTGCTGCTGATTTCATGATAGGATTTGGCTCTGCTGTTGGCCTTTGGGAGTGAGTCACTTTTTAAGAATCCTCACAGGGGTGAAGTACATCATCACACTTCATGTCAAGGCTGTTTTTGTTACAATTACAGACAAGCAGAACTCATTAGTGGAAAAGAAAACAAGGGGAAGACAGAGACAAATACCTGGATCACATCGCTCTATTCCACTAAACAATGGCTCAGACTAAATGACATCACATGCATCACACCAATTATTAGTGATGTAGTCTGTAGCTTGTATGTGAATGAAAGCTTCTGGGGTATGTCAGTGTGAATCAGTGTGTATCAGTGTGCTGTATACCTGAACATATTTGTGTGTGCAGCAAGGTGACAAGGTCACTAATGAATATTTATGCCACGCTGATGCGGTGGTGCATCTCCACCAGCAAGGACTATCTGTTACAGCAGTCTGTCTGCTGTTCAAACACACGCACACGCACACACACAAGCAGAGACTCTGAGGTCATGCTCTGCCATTTCTCTGGGAGAGGGTCAGTCTTCTTGAGCTGCATATTCAAGGACATGTTTGCCTGGGTCGCTGCGGGACATGCAGACATGAGGGAAAACAAAGACGCCGGTTACCAGGGACACGGTTAGCTCAGATACACTGTACGCTGTTGACTCCACTGTGGTTTTGTGGAGGCAGCGGTGGGTCGGTGTCTCTCGATCTCGGTTCCAGCGTGCTGCATAGCAGTTGTGGCTGTGTTTTTGTTGTGTCTGTGCTCCGCTGCTGAGGAGACGATCCCCTCAGCCTGTAGTCATTAGTAATGTGGGTTGGTGTCCCAGCGACTGTTTCGAGAGGCTCCTGTTTTTAACACGCCATACGACAGAGAAAGTACAGTAGTGGTGCGAGTGCGGCGTACAGTCGCTGTATCCTGTAGCTTCTGCAGCAGACCTCTGTCGTGAGGGTCACCACCGCTGCGTGCGTGTCATGTCAGTCCCTGTACTGCCTAATGGACAGATGGTGCTACCTGCCAGCTTCAAGGTTGTCTTGCGCTGCTGCAATGGCCGCGCATGCATGCGGCACAAATGGCTGCATGTGTATGTCAAGCTGTGCATTCATAAAGATCAGATCACATGTGTATGTGTGCGCATGTGTGCGTGTGATCGAGTGTTTGGGTATTACACGGTGTTCAGGGTGTTAACAGAGGGAAGCCCAGCCATGATCCTCCTGAGTGTACACACACACACACTAACGCTGGCAGATGCATTCACACACATGCGAGCTCACGCACGCAAACACATCCGCCACATTCTCACCCACTGTCTTTCTCGCCTCCCTCCCCCTGCTCACCCACATACAGTATGTGTTCACACACAAACAAACGTGACCTCAGCGTGCATCAGCCTCTACACACAGCACAGGTGGCTGGGACATGAGAGCAACAACACTGCTGGCTTAAATGCATGATGCACTTTGGCTCAGTCAGCAGTGGGTTCCAGTGGGTCCTAATAATCCTGATAATTATCAATTTGAAGTTCCAATGTTGTTGTTTTCCATAATGGAAAATAGTTTCCTACAAGATGCTGGTGGACCTATCAACCTTGGTACTCAATAACACCCTAATCCGTCACGCTTTATGACATATGCATAATTGAAAAGATGAATCTGTGCCTGACGCCGCCCCTTTTTGTCCTCTGTGTGGAGAAACAGGCTGCAGAGTGATCCGGCACAGCTTCTGTCTTTTCTTTGGCTCCGCTGTAAATAAATCTTAAGGCATTGTCCTCCCACAAGGTTACATTTTAAATGTCAGAGGTCTGTCTCAAGGTTTAATTCTCCATTTAGAAATGCTCCAGCCTGGTGAGAGAGCACCTGTTATCAGCACTTTCTGTTAGCTCTGAGTCTTCGCAGAATGAGGGATGAGAGAGAGAGAGAGATAGAGAGAGAGAGAATTTGGTGTTAAATAAAGCAAGAGGTGTTTTTTCTTTCCCTTTTTTTGTTTTGTTCCTCTTCCAGGCGAGCTCGCCGATTGCAGCAAATGTTTTCGATCTCTGGCACTGACCCAATGTACTGAACTATGAGATATTGTAAGCTCAAGGGGGGGGGAAATAGAGAAATGTTTATAAGCGCCTCTGACATATTGCCTCACAGTGAAAAAGAGCCCAGATAGAGGAAGCTTCAGTGGAGATGGATGAGAGTACAGTAGCGAGCCACAAATTATATGACTTCCTAACGCCACTCGTCTTTTATCATACAGCAGGGAGCATTTTATTCTGCCGGTGTGTTTTTGTTTAATTGTCAGATTTGGCGAAGTTGATTAAAGGCTGCATTTACTGTGCTGCTGCTCTAGAAAAGTCCATCAGAGAGCTTTAAGGCCGCGGAATGAACCATTGCTTTCCGTGGCGGTGCGTGTGCGTGTGTGTGATTCGACGTCAGTGCCGACGTCATGTATGAACATCCGCTCGTCACGGATGTTTTAAGTTTCGACGAGGGTTCCGGTAACATAAACAGTGGCTGCTCCAGCTGAGGCACGTGTGGCGCTGCAGCGGAGTGCGTTAGCGCCCGTTTCAGACTGCGGTTTCCAGCCGTTTTCAGTACCGCCGCTGGAATGTAGAGATTTCTGCTCACGTCACGAGTTAAGAAAACAAACCCGCGAGGTAAAACACTTTGCGTCTGTTTGCTTGTTTGTTTATTTGTTTCCCAAGTGATGTCTCCAAACAGATTTTGACAAAACTTGAGGAAATGTTACATCACAGCATTTAAATATTACACTGACAGTGACTTGTAGGATACATGTCTGTGGCTCTGGCTTGTGTTTGTGTGTGTGTTTGTGTGTGTGGCGGGGGGCTGTTGTTCCATTTTGGTACGTCTCTGTTCTGCTCGCTGATGTTGGATTGGCGGCCTGTGGTGTGTGCTGCTTTGTACAGTAGCTCTGGTGAACAGAGGGACGTGCTGTGAGGCCCATCTGCTCTCTGGCACTGGGGGAGTGGGAGTGGGGAGACGAGGAGCGGGGGACAAGCAAGGAGGGCTCAGGTTGGACTTCCCTCGCTGATCCCCCACATCTCAGTCCAGCCACCTGCCTGTCTGTCTGCTGGTCCGTCTGTCTGTCTGACTCTCTGTCTTTCTTCATGTGTCTCTCTTCCAGACATTTGGGTGCATTGTTTTATTTTGTGCTGGAGTCACTGTTAAAGAAACAGTTTGCCTTCATTTGAACCCCCCACCCTTCAGTTTAAATACTGACCACTGATTAAAATGAACTATACTATACTATGTACCTACTATATACCTATACCTATACCCACCACTAACCCACCACCACTATGTCTATGACTGCAATAACTCTAAAGGCTGTTTTAATCCCACAATCTTGATTCAGGCCTTGGCACGATCTCATTTTTATGTCACAATGATTCTCTGTTCGCGTTCGTAGAAAGATCCTTTGCATCTAACCAAACACTCCTAGATTCCTCCTAAGCCGCATCAAACGACAAGAGTGTGCGTTACTCCCCCGACAAGCTGTGCACACATCAAAAATATGTTGGAATCGTGAAAACCCGGCGACGGTGAGAAAGAGAAAAGAAGTACATCTGACAAAAATGCTGTCACACACACACGCGCGCGCGCGCACGCACACACACAGTCTGCTGTGTGAGACTAGATTGACAGTTATGACCATCAAAAGCTGCTGCATTATTTACCAAGCAAATGTAAATTATGTAACAGAAAAATCAATAGATGAAGGTGAGGATGCCAGCGTAACGTGCACAGAAGATGGATGTGTCCCGACCATTCACGCCTCACGGCAGGAGTCCCAGTTTGTTGGGAAAGGGTCACGGCACACCAGTGGAGTCTGATGTGCACCTGCCTCTTTGCCAAAAAAAGATAATCAGTGGCTAAATCGGTGCATATATTGGTCAGTTATTATATATTATATATTACACCGCGTTCCACATTGTTATGCAAATTGTGTTTAAAGGTCATAAAGGTCATTTTAGTTTCAGTTTAAACACATGGATGGGAATGTGCGTCAGGGCTCTTCCAATCACTCCAATCAATCTCAGACACCTGTGCCAATTAGTTTGCAGGTGAGTCCAAATAAAGGGAAAACTACTTAAGAATGGATGTTCCACATTATTAAGCAGACCACCATTTTCCAGCAATATGGGGAAGAAGAAGGATCTCTCCGCTGCCGAAAAGCGAGAAATAGTTCAATGCCTAGGAGAAGGTATGACAGCTTTAGATATTTCAAAACAACTTCACCGTGATCATCGTACAATAAAGAGATTTGTAGCCGATTCAGAACACACACGGGTTCGAGCAGATAAAGGCACAATGAGGAAGATTTCTGCCAGACAAATGCGTCGGGTTAAGAGAGCAGCTGCTAAAATGCCACTGCAAAGCAGCAAACAGGTATTCGAAGCTGCTGGTGTCTCTGGAGTGCCAAGAACATCAAGGTGTAGGATCCTCAAGAGGGTTGCAGTTATGCATAAACCTCATTCAGCCACCCTTAACCAAAGCTCAGAAGCAGAAACGCCTGCAGTGGGCCTACACGTACATGAAGACTAATTTCCAAACAGTGTTGTGAATTGTGAAGCCCTATTCAATAAGGGGTCCTATGTCAAAATGTAATTTGGCCTGTTAAGATATTTTTGATTGAAAGAGCTTTTGATTTCAGAAGCGTTAAATATAACCTGCAAATGCTTGCAGAAGCCTAACTAATGACCATTTTCAGTTGTTTACAAATAATAAAATGTTTTGAAACTCTATTAAAGCGAATAATGTGGAACAGTGCATTTTAAGATTTTTGATTTTTTTTAAAACCGCTGACTTGAAAATTATGAGAACTATTTTATAGATTATTTAGAAAAGAGAGAAAAAATTACATTTGGTTAATAATGTGGAACGAGTGTATAGTAATGCTGGGTAGTGACTAAATAAAACAGCTAAATCAGTCTGATGACATCACAAAATCACATGATTTTACTGTGACGCAGAATTTGGGACCTGGAAGGGAGGGAGAGAGAGAGAGAGACAACACAGTCAACATGAATCAACATGATCAATATCAATATCTCAAGCGTATTACATCTCACATCATGGTGTGTCAGTAAATATATTGGCCAGCCCCACGTGCAGTCCACTGTCCCTATATGCTCTGGGTAGCTTAGTTGGAGCGTGTTACTGGATTTTGCTTAACACACATGTAAAACTTCTAAATTGCAATCTTCTGCTGTAAACACAGAAAAGACAAATCCAGGCTTTTAAGGCAAGCCAGAGTTGAGGTGAAAATAGCAAATAAGAGATTTGGACAGCATAAGTGTTTGGTGTTGAACAGCTTGGTTTATACAGTTAGATATAATGTTTTATTGCATAGTTTATCTGTGTGTAATCACTCTGTGTGTTTTTGATACATACATCATTTAGATGACACAAATGTACATGGCAATGCGAAAATGTGTAATTAGTCTAATCTTAGTTTAAGCACTTTGCTCCATGATATCCTTGAGTAAACCTCTCTTAAGTTACTACTTAAATGAACCAGGGATTAAGTGTGATCCTGGCATCGGGCGCTGTCAGCTGGTTATGGTGTTATATTGGCTCATTATAAGCGGCGTAGTGGAATGAGGAGAACAGGCGGCGGCGGCGGCGGCGGACCACCCTGGCATTAGCAGTAGCGGTTCTTGGAACTGAGAATGCCTTTCATGAGCTTTCTCTTTTGTGGGTAATTAAGAGGTATTACCTTTTTTCCACACATACACCAGTGCTACCGCCTTTACATGTTGTGCTGTTTGTAGTTTCAACGGTCGTGCCTGCTGGCGCTACACACAAAGCCACCGTGAGGACTTATAGTCTGCTGAGGTGTAGCCTGCTGCGCGACTGACGTGACAGTATGTTCTATAGCGTCTGCCCGCCTGAGTTCTTTTTTATTAAAGCTACCACTTCACAGCCGGGCCCCCATTTGTCAGCCGTGACCTAAACATGTGAAAAAAAAAGAGCTGTACTTTATCTCGGCCTCAGCGGTGAGGAGTAATTGCTGTGGAGGCTGCTGAGCGGTGTCTAGCCCCGGTCAGAAGATCGTTCCTTGAGCCTTTAACCAGGTCAGCCAGTCAACCAGAGGGGCTTCCTGGGTGCCTGGCCCTCCTGGCTCCTTGAATCATCTCACCGCAGACTCTCAGTCCACCTGCCCCGAGCGGGGAAAGCCCAGCTCTTTAGTTCGCCAGAGGCTGTATTATGATTCAGCATCCGTCTCTTACCTTAACTGAACTCTCACTTCAACCTGCTGATGGCTAAATATGTAATGAGATCAAGCTAAATGCACTAATGGCAAGCCCCCGGGCGCTGGTTGCGTCCTGTGTCTGGTGAGACGTCATAAATATTTGACTGGCTTTGATTTTGTCAGGACGGGGGCAAGCTTACATGCTTTTCAATCTGCAGTGAAAATGTAATATAATGTTCAGCTCTTTAAGCTTCGCGGGTCACCCTTAATAGTTTAGCTGCTACTAATAAGAGATTCAAGAAAAGCAATGTCCTGATTGTCAGATACAAGATGCCAAACCATTCTGGTGGGGGGCCTCTGCCAGGGGATGATAATTGTTGCTGTCACAGTGTCGGTTGGTACGCTGGATCAAATCAAAACTAATCATGACGGCTTGTTGTGCGGTTTTTGTGTCTCTGTGACACACATGACAACAATCGGTAAACGCTTTAATGCATCTGGGGCTTGATGTGTTCTATGTAATTAATGTGTGGATGTGTTTTTACAGCGCAGTATGTGACACAATGAAAGCGCGTGGAATAGAATCGTGTTCGGCAAGATGTTACTACGGCAACGTGCATGCGTTAGCTTCGTGCAGTCTCCGCACAGTTGCACCATCCTCTTTGTACTCGTATGAACGTGAATCTCTATATGTGATGCTGAGATCCTTCAGACTTCTGACTTTGCTGACTGAACCAGGGCGAAAGTCTGTGACTTATGAGTGATGTTGCGTGTTCTGTCCCGTCTCTTATAGAAATCAACAAAAACATGAAATTACTAACAGGTCCATAGCTCACTAATGTATCACAGCACAATAGTGCATCCCAGCATCAGTGCACAGATGGCACAGAGACAGTGCAGGGGAATGAAAGTGGAAAACATAAAAGTCACTGCTGTGAGAAGTGGAGACGGTGGTTACAGACTGTGACAGCCCAGCAGAGAGCAGAGTCGGAGAGAAAACAGCTCTGCGTGTGAGGCATGAGGGCGAAGCAAGACAGTTAATGCCCCCAACTAACAATCGCTGTGACAAAACACTCAATACAGAGCGAGGCAGAGAGAAACACAGGACATGCACAGACAGGGACGGATGAAAGAGCAGGTGGAGTTAATAGGTAATTACAATAGTAATCAAAATGATTCAAATTAGAATAATTTCGCTCTCAGATCAACAATAACACTACAGATGGAAGTGAGTGCATTTATTTTTCAGTGAAACACAGTTTTGATTTCAACAGCAAATGAATTCCATGCGGCTTCAGTCCTCTTTGGTCATTCGATTGTTTTAATGTTTCTATTTAATGTCAAAAAAATTGAATTTAAAAGTCCAAAAACATATTTTGAGTACAATAAACAGGCATATTACAGTGTTGGGCATTATTAAACATTTAGACTTTCCAAACTCATATCCTGACAAGTTAAGAACTCAAATACTTCTCTAATCGTTACATGAGTGTATTTTAAAGTTAAGTAATAACACACCAGCTCGGATTGACATTAGGCAATAAAATAACATTAGCTGGCCAAAACAATCATTGAGTGTGTAACTGTTAGCTTTGCATGGATTTCAGGATGACTCATCTGTAACTATTGTTTCACACTGATTGTGCTTTTGTTCTTTTGGTCCCTTCAAAACACCCCCAGGACAAATATTACTAAGAGCCACACAGTAAAGTTGCAGATTATGATCCACAAATTCGGATTATCGACAAGATGCTCAATTTCATATTTGTTCAGCAATCTGCGGGCTCCCTCCTGCTTGAGGCCCTCTGACAGCACGTTCACACCCCCCGCGACTACACATGCATCCACCCGCCTTTGTTCAGTGCCTCCCACTGACGACTTGTGTGTTTACCATGTCCCCTCCGCCAACCGCCCGTCTGTAGCTCGAGCCCCTGATGCTGTTTGACAAGTCTAGGCCGACATGTCTTTGAAAACTGTTTAATGTTTTTTTCCCCACTCTCCCTGCTTGCTCTGCACCGAGAAACCTTTTGAAGTGTCACTTTTCTAAGGGAGGATAGGGCAGGGAGGAGGGCGGGGGTTGGACTACCCGCTTGCATGACTGTTGAACAGAGTCATTTCATTGCACTCGCACACTGAAGACTGCGTAGCTGCTGCAGGGAGGCAGAGCAACGAAATGAAAGACAGACGGCATCTGCTGTCACTAGTCACTGTCCAACCTGACGCTGGCTCTCACTCTGACAACCTCATAGTCAATTTGTGAAAATTAAGTGGCTGTACTTTTAAACCAAAGCGTTCCCCACTTTGAAGCCCAGGCCTGTCTCGGCTGTCAGTCAGAGCCGGGCAGTGGGCCGGAGGTGTTTGAAGATGCTTTTATCACGGCTGTCCAGCCCCTGTCACAGACAGACTCCAGCACGGCAGTCAGACTTAGGTCTAATCCAATCTGCTACCGTTTACAACATTGACAGGCCCATATGAATGTGCTCAAGATAGTTCGGAGTCCATCTGACGGATTTTTTTTTTTTTTCCATCTCTCCCTCTCTCACCAAAAGTAACATATCACAGCAAGTTGTTATGCGTAACTTATGGAGCGCCGTCTCCTTTTGTCTCCTCCCCACTCAGCTCCCCTTTTTCACAAGTTTCACTGGTGACTGAAAACAAGCGTGCTTAATGTGTGTCTGTGTCTCAGGAACACACAAACACACCTCTGTTAAATTATCGGCCGGGCCCAAAGTGACGGCCAAAGGCCGCCGTCCAGGATTAAGAATCTTTCCATTCTTAAAATTGGAGGAGGGAAGGTACACCTTTATTCTTATGCTTTTTACAGAGCTGTCCGCTAAATGTCAGCTATTGGAATCACGTCTAGAAGCCACAGTCGGAGAAAACCCTATATATTTTTTAGCTGGCAAGTTATTGAGTCTGCATGATTCAGGATAATCACAGCACTCTGACCAGGATGCACTGGCACTGTGTCCTGAGGCGAGACGCTGAACCTCGAGGCCTTCCTGATGGTGTGCTGGGTCACCGCTGCGGAACCGCTGCCATCAATCGTCAAACAGGAAAATTGTAAATCGTTCGGGCTGAAGGGCTGTATGAAACCCCAGGCCAACTCTGCTGAACAGACGACTTTAATTCATACAACCTCATGTCTTTTCCAGGCACCATCTCAGCTCACATATTAGGTCACTGGCCACTTATGGTGAGCAGTTGCCAGTTAGTTCTTGAGTTTATCCCGTCCAGCCAGGCTCATCTGACTCTCACAAAACAACAGTGACGCATTATCAGTATAAACGAACAAGAGCATTACAACAGCACAAGGGACACACAGCGACAGCCTTGGCTACAAACCCTGTAGCACGTAGCATCGTTCCTGCTTGTCTCTCTGTGGCCAAACAAAACATGAACTTTATTCCTTTGTGTTCTGCTGCATATTTGAGATTTGTATCCTGTGATGTTATGCGATTATCCTAATGTGAACAATTCAGCCATGCGGAAATTAACAACATAATGGACCAACTGGGCTGGAGCCACACACTAAATATTCACACACACACACACACTAACTCATTCGCACATGCACACATACTGCGCCCTCCTCTATGTTGCTGCAGCACTCTAATAGGCTTTAATAAGGTGGCACTGTTCCGGGACCTGCTTCTCCTGTTGCTCTTGATGCAGCCTGCACGCTTGCCTGCTAGCCAGTTGCTCTGTAAATATCAATTAGGCATATGCTGGATTACACTTGTTTTAGATACATGGAAAATTAGTCTATATATGTACTTTCTAATACATGTATGTGGGGGTGGTGGCTACTTAGAAGGAGCTCTGCAGACGTGTGCTTTTTACTTTCTGCCTTTCCTTTGCTACACTTTGTTGCCCCCTGTAAAAGAGGAGGTCAGGGAGCAGGTGCTGGCTGAGAAAGTGGAGTATTTATGGGAGCACCAAAGGCTCATAGAGTGAAATATTCCCATGGGAGCAGCCTCACTGCTAAATATCTCCAGTTTAAGAAAGGACATAGTGGGGGCTGGTATTACCCAGCGTGCGGCCCCACTCTACCACTTTCCAGTCCTGCTTCATCCGGTGACCGCTAACAACCCCCCCCACCCCCCGGGATGTGCCGCGGACTAGTGACGGAGATGTGACTCAGCTTCACACATGCAGCTTTTTTGAGCTTTGAGCGTTGAGATGAATCCATAGTGAGTTCCCTGAGCTGACCTCCTTTCTCAATGTCACTCTGTCTCCTAAAAGGAGGCATTTTCAGGAGGGATTCGGTTGAAAGCGTCAGACTCCACGGTATAATGACAGTCCATGGGCATGTGTTTTAATTTGAAAAACTGTGTTCTACCATGCAAAGTGTACTCAGTTATGTTTTCTTGACTTCGACAAGTAAAGGTGTTGAGTAAAATGAATATTACAAGTAAAAGCAAACTTCTGCTGGCACTGCTGCAGACAACACAGACACCCACTCACCCAACACTCAGTCTCAGAGATGAGATTCGGTACTATTAGTTGTTACAAAGCAGCTTAATCATCCTAAAATAGCAAATGTTAAGAGGATTAAAGCCATTAAGGGTTAAAAAAGCATTATCCTACTTGATCATATATCCAGATATTACTAGTTTAAATTTAATGAGCACTTTCTGGGTGAGATATGTATAAGCAAACATAAAAGCAATTTAGCTTTTAGCTATTGATTTTATCGAACCTTTTAAAATTCATCTTTACTGTATCGCGTCTCAGTTTTGCACACTGCTCCGGTTTGTGCCTTTTAAATGAACCACATTTTTACTGGGCTGAACTTCGTTTTTGTTTGACTCTGCAGCTACAAAACCACAGCTAATTTCCCATCCACCTGCGGACTGTAATGGGTTTCTGATGTGCAGCATTAACATTTACTGTTGTTATGAGTAAGAGAATGACCCGGATTCTAGATTTATTATGATGCAGAAACTTTAAAACCAATTGACTTTTAAAGGGGGCAGGTTGTTATAATACACTGCTCTGTGGCCATCTGGTCCTTGATTGATGTGGCTTAGCGATCTGCTGGGAAAGAGTTGGGGAGCCATGACATCAGCGGACTGTACAGCCGGGTCGACATCTGATTTTTCAAAAAGACACCTACCTGCTTGTTGATTTTCACAGTGAAGACATCAAACAGCCTAATCCTGGATCTCCTCCTCAGCATTACTGTGATCCTTTTGTGACGAAAGAGGGACAGTTGTTTGTCTGTAGTGATCTACAAGATATTCAGTATCACTGCTGTGATTTTTGGACTTTATGCCTTTTATTTGTCAAGGCCGCCAAAGACAGTGCACTTCAGTCAGTTAGTATAATAATATGATCTCTGGTTTGTATTTTGGCATTTGCTCAAACTCTGCCGGAGGCCAGGGGCTGTACAGTAGTAGAGTAAGCTCATGATGTTTGATGTTTGGTGCTCAGATTGTTCTGTGATGTAAAGCACCGAAGCTGCGTGGAGTAACGCCGATTACACCGTCACATTATTATGCAAATTGTGTTTAAAGGTCATAAAGGTCATTTTTTTTGTCTGTCAGTTTAAACACATGGATGGGAATGTGTGTCAGGGCTCTTCCAATCACTGACCAATCTCAGACACCTGTGCCAATTAGGTTTGTGGGTGAGTCCAATTAAAGGGAAAACTACTTAAGAATGGATGTTCTACATTATTAAGCAGACCACCATTTTCCAGCAGTATGGGGAAGAAGAAGGATCTCTCTGCTGGTTTAAAAAGCGAGAAATAGTTCAATGCCTAGAGAGAAGGTATGACAGTCTTTTAGATATTTCTGAAACAACTTCACTGCGGATCATTGTACAATAAAGAGATTTTTTAGCCGATTCAGAACACACACGGGTTCGAGCAGATAAAGGACCAATGAGGAAGATTTCTGCCAGACAAATGCGGGCCTGGTTAACAGGAGCAGCTGGTAAAATGTCACTCGCAAAGCAGCAAACAGGTATTCGCTGTTGGTGTCCTGGAGTGCCAAGAACATCAAGGTGTAGGATCCTCAAGAGGGCTGCCAGAAGTTATGCATAAACCCCTATTCAGCCACCCCTTTAACCAAAGCTCAGAAGCAGAAATCGCCTGCAGGGCCCACATGTACATGAAGACTAATTTCCAAACAGTGTTGTTCACTGATGAGTGCCGTGCAACCCTGGATGGTCCAGATGGATGGAGCCGTGATGGTTGGTGAACGTGGCCACCATGTCCCACAAGGCTGCAACGCCAGCAAGGAGGCGGTGGCACGTGCCTTTGGGCTGAATCATGGGAGAGAGCTGGTTCTGCCCCTTCAAGGTCCCTAAGGTGTAAAATGACCTCAGAAATATGGAGTTTCTGACTGACCACACTTCTTCCGTGGTCCAAAAAAAAAAGAACCATGCCTTTCAGAGAAGATCATCTTTATGCATGACACGTACCATCCCATGCCGCAAGGAATACTCTGCATCATTGACTGCTATGGGCATGAAAAACAAGAAAAACCTCATGGTGTGGGCTCCCCATCCCCTCTGATCTCAACCCTATTGAGAACTCATGATCATAGCTAAAAAGATCTATGAGGGTGGGAGGCACCACATCAAAACAGCATCTCTGGGAGGCTATTCTGACATCCTGCAAAGAAATTTCAGCAGAAACCATCCAAACACTGGGACAAATTTGCATGGATGCAAGAATTGTGGGAAGTTTTTCCTATCCAATAAGGGGTCCTATGTCAAAATGTAATTTCATTTGTTAAGATATTTTGATTGAAAGAGCTTTTGATTTCAGCAATATAACCTGCAAATGCTTGTAGTTTAACTATAATGACTATTTTTCAGTTGTTTACAAATAATAAAATGTTTTGAAACCTATTAAAGTGCATAATGTGGAACAGTGCATTTAAGATTTTGATTTCTTTTAAAAAAACGCTACGATTTGGAGGTTCGCTCAAAAACAGTCGAAGTTATACTCTAATGCTTGATGACTTGAAAATTATGAGAACTATCATTTTTATAGATTATTTAGAAAAAGAGAGAAAAATTACATTTGCATAATAATGTGGAACGCAGTGTAAATGTAATTACGCGGTGAAAATGATCAGCAGTGAACTTTGTCCAGCCGTTCCCTTTTTGTTTAATTTATCATTCACTTTTTTAGTTTCAGTGGAATAATCCTCCCATCTTTCACAGATCTTCAGCCTCTGCTCTACGAACAGGCACTGAAAAACACAATTATGTCCATTTTTTGTATTATTGATTCCAAACCAAAGCCACTTAAATGCACGACAAGTCCTATTTGTGACTCCCAAACTTGGAAGTAGAAGCTGATGATGAGCACTTGAAGTCGGCATAAGTAGTCCTTCATCATGTCGGAAATGAGAGCAAAGCTTTAATGACTATGTTGAGGAATGGCTGCCGGCGGGGGAGGAAGAAAATCTGAAAGCTCATATTTGCATGTGTTGAGTCATTGCTGGAAAGTTCTTATCTCTTTTCGCTTTTCATCAGATCCACATTCCCTGACGGGGTAAAAAGAAAATCAATTTCCCTGCTTTCCCTTCCGCCTCATTTCCCTCCTTTTGATAACATGGGAGACCATATCCTCTTCGTAATTTGTCCATATAGGACTTTGGTTATTCCCAGTGAATTGTCTCTGATTTTTGATTACCCTCAGTCCACTGGTGATGTAACTTAACGTAGCACCATGAAATTGAGTGTAATAATGGAGGATAATGTTCACAGGATGGCTGCTATGCTGCGTCTGATCAGGGCACTCTCCTGACTATTGTATAATTACCACATGCCATCTCTCCGCTAATTGTCTGTAATGTCATCCTTAGTTACCCTATCATCTGGCAACACATGTAGCAGCGCAGAAGCAGAAGGCAGAGACTATATACAGAAGCACGCGGACGAGGCTGGCACATTCCATCATATCTGTCTTTGTTGTTCTTTAATAAATGCAGGGTTCATCCCTTGGGCTCCTAACATAAACAGAAGACGTGCACAGTCCCGGGTCACGCAGCTGCTTTGATTTTAGGTAGCAGCATTTATCAGCGCACACCGCGTCCAAATTAGGACAGGATCTTTCGGCCAGGACTTCCCGAGAGTTTTCCGATTCCAGGCTCTTTTCCATCGCAGTTACCTCCTCGTCTCTCGGACACACGTGCACGCACGCACATCTTTAAGCGTGGATAAATAGAGGTGAAGAGAAAGCAAACACCCGTGGAGGAAAACTGCCTCTGCTTTAAATTGAGCTATCAACTCTGGAGCAATAGCTGGGGATAGCAGAGGGAGGGGGGCTGCTTTGCATTAAGTTAGCTTGGAAAAACAGGGCTTGTGTTAGATATGCATGTTTTACTCAGGGCTCAGCCTTGGTCCAGTTCTAGCCAAAACTCTAGATTATCAGGAAAACGAAAATACACAGTTCAGTTGGACTGTTGACAAGCTATTGACCCCGAATCGCCTCGTAAATACCTGTATAGTCTCCATGTGAGCTCAGAAGAGAAGTAGTAGCTGGGGCTGGTAACACGTGTGCAATGTGAGCGCTGAGATGAGAAGAATCAACAGTAGAAGAACTTCACAAACTCGATTAAACACCGCAAAACTTTAACACGGACACAAACCAAGGAGAAATGTGTACCGGAGAAACAAACATTGTTAGAGGCAACAAAGACACGTAATTTACTCCAGACAGCAACAAGGTTAGGCTGCTAATGAAGAGCGTTCTGGCAGCATTGTGTGCTGGATGGCCGAGCCTTTTCACTGCTTTAAAAAAAAATGCAGGGTTTGCGATTCTCTGTCTGAAGCCTCTTTATACGCTGCCAAACCAACGTTTTATCTCCAACAGGTGTTCAACATCTGTACAGCCACAATACTGAATTGTTAAAAGTTGGAAACAGTGGTGAGTTTCCCCACTGACACCGAGCTGTGCTGCACAACTGAGCCATGTAGTGAAGTAGTTTACTTATTGCATTTTAGAATTCCTTATTTACCCCAGTAAGCAACTATTGTATATGTGAACATTAAGGAGAAGCGAAGTTAAATAAGGTTTAACATGGAGAGACAAAGAAAACTGCTGAGCCACCTCAAGCTTGTGTATTGGTTTTCAAGTGACCTGCACTCCAAACTTTCAATATTAAAATAATGTCTTCTGTCTTCTCACTAAGAACTGGATGGACTGCAGCCCAGCATGACTTTATACAGGACTGTGATAAAATGCAGAGCCTGAGCCTATTGTAAACTTATCCTGCCAGTGCATTTAAGGACACACTCTAGCTCTCCATGGACCTGCAAAGGAAATTATGAATCCATAATACTTACATAGCTTCTGAACACGTGAATAATGTTTTCTGATGCGTGAAACATCACAGCTAATGTAAGCTAATGTAATTTGGACTGTAATATTCCTTAGTTGAACATAAACATTTAGTTTAGCTGACACGTCCGCAGAGGAAATGTGACCCTGACTTATTGACAGACTGCCCTGTATTTTCCCTCTTGAGTGATGACCGTGGAGCCATGGCAACAGCAGCCTGGTAAAGAGAAGAGATGGGCAAAAGGACCGGAGCCTGTTGTTTTCTCTGTCTACTGTTCTGATTTCATGGTGGGGCAGAACAAGCTGTTAGGACGCAGACAGTAGAGCCAGATATGAGACATCTGTCCGATAGCATCAGGACCCATTCTTTCCATTTCATTGCATCACATTCACTCAAAACGCAAACATCCTGCAGCAAGTTACCGTTATCCCATTTTTAACAGCTCACACAGCTCATCACACACACTGCTGTGTCCGTGGACTCAGCGGTGCACCTCCACTTGAATCCAGACAAATCTCAAGTGGGAAGCGGATAAGAGTTGTCGTCCTTTGACCTTGAGCTCAAACTCCACTGCCTTCACCACTTGTTCATGTGAAGAAGCCTCCGTCTTAACCAGATCTGTTTGGAAAGTCCTCTTAACCTGGCACACACACGCAGCGATCCAGGGCAAGAAAAGCGGTATTGATCCTCTAACCTTCCAGGCCACTCGATAGGAAGGAGTAGAGCTACAGATGAAAGTTACAGTGTGCTGTCAGAAAACAGGATGTTCTCCAGAAAGCAAAAAAAAACAAAACAAAAACCAAACACTGTTCAGGGCCTCACACTGCCAAACACAATCAATTTCTTATGTTTCAGTGCAGTGGTGAATAAGCTAGTGGTAAAGTGTGGTGCACACACTGAACACAAATGTAAAGAGGAAAGAGCCAGGCTGTATCCCCGGTGCATCCTCAGATCCGCGTACAGTCAGAGTATAAAAGGAAATAGTGAAATCTGTTCACTGTCAGATTTGGCCCAGATGAGCAGATGGAGACAGTTTCTCGGAGGAACCCGCAGGGAAGGCCAGACTCCATCCTCCTCTTTCCTCTCCCTGTCCTCTTGACAGTGCCAGCTCTTTGCCACCGCGGGCTGAGGAGGTGGCAGTCTCAGCCTGGTTTTCCTGTCACCCCGGGGCAGGGGGAGAGAAATAGCCATCTGTGATTTGCCCAGACTCTGGCCGGCGTCTGCCACGGGCAAGGGGAGGGACGAGAAACGTTAAATCTTCCTGAGAACATCCACACACTCTGAAAGGCTTTAACAAAGACACCTCTTCACCTCCGTAGTACTCTGTCAATCACTGTATCACCATTACGTTCACATTAACCTAACCTAGCTTCATCCATGCTATACCATGCTATAACATCCCAACATGAACACCATTATAGAGTTTCCCGGAACAGGCACGGCATGTTTAGACCACGTCCCCTCCCAGACATACCTAATCCCTCTGCGGCTGCCGGAGCAGATGAAATAATTGAATCTTGAGCAGATAAGCAAAAGCACAGAGAAGGTCCCCTGACAATGCGTCCAGTCTCTGTCTGTCTCTCTTTGTCTGGGATTTCTAGATGAGTGGACTGGACCGGAGTTATGCTGAAGATGTGGCGTGCCGGGGTGTTTTTGTGATGTGCTGGCACCCTCTGCTGCTAGCTGAGGAGAATGCTTGGAGCCCTTTTCTGGAGGAATCTCCATTTAAGATGTGCTTGTTTTACCACTAGAGCTCTCCTTTCACCGTCTGCTGCTCCGACGGGTAGATGTGAATCTTAAGTGGAAGACTCTCTTCCTTCTTAATTAGCTGCAGTGTAGCTGAGTGCGGTTGATCTTCTTTTCTTCAATTCCACAGGGCAAACGCAGTATGGCTGATTTATTGGTGAGTAGCTGTGATATAGAAAGGGCCAGAAAGGGCCAGTTGGCATATACAGCAATTTACCCACAAACGGTTAATTTTTAAAGGCCACGCTCGGAACAAACGAGTGTTCACATCATTAAAGTACACACCTCTTGGTTGTACCCCGCAAGCCAATATGACGTCTCTGTGTGCTCTGTTTAATGTAGGCGCGGTGGCACACGCGCGCGATAAACACGCACGCACATTCGCTGGCTGTATCGCTCTCTTATTACTGTCTATCTCAGAGCCAATTTGCTGTAATGTTGTGTGATGCAGGGGCACCGGTTGGCGATAATGAAGCTAAAATAAGTAGAGCTTATTATACGGAGGCACATTGGAGCTATGCACGGCTCTCTCCAAACAGCAGCGTGCACAACAGTCATTGCTCCAGAAAAAAATCTGCCACTCTGCAGGGATCAACTCGCGGGGACACAAGCTTGTTAGTGTAGAAGGCTGAAGCGCCATGTGTGCTGTATGTGTGTGTCGCCGAGGCTGTCTCTTCTGCGTAAAGCAGAGATCCCATGTGTGTGAATGTCACACTTCAGAGCTAACTGGATATAATGAGCAAAAAAAAAAAAAATTCTTGCAGCAGGAAACTAAAGTCTTTTGATTGTCTCCAGTTACTGGAATCTTGTTGACACACGGAGTGGCGTCAGCAGGTATTTACAGGGTCTGAACTGATGTTTCACATCTTTGAAGGAATTATTGATCTAAATGACAAGATTTCAATGTTCGGGAAAGAGTTGACTGAATTATGAATTGAAGGGCTGCGGGTGGAGCCTAAGAGAAATATGCAGATGCTTCAGTGCTTTCTGTCTCCTTTGGTTCATCGTATCAGATTGCTTTGTCATTCTGCACTGGTGCACAAGAGTTTCCAACACCTTTGCAGAACAGTTACCTGCAGAAATGACTGATGTAATACTAAAACTCCACGATTGATGTTACCGTTTACAGTTTCGTATTTTTTTGGCATTTGACTTCTACGACGTTCTACACGAATCAACATCACAATATTGGTAACTTCGGTTATCTACAAAGGATGATTGTGTAACACAGTATTAGAGAAAAGCTCTGTACAGCTATGAAACAACATGAAAATGAGCTGAAGTTTAAGGATATTTAAAGTTTAAATGTTTATTTGATTTAGAATTATATGATTATATTATTATATTATTTCAGCAGCAAAGTTTTATTAAATAATCCAATATGATCATATGGACCTAATAGGATTCCTCTCAAAGTAATATGAGTCATCACCCAGTCCTGATTTGCCGCGCTCCCTGTTATGTTTGAATCTTATCACTAGTGAAGGCAAATGATTGGAGACATGTTTCTCTGGTCTTAAGCCATAAATTGTTATTGACTGAAATGACATGAAAAATCAAGATCAGATGTGACGCGTTGCACACCGCCCTCACGCTCTGAAAGGTTAGGAGCAGCCATCATTATTTTGAAAAAAACTGATTTGCCTTTGCACAAAAGGTAAAGTTCACACAGATCAATATGGCAGTTCTAATAAGATCTACCTTTATCCCTTTTAACTGTGCTTTAGATCACTTTGATAGCCCCTCAACTCCTCATCCAACCCCCCCCCGAGCTGCCGTTAACCTTGATCCTAGTGTCTCTGGCTCGCCGCTATCTCTTTGAGTTGACCCGCTAAGAGCTGGAGTGGAGATGGCTGCTTTGATGCCTTTATGCTGCATCTTCTGCCTCTCTGACTCGCCTGCAGCTATACAATACACTTACACACAAGACTGTCAGAAGAAATGGTGGAGAGAAACAAGCCAAGCAGCGGGAGGGGTGGTGGGGTGGGGGTGGGGGATGTGCAATGTGTGTCAGGGAGCATGCGGAGACTGTGTTTGTGTGTGCGCGTTGTGAAGTTTCGCTGTGTTCTGGAAGTGAGTGATGTAAGAACGAGATGAGTCAGAGGCCACGCACGGTGTATCGCTCTCCTCCTCTGCCTTTACATCCCCACCCCACCCCCACCCTCCTAGCCTGATGCATTTCCCCTGTCAATGCTACACATGTAGTTCACAGGTTACGATCAATAATTTGTACTCTCCAACCCTCTCAAAGAGATGCGGTCCAACCTCCACCAATCCACAGTAATGGCTGTTGCTAAGGAGCATGGGTAATGGGATGCAGTCTATTTTTCAGGCATGTTTCAAAGTTTTTAATGGCGCCGCTCCCACATAAGAGCCCCTGTGTGGATTGTGGTAATGGGCAGCAGAATGAGCAGGCATCCTCTCCATACTCTGGTATCATGAGTGTTATAGCTCAGAGGTCATTATCCTCTGCTCCCATGCTGACTTATCCTCTGCCATGGAAAACAGACAGACAGACAGACAGACAGACAGAGACAGACAGAGAGACGGGTACACAAAATGGATTTCATTGGCTGTTCTCACACAGCAAGTCATCCCAAACCTGTGAGGAGCCAGCAGACATGCACTGGTGTGTATTGGTGAGGTCATTGTGACCTTTTTAATGGTTAAGGCTCTTGTGATATACATGTAATAATTACATTTAGTTAACTGGGAGGTTCTCTATCACCATATTATTGTGAATATCACTGACCTAACGATTGACTGCCTCCAGCACTGTTGTCAGCTCAGAGTTTCTCTTTGTGCAATACTTTGATTTCTGCTCACATGCAGAAGTCCCAACCTCCCCTCCGTTGTAGTTTGTGTTTAGAACAAATTAGAAAGTGTTAGCATCGTTAACACGAGATAATAAAGAGTAAACCTGCGAGACATCAGCAGGTAAGCAGTTACATCAAAGCCCTGCTGTACAACCCTGCACATTTGCCACAGTGGGTGTATTTTACTTTGTGGTTGCTCATGTTATTTCCGAGCATGTGCCCGTCAGGTTTTGCCGCCGTCCTGTAGGTTTTTACTCGTATGACAGTTAAACTAGCAGCTGCTGGGTGTGCTGCATTCAGGGGTTGTTCAGACATGCGCCATCTGAAAACATCTTGATTACACCTAATAGACTAACAAACTGAAAGATAAACAAACCTGTGCTGACGTATCTCAACTCTGATAAATTCAAAGGGGGTGCAGAGTGCAGCAGGTGGCACTGAGTACAGGGGGATCTCTCTCTCTCTCTCTGGGATTGGTCGCTCAGTCATTACTCATCCCACCCACTCAAACCTCGAATTCTGATATTAATTTGGATTTTCTTTTCTTTGCTCCAGAAGAATTTTTCAGCAGCTTGTCGTTAATCCCCTCAGTTTCTGTCCAGCTTCACGCTTCGACAGACACAGTTGCACATGAGGACACACTTACTTTTTCCTCTCCCTCTCTCTCTCACACACACACACACACACACACACACATACAGCAATCAGGTGAGGATTTACAGAGGTGATCACAGTTTATAATGAGATACAACAGGAGTTAGTCTGCTCCTGCCTGTCTTTTAGTCGTCTTCTTGCATTATGAGAAAAGACTTGACTGATACAGAGGTCTTTTTGGCGACCTCAGTGATGTTAATGGCTGTTCCTTGCAGACATTTGTAGTGGCTGAGCCGTAGCTGACCCCAGCGTCCCGTCTCCACTCGGCTTGTCACAGTTGGCTAAGCACACCAGACCTTAGCACACATGTGGCTTAGCTTACACCCATTTTACCAGAGATTACTGTGGAAGAAATAAGCTGGAAAAAGTGCCCAGCCGTGTGTGTGTGTGTGTGTGTGTGCAGGCGCCCACGTGTGTTTCCTGGAAGGCACATTGTTTCAGGTTAACCTCGTATGCGCCTGAAAGCTTGTGCCGGGAGGTTTAACCACGCTAAACAAAAAAGGGCTACGGCTACTCGGCCACAGAAACACACACCTGTGAGCTTCTTCTTCTTGACTCTCCAGCTGATCTACAACACAGGCCCGACCCCCTGGCTTTCCAGCAGAGTGACAGCGAGGCTCACAGAGCTGTGACTTAGCTTAGCTGTGACTGAGAGGTGGTCAGTCGGTTCCCCTCTGTCCTCTGACCCTTAACGTTTGATAACGTTTGATGATTCTGATGTTTCTTTCCTCCCACCAGCTGACTCATAGTCTCTGTCGAGGCATCCAATAGTCTTTTAACAGGGTGGAGCTATTTTCTTATCTTGTCTGGGCTCTTAAGTGAACACTGGAAGGGTGCTGTTTGAGTGAAATCCATGTTATGATTAAAGTACTTCGTGCTCTGTGTCTCTGGCTGCCAGCAGGTTCCTTTACTTTACCCATTTCCTCATGACTCACGCTGCGATTTTCATCCGTTTTCCTCCTTTCAGGCCCCTCCCTCCTGTTAATCATTCAGAGGCGTAGTATCCAGGTTGCACGTGTAAAAGAGGCCTCGTCTAGCATCAGTCCAGCTTCATCTCCACTTCCAGCCATCCTGTTACTGAACCTTTGCCTTACAACCCCTAACCCCCTCCCCATTTCGCCTTGCCCCAAGTCTCTGCTGTCTGTGAGCAATTAATCTGTGTTTATCTCCGTTTCCTGCGTTCATCTGATCCGTCCACTGACCGACGCTGGGACAGCTGGGTCTGCGGACTGCTTCCCTCGGAGAGGAGAGTACAGGGCGAATGCGTGCGAAGGCGTTTAGGCAGAGAGGAGGTGAACTGAAACATCATGGAGCTGGCATTGGCTCATGCATCTGTAAGTCATTGGAACATGGAATCATTTCCCCTCCTCTCTCTCTTGCGTATTTCTCTCTGGAGCCCATTTTCCCCTCCTCCACCAGACCCCCGTCCAACTCGCCCACTGAAAATGAGTTCCAAATGATGTCCTGTTACGGGACCCAGACAGATAGTGTGCTCTGTGTGTGTGTGTGTGTGTGTGTGTGTGTCTAGAATCTGTATCTGCAGTGTTTTTTGGTTGCTGGCATCCACCTGTAGTTATCGCTTGAGGCCTTTACAAGGTCATGCTCACATGTAAACACACTACATCATGGCTTATATGGTTATTTAGTTTACACAAAGCAGCTCGTTACAGTGCTGTGTACTTTAAAGGAGAAAAACCTGAAGCGTCTTGTTGATGAAGTTAGAATAGTGATGTATTTCCCTTGAATTTGACTTTTTGTGGGTTTGTGTCTTATAAACTTCTTTTGCTTTTTATATTAATTGTGGCATTTTATCATCCTGCCTCAAGGAGAGTGTGACATCTTTGTCCAATCATCATCCACCGTGTCCTCCAGCACTTGTCGTGGTTTGCCCTCCCTCCAGTTGAGGTGCTTTCTAACACGTACGCTCAGTCTCATGTAAGTGTTCCCAAATGTCCCCTTACACACTCCGAATACAGACACGTCAACATTCTGCAGCTGTAGCGATTAGACTGAATTACTTTAGTTAGGTTGTGAATCTCCACCACATCTAAAGAAGACGGAGTGACGTTATCGCTGCGTCAAATGAACAAAGACTGCTCCTTTAAACCCGTTGTTTGGTGAATAGCTTCTTCATGTTGCTGTCCCTGCCAGCGGTGATGTCAGCGACATGCTCATTGGTTTAGAGCGTCACATTGCACCGGCACAGTCCTCCTGTGCCCTTGGTTCTTTGGTGAGCCGTTGAGCTTTAAATGAACAGTCGTAAATCAAACTTGTTTTTAAACTTCTGGACCCCCCCCCCATCCTCTGCCTGATCTGTCTGTTGTAGCGGCCTCCGCTCTTGGCTCTGTGCTTGATGATTTCTGTTTTCTGAAATCTGTCATTTTGGATTGATTGTAATGAATTAATCTCAATTATCGTATCTCCTCTTATTTCTCCTTGTTGAAACTGTTCCTGGTTTTACGGTTGGTATTTAACAGGCATCAAACACTAGTATCCACAGATAATCAGTGATATCCAATGTTATTTCATCAAGTTCTTCTCAAGACACACTACACTCATGTTTTTGAAATAAAAAACGTTATGTAGTTGTTTTTTTATTACACCAGTCAGCCTGCAGCCCTCCCAAAAGAGGAAATTCAGGTCATTACTGCACCTCATGGACTTTAATACAAGTAGCCTCGCTGCATTACAGCAAAAGTCGTCTGTGCCAAAGCAGCCTGGTGCCATAATCCCCAGTATTAGCAGGAGGATGGGGTGGGGTGTGCGTGGTGTGTGGGGGCTAACGTGATTTCCTGGCTGTGGCCTAGATGGGACTCGGGCCTGTATTATCTGGCCATCAGAAGGAGTCAGCTTCAACTCTAATATCTGTGTGTGTGTGTGTTTGTGCGGAGAGCAGGAAATGGCCTTTTGTGTTGCTGGCCAATACAGCCCGCGGAGAGGAAGAGAGGAAACATGCACTGTGTCGTGCCATGTCGGGCCACTGCCTCTCGGTGCGTGCGGCGGTATTGCAGAGAGAGGAGGAAGTCTGAGACGAGCACACATAATCAGCTCTTGCAGCTCCCTCCCTCCCTCACTAACCACTCTGAATGCAGGTAGGGGCTAATTTGGGGGAGATAAACTAAGAAACATTGCTCTCCTTCTCTCCCCAAGCCTCTCTTTTTGTCTTCTACCTTACATTTTATTTTGTAAGACGGCCGTGTTGCATTTAACAGTACAGAGCTGTGTTAGCCCCAGAGAGCTTAAAGATTAAAGAAACCTCTATGAGTATTTAAGGAAGTCAAGAGAGTTTTTGGAAGACGGCTCTGTGATTTCACCTCCGTACTGCTCTGCTTTACTCATGCAAGCAAGTTTAATGGAAAGTTGGAGCAGGGCTGAGGCATCGTAGCTCCAGGGAGGGATGAACATCTGGGCTGCCGTAACTGGAAGAGAGAGGAAGAGGAGTCCACCTCTCCCTATAACCCAGACAGATAAACACAGAAATTTACCCTGATTCACATGCCGACATGTGCCTCGCACAAGGACGCGCTTGGATGAGCATTTACATCCAGCAACGTCAAGTCCACAGACACGGGCACTTCCATACGTGCGCACAGACGCACAGGTCTGTCTGAACCCCCAGGAGAAGCCGTGCCTCCGGCGGGACGGCGTCCTTGCAGGCAGGCAGCTCCAGGGCCTTTGTAGGCTTCTAAAGCTGCTTCTCTGCTCGTCCCTGTGGGATGGAGGGATTCAGCAAGGGAGAAACCAAAAGGAACATATCATCAAATCACACGCACCTTTGAGACATATTGTTGTATTAGATAGTTCAAAAACTGGAGCATGAAAGCCCATTTCTTCCTCCTGCTGGCCCCTCCTGCCTGCAGATAAAGCCATGCGGAAACAATGCTCCCTAACCTCGTGTTATTCCACTCTGCTGCCCTGAAGTTAATTGTTTAGATATGATCTCTTAGCACGCTATGTTTAATTGTTTAACTGGAGATCCAAAAGGATCTGAAGATAACCTTATAATCTCCTGCAAGTGTGCATTACAGTCCTTAACACATTATCACCAGAGTGATGACTTCATCTTTTCAGCCTTGTTCAAGTCTCTGTGTTGTGTCTAAATACACACCAGGCGGTGGAACGCTACCCTGAGCTTTTTTCTGGTTTTTTGGATTTCGGCCCTCCGAGCTCTTGCAGCTCTGTTATCCGGGCACAGCCATGGCCATGGGGGACATGGCCAAGCGTAGGCATGTGTGTGGGAAGTGAGCAGGCAGGCAGGCTGTCACTTACCATTACAGCACTGCAGACTCCCCGTGGGTGACATGAGGAGAGAGGAAAGTGAGAAGACGAGCGAGCGAGAAGAGTAAGGAGGAGAAAACAGGAGTGGAGCAAACGATATACAGCAGCCCACACACCAAAACACACATCCGGCCCCTAGCAACCCCAAGTCGAGGAAACCTGCTGTTTGTTTTTCTTTTGATTAGACCAACAGCTGAAGATAAGCCCACCTGACATGACTTCACTGCTGGCCTCTGAAAAGAGAATCCAAACTGAAAGGATGCGAAGAGGAAGCGGGAAGGGTTAAAGACTCCTGGGCAGAGAAGACAGAAATAGCCAGTGCATAATGTTCAGTATCAGTAAATATTATATTGTCTCAGGTCTTTACTGTATAACAGTCTGTGTCCAAAAAATCTGATCCTACACACACAACTAAGCTACTGTGTCCTACATACAGCTATCACGTCACACACAGTGTATAGTGTGCATATAGAGGCTTTGGAACTGCAGTCACCGTCCTGAGAGAGAGAGGTAGGACTGTAGGGTCATGGTGTCTGTTCACGGTCAACCCAAACAACGTCATTACTGAATTAAAGGCCATATTGAAGCTCATTTGAAATTTTCTTCACAGCATTCAAAGACGTTTGGAGAATGTAGCGCGGTTAGCAAAGAGACAGTTACATGTTTAGAGGAGAAAAGGCGCTGCAATAAGACTCTACAGATAGCATACCTACAAGGTCGGAGGTGGAAGCGTAATGGCATGCGGCTGTTTCTCGTTAAAGCAGATTTTGAATTATCAAAAAGAAAATAAAAAGAATCCATGTACCAGAACGATCAGGATGAGATGCAGATGGACCTTCCAGTCAGACAAAGATCAGAGACTGCTGATTGGTTCCAGAGGATGAAGATGAAGGTGTTGGAGAGGCCCAGTCAGTGACCAGACTCAAACCCAATAGAGCATTTGTAGAAAGAACTGAAGATCAAGATTCACCAGCAGCCCTGCAGTAGATACAAAGTCTGGTACCTAAAACACTGTGAGAGGTTAATTCCTTTGTAGCTGTCACTGCAAACAAAAGGCCTCTTCATGAAGTATTAAAGAAAGTTTAGGTGGCCTGATCAGTAGCTTTTTCTTCGTTTATTCACATGGTCTTTTTATGGATTGGTGTGCTCTGAACTCTTTGTCTCTGTAGTTTCATTGCGTTGTCACCAAGGTAAGGTCTCAATGTAAGTGAATCACTTCACTGATGTTCTGTTAAATGGAAGAACTTTCAGCATGTTGAATACTTATTTTCTCCACTGTGCACACAGGACAATAATGTCCTACACAAGTAAAGTAGTTTAGTGCTTTTTAATGACATGTTATGGTAGCATGGCAGCATTAGTCTAAACAAGGCCATAGTACTTACCACCCAGCTTTGCACTTTACCCCACACATCATTTTGCACGGGTACCCATCAATCCCTTAGTTCAGCCCCACTTTTATAAGCACACTTTGTATCAGAGATGCAGTCAAGCAAATGTTTTCCCTCTTCTCCCACACTGATAAAGAGTTCTGCCAGACTCTTTTTTCCTGTGCTGGCTCAAAGCTTTGGCCAAAGGTCTGGCCAAGAGAGGCTATGTTCCCATGGATGCGAACACAGCTATTGGCACTACTGTGCCTGATTGCCTTTGTTTATAACCCGCTGCTATCCTATGATAGAGGGGTTGCCTCAGTTTAACTCAGGAGCTGCCAAATTTGGCTAAATCCTGTGGGGATACAGCAGCCCATTCTAGCTGGCAGACATCTCGAGCCATAGTCAAAGGTGACATGATTATATACACAGCGGTGTTGTGTGTATGGGATCTGGGCCCTGCGCGCCGAGGGGAGTGGCAGAATGTAAACATTGGCTGGGTGGCCCAGTCTCTGCTTTGGCTGTGGCCTTTTTAGTCTGTAAGCCTTCACAGTGGGCGACTGGCCTCATAAAAGTTCCAGTTAACAATATCAGTCTGCCCCCCTGCTGAAAACCTGCTACCTTACTGCTGGCTCTGCGTTGACTCGATTAAACATATGTTAGTCAGACATAACCCACATGTGTTGGGTGACACACCAGGATCCAATATTTAACCTCTAACGTGACGTTTCAGCATCAGCAAGGAACATAACTATAAAAATGCACCTCTGCAACATCTTCTCATGTTCTGGCACTTTGGCTACCAATTGTATGTTTAGCCTAAAGCTACATAATCACTTATACTACTTATACACGTATACTGTATCATTTACAGCGTCTCTGTCTTCAGGGAGTTTTCACTTTTATTCTGCTGTGTTTACAGGCTGGCGGTCTTTCTTTCTGATCACTTCTTGTTGCTGATACAGGAATTTGGGCATGACGTCATCGCCTTCATGAATTGTTGATGGCAGGAAACTTAAGTGTATTTTAGGCTTGATCTATGCTTAATGTCAACATCTGCCTCCAGCAGCAGATGAATCAAAGCACACAAGTTCAAAAGTTCACAAGACAACTTTCTTTAACACACTTTTACGCAGTAAAAGATATGTTTTAGCAATGCAGTCAGCTGGATGCTCTGTGGTCTGATGTGCTCAGTCTGATGGTGCCTTGTATATCTTTGTATATCGTTGTGTATTTTCAGTGTGTGTAGTCTCAATACATAACAATTTTTCCAGACAGTTGCTGAGATGTGCACCTTCTTTTGAAGGGCTCAGACAATATCAGTGATGCAATCGTGCATCTCAACACCTGTGTTGTTCTTTTTTGCCAGAAACTAGTTGTGATATTTCTCATTAGAGTTTAGTGTCATTCGATTTGTCAGTGAACGTCTCGCTTGATCGAAATGGGCGGAGCCTGGTTTGGAAAGCGTGATTAGCAAACGTCTGTGCCAATCACAAGGAGTTGTTGCACTTACGACAGCCACCGATAGTACACTCTGACTCTGCAGCTCCTGTTAGCATCTACCAGCTCATTGTTTCACTATTTTTGGTTCAGTCCCATGTCTCCTATCAGTGTTGCTTTCAGGTGCAGCAGGAATTTGTTTTCAACGAAAAGGATGGAATAAACCCAGTAGACCGAGTGTTTAGCGAGAGCCATATTGTGTTGCCAGTTGTGTTTACAGCTTGTTGCACTGCATCCAAATGGTCACAAAATCCATTGGTTTAAGGAATAAAGTCACTGTATAGAAGAAGAACAGCTCTTTACAACACTCATGTATGAGACTGTGCTATATGACTATATCTAATATTTAGAATGAGTGACAAAGTGTAATAACACCAAGAATGTGTCAGTTCGGTTTGAATTCAGAATCAGATCTCAAAAAGCTGAATTGCTGGCAAGTGAGGCAGCGGTTGGCTTTTTATGAAACATGCCGGCACACTAACAATAATCCTTTTTGTAAGACTTGTAAATATTTGAAGCTATCATGCAGAGTTGAGCTGTATCCGATCTGATCTCGACATAACTACATTTGACAGAGCATTTTCGAGGCACATTTGTTCAGCCGTCAGAGTTTATTTGGCTCGTGGGAACGCTGCGCCTTCGGGGTCAGACCAACATCAGGGGCTGCTGTCTGCAGAAATAATAAAGCAGACAGTGTTACTTTACAGAGGGCAGAGAAACGCAAGATTGAAATAGATACAGAAGGGGGTTAAACGAGGTCAGACTGAAAGAGCTTAACGGTGCATAAAAGAGAGCAATAGGGAGCACTGGGGGGAGACATCGAGTGAGCAAAGGGCTAGGAAGAGGGAACATTTTAAAAAGGAGCAAGCGAGAGAGGGAAAGGGAGCATGTAGGAGAGCTACATTAGGAAAGTTAGGAAAGGAGAGAGGGAGAGGTCAGTGAGGGAGGCTGCTGCTTCAGTCTTTACAGTTCGCCCACTCAGAAGGGAAACCTTCTCCTCCGCTGGCATCTGCCACCACTGCTGAACACAGCTGAAGCCCATCTGAGGAGCTCTTCTGTCAGCCTTCCAAACCCGCCACACACACACACACACACACGCACACGCCGCACACCACACTACACCACGAAGACGAGGGAGTGAAAGAAACGGGAGCAGGCTTCGAGGCTTGAAGTCACAGGCAAAGCAAGAAAGAACAAGCACAGGGACCAGCAGGATAAAGTAGCAGAAACATTTCGGTGTCACCGCACCGCACAGTCAACATCAGTCTTTGGAGGAGACTTAGACTTTCCCTCGGCACACTGAATCAATCAGGAACAGAGGACAGAAGGATGATCAAGTCCAGTTGGTTTTATGTCAAGTTCAAATACAACGAGAAGGTAAGTCCTTATGTTTTGGGTTTTTTCCCTGGCCTTATTCCTGTCCTCAGAGGCATCTGGCAAATATCTAAGCATATGATATTGATTGGCCATGAAAACGCTGAATTATTTAGCTGCGCATGGATACTCTTTCCAGACATTATTTATTGTATTTATCTTTCTCAGTAGCTCTTTTAAATTCACCGTGGATGTTGGGTTTGTGGGCCTGTGGTAAAAAGCATTTATCTGGGGCGGACTGACTGTAAGGCTCTGTTTAAGGCCGTTTGTTTGATAGTATTGTATGTGTATGATCAGTGCTGTGCTTGTAACACTTAGAAACTCTGCTTCTGACACAGTTTGATGCAGTTGACAGTGATGGTTCAGACCATTAATCTGCAAAAACAAAAACACTTTTTTACAGTTTTTGTAAGCCGTGCTGATTTTTGCATTCGGTACTCTTGTCGCCAAAGTGTGAATGAGGTTCTGTCTCAGAAGCATCACAGAATTTGTTTTCCTATGAATAAATGACAGACCCTACCTGTTGCATGCATAAAATCACAGACCTGGCATGTGCAGAGTTGAATGGCATCTCCTTTTTCGTTTTGTAAAAGGACAAACATACTAACATGTTAAAGGGCTAGTTTGGGCTTTTGGAGCAGAGTTGTAAAAGGTTCTTATCTATAGTCAGTGTATTAACTATAGATGGTGGCCGACACGCCTCCAGGAGAAGCATCTAGAGTACAGTTTCAGCAAGCTAAGCATCGTCCTGCCGTGGAAACCAAACAGACTGCAAAACGTCCCATCAATAAAATACTAACCTATAATGCCGTCTCCAAGGCCACCAGGCTGCTTTTGATCAAAATGAATGAACAAAATCAAAAAGCACAAGAGTTTCTGGTCTGAGCGACCAGAGCGAGACTGAGCGAGACATAATTTGTGCTAAATAACAAAAATATGTTGGACCAATAAAAAAGGTATCTCCTTTGACCCCATTTCAAAAAACCTGAATTATTATATTATTTAATCCGAACATGAACAAATGTGTGAAAATAGATTCAAGTATTTTATGAGTTCCTGTGACGTGTGTAGTAGTGATTTGTCCAGAAAACCTGTTGTCTGATCAGTAAATGACCTTGTCTTGTGATAAGGTGCGTCATTGACATAAGAGCCTGTAGTTTGGGTGAGGGGATTGAGTCTGATGGGCCGTGAGCCCTCTGTGCGTGGATGGCATCACAACGTGTAAGCCAACCTTTGGGCCAGCAGCTAGCACTTTCCCCAAATGTTTGTAGCTGTGCTAATGAAAACGGCTAGTGTTACAGTTCCCTTCAGTCAGTTAAGCAGTCAATAAGCCCGTGAGGCAGTCAATCAGCCAGACGTCAGCCACCAGCGACCATCTACTCAGTCAGTCGGCCGGCCGGTCGCTGAACCAGGCTCTGGTCACGCCGCCTCTCATTGTGTCACGACTAACGGTTTTAGTGGTGGCCCCTTACACCGATCAGGTTCTCCACTTGGCATCAGGTGTCTGCCCTGTAGGATCAATAAAGCTATCTGATTACATAAAACCCGGTGAAGCAGAGCTCTGTTTTCTGTAGCGCGTGGCTAACCTCTCACAGTTTAGTTGGAACATTTGGCGCTTTAAAAGTATGAAACAGCAGCGTACACGTGTCGGATTGGCTTTGCCATAATCAGGCTTATTATCGTGGATCAGTCAGAGTGTGCCAACTGGCCTCATGGGAGCATCTGTTGGTGCCCGAGGTGCTCTGTTTCCATCTGGTCTGCCATTTTGTACTTGAGCAGTCTTAAGGTGAAGACTTCAGAAGATGGCCGCTCAGTTTATCTTTTTAGAGCGCCGTCTATTTTAACGAGTCCCCTTTATAGCCTTTCAGCTAAAATATCATCACCATGGGGCGTCAAGAGCCAACATCTTAACCACGGACAAAGATATAGAAACTGATAACTGAGAGTAAAAATACATATATCTGACCACAAAATGACTCTTAAGAGTGGGAATATACTTTTATATATATTTCAGTTTTTTGTTGGGTGCGTTATTGTTTTTTCGCTCCTAAGTGGTAGTAGGGAAAACTGGAACCATTGTCGTGGCCAGCAGAGGAGGCTGCCAAAGAAACTGTGAGCTCAAAGAGAGACGTTGCTGTAAAACTCCGGAAAGACGAAACGGCGCAGACGAGTTAAAGCAACCATGACAACAGCACGGGTGTTCGCTGGCAGCGTCTGGCGTAAAAGTGGAAGGATGAGTTCAGTGCCATGTTCCTCTCCCTTCCACTGACTGCTCATCCCATTACTTGTGGTCAAAGTTAAGTGAGAACATTTCCACTTCCAATTTGATTAGGAAAAAAAAAAAAAGAGGATCCTGGAGGGAATAGAAGCAGAAAGAGGCGAGGCGCGATGGTTGGCTGATTTTTATTTCAGTGATCTTAGTAAGTAAAGGAGGAAAGATAGATTTAATGGTCAAGCTGATTCATTACAGGCCTTGTGGAATCAGACATTTCTGTAATTTTGCAGCACTCGGATCCACTGCGCAGGCTCCAGGCGGCGTCCTTACTACAAAATGTGAAAGATTCCGTCGGTTTGATCAGCTGGTGCGGCGCGGCTACAAGGATCCTCAGTCCTAGGTGGCCTGGCCTCCGTATTACATCTGTATTTTCCTCCGTGTCTGTGTTCCCAGTTAAAAGAAAGTTTACACAAGTGTGTGTGTCAGTGCTTATGGGGGTCTGGGGTGAAAGCTGAGTGTGTGGAGAAGGAGTCGGAGGAGAAGAAGGGCATATGCAGCCGTCGGCCTTTCCTGCTCCCAGCTGTCTCGCCTCAGGAGCGGCTAGCCTCCGCGTGATTACGGGTGATTGGCAGGCACGCTTTCAGCAGCATGCGAATAGGAAGCGACCTTAAACAAGCACTGCCATTTTTGACTGAGTGCCTGTCTTTACTCTGTCCACCCCCCCCATCCTCCCCCGCACTCTGAAGAGAAAGGGTGAAAAGGGCACGAAGCATGGTGGCTTCTGGGTCAAGCACCCGGGGTCATCCAAGTCTGGGGAAAGGGTAATTGCTACCCCTGTGTGTGGGCTCATGTCCTGAAGTGAGAGGCTGTGAGACGGAGGCAGGGAGGTGGAGACTGGAGGGAGGCTGGAGGTGGGTTATATTCCTCCGAGTGGAAAGAGAACACAACGCTGAAGTCTTGCTCTGTGTGTCTGCTCACAGCTCTTTGTCCTCTAAGCCAGTGCCAGGACCCCCCAGTGGGCCAACTCTGGGGCCACAGACCCACAGAGGGTGAACAGCAACCTGACTCACACTGGACTAATTCAATTTAACACACACTGAGTGCCCTGTGATTGGTGTGTTAACTCTGCCCGCTCCCATGGCCAGATGGCTGTTCTCGGAGGGATGCATTTACTTTTTCGAGCGTTTGACTGATGCAGTCATCAGTGTACAGTGTGGAAACATCACCACGACGATAAAGACAAATAACCAGTTATCAATGTACATGGAAAGGATTTGAGTTATGTCACACTTTATGTTATAAACTGTATTCCTGCTCTTTGTATGTAAAGATCCTTGCGTCTTCTCGCTCCTATGGCATTTATTGGTTTGCACCTGCAACAGTGCAAAAATATGACAATACAGATATCACTCGTTCAAAATCTTCCTTAAATCTCTTGTAATTAAACGCAGTTTAAAATCATGTTGTGATTTGCAGCTTGTAACCGTATCAGTCAAATAAAAGTAGAGTATTCACCTGAGCTGTAGTGAGGTAGAAGTCAGACTGAAAATACTCAAATAAAGTGCGCGTACAAGTATAAGTTACAGATGATTCATCAAATACATGACACATGCTAAGCTCGAGCACATTTTTTACATTTGGTGCTGACTGACTGCCTTTCTGTGGCTGACCTGTGTTTATCCACTTGAGACTGTGTGCAGTATATTGATGGAAAGTTTAGTTTTTGGTGCGGACCTACGGTACGTTGATGTATTCAGTGGATTCTCAGGGTTTATACATCCAGCGTCCCGCACGCAGCACAATATTTATCTCCGCGTTGTGTTCATTTTGGATCAAATTTCGTCATTCAGGCCGTGTTTTCAACAAAATGACACACTCGAGGCTCCTGTTATTACATGGAAACCTTCAAACAAATTGTGGCTTTCTTAACATTGGTGGATTTATAAGCCTACTCTTACACTAAACACCAGCTTGGTTACAACATGCCCCTGTGGATCCTTCTTTTGCCTCCTTTGCACTCACAATTTTTTGAAGTCAGGACAGAGCAACAACTGAAGAACACACTAAAATATTCAGCAAATAGATTCAGCCTGGATAACTTTCACGACATTGTTAATAATTTTCAGAGTTGGGTTTTATATACTTGACATATTATGACCAATTTAGTTTAATGACTCCATCACTGGCTCAGCCGCAGGTCCCAGACGTGACAGTGGTGAGGCCTTTTGGAGCAGATTGTCCAAACTGAGATGTGGCCCCTCTCTCCATGTTCCCACATAGACAGAAGAGCTGTAGATTGGAGACTGACTCTGTATTTACTGAGTGCACCGGGCTCAGTTTGTTGAATAGTAGGGGGTGACTATAATGACTATAATGACTGAAAACCAGAGAGTGGAGTGTGGGTTATCATTAAGGGAGGCTCATTGCAGTCTCTGATGATGCCACAGTACCCGATATGAGAGACACATGGTGCGCAAACCTCTCTTGGGTGGTATCGCCGCTTTCAAACATAAACTCAGAGAAGAGGTTCAAACCAGCGCTATACATTCCTGTGGAGCGTCGCGCTCAGGGAAATTCTTGAAGAATAGAAACCCCCATTAGAGGTCCACCGAGAGACTATTGTTGGCTGCTTCCCTTCGAGGTTTGTAGCTTGCGTCTAATTGTGTTAGCTGCTTCAGAAGATTCCTCCAGTGTAACCGTCCCAAAAGCGGTTTCCTTTTCATCAAATAATGGCTAAGTTGATCTGCATGAAAGTGTTAGACCTCTGCCCATCCATCCACGCCTGGAGGACTTTAATAAGAGTTTGTTGGAGCTGTTTTAGCCAAGCCAGTTTAATTTATTTATGCTTTAAAGCTGCAGCGGTAAGAAGCTTATGGAACTGTTGACCCCTTCAACGCTTGTCGCAAAGCGGGCGCTGTCATTTTTTTTTTTTTTTTTTTCCTTCCCAGAAAGGCTTGCTTACTTTAGAGACACATTGAAATTCTAGGAGAGCGCTCCGCAGCTTGCCGAAGGGATTACTGGTAAATCCCTGCAAACTCCAGATGTTTTCCCAGGCAGCACACAGCGAGGAAACATCGCCCATCCCCTGTAAACATCTGTCAGACAAAAGCCTCCGCCACAGAGGAGACAACAGAAGCTTACAGGGAGTAAAGTAGCTTGACGAGTCAGATTTTCACTCTGTTAGATCTGTTTGTTCATGAAGAGCTAAGTGGTTTTGCGGGGCGTCTTGTGTGCCTGCTTATGCTAAGCTTCAAAGTGGACAAATGTACAGAATCAGTGACATATTTGCTGGTTAAACAGATGAGCAGGCTGTCAGGGCAGGGCCGTTTTTCCAACCTTATATCCCAAATATCTGTGAACCTGCAGTGCGTCCAAACCTTTACAAGGGAAAGACTTAAAAAACCATTTTATATACTTTAAATTTGTTTTTTTTAAACGTGCGGCATCATTAAAGGCCACATTCAAAGTGAAGTATGGTGACAGGCTCTGCTGCACCCTTCACCCTGTCTGAAAGGCAGCACCATGACAGTACCAGTGAGACCTGAAGCCACAGGAGCAGTCTGCCTCCCTTTTATTCTGTGTGTGTGTGTGTGAGTGTGTGATGTAAGTGGCAGTTGCTGCTGGGTTCAGGCCCCAGGCAGGATCTCGTATCCCCCTGCCATGTTTGTGTTAATTTGCTGGATGTAAACACAGTGAGTGGGCTGTAACAAGGCAGTGCCTGCCTCTGTGTCTCTGGTCTCCAGCCTCCTCAGTGGAAGGCAGAATGGAGAGAGGGAGCGGCTGACCGGCGTCTGGATCACTGAACAATCGCAGGCCGGAGAGAGAGCGGGAGAGAGCAAGCCCTCAGTGTAGCCACTAGGGACAGGCCTGACAGATGGATGGAGCGAATGACTGGATGCCTAGCCAACTGGAAAGACAACTTTCACCCACACAGGCTGTATGCTTTTGCCTGTCGCCTTTTATCTCCATCTCTTATTCACAACCTAAAGGAGAGAAAACAGGATCTGTGTGCATCCATAACCCCAACATTTATATAGCGGACACAGTGGATATGTGTAGATTTGCATACATTTACTCATTTTCACTCGTTTTGTCTCGAGCAGCTGTAACCACAAACCGGGACATGACCACAATTAGACTGGATCAGATGCTCTCAGCGCTCTTTTTCGACTAGTTGTTTGATGCTGGAAAAGTCAAAAGCCTCTGTAAAATGACGTGCAGATCAGTAATACATACTAGGCAGATTTACTTACCTCTGGACAGAAGCAGGCTAACCGTTTCCCTGGTTCCAGTCTTGCTCAAAGCTAAGCTAAGCAGCTGTTTAATAAACACTGAGGAGTGATATTTATATCGAGACTCTGCATTGTTTGTCACATTCTTACTTCGGATTCCCAAAATCATCGTCTTGGCCTTGGAGCGTATTGCCTATGTATTTTTGCCTATGCATGACATGAACACTTCTGCTGTGCTCGATAGCGGGGCAGTGCCCACGCTCATGGATCAGAGTAAAGGTGCACAGCACGTAGAGCTGCACAGTGAGTGTGTGCCTCATTTTCTCCTCAGAGGAGTCCTCCCAGAGCTCATTAGCCCCAGTTAAATTCCCCCTGGAATGCCGGGTCCTGCCTGCCGTCTGCTGCCCGCTCCTGAGCAGCTCTGGTTTCATCCTGCTGGATGACTGGGCACGGGGATGGTTCCCATAGTTGAGCTGCCTGAGCCGAATGGGCAGACCCTGGTACCCTGGCTCAAAGGGGCCTCTGTTGTCCCGTGCACACGCTCGCGCGCGTTTTGGGGTCGCTTCACAGAGACGCGCACACATACACAAAGAAGCAGCCTGGCAATGTGAGCTATGGGAATGTCAGATTTATGGAACGATGGATCACATGCTCGTAGACTGCTGGAGAGCAAAGCCCAACAATTGCTTTTTGTCTGAATGTAAACTTGTGTAACTGTCTGGCAATACCAGTCTGCACTGGTGTGCTCCAAGGAAACAATCCTATGCTTTTTTCTGCAGCCTCCCTGTGAGTGAGGCTTGGCACCACATCGGTCTAACTTGGCCAGCTCTGCGGAACAGATCTACACACACACACACACACACACACACACACACACACACAAGGACCCGCCACCACATTCAAATGCATAACGTCTAGATCATTATTTTCCATCAGGGCATCGGGGAAAAGCTTGTTTATTCTACACCGTTGTGTTCAGCAAATGGCCAACAGTTTGTCAGTGTGACCAACCAGCGTTCTCTGCATTCAGCAAAATCCACTGTAGTCCATACCCCAAGTTGGCTTTCTCCCTAAAAGTTTTAGCCAGCGGGGGGGGGGGGGGAGCGTGAGGGAGAGCGGGCCAGAGGAGAGTGCATATCAAAGAGAAGCAGCCATCTGTCAGCACAGGCAGCAAACAGCTGGTGGAGGAGATGCAAGATGTCTGAACAAAGACTGACAAGATGGAAGATGACAGGAAACAGATTTCCTTCCTTTTTACCCCTCCTGCAAGAGAAGAGGTTGACCATCAGAGTCCTGTGATGTCTCCCAGTCTCCAGATGCTGGCTCTTCTCTTCTCTTCTCTTCTCTTCTCTTCTCTTCTCTTCTCCTCTCCTCTCCTCTCCTCTCCTCTCCTCTCCTCTCTTCTCTTCTCTTCTCTTCTCTTCTCTTCTCTTCTCTTCTCCTCTCCTCTCCTCTCCTCTCCTCTCTCTCTTCTCTTCTCTTCTCTTCTCCTCTTCTCTTCTCTTCTCTTCTCTTCTCTTCTCTTCTCTTCTCTTCTCTTCTCTTCTCTTCTCTTCTCCTCTCCTCTCCTCTCCTCCTCTTCTCCTCCTCTTCTCCTCCTCTCCCAGCGATGGTTTGTCACCGGACTTCCTCCATGACTCGTTACTGGAGAGATTCGTCGGCCCGCTCCCTGGCTGCTTAATTTGTTCATTTGCATTTCTGTTGCGCCCAACGAGAACAGAGACGGTCTCATCTCTCATCTCATGTAGGCTCGCGCAGAATTAAACTACCGGAATTATCATGAAATAATTAATACATGATATGCTTTAATTATACTAATTATGATAGCATTTACTCAGTCTAGAAGTTTTTTTTTTTTCTTTGAATGGGATTTTTGTGGGACCTAAATATTACATTCTGTGAATTATTTAGCTTTAGTAATTGACCTGCTGCAGCTTAAGTAGATACACATCTCTCCGCTCATTTGCTCAGATAAATGAAGCGGTGTGAGTCGTGTTAAGTAAATTTTTAGGGAATGAGCACGGGGCCTTGTGTTAATTAGTGTTTCAGCGTAAGCCTCGTTACATCGGGCCTTCTCCTCTCTGCTTAGCACAGTCTATTCCCCTTTGTGCCTTTTTTTCCCCCCGCGCCGTTAATTTGAACAGAAAACGCAGCCCGTTTCTAAATAAGGCAGCGGTACACACAGGCTGCAGTCATTAAGGCCATTTTCTGCTGGCTTGGAGCTGTTAAAAGGACTGTAACGGAGGGAGCCCGGGAGAGTTTTTGTCTCCTCTCTCTATCCGCAGTGTAATGTGTGATGTGTGACATTGGCCAGTGTATTACTGTAATGGCCTTAATTGTCTAATCACTCTAATATGTGGCTGCTGCTCTTGGACATGACAAGGGCAAAGTGAGCTAATAAACAGTGATTACTGTCACTTGAAATTAGCACATAGAAGAGCGAGGAAACATTAGCTGCAGGGGGAAGGGTTTTTTCCCTCCTCTCGCCTGTTTTGTACTTGACAGACAGGGGAGGCATGGTGGCGGTGAAAGGTCAGCCCGTGGTTGCACACAAGTGATGGAATGACAGAGAGAGAAAGAGAGGTATCAAAGACAGAGAGGAGGAGAAAGAGCTGTCATATCCAGATCCTGTCCCTTTGGTCACGTAGATTGACAAGCTGTCAGCCTGGCCGGCTCGCAGTCTGTGGAACAAAGAATAGACAAGGCAGAGTTTTCACTCTCCCAACCATCTGCCTCGCGGTCCCTCTGCGTTCCCAGTTCCCTTCAGTTTACTCGCTCAAATACTGAATTTGAAACATAAGCAGATGCTGTGGCTAATGGTGCTGCAGTAAGTGCAGATACCACCGAGGTACGACGCTCTAAGTTCAGGGTTGAGTGTAGGAGTGGCGTTGCTTTCACAGGTCTACAGGAGGGAGACGGTGATCTGACCGTGGAATCATTTTCATTCAATGCTACATTTTGGTATAATCTGAATTTTGTATTTCATGATTTCATCTCAAACATATGATTGTTACTCACCGTTTAAACTTAATCTGCCTGAAATGTGCTGAGAAACAGGTACCACCCTGCTGCTGTTCTCTCACTGGTCCATCTATCGAAGCCCCCCACCACCACCACCACCACCACCATCCCACATAAGAACTTTGGAGGGCGAATAAAGTGCAGAGTTGTAAATGGAGACCTACACACCGGAGATACAAACGTATCATATTGCATGTGGGAAGACACCAGTTTACAGTTTTCTCGCTGGTACACCGTCAGCATGCAGTCTCCCTTTCTCCTCGCCGTAGCCGAACATGAGGATTGAGGCAGAACTCGGCGAGCGGCGTTCACTGCAAAGTCTCTATTTGCACTGTTTGTGCCTTTGCGAGATGAATGTGTTTGTGTCTGCGTGTTTGGAGTTGATGTTTTATGCACCATCTCCAGGCTATGAAGCCCTCATTTCACAGCTCCCCAGAGACCAGTTAACCCCTCATTTCCTCCCCAGAGCATCCAATAAGGACCACAGCAGTTGTGTGCGCGAATCCTTGCTGTATCTTGTGTGGAGCAGACTTTCCCTACAGTAGTCAGGCACTCTGATAGCCTCCATTCATTATTCAGCTCTACCCCAGCTGCACCACACCCCCAAGCAGCACAGAAATAAAACAAGGTTAAGAATTGGCATGAAATGTGTCTCAGCAGATCAAGTGGTGGGGGATGGGGGGTGGAGGTTTAGGAGACGGGGGAGGTATGGGCCTTTATCTGAGCGCCATCTTTTATTAATTGCCCTGGTGCTTAGACTGCGAGTTTCTCCGTGATCATTAATGCATGTGCGGAATAACGTATTTACATGTTCTTCATGCATTATGCATGGGCAGGGAGGAGGCTACAGTGTTGTGGAGGACCCTCTGCCCACAGGTCCTGTGTTTTCTTTCCATGTGTGTGCGCGCCTGTCTGTGTGTGAGCTGATTTGCATTCAGCCGCGCTGTGAAATCCACTCGCTGCCAGGCCCCTCTGCTGCTACAGGAAGGCGATGGAGCATTGGACAACAAACAAGCTTCCCTGTGCTTTCACACAGGCCACTGAGGGTTTTGACTGTCTGACAGAGGCTGACAGGTCTCAGTGTCACCAGGAGCCTGTAAGCAGATATGTTTGCTGGAGGAGCATGGGTTGTAAGTGCAGTGAAACATTGAGTTTCTCACCCATAATGCTGCCACAGTCACACACGAACTGCCCTTCTTACCCTTGTTGTGTGAACTCCTGAGCACATGGAGTCTGAGAGAATGAGTTAAAAGACACCAGTGACAGGAGGGGGACAGTGTGATGGCGGGAGGCGTTCTGACAGTCTGAGCAAAGCCTGTCTTTATTAAAACACCGGCACCCTCTTGTCCTCCTGTCAGCAGGGTGCTGCTGATTGATCAAGTCAAGCTCCCTATCAGCCCGTTCACCTCTGTGTCTGATTGATCACTGACTCAGCCACACCTGTAGTTCCTGTATTTCCACAAACTGGTCCTCGTGAAGTGAACTCTCTGCACAGGACCTGCCCTCTCATATATTATCTTTATGTATTTCCTGTCTCCCCTCCTCCTGCGTCTGTTACCACAAGTCCAGACTCAGCAGATAGCCGGGGTATTGATCGCCGGCCAGCCCCGGCTGCTCTCATTTAGCTTGTTATAAGTGAGCACCGTGTGCCTCGTTATTTTTTTTTTTGTGCTGATTTCTGTGTGTTGTAATTTGTGTGTTGTAATTGTATCAGATAAGTGCTGGTGTGGTTGGCCATTGTGCTGCCGGCCGCCCTGCATCAGAACCGACCCTGCTGGATAATTAGAATTGATTTAGTTACAATTTAATTAATCACACTGTTAAATCTCTGGTACTTACAGCGGAGTCACACTGTGAGCTTTCAGCGCGCTCGGGTTTGTGTGTTTTAGAGGGGTGCGTGTGTGTGACCTCAGATTTATTAGTGGGCAGAAAAAGAACTAAACAGAACTCCATAAATCAAGGCCTCTGAATTCTATCAAACAGTATAAGTAACACAATAAAACCACATTAATAAAATCTCAGTAACTAACAACATGATTTAAATTGTGTGTTTGTATGATCGCCACATGTTCTGCAGAGATGGTTTCGTGATCTTTGCCAGTGTTTACGTGACCAGATGTTCACATCACGTTTCGTTGACTCTAAGGTTGCAACTCCAGCCTGTAGCTCCAGCTCCTTATAAGTTCTGCCTGGTTGAACTTTGACAGACAGCTCAGTTTGTGTGTTCTTTGTGTTTCACTTCATGATCCGGACACTTTCAGTTTGACCCTTCTGACATTTTGCATGCTGAGTGTTTTGCAGTACAGGAATTTAAACGTCCTCTGTAATGACGCCTCTTGATACCTAAAAGTAAATAAAACCTGTTGTGTTTGTGTGTGTGTGTGTGTGTGTGTGTGCGTGGAGCCGCTGCAGTTGTGCTGTGATTGTCCGTGTGCCGCTCAGACGTGCACACTGCAGTGGGAAGCGCCGACGAGGAGGGGACCGCCGCTGTTGTTGTTGTTCTCTTCAGGTTTATTCATCCTGAAGAGCGTTGGAGTGTGTTGTTGTGTGCGTGCATCTCTTCGCCCTCCTTCACAGCGTCGGAGAAAACAAAGGCGCCCTCGCTCTCGCAGGCCCTGATTGGAGTCATTAGGATGCACAGGCGCTCCCGGTGTGACGGGGCCTCTCCTCGAGGGGATTCTGCTCGCAAAGCGCCGCCGCTCGCCTGTTTTTAATAACAATCATCTAAAATCGCTGCAATTAGCCTGCAGCTACAAGGAGATGGAGAGCAGAAAGATGTAGAGAGGGAGGAGGGCGGAGGGAGGGAGGGCTACAAGCTCGGATTCAGTGAACCTTTCGAATGTCAGCTCCTCTTTCACATGGAAAATTCAAGAGGGCCTTTGTGTTCATCAATTATTAGCCCTGAAAGTTAAAAAGATCCATTGTGTATTTTTAATCAGAGTTATATGGGGAATCTTTGAACTGATTCCCAGCCCTGCCCGGGGCTACAATCAGAGGTAGCCTCGTCCACCCCGCACATCCCCTCCAACCACTCCTCCTCTGCTCTCTGTGCAGCTCAGTACTGTATTATTCCTGCTACGCCAAGGCAAACTATTCACCAGCAGCGCAGCGGTGTGGAACCACAGAGGCTGCTGGTGCACTGTATACACGAGTGTGTTTTAAGAAGAGAGGCTGAGCGAGAGCCGACCGCCCTCAAAAATGTAGGTGTCGTCTTCAGGAAAGTGCAAAAGCAGACAGAAAACACAGAGAGGTTTGGAATCGTGGGATACGGTAGACAGAGGCGAACTGGATGTTTTCCGCTGGTCTGCAGACAGGATGTGGACTAGTTAACATTTCATCTGGAGGGTGTGCGCTCACTGATGTCCTTGATGCGCTGTGTCTTTGCCTCAAGCTAAACTGGCTGCACCATGTGGCAGAGGTTAATTTACTGTATCAGCCAAAGTCAAGATTTTACACTGAGCAAGAAAAAAAATGCATCTTTAAGAGTCGTTTAGTATTTTCCTTAATTCTCTTTCTCTAAGACTTTTTACGGTTTGCCAACAGAGTGAGGAGTCAGGCATCAGGCACTCACACGTTCTGTCATACTCTCCTCTTGTCCCTGATAAAAAAAAAAAAGGGTCTAAATCTGCTGCTTTTTAAAGTTGCCCGCTACTAATACACACACCGTGACAAACAAGCATAACCTACAGGCCTTGGGCTGTGGGTGAAATGAGCTAAGTGTTCGCATGGAGACACACACACACACACACCCTCCTACAGCAAGGTTGCAAAGCAGAAAAGGTGGGGCTGAACAGAAGAAAGGGCGGCTAAAGGAGGTGATAATGATGTTAGTTTCTATTTCTCTCTGTGTAGTTCAATATCAGCTTGATTGGAAGTTGTGGTGCACAGGAGCGTGTGTGTGTAGGTGTGTGTGAGTAATGTGATACGAATGCTTTTAAAGCCACAATCTCTCATCACAGACTATATAAGTTATTATCTAATACTTCCATGTGTTGTTTCTCAGTCAGCGAGCTGTCCTCCTGCTTCCGCTTCTCCCTCTGATGCCTTGTCATGTAGCACCACCCACAGGTCATCAGGGGGGTGACAAGCCGGCGCGCCGCAGCTCTCCATCAAGGAGGGAAGACACAAGGGTCCGACTGAGGCGGCAGCAGTAGCTGTTTGCCAGCTCAAAACTAACTCAGAGAGCTCAACATAAAGCAGAGGAATTCTCAGTCACGAACAGAGAGAGGAGTGCCCGCATCATTGCTCCTTCTTGTGGGACGGGGAAAGAAAGTGCAGCGTACACGAGAGAACCCAGCGCTCGCTCTCGGATTCAGCCTTTGTTCAGGCTGCGCTGAATTATTTACCCGTGTGTTTAAAAGATGCTCGGGGGAATTTCGACATTAGCTCTTCGGAGCCCGCGCTCAAGTCTTTCTGGCCTACAAAAGCTCGGCGGCCTTTCATGAAGTGTAGTGTATACAGACAATTGCAAATGAAGAGTTATCAGTGGTTTAAAAAACAAAAAAAAAAAAAAAAAGAAGTTTTGATAAAAAGCATTGTTGAAAGTGTGCTTTTAAAGGCAGTGCATGCTTGTTTTAGCCTTGTTCTTTGACTCACATTGTGCTCTCCTGTGAGACTGCAGGGGAGTAAAAGCGTTTCTCACCCAAACCCCCAACGCTTCCTGTTACTTTTAAGATTGCACCCGGCTTTGCATGTTTTCTCGACTTCACTTCTCGTCTTTGTCTTCTGGATTGAAAACAAGCCTTGTATCGTCCTCATTTGCATTCACAGAGCTTCTCCATAATTTATTATACAAGTACCTTTACACTGTTTTGAAGCAGTGATGCTGTCTGAGAGTGTTGTCACTTTGTCAAGGTACAGCTGTTGTTTGTAGACGCAAGCTAAGGCGGCGTGTTTGTGAACGGAATTGATTGTTCGAGTTGCAGTTTCTCACTAAAAGCTGTTTTGGGAACGAGGCGTCTGCATCAGGACTAATTTGCTACATCCAGTACGTCACAGCGTGTAGATCACCACTCTGATGGTGTGAGAAGCTCGCTGATGGTCTAACTGGAACGGTTTGCAACAAGGTTTTGCTTCGGTTGTGTGTGCGTGTTGTTTTCCTCAGAGCGGGATTGAAGCTTATCTGAGAGAGCGTGGATCAGCGCACGGGGTTATGTGTTATCATGGTAACGGGTCCGCCTGGAGTAAAGCAGGGCAGGTCTCAGTTCAGCCTGGAAAACACGAGTTGACCTAAACGAGATTGTAAAACGCTCCTGCTCACATCTCTTTCCAAAGACCGAGTACCTTTGCTCTGGAGTCACACTGAATCTTATCAGCTGCCGTGATGGACAAGGTCTTGTGATGCAGGTTATCCCCCCTTTTATTGCTCATTAGCCACAATTACGCGAGCGCTGCCTCTTTGCCCTGTTTTTTCTGGCAGGATAATTGATCGTGGCTGAGGAATATGTGCGCCGCAGCCAACGCTAGCAAATCTGCACTGATGAGTCTATGATCCACGCTTCCTGGGTTGTTTATGCGGCGCTCTTGCCATCCACAGCCGATGTAGTTCAAAGCCATTTGACACAAAAGCTGTCACAGTGGAAAGCCACTGAAATGCAAAGTACAACTCCCACATTACTTCCTTCAGTTTTTCTTTGATTAGACCTCAGTGGATTCTAGCGCTGCTTATATAAAGTCTTCATCTCATACTGGCCTATTTGAAATGATTACACCGGTTTTGTTCCAGAAAATGCCTGAAGTTTTAAGTGATAAACCTCAGGCTGAGAACCCAATTTTCCCCAGCAAACTCAGAAAGCCACAGGCAGACTTCCACTCATGCAGAGCGTGCCTTTTAAATTGTGTTTTATTCATTTTTTTGTGTGCTTTTCACCAAAATTGCCACACGAAGGGTAACAGAAATAATTTTCAGTGTTTCCTCAGGGGGGGAAAAAGCTATACTTCCAATTTTTTTTTTTCTTTTCTTTTTTTGCCTCGGCGCAACCAGGGGTGAGCACAAAAGGGAGACAAACGGCTCAGTATCAGCCGTGATTTCCTGAATAGCCCAGTGGGAGCGCGGGAAGTCGGGGTGCATGCAGCAGATCGGCGTTGCCCTGAAACAGCAGCCATGCTGTGAGGGAGATGGCTTTTCTCTGCGACAGTCCGACTGTGAGCCACGGGTCTGCAAATGAAACAGGGGGAGGAGGGATGCAGCCTTTACGGATTCAAGGCCCCTGTTGCCTTACTGGGCATGTCTGCTGCTGTGGTGAGGCAGAGGGAAAAAAAAAAAAAAAAAAAAAAAAAGCAGCAACGGATAAACAGACAAAGAGCTGCAGATAATTCTGTTGAAAATACAGTGGCGCCATTTCCTGCTGTTTGTGAATTCATCGGGCCCCATGCTGTGCCACTAGTGATTTCTAAATATATGCAGCTCATCTGATGTAGACGTATAAACTCCGCGTAGGGTTCTGGATGGCTGTGCAGACAGATTGTTTGCTCTGGGTTCTCTACGGTCCTGGTGGGTGGGATCTGCTGGCATCATCTTACATTGTTTTCCACATGAGCTTTATTGAGTTCCCAATTACAATGCTGGTCCTCTTGTCTCGGGCTCACCGCTGCTGCTGAATTGACCTTGCATTTTTGCAAGGGAGTGCCGTTGTGTGTTCAGGCCAGCAGGCCTATTAGGCAGGCAGACAGTGAAGCCGACTGACTCCTTCTCTCAGGCCCTGCTCCTGCAAGACCCTGCTTAACAGGCATCAGGCTTACACACTTAATACTTGGGAGGGGAGAGCGGGCTTAGCTCTTAGCTCTCATCGCAGCTGACATTGTATCAGGCAGGCAGACAAGGCCGGACTGCTGCAGCCTTATTAGCCCTGTCTGGATGGGCTTTTCCTCAGCCTGACACTAATGTTCAATGAGAAAGGTTACTTTGGAATTTAATGGAATGGGTAGAAGCGAACCGCGCGCTGTACATGGACAGCCGCGTGCTGCTGGTGTTCTCCCAGAGCTCGCCGGGCTGCCTGAGCAACAGAGGACGGGGCACAGAGGAGGCACTTGCAGTAGGTGGAGCTCTTGTGTTGGATTTTGATGTTGGAGCTTGACTCACCTGCTCGTGAAGGACACAAGAGCTGCCTCTGCGTGTGCTCCTGTGTGTGTCTGTGTATGTGCGTTAACGCGTCCCTTTCACATGCCATTTGTGCAAAATGCAAAGATAGCATACAACATGAGATTTACAAGCCCTCTGTATATACACACACACACACACACACGCGCGCCCAGTAACACAAACACATAAAACACATTTTCAGTGTGGAGCTAATTGACAGCTCGTGATGGGTGGTACAACACTGCCAACTGCTCCTGTTTACATTAGACCTTATTAGAAATTGTAATGGGGCTCTTATGTTTTCAGCTGGTAATAGTTTGTGTATGTGTGTGCATGTGAGTGTACACAAGCCTTATTTACTGCCTGTAACCACACACTGCCTTGCTCTCAAGCTTCTTGACACTGGAACAAACGTAAACGTCTCCCCCACAATTCCTCCTCCCTCCTCCACCTTCTCTCTCTCTCTCTCTCTCTCTCTCTCTCTTCACTTTGCGCCATCTCCTCCCCGCAATCTACCGCAGGCCCTCCATCTCTCCGGCCTGTCAGCGTGCTTTTTCATTTGGCTTGTTGCTACAGGGGGCTCGACGCTGGCAGATTACAACTCGGCAGCCAGTCATTTTCGATTTATCAGAGCCCCCCTCCCTCTGCGCCCCCTCCCCACCCCCCCCCAGCCGGCCACACTCACTACCCTCGCCAGCATCAATCCAGACACATAGCAATTCCTCATCATCCCTGCACCCAACACACCTCCACCCTCCCCTGTTCCCTCCCACCTTCCATATCTTCCTCTTTCGATCAGCGTGGAAAATTTAGCTCAGGAGCCTCGAGACAAAAAAAAAAAAAAAGAAATATTGTGGCAGTGGAAGCATTCAAGTTAGAGAGGCAGCTAGTGCTGTATTATTACTTAGGCCTCTGTCACTGGTGATGACCCGGGAGAGTGGAGAATATCGATCGCGTGTCACTCAAGGCATTCAGCAGATTGCATTGACAAAGCTTGTCGGGGCCTTTAATAGCAAGGTTAGCAGCCTTGGCTGGGACCCAGGAGAAAACTCTAACTGTGCCCTATTTCATGGTGGCTTTTAACCATTCCCTGGGTCCAGAGAGTGGATTGATAACAGTAAGGAAGTAATTTTACTCTCATAATTGCCTTCCTGTGGTTGACATTTGTGGCCCTCAGCGCCTGTAAAAGTGCCTTTCCAAGAACACTAGAAAGAGGGCCAGCATTGTCTGGCTGCCTTTTGTGACAGAAAATAGCTTCACATGAACAAAGATGTGGTACACTTAACAAAACACGGTGGAGGAAAAGGGGGGGAGGAAAAAAAATCAAAAGAGGTGTACAAGTGTGATTTATGACTTGAAGGAAGTCCATTACTCGCTAGAGGAAGCCCAGACCAAAACACAAACAGAGTAAGGGCAGGGCTTGCAAAGAGGTCATGGAGTAATTCTTTTGCCCTGCCAGGATCGCTGCAAGCTGCTGAAAACACTGCCTGTCAGAGGAGGAAAAAACCGGACAAGATTGTGATCTCACTGTAATTCTCAACATAAATAAGAGCTCCAAACCACCTAAATAGTCTCTCTTTAAGCCAAGTGATGTGGAACTAGGCTGAAATGTAACAGGTCCCCAGTGTGTTGTAATATGTCTTACACACATGTGGGGAAGCTGTTCCTACAAGCAGCACAGTCACTGCTGGATGCTGTCGGGTCTTGCGTGGCAGGTAGCTATTCTCAGTGCTGTGTAGGCCTAAATCACAAGGCAGGAGCGGATTTGACTTTTATTTCCCCAGTAAAGCTGCAACACTGGATAAAGAAATCAGTGTTTATTTTCCGTGGTTGGAGTTCCGACAAGTTTAGAGAAAGTAAGATGACAATGTTCCATCTTTTGTAAAACCATCTTCCATTGAACTACTACAAGTACGTGCCCTAGTTACCGCTGCTGTGCAGAGGCTTTTCACTACTTTCCAAAGTTTTTACAGCTTTTTTAAGTTGAATGTGCTCAAACAGTTTTTCAGCCGAGAACCGATGTAGATGCACATAATTATGGGATGTCCTTGACAATTTTTGAGGCCTGGAGTCTTTTCTCATGCACCCTTTTCTGTTACACTGCTCCGCACTCCTCCAACCAATTCACTTCACCCTGAGTTCGACGTTCCTTTGTTTCATGGAGCTGGTTCATAGGCAGTTTCTCTCCAACTTTAGAATAATGGTTTTCTATATGAATTGACACTTTGATCAGTCGGAAGTTAATTAGTGAGGGTTGTTAATGTTGCTTTGCCTCCTTTGTAGAAAAATGTACAATGGCCGATTATTTTGGGGTCAAGGCAGCGATTCCTCCGCTTCTGTCTTTTTCTTTGCTAAAAGCAGCGCCATCATAATCAAGTTAACACCAGTCTTGATAACTTGTGAGAGTCAAACTGCTTTCAGACTCTAAAAATGTCAAAATTTGGGCCCCTTTATCTCACTCCTAACTTTGGCCAGCTGCCCTTGGCGCGGGTCATGATCGACAGACTTTGCTGATTTTGAAGCTGAAGTTTACATATTTTCATCTTGAGTTTGGTGATGACTGATCAAAGGCTCAGATTGTAGCTTTGTTGCGCTTCCCCAACATGTCGATGGCTGTAAGCACTTCGAAGTTTAAATATACAGATATTCAACAGTTCGCGCATGTGATGTCATCGCCTCAGCCTGTGAGCGCGTGTGTGGAAACCGTGTCTCCCCACTGGCACAGTCAGTAAGGTTTGAATCCCCAGCTGGCCAAAGCCCACTTGCCAACAGTGTGGCAATTCATGCATGTGTTGTGTTTTCAAGTGCTGTCGCTCAGTTAGATAAGAAACACACATCCAGTTGCAATCTGCCTGGGCCCTGATGATTGCTGCTTGTGCGCTATATTGTTTTTCATTGCTGTTGCCAGCGCTGATTAGGACGTCTAAGTGCATGTGTCCCCCAGTTAAGTTGTAATTGCTGGGAGATACGGAGGAAATTCTAACGCTCCATCACCACCAGTGATCTTTCAGTCATAATGTAAATACTTACAACGGCACTGTTCCATTATAACAGTGACTTAAAGCGCAAAGTGAGAACAAACAGCGTGATTTGAATATAGCGGTGCTGTAAAACGATGCAACTACAGATGCAAACTGTCAAGTGTTTGAAACATTAGTATGTTGCACAAACAAACTCTGACAAAAGGTCAGAATATTTCACAATTTTACAGAGAAAACACCACTTTGATTCTTCCATTTTTCAAGACCGGTAATACGTATGAATCTGAACACAGGGGGAATTATTCATCAGGAGATATGTGCGGCCATAAAATCTCATTTAGAAATAGTTTTCATAATTCTTGCAAAAGGTCAAACAGATCTTGTAAGAGCAGCAGCTTTCTGGTAACTCTTGTTTTTGAAATAGTGAGCAAGTTGTTCACAACAGAGTTGTACTGAGAGAGACTGGTTATTGAATTATTCATAGAAAGTGAATTTTGAAAATTTGAATTATTAACAGCGAATATTAAATGATGTAGTTTAACGCAGTGCAACACTTTTGCATACAGTTGTTTTCACAAGTCTGTTCCCTGGCAGTCAGGTGTCGTGGAAGATTCCCGCTTTCCCAGTTGGATCTGGATCTTTCACGTATGCGTGGCTCGTCATTCCACCATTTCCAGCAGCACAACGCAGGAACAATGCAGAGGCTGCTTTCTGTCAGACCCCCGGCCTGTCTGCTGCCTGCCGGCCCATTATGGGAACGTTCCAGCTGCATTTTTATGGCCAGTCAGATGATAGGGAGACAGGTACGCCTTCAATGTGGTCCCTCTCTAATGCTAATGGACAATATTCTGTCATCATCGTGGCTTTATATCCAAAAAAAGAGTACAGTATGTTGTTGTATTACATGCAAGTTATTTCCTGTCTCTGAAGTCCTGATTATTTCAATTACAATCATGTTGTTTGGCTGTATTTTTGTTGCCCTTGGCTCTTCGCTGTCTCCCATTACCAGTCTGCTAAAGCAGCCAGAGCAGATGTTTTCCAGCGCGCTCCGCACGAAGCAGGCAAACTCGGGCTGCTATTAATACAGTGGGAGCACACCACTGTCTTGTTTTACGACTTGATAACGACAGATGTGAATTTCAGGAAGGTGACTAAATGAGGACGTTTACAGCGGGGATTAGCGATAACAGCGCCGGCCCCGGGCAGACACCCTGGGTCAGCCAAATAGGAAATGTATATCCTGCCGTCAGATTTAACGGCCCCCTCTAAGCCCCCAAATAGCAGCGCAGACGGAGCCAAATGCGGGTAAGGTGAGACGCTATCACTCTTGTTGGTTTACACCAACACGCCGGCCGCAGCATGGGGCTTGATAGGCAGCGCCGCCTGCTCGCTAAATCGCTAAATATCCACCTGCTGACCACAGATCAGCTTGCGACCCCCACGACCTTAACATCCACGGAGTTACCAGATACTGTAATTGGATGAGAATTCACGGTTAGCGTTTGATCACAGAGCGCTTGTAGTTATGAGCGTTGGTATTCGCAGGTGAAGCGTTTCCACATCTGCTCATGTAACGTTTGAATGCGAACATACATACATCAGGCAGTCAGCACCGTTTATGTTTTATTTGCTACGGTTAGCGCTAATGTGTGTACAATTCAATCACAGTCCCTCTAAGGTGTTGTTCCAGAGTGGATGGAAGTGAATGAATTACTTGTTTAATCAGTGGCCTTTTCTCTTAAGCATTTCAGTGGAATGTCTTTTAATTAATCTCTATTATCTCGTGCGTTTTGGAGCTTTATTTACTGCATTACTTTCCAGCCAGTAGCTCCTCCACGCCTCCGGGTTTAGCATAATGACAGAGCTTTGACCTATTTAGGTTGTGTCTCTTAAATAGCCACAGCCGGACTACTCTGCTCTGCCATTTTATAAATGTTCGCGTCTTCTCCCTCCTTCTGAAAGCCTCTGGTTATGCCCTTTCCATTCCCCCCCCCACAGCAACGTGTGTCACAGCGAACACACTGCCGCTATTCCTGTAACATAAAAAAAAGCCGTCTTTCCCTAAACTAAAAGCGTTTGTCTATCATATTACCGCCGCACATGAGCTGCACACAAGGCTTGACCCAGTGTTAAGTGTCTGCGCTAAATTTCATTGCCTCCATCTACTGGAAGGCCTGCCAATATACTGGCAGTGAATTCCTGGAGGAAAATAAATGGCAATAAAAGAGAGAAATGATAGCCCCTGCAAGCCGATAGGAGAGGGCTTTCTCTCTGCTGTCTTTTTTCCATACCGCTCTTTATTGAGGCTGCCCAGCTCGGGGAGCTGTGATTTGGCACGTTGGCTGTGGCTTTAGTTGGATGGGTCCCTGAAAGCCAGTACTGAAGTAACGAGTCAGTAGCACAGATTGAAGAGCTGGGGAATCATGTAATTAATTGCACGCAAATTTCTTTGATGAGTAGTTATGTGGTGATGAGCGTTCAACTGGGCAGCTAGAAGGCTCCTTTTGACCCCAGCCCCCTCCACCCACAACTTCCCAATGCATTCTGGGAAGGAATCTAGTAAGCGTGTTCCACTGATCTGCTTTCTGCCGGCTGTACATGGGGAATGTTAGAGCTCATGGAAATGGAGGTGCATAAAGTGGGCAGGAAGGTTATTTTACTGCCACGCTGGGCTACTATAACAAGATGTTCAGATATGATCTGAGAGAGTAGAGGTCTCCCGCTGCTCTTATATTATCTCCCAGCCCACCACACACTTTTTCTCCACCTGCTCAGTTCATTATTAAATCTGGGAATTGTCCCCATAACTCAATCCACCAGACTACAGCATTATATGACCATTTGTGAGAAGGGAGAAGAAGGGTGATTGCGACGCAGGGCAGAGGATGGATGTTAAAAGCATATTGATTTGTCTGTAATGTCGTCATAGATCAGAGATTTATGGCAATATATAAATGCAGCCACAAGCTCTGGTAGCCTCCAGCCTGCGGTGGAGGAAATGGAGTCCTTAGGATGACTGATGAGATCAAGACAGCGCTCTCAACCACGTTTACCCCCCTCCTCTCATTCCCCCCCCTCAAGCTTCCATTTCCCACTCCTCTCAGGATGCTCTCACCCTGCGGCTGCTGTGACTAGTCCTTAGCGGCACCATATCTTTGCTTTGGCTTCGCATTCCTGCACAGGGGCTAGAAAAGCCTCCTCTGTGGCCTGAGATTGGTCGGAGCGGGTGCATTCGGCCTCACTGATCTCTCCCCTGCAAGAAAAATGATGCCCGACAAGGTCGCCAGAGATCACTGCCGCTCAGTGATGCTAGCGGATTGAAAGGAAATGGAGCTTCTCCATGGTTACGTACCTAGATGCTAATAAAAACTGCAGCAGTGGCTGACTGTGAGTGACATCCTAACCACAGGCAAATGGTAGGCTTTAGGATAAACATGCCAAGTATTTTTAATATGCCATTTAGTCACAGTGATAAGAAAACACACGACATCCGCGCTTCAACTACAGAGATAAAAAGCGGTATTAAGGGTTATTTTCCCGCTGTATGACTGTAACTTCTTTGACACGCACACAGCTAACAGTAAACAAATCTGGGGCAATGGAAGCCAAGCGCTGATGCTCAGTGACAGGCTGCGAGCGAGGGTGGCGGAGGGGGCTGTGGGTGACGAGAGGGCCAGGCGGGGCTCCTGTCTGTGTCAGTTAAAGCAGCTGGGCCTCAGAGCCAAGCACAGGGTCAGAGCCCGGCCACGCTGGTGGGCTCGCCCAAACAGCCACTGTCAGGCAGATGACGCAGGGCTCGTTGTCGCCCCCTCACAGGTCCTGACAAACCCTCGGCTCCTCTTTTTACATAACAGTCTCGCCAGATAACGCCGGCTGCGAGTTAAACAGGCCCAGCAGTTTCCAACTGCTGTTGTCGACCAGCCCAAGGTGGTTTTGCTAGATGGGCTCACTGTGAGGCTGATGTGATGCAGAGGCTGGTAGGGACATAATTAGGGATGCTTAATGTGGTCTAATGTTTGGCAATGGCGTCTCCTAAGGCTTTTCGAGAGTGCCTGTATAAAGTCGAAAGAAATTCTTCAAGTTGTTCATTTTAACTGCTGAGTCGTGAAGCTCCCCAGCACTTTAATAGCCCTGGTATATAGACCTGTGAAGATAGCATAAAGGAGATATTCAAAGTGTAGTCAGTGGAAACCAAGGGGATTTGACAGTGCCGCAGGAAATAGACAATTTATTATCAGCAACACAGCCTAGGTAGTGGATTATCTATAAAACTTTCATGGTCCTCCCTCAGTGGCAAGCAGCCATAAAACTTCCCAAATGAGGGACTTGTTAATTTACTTGTTAAAGCAAATTAAAAATTTATAAGCGCTTTTAGGTAAATGAGATCCTCTTTCATTGCTGCCCTCGTGGGATTCTCTCTGCCAGATCCTGAGAGGACAGGTTAGCTGTTCTGAAAGCCGCAGAAGAACAATAAAAGCCGTTAAATTGTTCCAGGTTTTATTACCGCCGAGCTCCGCAGCTGCTGTTGTGCGTAACTAAGGGAAACCAGGAGCTGATGGCTATCCCACTGAGGCCAGTACAGAAAACTGAGCCCGGCTCTCTCCATGTCTTTTTTTCTTTTTTTGTGGGATGAGGGATGGGGGTTGGGGGTGGAGCTGCTGGGCCCGGCCGGTTGTGTATGGCTCTGTTTAAAAAGGCCTTTGTGGTTAGAAATGTTCGCAGGCCTACTTTTGTGCTTGATTGCATTGAGTCTGTAGTGCAGCCCTTGAGAATAGGTCAATACACTTGTAAAATTCCACTATGGCAACGGTGAGCACTTTTCTGTAAGTGAGAAAATAATTGACTCCACATGTTCAAGACACTGTTGTAATAGCTGTTTTAGCGTACTTTTGAGGGGAGCAGTGTTAAATGAGAGATTCCATAATTTCTCTGCACTCTGAGCTGTGAATACACCGTAGCGCTGTGAATCATGTTTAAGCATCTCAATAACACTATTACCCCTCCGCCGCCACGAGCAACAATTGAGAAATGAAAACATTCAACATTGATTTTTGTCTTTTTAATGACATTTTTTTTTCTATCGTGAAGGCGGCCATCTTGTGCTTCGGGAGACACGTCAGGGTAAGTATTTGTGAGGCAAACATGACATTCAGCAGCACCTCTGGTATTTCGTTCTGCAGCTCCAATAATGCTGCTGCGAGGCTATCCGTAAAGATGCTTGTTTATTTCAGCCTAACCTTCAATAGACACGTTGCGTAGCGAGGTCCTTCAGCTATTCCTCATGTACGTCAGGACTAATTGAAATTCAAGTGCGCGGAGAGCGTGTGAGTGAATATACAGTCGGTTGTATGAGAAGACTCTAGCTTTGGTCAAGGCCAGTCCACAAAATGGCAATCTTCTGAAATATTATTGGAAATCCATGCCATGGTGGACCTTTGAAGTGGAAGTCATTGACGGCTCATTTGCTTCTATATTATCTATTTAGACAGAGTGAATGATCTCCTCTGGCTGCCGGCGTATTTTGCTTTAAATTATAATTTTTCTTTAAAATATATTCGCAGCCTTAACTAGGACAGTCTGCAGCCAAAATACAGTTTAGTGCAAAAAGTAAAAGGATGTTGTTTTTGTCTGACTGACTGATGAAATGATTTGAATAATCTCTCAAATGATTGCTGTTGTGTCATTGTCTCCGCACTGATGAATGCTGCCAGGCAGAACGAGCTGTGCCTCATAATCTGGCTCCTCTCAGACCAAGCATATTTCTGAATTCTCTGTTTTAGATTTCCTTGAAAATACATGACTAACTTAGTGAAAAAAAGACAAAATAGAAAATATATATTAACACTTTGACGTGCAGTTGTTAACTGAAAAGTCGATTTTTTTGCTAAAGTCTTCTAGTGCACTTCAGCACTATTAAAAACTATTTGTCACTCAATTACGATTATCATTTGAGACTCTGTCAGGTACTTACACTTTGTAATTGAAGTGATGGACTGTCCAAATAAAGCACAAGCGTAAAGCGTTTTAGTAGTTTCCAGTATCTTAAATACAAATGTTAGTTTTCTTAAGAAACGATTTATAAGAAATGTTAAATGAATTCTCAGACTTGCGGGCTGAACTGCTTCATGCTGGGGTTTGGGCTGCTCTCTTCCAAAGCATCACGCTGACTGCTGATTGAAAACAGTTGTTGATTCTCTACTTCAGTAAATTCTGGCTGGTAAAAGAGATGAGGAGGAAAAAAAAAACCAAAACTTTATCCCCCAGCACAGAACAGATTGCAGGAAAACAAGACCTCACTGTGCGGAAATTAATGGCAGATGCATTTACTAGTAGTTTAAATGTTTCATTAGATGCTAATGTCTCGCTGTGTCTTTAATTGTTGTGAAATTAGCCTCTGGAATATTAAAACCATCTGTTTGTTATCTTCCTGCAGGGCCAGTTCTTACCCAGGCTGCACAGATACAGTAAGGTCATTAAATAAATGCATCCGTATGCCTCAACCTGCGCTTTAATTAATGTCTTTATGCTGTTTGCATCAGTACAGAGCACCATTCTGGGGCATCTGCCTCTGCTGAATGCGGTGGAGTGCTGGTTTAAGACTGAGGCTAGGTTTAAAGGCTGTAAAAGTGTAGAGAATGACTTGCATGCTGTAATAAGTAGGAGTGATCAGATCAGCACTGTTATAGCAGAGGTCACAGAGACGACCCCCCCCCCGCACTCACTCACTCACTTTTTGATGGCACTGACCACCAGCATTCCCTCCATTTGCTTAAGACAGCCATTAATCACACCATAAAAAGAAATGAATCCATCATCCGCACCTCAGAAAGAGGAGAGCGGATGAAAAAAAAAAAACAAACACAATTCTCTGAAGTAATTTAAGGGAGCTCAGGGGGAAATTAAAGGGAACAAGCTGAGGGATACGTTTTCAAATAGCTGTGTAATCAGGTCCCAAGCTATGTAATAGCCCTGAAAGATGAGCTGCTCTTTATTGGAATGTCTTTATTAGACATGTTCTTCAGACATTACACACAGTTGAATTTGTGCGAGATTTCTGATTTCATGGAGTACTTTCCCACTGATAAGCCGGAGTACAGACGGTGTGATTATGTGGTTTCACTGCTGCAGAGTCAGTTGAGACCACATTGATTAATAAAAGACAAATCTCTACATCTCTCCCACACTTGCCTGATTATTTCCTTTCTGAGCTTACCATACAGGAGTTTGGTTTTGGGCCGGCGAATAAGCGATGCAGGAGTCAGCAGCGGCTCTCAGTGAGGTCTGCGTATTTTCTTTTGTCTGTGTGCACATTCATAAATGCATGAGTATGCTGGCGTGCGCTGCCCGGTGTTGTCAGCAGGGACACGGGCTGGTTAATAAATATTATAGGTCAACATGTTTTGATGAAGGAGCCGGCAGACTGGGGCGTAAACAGCGTCCCTCGCCCTTTCTTCAAGGATCAGTTCACGGACTATGGTGGATGAGATATTATTCCCCTTTTCTCTCTAAAAATATGTAAACTCCCCTCAGACATACTGGCATTTACAAGAAAAGAAGAGAAAATGTGCCCTGGTTTTTGTGGGAATAAAACGTGTTGGAGGTAATTAGTGTTATCACAGCGCAGGGCGCTGGTGTGCATGTGTCTGTGCACGTGCCACATTCGGTTCCTGTGTCCTCTCCCCAGCCTTGTCTGAGCACCGTCTGACCGCATAGACAGCAACTCGCGCACGTATGAACACACATGCACGCACAGAGTCAAACAGGCCCATCAGGCATTCCCAGTGCTCAAACTCTCTTATCACATTCAGCACTCTGGCAAATCCACCCGCCCTCCACCCATCATGCAATTCTCCCAAGGAATAGGATTCCTTTCACACCGCTAATGGCTACAGAAAGGGGAACATTTTCATTTTAATTATCCGCTCAACTCAAGGGTTCATTTGGTATTCCCCCACCTTGTGCCCTTTCATCGCACTAAATGATGGCCGATACCTGAAAAGAGAATGCTGAAGGAGAGGTGGAGAAAATACATTCTCTATACGTCCGCCTGCTCCCTCCAGAGCAGGAGAGGGAGGGGAAAGGAGAAGGCCCTCGTCTTCAGGTCCAGGTCCTTTGTGTGTGCAGCGCCGCGCTCTGCTTTTCCTATTAGGTGGCAGAGCAGCCGTTTACTGCACTGTCCCATAAAGCCATCTTTTTATGTGCTTTGAAATGAAACCTGCAGCGTTTGTCTGGTCTGGAAGGAGCAGCATGGGAGCTTCAGAGGACATCAATCGCAGACTTGGACGGGGAGAAGAGACCCCACCTCCTTCCACTCCGCTCCACACTCCCAAGAGTCTTTTATTGTTCTCCAGATTTTGAAGGGCCTCAGATGCTCGCCGATTGGCACGTCCCCCTCTTTATTCTTGTCATTTTGCAGCATCTCGAGCGGAGTGTCTAGAGGATGACACTAGCTGAGCTCCTGCTGCCTCGGCATGTGGTGTCTGCTTGGAAAGGATAGTGGCTCCATTTGAAGGTTCTGGAAGGGTCTTTGTCCCTGTTCTCTATCTCGTGGGCTGAGAGGAGTTTCATACTGCGAGATCAGATGGTGTCTATCATTGGCAGGCGGAGTGATGGCCGCTGAATACATGACAGATTTAGAGAGACAGCGCTGTGGCTCCTGCCAGTTCTCACATATTCATGAACCGATTTCTGCGGGACGCCTTCCCCAGCCGGCGTTATCCATGTAAAGCTCTAAACTGCAGTGTTAACAGTTTTGCTTCATGTTGTTAACCCTTGGTCTCCTTGTGTGTTGTGTTTGGCAGCTCAAGCCAGGGCAGAACAACTGTAAGGACAGCGACAGTGAGAGTGTCAGCGGAGAGTCCAAGCCCTCCATCAGGAGCAGCTCCAGAGACAGACTGACGGATGTGAGTACATTAAAAAGGGTTAGGCTCACTTCAGTGGCAGTTTGAGGTCCTGTCGGGGCACATTAGTTAACATTACATTATAGACAATTACCACTTGTATTTTTGTATTTAGTCTGCTTGGAAAATGGCTTCAACATTAGAGATGTAGAGAAAAACGCAAGAAAGAAGAAACAGTTGGGCCAAATAATTGGAAAACAAAGTCTGAGCAAATATATATATTTAACCAACTTCTCAATAGAGGATTCCCCCTCTACATGCAGTTCAGGGTCTGTTGTTGGGGAAATTGCATATCAGCAGTACTTGAAGGTATCCTGTGAAGAAAAATCAAAAAAAATAGTAATTAGCTTTACATTCAGTTCTCTGAAAAAGTTTGAAACGCGTATTGTTTACATCCTGTTTACTAGGAAGCTGCCGTGTTCTCAAAATGGACCCAACTATTAGAGAACGTGCTCCATGGCGCCTCTAGAGGTCAAAAGCTCCACAGGTTCCCTTCAAGAACGGTCCTGAAAGAAGTTCTCAGAGGGTTGTGTCAGTGCCTAAACTATGCAGAATGACTCATGTTGTAACTTCTGGACGTGAGTGACGTGTGAATGTTAGCGGCGGTAAGTTCTACAGCGTTACGAGGCGCAAACAAGATGTCATGTGACTGTAGAACTAGAATTTTAATTTGGCCACCATCTCACCTTGCAGTGTTACACGCGCAACATAATTCGGCAACATAATTCGGCATGCTGACTCTAAACCGCTATAGCGAGCGGCAGCTGCTGCTTTAGTGGCCCGGCTGTGTTCAGGAACAGAAACATATAACATTTTGATTGCGCCTTGTATTTTACTGCCTTGAGAATGACCACCACCTTTATATTCATAATTTTTTAGAATCCGTAGATTAAAAGTGCCCATGATTCATGTCAAACCAACAGTAAAATCCTTTCAGGGCTGCTCTGAACCATAAAGCCGCAGAATTAAGTCGGTATTATAAGTCAGTGCCTGTTCTTACGGCACAGCATTATAAATTCTGCTCCGGTTTCATAATTCAAGAGTCACTTTGTGCGCGTGTGGCCTTGAACCTATGATATGTCACACAGAATAAAGGTAAGTTATTAATGTGATATTATCCATTTTGTCAAGATTTCTTTTGCGTGGGCCCGATAAAATTCAGCCTCAGCAGAGCACTTTGTGGTAAATCTTAAATGAACATAAGTGTGCTCTTGGAGTACTTCAGGTGAAGAGCATTTCACACACACACACACACACACACACACAGGTTCACTCTCCCAGAGGTTCTTTATGACTGATACAAAAAACGACAGTACTTACCCAGGTCCTCGTTCCTTGTGGAGCAGCTGAAGGCGAGCGTTAACTGACAGAAGAAAGAGGGGCTGTGTCCCTGCGCCCTGTGACATATTCCAAGATGTAAAGCGAGCAGGCTCGAGGGACCTTGCTGCCAGACACCCACCCCTGCTCTTTGATTTGTGTGGAGAATCTACAGCGAAGCGATCAGATATCGAGCCATAATTAAAGCTGTCAGTTGGGAGGCGAGCTAGTCTTTGAGAAAGACATGGCCGAACAACTGAAGCAAAACTGATTCTGCATGTAGCTTTACGATGCTTGACTGGGCATGAAATGAAATAAGTAATTTGATGTTGACAACAGAAATTGAAATGATACTTGCTGATTTCTGCCGGAGTGTGTACTGTGGTGACTGTGCAGCAGTGCACCGAGCAGATTTAGCTTAAACAATGGCGGTTTGAAGACACTTAACCTATACGTGATATAGATCAGTATGAAATGATAAAAGCATTCAGTTTGTCACGTTTTACCATGAAAATATCTCTAAATATATAACATGTTTCTAGCAATACTGCATAGGTGTGAACACGAGTGTATTATAACATACAGTAAACTACGATGAGAATGGCTCATGTTTAATGGAGGAGTTTGGCTTCATCTAGATTGATGCCTATAGTTACATTGGACAGAGGGCTACTAAGTGTTATCAGACCTAAAGGATGATTCCCTTAGTTATTCTGCTTGGCTTTAACTTACTTTGTGGAATATTGCGTGTTATGGTTCCATATCAAAATGACAGACCTTTAAAGAAGTTAGCACAGCTCCATTTGATCCTGCTGGCCTCTTTTGATGAATGTGTTGCGTGCAGTTGCCACACTGAGCTTGATATTAGTTGTTATTCTAAATGGACAGCTCCAATATGAGTTTTGGAGGCCCGTGCTCCATGTAATCACTGCTTGAAATGTCATAAAGGTTTGACAGTTAATTCTTCTAGACCTCATCGACCGACCGCTGCCTTCCATGGCATTTCTTTGGGGAATTGAATCATTACATATTATTAAAAGATGTTTCAATCATCAGTTACATCCCTCCATCTGTCCTTATTGCTCAGTCACTCCCATGTGCTATGAGGACACTGCAGTGGGTATGAAATCAGCCCCTGATATAAGAATAATTGATTACAACAACATTGTCCTAAATAGCAAATTATATCCATAACTCTTTTCAGAAAGACATCCCTTCTCTACTTTCCCCACTTCTGACTTGTTCTCAGAAAACATCCAGCGCCCCCCCCCCTCTATAATCATTTCCACCTGAGCTGGCATTTGAACCACTCAGTACACTCTGGAGGATAGCGAGAACGGCAGGCCCGGTTCCCTCAGCATCGTCTGGTCAAGACACCCCACAGGAGACGGAGCATGTCTTCAGAAGAGCTGCTGAAAGCTGGGCAGCATGAAGACAGACTTTTAGACCCCCATGTCACTTAAGATGGTCACACTGTGTAAGGCTTCATCTCCAGTCCCCACAGGTTTCCTGAACAAGTCCCCTCCAGCCATGCTGTAAAAACCCACTTCACACATCGCAAGAGGTGCAAGTCGTAGCTTTTGTAGCAGAGCTCTGCTCCCCGGACTGAAAGCAGCAGGAGAGTGTAGAGAAGGACTAAACGTTTGGCTTGGCTCAAAGTTTTTAGTTAAGTTTTGTTAATTTTCTAGTTCTTGAAATGTTGTGTTCTTGTAATTGTGTCGTATAATTACAGAAGAGGTTTGATGTACTGTATGTCCAGGTGATTTATAATGTCTCTGCTATAGAGGTCCATGTGCTTGTTCCACTGAAATGTTAAAACTATTTTGGTTGTAACGCTGCACAACGTAACTGGACTGCTGCACAGAGATGCTCCCTCACAGAGCGAAAACAAAGAGAAACCATCTAAGTCACTTGTTAGTACCAGGGAGCAGTGTGAGACAGGAGCCAGCTTTGACCCGAACTGTTCATTAGACCAACAGTTCGCTAATGGTATTTGCTGTAGCACTCCCTTCCCCTCACGGAGCGACTACGCTCCGATGAAGCAGATGAACTGAGTTTGCCGACCTGGCACTGGCTGGCAGGGAGATAGAGGCCAGAGGAGGTCAGGCCTGGCAGCCTCCTTTCTCCCGCTCGCCTTCCCTCCTCACTCCGTCCTGCCAGCTCATTAAGGCCTACAAATGGCACATCAGCTCGGCTGTGTTTGCCTCAACCCCAAACCCCAGCTAAATTGGCAGGCTTAGCCGCATTTGCTCTGAAGCGCTGGGCTCCCTTTTGGGTTCGTTTGAAGCCGACATGGCAGCTACCCCCCCAACGTCCCCCACCACACCCCACCCCTTCAGTCTGGGTGGCAGGCATTCAGGCAGGCAGCAGTCCTGAGCAGAGGGAGTCTGCTGGATCAGGGAGGGCAGGGAGCTTGGGATGAATCACTCCCGTTTAGTCTCTGCGGCAAGGGGTGAAATGCCATCATTACCCGGCTGCCTATCAAATAAATTGGCAATTACGGGCCTGGGATTGCGAGTAAACAGCATGTTACTCCTTTTTTTCCACCCAAGGCTCTTGATGAGAGGCGGGTGCAATAGAGAGACGCTCCGGAGTACTGGGTCAGAGCCCGTCAGTCAGTGTTAGCCAGCCTGATGAGAGGCACAAGAGGCAGGCTATAATGAATGCACCCCTATATTTCAGTGGCCATCGTCAGCCAAAGCTTCCTGTTGTATCCTGCTTTATCTGTTCTACTGGGGAAATGCTGCCTGTCAGAAAAAGATGCAGAGCTATTTAATTCTCTGGACAACACCTTTATACAGTATGGAGCAGAATACCCTGCTGCGTAGGCTAATGGTCTTTGAGTTGGCCTGGTTAGGCAGGTTGTAACACTATCATTAATACCAGCCTTTTATTGGTGTTCCTCCACACAGTTGTGCATGCTAGTTTTTCCAACTGAAATCTAAATGTGAAAATTGTGGGTTTGTGAAATCCATACTCGTGTGCCCTGGCTCCTCTCACATGAGAAGGTTTTCTTGCGGTGAGGTCTTTGAAAGTTGTTTTGTAATGAAACATCTGGAAGTGATATTGTTAGAAGTCAAGCACATCGTCTTCCCGGGCTTTTGAAGCGGTTTCAGCCCAAACACAGCTCGAGTCTCTCTTATGGCCAGTAAAACTGAACTCCGTTATTACTGGCTTTCCGATGAAAACATGACAGCCTGCGCGGAATCTTGTGTGCATGTGGTGAAACCATTTGAAATACTCAAATTACAGCTTTTGGGAAAAGGATTAATGTCATAAAGTATATTTGTTGTAGTAAAAATCACTATTATGATTAAATTTTCTGGTGCATTCAAGACTGCACATAATGGTTTGTCCTTGACCTCTGCATACAGGCATTTCCATAAGCTTCTTGTCTGAACCGAATCTCACTGTCCAAGTGAGCTGCTTATGTAATGTGACCAGAGCTGGTCTGCATTACACTATGCCCATCCCACCTCCTCAGTACATTCTCCAATTATTTCCTGACACTCTGATGTAAATGAGGTCGCAGTCCCCCTACATGTCCAGATACGCTGGCCAATTTGCTCCGACACAGAACTTGTAATTGCTTGCATCAATTATCCGTCTCTTTCTCTCTCTGCCTCTCAATAATGTGAAATGTTTCCTATTAGAGACAAGCATTTCGATATGGAAGTAGGAATGTTGTACCTATAATTAGCTCATTATCATGGGATCGTAGTCTTTGCCGAGGCCCCGGTGTGTGCGTCGCGGCAGTGCGAAATGAGCAGCAGATGCAGTGCGGGGATTACTCGACGGTCTTTTGGACTGTCTAATGACTTTTAGTTGTGTAAATAAGCCCGGGCAGATTGAAGGACTGAAGACAACAGCTACACAGACACAGGATTTGTATCCTGTTCTGGTGTCAAGCTGTAAATAATAATAAATAACAGGGGCACCATGATACCTCACATCATATAGAAAATCACCACACATCCACCGGATACACTGGTCTAAGCTTTGGAAAAAAAGGTTTATGGTCTATTTAAGTATTGGCCATGTTAGCCAGACAGTTCATATATAGTCTGCCAGGTCTGCTCGATCACTACAACCTCATGATGAACCCTTTCTGTTATCAGATCTAAAATCATTTAAGGTACATGGTTTTTACAGGATGACTCACTCCGGCTGCCGCCACCGGGGCTTTCTGTTAATTCATGAGGAACACCTGGAGCAGATTCTAGGTCATTTCCTGTATCTCTCAAGTCGTGTGCGCTAGAGACGAGATCATGTCCGCAATCAGACTTTTCCACCTAATTTTCTCATTCATTATGCCAGGTTCTGTGTTTCATGGGGAAGTCGGTTCGCCAGAGGATCCAAGCACAATATCACTTGAATTGCCTCCACCTTTGACTCTAAATCAACCTGATGAATAGGCTGTCTCCCAGGAAGTGGCCAGACATGCTTATTACCACCTCTGGCACTCCAAATCAAGCCCACTTTTCTCTTGTCTCTCTCTGTTTTATTTCTCTTTCCCATTTTTCTCTCTCACGGCCTGGAGTCGTGTTGTCAGGGACAGATTTTGACACTTTGTGACATGGCAGTCGGGCAAAATTATGCTGCGCCTCCATCGTCCTGCCAGTAGCCCAACAGCCAAATGTCCGTCAGGGGCCTGTGAGAGGTCCCGTTGGATGGCTTGTCTCTACAAGTGCTCGGGGCACGTCTGTCTCCCTGCCTACGTTCACAAGTGTTAAACTCAGAGACGGCTGAATCTACTCCCCAGAAATATAATTAGAATGAGAGGAGCACAGTGTGATTGTGTGCAGTGACCTCTGAGCAGCCCTCAGGTTGAGAATGCGTGGCACTAGTTTATCTCTGCTAATTATTTACCACACCTAGAGGCCTTGAACACAAAATAAAACAGGAGGAATCAGAGGAACACTGTGACCTTTACTGTAGTTTTGTTACTGAATGCCCAGCAAAACAAGGCTCTTTAATTGTTGAAACTGATACACAGCACGGTTGGTGTGGTAAATACTGCTCAGGCCGATGCTGACTGAATGCAATCCCTCAGTGCTGTGAATGATGAATCTATTCTCATGGAAGATTAATGGACTGGAGAAGTGGTGTTGAATGTCATTGTTGAAGGTTGAAAGTATTGAGCGGCTGAATCCTATCCATATGTTTTCAGGAATGACATAAATAGGCTCAGCCGGAATCCATTTTGACTTATCAAGCTTAAACCAGTGCCAGAGCCACGCGATACTTGCCAAGTATTCAAGCTCTGAGGCTTCCAATAACAAATCCTATTCCACATAATTTCCACTGAAATTGGCCATGGCCGTGCGCTGCCACCCTGTTTTTGCTTTTGCCGTGCATCTTGCAGCTCTTGGCTACATATTACTTCCGCATTCCCTGTAACCCGACCCTGTAGCCCCAATTTTTGATGTCATACCAGGCTCTGGTGAGGGAGTCTCTCCTCTCTTTGTTCCAGCCTTTTCAGCGTGGAGGCTGTTCCGGTGGGGTAAGTTGAATAAGTGGAGCCCGGAGGAATCTCTACAAAGGTCTCACTCTGATTGGATGCATGCAGAGCCCAAGGAGAGAGCGCCGGTTGCCATAGCAATGAGAGCAATGTGGGAACTGACTGCATGAAGGAGAAAGGGGAAGTGGTGCTTTCTTTTGTGATGGGAGGTCTTCATCGACTGACATTCCTCACTGTGAATACACACCGGCCGACTCGCACGTAAACACAAATACTCAGAAGCGCACAAACGTTATTGCATGCACCTTTTTGCCCCCCAAGGAGAAGCTGAGCTAGAGTGCATACTTCAATCACAATGGCCTGGTAGGGGTGTGCTCGGGCCCAAGCTGGGAGCCAGAGAAAACACAATCAGACACACCGGGAGTCCAGAACCATCTCCCCCTCATAAACATGATTACTGGCCATTTACTGGTACATATCGCTTACCTCTCCTGAGCCAACAAATCATCCTTACCCTCTCCCCTGGCTCATCACAGCCACTATAAACAAAGAAATGATGGAAATATCTCTCTATCGTTCTCTACGTGTCTTTTTGCTCTTGCCTGCATCGCCGTCTCACTTGGAGCAGGTAATTATTTAACTCATAATATTCAGGCCACATGACTATCCAAGGGAAGATGCAAAGCTCTCCAAGGAGCATATGTTTGTGTTCATGTGTGTGTTTTCATATATGTGAATCCCTGGTGTGTGTGTATGTTTGTAGCAGGGAGTCTAGCTGCAGGGTAGGGGAGCTGTGTGGGAGGGTTGAGCTGTGTGTGTGTTGTGTCAAGTCTTGTTGAGTTTGTTTGGAGGGCACAAGGGGCTGAGAACGCTGTATAGGGATTACACAGGAAGGCCTGCTGGTTCATGAACCCAGACTATAGGCCAAAACACAGCCGATGAATATACATGTCGTGTCTTTGCTCTAAAAATGAAGCTTTAAATCTGTTTAAATACTCTCTTACATCATCTCTGATCATTTGACAGCATTTACTCTGGTGTGTACTGCATTGTATGCACGGCCCTCTGTCTGTGCCTCATCTTCAATAAGCTATGTTGTTACTCGATTCTCAAATGAAGTTGCAGTTGCACGACAGTTTGTACTGGTGCGATGGTGCTATTACACTATTTTTAAGCAGATACTCTGATATAATATTGGTAAGACTATTAGTACTTAGACAAGTTAGTTTTGGTAAATACTAATCAGTAATGTGGATATAATGAATAAGTGGGTAAAGGCAAATAATGCAGCCTTTAAAACCAGGAAAAGACAACACTTGTGTCATATCATGATATTATGATGTCATGCATGTATAAAAAGCATGTAAGCATCAAAAGCGCAGGCAAACAGCATAGTTAATACTGTCAGGTCAAAGCAAACTGTTCTTATCAAGTTATCCATCATCAAATTCCACATTTAGTTACATGGTTTATTGTCCCGCGCTAGATTCAAACCACCCTGGGTTTTGGTGATAGAGGCAAAAAACAATAAGGTGCAACAATTTTCTGGTGTTCTGGTGTGTGAGCATTACAGTATATTTTGTTTTGAAAACAGCTCACATGCCTGCAGTGTGAAATCCCTGCTTTCACTTGTGTGGCGTGCTTTCTTTGTGCACATTGAAAAATGGGACACAACAGAAAGAACAGCGTAAACACAATGAGATGGGCAAAGTGAATGTCGTTACTGAGCTTTACGCAGAGAACAGCCGAGCGACGCCGCCTTTAATCTGACAACATTTTGCTAATATTATGTTTTACATGTGCGTTGAATTGAGCCCATGGTTTCCTATTTGACAGGTGACAGTTACAGCACTGCATCACAGCCATGCTTTTTCCCTTGTGCCGGAGAAGGGCATGTTCTGTCTTATTCAAGGCCCGTGCGTCTGACAGGATTACCGTGAGGCACTGGATGTCACATCACTTCTATTTCAGAAGCCAGTGCAATTTCCCTTAAAGCACAAGGCAACAGTGCCAACAATAAATAAATAGACACTAGATAGATGGACAGACAGACACATAGATATACCAGGAAAGACAGAGAGATGGTGCCCCTGGAATTACAGTTGCAGAAGATTATTCCAGAGACATTATTTCCCTCAAGTCGTGGGCTTAAGTCAAATTTGGAAGAGAAATGAAATTGCCAGCAGTGAAAAACCAGACTAGGTAGGAGTTCATGAGTAGAGAAATAACATTTTCATTTGTTTCTGCCCCAGTGGGAGACGAGCAGCCTTTCAGTAAATAGAGACAGCTATGAGAAATGATTTTTTTGGTCGGCGGGATATTGTTTTAACGTGCACTTATCCATCTGCAATCTATATGTCAGGCCCTGGGAATCCACAGGATGGCCATTCTACTGTTGTCTTTATGACACACAACCGTTGGCCTCGTCTCGCCTCCAATTGTCTCTGTTAGTGTCCCATTTCCACCGGAGGTTCAGTCCTGTACGTGCTCTTTTTTTTTTGTGAACTCCTTCTGCAGCCAGCTGATGCTACAGTAGTCTTTGGAATTCAGGGGTTTTTTTATACCGAGCTTCACTGTGAATTGAAATGAAAAATTAAAACCTGGCTTCTGAGATTGTCCTCTCCCTGTGCACAACCCAGAGACTGAGTAAAAGCGTGCCATACAGGATTGTTATTTTTTCCACTGCAATAATAATAATAATAATAATAAGAAATCAAACATGGTGCTTATCTGCCCTGATTGGCATGGTATCACTTTGAGTCGATTTCTTTTTTGTCGCCGCTGTTCCATCGTGTTTCTCTTTGTTTGCGTGTTGGGTTTCGGGGCCCAGTTCGCCCGGGGTGACAATGTGTCACAGTCCACCCACTCCTTTGTTTGCGGTGTCAAGCGCCTTGTCTTTATCTCGACTGTCGTTCCGTACCTTCATGTCTTTGCGCATTAGAGGTACTGTACTTTTGTGCATTTCCAACAACGCCGCGCACGTGCACTCGGATAAATGGCCGTGCTGTATCGTCTCGGTTAAGTGTTATCTGGTTTCAAAGAGATATTGAGGGGGATTATTAGGGGATTACTTCCACTTCTCTACACTGCTGTCGTCGGCTTCTGTGAGATGGCTGATCAATGAATGTGTTTCTATATGCGTTGGCTCCCTATTGCAGTTATTTATATGGCGCATTACAATTCATGATTAATCTGCAGGAGCAAAGCTTTGATCCTGAGCTGTCAGCAGTGATGTACTCCCAGGTGATTACGTCTACTTCCTGTCATCCACTATCAGCCGACACATAAAGCACTTGTCACATGGCCCATTCTGATTATGGTTGATATTGACACTGGAATTGAATAAATGTACGCAATAAGAAGATTAGTGTTTCCCAAGAGACGCGTGTCCCCCTGCTGCATTCATTCTTGATGAGGCGCGCTGAGCCTTTTGAGAGACTCATTTCATACAGGCAAATCCCATCTCTGACTACATAATGTGTAAATACAATAGAGCGATGAAGATTAATCTGGTGGCCATCTTAAATGGAACAGCAGTGGTCTCACAGTGAAGCAGGGGTGAAATTGCACTTGGCCTTTGAGTTGAAAAATGTTCTGCATAATCACAAATTCGCTCCACTTTGCATTGTGCGTGCGTATCGCTGGCTCCTGCCACGACATATTGCAGATCCGCGCCCTCAAGAGCAGGATTTCTGTTGTTATAAAGTGACATGTCACACAGGAGATTTGTCTCCATCTTCCCTGTCACATGATCCGCCATAATTACTCCCCATGTTGTCATAAAACTGGCAAAATCATTTCCCAGTCAGAAGACGCAGCTTGTTTTTGCAACATATCCAGGTCTGTATATGGTCTGTTTTAATGTGCAGAAACCTACAACTGTGCTTGGAACAAATATGTGCACAGTGTTTTTCGTGGATGCACATGTCCCCCATTGTGTCCATAAGCACAGGCAGTATAGTTGGTTGTAGTCCACAGGTGTAAAATCTGTGGTAAACTAATTAGACTATTGGCTCTGACCTGTTTAAAGGGAGTCATATCAGCTGTGTTTGGGTAGCGGTGAGAGGTCAGAGGGCAGCGCAGGGCCACATAGTACAGGGGATTGGATGGGATTAACCTTGGCCTGCCCCTTTGGCCCCGGGCCCAGACGGCCCAGAAAGAGTGGAATTAGCCAAGCCAGGCAGGGCCATCTGATTCCAAGCCCTCATCCAATTACTGCCTTATCTCCTGGCCAAATGAGATCAATGCATGGAGGGCAGGGAGACCTGGCAGGCTGGTGAAGGTGCGATAATCAGCAGTAGGGAGCACGGCACTTAACTCCCCCGTGTCCCTGAAAGAGCCAGAGCATGTGTTAGGAGCACCACTCACTGCCATTAGCTCTCAGTGCCTGCTGGAGCCTGACCTGCACTTTGCATGAGGACAACCTGGTGTAGTGCATTTAGGCATCTTAGCTTTTTGTGTTCAAGTGCTGCACTTAGGAAGGTGAATAATGTGCATAATTACAGTTTTACCTCTTATCCTTGGTGAATCAACCCAGCAGATTACACTGGCTAAAAGGTAGAAGCGAGGAAAAAAAAACCCTGCGTAATTGCTTTTTATATGTATTGCATATGAAAGGCACTTTGAAGCATTTTACCGCAAGAACAACCCTGCACAGCTAATATAGTCCACTGTTAATTCTCTTGTCAATTAGGGGGGAAAACAAATGTTTGACGTTTGGAGGTGTAATTATGAAAATAATTAACCTCTGTGTGTGCCATAAAAGCAGACAATTCCGCGCTCTACCTGCACTACTTGAAATCGAGCCGCATTTGGCTGAATGAGATTCTGCTTTTAGAAAGCAGGACCTCAGTTAAATGCAGTACTTTTTAAACCTAAGATTGTTTTATTCTGTCCTGATTTATGTCCCTGTCACTGAATAACTCGGCCCTGTGCTTAACAACTTTAATAAAGCACTGTCGACATTTTCCTATTTCTGTATTTCTAGACTTTAAACCTCACAGAAATGATTATTCAATTTTGACTTTATCCTCTTTTCAGACTGATAGCTAACAAACTGATGACAGACAGCTGCCATTAACCGAAATGTTTGAATAAGAAGCAGATTTACTGAGAAAGAGCAGATTGACTTTCATGAAAATGGAAGTTTCGATAGGAAAAGTCTTTTCTGGCTGAGGTTTTATATGATATAAAGCTCTTCATATTTATTCCTGATACTTCTGCCATGCCAGTGATTGTATTGCACCACTGGTGTGTCCCTTAGCCATCTGGAGGACCGTTCTGTGCCCACAATATGGCTGGAGAGGGAGCCATTCTGGTAAATTTATGTTCGGCTATTTCTTCTCATGCTTGTGTTCTGGGCACGAGTATCCATCGGAGAGCAATAGGTGGCCCTGAAAGAGTGTCTGTCCTCAGCTGTGGCCCTGCGATTGTACATCCACCACTACCCCACGGTCTTCCTCCTCCCACCTGTCCCCGGCTGCTCCTCCTCTCCTCAGCCCAGTTAGATTAAAGTCCTCTTAAATTCACCACAGCAGGCCAGCCGCACAGGGAGAGCTGGCATCACAGGGGCCCTCTGACAATCAGCACCCGGCTAGAAAGCACTAATGAGCGCTGGGAGGGGAGGAGAGGGCGTTGGCGGATTGCGCGCAGACAGAAGCAGCGGTGGGTAGGATTGGAGGGGGGTTGTTAAGAAGGGAGGCAGTGGGCTGGCATGTTGCTGGGCTGGGTCCGGCACAGCACTGACAAGATTCCAGGGGGCAGAGCTGCAGTCAGTTTGGGAAAATATCACAGCCCATTAGTTAGGAGCAATGAAATGAAGTCAACTTCTGGGACTCCATTAGGCACGCTGCGCTTAGGCAGACAGCGTCCCTTGGTGTGATGTTGCTATTCTGGAAGGATTGAGCACAGAGATATAATTGGACTGGGGAAATCAAGCAAGTTTCAGTGGTCCTGGTGGGGCTCTCAGACTGAAAATGAGAACACAGGCCTTTGTATTTTCTCTCCCTCTCCCTGTTAGCTTTACAGCTTTTTGAAAAACAGGAGTGAAAAGGCAGCCAGTGTGCTCGGGTTTTCCTTTTCATTTTTATGTCTCCTCTCTCTCTCTCTCTCTCTCTCTCCCTCTCTGTCCTCCATTATGTAGTGCTGTCTCTCTGTCTGCCCCCCCCCCCACCCTTCTGTTTTTTCTTATTGGATTTTACCATCTGCTTTAAATTCATTTTTTTCATTTGTGGCTCCAGCTCTGGCTAACCCTAAGCTAAACAATATGCATTTATTCATCCGTGCCTTTCTCTAAGCATTGATGAGACTGAGGATTGTGCTTGATAATAAACATGGCTTAGTCTAACACAGACTGCTTGCTAAGCCTCGCAAGGCTGTTTACTGCAGATCAGTGCCAGCTAACTCCATTAGTTTGGAATACACAGCTACATCCTTGAAAGCAGTGCCCAAGTGTAGCGGCCTATACCATATTTTTCCTCCCTCGTCCCCGCCGATGATGTCTGGATAGCCAGCTGACGTTTTTGTTCCTTATAGGCACACCTCAGATGTAGATAGAGTGGACAGGCCTCAGTGCTTCAGGTAATTGATGTGCAGTTTTTAGCACCATCGTGGGACGTCTCCATCCCTCCAATTTCTAACGGGCATGCCTCACTTGGTTTGCCCAAAACGCTTGATATCCTCTGTCCTAAATAAAGGACATTTTGCCAATTCTCCAAGTTAATATACTTCCCAGTAGCAGTCCATCATATTACTCTCATGCCTTCAGTTTACTGGCTGGTGGGTAATTGGATTGGGTCTCTGATGCTGCGTTGCTGGTGTCTGCATCACTGCTTTATCAAGCACATGTTTATGCTGTTTATGCACTGAGTCAGTGTCATGTTAGCCCATGTATTATCACTGTAAGGGTAAAGAAATCTGGTGTTGCGTAAATATAGAATATCACTGGTAAGTTAGCCATTTATCGGATACTTACCATAGATATTCAAGGGATTGGTAAGAGATCAATCAGGATCAGCCCATTTAGTCTAATTGGTTTTATGAAGGCTTGATGAGTAGAGTTAGATTAGAAGGTCAGGAGGGGATATCTCAACTGATACGAACAGTCTGTTCCCTCCACATACCTGTGTTTTTCTGCTCAACAGTTTGAAGGGAAAACAAAGCTGAAAGCATGGAGAAGCTGAAACATGCTAATGTATGAGTCACTAAGATACTGCCTGACAAAAGGAGCGCGCTGCATCTCTCTTGCTCCGGCTCTTTGTCCTTTCTATTCGTAGAATTATATGCCCACAGCGGCAGAGTGTTGACATTTGTGCACCTCCTGGGAACACATCACCATGAATGTTATCAGCACCTTAAAGACAGCCCTCAGCCTCCATACATCCCTGGTAGGCGCTCTCAGCCCCTGCCTCAAAGGGCACACCCCACCTCAACCTTCCACCCCTGACCTGTCTGCCAGCCTGAAGAAAGAGCCCGTGACAGCTCCTTTGATGGCAGGAGGAGGGGGGGGTGGCTTGTAAAGAATAGGTGAAATGGAGGGTAAAAAGGGGGCCAGCCATTTGAAATGTCTGCACCGAGATCTAATCAGGTTGCAGTGGCTGTGCCCCTTTTTAAAGTAGCACCGCGACATTACAGCTAGCAGCCTCTCCCGGGCCCAGGCCTCACAGGGCGTCTCATGTCAACTCCCCCTCCCCCTCCCTGAGTAACCCTCTGGAACACATCATCCACCTCAGTCCCAGCTCTGGATTTATTCCCCCCCTAAAGCCGCCTTGACAGGTTTGTTATCTGTTCACCCGGTCGGCGAGCCCTGGAGAGTCGCAGCACTGGCAGTTAGGAAGGGGAATGCTACAGGAGAAGCAGGGCAAGTAAATGTCAAGTGAACCGCCAAGGATGGATATTATAGCTTCTGGGGACCACAGACAGAGGGAGAGAGAGGGAGGGGGCAGAGATGGTCTGTCTTCTCTGTCTGTTTTACAGCCCACTGCTCAAGATGGCAGTCTTTACTGAATTTCTCCTATCGACTTCTGCACTCTCTTCATCTATGTGAAAGTTACAATTACATGTCTTCCAAAATTATACACTCTCCATGACTGCAGGTGGTAGCAAGCAATAATTATCGCAACATATCTGAAAGAACAGATGGATATTAAACCTTCTAAAGAGACTTTTATTTGGATACTCCGCTCTTGGTCGTAGATAGATTCACAGTTGTTTAAACGCAGCTAAATTACATAATTGCAGTTTTGTTGCTTAACTTGAATATTCCTTTATATTTACCGCCTGTAGGATGCGGCTTGCTTGTTAATATCATACGAGCCTGAGGTATGAAAATTAAGAAAAAGGAATGATTTCTGTTTTCAGTCTTCAAATATGCAATTATGTAAAGGGCAACATGGCCGTTATAAAAACAAGGCACCCCAAATAAAATATAGATGTTTACTTTTGCTTCAGTGGCATCTAATTTAATTTGGAATCTGCGAGCAAGTGTGCGCGCCACATGTGAGGTTTCCTACTTGGCCCCCCGAACGCTGAATAAAACGGCATGATTTTTTAATATAAAACATACCTTTAGCAGAATGACTGTACACATAAACAGTAATACAAGCACAGATGATGTTACCCTGAAAGAGTTTTCACATGCTGCTGTTTTTAAAACAAGAAATACTGTTTATATGACTCACATCCCCTTCAAATACCCAAACTTGATTTCATAATAAAAACCAGAACTCTGTTTCTCTAACGTGGTTCTTCTGTAAAATAGTTTCAAATGGTGCCAAACTATATTTCTAATCAGTTTAACTCTGAACATCTGATGCACAGACAGCAGTCTTATTTCATGAGCCTGGAATCATGAGGTTCTGTGTGGGTGGAGAGCAGCTTGGAGATGCTAAGCATCAAAGATTTGATATATCAACTGTGAAACTGTCATGTATTTTCTGTATTATTCACACCCCAAAATAAAACAACTCCAAGCTTAAAGTAACAGTCAAGGGTTCATATATAAGGAAAGTTTAATAAAAGGAAGTCAGATGGATTCTAACAACTCTGATCTCGCAATTCACCAGCACTCACTGAGGGATCACATCCAGTATCAGCATGTGATTTGGAGTTTTGTGTTACTCCTGGTGTTCTAAAGAGGACACGTAGGTGACGCTGTCAGGCTGTGTTGTTTTGATATATCTATCTATTCATCTATCTAGATTTAGATAGATAGACATTAATGTTGTGGGTGGATGTCACAAATGGATACCAGTCAACGCAGGTAATGGACAGTATTTTGTGCACATGAAAACCCTCCCTCATTTCATTTTGACCACCGCCCCCTTTAAACTTGGCCCCATGTGCAGCGATACAGCGCTCCCAGCACTGACCCAGATTTGACTGCGCTGTAGTTTGAGGTCCACGGTGATGATGCACATACGCACATGGTCAGCATCACAGACGTGCCAGGGTGAGTAATTACATGGCGGTCTGTAGCTACTGTCCCACTGGTGATTACATGACATAACTACATCATAACTGCTGTAACTACTGACTCAGAACTGTTACACTGAGCAACTGCTGCATCCTTGTTATGCGGCAGTGACGCATTTAGGACCAGCAGAAACTGTCAGGAAGTGTTTTGATTAGGTAAACAGAAGAATCTCATTTCTCAGCTTTGTTATCTAGCACATCATTGTAATGGCCGCTGCTCTCTTATATTCCTTATATGTCCATCATATCCATAATGTTTAAGTCAGCTGACTTGGTAATCTCTAGTCCAGCACTTTGCTGTAATTTTCTTCCTCCTAAATGCTGTGTTTCTGTAAATGTTCCATTTCAGTGGAGTTTTCAGGTCTTGCCATCTTTACAGCACTCACAGCAGTTATTAAACCTGTCGGCCTCATTCCCTCCCATCCTCATTTTGACCACGTAATCTTGTAAAGAGGAATCCTCAGTTGCATTTTGGGAATTAGTTTTCTGTGCAACAGGGACTGGATTTTTTCCCCTTGATTAACTGACTCGCTAATAAGGCTTGTCACAACAGCGTTCACCCTGTGGACCTGCAGCCGTATCTATTCTGGTGCCAGATCACCTGAGCTGATTTAGAGGCCTTTGCTGCTTATACATTTGTGATAAGTTTGTTTAGTTTCAGGTGTTTCCACCTAAAATGTTTCCCCTGTTAGTCGTCCAGTCCTCCTCCTGTGCTTGCGGAGGAGAATAGGATCTAAATTGTGCGATAATTTCTCTGGTCTTAATTGCATGACTCCAGTGAAAGCCTTGCTGCTCTCTCCAATCCTTTTAGAACTACTTAAACGTTCCGCTTGGGTGTGGATTAGTGGATAATGGGCCCAGCAGCAGGCCAGGTACAAGCTATTGAAGTGTTCCTGAGATAGCCTTGGCGGGCCCTGGGGGTAGAGGGGGAGGGTTCATTGTTGGTGTGACAGTTTGGCTGAGTGGATTACATGCAGTTTAGGGGACTGTATTCGATTGGGTCTGCGCCCAATTATCCTTTTGGATTGGATTGCAAGTGAGTAACCTCCTATCCCAATTTCCACTGCACCAGGTGAAGCCTATAGGATCCTGCTGCTCGGCAGTCCCAGAAGCCATTAAGCCACTGAGCCCAAAGATAAAGTAGTCATGTTCACAGCATGTGATAGCAAAAATTCCCTACTTTCTTCTTGTTGCCACTGAACCTCGTCTCCCAACCGCAAGCACCAACATGGGTTAATTCAACCTGAAACTACTTTTCCTGCTATTCATTCATATCATATTTTGGCCACTCGACAGGACGTCACATCTAAAGCCCCTGCATAACATTATTAATTGTTTAAATGGACATGCCACCAATTTCAAACTTACGTGTCTTTGGAGGAACTTTGTTAAGTCAAAGCGAACAGCCCCTTATGGGCAATCTCGTGTTGGAGTCTGGACCCTGAATCTCTAAAAGAAAGCCTGCAATACAAACTGAGGTTGTAGACCTTTTTACCTTTTAACCTCAACTTCCAAGTTGCATTTACAACCAGGGAACAGGTTTTTTGGAAAGCTCCTAAACCCACTAAGCATTAAAGTGCCTGAAAACAAAACAAACATGGGCCCCTAACATCTGCCTGTTGCCCTGTGCAATTAAACGCATACTTAATGGATATGTTTTTTTCAGTGCACAGCATGTCAATCTAAGCATGACTCACTCTGTAGACATGCAAACATCTTTCGGACTTTACAAATCATGAACATGGAGATTTTACCATATGACAAAAATTTGGCCTAATGGAATCCATAATGGAATGGATGCAGTATTTTTGGAGTCCAGTCCATGCTATGATCACAAACTGAGGATATCTCAACACCAGCTTCCTGTATTTAATCTGACAATTGTGAGTTCCAGACTTTATAAAAGCAGAGTATAGAGTAACTGAAGTACTCTTTAAGTATATTCATAAGTCAGGTAATGTTTGAGTTGAGAGTTGGACGTTACTTTTTCTTTTTTCCAATTTTCTGCCTGTATGTTTTTCAAATCATTCTAAATGTTCTGATGCATATTCAGTTTTGCAATGGCATTACAGTCCTATGGTGCTTATTTCTTTCTCTTCTACTTTTAGCGTGATGTAGTTCGAAAAAATATTATTCAAATGAAATTCAATTCCTTTGTCCTCAGTCGTCCTGTTTGTGTGACACTGGTTGGAGTTCATTCATTGTCAGCCATGAGAATCTCAAATGCTGTTCTCTGAAGAAGAAAAGTACACACCCTCCCCCTCTCCAGAAAACTCTGCCTGGATAATGGATGTCTCATTTCTGACAATCAAATCATGAGTTATGCAGTAATTTGAGCCACTCCGTGTGTCGCCGCTGTGGTTTGTGAATGCATTAAAGAATATTTGCCATCCATTTATCATGAGATGGAAAATTCAGTCCTGCCCATCTCTGCAGCACAAGCCCAATGGGGATTTGCTCTTCAGTTACTATTTCTGGATTTGGTCCGAAATTTTTGAAATAGCTGCTTGATATTGCTGAGACCAAGTGAAGATATGTTCACTAAGCGACAGGGCGGTCTGTACTATGTCCCCGTATGAGGACTTGCCTTTGCTCGTTGAGATGGACTTTGGTAAGAGGAGAAGGGTGAGCAGAAAGAGACAATCGTGTTGATTCAAGCAAAAAACCTAATGCCATTCATTGCACTGTGCAACTGTGCTGTGCCATGGTGAACTGCAATCGGTGCGAACACCTTTGTGCAGAATTTCCTCCCTCAGATGCCTTAAAATGTGCAGTAGAGGTCTCTGTTGACAGTCTGACCATGGGAGAAGAATTCAAATCAACCAGCATGCCCTCCTGATCTGATGCACCGACCGCCATCCTCTCAAAAATGCACCCGCGAGTGATCATATCGAGCATATCGGCCCGAAACTGTGGCTCTGCCGGTCAGCAGACTAACTCGCGACAGTTACAGCTAGCAGCTGCTGCTTCCTTATCAGGCTGTGTTGCGTTCAGGAACAACAGTCAGGAATTTTTTTGGCAGCCCCTCGTGTATAATTTAATTGTTAGACATCCAGTTTCCCCTTGCCTATTATGAATCATGAAAAGTTTGGGAGTATTTGAATTTGCACCCTTATACTTTAATTGAAATTGTCTGTGTGGAACGTCCACTGGTGTGCACTGGTGCTAGCATGATTTTAATTAATATAACAGATTCTTTTTTTACACCAAAATCAGTGTCCAAGTTTAGCCCCACCTGACGTTGATTCTCATATGGGGAGCTGTCAGAGCCAGCTGTCGCATTTTTCCCCTTTTTTCTTTTTTACTTCCAAGTGGATAACAATGAGTCCCCTGGCTGTGCTCATCTGATTCCATCAGGAAGAGGAGAAAAGCACCACAGCGCCTTGGGAATATTGTGCCTGAAAATGGTAATTTGCCAGCTCGAGCAAATCCTAGGAGAGCAGGGAAGATGAAGAGTAGACAGATTTCACTTGCTTTATTTATTAAATTTGATAACCGGTACAGGCCTCCAGAGAGGCAGAAACATTCTGCTGCGTGTCATTTGGAAGGAAGTGGAGAATAGGGTGGAGATCCATCAAAGACAGTCTCCCAATCATTCAGTCAGTCTGATGTTAGGCTTCCCTGGGTCCACAACCACCTTCATTTTGTGTGATGCTACTCTCATATCTCTTAGACTGAAAACACTTTATTAAAGTCTTAACATTTGGCTCCCTGCTGTACTTTGCGGTATGTTTTTCAGCTCTTAGCTTGTAAATTGCTGAAGGATTTTACATCTAAACTCTATCGGCCAAGTCTACGCACTTTAAGCAGATTTATTTTTCTAGATGTCTGGAATATATGGAAGTGGGTCAATAATTTGATTTGATTTCTATAGACTGAAAGCCTCCTTCCATATTTGATGTCTGTGAGGAACAGTACATGGCTACTAGCCCTCCCTTGGGCTGGCCTTATGGTAAAGAGGAAGTAAGCTAATTGATTAGCTGACAGGCGATGTTTGGTGTAAGGCAAGCAAAGAGGCTACCTCAAGTCTCCACTCCCCCAGGCTATTATTTAATACAACTGTATTGTTCTCAGTTTCCTCCCTTTGTCCAGGAAAAGCTCCCTGCCCTCTGAGCTCTCTGAGGGCTCCTCAGTGACACTTCACACAACTCAGAAAGGAGGGGGAAGAGAGAAACATAGCCACAAAGCCATACTTGAGAGGTATCACTTTGCAATCTGCCCGTCTCCCAGCTCTGGCGTCTCATTTGTTCTGTGTGCTGATGTGCATCAGGGCTTCAGGGCAAGGTGATAGTCTCCAGGGACGAGTTGCAAAGGAAAGTTACCTGAGGAGATAAGATGGTAAAGGGAGGGGGGAAATCCTTTTCTGCGCTGTGGAGCTTTGTGTTTCTGCAAAAACCTGTAGCAGCAGTTTAGCAGTACCCCTGCAGAAACTTGACTGCAGAGCCAGAGGTCCTTCAGTGGGTTGGCTTTGAATGGCTGGGGTCTTTTGAATGTGCTCTCCTTGAATAAGAGGTCTTTGACGAGCGAGGGCTTTGTGATTCTCCTGTGCCTCTCTGCTGTTATCAGCACAGCTGGCTCGATATGTTGGAGGAGTAACTGCGTCCATCGCTTGTATTGTCTGATGGCACTTGTTTATGTTTATGGAAGAAGACCCTTCATGTTCAAAATGCTCACTACGTAGTGTCGTGCCAACAAAGCTTGTAGTTTCGCCGTCACAAAGAGCGTGGATTACCTCGTGAAATATGAAAAATTAAAATCTCTCAAAAAAGCGTGCAGTTTAAAGCTGTGGTTATACTGCGACAGAAACATCTCATTATGATTGTGTGTGTACTGTACATACATAAAAGACAAAAATGTCAGCGCCGTAAGTGATTGACACGGCACACCTACAAGCAGTTGTAATATTTAATCCCTCCTGCTGAATCCCCGAGCCTCTTAATTCTTCAGAATATAGAAGCTCATATAGTTTTTGTAATTAACAAATCACAATTTAATCCACAGTGCATGACAATTCAATTTGTTGATTGCCCTCCTCCCTCCACCCTCGTCTCTTCGTCTATTTAGGAGCGAAAAGGAAAGAAAAATAATCTCGTTGAATGTATTAATTCAACATGATGAATCCTGTATTCAAGTCAGTGGAGTGAATAATTAAAATTAGCTGATAAAACTTTCAGCAGAATTACTTTGCCGAAATTGCTGAACAGATGTGTCATTTTAATGAAAATCCACAGCCAAGCTCCTTTCCCCTTCCCCTCTGTCGGATAAAAATATTATTCCCACGGCACATTCTTAATTTGGTGGTAAATACACTCGCAGCCATCTCCGGAAGGGTGGGTGGGAGCGGGTGGAGGGAGAGGAAGAGCAACTTGTCACACTTAGTAACTTGATTTCTCCCCCTGCATGCAGTAACAGCTATCTACAGTAATTCACAGCACTCCATTGTTGCAGCAAGTCCCAAGGAGGACTTATTAAAATGCAATAATCTCCCTATTTAAACAGAAACAATAACCATTAGAATTCCCGCAGATCTAAAACAGAGCGTAAGCCCCCATCTGCTGTGAATGATTAGAGTCTTGACGAGGGAATTTAATTTGCAACATTCAAAGATGGGAATCTGAGCAGATCTCTCCTCGGAGGCTCTCACCCTCATACTCATTTGCCTCTCGCTTTATTTGTCTTTTTAATTATTTATTTAGCTGCCACTAACGTTGCTCTAGAGAGAGGCCGTTGGATGCATTCATGCCAGACAACAACATGCTTTCCAGGGCCGCGGCCCTTTGTAAAACCTCCATTCAGTGTTTTAATATAACATGTTGTGGATGTGGTGTTATCTTACATGCTGCTGCTGTAAACATATGACAGATTGCTTATGGGGGAAAGATTGAGGTGTACAGAATGCTGTTATATTTATACAGCAGACTCTAGGCGGGGCTAGTGGTCTTTGGACTTGCAACCAGCAATAGAGTCATATATAACATACTTACCATAATATTCCCTATGTTTCCTGATCATCCTTTGTTTTGCACCAATAGGAAAACAAGACATAACTGTCTACAGCAATGCTAGCATCTCTACAAGGCTCTGTCAATATTACCATGATGGTCTTTATTGTAGCAGCTAATGTTTACCATGTTCACAATCTTAGGTCCGCATGTTAGCTTGTATATGCTAATTAGCACTAGGCGCAAAGTCCAGCTTGGATTGACATGTTGATGGTATTTGAAAAGTTAAGGTGTCACCGGAGTTATTAAAAGTCATCCTCTTGGGACCATGAATATCTGTACAGCTTTAATGACCATCCACTGAGTAGTATGGCAAAAAAACAACACATGAAAAACACAAGCCAAGATGTCCCAAGCCATAGAAAACAGTCTGGGTTCAAGCCTGTCTAATATTACCGACTGTATGTTAATTAAGTGAAATTCAAAATAAAATAACTGCAGCAGCTTGGGATGATTTGTTTGAGCTGACTTGAGGCAGAGCACGGATGAAGGATGACTAATGCTCAGCTGTTGTGATGTCCACTTTATCTTTTTTAACCTTCATCTGATCTGCTCATTCTAACATGAAATTGTTTCCCTTTGAAATGGGACTGAATGGCAGCTTTGCTGATGACACTGTTCAGACTACATAAGGTGAAGTCCCACATACTTGACTTGCATTTCTGTCTGCTCATGTCCCTATTGTAGTATTGGTCAGATCTACCAAGTCAGAAAGTCAGTGGTACTTCTCACTAATTCACAATGGTGTTAGAGTTTCTTAATGATAATGTTACTGTGGAAGTGGGAGTCATAATTCATCACTCCGCATAGTGACACCCCCCAGTTTTTTGTTCTTGCTGTAACTATGCTGAAAGGAGACAGATCCAAGAGATAAGAGGCAGCTCAGACACTTTTGACCAGTTAAATATAACGAAAAAGTTTTGGAGTGTTGTGCGTTTCATCTCCAGACATATACAGTACCACCATTGTGCCTGAGCCTCCAGAGGGACAGCAGTCAACTCACCTTCTCGCTTGGCTGTGAAAGTAAACATAGATCATTTGAAGCTGTTCTCAAGCGACCATTTTCAGGCTAATATTCGACCCATCATGATCTTTCTTCTTGTAGAGTTAATACCACAGCAGCCACTGCAGTCGCACTAATTTTAAAGTCCTGTTCCACAGCTTGTCTCCAACCATACCTTAATGATAATGGATCACTTCTCTCTTTTGTGAAGCGTCTAAGCCTACATATTTCTCTACAGTCAGCAATTGTGCAGAGTCTCTGAGCACCCATTTTGATTGTGCCCCTTCAAAGCTAGCTCTCACATCTCGATGATTCCTGCACAGGTGCACAGCTTACTGGAGGTACCGTGCTCCACCACTCAATTTTGGATGGCGTTAGCATCAATCCATGGAGGCTCAGCGGTTCTTCATCATTTCAAATGGCTGCCAAAAAAGAGAGCTGCACCCTCCATACTGCACCTCAGCAGGCTAAAACGTAGCAGGTGCAATGCTAAATATATATTAAAAGTGCCTTACTCTGCAAGTTGCTGTATTCCCGTGGGCTCCTCGCGCTACTGATCTCTCTGCCTGGTATCATCCATTTCTGGTTGCGAGTGTTCCGAGCGACTCCTAATTCCTGTCTCTGGTTAGCAGTGCGCCCTAGAGACTTCTGATAATGAGCTCGGAGGTTAAAAAAGTGGAGTGCCAGTCCCAGAAGGTGTTGTTGAGTTATGGATGGGGGCGGGAGGGGGGGATCCATGGAGCCTCCAGAGACCCAGTTAGGACCAAACCTTTGGCGGAAGGCATATTATTCTCCAATTTGAAATGAAAGCTTTGCCATTTTGAATTGCAGCTAATTGGCACTCAATGGAGAAAGGACTTCAGAGACAAACCATTTTTTTATATATTAGTCCCAGCAAAAGGTCCTTTAATGCACTATAGGTAGGATTGCATTCATAAACTTAATGCATAGATGTCCTCGACTTGGTTTATGTCGACATAACTCACTGACATAGAAATCATCATGTACGGTTTATTGATGATATTAAAAGAGCACCGACCTAAGTGTTAAGTCCTAATTAATTATAATGTTCTGCAGGCGATTTAAAGCAGTCTACTTATACTAAATATATCAGACGTATTAAACTAGGTGCCCTTTTAATGCAAAGGTTGAACTGTATAACAGGATATATCACACACAAACACTTCGAGCTTTATCTGATCAATATAAAATGAGGCCTCTCCCTCCTGCTAAAGCATTCTGTTCACTTGGTGTTGCAGGCAGTGTAGTTCTAGCATGTTTGTCTCTCTCTGTCTTGTTCAGTGTACCTCGCCTGTCCTTTGATTTGTCCTCTACAAATGAAATCAGCATCTGTGCAGTACAGTCACAGATGTATGTTTTATGGGATATAGATCATGTCATATCATTTGCATTCAAGTTTAGACATTTTCACATTACATGATGCGATGTTAATAAGATTTAGGTTAAATTCAGTCTTGGGCACATTATGACCAATTGTATTTTTTGTACACAACAGTGTGCAGGAATACAGTTTCACCAGTTTCCTTTTAACTGATACGTTTTTATAGATTCAATGAAATACACTGAATTTTATAACTAATCAAATAAACTGGAAATGTGTCAAAATATGTGCAGTTATGGCATAAATGGCGCCCTGGCTCCTTGTTGTCTTGTTTACCAATTACCAGTAGTCGAACTGCAGACAGTGATTTGACTTGGCAGAGCTGATGTACTTTGTCAACATTAGTTTTCTCCCTGCATGTTGGTCTGTGGCCTGACATAGCAGCAAATCCACTGTGTCACAGTCAAACACTCTGATCCTGTTTGATGCCCGGGATGTGCCAGAATCAGGGAAATTAGTAGGGAGCGGCATCACTGAAAACCACTTTTGATGTACAGCAGAGAACGTGATGTACAGTTACTGTCTGTGTGAGACCCTGGATATTAAACGGTGTCAGGGCTGAAGCTGTAGTGCTTTATACAGGGTTTGTTATTGTGCATCTGCCAAATAATCTGGTGAAAGTCTGCTTGGTAAGAACCGTGAAAGGATATTTCATCGATGTTCTGCTCCAACAAGATAACGCAAGTTGTTTCCTCGTGGGCATTCTTCCTTTTACACAAATCAATACACTTGCCCATTGACATGCATGTTAGTAACATGTTGAATCCTCAGTGTTAAAAAGAGCTTTATAGCATTTATAGCATTCTCATCACAAGCTATTGCCTGTGAGTAGGGAAGATTTACACATTAATATATTGTTGTGAATGTTTATATAAAATAGACATAAGCAAGGTGATCACCAAATACATATTAAACTAAATACAGTGGTGGTTTTTTGGTTGGTATCTGCCGGGTGTTCTTAACATTAAAGTACTGAGCTCAATCATCACTGTGGATCTGTGTCAAGGACCATAAAATATCATATACTGTAGGTTTATAGCATTAGTTACTTCAGGACAGTCATTTTAAGAAGAGCTAAATGTTTTAGATTTGGATGTGTTCCCTCACTCCGCTGCATCTTTCACAGCGCTGTCCGTGTGAATTTTTCAGAAAATGTGGTTACCTAAATATTACACGGATTCCTTTGATGAATAATTCTCCTTGAATACCATCTTCTCCTTTAATGTTGCCTTTTCGTATTCGACTCATCCTGTCCCTTTCAAGATGAGCAAGAACAACAGCCCCCAAATCAAATAGTTGCCATAATGGATAAATTGACTGACTGCAGCTAGTGTACCTCGACACCTTCCTCCTCCGCTACAAAACAGTTTCACTTTGTTGACTTACCTCAGTTTTTTTTTTAAATGCGCTTAATTGATGAAGGAAGAAAATTGGAAGTGCTTTCTGTAAAGGTAATGTAGTGAAGCCCCGTGGTGGCTCTGCCTAATGAGGCTAATTATCCATTGTGGATGTCCAATCCAGACAGGCCTTTCTTTTGATTACTTTGATTAATTACAACACACTGAGTGCTGCTCTTACAGCCTGTTAGAATGGCAGGAAATGAAAAGCACTGCAGCTAACTGGTGAAGTGGCAAAGGACTTGCAGCCAGGAGAATACTGAAGGACTGCAGCAGGATCCTCTACATCAGCTCTCTGGCTTCAGGTGAAGTACCATTTAGTAGGGCTATCACATCGCTTTATCACATCAGTTAACACATTGAGCCCGTAATGAAACCTCGTTATTTGCTATTTCTCTGCACAGATGATGTTTGCCTGCAAAAGTCGTGCATTTACATACGGCTGGCTTAAAAACAGCACAGCTTCCCTCTAGCAGGCAAATCAGTTTGCTGACTTGTAGTTCATTTCAAAATATTACTGCAGAATATTCAGGCAGCAGCCGCACAGTTCTCACATTAACACCACCTGACTTGATTGCAACTTGATGAGCTACCGTTCGTGGTGAGATCAAATGTGTTTCGGCGTTTCCTTCCACATCACCAAGAAGGGAGGGTCAGAGGCCCGGGTCATTAACTGTGCTGGTGTTAGCGCAGGCTCTCATCACTTCCCCTGGCTGAGCCCAGCAGCATGTAGCACATTACAGCTGGCACGTCACTCTGAGCTGCATAAATCTGTGCTTTGTTACTCTCCCATGCCCCAAGTTGGAGAGCTGTGAGTAATGTGATTGTTATAGCGCCTGGCCACCTTTCTGATGTTCAGGAAATCTATTTCGAGCTCCCTAGGCAAGCATTTAGCTGAACGCTTAAACATGATTGGTTAAGATGATTTTCTATGACAACGACTACTCTTTACACATTTTATTGTGATAATGTTTGCGTTTCATTATGTGCTGATATGCACCTAGTAAATGTCTATATTGTAAATGTGTAAAGGCTAACTCACTACTGGAGATCCACTGCTGCAAGATGTGACTGGCAGTAATAGAAGTGATATAGGACAGCATTATGGTCAATCACAGAATCAATTATCAATCCACATACATAGTCCCTATGTGGACAGCTGGTTGAATGTTTTTACAGTGACTGCATTGCATTTAACATCAGTGTTGTGGAAAGTAGCAGAAAAGATTTATGCTCTTAAGGAAGAGGCTGTCTCCACGGCCATTTGGCTCCAGCATGGTGTGGAAAATCGTAATGAAGAGAGGCAAGTGAGGGGAAAAGAATCTTGACCTGAATTTTGTTGGTTTGGTGACAATGAGAAAGATAAGTGGTTGTGACAGTTGTGAATGATGTTCTGCCACGGGCCTGTGAGCTGTGCTGTGGCTAAATTGACACCGTTGTCAAACACACTTTTCACGACGCCCAAACCTCCCATGACCCATCTAATGCGGCAAATGGGAACCCTAATTCTTCATTAACTCGGAGGAAAAGGGAGATTTGGTCATGTAATTTTCTCCTCACTGGCTGTTTTAAAGATTCCAATAACCAAGCATTTACAGTTGACTGAGCAGCAATTGCTCCTCCCCTCCGCCCGCACCAGCCTCCCGTCCTCTGCCCCCTCTTCGTCTCCACTTTTTACAGCGTCGACACGCCGGCTGTGAAACCTAGTGATGCTTATAGCCAGACTTATTGCCATGGTTATCTTTAATGACTTTGAAATGTATTGGCCTCGTTAATAAGCGGTGAGGTTATCAATTCCTCTAATTAGCCTGCATGCTCCCCGAAGAAATTTCACATTAAAGAGCCAAAAGATGAGTCTGAGGCGAGGGATGAGGCGAGGTGGGGGGATGGGGGTTACAGAGAGGGGCGGGAGGTGGCGGTGGTGTTTGGAGCTAAAATTCAAAGTCGTACCCCGTCTGGGAGGATTAGCATTAAATCATTGTACCCCCACAACCACCCAGCTCCCATTCTAATACCACACCCCCCACCACCACAACCCCCGCTGCCACCACCACACCTTCTTCCTCTCCCCTTGAAATTGACTGTTTCACTTACATATTATAGCTATCAGCGGGTACGTGTGAGTGTGTGTGTGCACGTGCGTGCAGGGGCTGGTAATCACAGCCGGGCAGGGCCGGGTGGCAGTAATGGGACATGAGCACTGCTGAGGTGTGTAATATGATCAGGAGTTACTGTCACAGAGCACTGATGTGCATATCTCAGGCTGACATGTTGAGGCCGCAGCGAGGCCATTTGGGTAAGCTTTATGTGGCGTTCCAGGGGAGCTTCAGTCAGCTGCCAGTAAGGAACATTGGCCTTTTAGATGAAATGGATGCCTGCCTTCTGTCTTTGTCACTTCCCCGAGCCTGTGTGCTTGGCAGCTCTGGAGCAGTCAGATGTACAGCATATATGCAGGGCTTAGAGTGACAGAGGCTGTTATTTATGTAGGAAAGAGCGCAAAACAAAAGATATTGTGATTAGTTAGCGTCTGAAGTGCAGGGAATATCTATGTAAATATGTACAGTTCCAAATGATGTTTGGTTTTCAGACTCAGTTGTAACACTAGACAGTAGCAGTTCCATATTTATTGCCTTACTAGTTTATCCATCTGGCAGTGACCTATCATCCAAGTCCAAACGCATGAAAAGTGTTCCACACAAATCTACATCCTGGTGTCGCAGACAAGAGATTAAAACAGAGCTCATGAATATATTTTATAATAGCAGTGTGTGACAATTGTGGGAAGATTTTATTCGAACCTACTGCATATAATGCGTTTATGTCTGTGTATGTGCATCTGCAGCGTGTGCATACTATTAAACACGTGCCTCTGCCCATACACACGTGAAAATAGAGATTAGCTGTAAATGGCTCTGATTTATTTGTGCCGCGGCCGCAGCAGCCAGACTGAGCCCCCTGCAAATTTATAGCCAAACGTCACTTTTACATGATGGGTTTGTAACAAATATCTGCCGCATATTGTTAAATTAATATTCCATTTAAAATTAATGGAGTCAGACTCCCCAGGTTCAATGTAATTTGGTGTTCACGGGCAGCAAGTAACGCAGTGTGAATACAGAATGAGTTGAGGCCAAACGGCCTAATCTTCCATCACCTTGAACCTGAGAGGAGAGGACGCCTCATCCAGCAGTGGCTAATGAGATTGTGCTCACCTCCCGGGAGAAAGAGAGACGGGGAGGGAGGAAGGGTTTGGCGGGAGGGGAGCCGGGGGAGGAGGGCGAGTTGAAAGATGGAGGAAAAGAGGATGGATGTGTTGAAGTATGCCGTGGCGGGAAAAGGTGAGCAGGATATGAGCTGAGAGAATGATGGTCGGAGCGCTGGAAGAGGGACGTAAAAAGGGAGGGAGGGAGACGTATAGAGCAGCTGCCTGATAGCAGCTTGTAGTTTTCCGCCATGCCTCACCACTTGTCTTATTTTCCTCAACTCTTAGTCCTGCTGTAGGACGCGGCTGATGTATGTATGAGCGAGCCGGGGCATGTTGAGATGAAATGAATTCTATATCATTATTTCACAATCCTCCACCCGGCCATGACAAAGACAGAGGACATATTTCACTGTTAAGGATGCACCACTCAGCAGGGGTGTCTGTCTCTCCATAATTCATAAAATGAGAAAAGGTTCCCCCGTGCAAGCCAGGCCATATTATTGTCAAAAAAACCCCACAGGGAATAGCTCTCTGCTAGCACAAACACTGTTCGCCACATGTCTGCTGTTACATATACAGCAGGTTTACGTTCCTGTTGCAGTGGGAGCGTGCAGCTCATGTCTGCACGGGTGATGTTTAAGCAAATGTCTATTTGATGACGAATCTTATTCTGTAGTATAAAATCAAAAACATGTGCACACACAGTAAAGCTCTCTAATTCCTCTTTCTGCTTTGGATACAGTATTATATTGACTGTCTTTGCGATGCATTGCCCTCCAGCAGACGGTGGCAGCGGCGTAAGCCAGCCCTGGACTGAGCTCTGCCAGCATTTAGGGCTCATATCGCTGGTTTTGGACGGGGATGGAGCTATCCTGGCCAACTGGGTGGATTAGCAGCTCTGTCCTGTACACCACAGTGCTCCATCCCAAGATCGTCCCACTGTAAACACCATGACATCCATAACACAGACGTCAATTCCATCTGCAGTACATAGGTGGAGAGTGAAATCCCTTTTCTGGCTCTTTGAGGAGGGTTAAAGAACTGGGCCCAACTTTGATCCGCGATCAAACCCTCAACCCCTCTCTGTGACAGCGTAGTTGGATGCCAACACGATCCTTGCATGCGCTTGGAGAACAGCCCATTTATTTGTGTAATGTAGTTACGAGCAGAACTCATAGTTAGACAAAGTAATGTAAACTCATTTAAATGTCAAAGGGAATTACTACTTGTCTGCAGTGAACAGCTATGTTTCTGTGGATCAGTGTGCGTTGCCAGTGCTGGGAAATTCAGATCTAATGCCTTTCTAAGTTTAAAACTAAACGTTTCTATTTGGCCCCTTCACTCAAAGCATCTTCATACTTCGCCCTGTGGTGGATTCAGTATCAAACAACGGAACACATGCACTTTTTCTTTTACAGTCTCCAACCCTGGAAAATGACTGGTGCTAACTTCCTACCACAGTCTGCTGACCTGTATGATTGCGGGTGCTGCGTAGTGTGGTAAATGCTAGTTATTTCAGCTGCTGTTACCTTATCTGTCTGGCAGTCATCTTTGGGTTTCCGTAGGAATGGATTCATAGATTGGCACATCTCTTTTCTGAGCCACACATTTCGAGGGCGGCTCACATGTAATATGTCACTTCATGTCACGTTCCCACCATGTGATACTGCAAAATAATGACTTTTTACCGGCTTGCCCCAGTTATACGGATCCTCCGGGTCTAGCTGCGTTTCTTTTTATTCATGGTATTTTCCAACATATTCCGACTTGTTTCCCAATGGGAGAAGTGTACGTAGTGGAGATGGTTTGGATTGGTTGACATTAAGCCGTTTCTTGCTTTCTTCACAGCCATTGCACAACGAGCAGCCGTATTTTAGAAAAGAGTCCCGCAGTGGTTGGACTTTAGGAAACTGCAGCCAATCAAAATGCAGGATATAGGCTCAGTATGTGAGATGCAGGCCAAGGGATAATGATGCTGTGCAGTTCTGTATACTCTGATAATATGAGTCCCAAATATTTTCTTTTAATGCAATTGTTTATATGATCCACAAGCTTCCATACATTGATAGGCATGAGATGCTTTAAGTTGAATTAGTCCTGGCCCAATGCCCATGCTGTTTTTAATCACTTGGCTAATGACATACTAATATTATTAATCTGCTCTCAGTCCCACATGCCTTCCCTCACTCATCATTAATACATTTTCACGAGTTCATTGATTAACTCTTTCTCTTCATCGCCCACTCATTTCATCACACCCTCAGCACTTTGTCCTCTCACTCCCTCTGCTTGTTTCTAATTTTTCCTGGCTGGTACGTACTAATTTACACACCTACACACTCATTTGTTTGTCCATTCATTCACTGATTCCATTGATCCACTCCATTGATCCCATTCTCTCATTCTCCTCATGCACATGTATAATCAATGCACCTCCGTGTTTGCTACTGTTGTTTAGAAGCCAAGCAGCATGTTAAGGGCCGAAAAATGGCGCGCTTGACTTTTTTCCCTCTGAAAGCAAATGACGCTCTCAGGTCTTCTTCCATTATGTGAGGTGACACAGTTCTTTTTAATGTCGCAGCAGCTAACGAAACCCAAGATGGCCGTGAGTGTTTTGCCGTCGCTCTCGTCAGCGTGCCACGATGATCTTCCCCGCCTCTGAGCAGTCACTTGGCTCGGGTTCATACCTGTCCTGTTTGAGCGATGGAGTGCCTCACTGTCTCTCTCCTCGGGGGGTTTACATGTCGATGGCTCAGGCCCCCAGCATCCACCCAGCGAGGATTGATCAGGAAATTAGTTGCTGTCGACCAGCTTTAAAAAAGATTAAAGATTTTGCACTTGTCAGTAAAAATGGACCCGCACGCTTCACTCTGATAATCACAGCCTCTCCGCCTGCTTTCGCTCTGTCTCACTGGGCCAAAATGTATTGAGTGGGCTGTGGGGTTATAAAGTTCCAGCTGGCAACATTTGTTTAATTACTTAAATCCATTCGATCAAAGCTTTTGAAGCAATAATGTCAGTGCTTTCAAGGCCCTAACACGGCGATAAATGGATTAATTCAGCAGGACTCGTGCACAGAAAACATTCCCCTTTACAGGGTCGTATGGGGGTCAGTAACAAGTGAGCTCAGTGCGGGGGTGTTGTATTGAATTTACGAGTAAACGTGCTTTGTGAACATAGACTGCGAAACAGTCCCAGGCATTAAGAGAGGATGGCAACCTTGAGGTTGTTCGGGTTGCAGTGGGGTCAGCGCTGAGAATGGAGATAAGTAACATTTACCTAAAAGCTTTTAAACCATATCCTGCCATCTCTCGTGGCCAATGACAGATCAGAGCAAACAGCGAGAGGAAGCAGGTCTCCTGCGTCTCTTTCAGGAAACAAAGGCTCCAGTCGGTGTCAGACGAGCTCCATTAGGTTGTTTGTGTGTGTGTGTATGTGTGTATCTGCCATTAATTGTGAAAGACAAAATGTAACAACAGCTCTGCTTGGGTATCTAATAGCAAACTGGGAGCATGAAAATTGTCTTCCTCCACTAAACTGTGCCTCTATACATGTGTGCCACGCTGGTGGTTGGGATGTCTGTATGAATATGTGGAAGTGGGACAACAGAAAGCAGGTGGAGAGTAGCGGGTCTTTGTTTTTAAAGGCTCAAGGCCAGAGACAACTGTGATGTTCTTCAAAGCGAAAAGTTCTTGAAAGCCGCTATATACTCCTGGGTAGTTGTGTCATAGGTAGCATCTGAAACTCAGCTACGCTTCCCATCTCTGAAAACAACTTAAAATATAGATGGTAAAGTCAACGGCCTTTCAAACGCCTTGTAGCCTAGTGTTGTGTGCTCAAAAAGCAGAAATGGATGAATAAGTGGAAATAAAAACCAAAAATTGAAAGAAAGGTTTAATGTAATTCCAAGTCTATTTTTTAATTGAAAAATGATTCAGATATTACAAATGATTTGTTTGGACTGCTGAAATATCTGTGCTTGGATTGAATGTTCCCGTTGAGATCATAGTGACGCATCATACATTTTTGGGAAATGCAAAACTGTAATGTGAAGTATATCTATAGATTTCTGGGGCAGTGCTTGATCAAATCTTTATAGCGTTATGGGAATGTCAGTGCTTTATGTGATAGTCTTCCCCTGTTTCGATGATCACTTTGGGAAATCATCAGGTCTTAGATACTGCGCTGATTCACCTGCTCAATAACATTTTCCAGATATTGCTTCATTAGGCTCTAGCCTGGTGTTACCAGTAGTATAGTTATGGAAAGGTCCTTGTCCCTCTTCCTTCCTTCTCTTCCTGTCTGTCAGGCAAAACGTGAGGTGTTGCAGTAAACACGTTAGAAGCAGCCTATAAAAGTGTCTTTCATGCAACAACAGTATGTACATGTATGAATGATCTGTTTTGAACACAGCGTCTTGACACTGCAGTTATTATCACTAATCCTCCATATTTACTATATCTGTCAATGACTCATCAAAGGTTTCAACCCCAATTAGCTCAAACCAGTTTAGACAGTTACTGACTTGGCGTTGACAAAGTATCTTGGGCGTCTTTCCTTCAACATTTTCGATCTCTTTGCATCTTGAGTGCACAAAGTTTTAATTGTTGCATCATAGCCCCCCCCCCCCATCTTTGCACACGACACAGCAACAGTTCCCGCCTCCTTCGCGCGCTTGTGTGGCTTTGCAGTAAAACTTTTTCAGTGGCATTGTATTTATCTGAAGAGTAAAATTTTATCGCGAAGCATCATGAGGCAGCTGTAAACACAGCCCGGCAATAAACATAAACAATGCAGAGGGATGGCGATGTAGCATAGAGGATGAGTTTTCAGCTGTTTTTCTAGTGACAGATGTTTGCTATAACTTTTATATTGGAAAACATCTGACTTGAGGGGCAAACAAAATAAAGTTATACTATATATTTCTTTTTAACAACTGTCTGGTCCCACCGTGACTGCCAACAGCCGTTCAGTAGATTGTGTAGGTGAGGCCGCGTGGCTGTGACTGTGTAGGTCAGGTAAAATGCTCAGTGATCAAATGGTAAAGGGTTATAGCTTATGCCTAACAGATGCCAGAACTGAACCACAGAGATTTAATAAAACCATGAAGGAGGAAAATAATCACAGCCGCAGTCATTTTATCTTTCATCACAATCGTGAGGGAAACCGTATAAATACAGTATTCATGTTACAAACTAATCTACCAGGAATGTGCATGTGTTTGATTGGCCAGCGCAGCGCCTTGCAGGATGATGTTATGCTGCAAACCAGCATAGGTCGAGGAAGGTTCAAGTGCGTTTTTTTTATAGTTTAGTTAAGTTCACTGTTTGTTACCAGTTACTGTACATCAGTGAATAGTTGCACTGGTGGCAGAGTCTCATTATTCAGGCTTAAAGTCAGACACAACCTGCATCGCTTGCCCTGAAACAGACCTGTGAACGTGGTGTCTGTGACGTCCCGTTGGATGAAATATGAGTTGCAGTACTGTATAGTCTGACAGTAGGAGTTGTTCCTTGTTTGGCTGACAAAGCTTTGAAATTTGAGTATGTCAGGGTTTCTCTGAATAGTCTTTGAAGTGCATTTTGAAATATTCAAAGACAGCCTCAGAGTTCAGGCTCAAAGCTGTTAACTAGCTTACAGAGGCTGAGTTTACACAGCACCTCTGATTCTGCTGAGTATTAAGTCAACATTAGGTACTGGTTTCAAATTCCTCATGAATACTGTAGACAGGAAATAGGCCATGTATTTTGGATGGTTGCTGCAGGCTGGTTTGGTTTAAAAGCCCTCCAAAGAACAGTTGCCTTGTTGTGGTTTTGCTCCGTGAAGACCCAACTTCTTGTCAGCTCCTAAATGATTTTGGGAACCCTTCTTTTGATACGGTCAGCCTGAACCCTTTTTTAATCCATCCAAGTCTTCAACCTCCCCACTTCTTACTGAACATCACCTCTGACTCCTTCTCTGCGTTACATCTCTGCAGCCCTGGGCTCTACCCAGGGCTATTTTAAAACACCATGTGAACAGCACATAGCCCAATTCAACACTCAACTAAGGCATTACTAGTATAGACCTTTTCTTTCTTACAATGAGCACAGGATCTTGTAGGCTCTTTACATAATGTACACATTTTTAACACTGTACTGTTTTCTGAATCGTCTTCAGATCATAATTACATGATAATATTGTCTAATGTCTGATTAATCCCGCTCAGAGCATTCATAAGGACTGAGTTTTACAAAGCAAATGTCTCTTTCTTGAAGCGTTTCAATGCAATGACAAACATCTTACTTAATGCAATTAAAGACTCTTCACTTGAGTCGGCCCCGAATAAACTCTTTGTGTGGTGACTAACTGACATTGAATATGTTCTCACTGGGTAATACTTAAACTCAAAATCTATGTCACTGCCACCAGCAACAGCAGCATGTGTGTTATTCAGAGGATGAACTTGTCAACTCCTCCTTATCCTCCACGGAAACAGAAACTCTCAGATGCCCGCCTGGTGCACACGGGGACAGCTGAGTAATTATATCACCTTTCCCAGTGAACATACAATAGCCTTGTCGCCTGTCAAACTTTAATTCGTTCATTTCTCTCATTTACTTACTTCATCTCTTTCTTTTCCAAGCCTCGCAACTTTTGATTTAATGGCCTGCGTAATGATCGGCTCTTGGGGGAGTTTGCAAAGACTAAGTGCAGATTCACATTTTAAAATGCAGGCTTAGCAGTGGCAATCTCCGCTGCCAAGAATGGATTTTCCCTGGTGCCCTGATGGTGAAGTAGTTAAGCTCCTCGTTGCAACCCATCCAAGTCTTTATGCTCTGCTCTGTATTTCTCTTTCTCATTCTGTCACTCTGTGCTAAAAATGCCCAGAGAGGAATCACTGAGCTCTGTGTCCTGTCCTGTCAGAGATGAAGTCACGCCTATTCTAATTAACTTAAGTCCTAACTTTTCTTAAGGTTAATGGGGAAAACTATAAATTCTGTTCATCATAAGAATGCCTACTGTTGAAAGCCTTATCAAAGCCAGTGGTGAGAATCTAAAAATGAGCAGGGTCTTGGACACGTGTCCCATAGAGGGACCGGGTATAGCATTGCATAGTGTGAAGAAACTCTCCTCAGCTTACACTGGGATCAAAAGAAACAGGAGGAAAGGGCCTTGAAACATTTATGAGTTGTGACAGATCTGACCTGGGGGAAAACATCCTTGATCTGATTGTAGAACTTGGAGTGGATCTGCTCGGTCCCAAGATGCTTGAAAAGGCTACAATTAGACCAGGAGCCTTAGTGGTTTTCTTAATTTATACCCCTTGCTGCTGACGCATACTCCTGTCCAGTGGAAAATACTGCAGCCTCCCCCAGTGAATAGCTTGCGGGTGACAAATAGCTCCTGCTTTACACTCCATTTGGTCTGAGGCAGCTCACACCCTCCTCCCTGTCTTCCCCACTTCCATCCTCCAGCCTCCGTCATACTCTGCCCCTCCTGTTTCCTCTCCGGGCGCTGACCTTTCAGATGATGCCTTTCCCGGCCTCCCTGGCCAGTAGCTCCCCTGGGAGCTATAATGGACTCAGTGTTAATTGCCTGTTGAAGGACAGAGGCAGTTCTGCACAGCCTGATTGCAGACTCCCTTGAGAGTACAGCTGTCTGTTTGTGTGATTGTTGCTCTAATGCTGCACAGGCTGGAAAATTCACCCAGCATGTGCTTGCATATACAGTATGCAGCCAGACACGGAGCACATCACACACTTACTTTACTCGCAGTTTTTAACTTTTAAATTTCCGGTTACTGAAGCCTGAACTTCCTCGTGGGTTTTTTGTTTGTAGCGAGACATCAGATTGGCTCGGTGGTGCAATACAATGCAACTTTGCGCTGTCTCACCCACGAGAACTCCAGAGTGGGCTTTTTTTTCCCATTTCTGTACATTCGAGTGGATATTGAGACACTTGTTTCCGCCTCACCCTGTTGCCGGTGCTTGCCCCCACAAAGTGGCACTGGCCGCGGTTCACATCCACTTGGCCTCCCCTTGTGGCCTGGGTGTCAGCCTAATTCATAGCCGGAGACAAGAGCCAGAGAGGAGAGATTTATCACCCTTCTCCGGATTATATATTTTTTTTATCTTTTATTCAGGGGAATTGAGTTGGATGTAAGGTTAACTCCTTCAGCCCTCTGATTCTTGAGGGTCATTGAATAATTCTTGTCTACTGTGCTGCCTTTTCCATGGAGACAGCTCCTTGTGTACCACAGCCCGCACACGTAGTTGAAAGGATAAAAGCCTTTGATGGAGAAAGAAGCAGAGGCCATAGCACTTCCAAATACAGTAGGCCAGTCAAGAGTTTCAATCCCATCGTTCTCTGTGTATTAGCATCTACGTACAGAGCTTCACTATGCTAACAGACTTGAGTTCCTGTCAGCCTGAAGGAGACGTGTGCAGTTCCAGAGATGAGCTTTTAAGAAAATGTCAGGAGGAGTGGCCAGGTGAAAGCTCACCAGTGCTCACCCCCACACCCAAAGAACAGCCTCTGTGTGCATGGCCCATGGCTGGACCTTGATCTCCGCGGTTTGAAGTTAAAAGTAGGTCCCATGGTCCTGACGGCAAGAGAGTGATTCCTGCTAGATAAGGACCCGCTTTCATCCCCTGTGCGTCTCTGAGCTGTGCTGTCACGGTGAGGGTGATTCGCATGAACAGCCTGCCTCCTGGGCAGACCGGGGCCAGGAGACGGCCATGCTGGGGATTTGTTTTGACATGCTGCCGAATTCCCGCTAGCCATCAATGTGGAATTTCTCAAGAATTCTGAGAACTGAATATTGACCGTGACAACCATAAATGTTTTGCCACGGCCGTGAAGCAAATGATCGTGTACACTTTGGCTTAGATACAGTACATATTCTCAAGTTTTGACAGATATCCCATTAACAGGGCGGGGAGAAGTTTTTATTTTTTGTGTCGTGCCAAACACTGTTGTATATCACTCGTGCAACATATAATAAAGGTCATCTTATGGCAACACATAGTTATTTTTTCAATAAATTATGCACTGAATAGCAGGAGGAAAACCAAAGTTTTTTATTTATTGCAGGGTTTACCCCCTCATTTTCCAGCTTACAATTGTGTGTCTTTGTTTGTCTCAGCGGGCCATACATTTCCTTCTTCAGTTACTCCAACTTCTCTCCTTCCATGCGCTTTTCCTTCCAGCCTCCACCCGCTGTCATAATGTTTACTATGTGTATGTTTTCGGGGGAGAACATTAATAAGTGCCTAAAAACAAGCCCGAGTCAACTGGTGATGCTTAATGTTTTCAACATCCGTTTTGGTTAAGTGGACATGATAAATCATTTCCATTACGCACATGACTAATTTTTTTTAATTTAGCCGGGGATTCAATTAGCTGGTGTCTGATGGGAGGACTGGGGGAGGAAGAAAGGTCCACCATGCTACATACAGCAGCCTAATCACATTAAAAAGCCATGAAGGGGCCCTTGTTAGGACCAAGAAATCACCTTGAGTTAGGAAAAGAATAATTTGAGACATCATAAACCTCGTGGGTAAACTCAGCCACAAGACCGGTTTAGACTCAAAGCTCAGTGGCACGTAATATTTTATTGTGGTGAAATTATTTGCAGTTACACCACGGACACAGGGAAGGATCCTCTTGTGATTTGCCTGTGGGTGTGACTTATTTTCACTAAAGCATACAGCTATGCAGCAGGCTCATCATTGTTCAGCATTAATACTCAGAGCTGGCGGCTCCTTTCAGCTCCTGCCAGCAGCAGCCCCTCCTACATTCTGGGGAAGGGTGCTAACATTTTATATTTTTAATCTTATAACAAAAAGCCTACAATGAAAGCACATTTACCCGAAACACATGGTTCCAATAGCTGCAATTATAAAGAGTAAATGCTTAAATGAAAAATGTCATTTGACTACGGCAAATAGTTTTTGTCTGGATTATCTGAAGGTTCCAACGGACACAGCTGCGTCCCAAAATCCTGTCTTTGCTTTGTAGAGAATACGCACCTGGTCTTTTTTAATGTTCAGGTTAGTGCCTCACACACAGTTTTTGCTTAATTTTCAAAATGAAACACCCTGTGCAGACTTCTGATCGTAATAACAATATAAAATAGAAAGCATGTACGTAGCTGCCTTACCAGGTAAATGCTCCCATTCGCACAAAACTGTGTCACAGTTGGAACATGACGCAGCCACGCTTGGTTTGATCTAGCAGTTAGTTTATTGGTCTCTCCAGAAGAAGCGACTAATAAACAGTTTGTGTCTGTTCAGCAGCGCTTCATTGCTGCTCACTCATGCTGTGCCATCCAGCACAAACACAGTAGCGTCAAATCAGTTCTGTTAAACCAACGCAGCAATTGAACAACATGAACTCCTGTAGTACATCCTGAGGATCAGTCCACCACACGCCTCTTATTTCACTGCATTCCTCCATTCTGCCAATCTCTTAATTAAGCTGTATAGTATCTGTTATCAAAACAACAGTGTGACTCATGGCTGAATGGTGGTCAGCGGACATCCCTTGGCTGTGGTCAAGACTAAGATCTGCTTTAAAGCCTCAAAAGAAATACAAAAGCTGCTTTCAAACCGCTGGTGATGTTAGAAAGATGTAGTGATGCCGCTTCTGAGTGTTTTTGCTCTTTTTGTTTGTGCTTTGTAGCGACGCGCACCAGCTCCTGCTTGGCCTCAAATGCCAGCAAAGCGTCACGTTAAGTAGAGTTGTTCAGAAGCTGCTGCGAAGCATAAAGGAATCTGAAACGCCTGTCTTTATTCATCTGCACAGAAGGACGTGCGACATTTACAGACAAATAAGCTCCTCTTATGTGCAGTTTTCTGCTGTTTGTCCATACACTATGTTGTTATAGTGGATTTTAATTTAATTTAATGTTCACTTGTCTTTGAGAAATAGTTTCACAGCTTTTTAAATACCTACTCTGTGTATACTCCTCACTCTTACAATCCCTCATTCTTTGTGTGAGGTGACTGCCTCAGAGTCAACATGGTGGCGGTAGAGAGAGGCAGATTTGAAAGGAGAATTTGATTTGTTCCCCAGTGACTGCATGCTTTGGGCCCTCGCATTTCTCCCCTCCTGCTCACAAGGCAAATTGCTGTAACGCTTGTCGATCAGGAGAAAGCGGAGCAGAGGGTGGGGAGGTTGACGGGCTTTTGTCTTCAATCAGCATTACCACGCCTGTTTAGTTTTTTGTTAAAGCAATGGAATCCATCAGCAGCCTCTCATAAGAACTGTAAGAAAGCTAATAGCAGGTGGCGGTGGATGTGAAATGGGCCTTTGGACAGGGCAGCCACAGGGAGGATAATGCAGCTATTCAGGCTCTGTCTAGCAGGGGCCCCCTTTGTGTCCAGAGCTGACATGCTACTTCAGCGAGGCTCCTGAAAGGGTCCATTTTGTTCAATTTGTCTAAAAGCCGCTGACTTATGTGACAATTTAAAGACTTTGGATGTTAAAGTTTCCTTAACCCAGCGACTACTGAATGGCTTTTTTGTCCAGCCCTGTGATCTGTCTCTCATTCCCACATGATCATACGAAAAAGAAGTGAGCGGAAAGCTGCAGAGAGGGCACCCCGGAGGGAGCTCCTCACGTGTGTCCGGGGCGCTCTGAAGAGCTTAGGCTTAGGTTCCCAGTTAGTACCGGCAAATGTGTCCATTTCCACACGGCGTATGCATTATTCAGCAGCACTGACCGACTGCACTGACTCCGCAACTGAGCCAAATGTGACCCCAGCTCTTAGCTTCGGATTCTTTGTTTACGGCGAAGCATGGTCTGAACCAGGACAATGCTGACAAGTGTCTCGGAGCCTGGGATAACATACATGTACTGAGCGGGTCAGATGGTTATGATAAAAACAGATGGTTATGATCATTTAAAATCACACTATTGTCTCAAGTACCTACAAAGTCAGTCATGAAAGCATGACCGCTTCATTCATTTCAGGGTGATAAATGTAAACAATGCCAGTGAAGGTCCCACAGGTGACATCATGCTATAGTTCTGTGCCAAGCCTTTAAATTGAGATTAGCCTTCTCCGCCTCCTTCTCCATATTCAACAATGAGACAGTCAATAACAGTTATTGAGGAGGGTCCCTGTGCATTCAAGCATCTTGACATGGATACAGTGACCTCACACACAAATGAAATGTAGATCATCTCCAGAGAGCCTTGTCCCTCTCTCTGGCTTTTGATTAATTATTACTGGCTAACCATAGAACCGTCCCTGATGCACATGCAGAACAAGAGCTGCACAATGGAGGAGCAGTGAACTGTTAAAAGCTATTATGTCTTTGAAATGAAATGAACACGGAGCCAAGGTAAGGTAGTATACCGTGAAACAATGTAGGAGTTCACGGTGTAAATACTGCCCAGCTCTCGGGGGCGACTCTCTGTGGGAGGTTTGAAATGCCCAAATAAAAACAAATCAAACAAAGGAATACGAATATAATAGTCATATGTTTTGTATTTATGCATTAAATAACTGTGCATGGTCACCAACAAATAAGTTAAACACATTTTGCACGCCACATTAAAATGAACCCACACACAAAACAAATTGTCGTGTTATTTATCATTAGGTTTTATGTAGCGTGTATGCCTGTGTTTTTTGAAGCGGAAAAGCATGGTTAATGCTTAAATGGTAAACACTCAGCTGGCCAATCACAGCTCGGAAAAAGACCGCTGGCAGAACAAACTGTTGACACAAGCTGACGGCGTCCATGACAGACAGCTTTTCCTGATTAACTCGTGTCCACAGTCCATCTCTTCAAACTGCAGAACTTAAATAATGCGTGTGCAGTTAATAGTAGTGTTCCTCCAGCTGTCTGTCATGGCTGCTATCAGCTTTGTCAGTTGATACGCTCCACCCATGGTCCCGCCTCCCAGCTGCGAGTGGATAGCAGGTTGTTTTTTTAAGTTTGGTATCAATGATGCGTTTCTATCTCAAATAACAAGGAGCACTTTAAATCAAACTTTGTATTAACCAGCAGCATGAAAACGTGATAGTCTTTATGACACAGTTTTCTATGCTCTAATTTATGTTAATCGATTCATTCAGATAGTAATGAGGGAACTTTACTTTGAACATGTTTCATTTAGTTATGATGCCTTATTTTTATTATCTGATTAGTGTTTATTTAGGCATTTTGAATCCTCCATAGACGTGTGGCAGTTAGACATGCCCAGCCAACTACAAACTAAACTACAGTCTAAATGAAGAGTGTGACTTACGTGGGTAAACATCTGTTAAGACGTTGAATGTTGTATAATTTTCCTCCTTCTAGTCTTTTTCATATTTATGCACAATACTATAGAAATTAAACAGATAACTATTCTCCCTAAGGCTATATTACATTTCTCCTGACACAGCCAGAATCACCGCTGCTGTCTTAAAAAACTACTCCGCCAGTCTTCAGTCAAGAGGTTCACATCCATTTAGCTGCTGCTTTGCTCCTATCAGAGGCACATTCCAGTACACACGAATGGAAAAAGTGAAATTGTCCCCATTAGAAAAGCACCGATTAGGTGTGCTCCATTGTCATGTTGGGAAGAATTACCACAGCTGCCTCATTTAAAATGATGGATCATGTTCGTCAGTGCAGCAGCACATCTCTGTGAGCTGATTCTAATGGGTATTTGGAAAACAGTGTGAGCGCATGTGTCTTCCAGGAGGTCAGGCAAACCTGCAAAAAGAGTTTCCACGAGTGAACTGACACTCTTTATGGACAGTATAAATATCCAACACAGGTTGATGAGGAAAGCATGTTGCCAATGCATTTTCTGCCCTGAGTACAGCAGGTTCATCTTATTCGAATGTGAACCTGACATGAATTAAATGAAACATGCCAAAGAGTTTTATTCCAATCGAATTCCTAGTTTTGCTTATGATTGATGTAAAAAGAGCCAGAAGACATGGAGTTACTCCAGGTTTTAGTATCAACATGGACGCACGCATTATGTTTAGGATTGAGCAGAGCATCGTCCAAACCATAATCGTCATGTAAACAAAGATTTCTTTTCCATACGGGCAAAGACCATCTCACATATGTTCCTCTTTTTCTCTCATTGAGATGGTGTAGTCTTTACTGGGCACCACAGCTTGTTGGCACATCCTTGTATACATACATTTGAGGGCACATGTCTGGGAATGTTGAGCTGGCCCTGAACGGGTTAACTGGCAGAGACAGACTTTGCTTGCTCTCTGATGTCGCAAGTCATCTCAGAGGCTGAATATTTCATGTGGTAATTAAAATTTGTAGGTCATGTCTCTTATGACACCTATTTCTATTGATATAGGGGGAAAGCGGCGGTGCCTCTCTTTAATGCGCCTCCTTCACCCAGCTGAGATTTAAAGGATGAAGGGTGACATTTTCCCCCGTTTTGTAAATTAATGCAATTGATCTGCCTAACAAGAACAAAGTTAGGTTTCCAAATACTGCATGATAAAGAGATTAAGCCTTTAAATGGCTTTCTAAAGGCAATCTTTATTGCAAGCCCTAAAGAAAGGGCATTGAACTTTCAATTAGAATTTCTAATAGGCTATTGACTGGAATGTATTAAATGTTGCTACACAGCTATATAGATCCTGAGAGGGGATTTTTCTCGATCCAGGGTACATGACCCCAAAATCCCTCAGAGGGGAGATACACAAATGTTCACCACAGTCACCTGATGTGTGTGGTGATTGAGTTGAGCATGTGTTTTCTGTCTGTAAGTTCACGTGGTTCTTATTGTAATTGCTTGATGTGAAGGTGTTTACTTTAAACAGCATTATGCTGGCCCACCTTTGTAATCTATGGTAATTTCAGCAAAGCCTTTTGATCCTTGTATCCTTTTATTTGTGGTCAGGATTTTTTTTTTTATCTCCATGTCAGCTTAGTTCATTCTTTTTCTAGGCTAAGCTTTGATGTTGCTCCAAGACCTTTTGTTAGTCTTAATTTCTGAGGTTTTTCGTACGCGGGCACATGAGCTGTTTCTAATTTTCCGTGATTGATCTCAGGGTCCAAATCCGATTTAATTGCCTCTAATGCCATATTAACTGTTGTCAAAATATTTTTACTTGTCATCCTAATTCAGCTTGCTACTCCTAGAATAACGTGGTCAAGGAACATTACATCTGTTTTCCATTGTCTCTGCATCCCGCTCTTCTGTGCCTCTCACTTTTTCCATCTCTCAACCATAATTTTCTCCGTCTTTGTTATTCCCGGCCTCTCGTTCTTTCTGTTACGCGCACATTGTAGCTGCAGGTGATTATAAGCTTTGAGAAAGCTGCATCAGGATACAATTTGTCAGGGCCTAACAGCCCATTCTGTTCTGAGGGGGTTAACATTCTGTTTGTGTTACAGTGCATTCAAACTCTAATTAAAACAACATTACATTCCCCATCTGCCAATCTCCCATAATCTTCTTTAATTGCTGTAATTAAACTATATTTACATGTGCAAAATACTTGTAATTTAGCAAATTGCACTCTACACTCTGCACATTTAATCAGTGGCGCTGCAGTGGAATGGAGTGATTTCAGTGTTTTGATTTCAGCGGTGGGCTGGTTCTGACGGGGTAAGTGGACCTCTGCCTGAGGTCTCGCAGAGGTTAGGAAAACAAGCCATCACAGAAGTGTTGTCATTGGGCTCTGATTGCAGCTCGTGTGGCTAATTATAAGCCAGAGCTTCATTGTGAAGCCAGGCAGAGCCCAGATACGTGTGAGTTTGTATGTACAGTATGTGTGTTCAAACAAGCCTGCCGCGGCCCAGTGCACTGCGTTCATAGCTCAGCGCTTGCTGCTTGCCTCATGATTGACATCAGCCATCTCCTTTCATTTATTCCAAATGCAAAGTGAATTTGCTGAGGTGTGTTTGCCACCCAAACAGAGAGAACTGAGATGAGGCGGTAAATACCTGGGAATTAAACCTGCAGCTGGCTGAGCAACTGCTGCCGTAATGAAAACGTCAAGGACTGGCTCTGGCTGAAGAGGAACAGCATGCTTGCTTTCAGATTAATGGTATTAGATAGGGATTAATCTAGAAGAGGGAATTTGTCAAGCTGTAGCTTTATATTAGCATCGCTAATAAGCTAGCTTCATAATGCCCTCACATGATTTCATATCTCAAAGACTTCCTTGTGGTGTAGTCAAACATTACCACTAAACACTGAGGCCACAAGCTGTCACACGCTGATGTTGATCCTCGGTGTTGGTCCTACAGTACGTACAGTCATTAGAGTCTCAGTGAAGGCTCACAGTCTTGTCAGTCAGGTCAGCGTGGCAGTACTTTCTGGAAGACGAGGTCTTTGGCTTTTCTGTCCTCACTGTTGCTGAGCAGCTAGCATTAGCCGTGTCCTCTTGGCCTAATTACATTCCTCTGTGCCTGGATGAGAAAAGCCCCCCATCCAGCCAGATGGAACCAGATGTAACAGCTCAGCAGTTTAAAGTCAGGGGTCCTGCCCTGGACGACCCCTCCCTCCCTTCCACCTCCAGGCATTGTCAGGTGGAAGCAGGTGGAGGCAGGTGGAGGCGAACCTGGCAGGAAGAACTGCCGCTGAGGTAATTGGCGTGCTTTTTGCGAGAGTTTCCCCGTCCTGCTTCAGCCGCTTATTAACTTCACGCCAAGCAGTATGCACATCATTAGGACATACCGCAGAGGAAAGTGGGAGAAGTGAAGGGATATTTCGCAGAAGGGAACTATCTGTACCCAAACACAGCGCTCAGACTCAACGCTCTCTTGATTCCAAAGAAAACTCTTCTCTGGATGGTCGTCATAATGGACGACTCCCCTGTTCCTCTAACAGAGGTTTTAATTGCTCATCCTATTACTGCTACTTTGTGACTGACGCACAAATGCTGGTTTCGTCTGCTTGGTTTGAATATAAAAGGCGTCTGTGGTTCTGAGTCAGAGAAGATGTTTTAAAGGAGAGTAGAAGTAGCCGACGGGTAGTGCACTGCAAATGATGTTATAAGATGGACACAGCCCCAAATCCTCATTAGCTGACACGTAGTTCCTCTTAATTAGTTTCCATTCACTGTAATTAGCATGGATGAGGCTAATCATCTGATGCGAAAGCAATCTAACGCTTGGGATACGGCGTCCTTGGCCTCACTTTCATGTCAGGTTCACAGCCATTTTTTCTTCAGGTGCTGTTCCTGTTTTATACCCTTCCGCTGAATAAAGGCCGCATTTGTCAGCTTTTTTATGGTGTAAAGTTGATTTTGTGTGTCTCTCTGCATGTGCGCATTAATGTACGGGAAATGACTTTCGACCTAATGGGGGACGACAAAATTCAGTTTCCTGCTATGTTGAATCCATAATTCCCTTAAAACAAAGCGTATTTTTGTAACACGTTTTGAATGAATGTCAAACTATTCTCGACAGAGCTCATATTATGGCTATGGCATTTTCAAGGCCTCGCATGAAAAAGTGGCGTTGCGCTGACAGTGCTGTGATGTTCGAGGCTGTTGTCCCAGATCAAAACAAGCGTGTGTTGTGTAACACAATGCAGCAGGACCACAAGTAGAACAAAAGCAAGTGATTGAGGAGCGCATTGTTGGAAGCACCTTCTGTAGCAGAATGATTGATACTCTCTCTCTGCCTTTCAAGCCCTTGAGAGAGATATTCCTCCCACTTATGCTGCGTCTGCTGCCAATCATCCTTTGTCTTCCTGTGGTTACGGAGCTTGAAGCTCTCAGCTCCTCCATTCTTCCTCGATGTGTCTCTGTTTTAAAGGGTGCATGTGACTTTCTTATTTATACAAACTCTTAGACAACAGAATCCAGGATCATACAGCTGAAGCCGAACTCTCATACTGGGTGGGGTTACACAGGATATGAGCTTTTTATTTGATTTTCTGCCTTGTGGATTTTAGTCCTCTGCTATCTGTGTCTTTATTGATACCAAATCCCACAAGTGATCTCTTCAGATCTTAAATGTGTATCCACTCACCACAAAATGTCCTTGCACCTAATCTTTTGGCCGCAGACTAAAGGATGTGAGTACCGGCCAATCCAGGATAGTAAAGTCTGATTTTCCCAGAGTGCCGAGGGCACGTTCTCCCTCGCTCGGCCCCTCTGAGCTGAAGATTGTACCCTGATCTAAAGCAGAACTGTGTTTATCTCCTCCACTCGATCTTATTATGACAGTGATTATTTAAGACTGAGAAGATCTGGACGGGCCCACAGTAAATTAGATGTGTATAGACCAAACAGTATCATATTTCTGGCATTTTAACATCTTTCTGTCATTCTCTCATTTCTCTGTCTCTTATTACTTCTTTCCTAATATGCTTTTGCTTTCCCGCAGGCCGGTTCGTTTTTGTGAAATGGAGTGTTTGGCATGAACTTTTGCCATATGCCTGTAGATTTGCCAAAAAATATTCAGAGCAGCTCTTTTCTTGCGCCAAGTATTTGGCCATCTGCTTAAGTCTTTAACCAGCAGCATCCAGGGACTTCATCAAGCTTGAACTGTGAAGTCAAATGGTTTTCTTCAGCTCCCAAATCAAGCTAGGCACTGCTGTGCAGATTTACTGCACTGGCAATTCCAAGCAATCACACATATATTTTATTATGCAGTACATAGTCACATTTATGGGCTTTTCACTTAATGACAGACAGGTTCTCCCAGAGCTGTTTTTATGTGGTTAAAATTACATTATAGTTAAATTAGACAAAGCAGTCTCTTTTGAATCCTTCTAAATCACTTTTAGAAATAACATTTAGCAGACAGGAAATCTATTTGTGTTAGTTTGATGGTAAGTGTTAAGTATCTGCAAATGAGGGTGCAGACAAATAGCTGAAACAGCTGTGATAGTCATTTCCCAAAGATGTCTTAACTAGCTCTGACTCTACCTCCTGAGTTTGCACGGGCCACACTGCCACTTGCAGACTGAGGATTTTAAAGCAGGAAGAGTGCGCTGCTCGTCAAACCGGCAGAGAAGAGGAGATAGCTTTTCTATGGGGGTGGGGTTCATTATGCAGCGCACAGGACACCATTATTAGCCCCATTACACACACTGACAGCCGCACATTCATTCTCCCATACCTGCTTTTTAAAGCCACCCATAAATAATGAGGGCTGCAGCTAGCCGTGTCTTGGAGGAAAGGAAAAAGGTCATTATAGACCAGGCCTCCATTTGTCAAAATTATTTCATAATCTCAGGTCACGAGGAGGGTTTTTGCTTTAGTTAATTGTAGATCGGACCACTGAACATAAATTCCCATTAGCAATCAATTTGTTACCCTGCAGATTCCGACCCTATCTGCTCTTTTGTTGTGACCATCAGTGACAGATGTAGACAGTAGAGACACACTGCAATAGTAATGTGACCATGGGAAATCTTAAAAGACCATGTGTTACTTTTTTTTTTTTTTTTTTTATAAAACTGGACATTATTAAAACTGAGTGCATGAAATAAAATGACGTCAACGATCATAAAGTTCGAAAAATTCAAACTAGAAACATACACCTCGCTTCAATCATGTAGAATATTCCATGTAGGTTTTACATTGACGTCTTTAGACTGAAGCTACCGCAGTGTGGATGTAGAGGTCACAGTGCCATCCTGGTTAAATGTGCTCTGACTAGTAATCGGTGCTGCTGTGCAGTATAATTACCCCAGCTTTTATCAGAATGACCTCTCTGACAAACTTCCCCGGTGGAAGGAGACACCTGAGAGCCTCCACACTTCCTATCTGCCCTTGTTTTATCGAAAAGGCCCCGCCTGAATGGATAATAGAGCCCCTGTTCTCCCAACAGACGGATAATGGAGGGTGGAGTGGTCCTCTTTGGCAGACTACTGCCTCTTCCCTGCACTAGAGAAACCAATACCAGGCCTATCGGCTGATATATGACACTAATACACAGGCTGACTGGGGCCCTAAACAGAAAAGAGGGATTGTTCCAACTTTCGACTGGCTGTAGGATCCATGACTCACAGGTACCGCACTGTCTGGCCCCTGAGACCGCTCTAATTGCTTTACATCTGTACAAAGGTTTCTTGTAATCGGGCCTTCTGCCTCCATTTGTCTTCCTTTCAGTCTCCTAGTGAAGGCCTTAATTGGTCTTAGTGGGGCTTTTTTTCCAGTTAGCTCCCGGGCCTGAGCTAGTAGAAGACTTTACCTCGGGGGGCAGTGGGGTTTGCTGGCTGCTGGTGGTTGGGGAGGTTGCAGAAGAGAGGAAGTCAATACTTCTTTTTACCTTTAACACGTTAATTAATGCTCTCCTGACAAGCAGTTTTTTCCCCATTGCTTCACATGGGGGGTGGGGGGTGTGTGGGGGGGGTGAGCTCTTGGGATCCACACAAGAATCAAGACTTGTACAGCTTTGTGAGAAAACCTCCCATGCAGTCTCTGGTGGCCAATCGACATTTGCTGAGAATCCAGTTCCTTTTTTTTTTTATTTGTAGTTGTTGGTGCACACATTCCTGCCCGTGTCGCTGACTGAAAATCCCATCTACTGTCTGCGGATCTGTGTTTTGCCTGTACATCTCTCTAGATGCTGTCAGGCACATTTCAAACCAGTGCAGACTGTAGCCGTAACGACTGGTATTGCACAGTAATTTATTTCCCAAACATGACTTGTGCTTTTGCACTGAGCTTTGGATTTTGTGCACAAATATGTTCTGAGTTAGCATCTTCTGGGTTGTCATCTGTGCAGACGTTGTTAAACATGCAATGCAATTTACGCACAATATCTTGTAGTTTACATTGCACGTTCATTGTCAGTACATTTATGTGCTCACACACAACTTGATACGTGTGCAAATTTATATTAGGATTTCATGCGAAATGATAAGGTATGGAATTGTTGGTTTGTTTGTTTCAGTTTGTTTTTTGAATTGATTACTGGAAATGTCTTGTTTTTCTCTCCCTTTCACTGTTAGCCGGGGCAATTTTCTCAGTACAACTTTGCCCATAATTCTTTTTTTTTTTTCTATTGTCAAAAACACACAAAAATGAAAATACCAAAACAAATCTGACTGCAGTGTAAGCGTGCCACGATGTTTTCAATAGATTGTAATCCAGGACTTCTTAAAGAAAGCACGCTTATTCTAATTTCAAACTTGACGACACTAAAATAACTCTGTCACAGTGTTTGCAGAGCCAAGAATAAAAGTACAGCCTTACTCTGGATGTGAATTATTAGTGCGTATTGAATATGTTTTGGGGGAAGTCTGGTAGTCATCAGGCTCCACCCGTCTGTATTTGCTTTCATGAAACTACTCAAGAGTGTTTACTTGTAGTAAAGTGCTGCTGTAAGTCGAGGCAGGTTCCCAGAGCGTAACGTGACCTACCTCGTTTTATCTGACTCGACCCTGCTCACACTTGTCTTTGGCCCGAGATAACATCTCATGTGCACCGCTCCACAAACCACATCTCTAATTTAAGATAACATGACATCTTCTTGGCTTTGTACCCGCATTCTCCCCCAAACACGAGTTTGAATTCATTACTTCTGTTTAGATATGTAATCTCAAAAATAATATACCGTGTGCTATGACACTCAACTAAATCTACCTAATTTCTTCATGATTTTTTTTTTATTTCTAATTGAAAATATAATATTTAATCTACAAAAAACAACATTTTTGGTGTAACTTTCTGTCTGGCATGGATCGTAGCTCATATTTCTGATTTCATCGTTTGACTGTAGAGAAGCAGCCGCAGTGTTTGGATCCCAGTAGTGAGTAAAGCACAGAACAAGCTCGTGTCAGGAGTGCGGAGCAGGAGCTGTGTGTTGTGAGCTCTCCTCTTCTAGGTTCTGCTCTGCTGTGCTCCCTGCATTTCCTGCTGACTGACTGATATGGAGCTCCGCTGCCAGGGCTTAAATAGCAGCTGTAAGCGTCCAGCTGCTCCCTGCCACGCTCCACTTCTCCCCAGATGGCTCCGAGACGTTCCAGCAGCCCTCCGGAGGAGCGCTCATGAGGAAAGTGTTATGGAGTGGCTCTCTGAAACACCAGGGAGCATCCCTCACCGCACCACAGCCACCCTCCTCCTTCTCCAACCCCCGGGCCGAACGCCCAAATCAGGGGAGGGCTGCTTGTGCAGCCTCGTTTGCCAACCTACCAACGGGAGGCAGCACAGATGGCGGTGTCCGCAGCGTAGGCCAGCATGCAGCAGGGCCTGGGGGGAAAGGGAGGGGGGGAGTCCTGGAGCGAGCACATGCCATGCCTGGCCTGGGATGCCACTGATATCCCCCAGGAGGAGCTCTCTCTGGCCCTCAGCAGATGACCAGCAGAAGTCTGGCGAGCTCTGCTCAGCTCTGAGATGGTGTGGTGAAATGTTTTTCTTTCCCCACATGGCCGTCTTTGATAAGTGGGTTGTTTCAGAGCGCGGCCAACCCAAGAGAGAATGCTTTTGGTGAAAACGAGCACATTCAAAGTCATTGTAATATTCCTTGAGCACTCAGTGTTAATATATTATGCCAGCTGCAGTGCTCCAGGGCAGCAGTCTCTTACCTTGGCTGCGTGTTAAAATGATGAATGGTCCATCAACTTCACACCAGTGGAGCGAACCACAGGGTTCACTTCAACCATGACATTGCCCACAGAGATAATATCATGTTTAACATATCCTGCACCCTGACTGTTCTGAAAATATACTTTGTTTAAATGCACCCCGAGGAGACTTTGACCACTAGCGTCGCTGTAGAACTGCGCTTTAACGAACGCAACCCCACAATACAAAAGTATTGTAACAGTAACAGTTGGTGAAAGTAAAAAGTAGCAGTGAGTCATCAGTAGTGCGTTTGGGAATGTTCTTAACATATTTTGCAGCCTAAAGGATGCACGAAATCATCATATTCGTGGAAAAATATGCTTAATTTTCAGGTGAAATGTCTCAGCCCTTGCTTGTAATACAACAGGTGGGTGACAGAGCTCTCTGGCTGTTTGCGTTACTGCTACTTTGCCCGCGTGACTCACCCGGCACTTCCCCAGTCTTCTCTGCTCCTGCTGCCTTTCTACCTTCCTGTCAGTGGAAGGCAGAAAAAAACCTAAGAAGACTGTCATTTAACTCCACGTGGCGTGAGAGGAGGGGCGTGCGCTCCAGGTATGGACGCGGGACGGCTATTGCGCCCAGCGGGTGGGGAGAGGGGGTCCTTGCTCTGCTGACCTCACTGTTATCCTTGTCGTGACAGGAAGCATACATCATAGTGGGGCCTCTAATGCGAAACAGATTCCGCCACAACTTGATCAAAGCCAGGCTGCCTGGACAACAAAGTGCCCTGTAATGCCATATTTTGACCATATAATTGGAGAGTAATTATGGCTGACAAAACACTCCAGTGATTTTCTCTCCCTCCCTCCCTCCCTCCCTCCCTGTGTCTTTGGGCTGTAAGAAAGCCCAGAGAGGGGTTGTCATAAACTATGTGGGATATTGTGTGCTGAGTTGGCTTGAAAGCTCTTGAGTGGAGCCGAGGGTAGGTCAGTTTTTATTGGAGCCCGATCGCTTATTCAGAGACACTATAACAACACACAAGGGTAGCAGTAACCAGTGGCCTGGAAAAACACGGCTGCACCACATGACAGCTGACCCTCACTCACTTGACATGACACCAGTCTCCCCCCCCAAAAAAAAAAAAAAAGCTGTGTGCTCTAACTGGATCTCAGCTGGATGGGATCTTTTCTCTAGTCTCTGATGACACAGGCTTGGATTATGGCGGTTAGCTGAGTTCTCCTTTTGTCCTACCCAGTAATTCGCTAAGCATAGACGTTCGAGCAGCTGACCCTGAAATCTCAGCTATGGAACCAAGTTTTTAAAAAGATGAGAACCTTGGCAAAGAATGCAGTCTACTCAGACATTTTCTTTTTGTATTGGCAGTGTTTTACACGAGTTAGAAATCATTTCCACCAGAGAAAAGAAGACGAACCTTTGACAGAGTCAGAGATGTGAATTTGATGCAGATGTTGGCATTTTGTTGTGTTCACAGTGTGCCGGTTGTGCCAGAACGCCGGGCAAACATTTTTATCCATGGGTAGTCTTTCATTCTGAAGTCCACCCCCCTGCTGGGCCAGTCAATATGAGCACGGAGCCTTGGGGCCAGAGCTCTGTGGTATTCTGCTGTACAGAAATCAAACCCAAAACACATGAAACACTGCGAAACATTACAGTTTGACAAAAGTCTGGAAACTTTGTTGGAGCGCTGCTCCAAAATCAAAGTTCCACATCACCACTCCCAGTTTGACCTCATGTTTGCATACCGCTAATGGTTTCAAGGAGCAAAACAAGCCGTCACAAGTTAAACACAGCGGACCTTTTATTGCACTGATCTCTGGCCAGCGGGCCATCCAGCAGCTATCCTTCAGCTGAGTTTAGCCACAATCCTGTTGACAGGCTGTTAACTACTGAAAAGTGACCGGAGTTATTATTTAAAAGCAGAAGTGAAGAGCCTGCAAAAACATCTGCATCATCTTATTAATGTTGATTGTTTTTGGCCATTTTCTCGCCCAGAGATGTGCGGATGTGGAACGTGTGGCGAGCTCAGCGCTCTACCTCACACAGCCTTGATGCTCAGCATCAGTCGTCACCTGCAGAGGTTAAGTCAGGCTCTCTGGGACTGCAGAGAACTGGACTAGTCTGAACCACGACTGCAGTGCTGGTACTGTGGGAGGTGGTGGATGTCAGATGTCTGGTCTGTGGCTTTCAGCCTGCTATCGCGCTCTACCACTTAGCATGCTAATTAATCCCAACCAAAGGGCTGCGTCAGTCACCCCACGCTCCACCAGGGACGCTCCCACTGGGCTCATCCTGCTTTAATTGAGCACGTTTTTCAGAAGCCCGCTGTCCCTGGGATTACATTAGATCCCTCTAATTCACCCAGCCTGCCACCGGCGTGGGCAAAGCGAACGAGAGCGGGAGGGAGTGAGATGAGACGTAGAGCTGGGAAATGTATAAATAAACCAAACAAACAAACAAAAAAAACAGACCGAGTGTTTATTAACACCCCTGGGATGGAAAAGGAGGTGAGTGCAGGAAATCATTAGCGCAGGAGAGTCAAACTAGGCTCGTTTGATCTCGCTGATGGAGGAGCAAATGTAATTTAGCGCGCTGTGAGTAATTTGTTTTAGCAGTTAGCATGGGTTCCTTTTAATTTCATTTTGCCTGGCATCAGTCTTTCAAATTAAATATTTTTATTTTGTACAAAGCGGATCTTTGTGAGCCTCAAGGCTCAAAGACCAGCCCTCAACAACAACTAATGTTTATTCATCTTCGCTTGTTTGCATGTGCGGTAGACAGAATCTTGACAGGAGTGTGCGGTGTCGGCTTTTATTTGAGTACTTTCTGTATAATGAGGCAACTCAGATGTACTCCGCGACAGCTAGCAAATCACAGTAGGAGAATAACAAAGTGTTTTTGTCACTGCAGCTCTAATTATTTGGAAGACGGCGCTGAAGCGGCTGCATCTGTTTTGGTGTCTCACCTTATGTCCTCATTCTCCTGCAAGTTGTTGACGGTGCAATCTGTTTACGATATCAAGACGCCGCTTTCAGACCCAGGTAACTAAACAGTTGCCAGCTAATAGCCTCACATCCGGCATGCGCTCAGGATATAACATGTAAGCTAAATAACCTGTCGGAGAACGTATCAAAAATTTAAAAGTGACTGCGGGGTGTCGCATATTAGCTCACGTCGTCGATTTACAGCAATAATTCTCATGTTTAATTCAGCGAGGAGCGCCGAGGGATCGGCCCCGCATCTGTGGAACGTGGCGTCGTGTAAGAGCAAAGCGGGAGGAAGTTTATCTCTGCCTGTCAGGGTGCTGCCACTTAATTGCTGCTCCCACCCATGACACAGAGGAGGCTTTCCCCCCCGCATCAGGGCCAGCTAGTCTCAGCTCGGATGAGTGGGGAAGAGACTGGAGGCTTATCAGCAGGGGATGCCTGGGACATTGTTGCTCTGAAGCACCTTATCGGGCCTGTGTTCACACCGTGTGCAGCCTGAGCACCTGCACTTGCTGGCAGCAGAGACGTGAGATGCCCTCCTCTGGCAACAGAGGAGAAGCGGAGGAACCAGCGAGGTCGATCTGTGGAAACGTGGGTGGCCATTTTGGATTGATGGGCAGCCTTTGCTCAGGCAGTGGCATTCTGGTGTAAGAGTTTAATGGGCTTTACTTTGAAGGTGCGTCAGATCTAGCTGCTGGAAAAACCCCTCAAATGTTAGGCCGTGGTAACCGTACGCCGTAGCCTGCTGTGTGGAACATTTAGTATCTGTTGGAAAATAACAGAACTCTAAGTGAAACTGCGATCATCAGGTACGTCCGCGTCTTGTACAAGATTTCAAACTTTTCCAAGGCGATGCATTCCTCGCTGCCATCGCAGACTGATAAACAACATGTGCTCTAATGTGAGGGAACTCTGTGTATCTCAGCTGTGTCCCTGGCAGAGCCTGCAGGGGTTGTTAGCATTGACAGCGCCAGTCTTTATGCATGAGACTTCCAGGCAGATTGTTGGCAGAGCCGGGCAGTTCCTCTCAGACGGGCGTCAGCTGGCTGCAAGCCTCACAGCCTCCTCCTCCTCCTCCACCTTGCTCTCCTTCCCATCATGGCAGACCCAGAGAAAGAGCTTTATGGAGCCCTATAATGATACGTGGCGAATGTGCAGCACTGGGGTGATTGTTAACGGCGGCAGCTGCGCAGATAGCCTGGATGATGGAAAATCAGTGGGACCTCATTTTGGTTTGCCAGTATGAATATTAATGGCTCGTTTCCAGGCCATGGCTAATGATGAGGAAAATTCCCTAATAAAAACTTGATGTGATGGGCAACGACCCGCGGGGTCACTGGAGACAGTCAAAGTTAATAGTGTGCCATCAGGTGTGAGGAGTTAAGTGATTAGAGGCACAGAACCTAATCCTGATGTTTTTCTCCCCCCTCAGCTATGAGTCAGTGCGGAGGGAGGGAGGGAGGGCTGGGAGTGGGAGGTGAGGGGAGCAGATGATGGTTTATATCTCTTGACAACAGTGGGTTGCAGCCTGTTGTTAAGCATACATCCGTGCACATGCCAGCCATGGCTGTTACAAGTAATACTGGAGGTGTCAGGCAGAGATTATTTTCTCTGTAACGGCTGCGCTGTGTGTAGTATTAGCACTTTTCACAAGGGACCGGATTGATTGTGTTTTATTTAAATGCTAATAGAATATGATATAAAATGATTTTCAGGACCAGTAATGAAACAACTCTTTTTTTTCTTGCTTTGATGAATAAAAACTTGTTTTGTCACACACAACAGCAACAACAACAACCGGGGCCAATCTCCTCTGACGCTGAAGTCGAAATGGATCAATTTTATTCAGCGACTGATCAAATAATTACAAAGAAAGAGCATAAAGCCTCGCAAGCATTCAGGCCGCAGACGCGTCTGAGTCAGAACCATGACTTTCACGGCTCCAGCAGGTCAGCGTCTCAAGCCAGATGTGCCTGTTCCACTCCGTCCAGTCATCTGTGCTTCCCCTTGTTCAGATCTCCAGTTTGATTTCAGGAAATTGTGCTTCTTTAGGAGCATTTGACAAATAGTCCGTAATTGATTGTTCATGTGTGAGGCCAGATTTCTGCAACGAAGATGCCAAGTCACACCGTCGTTAATTTCTAGCATGTGGGGTACTTAAAATACACAGCAAGTGGACTCATCTCACGGGAGTCACCATAACTCTGCAGTTTGATGTATGTAATTATCCCAGAATCCTTCTATTAATCTCTGATTAATCCAGCATCTGCTTTGTGCCTCAGTCCCCTGTTGGCTTATGGAAACAGAGCACAGAGTTGGGGCGAGGTGAAGGTGTGTGTTTGTGGGTGTTTGTGTATGCACCTACGCTGCAGCTGTGTCTTGTGGGGGGGTTTTTTTTTGTTGTTTTTTCGTTGTTGTTGTTTTTTTCATTTCTATCTGATAACCTGTGAATGCTTCCCACCCCCAAGGCGCCGCGTAGCCGGGAGAGATTTGCTGAAATCATTCTCGGAGGAGACGTACCGAACCGGGTTCTTGTGTAACAAATGGATTTTTAAGAAAGCAAAGTGCTGCACCCCTCTGTTCCTTCCTCTCTACCCTGGTCCTTGTCAGGTGTGTGTGTGTGTGTGTGTGTGTGTGTGTGTGCATGCATTGGGTGGGAGGATGGAACTGATCAACAGAGAGGTTTACCCTGCGGCAACATCTGTTTCTGCCAAGCATCACTTCAGTAGTGCGCTGCCACATCTCCGGCTGAGTTAAATGTCCTACCCTCCCCCACACTCGACCGGAAAGTAACATACACGTCATACACTCATATACCTTCTGAACATATCGTTTCATCCCAGGCATCCAGAGGTGTGTGAGAGGTGTGTGTGTGTGCGTGCGTGCGTGTATCTGTGCTGCAGACAGTGCTCCTCGTCACTTTGCAGAGGCGCCATTATAATACAAATCATTAGAGATTTAGCAACATGGAACTATTAATGAGAGTCAGGCTCAGAACAGTCTCTCAGATATTCTGTCAGTAAGTTTGGGCACAGTCCAGTGAAATAAAGACTAAAAAGAATGTACTCCCCAGTTTTGAAACCAGAGGTCACAGACTATAAAGTTTTTATTATTTTATGGAAGGCTTAATTTTTCTCCCCCATCATCCCTCCTTGAGCTCCACTGTCCCAGTGACTGGAATCCAGAGTTTGCGGTCAAATTGAATATCTTCTGGATAAAGTTTTACATTTGAAGGGAAATTGCATTCAGATGTTGGCCTGCTGCATTTGGCCGGTGCTGCACATGTGGATCAGACCTGGTTATATTAGTCCAGACAGAAGTCTGGTCCTCCCTGACGAAACATTCTTGGCTGCCGGACCAGGCGTTCGCCTTATGTGACTGTATAGACTGTCTCGAACGCTCAGGCTGTGCTGTTTTCTTTTCCTTGTGATTTGTTTGAGGTCTTCGCCTCCCTACCATACTTTCATATGACAGACGGACATCAAGCAGATGCTGTGGAAATTATATGTCCGTTGTCATCGCCACAGAACCCGGCTTATTTTAATGATCTGTCCCAGTCAGGCTTGTCATGTTGAATTTCCTTCCACTCGCTGAGCTTTTAGGTGTATTTATGAAACTGTCTTTTATGGAAGGTGTGTCTGCTGGGCTTATTTCTAATGTAAAGTAAGCCCAGAGTATATTTGAGGTTCAGTCATTGCAAAGTAAGCTGAGCACAGTGTAAGATGGGTGTAGCAGTGACTAGGGCTTTTTAAACAGAAGGTCTATCTTTGGCAGATCATCATTAATATCATAAGTCACAGCAGGCGACAGAGCCGCCTGAAGCCAGCCGTTGAGGACAGTGGTCATGTCATGTCAGCGTTTCACTGTTTCACATCTCCATGTCCAGTCAGCACTTTGTATCCACCATACTCATGTCGCTGTTGCCACTTTTTCTGCAAAAGTCTACATTTGATGTGGCCAAGTCGGTTTCCTTTTTCAAATTTCTGTGTTATAAGAAACTAATTTGTGAGCGTATTGTGACGGGGCCTGCTGCTCCAGCTTTGTGTGCCAAAGCAGGTGCTGTGTAGCAAACCCTGAGCTCATCAGTCTCCTCCTGCCCGGCTCTATTTGTTGTTCCTCAATTCACAGTGGCGGGACTGGCAGACTGTGTAATGTGTGGGTGAGAAAGAGAGAGGGATAGGGGAGGTGTGAGTGGGGGATTTGAGAATAAGCATGGCACAGATCCCCATTTCACCATCCTGGTCTTCCTCTATTCCCCATGAATAATGTGGCACAGCCCTTACCCAGCGGTAGGCCAGGCATGCCGCCATATCAAGCTGTGGTGGAGAGCGCTGCGTCCAGCTTGGCGAGTCTGGGCCCAGCCACATTTTTCGCCCCACAACCCTCCCCTGCCCCCCCCCCCCCAACCCCATCCCCAACCTGCAGAGAGGAGCACTGGGCTCCAAGATGGCAATCAAGGCTTGATTTGCCAACACATTTCCAATGATTAAAATGTAATTAGCACAAGCGAGCACCTCCTCCCCAGCTAATTTCCACGCACGCTGTGACAGGCAGGCGGTCGGCGGCACCCAGGCCCCAGCAGCAGATGGAGGAGGATGCAGCGGAAGGGGAGAAAACCATTTTGCCATGTGACTGTTTGCATCAGAAAACCATCAGGACGCGCAGCTATATCAGGAAGGAGCTGTTAGGAGGGGGGGGGGGGGATGAGGAGCCCTTGACGACAGCACATCAAATTGGCACTGTCAGAGCTGACCCTGGCAATGGCTGCCATCCTTCATGCTGTCTTTCTAGCTCCCAGGCATGCAGGCAGGTTGGCTCCTTCCCTGGGCTTTAACCCCTTCAGCCATCCTGCAGGACAGCCTGGCTCGGGCTGATAAACAGACACCATCCTCTGTGCAACAGGGCGCTTTAATGAAGCCCATATCAACCATAATTAATTCTAAGGTCGTGGATTGCAACCAGCATAACCTGAGGCTAATGTCACTCATGGGGGCGACAGTACGCATCCACCACAGACGCAGACTTGAGAAGGTGCCATTAAAGAAAACATTACAATCGAGACAACTTGTAACACTGGCGGATCTGAAATGATAATAAGCCTGCTGAACACATCCTGTTTGACTTTAGAATTATCGTTTAGGCATGTCATTTTTTTCTTGATTGACTTAACATCTGTTAGTATTTGCGGACCAGTGGATTTCCAGGAGGTTATGTTGGAAAAAGGGAACATGGCATACTTGCTTTGCACGCATCCTTGTGTGATGTGGTTACCTCTTTAGTGCAGACATTTTTCTGCGGGCAGCTCTGGCAGGAGGCTTTGGTGAGCCCTGCTGCTACGGACGATAGCATAGCTGCGTCGTTTAGCATTCAGCCCGTGGCTCCTCGCGTTCCCCCCGCATTGGGCCAGTATTACCCTCAGCTGGAGAGGATTTAGGACAAGAATAATTTACTCCTTATTTCAGACCAATATAAACAAAAGGCTCGATGCTTGGACGGAGCGTCGGGAAATTTGTAAGAGCACTCAGCCAAAAGAGAGGCCCGGGTGAGAGCAGAGGGGCAATCAGAAGTGCTCCGGATACAGGCCAACATCAACAGCTCTTAGAGCTGAAGCTAATGTTTGACATTCCTGTGTTACTTAAACTTAACACTAGGGTCGAGCTGTACAGTATAATGCTGGTCCTGTGTAAATAGCGGTGGGCCTGGGCAGAGTATCACTTTTCTTTGTCAGCCCCCGCCCAAGGCTAATGGTTTCCTTATTGTACATGACTGCTGCTTTAAATGAGACCCAATTCCTACAGCGGCCTGTCAGAGAGCTAGCTCCGCTGATCTCAATAGCTCCATTGTTGTTGTTGTTTTTTTCTCTCGCCATTATAATATATTCATTTATGTCATACAATTTAAGCCCGTGACATATGTCCTTTCACTAGACACACCCACTTCCCCCCACCCCGGGATTGTTTTAAAGTATTTTTGACATAGCAGCTAAGCGTAGCTTTGCAGCTGTACTCACGCTCCACCCGTCAGTAGCAATAACAGAATTTTTGGGCTCGTGCTTACCTCCTAAAACAATGCCATACCTCAGTTATTAAGGATGAGGTCTACCAATCATTCATGACATTTCCAACTACAGAGTGCAAAGCCGAGACTTTGTAGCTTTCCGTCTCTGTCTCTAATGTAAGAGTCAGTAAGTAGAAATACAAGGACAGAGAAAATTGCAGGTAGACTTAGGGATTCTGCTCCCCCGCCTCGGGTTGCTTTATGCATGAGGCAACGCATTAGTTCACTATGATCACTTATCAGTGAGTGACAGCTCTGACTTGTTTGTATGCCTGAGATGTGTTTTTTTTTTTTTTTTTATCTTTTGGAGATATTATTATTTGTTACTTTTTGCTTCATACTTGAGCAGCGAGTTGGAGGGAGCTTTGGCGTCTGCACTGTAAGGACGATCAAATTGCCTGCCCTTGCCTGTCAGGCCTGATCTCAGGATTTTTTACTTTGCTCATTATAAAGGTATTTCCATTTTATTAAGTTTTCCCTTTTTTTTTCCACCCTTTGTCGCTCTGGGAAATTTGCATACCTCTATTCCAAGGGAGAAAAAAAAAAAAATAATGACAGCAATTTCTTTTCTTTTCTCTCCCCCACTAGCCGTGTGAGTGCTTCGTTTAGTGGCACCTGCGAAAGCGACAGGCGCGGGGATGAGAAGTGAAAGAGAGCAGTTGATTAAATCATCATCAAGTCGCAGCACAGAAAGTCAATTCTGCTTGCCGTCTACAATGATATCCTTTTATCTTAAAGTAATGAGCTATGGCACTTTTGCATCGGGTAATACGATGAGTTCCATTAGCATGTTCCATTTGCTTCACAAGCAAGGGCAAGTCATTCCAGCCGGCTTCTATCTTGGCAATCAAAGCAATTGGCTGCACAGCCAGGGAACAGGGGAAAGGAGGGAGAGCGAGAAAACGGAACATGAGAAAGAAAGGCGCGTAGTGTTTTTTTTATGGATCACAACACAGTGGAAATACTAAAATGATGTCCATTATTTGAACCCCTTGCATGCCCGTGTTCCCGGGTGTGTAGCGTGCGCAGGCAGAGAGCGAGCTAATGAGTGCTCGGCCGCATTACTGCTGTCACATTCTGGAAGGCCTGAATACATGGGAGCAGTTGAGATGGCTAATACCGCTCATCAGATCTTGTCTGCGGCTGCATTAGTCAGTCCTGTGCGGGAGGCCGTCAGACACAGCGATACGTGGCCGACATGCCTATTTATTCAAAAGCTGGAATAGATGTGCATACGTGCACACAGGGTGCAGCTTTTTGTATTACACAGACATTCAGGTGTAATCAGAATCTGCACTCGTCTTGCATTACCTTTATTTATTCTTCCGGCTGACAGTCTGTAGGGCTGCTGGCTCTCTGCACACTGTATTAAAATGGGGGGTGGAGTGTTGTGGGTGGTGGAGAAAGAGAGTCGGAGAGAAATGGAGAGCAGGGAAACGTCTGAGGAGTGTTTGCCCAGTGCGTTTATTGCCTCTGCATAATTTATGAGCTGCTGGAGCTGACCATCATGGCAGTGTGCCGCGGGCGGCCCCTGGGGCCGTGTGGGACAGGCCTGTAAATTGGATGCTATGCTCCTGCTGAGCTCGCAAGGCCCCTTTTTACCGTCCAGCCTCAGAAACAGACCAGCTACGAGCCCAGCCAGCTACCTTTGAGCTCTGCAGGGCCCCAGATCAGCAAAAAAACAAGAGATGGAAGCAAAAAAAAAAGGGGAAAGAGGAAAAAAAGACGGCAGGGCTTTCTGTCGCTCACTCCCTGCGCTGTCAATCATTCCACCCCCTTCCTTCACTCCCTCCCCGCTTTAATCGACACCCACCAACCCCTCCCCGCCCACACACACACACTCACTGTGCCAACCCCTGCCCATATTCCCCCCCAGTGCCTTCTTCATTACCGACTCCAGTGCTTCTCTGCACCTCAGCCATATGCACAACGTTGAGGGCCGCCAGTCACCCAGCATCGCACTAATTAGTTGATAAAGAATTAAGTGGACCTTGAAATTGAAATTGGAAAGAAAAAATGAAATCTAACCACTTTTTCCTCCCTCCATTACAAAGTTCCCTTCCTCTTCTTGTCATTTCTCCTTCTCTGCCTCAAGCAGGAACAGACATCATGGAATTATAATTCTGGTGGCGGTTAGTGTTTTGAGATTGGAGCTCCGTCTGAATTTCACATAGGTTTCAGTGTGAACAAGGGCACGGCTGCTCGTGAGACACTTGCTTTGTTTCACATTCCAGAGCTTGTGTGTCGACTAATGAAGTGATCTGATGATATTCAGGCATCAAATATGAGCGCGTGATAAGTTCGGCATTAAAAGCTGATAAGATATGCTATTCACAAAGGTAAATTACATTGTGGCACTTACAGGTGCTGAAAGTGAATACAACCCAAGTCATTGTGGAAAAAAAAAAAAGAATGCAGACATATTATTCCTCATTTTCATCTTTATCCTTCTTGTTTTCTTGCAGTGTGACACCGAGAGTGACCAAGACGACAAGGTAAGCCGGTCACTGTGATTTTTCATGTATGTGAAATGGAACTTAGATCATTTATTGGGTTTCAATGAGAATCAAATATTAGACTTTCTCGAAGGCTGAGAATTAAATGTAATTAGAATTAAACATCCCGTTAATAACTATGAGAAAGCCTTAATTAGCTGCGCATTAATTATAAATGACTTAATGATGTGCAAAATCTAAATCGAACTGTTCTGGGTTTTTAGGATTTAGATGACATTTAAATGAGGCTGCTGTGAAAGCCAGGGTTCAGGGTGCCTGTGTCTGTATATGCAATGCTCTATCTGCCCATCTATCTGTCATCTATCCATCTGCCTACCTGCCTGTAGAGACACACTCTTGCTAATTACTTGCTAGCACAATCCCTATGATTAGGTGTTCATTGCTTATTTCTGTTTCTATAATCTCAATCAACATCTCCCACTGTCAAGATCCATACCATCTTCCTGCGGTGTCACACCGTCCTATGTTTGCTGAGACGTTCACGCTCTTTGTTTTGTCGCTTTTCTTCCAGTTGCAATTTAAAAAACAAAACAAAACACAGGGGAAATCATCAAAGAACAAATTCTACAAATAATAAAAAATGAAATGGAAATGCTTCGATTGGTTTCGGAAAGCTAACCAGGGTTTGGCCTGAGGGTGGCGATAAGGAAAAGAGCACACGAAGCACCAAGTTCAGAGGTTTATATGGTCTGGAGCAGAAATCAGTGCAGGAAAGGTGTCTGCACGAGTTACAGACCATGAGTGCGGGACACTGATTTGACAGTTGACGGTGGCGGTTGAGGGAAGGTTACCTGGATGTTTAACTGTTGTCCTCGTGGGGCCATAAAAACACACACCAGGGTTCACACATTCAGAAAATGCATATTAGAGACTGTTGCCCATAAAGAAGCAAAGTGGTGATTGCTGCTACTTGGTGAAGAGCCTGTAGCAGTAAATGTATGAATCCTAGTTAAAGCTAAACAGAGCTGAGCAGGAAACATTTGGCTTGGTATAAAATACAAATACTATGAAAGAGGGTGATGTATGAGTTTCAGTGGAAACTGATAACATGCATTGTTTGCTGGTCTTCAAAGTACACTTGTACTTTTTTGATAATGGCTGCCACCTTTTGGTGAAAGCAGAGCTCATCAGTCAGAACGTCCAAGAGCTTATAAGCAAGGACAAGTTTGTTTTCAGCCATGCTCAGGGTACTCGGTGCAGCTCCGTCGTCAATATGCAGGTACTCACAGGTTGAGCCTCCCTCATGGAGTCCAAGAGCAGCCATATTATCCAGCGCCTTCTAACTAGAGATCTAGATCCACTCTAATGATTTAGTAATACCATTTGCTTGTGGTGTTTAGACTGTGCAGCAAATTGAGTCATTACTCAGTGTTGTCGATTTAAATTGCTCCTGTCTCTGTGGCAATTCCTTTTTGTTTCAGGAAGAGAGAGAGAGCATGGTAAGCTGTAATCCCCCCAGTGACTGTATTAATTCACCCTGGCTCACGTTACGCTCCTGATGAACAGCGCCAACTACACCTTCCTGTCATTGATTAATTGTGTGTTAAAGTAACAGAGGAGTGAATTAGTAAATAGCGGACCCCTATGACAGGGGTTGACTCAAGCGTTCTTCCTCAATGTGAGGCAGTAATTGGAGCTCCCACTCAACACTTTTACCCCCTCCTCAGTCCACGTCACCTCTGCCACTATCTGCTCCTGCCAGGCGCCGGGCACACTACGCCCACTGCCACTGTTGTCATTTGCATTCCGTGGGCGACACGGTCTACTTTACAACACCGCCGCAGAGAAGGACGCGGGAGAGCAGAGTCGTTTTAATGGGTCAAATGTATTCAGATGAGGACAAACGTGGCTTATTTAGTTTCCCTTCAAAAGCAGGAAATGGAAAAAGTGTTCCCAGGAGAAATCATGTTCTGCCTGGTGTAGAAGGCCTCTGCCGTGTCGGCGGGAGCTGCCAGACTCTGATAAGAGACAGCTATTCGCATCTCCGTGTACGTTTGCACACAATCCTGCTCGTGTGTTGTGTTGTGTTGTGTGTGAGTGTGTGTCTGCATATGTTGGAAACTGTCAGAGCATTAGCTCATTATAAAGTGACCTGTAGGATGGGCCCTCTCCAACATGACATGTTAATGGCGTAGTGGGAGACAGGTAGGAGGCATAGCTCACCGCAGTCACTCATCACACAACACTGGTGTTATTAGCTCTATATGCGTTATCATTAGCTTCTCTGCTAAGGCCCCCATTACCACCAGCGTCCCCTTCTCCCTGCCAGCATCAGGCAGTCCAGTCAGAGCTCACACAATGAGTAAGGAAAGGTGAACACTCTTTAAGTGTGACAGAAATACCTCATATTTGCATGTAAATATGTGATAATTAATGTTGATGATTGTGTGTTTACACACTATTTCGCTATTTCCTCGTCTACGCAAAATCCCAAGTGTAAATTAGGATGATTTGCCGCCCTCCCCCATACTGTCCAGTGAGCCACTTACTGTAGCATTCATGTGACGTCTACATTGGCAGTGGATTGCAAGAAAAAAGCCACATGCTGAGGAGCCAGAAACCTCTTCTCAAAGCTGTCGCTGGCCAGGATGTCCACGTTTGTCTGTCGCTCTCATGCGGCTTGGCCCATCTTCCACCTGAAACACAGGCAGTCAGTGAAATGTGCTCTTCCTCTCATCCGCTCCACGCTTTACCTTTTTAGGTGGATCTAGGCAAGATCAGGTGGTCAGTTTTATTAGGTCTAGGCCGGACTGGCCTGCTCGTTTGGCGCAGCTTGTTCCCAGTAACGATGCTCCTTTTTACTGGCAGGGAAGCACAGCGGAAAGAGCGCCGTAGCCTCAGGTGTCTTTCATGTGCATCCGCCAAAGCACCAATAACATCGCTTGTTTCATGGTGTAGCTAACACCAACGGGTTTTCCACCATCTGAGGCCTTTCGGGGGGGCTGTGAAGCGTCCCCTTACCCTCAACATAATCCAAGCTCTGAAGCCCCGTTTTAAAACCTATGGGAACAGCAGCACATTTACAGCAAAACACTCTTTAATGTATGAACGTATTCTGTATCTGTGTAAAAATATAGGTGCCGATACAGTCACTCAACATAATCTTTTTTGATCAGACTCTAACAGCGGCAAATTTCTGCACCTTGTCTTTGCAGTCTTTGTAATATTGTCAAGAGCGCTCAGGCACTCACTCTGTCTGGACTTGCTAATGCTTAAGTGATTTTTGCCAGTAAGTGGCGCCTTGAAACTGCCAGTCAAACATTTTAGTATGAATATCTGCTGGTGCTCAAGTGCTTTTTCCAGCTTAACCGTTCATCAGTCGTGTTACTTAGGCCTTTTGTGAAGACAATGACTCGCTGCCGTAATCTGCAGGACTTTATCACTCTGTAGGTTTTTTTTTTTTATTTCTCTTTTCTTTGCCTCTGGGCTTCTTTTTATAGGGGCCACACCTTTCCTAAGTGTTATTTACTCGCTCTATCAGCAGCCACAAGCTGTAAATGCCATTTTGAAAATGCTTTGCGTCTTATTAATGGCCATGCAACGGAGTGCTGTAATTTGCTGTGCTTTGCTCTTATTGGAGGCGAGGGATCTAAGTGGGTGCTTTAGAGCAGCCGAGAGAACCTGTTTGTCCTTGACATAAAATAAAGATCTGAACTGGTAATATATTTGCTGTTTCTCTTCCTTTATTGTTTTGCTGTGTTTGCCCTCAGGCAATTACAGCAGAAGAGTCGAGTTTCTCAATCACTCGGCAGCACTGTACATAAAACCATTTTATATCCTCCGCCTCCCCCCCAAAACCCTCCCTCTTTCCTCCGCAGTGGGAAGGATGAGTAATAAAAAGGAGAGAGCAACTTGTCAGCGTTAAAAGATTATGTGTTTTGCCCCCTCCAAAGGAAGAGAGTAGTGTTTACAGGCTTGAGTGGGTGCTCGCTAGGCCGAGGCTGAGGCTGATTGCACTAGAGTACCCTGTCAGCCAGTGATTTGTCATGTACTTTATCATCCTTGTCACTCTGCAGAGCGTTGTCATAGGTAACGTTCCCGCCTGCCCCCTCCCCCCTCTGCGCTTTGTACCCAGTCAGTGTAGGAAATTTGTATTTACTTTGGGGGAGTGTAATTTGTTCCTCATGGATAATATGACCCTTAGCGGAGCCGGATCACGGGTTAGTTGAAGTGATATTTTCCGGTAATGGTAGTCGTACATCATGGCTGTCAGGCCGGGTTAGGAGGCGAGCACATTACAGCTCCATTTTAGCACTGCAGGCATCTGGGATTATTTTCCATAACCAAGTATGACATGACCGCTCTGCGGAGTGCATTAAATTTTTACTAGCTTTTTTCCCTCCCCCGGCAACTTCTGTGGCTTTTCCCCCGGTCTGGGTCTCGGGGCTGCCACAGTGATGGATACCCCCAGAGTCCCAGTAGCCCTGGCCAAGGTTAGCGGGTGTCACAGACCTACACCGCTCCCCTCCATCCAATAACCGGCAAATCCCTGCTCCCTCTGAGGCGCGCGCACACAGGCTGACTGCTCACCACCACAGCCAGCCCCCGAACCTCCACTCACCTCCACACACACATACACACACACACACACACATAGATGCAAAGAAAACCAACACGCATGTTCATATTCCCCTTCGAGAAGTCATTTAACAAGTTAATGTAGCAAGTTAAGAAAAATGATCACACCTTGAGTTTGTCCCCTCATGAACTTTGCACCAGCGAGATACAAGTGGACAGATGAACCAACCGACCTTCACTTCCATGAGTAAAGCCCACCTTTCAACATGGCAGCGCTTGTGACGGCAAACAGCGTGGCGCTACAGAGCTGCTGATTGCTCTCCTTTTCTTTTCCATTCTTTCCTGCTCTCCTCTTTTCTCCCCCCATTTTGATTCCTCTCTCCTTGGCAGCAAGGTCAGCAGTGTAAATGCCACCTCTTGCCATTGACAAATGGTCGCCCCCCTGTCTGATAATCAGTAGGGTCTCAGAGGTGGATGAGCAGGCGGAGCTCATTAGGGCGCCACAGATGAGAAATTAATGTGGAGATTCCAGGCCTGGCAGAGAGTCACGCTGATGGGCTCGGGGTGGGGGAGGAGGGGCGGAGAAAAGGGGGGGTTGTTGGTGGAAGTGGGGGGTTGGATGGATGGACCCTGTCTGATGGATGACCAGGTCAGCATGCAGCAACACTCCCCAGACAGTCCCACACATGCACAAACATACACACACCCACACGCCTGTCCTCCCCCTGTAACCTCCCCCTCTCCTTCCCCTCTCCCTTGTAGTGCAGCTCATCCCGCCCCTCAGCCCAGCAGTACAGTAATGACACTGCAGAGCGTAAAGCCACAGGAGGGTCAGAGGGATGACATTTCACCCCTCGACTGACACGCCGGTAATAGAATGGAAGCGGCCTAATTGACACAAATATCCACATCCCTTTTTCCTCTGAAATAAGACGGTGACACGAGGTGAAAATGTCAGCGTGTCAGTGCAGTTCACAGGTTATTTATATTCCCTGCCTGCGATATTCAGCTGCCAGCAGATTGCATCTCGTTTCTTCTTAATTTACACTTGTTACGCTATTGCTGGCACTGTGCCCTTGCGTGTGTTGGTATGTTACATAGATGATGAGTCTAAATAGTGGTTTGTATTTAGACTTCTCAGGCTTATTTTGAGATATTTACAATAAGCTGGGTTTGGTCATTTTTTTACCTGTTTTCTTGAATATCAACACCACCCTGAGTGGATGAGGTTCGACTAATCTTCAGGCAAACTCAACATGCACAAAAGCGCAAGTCAGTGTTGCATCAGAGGAGATTTGAGGAGCTGTGGTTGAAGCAGGCTAGCTTGCCTCTGGGGCTTTGACCCTCCTCCATCCTCCTCCACATTCACTGTGACCCATTTACAGTAGCTAGCTTCAGAGCTTTCACCCATTCATTGTCCTAGCAGGTAAATCCTCATTCTGTCAAAGCATCTCCACTTGCTAACACTCACGGCCTCAGATGTGGACAGTATTCAACATATCATTAATCTTGTTTGGATTGGCTCGGCTCTTGAAGGTTTTTGGATTTAAATTGAAGTGGCGTTATGAAGGAAAGGCCCTTTTCTTGCCCCCTTCTTGCAGGGGTACAACTGGCATTCAAACCCGTGTCAGATAGCTGTAGTATTCAGTGAGTGCTCCAGTTTCAATCAGCAGTGTTGTAAATGTAACACCCGGGTAGAAACGCTGATTTTTGCCCCTTTTCCAGCCATGTTGCTATGACACGTGTAAACAGCTGATTAAACAGGAACATGACTGCTGCTTTACAGTCTGTGGGAATCTATGACAGCAATATGAAACACCAGCAGGGAAGCGATATTGCCATATTACTTTCTTTTGTAATCCTCTCTTACAGCACATCCTGACATCGGTTGTGATATTGGATTTAACAGGTTCACACATGTTTAAAAAACTCTTACTTGTCTAGCGACATAGACGAGACTCACAGAGACCAGCTGACAGAACTGTGAGGAAGAAAATAAAGAGTGGAGGATCATCATGGATCATTTTTTTTCCATTTAATTAATTTGGTTTTAAAGCATCCATAAAACATTAAACCGACTATTTGCATAATTGCTCACAATTGGCATTCAATCTGCGCTCTAAAACATCTGATAAGGCATCCTATTGCTCTGTATGTATCAGACTTGTAAGAGTTTAACTTTACCAGTAGCTTCAGGAATATGTAAACTCTGGTTCTGGAATCTGTCCAATATATGTTGAAAACTACAAGCTAAGTTATTCAGTTCATGGTTGGAGAATTTGGACCCACACTGATTAAACTAACAGGAGGAACTCAAATGCACCACTATTCTAAGCTATGTGCAAGGAAATATAATTTTTTTTTTTGCATCCATAAAATAAAATGCATTGCTGTTGCTTTTCAGAATCCCTCCTGCATGGTGGTTTTGCTGTTGAAACACAGAATTGTAGAAGGTTTGACTCTTACCTTGAGACATGATATTATACAAATCCTAATGTGTTACACTTGCCTCTAGAGTGCTCAACCTCACCATTCATTTATGGCCAACAATAAAAGGCAATAATGCACATGTTTGAATAGGACAAGGTTGCCAAGTCCTTGAAATTGAATGGAGGGGGAAAAAAAACAGTCACAGCAGTGAATCATGTTTCAAAGGTAATGATTCAATTCCCATCGCAGGCTGAGAACACAGGGAATGGAAAATAATTCAATCAGCAACAAAAACCATAAATATGCTATTTGACTGAGATGTTCACTCCTGTGGAAAGAAAAAGCCATTTCCATCTTTCCTGACCTGGAAAAGAAAAATGTCTCAGGCAAATTGTGCACATATATCAAAAACTTTATGAGATTGGCCACATGCAGAGAAGCTTTGGAGTAGAAAGAAAACCACTGTTAAAAATATTATGTTATGTCCAGTATACTGTATATTTAAAAAAAGTCAGAGGATACAGAAGCTGACTGGTTGCTAGCTAACAAAGGATATGCCTATAGCCATAAGCAATTAAAGACAAAAAATGTACTTATACTGAATGTACTGATTACCAATAATGCACACTGTTTCACATGGTGTTCTACGGAAGAGTAGGAAGGATAATACAGGGATGGACTTTATTTACATGTTAACTGTTTTGTCCTAACATTATCAAAGGTAAAAGATGAAGGTAAGATCCCTTTAATCATTTTGGGATCTGGTTCAAGGAAAAAACTTTGTTTGTTGCAGTTGCGTCAGGGGCACAGAGTGGCTGCTCAATAACTCAAAAAATGCTGATGGGTAAGCCCCCTTTAGAAATATCTGCCCACGTAAGAGCTTTGTGTCAGAACTGCAACAAAAAAAAAGTTAGGTAATGCTTTAGAGAGCTGACAGCATAACCAGTACAGCTCACTCCCAACCAAGTGATGAGCAAACTGCCATGAGCCAACAGCCTGAGCCAAGCCCTGCATTTCCTACCTGAGTCATCTAACAGCTTGCCAGAACTTCCTTGAGGCCAACTTAAAGTCCTTCCCCATGGCCTTCTTGAACTCCTCCCACATCCAGGTTTTTGGCTTTGGCAAAAACTGAAGCCAGAGCCCCTCTGGCCTCAAAGTACCCATCTGTGACTTCAGAAGACTTCTTGACCAACCAAGCCTGAAAGGTCGTCTTCTTCAGCTCGATGACAGGCCAAGTGGCCTTCTTTCCACAGCTCCTAGCAGTGATTCCACAATGGAGGCTCTTGGCCTGGGCCACTCAGATTCAACGTTTCCTCACGTTTTGGGTGCATCAGTAATTTTTTTGGAGGTAGGTGTTGAAACCGTCGGGTACTTTGCAGTCTTTTCACTCATAAATACAAACGGCAGTCAGAGCCTTACGCTCAGAAACTTGCAGTCATGTACAGGAGACCCTCTCATTTTGGCTCTCACTCACAACTGCTCTGGAAAAGGACAGTCCACAGCCACTCTAAGAGTTTGGTTTAAGACCCAGTGCTATGCATATCAGTAAGCCCAATTATATTTAGTTGCTACTGTTCCTGCTCCAGCACTCCTCCAGCGCCTAGTGCCTATCCCTGCAGGTGATGAGCACACAGGACAGCAGCCCTCTAAAATTTTTTTGAGTTGTGTGGCAGGAGTCTGGTAGGTTCAGGAATCACCACCAGATGTTTGCTAGTGAGAGAGACCTAGTTTCTCTGTTCTAAGCCAGGTACTCCAGCACTGTCTGGGCTGAATCTTGTAGAGTCTGTGATACGCACATAGTTTGGCCTCTCCCCTTACTGGGACACATTGGCCCAGCAATACAGCTTCCAAGGTCACAGGGACACACAAACCTCACCGCAATAAGGTGGCTATTCTAAAAAGGACATTCACATTCAGATACAAACTAAACTGGTGCCATTTGCCAGGTGCGAATGACAGAAACAAAACGAAGGGCCACTGAGCAGAAGAGTGTGCTGTGGTGTGCTATGTATGTAGAACCTTCTGGGTCATGTTAGGCCGGTGGATTTGTGGCCGATCAAGAGTGAGCAGCACCCCAGCTCCTCGGGTGTCTGTGCTCATCTCTATTTATGAGGCAGTGTTGCCAGTTACCGGTCTTTAATAATGCATGGAGTAAGACCTTGGGTTCAAACCAGTGTCTCTGGAAACAGGCCGCTTATGAAAAAAAAAAAAGGGTTGTTGTTATGCAGAAAACCCTTCGCAGTGCCTATCTCTTTTCTCTCACACGCTCTCTCTTCATCCGTCACTGTCTCTCTATCTGCCCTCTCTCCCTGCTGAGAGTGAGTTCTCCAACACGCCAAGGTTAAACTTTCTCGCTGCGCTCGGCGGATGTCAGTCAAGGCCCTGGCTCACCTGCACATAAGCCCCCCCAGCAACTGGGCCAGTGACTCTCTCACAAACCCTCTGCCCCCTCATTGCCCTTTTGTCAAGCCAATGATTTCTGCAGGCAACTTGCTTCAGAATTGACTGGCTCCTGGTTCTCTGTTTTTCCACTCTCCACTGCAACCTCAGCTCACCCACAGAAAATGGCTTTATCTGTGCTGCTGAGGCAGAATTTCTCTATCTGCGATTTGTCATGTAGCAAAAGCAAACCAACCGCCCTCAGCACAAAGACTGTTAATTATACCGCCTTAGCTGGGTGGCAGACAGTAATGCAACCTATGGCAACGATGATGCACATGAATACATTCTCACAATCACTCATTTTTGTTTGATATTTGAGCTTGACTAGTTTCTTTACCTTTACCTCCTGCTTGTTGAGGAAGTAATAGTCATTGTATTCGTATCTGATTAGGCTCCCATTTTATAGTTGTGCATGAGGTGTTTTGTGGAAATTGTACTATAGGTGCAGCAAGACTGACTGACCTGTCATGTAAATCATCTTGTGCATTGCCTAGAATACTTTTCTATGGAAATTTTGGCATGTAATATTTCCAGTCATGCACATTAAATGCATTATTATACACCACAGAAATGTACTGGATAAGTCTCACAAGCAAATAACTGCTGTAGAGGACCATTTCCCTAATCTCCTGCTGTGTAAGCCACCAGAGGCAGTGAGTCACGACAGAAGAGGATCCTAAATGAGGGAAATAGAGAACAGGCTTGTCAGAATGACAACGCTGTCCCAGCATGCATGGCGGCAGCCACAAACAATCCTAATGACATCAGGGGCTCTGAGGAGGGGCTGTACACTGTTGGCTCCTGGGCTCAGGCCGGTCCCCTCCCCCCAACACATCCTTCCTCTGCAACCACCACACTGCTTGTTAGAGGCAGTGTAATTAGGTGGCTGAGCTTGTTGCAAGTAGCCCAGGTCACAGAGGCATGTCCAACCCTTGTCCTGATTGCTCCTTGGGGAATTATTGACAAAACACAAGGAGCATTGCATGTTGGGCTCTAATTATGTGTACAAGACATACCCGGCCCCGGGGAAATTAAATGAAATTCCCCAGCTTGATGGGTCCTCCACACTCATGGGATCCATTCTGTTTCTTATTAAGCTCAGCCATTGTCTGGTTTTATGAGGCTGCTGTGTCGAGCAAGGCACCATCTAAATGCTTTTGAGTGTCTCTCTTTTCACAGTGGCAATACATCAATGGCTCATGGTGGAAAATTGCCTGTCGATTGTGATCTACACCTAAAAGAGTGTTGGCAATAAAACAGCAAATGTATTTAACTAATGCTCGCTAATATTGTAAATATAGGGTGTGAAATGGAACACCTGCATGGCGTTTCAATGTGTAATCAGTTTCTTGTCACTGCAGCTTGGTCCGGACACATCCAAACACCTCTGCTCTAATTCCCCTGGCCCAGATACTGGACAGGAATTGATAGTCTCCTGCTTGTGCAAATGAAGTGATAAGGGGTCTCACCCAGATTACACAAGGCCTAAGTGGCGCTGAGAAAGCTTATGGAGATGAATGAATTCATGAGGCTGCCTGACAGATTCTTAAGAAGCAATGTAATAAGGGATAAATCAAACAGCTACCATTTTGGCTCTGAACGATTTCAAATTAAAGCCGAGGGAGATGGCAGACCTCCCGGGAGAGGGTGAACTTAAGTATAGAACTGTGGCTGACCCTTATGTATATTTCTCTATCATTTGAACACCCTAATGGCTAATGTAAAAAAGGGCTGCATAAGCAGTAAATACTCTATTCCTTTTGATTCAGCACAGCAGGATGTTAGCTGTCTTTGAATTACCAGACTGTGGGGGCAGGCCCAATCCTAGAGGTCTGCCCACAGATCATTCTTACCACCATTAATAATTGAGCATATTATGTAGTAAGATGGTGGATGATCCAGGACTATTTTAGAGAAATCTGTTATCCCTGGTTTAATAGCAGTGCCTTGCTCTTTGTGTAGAAAATCATCGAGTCATGGCTACTGCAGTATGTATGTACTGCGTGTAGTGTGCGTGTATGTGTGGATTAGGAAAAAACATTACGAGAGCAAAGTAAACATCATCCGTACATGTGTCAGGGCTGGCACTAGCATTCACAGAGCATCATTATATGCCTCTATACATGGCTCCAGCAAGCAACACGCAATTAGGTCAGATCTTCCTGTATAATACTCTGGAGACAAATGTTGCCCAATGTGATTGTTCCTTATTGATCGCTCATATGAAAGTTTGTACAAGCAGGCACCAAAGCGTCAGACAAACACGGGCCTTTAACCAGAATCTTGCATGAAAATGTCAGGTCAGCTCATTGATATGACCTGCCTCACACAACACATAGCTCTCTGGTCAATTAAGCATGGGCTGAGCGAGCACCATATCATCCCATTCCACCTAGTCCCACATGCCCCGTGGTTATGCAGACAGCCAGCTCACTAGTACAGTGAGCGCACACACTCTGAGAATGCTACCAAGACCGGCATTCAGAGAATAATTGGCAAGAGATGCAGATGTGCTGGCTGCCGCGCTCCGAGGCCTGAGAAAAGAATATGATGTGTTTCGAATGGCAAGTGGAGGTGAGTCATACTGACACTACTGGCCACGATGATATTTATACCTGGCAAAGCTACACAACCAGGGAGGGAGGCGGAAAGAATGTCGGCATGCAACCTGATGTGAGGATGGCATTTGGTGTTAGCCGTCGTGCTTCGGCTTGAGTTATGTGATTTAGTATCTCCAGTCACAGCCCAGACACCAATTCATGATGTTAATCAGTGCCAGGAATCATGTCTGTCCTCTTTTTCCTAAATCCGCCTCTTCATCCTCATACACAGAAACATGTCAGGAGAGTGTGTGCAAGCATGTGTGCCAGGAAGTCATAGGCATACAGTTCTAAATAACAAAGCAAAAGACATGTGCCCTTTGGGTGGTGAGATAGCTCATTACCTATGAGCGACCTTCCATCTGCACTCATGGCTGCTCTGGGAGCCATTATGATTATGATGGAAATCTCACAAGCCATTACTGGGAGACAGCACAGGGCTCACTGCAGACACACTAATGGACTCATTTGTAATTGGGAGAGAGGGAAATGACTCTGTGAGCTAGCAGTGGCTTTGTTTGATGGAGTATGGAGGAGCGCACACTGGATTTGACAAATGAAACAGGGTTAGTTGTCTGTGTGAACTAAACTGCTGTGATTCCTTGATCACCGCACACATGCGTACACACACACACACACACATATATATGCAAACACCATCCTCCTCTTGTGTCCAGCGGTGACTTAACTCCCCGGAACCTGCTCATATTCTCTTTCGATGGTGGAGTTGGGCTTTAGGGTTTGGCAGTCAATCTTTGGGACCCACAGGACGTGCAGGATGAGTTATTGAAGAATACATCTCTTAGAGGTGATAACAGTGTTGAAATTGACTGGTTGGGGTTGGGTGGAGGATGTGTAAATCTCAGGATTAATAGTGAAACTCATGCTGATCCCTCAGCAAGTTATTCAGTCATGACGAGGGCACAAAAGCACAAGTGGAAGCCTCAGAGAGATTTAAGTGTGCGGCTTTGTTGGGGTTGTGCTTGTTTCTGTAATTCATCTGCGACTATACATGAAATCCATATTGATCCACTCTCACTGTATTGGAGACAGTGTAGAGCATGGTTCACCTCATAACTTATCTATTTTCCTCAGTTTATTCCAGCAGCAGCAGCAGCAGTAGCATCTGGGAAGTCAACTGCCGAGGTTTATTTCCTACTTCTCATTGTTTTAATTAGCTGAGATTCCTTGTTTTCTATTTGCATTGTCCCCACAGCGTTGCTGCACACATTGGTTATGATTTGCTTGTTGTGCCCCAATTCCAGGAGGATTAGAATAACCATAAGTGCTATTGTGGAAAACATTAGCTCAGCATGTGTTTACAACAATAACAATAAATGCTTTAAAAAGTGAGAAAAATGACTCTTTTAAAATTGGTGCTGGACTGATAATTGCAGAGTATGCCAAGATTAAGATAATTTTAGCAAGTTATTTTGAGAAATGACCACGTACATAAAAATAAAACGTTGTCTTGCGTACGCAGTAACAAATACACATATGCAGAATCCATTAGAAAAGCCCTGGAATACAGCGTTTCAAAATAAGAGCATAGCATTTAACTGTTAGCATCAAAGATGTTGCAGTCTAAATCAACAACATCACACTATATGGCCTTAAGTTACCAGACGTTTGACACACCACTCCAGTGTCACAAAACACATGTATTATATAGCTCTGCGTTATGTTTTTCAGGTCTTAATGATATTCTACCCACCTTGGGCGTGTGAACCTGAGTCTTTGTCAAACCTTGTCTTTAATGAAGACAAAAGGCAAATAGCTGACTCACCGTGTTTTGGCATGAGCCAGAATTTCTTTTTTAAAGCCGCATCAACTTCTTCTTTTACTTTTAAACACGTCAGTATGAAACGGGAACAGGAGAGCTTCTGCTTTGTGCATCATTTCTGCATCGCAGTCTCTCTGTGTTGTTAGTCCACATCCTATTTATTAAGCCAACGGGACATTTAACTGCGTGTTTATACAAGGAAGCCCCCCTCAGCAGGAGCACGACAGGGACGAATCAGAGAGCGAGATGGGAAGGAGGTTGCGGGGTGGGGTGGGGGTGGCTAATAAGATTGCCCTGACCTGGGTGATTTATAGATTCATTTGTGTGCTTGTTTAGGAACCTGATCTGCATTATTCATGTCCACAGAGGAGCAGTACTGAGGACATTAGCTGGTTAACCCCTGCTCAGGTTAGGCCACATTATTTTAATGGCCATTGCGAGGGCAGGCCTCTCAGCCCCGTTGTCAGGATGAGCGAGGGAGAGGAGGAGGGAGGAAGAAGGAGAGCACAGCTCATTTATTCCGACCAAAGAGCTATCTCCCCTACACAGAGGACAGGTGGGGCCGGGGCATTATTATTCAATTATGTCTGTTAACGGTAAACAATGCACAGCGCTTTAACGCTCACAAGAGAAGGATAATTGGTAACCGAATGCCTGGCGACTTTTGACTGCCGCACGTTCCATTATTTATGTCACACGCCACCTGTCATGCATATGGTGCGGCCGCAGCGCCCCGTGTTTTCTGCGCATGTAATTACTATTCATGTCTGTAATGATCATGCCTTGTAGCCATAAAATAGACCGCACCAGCTTTGACACGGGGCCACATTTGTCATCGTCTCCACAGATTGATGTGACAGTTATTAGTGACACGCCAGTCGGCTCACAGGAAGCTGCCGCGGGGGGAAGAAAAACACATCGCAGCATCGGTTTACGTTTGGTGTTTTCTGCCGTTCAGCTTTACGTCCACCTGAGTTAACTGTTCTTATTTTGAAGTTTCTCTCAACTATCTTTACTTACAAGATATTCCAGGGAACACAGGAAGTCGTGTTGATAATCAGTCGGGCTTGTCTGGAGTGAGAGCGTAATGATACCCTGCCCACTATTTCACTTCCGCAATGTTCAAGTAGTACCACCGTGTTGGAGCCTACGCTGTGCTGTTTATGAAATATCCTTCGATGTATTATAGGATCACTTTAGTGTTACAGATGACACACACACGCACAGCACACCCCAGTTTAAGGAAGAACAAGATATGATAGTTTTCCCTCCGTCTTCCCGGTGAGGATGATCCACCTCTTTTCTGTGCTTTTTTTCTCTCCGCTCTCTGGGGAGAATGCCATCATGCATAAAGACAGACACGGAGAGCGGCAGCAGCATATGTCTGCCGCGGTGGATGCGGCGCTGACAGGCCGAGCTTATCGTCTCCGCAGCTCTTCAGTACAAGCGTGATTACCGCTGACAGCTCCGACTGCTGATAAAAGCGGGAACATTAAAGAAAACAGAAGAGCCGCGCAGTCGACGCACCAGTGTTTCTTCTCATCAAGCCCCCGCCCGCCGCCTCCCCTTCCCAAACACCACCTCCACCAGCGCTCCGGCGGCTCCCTCTGTTCCTCGTCTTCCCTGTACCCCACGCCAGGGTGTCAGAGCTGTCGAGAGCGGGAAGTGACATCACAAGAATTTGCCAGCAGTCTCGAGGCTCATCATGTCAGCGGCAGCCTGTCTTGTGTCAGGCTTCCCCCAGGCAAGCTGTGATCCAGCCCTCGTCTCTGCACATCAAGACTCCTCGCCGAGGAGGGGAGGGAAGGAGGGAGAGAAAAAATTAACAGAATGTTTTTCCATCTTGTTAACTGACAGCATCGTTTGTTAGAGCGCTGTCTCAGCAAGCGGAGTGTGTGGAAGGGTTTCAGATTGGCAGAGGGAAGAATTGGCAAGTGAAAGCATGGTGAATTATTGAGTTTGGATGAGGTGTCAGAGCTACTGCGTCGCTTTGCGTGGGTTTCCAGAAAGCATCTGAGGTGTGATAAGAGAACAAGCGTGGAGGAGTGCTTGATTAAAAAGCTGTGAAGATCGCGGGGCATCGTTTTCCTGGGCTGGTCAGAATATTTGTGTTTCTGTCTGTATATGTGTGCACACTGCGTATAATTACTTTGAACAACCGAGTTCAAGAAAATTGTACAAAAGCCGTCCCTTATTTCTTCCAGAACTTTCTAGTCTGCCAGAGCGAGACACTGCCTCACGAGTCGTGGAAAATCTGCTCTATCTCCTGGGTAAATCTCCATCTCCCAGATCTGGCCCTCCGTCAGCTCATTTGGACAGAAAGAGGGGCTGCCTCGGCAAAGAATGCTTTTGATTCTCTTTTCATTTATTTGAACTGATCTGCTGTGATTAAGAGCTCCGTGTCTCATTATTCTCTTTTGGAGAGAAGCAGGGCATTGCTTTTTGCCAAAATATTTGAATGATTAGGGCCCAGGCACGGGCCATGCCAAAGCGACGGGAAGCATTCACTCTGCTTATTAGATTCACTTAAATGCTGTTGTAAATCATCGCTGCCAATGCGTGCTGCCAGGTCCAGGCTCTAGTTCGAGAAGCTTCCACTGCCAATGCCAGAGCACAGTGTAGAGCCACTAGAGGCAGCTGAGGCTGTTGGTCCATGCTGCTGTTTGTTTTAGCTCGGCCTCTTTATCCAGCAAAACGGTTGTTTGACCAGTTTTGGATCGGTTTCCCAGATGAAAATGCAATTAATCAAGCAGCTGTGAGACGTGGGTGAGTTTGAGAAAGCTGATCCCGTTGAATAGAGGTTGAAACTGCCAGACAGCAGCTGGAGATGATTTCTGTCTCCGAGCTGCAATTTCTGAAGACATGAGTAACGATGACTTCAACTTCAAGGCACGGAAACATTTGTGAATACCGGGGTGCTGTTGTTCAGCCGATCCAGATCTGTCATGCAAGAAACAATTGAAGTGTTAAATGTGAATATGGCAGATAATCGCCTGTGTGATTGTGGCCCTGAGAGAGAACAAGTGCCATTAGCACTAAAGTTAAACCTGAGTGTTATTCTATTGTTCTGTTAAATTTAAGATTGCAGAGTGAGAGAAAAGAGGAAGAAATGGCAGCTCGCTGAGCACTCAAGGAAAAATAGTAGCTTTGGTCTTTCAAAATACCCCTGGAAGCTCAATCAGGCCTTCAATTTTGGTGCATTGTCAAAAACCAAGTGCAACAAATCAGAGCATATTGTTCCTCAGGGGGCGTAATAAGAGCCTTTGAACCATGAGCTCCAGTGCTCTGCTCATGCCCTCTTTGTGACAAACTGACTCCATCACTTTCTTATTTATATTACCCCCGTCAGCCCCTGTCATGAAAAACTGTCCGTGGTGATAAGGCATCCCTGTTTGTCAGTTGCCGACTTCTTTCACAAATAACATGAAGGATGTGTCATCTGTCTGTCTGCTGAGGTAAAGGTCAGCGTCAGACATGGGGGGGAGGGGGGATTTCCTCCGTCCTGAATGGCCTATAAACACTCACCACTGGCTTTTGCACCGGCGCAGCTTGCTTTTTCAATAAATGCTGTGGTGCAAAGGAGGACAAATGAGGATCATGAGGTGTGACTGGGGCTGGGTGGGTGGGAGAGAGGAGAAGGAAGAGGAGGGAAGGGGACAGGCAATTTAACAGCGGCTGTGACTCAGGAGGAGGGGGGAGATGTATGGCGCCCAGCCAGCAGAGCAGTGGAAAACAGTGGTCCAGACTAATGATCCACAGCCTGATCGTTATGGCCCCCACAGAAAGGATGGGCACGAGGCGCAGTTCCCTGGAAATCAATTCCCAGGAAGCACATGAGTACTAGTTGTAAATCATGGTGGTATGGAAGGATGGATGGAAGGCACTGGGGATGAAAGGAGAAGCTGGTTGTGGAAGAGGAGAATGGGTAAAGGGGAAGCTTTCTAGGGTGGATAGAGCATGAAGGGGGAACTCTTTCCATCATAAACCCTGAAGGCAAAATTACTTGTGCCCCCCTCCAACCCAGTGAAAGCAAACCAATGATGTGGCTGTTCCGGCCTCTCGCTCCTCAGCCCCCCCTCTATCGGAGGTTGTGGCTGAGATTTAGAAAAGTGTTCTCGAATTGATTTATATCCCTCAGAAGAGCCCCATCAATCCTAATATGAAACTAATGAAATCATTGGGTGTTGAGGGGAGAAGTATAGGTGTGCATGCAGGCGTTTGTGCGTGTGCATGTGTGGTGGTGGGGGGGTAGAAGTGACTTTAGAAACATATCATGATAAAGAAGGCATTGATCAAGGGGAGTCCAATGATGACAAATGCCACAGCTCTTGGGATAAACAGCCTAAAGCAACAGTAATGTGATTCAGCCAGCATGTCCTCAAGGCTGCCTCGAATGAGCGTGGTTATCTCACGTGGCTTCCACCGGTCGATGGATCTTAGTTTAATTGATGCTTTGTCAAACACGTTTCATTTAACACCTTATTAAAATATTTTAATGGACCTTACTGGCACTTTTGCACATTTTTGTGCAACAGACTGTGTCCAAATCAGCCGTGAGTTGCATATGCTAAGACTCGCGGCAAATGATTCGGTAACGCAGCGCACCTGAGTTGTCCTTGAAGGCATGCGATCGGGTGTTGGGCCGCGCACTCGTTCAGAGTCTTTGTGAATAGGGACCTCAGAACGTGAGTGTTACTGATGTGTTTGCACGGCGTAGACACGGCAGACTGGGTCTAAGAGTCTCTGTCAAATCGAATAGAGACCATAACCCGCAAACACACACAGGGGGGGGAAGAGGAGGAAAGGTGGTGTGTGTTGCACTGATAATTAATCAGGCCACAACTTAATGTTTCATCTCCTCCTGCCTATAAGCTGAGGCTCCTGCTGCTTCTCAGACTGTGCTGGAGCCATATCAGTTTCAGCAATAACAAATGAAACCATCCCCCTTTCGCTATTTTTTTCCCTCCCACCGTCATTCTCTTCACTTCATTATGCAGGCAGCCTGACGCTATTTGACAGAATGTGCTATCTGCAACCCCCAGCTGCAGTCCCCCCCTCTCACTATCGGCGCATCGCTGGCAGCTTAACCCCAGTGCTGCCTGCCACGGTGAAGCAGCGAGGAAATGATGATGCTGCTGTCTGAAGAGAGAGAGTGAGAGGAAAGACAGACAGACCCCAGAGCACCTCTGTGGATGTCGATTTGGCATCACGAGTGTTTGTTGCGTGGCACGGGTTTGGCACGGCTACCGCTCAGGTGCCTTCCAGTTTATGCAATTTACATTTGCTATTTTAATTGGTATATTTAGCTGATAAAGGGTCAAACTTAAGCGACAGTTGACGGTTTTCTCCTGTGATAATCTCCTGCGCAAGAAGGTGCCTTCCGTTAATCAGGCAGCGTGTAACTGTGTTTCGAAAATTACACTGACAATACAAAAATGCTGAAGGAAGAAAAAAAAAAATCTATTTTCTGGCCTCAAAATCGAACACAGATCTCACCCGATGTTCTCCCTTTCTGCCACACTACATCAACCTCATTCTCCCTCTCGCCTTGGCACTGAACGCTGACACGGAAGTAAATCGTGCACTAGAGAGTCCTCCTTATTCTAAGTGATATTGGGCTGTGGTTTACACACTGAACTCTCCGCAGCAGGCATTTAGTCTCCCTCACAAACAAATTCTTGTAACAAGACAGTACCCGGATCAGTCTCCAGAGAGCTGTAAATGAGCTTAATGAAGAAACAAACAAACGTCTTTAAGGGTGAGCCTCAGAAAGCTGCAGGTCTGGAAAGTGCAGCATATCTAATTTGTAGGTTAATGTCGGTGCAGGCTTATTTATCTGGATTATCCTCCGCTCCAGATAATTAGATGTGCACATGTAGCATTAGGAACAATGTCAGCAAAGACTGTCCTTGTGTCTGGCCTCTGTAACTTCTATTGTTTCTGTCCTTTTGTGTCGTAGGAGCATATTGGAGCGATGCTGTCGCTATATTAACATTAGCCTTGTATTGGATGGAAAATAGCCGTTCTTGGCGTTCATTATTATTTCATTTGCTGACACTGCCATTGAATTTAATACTTGAAAAGATGGGAATCTAATAAAAGATGTGATATTGTCCTACAAACGCTACAGACGCTACAAAATATATAGCCACTTAGACTGTAAAATGCATTTGCTTATCACATGCATATTGCCAGCACTAATGATGCATGATGTGGACTCATAGCAACTGTGCTGCCTGGTGCATTGTGGGTAGTGGCATAATGAGAATGGTCTGAGATTTGCCAGTGACAGGTCCTCATTGCCTGGACTTGGCTCTGGTCTGTCTCTCCCTGTGCGTGTTAACTGTCAGGTGTTGAGAGCCAGACTGCCGTTGAAGTTTTTTTTTTTTTTTTTTTTTTCATGCTGTCTGCTTTTGATTTCTTTTCCCAGAGGTGTTTAAAAAAGCAGCTCGATTGTTAGTGACAATCAGCCGCTCTGGCCCTTTTGGGCAGAAGGTTTGATTTAATCGTGAGGCTGTCATTTATTATTCTGGAGCGGCAGCCGCCCCTGTGAGGCCTGGGCCTGATCAAGTGCCTCGGAGCTGTCCCCAAGATCTCAGTCTTTTCCCTTTTCCCCTGTTATGTCTAAATCCTCAATACAAATCGCAGTGTTTCGGCTCTCCCAGTGGGGCCTATTACTGCCTGTGGGGCATTAAAGATCATTAATAGTGCTGTCAGAGACAGAGAGGGAGAAAGGGAGCGGGGGGGGGTGTTAGCGTGGAGCGGCAGTGAGTTGCTTAGCTGCTCATAAATGGGAAATTAATACATCTGCTTCATTAATGCTGCCTCGTGTTTGATGTTTGTTAGCTGGCAACTTTAATGATGTAGGTTTGAGCCGACGGGGCGCTTGACTAAATTTGATTCCTCCAATTAAGTAGTCAGGCTTCTTTTCTTTTGGGAAAATGGTTAGAAAGGAAAAACTGCTGCCTAATTATGGACTCCAAACCTTCAGTTTTGTGGCTCCTGCTCTTTTTTCCCTCCCTCCGTCTGTTTTTTTCCTCCATCTCCATCACTCCTCCTCTGTCAGCGACTGATTGCAGCGACACATTCATCAGCAATGGCCCGCACTAAGTTGTTTACCGTTCACTAATCAAGGGGAAATATTTTAATCAGCGCCTGCAACTTTCTTAATCATTAACATTAGCAAATGCTGTATGTTAATTGATATATAGTGCAAGGTGATGATAGTCAGTGCTTAAGTGCAAATGATGAAATTACCACTATCAAGGTTCTAGACGAGAGCAACTGCATCCTAATCGCAGCCTTGGATATCGAACGCACAGGAAACATAAAAGCCTCTGAAAGCTTTTTCATATGCATGAATTCCACCCCACCATACATAAAACAAAAAACACTCACAGTCCATGAAACAAGAACGTTTAAAGCAAAGAAGTATGCAATATTGTAGAAGACCACATTCATTGTGCTGACTGAGACACAAGATGAGACCATTCTTTCATGTATTTGTACTTGAAATGGAGTTCAGAGAAAGAAAGCAGCCCCATTATGTAGAAATGAGAATATAGAATTTATCTGTGTGTCGTGTGTCCTTTGCTGCATGCTGTATATGGAAGAGGTTACCAAACCATTACACTGCAACAACCGAAGACTCGGCTGATGGGAAAATTAAATGTCCATTAGTTGTTCATAAACGCTCACAAACACACTCTCATTTAACACTGCTGATTCATTTACTGTATTCAGTGTGATTAACACATGGACCAGCTGCTGAGTCGCTGTGCTGTCCTTCAATGCACGTCATCTCCGTCAGTCTGTGTGGTCAGATCAGCAGAAGGTAATGGTGATTATTGTGTGATTTATGTTAACTTCAGGGTCCATATCGATAAAAACACGATGAAAGCTTGAGCCCAAGACGGGTAGGTTTATGCCTCAGATACCAGTTTAGCCTTAAAAATGCATAAAGTGATCACAGATAATTTAATATATGAATAAATATACTATACTAATACTAATACTAATAAATATACCACGTAGGCATAATACACTGAAGACCTGTATGACATCAGTTCAGCTACTGATCATTTCTCTACTACAGTCTCCCCAGATCTTCAACCACCATCCCACTCTGCCCAATCCCTAATACGTCACTCTATTAGCTCCACTTCCCCAACTGATGGCCATAAGATAGAAGTAAACCCAACAGACAGACATGTGTAACCCAAAATCTACTGATTTATCAAGACACAGACCTAAACACGTTTATACATGCATACATTCATTCACCAATCCACTGTAATCTACACATGCACAAGCACACTTATGGTATATCTACTGCATATTTATCACTGTGATGAGGTTCTTACTCAGTGAATTTATGTGTATGGCTTTATATATGAACATTACAAAGAACGCAGCAAAGCCAGGAGAGAATATATAATGCAGTAGATATGTTTATCTGAAGGACATAAAGTGCTTTGTTGATTGTAGCAGTAGCAGTATTTTTCAGCCATAAAGGAGGTTATAATTTGATGTGTTAATTGTCAGAGTAACGTGAGACAAACAGCAGAGCTCCACAATGTACAAACTGTGTCCAAATCGGAGCAGCGTGAGTGAAAAAACAAAATAACTTCTTATGTCAAAGAAAACGCAAAAGCACTGCCAAAACACACAGACAGCATCAACAAGAGGGCACAAGTTGAAACTGACAGTGATATGAGAAGTACAGTTAATTCCACAATTATTTGGGCAACGATCCCCTTTCTGCTGGCTTGGAAATCAAACGGTGACTAAGTGCCGCATTTAGGCGTTCAGGGTGTTCACATTTTTAACGTAATCCTCCGATTTTTGGACATGATAGGGCTGATTTTCCTTCATACAGCACGAACATAAAGCTGAAAGACATCCGCTTAACATCATAGTCTTTATTTTTGTTGCTAATCCAGTGTGCTCAAACGAAAATGGAAGAAGTTGCATGAACTGTGGTCTGTACATGGTGTTTAAATATATAAATGATTCAATGTGACACACCATAGTTACCGCTGTTCCCTTTTCATCACATGCTTTCATAGCTTTGTTTACAGTGTTTACACACTGTATTAATAGGAGCATTGTTGTTCAGCCAAATAATTGTTTTGTATCGTCGCTACCAGTTGTACCAGTTAGCTTCTGCCCTACTGTCCGTTTTATCTCCGTGATATGTCGTCAGGGACAGATGGCGACACTTCCAACCACGGAGTAACGAGCCACTCATGTTGAAACTACCATTTGACCATCTTCTCCGTTCTTTAAATTATTCAGCACATCAATACTCGCAGCCTGTGCTCTATAGGAGCGTGTTGGCTTGGGGCAAGGTGTATGCAGGTTGGCAAGCAAGGGAGAGCATTAGAGGCCAGGGCCTCGGGCTCTGCAGACCTGGGACAAATGATAATAGTTGCTCTTGAACAATCGGCAAGCTAAGCACTTTATTCTCTCCACCCCCCCTTTTTCCCTCTGATCCTTTCACACACTGGCCCATCCTCTGCATCAGGAAACAAAGGTGAAATGTAGTTGAATCAAAATGTATGCAAGCGAACTCATGCTGAGCTTTGAATCTTATTGCCGGAATGTAATGTGCTGGACTGTGGCAGAGTTGCTGAAACTGCTCAGTGACTGCATAATATGTGATAGTTCTCCAAATCCTACTTTGGCTTTGAACGATTCGCTGATATGAGCTGATGCTGGTCAGTGGCTGTTTTGGTGAGCCACACAGAAAACTGTGACAGTTAACAGCAGCATGTACACTACAGGGACTTTCTGTTTTGTTTCCCTACTTAGTTCCCTGTGTAATATATGTGGCATAAAAGGAAGTGGTACAGACCTGTTTAAACTGTGATTTCTTGCTGATGCATAACCAACATCTATTATCAATGTAAATGAGCCGCCAACTTTCCTATTTAAATGGGAACAAAGTGGAAAGTGCGCTTGCAGGCATGCTGAGGGAAGACGAAGGGAGCAAAGAGGGAAATGAGAGCTGCACACAAACAAGCCATTATTAAACACATTTCGTCTTTAAGCTGCTTTCTGAAGAGCATCGAGCCTAGAGCACTTTAACTTGCCAAAAACAAGCTCTTTTTTGTGCTTTGAAATCAGGAGGTAAGATCAACGCGGGATAAAAAGCTCAACACACAGGAAAGCAGAAGGACGCTTTATTTGTTTACCGTGCGGCAGGCCGAGGGCGATAGTCAGACTTCTCTTCATCCACAGGAGAGCTCCTGCTTGGCGGCAGCGCCGATGCAGCACATTGCCTCCCACCAGCATCGCACACAGCGCCATCTGCTAGGACCTGTTGGCTTGTTTGTTTTCCAGAGCAAACAGCAAATCACTTCTTTCCTGTTCCTGCTTTTTACCATATGCCACTGCCTGTGTATCAGAGCGAGGCATGTATATTAATGAAGTTAATCAAAGACACGCACACAACCACATCTGCCAGGGGAATTTTCCAATGATCGCACCCGCCGGTTGATTCATCACGCCACTACCCTCCCGTCACTGTGGCCACCTTTCGATGTAGGTGAGACAGTTATCGACTGCATGTTATACCATATGTAAAATGGCTGGAAAAAGAATGAACTTGTCAAAAAAAACTACTCTTAATATACATAAAATCCCTGTGGCTTCTATTCTGTACTACATACTATACATAGAAGCTCAGCAAATTAGCATTTTACGTTTAAATCTTAAATACAGCTGCATATGAAGACGCATGCGCACGCAATTGTCTGTGTCACATCAGCTGGATGAAAATTCTACTCTGAGCAGTACAACGTTGGAGAGACATCAGCGGTCGTCCTCCCGGTGTATAGCAGTATTTGAAGAGACCCTGTGATCCCGGTGTCATTGCAATTAGTGGCTACGTTAAACAGCAGGAACAACACAGCTAAGCATTGTATCCCTGTGCAGATGGCAAATTATCCCACTGACAAACCACTGAAACCCTCAGTGCCTGCCAGGTACGCATGGTTGCATCGGTTTGATACTTTTAAGTGATCAATGATCACACAGACACCAACTAGCACCCTTTGTACCACTTTACGTTACGGGAAAAATTGGGGTAAATACTAAGAAACAAATAAGGAGCTAAGAGGCGCTAACTGCTAGCTAAACATTAGCTATGAGTAAAATCTCATCAAAGTTCATAGAGTAGCCGATTATAACTTAATGATTAGTCGGCAAAGGGGTAAAGAACAAATCAGGACAGTTCTGATATTTGTTGACATGTTAAGTATTTCTCTAATAATTCCTAATGGAGGACTATAGCCGACAATGATGAGTCATACTGATAACTAATGGAGAGGTTCTGAGTAACTACTCAGTGTTGTGCATCATTACTCCATCCATTCACAGATATTTACAATTAATTCACAGTTTGGACTTTGGACCAACTAATCATGAGCTCCTATGTATAAAAAATTGGATCAGGAGTTATTCATTTTTCCATGGAAACTAATCAGATTTTGTGTCTCTCATCAAGTGTTACCATCTCTCTAGGTTTGAGAGGCAGCTGTCCAGATTGTGTAGTTTTGTCCTTTACTGAGCATAGTTCCCATGGTAAGCATGTTTGCGTTGGCTACAGTGGATTTCAATGATTTTGATGGTGGAAAATAGCTGGTCATGTAGGGATTTACTGTAGCTTTGAGTTTCAGAAAAATCATATTTAAAAGCATAGCGCATGGAAATTCATCAGCTTATCTGTGCCCCACTGGCCTGTCACGCTACGATCTCTAGTACATGTATCCACATTGTTTGAAGTGTGGTGGTTGGAGACGTGTGGTGTGGTGGCTGTGACGTACATCACTACCACAGTTATCGCCGGTACCTCGCAGTCACGTTGCTAGACTCAGTTACGCAGAGTGGATCCTTGCAGTTTCTCTCTGCTCGTTGTACAGTATGATTTCTTTACTATTCTTCCGTTGCTGTCTGTAGATTCAAACATCGACATGGTGTCACATTATCGTCTTGCGCTACCAAACTTAGAGGTTGTCATAACCACCATGTTCTCTAGAGAGTGTGGTCTCTGAATCTGTCATCCTCTACAATAAGACCATTTTAAACCATTTTTATATTTATCATTAGCACAACACCACAAACAGTACAAATACCAACGTGAAACATAAGAATTCAAATTAGATATGACAAAATTAGAAACAAAGAGCCCTTCAGAAGGAAATGTCACTTTCAAATCACAATAGAAACCAAAGCTGTGTTCTTTTCATATTATAGGTTTTTTGAACAGTTTTTAATTATCGTTCTTATTCATGAAAGGAGGCTTGTTCCTTAAATTACTAATTGAAACTGACAGTGGAAAAGACAACTGTTCCTTTCAGAGTCTATTAAGTCCTATTCACACTCACTTCGGTAAGTACTATGTGTCAATATTACTATACGACTGCACTGCGAGTGTTGATTTGTTCCTACTTACTGCATAATTACACTTGTGGGTTTGCTGAGACGAACTTAATTTGATTGTTCTGCCTGTCACTCAGAGTGAAAAAAGACAAATATGAAATGACGTGTTTGAGGTTGTTGTTTTATTGGCTTTGGTTGGACATAATTGAGGACATATTTTCTGAAACTCAGCGTTGTGGCTTTCAGTCTTTACCTTGCCAACTTTTCAACCACAGTGTAACTGTAATACATCTATAATACATATCTGCACAAGTGGTTAGCTTTGTTTTGGACTGGGTCTTGTTTTCATGCGGCATCTGTTTTTTTCCTGCGGTACCTGACAAGGCTTTCCTGTCGTGCCTGGTCCAATAACATCTACTCAAACAGAGACATGGATTGCGAGGGCTTATGGGGCAGTGCTCGACCCACGTGTCTGTGCCTCAGGCTGTGTCATGCATGATTGCTTACATGATGCCTACAGGAGTTTTGGAAAGAAGAGGCATCGAAGTACACAGTACAACAATCTGGCAAGGCTTAACCCCACACCTAGGGAGATCTGAGGCATGAGAGGAAGAACGCTCTGTCTGTCTCAAGGTCTCCTCCTGGGTCCTGGCTGATGAGTCAGTCGAAGGGTTGGCAGGTTTCCAGGAGCCAATTTTACCACCCCTCAAGCCCCCAAAAAACATAAACTGATCTCCTCCCACCACCAAGGCTGGCTCTGGGCAGCAGTCTAGCTGAAGGCAATGCCCTCATCCAGCATGGTAGTGGTCTAACATCCTCCGGTCAGACTGGGATATACTGTAGACTCCACACTGCAGCGCGGGGGCCACTGACCTTTTGTTAACTTGACTGATGGGTTTAGACTTACTCCACACAATAAAATTGGATATATTCAGAAACATAGTAGACAAGTATTTTTCCTTGCTTGGAGTTACTCAGTACACTTAATATTTGACAAGCTTAGCAACGTGTTGGTGTGCAGACATCGATCACCAACCTCATCCAAGATTTCATCCTAGTGAGTCTCGTGTTTATTCAAAACATGTTGTCCTGTCTGATCACTCAACCAAAGCTAGTGCAGTCATCTTGGAGCTCTGCAGAATCAGACAGTTGGGAATGTCTAAAGACACAGTTATACACACAGTGTGCCTTTGGTTAAATCACACACCCTATAGTCTGACCCATTTGAGCCAGCCCACCAGACAGAAAGCCCTGCAGGCTGCCAGAGGGATGTAGATAACATCACCCTACACCCTTGCCCTCACACCATCACCCAGTGCTGACCTCCGCCTCCACGGCCTGCATCTCAGCCTGCCTGTCTGCTGCCGCTCCACACTGCTGCAGGCGAGGCCGCTCAGTGGATAAGCCTGCACGGTGAAACCCTCGGCCAAGGGTCACTCTGAGCCAGTCCAGCAGATATTTACGACACCCCCACTGTCAAGACCTCTGCAGCATTGGGTTCGCACCACATTACCAGCTCTGCCCACTGGCTAAGGACTCAGGCCGCAACAAACAAAGGCCAAGTTATGTTAGATTATATAATTTGTAGCTTATAACCATTCTTTTTGTTGTGACGTGGCGGGGAAAACAGAAGTTTCAGCACTGTTGCGGTTTTGAAATTATCAGACATACAACGACGCGTCTTTAACAGCTTATGTCATATTATGTCAGTGGATGCTGTCCTTTTAAGATGTGTAAAATAGAAGTCAGTCCAGACAGCCAAGTTTGCTGACAGTCAAAATGAAATTTGCGTTGCAGTGCTGTTTACTTGCTGATCTACAAGACAACACTGTCGCTAAACTGTGAGTTTTAGAAATAGTTGTGCTTTTTTAATGGACGATGCTTTTGGTTTACAACCTGCCCTGGTCTTTTATAAGCGTATTGTTTCAGGAAATTAACTCGAGGCTCTTTTTAACACCGTGGTAAAGGCTCATTAAACAACCCAGATGGTGCTTTCCAGTAGCATTCTAATAATAGCCCAGTGTTTTAGTTATGATCACCCCGAAGGCCTCCGCGCCTCTTCTTCACATCTTCCCTCTGTCACACACACTCATGCTCACACCCTCTGCCCCCTGCTTTGACAGGCTGAGCGGAACAATAACCACGCGCCAGCTGATGCATGATCCATGGGTTTGACCTGCTGACCCCAAGACACATTGTTACAGCCTGTTTACATTGTGCAAATTGACAAATGTTTTCATGGGGCCTTTTAACTGGCTCCCAACGAGTTCCCGCCATGCTCGCTTGATCATCGTCCTCTCCCTTTCTCACTTCCTCTGTAACAAGTTCGTCCCTCCTTCAGATTAGTAGTTAGCTGACGATCGCATGGAAGGACTGCGGAAGAAGACAAGGAGGAAATGTGGGCAGGGGAAAGAGCACATTTGTATTCTGCCCATGTTCTTAGACATTAGGAGGGCATCAAGGTGCAAATATGAGTCAGACAGCTCTCATAATGAAAGAATCGAGACGCATTATGAAATAAGTGGAAGTGACCAATGAAGAGAGACGCGGCACTAGCTGCTTTGAATTCCAATTACAGAGACCGATAGAGAGAGAGAGGTGCCTTTTAATGTCTCTTGAGGTGTTATAGGGCTCGGATATGGAGACCGAGCCTCACATAAAGGTCAGTGTGGCAGAGGTTGGCAGGTCACCGAAAATAGACTCAAGCCCCTTCACTACATCAAAATGAGGAGACGAACCTGCCACTCCTCAAATAGATGAATACATACCATCTATTCAGCCATTCCCCTTTTCTCAGTCCTGAGATGTGTGCAGTTTCTGCACAGAGGGGTGGCAGGGGTGAAAGGGAGTGGCGTGGACCACTGTTGAAGAGAGTGGATTATCTCATGAAGGGAAATCAATTAGAACGTTACGGTGGACTGTGAACATTTATCCATTTAGCTTGACCACTATTGAATTTCCATGATGGGCTTTGACTGTTCAGAGGGAGAGATCAGAGTTAATGGCGATTGTTCTGCACTCCTCCAAATGTATTATCTGCCTTATTCAATGAGAGACACTTCATCAAACCAGAGAGAGCCCTGCGGCCTATTGATAGATGGGCTTTGTGTGGGGTTTGAAAAAAAAAAGATGAGGCATGGGGGTTGAAGGCTGAGGGGAGAAATAGGAGGGTGGTGGGGGTGTGAGGGGGGGATGTCACAGATGTCCAGCCCTTTGAAAGAAAATTAAACAAGTACCTCATTAGCCAACGCTCCAGTGCTCCCTGGAGGTGGCCACTGAGCCAGGCTTTTTAATGAGCTGGGAACTTAAACGCTGCCAAAGTTTACCCCGGCCTTGCCTTTCTCTGTTAGGCCACTGGGAAGAGCCGTGCCCTCCCCCTTCGCCCCTGGTCTCCTCCACCCCCCACCTCACCCCGGCCCTCCTCATCCATTGAGGGCCGCTCATGCAGAGGAGAGAGAGGCACCACGCTGATTCCCTGCCTTTCAGCTCCGGAGAGGGGGATAATGCTGTTTTTGTACCACGCATCCAGAGGAATTATGTGCGCTAATTTGATTAGGGGAAGATTTGATTAACTGGAAAATGAGGGCTTTGCTTAGACTTTCACACGCTTAATTTATCCCTTGCAAAGCAGACGCAACATTGTGTCATGAAACTCAGAAGGCATATGAGAAGCCCATTCACCAGCTAGATGGCCCTTTCAGACTCAACAATATCTAGGACTGCCACGGTTCAAATTGGGATAATCAGTTTAGAGCTTTTTGCCTGGCCTCAGAATACAAATTGCATTTGGCATTAACAGTGAAAAGGTTCAAAGGATAATGAGGTTAATGTAGCAGGGAATTGAGCTAAGGCAGAAAAATTTCTGAAGAAAATGCAAAACTAGTGCCATTGTTGCCTGAGTTGGATGTGAGTGGGTATTTTTCTTCCCTTCTGCGATTTATGTTTGTGTGATACCTTCTGTGGTTGCTAGGATATTATGATAATGTTTTGGCAGCCAGCGTCAATCAAAGAGTATGTCAGACACAGAGTGGAAATATTAGAAATCGTAGCAGCGTTTAACGCATAGACGCTTGCGTGTGCATTTACATTTCTGCGCAAAGAGAAAGGGCCATTATTCCACAGTGCTTTGAATTCATTTAGTGGTTTTTTCGCTTGTCTCTATGATCCCTTTGTATACTCTGGAATGGCCACAGGGACTGAAGGAGCTGGATGCTTTGTTTTTGCTCCTTTTAACATGCAGCCATGAAGGTCATATTACTGCGCGGTGATGATTACATTTGAATGAAAAGCGACTTCTTCTGGGAGAAAGAAGAAAAAAGAGCCACAGGCAGGCTTGATCTTTTTTCTGATCTAAAACCCTACACTGAGTGACCTTCCCCTCTGTCTGGCTGGATCTGCGGCTGGCGGTGCTCTATTTTAAACAAATAGCTCTTTTATTTTACACAAGGATTGCCTGGATTACCTTTTAATAAGGGCTTAGCCACTCTCAGCACAACATCCCAGGCCTAGTGCTTGGGCCGGCACAAGCCCAGGCCATAATTATCCACAGCAAACTCAAGGCCCACGTTTCTTCTAGAGTCCATGTGTGCTGTATGTCTGATTTTTTTTTTTTCCCCCCCTTTTTTTTGTCATCCATCATACCGTAACTGTGGAAGCTTTGAATTGGGACGCTCTGGAAGCCAAGAATTTATCTTTTTTTTTTTAACAAAAAAAAGAGCAGAGACTTGAGAAGGAGGGAGGTGGACGGAGAGAGAGGGGAGAGAAAGCGAGGGATAGAAAGAGAAATGTGGAAACCCAGACAGATGAGCTGTCTCCTGTTGGACTTCTCTCCATCTTCCCCATCTGTTCACCCCAGTTTTAATTAAATCTACTGAGATGAGGATTTTTCCCTCTCGTGCCACCTATTTCCCTCCTCGTTCCCCGCTCGCTGCCTCGCTCCCATGCTGTACTTGAGTGCAGGTGGGTTGATGCCAACGTCCACTCATCTCCCTACCTCGCTGCCAGCTGCTAATGAGAGTGAGCCAGGGTGGCGCGAGGACGTTGCCAGCCATTATGAGCTGTTAATGAGGAGCATTCGAGAAAGGCCCCGGCCTAGGCCTGCTGCCATCAGCTTCTGCAGCCTTTATCTCCTGCACACAGACACACATACTGTACACATACACAAACATGCAGTTGCAGGCACTTTTGTTGCATATGCATGCACACCATCTACTAACAAGGAAAAGTATATTCGTCACAAATTAAATTTGTTTTTGTGTTTTTGTTCGACACCTCCAGAGACGTCATATTTACACACCTCACAGCATAACACAAAGCAGCGTATTTTAATGAGTTATTTCCCAGGTGATGTGCTCATGTTTGGCTGGCTAACCCCGCACAACCTCATGCAGGAGTCCTCTGTTCTTTGCTATTGACACGTTCCTGGCAGACTACTCCCCTATTACCATAATGGCCCTCACATCTAGTTCATTTCTCTGGGCCAACCCCCTGTCAGCCATCGCTGTGCGCTTCACCTGCTCTTGGCCATGAAAGACGTGTCTGCTGAACCTGTTGGCCGTGCGACGGAGAGGGCAGGTTGCAGCGACGCTGTGAGCACGCTCTCTCTTTCCAGGTTGGCACAGGCGTCTGAAGCCTTAGCCTGCCTGGTGTTAGCCTTGTGGCTAACTGTAATGCAAAGCCAAAACTCCCTGTGGATGAAAACCCAAACCTTCTGTGAGGGTGCCCTCTTTCCCTCTTTGGTGTATATTTCAGCTCACCAATGTAAATCTCCCTTTCACACTAAATGTGATCTGACATTTAAGTTAGAATCAGGAGTTCGGGAGCTATAAATACTGGTAATTTCTAATATTTCTTGAAGGAAGCTTACCTTTGCACTGCATGCTTTTGTTTCGATAATATCAAATAGCTTTCATTTGATAGTTTGCTCCATATCATCCATTTACAAGTGCAAACAAATATCTCTTGTCCTTGTACTTACCAAGTCACTTTGCTGCCTCACTCTCCTATTGATGCTATTTCTTCTTCTCCTTATATTTACCTTTTACTGTGTACTTCGCACGCTCTCGGCCTCTGAAATGCAATCGTCTGCCTTTTGTCTTTGTCTCACCAACCTACGCCAAACAGCCCTCGTGCTATAGAGAGGCTGACACTCACTTAATACTGGAGTTCCTCTCACTTCATTTGTTTTAGCAGCACCTCGGGTTAAGAACAATCACGTCGCACCTCTCAAGCTGAAGCCACACATTTTGCACTGGTTGAGAAAGCAAACACTGTTCCATTATGTTGCACATAGAGACTGAATGTGTTATCTTCACTGCAGCGGTCCATGTTGAAATGCTTTCGTTTTTCTCTGTGAAGCATTCAACTCCAGCATTCTTGCCGCTGAGACTATGAACTTGAACCCAATCATCCCTGGTTCACGTGCAGCAGCAGAACTTTTGTTGCGTGTTAGTTTCTTTCCCCCTTCTTTTCCAGTCGTCTCTGTTCAGCCTTCTATCAAATAAAAGCCAACCTTTAAAAAAAAAAAAAAACAGCTCAACTCAAGCTCTTGACTTTGAGATGCTAAATGTGAATATGCCTCATTGTTAAATCGTAAAATACATTTGGTATTGTTGGATCTTAAGTTGAAATTCAAATAACGCCCCATGAGTTCGAACAATACTCAGCTGCACCAAATGAATTGCTATGGCTTATCTTGCCTGCTCTAAAATGCAGTCAGTTCTCTTTGGCAAACCACCATGGGAACAACACATCCATCCGTACTTAGGAACAGGCGATAAAGTAATTAAAGCCTGTTTTTGCCTATCTCGTCCAGGCTGCGCGCAGCATTCTTGTCACAACTGTTGTGTCAGTTGGTGGCAAAGCTGATTTTTCCGTGGTGGTGATTAATATCAAGTCTGACACGACAGGGGGAGAGATACTTCACTGCAGTGACAATAAAACAAGTGTTTTCATCATTCCGCAGACAGGCGCCCAGGGCCAAACAGCTTGCACATCACATGATCACAACAGCCAGATTATTGGCTGTGGGTGCCATAGTTCTCTCGCTAAACTCCACACTTGAGCAAAGTGTTGGGCTTGTAGTATATAATTAAGATGTTGACAGAAATAAGTGCTCGTCTTGTTAGTTTCAGACGTGAACTGACAAGGAATGCAATAATTTACTCTTTGTATCTCAGCTCCCTTTTCTGCAGGGAAGTGGCAGTAGTACAGTGTTGGCCATTCTTACCACATAAAAGACAAGTTGACTCTCGTGGCAATGCTATCACTGCACGCCTACCACTAGCTCTATCTGGAGGGCAGGATCTGCTGTGTTTATATGGGGGATGTGTTAAAACTCTGAGCTCCTGGGCACTTTGCTTTGGCTGAATAGAAAGTTAAGGCCAACACTTTTCCATATCAAGGGAAACGCACCGTGTTTACAGGCACTGGGCTGTCAAGGCCTTTCCTCTTTTCTTTCTCAGTGTCACTGTTAAGAGCTTTTTCTGTGAGAATAAGGGCAGCGGCGCGCTCGAATATAAACATCAGTCCTCTTTTGTTAAATTATTTCTTTTCTCCCTCAGGAGGGTTTCTTATTTACCCCCGTGGTATGTCTACATGTGTCACAGAGGAAGTGAAAGAGAGGAAGGACTATGCAAATACTGCCACTGTAATAGTTTGAAATGATTCTGCGAGGGTGGAAATTAAAATAATGTAAACAGTGTCTGTGAGTGTGAAAACACTGGGCTGTTCCAACACGGGTAGACAGTTTACATTTGTTTGCCTGGGGGCTTGCGTTTCTACAAATCCAGCACATATTGTTTGATTTGTTTGGTTTAGGAACTGCAAGAGCTCAGGACCATTTGAATTCTGACGTTGCACAAAACTTCACTGCTCGCGCCCCACAAGTCTCCTTTCACTCTCTGCTTTTTTCACTTTCCGGGAGTTTCTATTTTTTTCTCTGGTGTGCTTTTCAAAGTGGATAATTGACAACAACAGCGGCCTGAAGCCCAAACCAGGGCCCATTCCAGCTTCAAAGCTTCCTCACGTCCAAAGGAGCTCAGTCTTAAAGCCCTTGTGCTGCACCGAGGCAGCTTCAATTCCTTTCACACACGTTGGGAATCATTGATTCTTTCGTCGATTGTTCTAGTCTAGTCATTGGGAAAAGCCTTGCCTGTTCTGTCAGCGGTGTGTGCAGCTGTGTGTGTGTGTGTGTGTGTATGTGTGTGTTCCTCTGTGTAAATGAGTTCCAGCTAGATTTAGTGGAGGGTTTTAGTTCTAGGCAAGGCTGAGCCCATGGCACAGCCAGAACAGGTTGAGTTTCAAAGGGGCTTATCAGGGGAATTAGGCAAGCCTTTGGAGTTTGAGCATAGCCTAATTCCTGGTGACCTTTCCCTGGCTCTGGTTTGACTTTTTGTGGTGATCAGCAAGTGCTCTAACAAGCTTTTCCGTCTGTGTGGCTGGGGATTACTGTGGAACAGCCGTGCCCTCCCCTGCACTCACAAGAAGCCATCTGTGGTGGAGAGAGAGTAGGTGAGAGAGAGAGAGCGAGAGAGAGTGAGCAGAAGTAGGCAATAGCCTGAAGGGGCATTGTCATGCCTGTCTGTGTGTTGGTGAGGATTCTGCGCTTGTCAGAGTCTCCTTTTGTGACAAATTGGTATGTTTTGTTCTGCCATTTTAAACTGCCAGACACTGACAAGCCTTTCAGCCCATTATTCAGGCGTTCATGGACATTTGAATTCTCTTTTTTTTTTTCCTTTTTTCAAAGGGGAGTCTTTTACTTTGTTTTTTATTTTTTATTTTTCTGGAATATCGCCTTGATATTCATTTCACCTCCTCTGTGGCACAGAGGCTAGGATTATCATTACTTACAGAAAGGGCTTGGTGGTGTGTGAGGTAAGTGTACACTTTCTTTCATCATTGTTTTGAATCACCTTTCACTGGACTTGATGGAAATACTCGGGGCGTGCGTCAGGACAGACTTTAGACTCATTGCTTTTGGATTCCAGCATTTACTAACACAGCTCCTTACGCAACCTCATCATTAAATATCATTATAATACCTGTTCTTCTTAAGCAGATGAGTATACGTACAGAGGAAGCATATGGTTTAATCAGGCATTATATTTCCTTTCTGTGTTTCAATACAACAATATGCAAATGCGATGTTATGTCATCTGATTGCATTCATTATACTTCCACGGATGATCTTTGTGCAGCAACCCCTGCTGTGTTAACAATTGAATTGATTGCATTTAATCAGAGCACTTCTGAATTAATTATGGAAACAGAAAATGTCACATCACTTGTAATTAAACAGCAGATAGATTGTTGACTAAATGAAAGAGATAGCAATGCCTTTTCCACTCTTATACTAGTGTGAGGAAACCTCAAGTGCATCAGTGCTTCTCTGTAGGTCATGTGTGATTGTGAGTGGAGGGAAAGTCGATCGTCAGTCTGCTTTTTCTGAGCGTTTTATTGAACCCACACAGAGGGCTGTCAGCGGCTGCACAGCTGCTCTGTCTCCTTTTGAAGAGCAGTAGTTTTGGGTTCATTCGTTTAATGTACACGCCATTCCCACTGAATGACATGCATTGTGTGCCCAGTGAAATACTGTATTCTTAAGTGCAGTTAATTATTCAGTTTTGATTTACTGGATATTTTTATTCTCAGTTTGACCTAAATATTGTGTTCATCAGTATCCGTATATGTTCTCATGGAGAACAACATGCTTTTGCTCGTCTTTAACTTTAGATTACATTAAATGCACGTAAATCGTGCAGTGGCACAGGATCAAATTAAGATTTTTAAAATGTCATGTGACTTGAAATACAAAATACTCTGTATCTGTATTTCAAATCCTGTTTTTGCAATATCCTGACAAATATGTATTAAAGACAAATATTAAGAATCATCAGTAAATCAATACAAAATCTGTTGCTAATACAATACCTGATCTATATGTCATACGTCACCATTTCTGAGTTGTCACTACTCTTTGAGTAATGTTTGGCCTTAAACTTGAGCTTTTCAGCTATAAGTGACAAGTACCTACACTATGACATTGTACGACATTTTAAAAGGAGCGGTCAAGGTGTTGTGTGACTGTTTCTGCTGTTCCTGAACGCAGCATGGACAGGTGACAAGGGAGTAGCAGCTTTTGCTATGAGTGTTGTGTGACAGTATACATCGCACAGTCACCAGCAGCCTGCAGTGCTGCTGCCTGTGTAGATTTACACACCATCACTGTGGGCCTCAAACTTCCGAAATTCAGCACCGGTGACCTGACCCGTGCGTGAATGAATGCATTGAAAATTGCACAGGGTGTCTGACTGTACCGACACAACTGTCACTCTCCATCCCTGCCACTGGTGACGGCAACATCCTCTGCTCACAGTGTAGGAGCGTCCATAGGACATCCAGCACACATCACAGATGGTGCTTTACAACTTTCTGTAGCGGGACTTTCAGAGAGCGATCCAAGCGTGGCAGGAGCTGGGAGCGGTTTGTGGCTCCACAAGGTGACTGGTTTAAAGTAGAGGGCTAAATTTAACTCTAAATTAATTCTAACTTTGCTTGTTATAGAAGTAGTCACATAAAATTTTAATTGCACTTTGTACGTACAGTGTTTGAATTTGTCAGAAGCAAAAGCAAGCAATGTTACTTTTGCCCTTTTGGCAATGTGCCAGAGTTTCAAACCCTCAAGCAACCATCAACAATTCCCCCCTCTGTTAGGTTTCACCTCTTACAGTCGGGGTTGATTAGCATAGCAAGTATTTTAGCTAATCTGGTCCACACAGCTCAAAGAGACACTCCTAACCTGATTTGAAGCTCTCTGGGTTATTTTGCCTACAGCAAAATTACAGCCAAGGAACAGGCCCTGCCTTTAAAGCACAATTCAGAGCACATAACCATGCACATTAAGATATTAATGTTTAAGAATAAAAGCCCCCATTACATACCAAAGTGGAAATGTTGTACCATCGGTCTGTATGAACCGACAAACAGCAACCGAAATAGACATAGCAACGTCTGTGTAAATAGAGGTGAGAAGGCACGATGGGCCACGCATTCACTCACACAAGATACAGACGCTGTGTGTTACACGTCACACCTGTTCTGCTTCCGGTTCTAAAATCACACACTGGGGCGACAGTGATCAATGTAAAACCTCAAGGTCTGTGTAATGAGCGCCCTTCTTTACGGCACTATTACAGGAACCAAACTGTCGGCATCTCGTCGGGTAAGTATCTGGGGAGGACGCCCCGGCGCTCTACAAATGGGTTTCCTGATAGCCGTGCCAGGGCACGCTGTAGCAGCAGTCTAGATCAGCTGGTGTATCCCTTTAAGAAAACCTCCACGGGTACACGGGTGGGGAGAGCCTCATCATCATCATGCAGGAGTCATCTGGGTAGCCTCTCCTCCCTCTCTACTGCATTATCATAAAAAGTGATTTAGGACTGATTGATGCAAATGGCCCTCTGTTCTTTTCTATCATTAACGGGCCCTTCGCCGTGGCCACAGGCGGTGATTAAAGCTGTCATTTCCAGCTACTCATTAAAGGAGCGCGGCAGGCCATGCGAGGGATACAGAGAGGGGCTGTGAGGGGAAGAGGGAGGTGTGGGGTTGGGTGGGCGACAGACTAAAGAAGGAGGAGGAAAGGGACATTTTTCTTCCTGAAGAAGTGCTGTCTATTGAAACTACCTTCCTAAAAAAACAGAGGCCCCTGCAATGTTTTCATAATTGTTGTATTCCCCCAAGTCTGGCTTAGACCGAGGAAAAAAAAAATCTGTGGTCAAAATCCATTATAATAGCATCTTTTATGATTCCCCAAATGCTTTTTTAGTTTAGGCTGCCAGTGGGGTTGCTTATGAAAAAAGCAAGCAATAACAAGCGACAGTAGGGTTCAAATCGAAGTCACTTTACAGTTTGTATTAATTTTCACATTTTGTGTGGAACTAGGAAAAAGTTATGACGCACATAGACAGTAAAAAAATCAATATGACTCTGTTTTATATTTCTGTTTTGCTGCTGGCTATAAATCACAAACAATGCTCACAAAGAAAGTGAAACTGTTGACAAAGCAGCCACAACAACCCCAGATACTGAAGTGTGTCTGCAGCCGCCCCATGACTCCTGGCAAAGACATTACTCCGGGTGGCTCACGCATACACTTGAACATGAATGTGAGTGTGTTTGCGTGCTACTTGCCGCTAGGAACCTTATCTACTCTAATGGGGGATGGAGGGGGGGTTCTTGGCTGTGAGGCAGTGAGATGTGAAGCTCCAGCTGAGCTCTCCTCTGCGGGGGCCTACAATACCACCGTGTCCTGGGGACCTGCGCTAATGGCCTGGGGAGCCCTTACTGCTATTGTGCCCAGCAGGCCTACCTCCCCCCCGTGCACATACAAAACCACAAGCTTCCAATCCCCCCTGAAATCCCCTTAATCTTTCACTATGATTCAGTCTCCCTCAAATCACATGCTGGGTTTCTGGACAGGGGGTGCACATAGCTTATAGCATTGGGACCGAGGGGGTAGGTTTAGGATTGGGAAAGACAATGAAAGGAAGAAGACGTGTTTTCTTAGTGGCGAGGCACCAGGGTACTAAGCTCCAATCAGAGAGGTTCATCGATCAGCATAATTCTGTAGCAAAGGTTTCCTGGTCCAAGATGTGATGCTCTCTCCTGAGCCCACCATGTCAGTGTGCAGGGAACTACTCCTGAAGCTGAGCCCCTTCTTCTAGTTGCTGGTTCATCTCAGAGTAATCACTTTCCCACCGCAGTCCACACAAATGCCACTGATCCTGGCGAACAATATTCACCATTAGCTTAGTGGAAAAATGGAACTGGTACATCGTCTTTAATGGGGGCAAGCGGGATGTGCGTCACGTTGTGGGACTACTTATCTTTGACCTCTCCCATGAGTTCTCAGTGAAAGCAGCTCACTTTTCCTTGGATCACGACACAGAGGATGAGTGAGTCATTATTGTGCAGGGGGCTTTGCAGACTAACAGTGCATTTCTTATGTGTAGATCTCTGGTGAGATACACTAATAGCAATTAGTTGCCAGATGAAAGCCCATTAATTGCTTGCCAAAGGCAAACAAGAACAATAATTTAAGAGTAAATGACAGGTAATGTAAAGGCCTCCATAAGCCAATCTGCTGACTGAGTAGTTGTGCACGTTGGCTTCATTTAGCTGACATTTTGCTCCTAGGCAATTGGTTCCAAAGCCCATAAAACAGCTCGATTCATTTTCTTCCCCTGCAGAGTGTTTTTTTTAAAATCGTCATCTTTCATATTGAGGTTGTATGGTTGCGCTTTACCTGTAATGGGCCGAGTTCTTCTCTCAAACAAAATTATTAAGAGAAACATACAAAGTGAAAAAACGTGGTCTTCTTTGGAGTAATGCAGTTGTGTCTGTGTTTATTGCCCTTTAAATCAAACTTTATTTTTATGTAAAACGGTAATTGCATTTTTAGGAACTATGTGCAGGCACGCATACATCTGTGAAGGAAAACCACACCAGCATTGTCTATTGGGGGCCTAATGGTGCAATTAATTTTGTTCCGTCTGTTCTGGAGACTTTTAAGGAAAATGGATTTTTTTTCCCTCCCCACTTGCTCTCTAAACTGGTTTTAATGAAGAAGATAAAGTGGTTCCTTGGGTGTCTCATAGGCTCCCAGCAGTCAGTTCATTTGACATTATTCTAGTGTGGCTGAATGGAGCAAGCAGCCTGCGTCCTCTTTGGCTCCATGTTGACAAGCCAGCAGCTCCCTCCTAGGGCTGCTGTAATGAGGAGCTATCTCCCTCTCATGATTAGGCCTATACCGTGTAGGGGCCATTACACAGTCGGCGCTGGTAAGAGGAAATGGAAGGATGGAGACAGGCATCCATCCTCTATTTGCAGCCTTAACCCCACCTTAACATGGATTATGTCATATGTCAAGTCATGCCACACTGCTGTTCCAACCTTATCTGCAGTGGGCTTAAGCTCTCAAGGTGCCCAGACAGCTGACAGTGGCATTATTACTCTCTAGAATATGCCTGCAGGGCCCACCTCTCCAGGGAGGCTCTGCCTCCAGACTGTGGTACCCACTGAGGGGAGGGGCTGACAGGGTCTTTATGACTAGACACTCTCCCTAAGGACCACTCAGGAATAAATTAGCATGGCCACAACCCTTCTGGCATAATGTGTTTGGACATGAGGGAGGCGGCCCCACCCCTCATCGCTCCCAGAGGACAAGTATGCTCGGTGCTCAACCTTATCTTTGTTGAGTATTAAAATACATGATTGCACCTCCGGGGCATGCAAAAATCTGTCCTTTGTGTGCATTCATCTTGCCATCCACCCAGCAATCATAGCACATAAACTCTGCAGCTGAACCGTTCCAAAGCGAGATATTGTTTGCAAGTTAATAAACATACTAGTTGATCTTGTAAAAGTTTTTTTTATTGTCTCCAGAGCCATTTCCTCCTGTTTGTTTGGTGGCTGAATGTGATCCAAGGGAACAAGGGAGGAATGGAGCATGAGAGCAAGAAGGAGAGTGGCTTAGTGTAAGACGTTAAATCCCCAGCTAGAATACATAGCCCTCAGGTGGTGCAGCTTCTTAACCTCAGCCTGCTTGGTCTGATAAGAATGTTTCTTTGTTGTTGGCTGGAGAGTAATGCAGACTAGCTAAAGGCTATTAAAGCAGGCTTTGCCTGAGTGTTGTTAATCAGTAGATTTCATCACCCTGTTGTGTATTCAGAGCAGAAACAAAGTCCTGTATAGAGGCGCCAGCTAAATAATGTACAGCAGTCAAACGAACCAGTAAACAGATATTGCTCTTTTTTGTGCCGTCTCATGGTAACGTCCCATGGTAGCAATCGAGAGGTATACCATACTTGGTCAGTACAAATCCCCTCCCAGGATGACACTGTCTGTGACCTCCAGCCAATATTAAAGAAAGAGTTTCACAGGAATTCTCCATGGCCTGTTCCAGCTGTTTTTATGGAAGTCAGACTCCCAGCTGCCAATGATTACTGCTGTGGACTGTGCCCGGAGCTTCGCCGACAGTCCCCTTTTGATTAGCAATTATCCTGAAAAAAAGGCGAGAGGAAACTCAGACGCTCAGGAGAACATGGTTCCAACCTGTTTTTCCATTGAGTCAAGTTCTGTCAGGGCAGGCAAAGGTTGCTGTGGTTCACTGGGGTCCACAGCACCACTTGGCTTTGATTCTCTCATGCCGCCCAGATGTTAGGATCTGGCTCTGCACAGTTGCATATGGTTCCACTTACTCTCCGGGGGAGGAAAATAAATGGTTTGTTTTTCTATTGTGGTCTCACTCATTACGCACTTATAAAACCGGCTTTTGAAGATTAGAAACTTGTGCCTGTGTTGAGCCAGATATAAGCTGGCATGTTAGCATGGAATGTGTGGCTTTTCCTTTTAAGCTCATAGTATTTTCCTGAGTTCAGTTTTATACTATCAGGAACACAGATTAGTACCGGTGTACTACATCCTCTATTCATTTTGGTTGGAGTTTTAACTGCGTCTGGTTTACGCTTTGTTTACCCAACCTTGGGACATTGATTCGCTAAACCGGAGAATATTTCAAAGCCTGCAGCTTATATGCTTTGCCACGTACGTCTCTAAACCCACTTATATAAATGGACTCGGGGTCAGAGAGCAATAGCTAATGGCTGACCAGATACTGGTGAGGGATGTGGTGAGATGACCTTGCTTAAAGAACCACAACAGGACAAGATATCACTGTGAGTCCTGATATCAATTTCAAGAGTTAGACAGCAGCTTCAAAACTATGTCTGCCTCCTTTTCTTACCTTCCCATTATCAGTATGGACACTACAAGATCTTGAACCACTGGAAGCGGTGATGATGGCATGCTCAGTAGACCCCCATGACCCCACTCGCTCTTATCTCCTGCTGGCTCAGTGAAGGAATTTCCATCTCTGTGTTTTCCTTCCAAACTGCTGCTTTCAACTTCTTTTGACTGACAACAACTTTGTTTTGCTCTTCGGTGTTCCTGCCTGCCCACAATAACTCGATCTGTGCTCCCGCAGTTCTTCTGAGCACTTAAGGAAGTGTTAGTTCTGTATGGTAGCAGGTGTTCCCAGCCTCGTCTGCCCTGACCTTTCAAGGGTTAGTCGTCTGTCAGTGGGTGTCAGGCCTAGAAGTAAGCCTCGGGTCAACCTTCTCACCAAGAGGTCACACACCATAGGCACCATGAAAGGAAGAGAGGGGCTAAAGATGAGAGAAGGGAAGATTGACTAGAGGAGCCCTCCCCTCTGACACAAACCCTCTTCAGATTTCTTACCTTGGACTTTTTTTCAATTCATGAACAATGAGAGCACATCTGGCTGCTTCTCTTCAGTTTTGTCACAGTTGTCCTTCACTCTTGAAAGACAGTGCCCGGGAGAAAAACAGGAGCAAGACAGCCAGTGTTATTCTTCACTTTGGCTGATCTCAAAAAAGGAGTCTTTGGAATGTGGATATTTCCTGGAGTACACCTGGAGGCAATGTTGTGTAGATCAATATAACATTACATCTGCGCAATCATTGAGGTGTTTTGAAGAGACATTTGGAATCTGGACAATGTCGTCACCGTTTCATATGGCATTGCATACAAAAGGACAACAAGACCACCAAAGAAGAACGAGTTAACGTATTTTTTCTACTATTTTTAGACACCAGTTCTTTGATAGAGGCCTTTCAGCCAAATTGACAACTCCCCTTTCAAATTAGTGCGCCTTGTCAAGGAGGATAGATGTAGCCTATCTTCATTAAACGTTCTTTAATTGGCTTTGTAAGGAATAATCTCCACATCTCTCTCTGAGCTCCTTGGTTGGCAGACAGGCCGCAAAACAGCACCGCTCATCTGTCAAAACGTCAGCCGGATCTCAAAAAAGAAAGCGACACATGCCAGCAAGTTGTTCAACACTGTGTACAAACACTCCAGATCACACTCCAGTAGAAAGGCCTGTCATAATCATGTTTCAAGGAAATTAGATTTTAGGTAAACACAACTGTCATGTGCAGTGTTGCTTGGAAAAGTTTTTTTTTTCTTTTCCTTGGCTTGTAATCTTGAAAGGACCCCGAGCTCTGAATATAGGCACATTTCCATTCATCACGTGGCTTATCTGCTATTGTTGGTGAAACACTGACAGTATCCGCAAATTTTGAAGGCCCTGGAGCTCTTGTGTTGTCAGATTGAAATGTGGGAAGCAGAATCGCTGCCCACCTGCGTAGCTCAAACAGCGCTCCAGGGTCTTGCCTTGATGTGTGATAGAAGTGAGGTACCGCAGAACCAAACAAAACATACACCGTGCCCTCTTCTGATTAGCAGACAGCGCCGTGATCGTCCATGTCCTTCACTGAGGCTTTATGCAGTGACAAGCGCTCACCGAGGCCCCAGTAAAATAACAATGAGCGACTTGCCAGCTTGTCAGTCTATTTGCTCCATTTCCTGTCTCACGGCATTCTCTGTCTCTCTAGGCCACACTGTATCCTGGAGCTTAATAGACTGTAGAGGTCTCAATTGAAAATGTGAATGTGCCCATCAGAATGTGCAACCTTGTTCGCCCTAGGTATTTAACACAGGACATCTGAAGGCGATGGCTTGACCGAGGCATGTCAGGGACAAATGAAAAGCTATTACCCGAGACATGCCTTTGTGTGTGTGTGTGTGTGTAGTGTAGTGTATTCGTGCATATGTGTGTGTTTGTGCCTCGCAGCCATCCCTCCAACTCCCTCAATTTCCAGCCAGTGCATCAGTCCAAGCAGTAGTGACATGCGATGGCATTCTTTGTTTATCTACTCCAGGGCCACGCTCTTCATGTCTCTTTGTGTCGCCGTCACCAGCGCAGTAAGCACTGGAGGAGGGATGGAAACGCGGTAATAACAGTGGAGATGTGTTTGTTTGTCAAGACAGCTCTGGCTCTGCAGGCAAGGCCATCGCTGGATTCATGAAACATGACAGCTGTTTAGATAGGCAAGAAAATAGAGAATCAGCCTGAACAACTTGAACCAAGTGTCAAGTCTATACATTTTATGCCGTTTAAATGGAAAGCTTATGTGTCATTGTACTGTAAAGGTAAACAGTAAACTCTTGACGTTGGCAAGGCATTGCTAGTTTAATAGATAAAAAGCCACATAACAAGTTTTTTTGTTTTGTTTTGTTTTTCTCCAGCCTCAAAAGCGTAAAAGTCTGATGGTTGATCAAGCATTATTCATTAAGCAAGAGGTTCGATCCACTTAATGAACCAACAGGCCTTTAAAACTGGAGTCAACCTAATTCATCACTAGACACTTGTGAAGAGGATTTAGCATTTTCAGCATTAGCTGGCATTAGAATAGTGTCATTTGCGTCTTACTTTCCACTCAGTTTTACATTATGTTTGAACAGAAACGCTGCGATGGCTTTGGCTTTTCATTTTCAAACAGTCAGGAGAAAATGTCAGGAGAAAGTTCTGTTTGATCCTGGATCCATATTGTGGGAAACTAGACCATCTCACTGGCACAATATACATGTTCCAGACATCATTATACGTTTATGGGCATGTCAACTAATGGATCTGTGTTAATGCATAAACATTAGAATGAACCATCAAGCACTCAGACTCATGAGGCTCAGACTGTATGATTTATCATTAATCACGGTGAAGAGGGCCGGGCTTTCAAAATGACATAACACGGAGCCGAGCGTGTCGTCGCTGCTTCCGGCGGAGGATGGCTGCAACGTGCAGTCACACAGGAGGAGAGAAGCCACACCACGCACTTTGCTTTTAATGAGGGTAGCACTGAACACATGCGTTCCCCTGTCATTGCACTAAAGAGCCTGATTGCAGATGCCGACGCTTCCGATGACAAAAACGGCATCTGTGAACATCTGCTTTGGAAATTGAAGCTGGCCTTGGAACGGAACATTGACTTTGTTTTCCGTCTTCGTGGACCAATTAGGGCTAACAGATTTACACAGCCGGATCAATCTGAAAACAATAATGGCGTTGCTGTTATTTCTCTCGTTTGATAGCAGCGCGCCTCCATTGTGCCCATTAGCATTACAGAACAGTGAGCCCCCTGACCTCCACAACATCTTCGCTCCATCTCATGTACATCCCTGGAGATGCCTTTGCCTTTAATCTAGAGAACACACAAGGCTGTGTGTGTGTGCGTGTATATATGTGTGTGTGTGTGTGTGTGTGTGTGTGTGTGTGTGCCCCCCACCCCTCGCGCTTCCTCCTCTCCGGCATCCTTGCTACAGTTAATTAACAGTTATTAGTGTTAGCACAGAGCACTGGATAAGATGTCACAAATCATCAAGTCTCTAGGTGCAGTTCCAGCAATTAAGAGCTCTGTCGCACCTTCCCTCTCCACAGTCATTTGGTACGCATCCAGGTTCCTTTTTAGACCTGAAAGCACTAATCAAATCATTTCTGCTCAGAGATTTTGTCATCATTATTTCAAGCCCTAACGACGTGAGACTCCCAACTCTGCACCTCCCCCGGCCCCAACCTCTGTCTGCAAAACAATGCAAAAGCTATACTTCCCTCAGAGCTGTTGATGGGGAAGAATGACCTGAAATTTTGTGCTTATTCCCTCCCAAAAGCAAAGTATCCGGTTATACCCAACAGGCTTCTCTCAGTCCGGAGATACAGATGTACAGCTGGAACACAGTGCCCAGTGGTTTTGGAAAAAGATGTGTGGAAGTTGGCAAAAGATGGAGCATCAGATTAGCGGCGTTCAGCTGCTGATTTTAATGCAGGCTGTGACTTCTCTGCTCCGATCAATTTGTCATCCCCCTAAATGGAAACTTAATTGCATCCGTCTGAAGTAAAGGGACCTTGAGCTGTGATTCTTGTTGCTTTCAACACCCAATGCTTTCCTGCTTTTATTTATTTGCCATTTCTTTTGTGGCTGATATAAGCTTTGGCCTCTTAATGCTCTTGGCCCAGAAGTGTAGTGCAGTGGCGTGGTGCTCAGCGGTGGCAAAGGGGAACCCTGTTGAGTGAACAGTAGTTGTTTGATAACTTAGATGTATTAGAATTAATAATGCGGCACTTCAGGACTCCTGCAGAGACGGAAGCTATTGAAACAGTTGCGTTACAAAGCAACTCTGTTTTTGTGGTTTAGCTGCACAGATTGACTTGATCTTGATTAAACCCCTCTAAGCTTTACTAAAGATTTTAGTTTTAATTAAGAGCATTTTGGAGTAGACTGCCCAAGGTCTGCAGGGTGCGTTGAATTCCCCCCAGCTCCACACCTGAGACAGGATGCATATGTGCTACTTTTTAACACCGGACAAAGAAAATGATTTTAAAAAGCTGTACTACAGTTACTATACGTTGTTTTAATACTGATTTAGAGGCTTGTTCATTAAATGCCTTTAAAAGTCCTAATCTGTACACAGTTTCTGGTTTCAGTACATGAATAATTCATTTTTGTCTAATTGCAGAGTGATAAAACATAAAATCAGAGAGTGTAGTAAAAACTTGAGGGAAAAAACCGACAGAAACTATGCGTCTTGTTGTTTTTGCGCAGGCGAGCTCATCCCATGAGGGGAGTAAAACCACTTCATCCCAAAACAAACCAAAGCCGAACACAAACAAAGAAACAATAAAAATCGAGATGACAAGCTAAAAAAGCTGATTTACATAATTGAATATAAAAGAGAACAGAAATATTTTGGAAACTGTGTGACAGCATGAGTGTATGAAATGACAACAGCAATAGAAATAAATGCCCTGATGCTGGAAGAGTAATAATAGGGTAGCTTAGCATCAGGCATTTAGTACGGGCTCTCATTGGCGTGACAGGCTTGTTTCACTAGATGGAATGCAGCCATCATAAATGACAAGTCCTGGATTAGAAAGGACTATTCTGGTCTCTGGTCATTCTGTTTCTTTATTCATCAAAGCCTTCATTAATCGGGCGTATCAGTCATATAATGCTGATCAAATTAACTCTAACTGATTAAAGCTTCCTCTTACATCAAGTTTTCACCTCATCTACCCCAATCAGGGTGTGTTAGCTCCTCAGTTACATTCACTTGTGCAACAAGCGTGAGTGTAAATCCATGTGCTCTTGATTCAAAAGGAGTTAGATGTCAAACATTTGATTTCGTGCAGGGGCATACTGTCAGCTTTGTTCTTGGCTCTCCATGTGGGAGGCAGCAAGCATCCTTCTTGATCTTCCATGTCCAAATTCCTCCTCCCTCGGGGCCGCCTCCTGTCAGGTGTCAGCAAAATAATCACGAGTTAACAGTTGTTAGAAACGACACGGGAGCTGCCATCGATCAGCAGTCACGAATCATCAGCTGAAAGGAGAACGACAGACAGGCGCTGTTTTTGAGAGTGTTTGAAGAGCAGAGGGCCGTAGCTCAGTGCAGACGGGCCGCTGATGTGACTGGACTGGGCTCTGGTATCTACCTGGTTTTCATTAAAGCACGAGATGAGATCAGGGGAAGTGCAGGAACCATCTGTCTTGACGTTTTGTGTGTGTGTGTGTGCGTGTGTGTATGGATTCATTCTGTGTAGCTATATTAGCAACAATGATAGCTATCACTGCTGAGAAGGGTGATATCAGGCCTCACAGCTCCTGAGGGGCGTTATTATCCTGGAGTGATCTGGACTGAGGGGTCAGACTCCGACACACACCCGCACACACAGCAAGCTTTTGGCATCCTGTACTGGCCTTGTCCATACAAAATAAGGCTTTACATTATAGATTGTATACCCATTATGAACACTGTATATATGGGATGTACAAAGTAACGGTGACCCTTCAAATTGAAATGCAATCCAGTGCAGCACTGGCATTGGACGTACAAGAACAAATTCTTCAGTATGTAGGATATTAACACAGTAACATAATACTAATAGGAAGTCACACACACCCTTGCCGCCCCACATGCATTTCAAAAAGCACAACTTGTGCTTGTCTAACACAGCCCAGTGGAGTCCGCAGCAACTGTCAGCTAAAAACATTATGGCCGAGCTCCCTCACACAAGCTTCCACAGGCCCCATAATCCGGTCTCCACTGCATCTCATTAATATGTGAAAATTGGAAATTAGTCATTGCGTTATATGCCTCTCAGCAGGAATCACAATTGTTAATTTGGGATTAAACGTGGCCTTCGTCGTTGAATCTGCTGTGTCCCTTTCTGCATTTAATGGGCACATCTGTCTTTCAAGAGGGTTTGAAATGTAGGTCCAGGTCAAGTGCAGAGTGAGACTTCAGTTTCTTTCTTTCATATAATAGAGCATTGGATTCTCTTGGATGGCCAGGGCCACTGACTATGGTGTAATAAAGAGGTGGAGAGCAGGAGAACTAGACCGGTGAACCAGACTAGATAGTGGATGCACTGCTCAAGAGTGCAGCTGGTAGTTGAAGCAGTCAGTCTCTCTCTGAGTAACATTAACACTGCAGAGGGAGTTTTATATGTGGCCCAGTAGCTGCCCTCAAATGGACACGGGCTCTTACAAATGTGCTCCCGTCTCCCAGTTCAATATAGACCTAATTATATGGTTGTCGTGATTCGTTTTACTGAGCTTTGTAGCTCCCAAGTTGATGAGTCTTGTCTATGTAGGAAACAGTTGGTTTCTTGGCTGCTCAGTTATATGTAGCAACTGGACAAACTGCTTATTGCATATTTAACAGGCATGTGAAATGTGAAATATGAAATATCAGGTTGAGCATCATCTTGTGAATATAGAGCAGTTAAGCTGCAGTCTGTGCAAACTTTCTATCACAACAATGAAATTACCAAAAATCCAGAAAATCCCAAATATACATAACATCCCCACCTGTGCACAAACTCCCACAGGTTGCTCCACATGTCCAAAAGAGCTGTTCTGCCCCCCTCGGCCTGATGGGGCTCATGGCTGAAGACAGATGAGTTCATTTTAAATGGTCTTTGTCGGTCTGTCAGTCTGTCTCTGATGAAGGTCTCATCAGAGGTTTAGTCAGACACTGAGGGAACAGTTTCATTTTCCCCTCATTACAGCAGGCACTGGAGAATCACCGAGCTTCAAAGCTGCTTGATTGCATTATCAGGCATTTGGTGTAACACAGGCGTAATCTATGCCATGTGACAGAGGAGCCAGGCCAACATTACAGCACTGGGCTGGATGGAGGCAGAGTGGACCTGCATACCAGGCTGATTCACTGTTATTTACAAAAAAAAAAATAAGGCGGTGGGTTATTTCACTCTGAACCTTTAGCACGTGTTGGTGTTTGTTTCCAGAACGCTGAATATTATTGACCTGATCCCTGTTGTACTTTTGAATTGTAGTCGAAAAACAACACACTTGACTCCGCTGTTCACCTCAGCTCTGTGAGCATTTCAACATCTTTCACTTGTGTTGGTTTTCCATCCTGTGACTTTACCGGTTTGCTTAGAGGCTATCACCGATTTGAGCGTATTCAGTGTTTTCACACTTGTTGTCATGCCTTCAGTGATTAACCTGCAGGGCTCCCCACCACCAGACAAACAAGTTAACAAATGTAATCAAGCATTTAGCAGCGAAAGAGTCATGTGTTTTTCTCAGAAGTTTGAGAAGTAGAGCGAAGAGAAGGGTGAACATTGAACTCACAGTGGCCATAAACACAACTTTAAGACTATGTTTCTCTTGCTCTGTATCTACCTGTTTACCATAGTTAACAAGATGTCATACCAGTTACTTCCTCTGCCATAAGATCAGCAAACGTAGCTTTAAGAATGTCAAACATGAATGTTCTTTCATTCGTATCACATTATTTGTAACGACTTTATGGCCAAACAACAGTGCATAACTTTTCTCAGCATTCAGAGTAATCGAAAGTACGATGCTTGTCTCATCCCGGTGTGCTTTATTTGTGACGGTGGTGCTTTCAAAGGTCAAACACTGGCAATCACTGTTTATCACTCCTACAATCATTATCAGGATCGTCCGCGGATAAAGAGCTATAAAAGAATTGTAATTATCACCATTTTAGAAACGGTAATTATGGGCATCATTAGCATCCATCATTATGTTTAAGTGGGGCCACGGTCCACTAAACGAGTGTTCATCCTGCTTTTTATCTGCTCTCCTCCATTTTCTCGGTGTGCTGAGAGGAAACATTAGAGGACGTTTTGGAATCAGGGCCAACTTAAACAGGGGGTGTCTAGTCCGTCTATTCCCACAGGCCAGCAGCTCCCTCATTCATTTTTAACCAGCTTTTGACCAAAGGCTTTGGAAATAGATCACGGATGCTGGTATCAGAATGTGAGTGGGTTTCTTCCTCTGTCAGCTGAGCGTAGAAGCATGGACAGTATGTAAATTTGTCGAATAAGGGTTGAAGGACAGTTCACAGCTCGTTTAAGGGAACCGTAGAAGCGGAGCTCAACTGAAATGAAAGTGCACCGATGAAAGTAGGTTACATTTAACAGTCCCTGCTGATAGACATCCACCTGGCATTCACACTTTTCATAAGACACAGCGCAGCTTTGGCTGCAAGCCGGCTAATGTTTGTATTCAGCCGTGTACCGGTGGAGTCGTGCACAACGTCTCAACCACAGCTTTCCCGCGGATGAATTAGTAATGCTAAAAGATTCCATTTCGTCTATCTAAATGCTGTGTGCAGCGCTCAACCTGGTTAATATAAGGAGCCACTCAATTTTTCATGCCCACGCCAAGTGTAGCCTTCAATTTAACATGCGCTTTTAATCCTGGGAGTGCTAAATTGCTTTTTAATGTCGAGGAACATGGTGTTTTCAGAGTAACTCGTGAAAAATGCATCAGCAATATGCAGAGCAAATCAGATCCACTGTTTGGTTTTTTTTTTAGGGTAAAGGAACAAAGCAACACCACAGCAAAGAGGAGCGAAACCAATATGTTGTTTTGACACATCTGTCACCTCAGGGGTCTCAGGAGGACACCTCCCGTAGGCAGTGATGATGATGTGTGTGTGTGTGTGTGTGCGCGCCCGTGCAGTGGTGTGATTAATTGCATGGCTCTACATAGGGAAACATACTGGTTGGTATGTTATGTATGTATGTACAGTATGTGTGCTCCTCCATGTGTGAACTCATGGGCAGTGTCAGGTGTTACTGTGCCTGCAGCGTCTGTGGACGACAGGTGTTTGCAGGCCTCTCTGGCCCTGTTAGATTCCCCTGCAGACCAGAGGCTTCAGTGGAGTCAGAGCCCGGACTCCATCGAGCATGACTAAAAGACGCGCCTCTAATATCCCTGGTCAGAGAGTCAGTGAACTCACTGCGAATTAGTTCCTCAGGGCCAGCCAACCAACCGCCCTCTGTTATCACGTAACAATGTGGCCATCGGAGCAGACTAATCAGTAGACAGCAGAGGAAAACACAACCAGTGCGGCTTCCGCTAACGGTTCCATTCAGCGCTTTATTGTTGGAGCTTGCAAACAGGCTTTAAAATTAAGACACAATAAAAGCACGTCGTAAAAAAAATGTGATGGTTTCATATGCCATCCGGTCAGCAGTGAATTCAGAGGACCAGGCCGGCAGCTAGCAGCCTGCTCTGGTGGTGCTTGTTGCATACATTCATAACACGCTGCTTTATTTCACGTGCAAACTGAACAGCGTCATTACAGTGGGAATAAAAGTTTGTTGTTTCACTTTAGAGTCTAAATGCTGTGTGAAACCCAAAGCACGTCCGCGTTGTTCATTCAGCCTCTCATCAAACTGAGGTCTAAACTTCATTATACAACAAACTGTTTACCCCCAATGTCTGTGGACCCAGCAAAGGCCGGGCCAAATCGCTCTTTTCTTCAGGGACTTGTGTGTGTTTGTGTTTCTGTGTGGAGTGTGTTTGTGTGTGTGTTTACCTGTGCAGTCAGGCATGTGAGGTGGGGTCAAGCTGTGTGTGGTGCAGCAGCTTTCTCTCTGGATAAGCGACGCATCCTGTCCCTGTTGCCAGCGCAAATCCTCTTACAGGCCTGGAGTGTGTGTTTATGTGTGTCCGTGTGTCCGTGTGTGTGTGTGTGTGTTTGTGAGAGACAGAGAGAGAGTGAGTGAGACAGACAGCAAGCTGCCCCAGATCATCTTGTTGAAGCTTGGTGTTGGTAAACAGAGTACATGGTAAGCCCGGCTGAGGCGGGCGCTGATGATTGGGCTTAGCGCTGCCTGTGGCCTGGGTGGCCCTTGACACTGATGGTCCCCTGTAGGCCCCACTGACACCCGGCCGCAAACACAAACTCGCACACACGCTGATAGAAAACATCTAAGCTCACGTCACTCTTTGGTCACACACACACACACTGTACTGTACACCTCTCCTGGTGTCGCTCTAACGAGGCAAACAAACTTTAAGGCGGATCGTTTCACACAATTACATAAACACAACCAGCACAGCCCTTCACAAGTATCACACACACTTTCACACAGAGAGAGAGAGAGAGTGAGAGAGAACACGCTCTATCTGTGCCCCAGGAGCCTGGGTCCACTCAAATAACCCCATGGTGAATGTGCTGTTGTCAGGCAGCCAGCGGGGCAGCCTCACAATGTGCACATTTAGGACCCAGAGCCTGATGGCGGCGCAGAGTTTGTGGAGGAAAGCGTGGAATGTGTCCCGCGGGCAGATGCAGGCCGCTCTCAAAGGCATCTCTATTACACGGAGACAAGCGGGGCCTTATGTCACGGTCACCAGCCTCAGAGACACATTTCCAGACTCGGTGCCCTGCGCCATGCCAGCACGCGCCCTCGTGGAAATCTACTGGCCCACACTGCGCTTCCACTTCAACACACAGCGTTCACATTGGTTGATCTGATAACTGGGACTGTTTACTGCAACGGCGGAGTCATGAGTGCTTAACTGAAGCGTGTTCCTCTGTGACGCCTTTGATGATAATGAAGAGAAATAAGGGCGTGGAGGACTGTGATGTTCCCTCATTTGAAATCAGCCGCTCTTTTCCCGTGACATCTTGAAAAGTCGTCCGTCAAACCTAGTTTACTTCAACTGAAGCTTGGTACCAGCAACGTGATCTGGTGCCAAACGCGGCAGCCACGCTCAGGTCTGTCTTCAGCCGGTGGCCTGTTATCGATAGTGACAGATAAAGAGCCCTGTGATCTTTTGAAGCACCAGGCACCAGCGTTGATTACCATCCCTGCTGATAACGCAGCATGCTAATCATTGTAAACATCATGTTGTGGCTTTGACACACTTAGGCTTATCTGTAATTGGTGTAATTGTTACTAGCATTTAACGAGATCGTCTTCCAGATATGCCGGGTGCCAAAAGGGCCCTGGTGTAGAGGAGGCTCCCTCAGATCTGCCTCGCTGATGGGGGCATTAGATCGACGCTAACTCTTCTCGCTGTGCTATTAATGAAAGGCAGCCGTGAAGCCAGAGCGCAAATCCGATAAAAGGGGCTGGAGAGGAGGGGGTCATGAAATATTTAAATATACTGGGCTTCAAAGCGGAAGAGGCCTCCCGTTCTTGTCAACAGACAGACCCCCTGCAGCCCAGTCGCGGCCTCAGTCTCTGGCCCGCAACCAGCTCCACATGTAGGTCACAAACCACCGGCTCACTTTCCAGCTGCATGGACGCCGTCAGCGGGAAGAGGAGGGGATTCACAGATGAAATTGCTCCTATCTCCAAACACACACACACATACAAACACACTCACTGGGACACACACAATCTCCCCTCTTGTTCAACCAGTCTCCCATGTTCTAGTGTTACCCAGAAAGGGGGGGGGGGGCAGCAGAGGGCCACCAGGGTCAGGGGGGATATCCAAGCGCTGTCTCGGTGGACTCTGACATGTTAAAACACTCTGTCACATGATCGAGGCTCAGATCCTCCACACACATGCTCAGAAGCGCACACACAGGCCTTTCCGACCGCAACCATCAGGCCTCTTTCATACGTGGAATTCAGGGGTATGGTGTTTTTGAGGATCTCACCTGTCACCCACTGAGTGACAAGGACTCTGAAGGAACAATCAACACCCCGGCTTCATTTTCACTGAGATTGGTTGCAGATCATCTCCTGCTCTTGTGACGCGCCCAGCATCCCGTGTTGGCGTCGTGGTTTTTTTGTTGTGTGTCTTAAAGGGGCCTAAACCTCCCGTTTCTCTCCCGCCCATCGTTCAGCCCCCCAGCAGGGAGGCTACTGTAGACGGAACAACGACCTTATTTTGCTCAAGCCCTGCAAAAGGCAATTAGAAACCCCTCAATGGCCAGCGGGGGCCTGGGATGAGACGGAGGGAGAGAGAAGGACAGCAACAGAAAGAGAAAAGAGGGAATGTTGGGGGAGGGCGGGCAGAGACCTCCCTGCTGTCTATCACCCTGCTGGCTTTTGATGTCCGTGGCCCATCTTGTGTCCCCCTAGAGAGCCTATCATCAGGCCCCCGCTCCGGAGCTGTTGAGCACAGAGAGCCTTGGAGAGGCTTGTTTGAGTGGAGCGCAGGGGGTGTGGGAGGATGACTGGGGCTGTCTCCGTTGGTGCCTGACAGAATGGTCTTGACGGAGCGTTTCAGAGGCCTAATCCCGCCGACCATACTCCTCCAGCCGGGCGAATCGCTCGGGGGGTCTGCAGAGGGTCAGACAGGTTTTAATACGCCGCCTTAGTGGCGATTTCCTCAGTGCTTTCCTGTAGTCATTCCTTTTTAAGAGACACAGCAGGCTGTTTCTCCCCTCTCCTTTCCTTTTCTTTCCCCTGCTGCCTCCCCTATTGGCTCCTTCCCGCTCTCCGTCTTGTCTGTCTCTCCCCGTCTCCTCCTGTTTTGTTTTCTTCTCCCGCTCTCTTCCTCTCTAGTTCCTCCTTCTTTATCTCCCTGCCTCCCCTTGTCTCCTCGCTCCCATCGCGCCGCTGAGAAGAAAGAAACAAAAAGGGAAAATATTATCCCTGCCAGCGCAGTTGCTCTCGCTTAGTATTAAGTCAGGGCCTCACGGGGGGTTCCAGCACCACGGCTCTTTGGTTGTAGATGTCTGCTGGGTCTCCACAAATATAAAGACATGCAGATTAGGGTGAAAAATTAAAGCTGGGGGTCCGTCATGCAGCGGGTTATCTGTTAAGAATGTTTTGTCTGTCTGGGATACGGCTCCACTGTAGAGCTCCGCACAGAAAATTGGGGTCAAATTAAAAGAGGCTCATAATCCTTCTTTTTTTCTTTCGCTATTGAGATCAAATGACGCTGCAGCTTGATGAGGTTACACTGATTGAGCCTATCAATGAAGCCGCGTGACGAGCGCCACCGCGTCTTGCTTTCGCTGTTGTTTCAAGTCAGAAAGCGGAGCAGTCCTGCAGAACTGCGTTCAAGGACGCTGACGCGATGTCGAGATGAAAGTCAACCTCGCACACAAATGATCTCTTAAAATACAGCACATTAAAATTCTGATTTGCCTGTCACATGCCTCGTTTCAAAAGCTGAGAGAATTCATTTTCTCGGCCCATTAAACCTCCATGTAAACACTGAGTGACAGAGCTATAAATAAGGACACAGACTTGGCCTTTCAAATAATTTGCGCTTGGATTTGAGAATTAGTAATTATACTGACATTAAATGAAAATGTTAAAGGTAAATCGGGCCTAATATGCATGGTGGTGTGTGTGTGTGTGTGTGTGTGTGTGTGTGTGTGTGTGTGTGTGTGCGCGCATGCTTTGAGGCGGGCAGCACATATGCTCCTTTCTGTTAGAAGGGGAGGGAGTGATTGACTGGTCTGAAATTATCCACGGCATCGCGGCCCACAGCCCACATTCCACGGCAATGTCTGTAATTTAGGCAAAAGGGTCTCCATTTCTCTTGTGACTGGGCAGAGTGGTGGTGAGGGCTTGTGGGTGTGTTGGAGGGGGCTGCATTAGGGATGTAACCAAAGCATTTGAGGCAGGGAAGGTTAAACCAATTTTCTCGTCGGCATTGTTTTCCAAAGCGAGTCCCGCGGCGGCGACATTAGACTGATGGCCAGTGAAGTAGGTTTGCTCGCGCTGACAGGCCAGTTCTTTCTGCACCCACAATGTCAACTGGATCTGATTATTGCCTACCAGATCCAGATAATGTCTGCCATTGATCAGGCCATTTATCTTGAACTCCTACGGCCTCGGCCTGCTTTCAGAGACCACGGGGAGATAAGCAGATACAGATAAGCAGATAACATAGTCTCTGCAGGCTTTTAACAACCGGAAGAAATACTTTTCCGCTGCTTTCTCAGGCTGACATATGATGTGAGCTTCATATCTCTCTTGGCTCAGGAAGCTTTATTATAACACAAAGGATCTGCTTTTAGAGGCATCGTCATCGGATCAGATAGATGCTTTCATCCCCGCGTCCGTCAATCTTCCTAAATGTTCCCAGAATGCCAATCACGTCCTGGTAGAAATAAGTGGGCATTGTAGGGATTCATTTTTGGCATTGTTATTTACAGGTTTAATATTGAGAAGCATGTCTGCAGTTATGCAGATTGAAATTCTCAGGTCCTTAAATCTCCCATTCTCTGTCAGGATGTTTGATTGATGCAGTTTAACAGTGAAGACTGTCAGCTTTTCCAAAGGCTTTTTCTACTGCCATGCTATGGTGTCCCAGTTTGTACAACGGTTTTAAATGCCGGGTGCATTTGTCTTCGTGCCTGTGCATCCACGCGCGCGTGTGTGTGTGTGTGTTTGCACGCACAGCTATGTGTCATCCCCACATTAATACCAGCAATGAGTGACAGATTAATTTATGTCTGGCTACGTGTCTGAGGAATTGGGAAGAAAGGGCCTGTCAGTGCTGCTTGTCGGGAGGGGGTAGAGATTAGAGCCAGTTGTCAATGACAACCCAGTTGCAGGCTCTGGGAGATAAGGTCAGATGTAATGACTGTAAAGGAAAAAAAAAGAAAGGAAAAAAAAAGTCATAAAAAAATAAAATTAATTTAAAAAAGCATCCTCACTCCGCCCTCAGAAGGCTGGGTGAAGAGGAGATGTTGGCGTCGTCGCGTGTGTGGGTTTCTGTGTGCAATTAGAAATATTTCACAGTTATTAGGTTGCGTTTGGACATTTCAGATCTTAAGAAACAAGGAGGGTGTGAACTAATCCCACCCCCTCCTCTGTGAAGACAAGGATTTATCCAAAAAAAAGTCAGTGTAAAACTGGTTTTATTTACTTTGAACTGCAGCACGGGCTTTTATCAAGAGTCATTTTGTTCATTCCAATAGCCAGATTATTGTGTGTAAACAGCCACTGAAACATAATGAAACATGAGCCTCCACTGTTTGCCTGCCTGTGATACACTGCCAGTCAGAGTGCTTACAGTGTCTCCACATGTTAAAATCCCCACACGGAACATTGATTAATATCCACTGCTAAATGGCCAATATTCTATAACCAGGTTATGACCTATCCTGTTAAATCATATAATGTTCTTCAAGTGCGTAATCACGTGAAAATATGTTAAAAATATTGATCTCACCAACTCTGTAATGGATTTGCCAATGACTTTGGTAGTGACGTTCATGGTCGTCAGAGGATTGATCCCAATAACTTGGGCAACTCTCCACCCAGGGCCACCAGCAAGAACAGTTCCACTCTCTGTGTTTACTTCACAGATGGTATCACGGGGATGATGTGTTACAACGACTCTGGTGACACACGTCCTGAGACTCAGTTTTGTTAACTCATGTTTATCCTGTAGTTCTGTGTGCAGCTCAGGAGTTACAGCTCTTCTCTCACAGGCGTCACCATTGAGTGAAACTGTCTCTGAAATCCCCGCCCGCCTGGGATGGCTGCTGCCCCGCACCGATGATGACTCTGTTCAGTGTCATTAAGAAAATTCTCTATTCATTTCCTGGCCTCTGCAGCCAATCCTAGTTTGATTCATGAGTTTCCTTTTTCACCCCTGTAAAGCAAAGACAGAGCTCTGAGTCAACAGACAGACGTAATAAGAGCTTTTAACATATTACATTGCCGGCACTCATGTTACAGTTATCAGTAATATTTCAAACGAGGGTAGATTTGGCATAATGGCAGGAAGGCTCATAAAGGCTGGCTGGTCCCCTGTGATTGTAATCTAGGAGAGAGTTCCTGTAAAATTAAACCGTGGTTGCGGGGGGAGAGACAAACATGCCTCTGGTTTCTTTGAAGCGGAGAATCAGCGTCCAAAAAAAGGAATAAAAGATGACAAAATGTCAGTGTGAGGCTGATGGTCTATAGACAGAACTTACGTGCCCAGACAGCAATTACTGAGAAAGATTTCATACATCCAGACATCGTGTTTGATCTCAGTGCTCCATTCTCTTGCACAGACGGTGTTTTTCCATGTGAAACTGTGCAGGGTTCTCATTTTTACGTGCGCGTTCGTCTCTGTCATCGTTTCATTTGAATTAAAAATAATGTGCTGGGAGAGATCCGGACGCCGATTGTTTGGCAGCGCGGCCGTAATCACAGAGTTGTGGTCGCTCTCAAATCTGATAATGACCATTTAAAGCGGAGAACAGCTCCATAGCTGCTGCCGCTGCTCCTCCTGCACAGGCCCGTGGAAATGACTGGTAGCCATTTTCTGCCGGTGGCAGGCGTATAAATACATATCTTGAAGCCAGCCATGTCATGCGTTCGAAGCCAAACCACGGTCCGCTCTTGATGTTTCATCACAATCACCGCTTCAGACATAGGAATCCCTGTGATCTAATTACATGTAACCACAGTTAGTGCATTTGCAACTAATTTTAGACATGATTTACTACGTTTCCGTCGTACTCGTGCATGAACCGTGGCAGCGTACAGCAAATTCATTTTGCTGCGTTATCAGAGATGTTTTCCCACAGCTTATGAGCACCAGTAAGTCAGAGGTTAATTACTTCATTAGTTGGAGTTGGTGGATGCACAGTGCATACATCTGTGAGACATACAATAATACATGGCAGGAGCCTCCAGCTTGATGAACACATGCTCGTGGAAGCTGCTCTCTCTCCCAGGCCCTTTGTGACCACAGCCTTTATCCCCTGTAGCTGAACCAGATTTGAACGGCCACCTGAGGCCGATCCCTCCCTCCGCCTCGTGCTACTTCACATTTTTTGTTCTCTTCTGTCGTCAGTGTGTCAGCTATGCCGAGCCCGTTGACACTTTGATATGGATAAATAATGTTCTGCTAACTGTAAGCTTTTCAGTTTGCCCAGACTGAGCATCTGACTGCAGTTTGGAGGAAAGCGCTGTTGTGTTGACTCCCTCTGAAACTCCGGCAACTGCACATCCCATTTCCCATGACTTCATGTTTGTATGGCCAGTCCACGCCAGCCAACAGGGCCTCGGTCCGTCTGTTACCATGGGACGGATTAGCATCTCAGCTATGAGCTAAGTCTGTTTTCTGCTCTGTGGTCGCTCGGGGTGAACTGGCAGGGAAAGACTTTGCAATGTGACTCTATTGTACATCCATTGACCTCCCAGCTAGTGGGTTAATGCTCATTAGACAAGCCATAGGATGCAAGGGTTTGCACTATTAATAGGATTTCCCAGAAATGTCCAACGTTTCTACCCGTAAGAGGGAACGAGGCGAGGAAGGATGAGCAGCTGTTGTTTCTCAGGTAAACATTACTTTCAGGCCTGCGGTGTGAATCTTAACAGGATAGTGTCCCACCTTAAATCAATGGGATTTAAACACACCCTCTGTGGCATCAACAGCGGAGAGAGGCTGAGCTCTTAGTTCACGATGCTGAGCTCTGCCAACACCACCAGAGCTGTTGTGTTGCACTCTGGGCGGGCACGCTAAGAACGACGGTTCCTCCAGGGCCCGGTAAAGTTATCACAATGTAATAAACATAGTTGTGATTTATGTGTGCGGTGTTAGCGGCGGAAGCTCGGCCTGTAGGTTCTGGGCCTGACAGGGTGGGCCACGGAGCGCTCAAAGCTCAAATTGAAGGCTGAATGACCCAAAGCGCTTCTTCTATTACCAGCTGACCTCCCTTCAGGCCTGTGGAGTGCTAGTTGATCCAACAGGAAGACAGCGCCTGTGGGCTGCCCATAAAGGAGCGTTTTGTTTTTCCTCCCCTCACGGTAGCAGCACCCTACTGGGGAATTCATTAGGGGCTGACATCATCTCACTCAGTACTGAGTGAAAGAAAGAATATATTTCTGCCTCAGCTCTCCCCTCCCTCCCTCCTTCTCTCCTCTCCTTCCCTCTTGTTCTCTCTCTCCTCTCTCTCCCTGCTTATCTAGCTGTGGTGCGCCGCTGTCTCTCCTTTTGCGCGCCATTTACGCAAAAGGTAAAAGCGGTAATGTGCGCCCCTGCAACCGAGCTCCAAGCTTTTCGGAAGCCCGAAAACATGAGCGTTTGTCTTCTGAAGGAGCACGACTGAGGTTGAATTCAAGTCCGCCTGGAAAATCAGGAAGTGGGAGGACCCGAGCGTGAAGGCAGCAGCGGCAGCGGCGCTCAGGCAGTCAGTCGCTGGATGAATGGGAGTTTGTCTGGCGCTTGGGAGCGGATGGGGAGAGGCTCTTGACGACCGGGATCCGTCAGAGAGAGAGCGCGGCAGACAGGCTGTGCAGCTGAACGCGCAGCGGGCTTCCACCTTGTGAATTTTTGCTCACTGCTCGTGTGATTCGCCTCCGTCTCTGTCTCCACAGAGGAAACTGCCAGTGCGCTTTGTTGGATCGGTTTGCTCCGTCGGACGCAGCCCCTCTCTGCGCACCGACACTCAAACCCTCCCGGATTCTTGTTTGTGACCTCTCACGGATATTTCCGACAAGGAGAATATACGTGAACAACCCCACAGTGTGTCCCGAGCAAGGAAAGGAAGGTGGATCAAGGGATTTTTTTTTTTTCCTCTCGCCGCCTCAGTGCTGTTGCAGAAGCTCTCCGTGGCGAGACACATGGTTCCCTTTGTCCAAAAGGCGCAGTAGCTTTTGTGAACGGCTTTGGATTTTTTTTTTTTTTTCTTGGAAAGGCTTCTTCCCTCTCCGCATGGCTGTCCTCAATCTAAACGGAGTAGACTTCGCCTCCTCTCGTGTGGATTATATTATTTGAAAAGCAGAATGTGAAACGGGGCCATATTTACCAGACCGAGAAAGTAATAACCTGACTTGTTTGCCTCCTTGCTAACCTTGCCACATCAAAGGTATGCGCGCTGGCTCCGAGCCGCTTCTCAATCTTAGATTTCAGTGTGCAGTGGCGTGCGAAAAGCGTCCGAGTGGAGTTTTTTTTTTTTTTTTTTTTAAATGAATGCTCATTTTCATGCCACCTCCTTTGCTGTCATGTATTCTGCAGCGTTCATTGTTTACATTCTGTCAGTGTTGCACTAGTGAATAAACGCACGCTTAATTCTAAGGTTTTATATGTCACATTAAAACAACATGAATGCAGGTGTCCATTCGCGCTGGTTCCGGGTTTTGGACAGGTTATCTTCCTTCTTTTGTCTGCCTTAATAACAGACATACGTCGGGGTAGGAGACATGAGGCGCATCCGGCTCAGCTGTCAGCGGGCGCAGATTTTTGAATATTCCCCTTGTTTGGGTGATAATGTAAGACACGAAGCCACCACCGCGCCGTCAACATCACAGTTAGTTGTTCGGAATTTGGCATGAAATGAATCCGAGGCGAGGGGAATTATTCTCAGTAACCTGTCAGTCAGTCCCCCTCCATGTGCAGCTCAACGGGTGTTGTCCTGTGTCTTTTCCCTGCAGCATGCACTTCACTAATGCACAGACTGATAGAATGATAATAATTCATTTGTGAAATATAATGAATCTGTGACTTTGTATTTTCAGCCCTTTTATTTCCTAACGCAGGTTTAAATCTGGTCCCTGCACATTTTCCTCTAACACAGTCAGGCTGTTGGCGCTCGGCTGCTTTGTCACGGAGCAACAGTGCCATCAAGTGGCCTGAATGCGAAGAGCCACTTGTTTTGTTTCAGGCTGGTTTCCAGTGTTGGTTCTGATCATGAGGCTCAGATTATCGGGCAGAACAGGACGCACACGCCGCGTGGGTGTGTTGGCTTAAATAGGTTTCAATTTGACCTTGAAGACTGTTGGAGTTTAGAGCAGAAACCGCTGGTAATTTGTTGACGCCAGCAAATAATCAGAGATGTGGGTTAAAATTATATAATAAATGTCACTGGTGAATTTAGGATTATGGATAAACACTTTGGTGACTTTATCAGAATAACATTACCCAATAATATCCCCCCAGTCTGCAGCCACTGCTTCAAGTCCTCCTTAGAAACACACTGTGGGGAGCGGGTTTGTGTTGTTTTGGTGGGAAGCGACATAACATCCAGGTTTTGTGAATGTGATGCTCCTACTCATTCCTTTCTCCTCTCCCGCAGGTGTCCGATGCCAGCTCCGAGAAATTTTTCAGCACAGCTGCAGTTAAAGGTACGGCCCTTTCTTTCATTCCTCCGTGCTGGACTGTTTGTCAGTGTGGTGGTGCAAGGTGTTGTGTTATTACCATGTTTGAATTGGAATGCATTGTCCCAGCGCACTGAGTGTCATATTTGTGCACATCCCTTCAAAATACTGCAACAGCATTATTGCATCTCAGGCAGAAAGCTGGTGCCGTGCATTCGAGGCGCGCAGGTTTCTCCACACCCAGGCTCCTAAAATCTGTGTTTTTGCTGGTATTCCAACAGATGCAGTCATTTCAGTGCATACAGCGAGATGATCATGCAGACCTTTGTAGTTTATGTCTTTTCATATTTGTGTCATAGTGCGGCGTGCTGTACGACCCTTTGTTGCAAATGTGCAGAGAGGTACCAGGACTTGTACAGCAGCCAGAGGAGGAGGATGTACTAATGCTGCAGGGAATGAAGTAAGGGCAGGAGAGGCATCTGTTTATGGCCTCAGTGTGCCAACACCACATGTGACCTCATTATCAAGTCACTAATTTGCTGTTAAAAGCAGCCCCATTTACTCTGGCTCAGGGATAATGGAGGTGCCCCGCGTGAATGGACATTCCTCTGTAATGGGGGGGAGTTACCACGCAGGGCAGGAGGGAGGCTCTGAGGCGAGGGTTGTGACCCCTTCAGGGCTGTGGCAGAAAGGGGGCTGATTGCTGATGATAGGTTCTTGTGGCCCCCCCCCTACACCCGCCCACCCCTCTTCCTCGTATCCCTGCACTTTCCGCCGCGCAGACCTCCAAACACATTTCCCACATTCTGGCCTTTGATTCCCTCCAGGGCTTGATTTGTGGCGTCCATTGGGTTGGCTCAATGGCCATGCTTGACAGGGAGGTTTCCTTTTGAACGTGCTTCTCTGTGGACTGATTTGGTTCCCTTGAAAGGATTAAGGCCCCCTTTGTGCAGCCTAAATCAACAGAGGGCCCCCCTCTCCCCCTCCTCCATGAAAGGACCTGACTGGGGAAACAGTACACAAAATACGCTTTCTCCGTGCTGCATGATAGTCCACTCTCTTGGCCCCTTTTCCCATTTAAATACCCCCTCTTTTCTTCCCTTTCACCATCTCCATCCCCTCCTCCTCTCCTGCCATATGCTAATGCCACCCGCTTTTTTAAAAGGCGAGCAAAAGAATCCAGGTGCAGGGAGAGCCGAGACCACTGGTATTTTTCTGGCGGGTGGTGTTGAGATTAAAAGAGTCGGGTGGGTTTTTGTTGGAGCGGATTGTCATTGCTGTAACGCACCCAAACTGCGGCACAAGCAACGGCTCCAAGAAAAATGGCTTGAGAGGCTCGTCTGCGGGACGAGTGTCAATATTTGCGGAAGGGCAGGTGCAAAAAATGAGTTTGGTGTGTGTGTGAGAGAGTTTTCCTGTTGGTGCCATACAATGCTCATCAGGCATTAGGGTTCGGCCGTGGCTGCAGAAGTCCATGATGGCAAAAACAACTGCCAGACAAAGCGACGGCTACTTTGTTACACAGGAGTGAAGCTGTAACCTTGATTCTGCAGAGCAACCTGCGCGTATGAGTAATTTGTTTTCTGGAGAAACTAGTCTTAGATGAATAACTGAGGTCAGGAGAAATATTCCAGATAATAACTTTCTATGACAGAATGTTTATTATTCCTGGTAGGGAACACTTAGCGCTATTATTATTAATAATATTAGGGCTGATTGGAAGAAGGGTAAGATTTGAACATACCTCAAACCTACAAAGGCTCGTGGAGGCCATTGTAATTCAGCTGCTGATGTGCAGCTTTGGTAATGACTGACTGTTGGCTTGTTATTCTCTGCAGCAAGACTGGAAATCAGCCCAGGGCAACCTCAGGTCTCTTTGAAGACTTAGTGCTGGTCCCTCATCTTTTAATCTCACAGCCTTCTCACCTCACTCAGTAATTATAGTGTATTTTTCACGCTCCCTCAAAAGCCACAGTGTTCTTTCTCTCTCTCTGCCCGAGGCCTACACCGCGTTCTAAAGAGAAAATCCAGCTGATGAGAATGCAGCTTTTGTGTTTTTCAGACGTTGATTTGTTTTCCTCCCCTCTCGTGTCGGCTTCACCTCGGGGGCCGTCGGTGTCAACTGCGCCCGGCTGTCTAATGCGGAGCTTAAAGTCGCCATCACTCTCTGCGCGCCTGGCTGTTTTTCTCCCTCCCTCCCTGCTCACTCTGGGTTCAGTTTGCCCAGGAATAGATTTCATTAACTAAGAGTCATTAAATGTTAGCTCTAATTACCGCGGTTGTCGATGTGCCTGCAGGTGTCAGCGAGCTAACCCGATTTATTTGCTCTGCAGGAGAGTAAGCACCAGTCAAAAAGATGTGGTGGAGTCTATTGGCCACCAGTGAAATAAACAACTTTTCTAAAGTGTAAGCTGCTTCCAAGGTGCCGTGGGTGGAAATCGGTAACCAAGTCCTATTAAGTCTGTGACTGCTGTCCAGGGAGTGGAGTGAAGTGCTGGGCGGCACGGATACTGATGATGACAAACCAGCACGGTGTCACCACAAAGGCCTTCAAGACAGATCTATCAAATGATTAAAGCCGTGTCCCAGGGCGGTAATATCTTGTCACCCGCTTCCATTCCCATCCTTTATGATATTGTCAATCCACAAGCCGGTCCCGGAGACTCAGCCGGGGCACTGGAGAGCAGAGACTAAGCTCGCTGTGCATTGTTTGTGGAGCGTAGCCCCAGCAGCGAGATTAAGATAATGCTGGGTGACATTTAAAAAGCTCTGCAGTGCCATTTATCAAGAGTAGGCTTGAAAATGTTCTCATCAGTGAACTGTTGAGTCTGCCGTGTGCTTCTATAGATGGAATAGAGAGATGGACTAAAACTGGAAAACAAAGAAAATGCTAACCGGACTGAGTAATCCTGCAGTGAGTCACGTTATAATCCTAAACCGTTTTTTAATTAGCTCTTACGTGCAGGCAGGTTTCCACGTCAGCATCGCGCACTGATTTTTCAGTTAAAGAGCGCAGTGAAAGGAGCACTCGACATTTTTCTTTCCCGGGTTCATTTGGTAGACATATTGGAGAAGCCGGTCCCTCGTGAGACATCTCCTGCAGCTGTGTCTACGATGTGAGACCGGGCTCGGTGCGGGGGTGAATTGAAGTGCACAGTGTAGTGATTCTCGGCACCCCCCACCCCCCCCGCCCCCACCCCTCCTCCCTCAGCACTACGCTGATTTCACCATGCTTTACTGGAGTTAATGTGAAAATGAAGCGGTGCTACAGCGAGACCCGGGGCTGACGCCAGCATGAAGAGCGCCGCTGGTGAAGTGTGTCGGGCTTGAGTGCGTCTGTCACCAGGGGAGAGAATAATGTGCCATGTGTAATTTGCAGCGCTGATGGCATTGTTTAAAAAAATAGTGGAAAGAGAAAAGCGGAGGTGAACTTTTGTGGCAGATATCAGAGCTGAAGAGCTCCTGGATTGTCATCATAGAGAGCCTGCTGGCAGCAAAATTGCTCTGTGAGCGTATTATCAATGTGTGGGAGGAGCTGAGGGCTTGTTTTCTCTCTGCCTCATTCTCTCTGTGTTTCCTGAGAGGTGGACTGGTGAGGAGCTGTGTGTACTTCCAGGCTGCGGGCCGCCACCTGCTGTAATCTCAAGTGATATAGAGAGCAATACGCTTTAATAAAATCACCCAGGCAGCTCCCTAACTCATTCAGTGGACTGGAAAGAGAAGGTCGGCCTTTCACAGCACCAGTGTTGGTTTATTTCTTCGTCCCAGGCGCTGCCCGTCCAAGTTGACCTCTGCCGCCTGCGTAATAGGTGTCAAGAAATCAGGGCTGCCTTGTGAATCCTGGACCTGATGCGAGTGGAAAGATGACCTGACTACCATTGGCCTTTCAGGCGTTTTCTACAAGGCGGGTCAAGGATTTGGTTTTTTCCGCTGCTAAGGGTTAAAGAGGTCGCGGAGAGGTCGCGTCTCTCCCTCCGAGACACAACGGCTCAAATAAAGCATTATTGTTGTTGTTTGCTTTTAAACGCTGAAGCACCCAAATCAAAATGCCCTTTTGATGTTTAATACCCGTGCATGTTTTGAGTATGAGGATCTGAAGGATCCAGGTCTGAGTGATGCATCACCAGAGCAGATTCCAGCTGTTTCCCCAGCGGTCTTTGTTTCTGTTGGTCCCCGTCCCCCCACCAGGAGCATTTAAGGTATCTCTCAGGGGTAAAGGAAGCTCACTATCCTGTGCTGCACAGAGGGAAGGACCCCCTCCTCTTCTTCCTCTCCACGGCTGCGGCTACAGAGAGAAAGGCAGTATTTCATGACCATGAAAGGGGCCGCTCCAGCCATGCCTCATCTGCTGACACAGCCAAACAAAGGTTAACAAATCAAGGCGAGCCTCGGCTGATTTACTGTCTCGCTGTTGCAAACAATGGCCCGGCCCCCGCGTCTACAGCTCACATTTACTGTGTCCGTCAGCAGGCGGAGAAATATGGCAACATTTGCAACTGTACATATTTCAAAATCACATTTAAATGTTTGTATCGATCACAGCTCGTTAGTTCTGGACCCGCTCAAGTAGAGATTAGTCTTCGGTAGTGTCTAGTTGGGGGGTCAAATGAGCCCTAGCTCTAGTGCAGGAGGAAGATTTGCACATTTGATAATGTATAAAATATTTATATTAGGCCTTTTGTCAAGACGGTAAATGTGGAAACTGAATTAAAAAAGAACATAAACAATCCCATAGCCTCCAAATGATCGAAACAGACTCCTTATGTACAGTGGATCTATCAGTTATCCAGACCTGATTAATATCTATTACCATAATTGTGTCTTTTTCACCTGTTGCAGGTAGAATAGTATTAAATCGGTCTAATTATGAAACCTTTGGCAGATAGGTCAGTCAGGTACACACTGAATGTGAGGCCGCGGGTGTAGTTGGTGCCCACTTGGTAGAAGTCTGTTGATTGAGGATCGGGTTTAAGCAAGGAGATGCCGTGTGAATGGTTCTTGTTGGTGCACGCACGTACAGCAGTGTGGGCCGGCCTCCCTCCATCCCCTCCAGCAACACAAAGAGGTCATTCAGAGTTTGTTGCCCGAGTCCCGAGGTTAGAGACTAAGTAAATCCATCCATCTTAATGGAATTTTATTTCAGCACCAGGAGAGTTGGGCAGGGCTAGCCTGTATAAACACTCCTATATCCGACATGCCACGCTAAACCCAAAGAGCCTGGAACCCATCAGGCCTAAATTAAAGGCCTACATCTCAAACACAAACATTTAAATGGGCTGCACTCCAGAGATCAAAGTGAAAGACCTTCGTTTTCCTGCCGGCCCCCTTGTGTCTGCCACACTGAGATATGTGGCGGTTTAGCAGCCAGTCAGGGTTGAATGGTGTGCAACTGTATACTGTACATGTCTGTTTCTCTCAGGTTCCTGAGCAACGCTCTGTGGCGTATTTGTTGTTGGTTTTGGGTAAAGTAGAAAGATTTATGTAAGCGCGCTGAGTTTATTTAGAAATCTGGTTTGGTTACAAAGACAATATTGAGGATTATAATGAGAAAGACACAGGATTTCTTTGTCTTTGCTGATTAAAAAGTGTTTTTACTGAAACATTACGGCTTCTAATTTTTTAGCTCAGGCTAAATCCATTTTTGTTTTCAAACTAAAGCCTGCAGGTGAACCCTTGATTAAAACCTCACCCAAATCTTTCTCTCAGCAAACGTTTCCATTTTTTGCCGTTCGTCACCGTGTTATTGACATACGTCGAACTTTGACATGCTGCAGAACGGTGGAAGCGGATGGCCGGGTGGAGGTGTTGAAAGCACCAGTCTCCTCTTCCCAGGAGAGGTCCTCCCCCATCACCATCACCAGCATCCACTGATCCAATGTGACATCAGCCACTCTCCTGCCAACTGTGCAGCATTAACAGGGTCAAAGCACCACAGACAAACACACACACACACACACACACACCACTTATCAAGACCCAGCCATTCCCAGCACACCGTTGGTGTGTTCAGGCCAATTATGCCTGTGTCAGTCTTTGGTCCCTGCGGCAGAGGTGACATTGCCAAAGAGGGAGAGAGAGAGCAGTCTGCCTTAATGAGGCCTCATGGTGGCTTAGAGGTGGATGTGCATATGAGTGTGTGAGCGCATGTGTGCATGAATAACAGCAGGAGTGCGGGTCTGGGATGATCCACCCGTCCATCCTGATCTACCATGTGTGTCTGACTGTCATTTCGCTTCTCAAGGTCTTCTCCCTGCAGCCATTTCCCACCTCGCCGCCTCTCCAGATCTCTGTGTTTTTAAGTAGCCTCCGCTGCCTCACGATGTCAATCTAGCGAACGGATTTCGGTTCTGGTGAATAACTTGAGGGCCACGTCCCAGAAATGCGGCATAGCGGCTTTGCAGACGCATGTACTAAAAAGGAGATGGGATTAACACAGCGGATAAGATGTTACTGTTCACTGTGAAATGATTCACCCCAGCAGTGTTGGTGTTGCTTTGAGCAGCATGAAGTAGGATTTGGTCTCTGTTTGGGCAAAATAGACAGATGAACACAGTGAACGATGACCCAAAGTTTATAGATTATAGGGTCATGGAGAGTTTATCCAATAAAACAATGCCAGAAGGCCACTCATATTGAAATATTTAACATTTCTGAAGCTTTTGTTGGATTCTGCTGGCTGTTTTTTTCCCTAAATCAAATAAATGACCATGGCTGTAATTCCTGTAATCCTCAACAGTCACTGTAGGAATCCAGTCACAGTCAGACTGTGTGCTTCAGCTACTGCCGTCCTACAAGCATCATGCTTTCCTAAGTGCAGAGTTTCCTGTTTCCTGTCGGCTCCTGCAGTCCAGAGGAGGGTCAGTGCTGTAGAAGTGTAAACACAGACACAAAAAGCTGAGAGAGACACCGAGCAGGAGGACTGTGAACAGGATTGATGAAAGCAGGGCTTTAATTGCTCCCAAAAGAAAAGAGGTTACCCCCCCCACCCCCCACCCCCCTGATTCTCATAAATATGCAGGGCAGAAATAAAGCCCTGATGAGCCGCGGGGCAGATTAGAGAGGACTACAGAGCAGGATCCTGGTTTGTTAGCAGCACTCCACAGATCCCCTTGCATGTGTTCCTGCTCTGCGCGCACATTGCCCAGCTATCATTTGTCTCAGCCCACCTTTCATTATATTTCCACAGGCTACTGACTGCATATGGTAAGGCACTAGGAATGCTGGGAAGTTGGGATGGGGCCTGTCAGACCTTTAGTGCAACATCACCCCCTGGTGTTGGGCGAGACTTCAAGACATATGGTGACCTCTGAGCAGAGCGGGCGGGTGGGACGAGGTTAAGTTGCAGTGGGTGACATGTGCATGCCTGTAAAGTCAGAGATGGATCCTGGACAGGCAATTTTAGAGCATGTGTGTTTGATATAAACAAAGTGTAACAAACGGCACAGTGTTTCATTTTATCACCGTTATTTGGTTCATCATCTCTGGCTTTTGGCCACTGTTCTTAGGAGCCTGCCCAAACCCATCAGCATCCACTGGACTGTCACCATCTGTTACAGATTAAGCTGCTCCTGATGGGGGGGCGGTTCGATTTCGGGGTTCCAGCATCCCCTCTGTATTCCACGTGTCAGGTTTTACTGTAAACACTGTAGTACAAAACCGAAATCCCTAAAGGGATTGCTCACAAACGGGCCGTTGCGCTGGCACGGGCTACACGTCTGGTTTAGCTCTTAGCGTGCTTAGACAGGGGGAGCTCTGCTGGGCAATTTAGAGGAAAAGCTGGGAAGCCATGTTTGGAAGCTTTTCCCCCTAAACCCTGCGCTCAGTCAGTGTGCAGTGTGCCGGTGTGATGTATGAATCCCCTGGCCATGTCTGACACAGGCGAGCCTGTCTGAGCCCATGTCTTCGCTGAGTAGCAGGCCGTGGACAGAGGCCGCATTGTTCCCCTAAAGTAACCCAAGCTCAAGGCAGCCACTGCCCAAAGGGGGATATCAAGTTGTTCTCTCCCCACCAGCACCACAATCCTAGCTTAGGCTCTGAGGCTCGGCGAGGGAGCAGAGACGCAGCTGACTGTTTGGACGACGGCGCAGTTCAAATAAACAGCTCAAATCCCAACCAGCCTCCCCTACACTAACCCACCGTCGCCAAGTCTTGCAGTCCCACAGCCGTAGCTCATCACCGTGAAGCTTGCCAACAGCTCTCAGCTAATTTGTGGTGTTATTTTGAAAAGCATGTTGATGTGGCTCGCGCTGAGGTTTCCTGAGAAAGAGGGCTGTGAGCGGAGGGAAGAGGGTGAGAACTTGGGCCTGGTTACATGTCCCTGCTTTCCCGCTTATGAGCGATGGGTAGGTTTACCACCACATCAGCAGACCACACAGCAGTTCCAGGCCAGAGGGAAGGAGGGATGAAAGTGGAGCGGGGAGGAGAGGAAAGACTGCCATTAACAGCCTCGTTTCTGCCCCGGAGTGTCCCGCTAATCCGACTGCAGTGAAACCTGAGCGCGGGGGTAATGAGACGGCACTTGACACGCTCGCACACACGCACGTAGACACATCGGCTGCTTCTGTAATGCCGGTGAAGATTTAAGGAGAGAAAAGGCTACATGCAAATTGATACTTCACCAGATTTCCAGTCATCTGATCCGTGCATTCAAGCTATTACCCCTCTGGAATGAGTTTTTCTTCCTTGGTTTTAACACTCAGCACAGGCTGCATTCAATCTGATACTCGCAAGCAGCCTGACTGTGTGGCGTGTATGTGTGTAAAACCAGTTGGCCCCATTTGAAAGAGAGTGAAAGAGGCCCAGGCTGATGACTCTCTGGGGACAGATTTCTCTTTCCAGCCCTCCATGCCTCTCTCCCCGGTGAAATCATGGTGGTGTCAGTGTGTCAGCTCGAGCTGTCACTCTCCTTATTGCTGCAAGCCAGTTACTCTCACACCCTGCTTCCTGGCTGAAGAGAGAGAGAGAAGGGGGTGAGGAAGGAGCGAGAGCAAGACAGGAAGACGGAGGGCTTTTTCTGCACTTGACACAGCGGATGAGCAGAGCGTGAACACCCCTTGATGCAACTGGAGACTCTCAAAAGAAGGAAGAAGAGAGCCAAGGCTGTCTGTCAACTCGCAGGAGCCAGCTGTACAATTAACAGACACCCCTCCTTCCCCCCCATGGGTCGGTTTGGTACAGTCCACTGGGCTTAGCTGACAGGCTGACAGGGCTTCATGGAGGACAGGCCAACACTGAACAGACCCAGGCAGGGGACATAGAGCTGCAGTGCATGCACCTCAACCAGGGTGGCATTGGACCAGTCGACTGGTAGAGTTTCTGTATGAGTGTGTTTGTGTGTAAGAGAGAGAGGGAGCGTGTGAGGTGTTTATGAGCGGGTGTGGGTTTTTATGAGCATGTGTCTGTAATTGAGATTTAAGCATGTCTGTGTTTGAAGTTTGTTGGTTCAACAGTCTATTGTTCCTGTAAGCTGCCACAGTGACTGACAAGAAACACATGGTGCACTGTCAGTCAGTGTGCTGTGCAATGCCTGAGTTGTGCTGACATGCAGCCTGAATTTTCAGTATTGTGCAGTTCTAGTTGTTCTTAGTTGACTTAGTTGATATTGCCCTGGTTTAGTGATTTGATATAAGAGCAATATACCAAGCGTTTAATTTCCAAAACTTTCCCAGTGGATCGGCAGAGATCAGTTGGTCGCACCTCTGCAATGCCACGCAGACAAAGTAAGACAAAGTTCTGTCGTCGAGCCTGAAGCTGCAGAGGTCCGCAGTGACACAGGCGCTTACTGAGGCTTTCTTTTTAAATGGGAGTCTTTTATGCTTGTGACTTGTGGCCTGCAATGCTTTTCAGATGTAACCGTGTGCACACAGAGTGATGCCGCGGGGAGGGAGATCAGTTCATAAAAACTGCGGGGGGGGTTTTTGTTGTTGTTCAGGGCAGGCAGCATTTATTCAGACAACACATCCGCTCGTTGTTCCCAGCAAGTAAAATGAAATGTAAGTAGAATCAGTAATTGAAAGTATTGTCGCTATTTTGTTCAGAGTCAAGAAGTATAATAGTAAAGACAGCTTGAACGTTTCAAACTCTAATGTCCACTTTTCAGCTGTTTTATGACCTTGAGGGATAAACACAATGTGTCTTGGTCAAACGTGTTTAAAATGATTTGTGCAGGATGTTTCAGAGGAACTGGAGAACCACCACTGAGTGTTCCTGCAAACCCTGCCACACTCTGTACTCACCCATTCTCCCAGTGACACTGGTGATGTGCCATACTCAGTCTAATCTCGAACACGTTGTCTAAGCGACAGTGGTGCAGTGTGGGTATTGGAAGCGTGCGCACTACCGTGAGCTTGAACTGACAAACAGGGCCGAAGTTTCACGGCTGGCTGAGGAAGCGAGATGCTCGCTGACATGTAAGGCACCGTGGGGCTCTCAGCGCCACCGCACTCTGTGTCTCTCTCCGTGGAGCAACATTTACACAAAGTATGGCCACCTACCATCTCTCCCTCCTCCTTAGTAGAGATATCAGGCCCCTTCAGATGGCTTACGTACATGTGACATCTCGGAGGTCAAACAGTCCGGCTCGCTCCACAGCTGCCTTGTCTCTCGGTGTTGTTTTACACCACTGTGACAGTGTCCACTGACCAATTGCTACAGACTGGATGGATCCTCATTACACACTACTGTTGTTTCAAAGCCTCAGTGAGCCTCGGCATGACAGCCAAACCTGCAGAGGATCTGTCAGCCGTGGGCAACGAGTGTCCCCCTGAGGGCTGCCCTCGACAGGCCCCTGGCTGGAGAAATCTGGCCCCTTGGCCAGCTTTCCACACACCCCTTCTGGTGGTCACCTGTGCCAGCATGCCCGTCATCGAGTCCCTGACCCAGCTCTTCTCCCGTTACGTTCCCTCAAGCCTGACCTCACACCCTCAGGGATATATAAAGATTTGTTCTCCAAAGGGGAGCTGGAAATGGGACACCCTGCAGCCACTGATCCCACCGATGCATCCTCATGTGCACATAAAGATGGTGGCGGTGTTTTTGTGGGTGGGGTGGGGGGGCTGGCAGGAAGGTGTCCAAACATTTCGGCCCCAGGAGCCGTCTAAGGCAGCAGATTTTCCACATGCTGGCGGGGTGAGAAGTGAGCGCTGAGAGCGAGACGCAGAACCAGTTAAGAGCCATTACAGGAGCAGCTGTAATCAGAGCCACTGTGGGTGGAAGAGTGTTGCCGCGGCAGCTCTTTGTTAGTAAATGGCTTCATTATGACTGGAGAGAGAGGAGACGGTGCACAGTGGCCTTACCAGACAGAAAGTGAATGGAGCACAGATGGATACTAGCAAAGGTAGGAGACAGGACAGAGCAGGTTTCTTTCACTTATTGCATTTTCTGTCACTCTTGTGTCCCCCCCTCCTTTTCTCTTTCACACTCTGTCGTACTGTAAACATGTGTAAGTGCTTGTTCTCTGTGGTCTGGCAGTCGCTCTTCTACGGCCTTGCATCTGTCAGAAGAGCTCAGAACATTCAGTGGCTTACTAAGCCCAATTACCCCAGATTGCTACCATTTCACAGAGGATCACAGTCTCAGACAGTGTATCTTAAAAGAGGAGTCAGGGGTTTATGTCTCGGTTAACCGTGCGCGCCTTGACATCACTGCATATATTCACACACTATTTATATTTACATATGCACTTGCTTTGGCTTCTCGACTCGTTATGCAAAATTCATAAACCAAATGAGACAGGCATGAAATATAGATGTTAAAAGGGCGGCTTAACAACTCTTCCCCCGCCTCCCGTCTGCTTTTGGCCTTTTGCTCAATCACGGCTTGTTAAAGCAGCAGTTTGTGTTACTGTGAAGGAGACATCAGCATGCCGTGGTATTCTCGCTGGAAGACTACACATGTCACGCTCTCGCAGCCAGAATAGTTGGCCCCGCTCGCCTGACCCTCCCCTCTCCCCATGACACCCCACCTTTATTTCAGTTGAGCTTCTCTCTCCTCTTCCCCTGTCACCCCTGGGAGTCTAGCACTAATAAAACAGCTCCAGTCCAAGACCCTCCACACGGCGGCATGTCCAGTCTGTGTAACCCAACACTTCTCTCAGCTCTGGCTTTAGAGAGCTGCTGACATGACGGAGAGTCTGGGAGGGCCAGCAGGGGAGCGTCCATCATTGTCAGGCCCCAGTGCCCTGAGCTCCCATCCGGAGCATGTCCAACACGCATGCCTGTGAGCTGTGAATTCATTGCTGTGAGGTGCTCCGACACTGTGGAGACACGAGGGGGTATCACACAGCGTGGTGTTACTGTTCCTGGGGCAGCTAATGCTGTTAAAGTCTTCCAAGCTGAACACGGCAGGGATAAACAGCTAATAGGCCAGGGATTCTCTGGAGGCTTCGGCTCTGAGGTCTGGGAGAAGTTTGCCGACACAGGCTTTCAGCCTCTTTGTGAGCTGATGTCACCAGACCTAAGTCTTTGGTCTCTTACCCAACAGCATTGCATTTGTAAAAAGACAAAATGGGAATCTCAAAACTCAAAGCCTCTGTAGAGATTAACTGTCGAGTGATGTCTCTACAGATGAGGAGCTGAATCCCTTGGTTAATGTGCGGGCTTTGGCAACAATCTTCACTCTGGGCACCAGAGACAAGTCGTAGAACATCGGGGGTCTCCAAACACCTCCGGTCCCACAGACCTGGGAGTTGAGCTCAGATGTCATTCACTAATGTGAACTCCAGGGTATTCCACTGGAGAAAGGCAGCCTCTCCTGAGTGTGTGAACGTTGTCACCTTCACACAGGTGGTGTTCAAAGAAGGGTTATTGCACTGCCTTAGATCGGCTTGCAATACACTGTAAATCACAAAAACACAGAGAAAGAGTAAAGGTAGTGTCCGTCGTATTGTCTTGATGTGTCTCTGAGACTGAGGCTTATATGAGCATGTGCAAGCGGAGACGCGGGTGAGAGCGAGCTCTGACAGAAAGTAGCGGCCTGCTGTTTATTGTTCTCCTCTGTGTGGGAGGGAGATCTGTTAAACACGTCTGCCATTAATGCAACTGCAGGCTCCATTAAGAACAAATAAACAGAGCCTGGTCCCTCACCAAGGAGCTCCTCGGGGGAACATATGCTGTCTGAACCACTCCTGAGGTCAGACCACTGTCAACACTTGCTGCTCAATTACAACTCTAATTTTGTTGTCAAACAAAATATGGAAATAGAAGAGGAGTGAGTTTGCGGTGTTTTCCTTTTTTTTTTTTTTTTTTTTTTTTTTTTTTTTAGGGACAAAATGGTTTCCAGATTAAGGCCCGAGGCAAAATTGTCTTTTAAAACATTGTGGATAAGTAAAGACTGTGAGTATTTTCGAGGGATATTTTATTTATCCAGCTTCTGAAAGCCCTGCCCAGCACTGAGGGAGATCCTGATTGTAATTAATGTTTACTGAGACATACCGACGCAAGATGGAATTTTCAATGAGGGCCACGAATCCTTGCTCGGCACAGTGTGAGCTTTAATTGATTCAACTTGGGCAAACAGTCTGCCTCCATTTGTTTATTTTTCTGTTTTCTGAGGGGAAGCAGGATGCTGATGTGTGCTGAGAAAAGAAGATAAACTCCAGACAACGCCGCCATTGTACGTGCTTGGCCTCACCAGCCCATGCAGAACACCGTCTCTGGACCAAATGAATGTGTTTATGATTCACTGGCATCATGGTACAGTTTCAAGAGAGCGCAATCGTCTCGCCTGCTGCCTCTGAAAGAGAACCATGATCTTTGAGAGGTTTGAGCATGATGGGGCGCACCAGGCCGAGAGAGAGCGAGTTGCAGGGTGATGGCGAAAAGGTCGATCTTTGAAGGTTTGAAGGTTTTGGAGTTGTCAGCGTTAAATTCAAGGCCGTGGATACAGTGCTAAGTGCCCCGAGGCTACATTTCACACCAAGCTAAATGCTGCCATGGTGCAGCTTTTGGGCCGTCAGTCAAAATAGAAGAGTACTTTGTAAAATCCACAATCCGTGTGTCATTAGAGAATGCATCAAAACAATGCTCTTCTGGTTTGCAGCTACACTACAGCAGCACAGCTCCACAGTCGGTCAGTCAGACTAAAAAGATCTCAAAAACTATTGGATAGAGTGCCACGAATCAAACATTCATAGCCCTTAAAGACCGAGGACTTCTGACTTTGACGATCCCCAGACTTTTCTTCTGGTGCCACGAGCAGGTCAAAGTCGTCCTGATTTGATCCTGAGTTGATCCTCTGGGGAATCTCAACACCGAATACCATTCAATTTGATATAACCCTTCATGTCCGGATGATGGGTTTTAATGTGATTTAGTGATTCTCTAACGACCATGATGTTAATAAATAACATGCTGAAGTTAAGGTGGTGAACTTTGTGAACGTACACCTGCTACAAATCAGCATGCTTCTATGCTGAGATTGGCCCAAGAACAAAGTACAGCTGTGCATAATTAGAGCACTGGCACTGCTGTGACTCTTGTTGTTTGTCTTGTTGTTACCAGAACAAACTGCATTTGGTTGAAATTCACCAACAGTATCTTGTCAGTGTGACTCGCTCCCCACCAGGTGACAGTTGTAACAGCTACGATAGCAGCTTGACACTAGTTAGCACAGACCCGCAGACAGCACCCGCAGGTTACCTATCATTGCATCATCTGGTGGCCCCTAGTCCACAGTGCAGAGCAGGCTGCCCTCCGGCCCAAACTGTTAGCACCTGTTTCTGTCTGCTCTCAACAGCTGCAGGAGATCTGCCCCACGCTCTCTTCGTGTTCATCTACATGTTGTTAACAGAGATGCTGGAAAATGAAAATAGCTTTTGTTCTGGGCATTATCTGTTTTGTTAAGACTAAGGTATTGATGCGTTGGTACATAAAAGACTGATAATCATCACAAGGTAAACAACCATCACTACTGACAACAGCTGTCATTTTAAGTTAGAGTGTGTGTTCATGTTTTGTTGAGAACATCCTTTTAGCTTCATGTGATATTCATTAGTTACATCACAAGGTTTATTTATTTAGCATTATGCAACTTAATGTTCTATAACACAATGGTAGTTATCGTCCCTTTATGATGCTCACATAACCAAAATTATACATAAAGGATGAATAAATAATGAGTTATAAAACATGTTTTTATGGTGGAGTGTGAAGGGTGAATTGAGGAGTCTCAGCCTGAAGAAAGAAGCCTCACAGTGTGAATCACTGTAACACCGTACTTGAGCACGGAGGTTCTGCTTCTTTTGCTTTTTTTCCCCATTGCATGCCATTTCTATTCTTTCCTGTATTGTACATCATTACAGAGTCATCAGTGACGACATAGGACTGTTATGTGCTGTATTCTGCTAGTTTGACTGTGAGCTGGTCAGACAGCAGCCCATCTGCGGGGCACCAGCGTCAGCGCGTCAGGCTCAGCCCTCTCAGCGTTTCTCCTCTGCTCAGTGCACCGCTTGGACGTCCGCACAGCGAGTCAGCTGTCCGTCTCGTGGCTCCTGCTATGTGTTATGTTGTTGGTTTTGTGTGATTGAAGCTATGCGACCTCTGCCTGGATCAAATCCCATAAATGAGCGCGAGGGTTCAGAATGCGTCGAGGCGCTATTTTGAGGAGGATGGAAGGGACGGGGGGAGCGCAAGGAGCGAAGGCTTGGGATGTCGCAGAGGTCTCAACAGCCATCAATGTGTCAGGATGTCTTCAGGCCCAGGTGTAGGCTGTCATATCCACCCACACTCACATGATAGAGAGAGAGAAATATTAGCAAAGCAGTTTTGGCCCGAGCTGGGCGCTAATGTATTTCTCAAAAGGACAGGTGCTGGCCTGTCAGTCGCGCTTTAAAAAGATGATGTTGTTGGCACTTGTTTGTTAATCATTTATATAGGCCAGGATGTATCCAGGGATGACATTGAAATATAATATGCTAAATTAATCCCCTTATGTACAGCAGTAATGACCTAGCACCATATTAAACTGCCTAATGCTTTGCATCTCACTTTGGCAGGCCTCCTGCCAAACCCTCTGTGGATCACAGCACTGTGCATTGGTTCAAAGATTCAAGTCATTTGTCTCGCACATGGCTGCACCCATCCAAACACCTTGCTGATGAAGGACCATTAACCAACCAATACACAGGTCTATTAACCCTGCAGGTTCACTGTGATACGGGCTGCACATTAAAAAATGTAAATACAGCTGTGTGGCGCTAATGAGCTGTGGTCCACTGCAGGACAGTAACAACAAAGGTGAGATGGACTCAGACATGAATAGCAGTTAGCTTGCCTGTTAGCTCATGTCTTGTGGCAGAGTTTGAGACAAATTTTAAGGGGTGGAGGCCTTTCATCCACATTCTTCACACTGTGTTACATTCTCATGTTATCATGTAATACTCGGCAGAACAAGATCAGAGCTGTAGCCGATCTAATGATTACACGCTGCACTGCAGCTTTAACCATGTAGGGAAGTCCAAGTCGGGAGTGGTGGTGTGTGCAGTTAATGCACTGTGAGTAGGAGACGGCTCACCCTTGGATAATGAGTTATCCCCTTAAGCCCCACACTGGGTCCCCTGATATCTAGTCTTAATGAATGGCTTTCCCAGACATGCATGCACACACACACACACACACACACACACACACACCGCTGACCCCCACAAAGCCCTCCTGTAGACCTTTCACCTCTTAAACCAACCTCTAGCTTTTGCTTCCCAAACTAACCCACCCACCCAAAGGCCTCATTCTCCACTCTAACGCTCCACCAGGCAACGTGTGCTAGTAAGAAACTGGAATATTACTAAATCGTTGAGAAACAGCAGCACTCCATATTTTGAGGAACCCAAGAGGGAGTTGTGCTTATTTGTTTCCAGGGATGAAGAAGACTGACAAATGAACCCTCGCGGGAGGGAAGCTGGTGTATACGCCTTCTCTTCTTCGCCGCACCCCCCGGCCCTTGAGTCTTCATTATGACCAGAATAGACACCTTCTTTTTAGCGTGTTAGCACATTCTCAAAACAAGCCGTTGGACCTCAGGGACCGAGAGGTGCAGCGGGAGACTTGAGAATGGGGAATTTCTCCTCTTCCCGTCTGCTGCGGTGATGTTGTTTGCCAGCAGCAGTCTCTCTTGACCGGTAATAGCATTTGTAAGTGGAGAAGATTGACATGGATGAGGGAGATGGATTTAAGGGCTGCTGGGCTTTCTTGTTCATTGATGCACGCCAGTGTTGAACAAGGACGTGTTTTGTGTGCAGACTACCAAAGAAGAGATATAGTTTCTATGTAAGGGTTAGTTAGTTTTGAAAACTGATGCCTCTCTGCATTATTGGGGGACTTTTCTTCCTGCGCTTGCCCAAAGACAACTTACAAAGACTATTAAAAAAACAATTCAACCTGGCAAAGTGTGCCTTTTGTCTCCCGATAGGCTGGCAGATGTCCCGGTAAGCCCTCCCACACAGAGCATGAGTCAATAGCTGTTATTGTAGATATTGATTGTGATTTTGCATCAGGAATTACCTCCCCTGACCCCTAACTATTGTATCACATGCACCTGGGGTTGCTAATACTTCACTTAGCATTTTAATGCTAATGGACGAAGGTTCTCGTAGAGCCCTGTTAGCTCAGCGTGCTCCCAGTGGAATTGGTCTGTAGGGAGCTGTCAGTGAGATGGAAGCCCGCTGTGACAGGCTGCAGGCTGCTGCCTCAGCCCAGGGGACCTGGGTCCCATCTACACCTCTTTGGCAGGTGAAGGATTTAGCTGGCTTCCCTAAGGGGTAGGAGGAGCCCCCGCTCCTGCCCTTAACCCCCCCCTTGAGGCCCAGGGAGAGTTAATTACAGTTTATGTATGCACTGTCATCCCCCATGAGCCTCTCTGCCTCTGGAGCAGCCAAGCTGACTGCTGATGTCTGAGCACTTTGTTCTGAAGGAGGAGGTCCCTGCAGAGAAACACCCTGGACAGAGCTTATTAGCTATTGTTCTGCGCGACTTCAACATTGTGCAGCTGTTATTATTCATTCTTTGGATTAATTCACACTTTGGACATAATGGAGTCCAACCAGCGCATGTAATGGCAGGTAATTGCTGGTTTTTGGGAATTACTGAAAGTCCATAAAATCAATCCTCACCTTGTCAGACAGCAAGCAAGCCCGTCCTTCATGCTACATGCAAAAGTTAATGGATGCAGTGTTACCGTGCAGGGTCCTTTAATGTAACAGCAATCACTCTCAAGCCAGTTTGCACTGGTAAAGACCAAACAACCAGACTGTTATCAAAGACGAAGATTATGACAGAATAACTGTGCAGTTTTTATTGGATAGTGTGTACATTCACATGCAAACCTGCATCGTGTCACACACGATACTCCACTCAGAGGTAGATGCCTATAATATGCCTCATAAACCAGTCCTACCAGAATTCATTTAATTTGTCTTGCAAATGGAAGTTCTGTCATCCAGGTAAAAAATTAACCTTGAGATGAAGGTGGTGTTGTTTTATGTACGATACAAATTGATTTAGTCTGGATAAAGAAAACACATTTCAGCTGTGCGGTTTGTCCCCAGGGACGGTGTTAAAGGCCGTGTGAAAGGGCTCGGGAACTGGTGATTTAGCTGGCACAGCTGCAAACCTCAGAGGGCGCGTCAGCATGAGAAGACTTGGAACGAGAGTGTGTGTGTGTGTGTGTGTGTGTGAGTGAGATGTTAGACAGACTAACATCTTCAAAATGCCTGTAGCTCACACACATGCGCGTACTTTGTTAAAGCTGGAGATGTTTACTTACCAGAGGAAAGGTGGTCATTATCCATACACTCACTGATAGAGCCGAGCATTGGTCTTGGTGCATGTGTGTCTGAAAACCACTGATCTTCATTGTTGTTTCAACAGGTTCTTGTCCATTAAAATATCATGTTCCTGGCACTCACTAACATGTTAGACTAACAGCTGTTGCGGGAGAAGCGGTGTTTTCACCCTGATTCTCTTTCTGTTTCCCACAGTTCCAGATTTCGGCATCGATGTGCTCTCCACCAATGGCAGCCAGGAGCCTCATGGCCCAGGCCTCCTCAAGGTGTCAGGTCTAGAGCGCAGTCAGGAGAGGAGCCAGGAGAGCTGCAGGGACCCCCAACCCCCTGCATCCAGCACCCCAACTCAGCCTCTGCCCCCTCAAGCCCTCCCCCTACCCCAGCCGCAGCCCCAGCCGTCCGTCCCACAGCCCCCGTCCCCTCGTCGGACCCAGCCAAACGGCCCTACGCCGGCTCCGGCCTCCACACACCTGCCCCCACGCTCAGAGGCTCTCCCCAGGCCTCAGACGCCCGCAGCCCTGCCTCTTGCCCAGGGCCAAGAGGCCTCGCCACCCCCCCCTCCCCGGCCCCAGCACCAGCCTGATCTGCTGTCCCACCCCCGGCCTCCGCCGACGCCCAGCCTTCACCCACACCCGCCATCACCTGCCCTTCCCACCCATCACCCTCACCAACAGCACCCCAGTCAGGCAGGGCCCCACCGGCCCCCATCTCGCTGCCACCCCCGGCCCCTCTCTGCCTACAACGGCCTCAACCTCAACGGTCACAGGTAAGGCTAATGACAACCAACCTCGCACGTCGACAGATCTGTTAATTGTAAAAAACAGTCACGTCTCTCGTGTCCTCGTACGCTCTGATGCAGAAAATTGCGCGCAGCGCAGCACAGACACAACCTCCACATTCACACACACTTGAAAATACTAAAATATCTCTTCAGCTGAAAGTGTGTGTGATGCACGATCAGTATGTAAATTGCTATCAGGGAGAGCTTGAAGTCCCCGAGCCAAACAGTAGCACTGATTATAAACTACAGAATCAAAGGGCTACACTGCGCCCCGAGTGCCGCTGATTTATTAGCCACCCACATTGTCATCAGGGTTCTGTGTAGATTCAAGCCCCCATCACTTCTCCTGGCTGTATGTGCCGTAGCCTGGTGCGGCCTGTAATCAGAACATACTGTTTTTGTTTTATCGATGCTGTTATTTGTGCAGGAGAACAGGAGTTGTGATAGTCTCCTTTGGAAAAACACATTCAGATGCTTCAGGGGGCTGTTCATTTTCTCAGATTATAAAGAATCCTCAGTGGAATGCCACATTGGGTGTTCAAATTCACCATGATGACAGTTATTTTTCACATTATTAAAAATAACAATAGAGCTAGCGCAGGGCTAAGTTTAGTCTGTTTTTGTCCTGCATCTATTGAGACTCTCTCCATTAATTTAAGACTCCAGGATAGCTCCTTCAGAACCCACTCAGTCCCAACAACAGCTCTGCCTCGCAGGCTCTCAGGACTTGGCTTCGCCTCCCTCTCCGTGTGCCAGCTCTGCCAGTCTGCCAGTACGCCAACAGGGCCTGGCACCCACTATGAATAATCACGGCCGGGGCCCACAGCGAAGAGTGAGCGCTGCAAATGAGCTTTTAGGCTTAGTGTGTGGAGCTGTGGAGACGCGGGCTCTGTGACTGCCCCCGGGGAAAACCCACACACACTACAAAAGACTGTTTGCTTACACACGCATACACACCCTCTCTCCCTCTCATCCCATTTCCGATGCACATGTTCACTACCTGGCTCTGGAGGAAGTGCCTTAACAGAGAAGCTGTTCAAAGACAGATGCTCGTTCTGTTATGCTTGCCAGCGGTGGTTTATTTGCATCCGAGGGTGTCGTGAATGTGGTGTTTTCGCGGATCATGTTTGCCCTGGATTCTGTGAAGCACAAGAGAGAGGCAGGGAGGCGTTTGTAAATGGAGGACAGTTGAGGTGTGAAAACAGTGCGCTGGGAATTGAACGTCGGAGCAGATGGAGACGAGGGGATGTGGAGGAACAAGTGTTAATTCTGACTGATCACGCCTGGCTTAACCTGCCTCCTCTCTCCATCTTTCTCTCTCTTCCCCCCCCCCTCTTTTTACAGCAGCAGCAGGAGCAGCACCCCAGGCACCAAGCCCCACGGGCCCCCTGCTACCTCCTTGCACCTCCCCCACCACCCACCTCCTCCTGCGGCGGCCGCAGCAGCAGCCTCCACCTTCCCCCTGCCCTTGGCGGCTAACCAGAACACCCCCCACAGCTTCCCCCCTGCCTTGCAGTCCTCACCGCACCCACATCACCCCAATATGTTCGCTCCTCCAGCGGCCTTGCCTCCACCGCCACCACTTACGTCTAGCACCCTGCCAGTCCCCGGACATCCTGCTGCTGGGAGTGCCTACTCAGGTAAACGTCACAGCTGCTTGCTGACATCCCCACATTGCCCCCAACTGATGTGGCAGAGGACTGCACATTGAGATGACGGAACCCAAAAAGCAAACTCTTATTTTAGCCGGTTGTTGCGTCAGGTTGCCACGATGGTGGAGACACATGAGAAGTCCACGAGGTATCATTTCAGAGCAGAAATTGATTTGAAAGCATCTGAGATGCAGAGACAGACAGAATGTTACCCTGGCAATTATTTCAAGACACAGACAACAGAGTCCAAGATAATCCACATGCTCTCCATGCCCGGGGTTTTGTGTGTTTATAGTCGTGTGGACAGTTCAAGTTCACACTCTGTCTGTCACGCTCTGATTGATCGACTCCCTACACACCAGTAATATCCACCCGCAAGTCAGGACACATTGCAAAAGCCATTACAGACCCCGTGCACATTTCCACGTAGTGCTGTCGAGCTAAATGTCAGGGTCAGTCTGGGAGGGGGAGGACAGGGGGAGGGGGCTCGCCTTTAGCGACGTTCCCAGAACTTCCATTTTCACCTGGAATGGTGTTCCTGTGCAAGAAATCAATTTGGTCAATATGGAACGGAGCAGGCTGGATTTTGTTCAAAAGATACTAATGAAATTTTTATGAAGAGAAAATTCCACCCCCACTCTCAGACCAATAAAGCTTGAAATGAATGCAGAAAATATTGTAGTGAGTCACTGTGGAATAGGAAGGATAAGGTTACTCCGGAGGAGATGTAATCTCTCAAGGCAGGTTTTGTTGGATTTAGAAGAAAAGCCAGTGATTTCTTGAAATCCGTTCTTTCTCCACAGGCTGCACAGAGGTTATTAGAACAACAGATGTTGTTGTCTCAGAGGGGCTGTAGTGTATCAAATCACAGCATCTGACAGTTCCAGCAGCCAGACAGCTCTAATCATCTTGAGCCTCGCTAAAATTTAAATTGACATGCTGATAATTACAGCCACTTCCTGGTTGTTGTTGCTGTTTTTATGACTTGATAGAGTTTCAGATTTAATGACTTACGTAGCTCTCACATTAGAGTCCAGCTCCATCCAGGGGACTTTTAGGGGCTTCCAGCAGGACCTGGCAAAATGAGGAACACTTGATTTGTATGTTCAGAGTCTGTTCCCTTCGTAACAGAGCCAGTCCTAATCCTCCCTTCTCTCTTACTCTTCTGCAGAGCAAGACCTTCTGCGCCAGGAGCTCAACACCCGTTTCCTGGCCTCCCAGAGCGCAGACCGCGGCGCCTCACTGGGCCCTCCGCCCTACCTGCGCACCGAGTTCCACCAGCACCAGCACCAGCACCAGCATCAGCACCAACACACCCACCAGCACACCCACCAGCACACCTTCACGCCCTTCCCCCACGCCATCATGCCCACCCCAGCACCGCCCATGGTGCGTACCCCTGCCAGAAATGTGAGGATAAGTAGAACGCAACTGTGTTGGGATGGAGAGGGTGGAGGGTGGAGGGTGGAGGGCGTTAGTGGGGGTAAAAAACTCTCCTGAGCGAAACTGTTTTTATATGTCTTCTAATAATGAGTTTTACATGTGTAGAAGAGTGGGCGGGCATGGCACTGAAAGTGTTTTCACCCTGTGGTTGTGAGAGTGAAGATTTTACACAGTTGGACGTGTGTGCGAGCAGTGCACTGTGGGGACCTGTGGCTTTCTGTGGCGGTCTTTCAACGATGACCATGTGTGTCCGTCCGCACCACAATGATGCCTTTATTCTCCCAGAAAGCCTTTCTAGTGTTTTCTCTGGCGTACTCTAGGACTCCAGACTCGAGTCGCCGTTATTTTCTAAATTGGCAATAACTTGCCCAAAGCATGTTAACTTCAGAGCCAGCTTTCAGAACATAATACACTTAATTCATTCTGAATTTAATGACATCATTTGGTCCCATTTGGGGGTTTTCATTACTGGCAAATGCCTCGCGTTAAGAGCCCCGCTGTTTGTTGGGGGAGACCACAGGCAACGGGTGGCTGGACCTAAAACTCTCTGTCTCTTTCTCGCTCTCTCTCTCTCTCTCTCTCTCTCTCTCGCTCTCACATTCACACACACACACACACACACAGACATTCTTAACTGCCTGGCCCACAGAGGGTTCACTTGGCTCTGATGATACCTCAAAGGCAGCATGGCGAGGCCTCTGACAGCTAATGAGGCCATAAAAAGGCTCTTTATGGCTGCAGTGTTTAGTCTTGACTGGGGAAATGTTCGCCCTGAGCCTGCGCTGCACCACTAAAAGGAGACCAAATGAGACACAGAACCCACGCTAGTTTACAAGGTCTTCAGATGATCACGAAAAGGGGGTGGATGAAAACAGCCTGGTTTGGGAAGTGGTTGAACCTTGCATCTCTATTGACATTTCAGATCTTGAATCATAATCTCGGTCCTAAAGTACAGTTTGTGTTGGCCTGAACGTGACCCTGAATGAGGCCGCTCTCCACCCTGCTGCAGTGTATATGTGGACGTTATCATGTTTTCTCTGCATCTTTGAACTTAGCTCTGTTTCGTTTCTCCTACAGTTTGACAAATACCCAACAAAAGTTGACCCCTTCTACAGACACAGCGTGAGTTTCCCCGCTGCGTTCCCTCTGCCTGCAGAGCACTTTGTCGCTTGCCCATTATGCCATTCCAGCCCATGTGTGTTAGTGGTATATTTGTGTGTGTGTGTGTGTGTGTGTGTGTGCGTGTGATTCCATGCAATCACTCATCTGCTTCTAAATGGATACTGTAAGCATCCTAGCTGTACCATTTCACCCTTCAGCCCCCGCAAATGTTATGATTAATGAAACAGTGCTGGATTCTTAAACCTCGGAGCGCAAGATTTATTGTGTGTGCATGTAGCTGTGAAATTGTTGTGCGTTGAAATTAATATAGAAAGAGACAGTGTCGGCATTACAGAGGACACTGTGTTATTGCCAGGGGAATACTTTATCTTTGTCTTGCTTACTACTCTTCATTTGTATTTGTCTGCTAACAGCAGCTTGCTCGTGATTATTGCTCGCTAAAAGGGGGTCTCATATTAAACATTGGACCCCAGTCTCCAACCGCGTTCGCTGAATCTTCCAGACACCTGCTGCGTATGCCTGCACAAGTGTGTTTTGCTTCAAACGGCCTCCCTGAGCTATGAGGAAGAATTTAATACCAGAGAAATCGTGTATTCACATTAGACCAGCGCTGGGTCAAAAAGCTGTTTCGGTATGTTGCTGGTTTGTTTTTCAGCGCTTCATTTCTGATTCCTAGCATTTCCTTGTTATGACAGTAGCAGCAAACACCCTGCAGCCATTTCCTCTCTATAAAACATACCGACATCTCAAAAAATGATGCACAAGGAAACACAAGTTGCATTTAAAATCTCACTGCATATCCTCAAGCGCTGCTAATAACTCATCCTGGCAGCCCCAGCTTAAATAATTCTGTTGCACCATCCGTGATTAAAGCGATGCAAGCATGCAAGTTCGGCAACATGAAGAACATTCTGTACTTTCCACCGAGGCTAACGTGATCGACAAGAACAATTATAGTGAGCAGTTGATTACGCATCTGTTTCTCCACAGGATAATTTTATGGAAGCCTTAAGCACTTGTTTGGTTTTACATGTGTTTTGCTTGTATTACAACATTCTAGTTTTCATATCAAAGGAGTGTTTTCCCTTATTTAAATCCGCCGGGATGAGCCGTAACATATTTCATAAACTCGCAGTTTTTGTGGAACATGTAGGCAATTCCCTCTCAAAGCAGAAAAAGACTGAACGTTGAGGTTCATCCATCGCTGTAACCTGTTTGTTCCGTCTTCCGGCTGCCATGCGAAGCTGTTGTCCTGCACGTCCTCACACCTACTCCTCTTCTTTCCCTCAGCTCTTCCATTCCTACCCACCGGCCATGTCTGGCCTTCCCCCCGTCATTCCCCCGACCGGGCCCTTCGGCTCGCTGCAGGGCGCCTTTCAGCCCAAGGTAAGACACGCAGGGACGCCACAGCACACCCACGTCCTCCCAGATAGACAAACTGAAAAATAGGAGTTATTTACAGAGAATCTTGTTTCGATCTGTGTCTGGTGCTCTCTAGACCTCTAATCCACTCGATGTGTCCACGAGACCTGGAGCCGTCCCACACACATTCTTACAGAAGGACCCCAGGGTAAGAGCACACACACACACGCGCACACACACACACACACATACTAACAGCCAACACTAGACGAGGTAGATGTAACCTTTAGACCCTTTGTAAATATTGCATAAGCCTTTGAGCCATCAGATGGAGGTTTGCAACACCAAATTATGACACTGTTAAGATTTAATATGAGCTGGTTCGCAGACGATACATGCCTGCCTTAGTCTGTGTTCGTCTGTATGCACAGGGTCGCGCAGGAGGAACCCTGTTTAACACCCGCGTGCTAATTACTCCTGAAATGCCTAATTTTAAAGGGAAATGTTAACATTTTCATTTGGTTCATAATGAATGCCACACACAGAGACTAATTAGAGGTGATTTGATTGACAGCAAAATAACTCAACCTCTCCCCCTCTCCCTCCTGTAGCTAACGGATCCATTTCGGCCCATTCTCAGGGTGAGTGCTCGCTCCCTGGAGCCTCTCTCCTGACACACACACACAATAATGGTGCCGTGATGTCACAAAGGGTTTTTTTTTGCAAATAGAGTAGTGTCTTTGCCTTCCTTCCTTCACATAGATATTAATGTACCAGTGGGGATAAACTAGATAAATGTGTATATTGTTAGCAGTAAGAACCTCACTGTCATTCCTGTTGAAGAGCAGAGTTGTGTAGAGTTGTGACGCCACGTTCTTGTCTCGTGCCTGCAGAAACCGGGGAAGTGGTGCGCCATGCACGTCCATATCGCCTGGCAGATATACCACCACCAACAGAAAGTAAAGGTGAGGACTCATCTGACTCCTCTGGCTTTGATCTATGCTAACATATTACCACAGGGTTAAGTCAAGTGTGTCCCAGTTCCATGCTATATACTAATGTTTTACAGTGGTCTGGTTATTGTAGTGGTGTCATATGCATGCCACAACCAGATGAACATCAACAATACTTTCTGTTTAATAGTTTTTCCTCAGTTTTTTTTCCCATGATTCATTCTTTTTTCCAACTTCCTGTTTAGTATAATAGTAATAGAAGTAATTCTACTGTTGCCTTGACTACAAGTCAGATCACTGTTAATTAAAACGTGACAAGAAATGTTAATATCAGCAGTCCTGTCACCTGAGGTTATGATGAAGGGTCCATTGAGCACCACAGTCTCCTTCTGTTAGAGTTTAATGCAGTGTAGTGTAATCTGGCAATCAGAGGGACTGTCTCCTCCTGAAGGGACTCAGAACAACCATCTAGTTGCTCTCTTACTTTAGTTTACCTAAAAACCCTTTACTGATATCCTGAAAATACAAAATACAGAGACTTGTGTAAAGGGGTTTTACATGTGTTTCTCTCTGTCGGTCTGGCGTCTTCTAGCAGCAGATGCAGGTCGACCCTCACAAGCTAGACTTCGGCCTCAAGCCTGAGTTCCTGAGTCGACCTCCGGGCCCCAGCCTCTTCGGTGCCATCCATCACCCCAGCGACTTGGCACGGCCCGCCACACTCTTCTCCGCTGCAGGTGAGCGTGTGTCAGATCTCTGGGTGGAAAGATTGACTGATGGTTAACAACAGTACCCTCTGACGTGCAGCAGCAGCTCATCAGCTCCTGCTGTTCGCAGTCAACTGTTTATAAAACCTCGTAAATGGGTTCAGCTGTGAAGAAGCCAAGACAGTTAAACTCATCTTCATTCTCATATGAAATAACCATTAATACGTCATCATAGTACATCTGCGTCTAATAACTGAGTTACTGAAGTACATGTACACCAGCAGTGTCTTGGTAGATGAATGGTTATAGTGTCTGCCACATGGCCTCTGGGATCCAGATGTCACAAGTTCAGTTCCAGTTGATGACTTTTGTTGCACGCCTCTCTCCCCACTTCACTCCTCCATCCATTAAAAGCAGCGAAGCACAGCTAAACCAGTGCCTGCTGTTATGTCTGCCGTGTCAGTTTTGCATGCTAACATTTGCTAATTCATAATGCAAAGAACGGTTGGAAGCTGATGGGAAGACAAACTGAGCCCTTGACCTGAGATGAAGGCTCTAGGTTGAAGGTTCACAGAAGCCAGCTGGCATTTGAGATGATTCAGCCCAGACCAAAGTAGGAGACCAAGCCCTACCATCACTACCAAACAAGACATGTAGGGAAGCTGCTTTTCAGTTGGAAGATAAGCGTGTTACTGCTCTCTAATGGACAAATCATGTAAAGGCATCATCGTTTCTGTGCTGCACTCTGTGTTGTTGCTTATCAGCTCAGACAGTCTGGGGGTTGAGCTAACGTCTTTATGACCTTATCTCAAGGTCCATCAAATACTGTTTAACACCTAGTACTGTCGCAGCCAGCAGTTCATGGATGTGTCTTTGATACCTTCTGGCTCTCTCCTCAGGTCCCACTCATCCATCAGCAGGTCCTTTCGGTCACCCACCCCATCATCCTGGAAACTTCCTCGCCCCAGCATCTCACTTGGGTAAGACCCTTCATTCCAGGTGTCCTCAGTCACAGTCTGAAAAAGAAAGTTGTGACTTTGTGGATGGTAACATGTCGCGTGTCCCTACAGAACCTTTCAGTAGGCCGACGTCATTTGGCGGACTGGGATCACTCAGTTCATCGGCCTTTGGGGGACTGGGAAATCCAGCACTAAGTGAGTTTCAACTTCATGGAGGATACTACCGCTGTATTACAACACAGAGAATTGAAATGGAACCCGTGCAAGTTGTTGAGATGTGAATTTAACTTGTGTCCTCCCGTATTTTCCGCGTGTTGAATCCCTAACAGCGGCTAACTCGGTGTTTGGCCATAAAGATGGCCCCAACGCACAACAGCACTTCAACAGCAGCGGCAACAGTGGCCACCAGGAGCCGTGGAACCGCTTGCATCGTACGCCACCGTCCTTCCCCACACCACCACCCTGGCTGAAACCTGGAGAGTCCGAGAGGAGCACCTCAGCCAGCTCGCACGAGAGAGACCGAGAATCTGACAAACGGGACTCGTTGGTCAGTAAAGATGACAAGGACAGGTGGGTGTCGCCAAAGTTACCGGTTCCTAACTCCAAGTACAGAAAAGATTGACAGGGGTTTGGGCACATGTCAGAGTTGTTTTCTTTTTATTTGTTCTCATGTTATGCAACAAAATATTTCGTACAGTACATATTTTGATCTTTACACTCTTTAATCTACCAGACAAAGCCAAGTCACTGGAACTGATGCGTGGGACTTTCCCCCTTTATTTCTTCTAGGGATTCTGTAGAAAAGCGCCATCCAAGCCATCCGTCCCCTGTCCCTGTCAACCCCATCAGCCTCCTTGGCCACAGCCGGCCTCCTGACCACCACAGGAACCACCTGCCTCCTGCTTCTGGAGAGGCTCAGAGGGACAAGGAGAACAAGGCCAAAGACAGGGAGCGGGAGCACTCAGACTCCTGGAAAGACAATGGCACAGATGACCATAAGCTCAAAGACAACCAGCACAGCGACAAGGACACACCTGTCATCCACGACAGCCGAGTGTCAGAGGACAAAGTGTCCAACAGGGGGACGACGTCGCCCTACATACGGCAGACCAGCCTTGAACGTCCCAACAGTGGCCTGAGTCGGGAGGTCCTGGAGAAGAAGGTGGAGCTGCCATACGAGCACCAGAAGAAGAACAGTGAGGTGAAAGTAAAAGAGGAGCGTAAGGAGGAGCAGGATGGAGGCACAGAGAGGGCAAGTGAGCACCCACCACAGGCATCCTCTACGCCAAGCCTACATCCCCCCTCCTCAATGCCTGTGCCCATGGGAATGGCTGGTGTCCACCCAATCAACACCATCAGCAGTCTGGAGAGAACTCGAGTGGTGGCACCCTTCATGGGTATAAGCCCCATCCCAGGAGCTGACAGGTTCCCATACCCTGCCTTCCACTGGGACCCAATGAGGGACCCCTACAGAGGCCTGGACATTCACAGACGTGACCCCCTGGCCAGGGACCTGCTGCTGAGGAATGACCCTCTGCACCGGCTGGCGGCGCCACGCCTCTACGAGGCCGAGCGCTCCTACAGGGACCGTGAGCCTCATGACTTTAACCGTGACCATGCTCACCCTCTGGCTCTGGAGCATAGACGGGAGCACGAGCGCGCCCAGATGGAGGAGCGCGACCGACTTAATATGCTCAGAGAGGACTATGAGCATGGGCGCCTCCACCCAACAATGCACCATCCAGTCCTTGATGGACATCTCCCCCACCCTGCCCCGGGTCTCATGGCCCCCGGACTCCCTGGCATGCACTATTCCAGGGTCAGTCCCACGGCTGCAGCCGCGGCAGCTGCTGCCGCAGCAGCCGCCCATCAGAACGGTATTCTGAACAAAACCCCGCCCACCGCCTCTCTGAGCGCCCCACCGCCACTCATACCCACACTGGGTGCCCGGCCTGGCTCACCCAGACGGACTACTCCCCTGGCCACAGATATCAGAGACAGACCGGCTCACAAAGACATCGAGGCACGGTGAGCTGAGCCTCAGCAGACTCAGTGCCCCTGCTGCCCTGTGCCTCACTAACACTGAACTCACACCAAGCACTTAGCTTTGGGCAAAGCAAGACTGTAACATAGCTGTGAATAACTTATGTGGGCAGAGATGAGCCCACACAATGAATTGTTTTTGTATAAAACTACAAAGAGACAATAATCACGGAACAAAAAAATTGATTTTTCAAGATTTTTTCCAGTTTGCTCAAGCTTTCTGTGCTCATTCTTTCTCTTGTTAAGCAAGTGACGTGGAGTAAGAATGAACAGTTTTGGAATGTACAGGTACTTTAGCACTGACAGACAGCAAAGTGTGTAGATAATGTGTACAGTTGCTGTGCTCGCTCTGTATGGATTAAAAATCATGGTACAAATATGCAAAAGGGTGTTTTGAAAGCTTTACTTTGAACACATGTATATAGAGGAGTATTACAGCGGTGATTCAGAATGTGCTTTTTGCAGTTTTTCTTTTTTTGTTTGTTTGTTTTTGGTTGACACAGCTGATTAGCATTGTACCAGAGACCCCATATTCAACTATGCAACAAATGTCTGGGCTCCCTTTCTGAAAGCAGGCCTTCTCACCACTACTGACTGTGTACCAGTAAAGGACAAACCGCTGTATTCTCTCCACAACTCAGAAAGACTACATTGGATCCATGCAAACAGAGACAAGCTTTAACTGATCCACACAGGGTTTGGAGGAAGAAATCTGGATTAAACAAAAATGTAGAGTTTTGAGGATAACTCTCTCAAATATGATAAATTGTGGTGACAATCCTAAATGGAATTATTATTGCATTAAAGATTGCAGTCTGTATCTTCAAAGTTAAAAGCCAGCAGCACAAACGTCCACATACTAATTCAAACTTGCCACCAGTCTTGTTCTGGGGAGAATGCAGCACGTTAAACACCATGACAGCACATCTGCCCTACTAAAGGAGTGTAAAGTACATGTTTTGGACATAGGTTCTGTTGGTCAAACAGTGTATTAAAGTGCTTTCCTAAGTTGTTGTACCTACAAAATCAAAAGACAAAAAAGCAAGTCTAAACTATGGACAGTTTGTTTCTAATGAGCAGAGATCTATTTTAGTAGTCCACTGAAGGTTTAGTTGTGCGCTTCAAACTCTGTGATATCATGTCGTGCAGTGTTTTTTAATCCAACATTAAAATGTCCACCGGAGCCATAGTGGTTAGTCGATGCGTATTGCAAAAAGATTGTTAATGAGAAACTTTTTTTTGCTGTTTACCATGTACAGGGGAAAAAATGAAGTCTTTCTAGATCATGTACAAAAATGAGAAAAAAAATGAAGCGACTGAATCTTCAGCATGCTCCTCATTTAAAACTTGTGTTATGTAAATTGTGCCATGTTATTAAAAAATGTGTACTAACCCTGTCTGTGGGGCTTTCATTCCTCCCACCGGTGAGCGCACGGCTGAGTACACACACTGTGTTTCTTTTGACGTGCCTTTCTTACACTTAATGACTTTCCACATTAGACTCCCGTAGAGGATAAACCACCTCGGGTCCAACTCTCACCTGCAGCCTAACTGTGTTAACGGCTACTGATTGTGTGGTTAAAGCAGCTATGACGGCTTTGTCACTTGATACAGTCACCTCTAATCATGTCTCATCGCTCTCACAGTAGGCGCTGACTTTCCAGAAAATTGCCTGGTTACGGTTAAACCCGCTGGAGCATCGCGCATCACACCGCCATCAGTTACTTGGACAAGTGAGGGCTTGTGCTCGCTTCAATAGCAGTGCTTTAAACATCAGCAGCCTTCACTGGTGAATCATGGCACGCTACTTGTGTATTCATCAGAGGATGCGAGAGTTATTGACATTCCCATTACGCTGAATAACCACAGCATTCATGCACCCTACTCTGATTGATGTTTAGCACCGTAGCACCCAGGTCATGCATCAATCAAATGTTGGCTCGATCTGTTACTGGTGGGAAATGTGGGTTGCCTGTATTTCCTCCTGCCAAGTAAATGCCTCCCGCTCCTGGGACCAACACTAATTTTCCTTTCAGACCGGCAAGTGCTCTGCAAGAGTACAGTAAGCTTTGGACCAGGAGAGGGCGCCAAGCCGCTAGAAATACAAACCTGCGCCCACAACTGCTGCCAGACAAGAGGTGATAGCACAATCTAGCCTTTGCCCCATGATTGTTTTCAGTAGAGCTACAACAGTTAACCAGTTTGTTAGTCATTTAGCACAACATAATTAACGTCAAGTTTGATAAAGATTTATTTTTAAGCAATGGTTCCAGCCTCTTGATGTTAATATATACAGTTAATCTCACTCCTCTATAGCCAAAGAGGAACACCATTTTCAAGCCAGTATTCAGAGTTTAAGCATCTTAAATATGGTAATTCACTGCATTATTCTGTTTAATGTATGTTGAAAACTTGACAAGACATCTGCGGATTGTTTGTTAAATTAATCATTAAGTCAATTACATATCAGAAAATAGGGATAATGCTAATTACAGTTTCCTTTGAATAAAGATGACATTCAGTTTGCTTGTTGTGCCTAACAGTTAACAACCCAAACAGTTTATCAACGTAAATACAAAATTCAGTGATACTGAAACAATCAACTAATTGGATAAGCCAACTCATTTTCACTCATTTCAGCCCTCGTCTCACAATCTCTCGATAATAACCAGCTCCCTCTGGCCTGGTCAGGTGTGTCATCCACCTTAGTCATGAGATCTTACTTCAAAGTCTCCATCACAGCTATTGTGTTCTCCCCTCAGTCAGAGCTGTTGGCTGCTCCCACCAGCTATTTTGGGAACAGCCTAATCTAAGCACTGACCAACAAAATCCTAAACTGCATGAGTAAACTGCTTTTGGATGTTGCTACAAATCCTTCCTCCGCTGGACAGAACCTGGCTTTTCAGCCTCCACTGCAGGTTTAATGTATCTAAGCTTCTTCCCTCGATGTGCCTCATCTGCCACATCCTGCCCGGGCCCACAGATAGTGGACTGTGTTTGGCCAGAACATGGGGAAAAACATCCATTAGTTGTCAAGTTCCATCCACTGGATGCTGTTGAACTCACAGAGGCCATCTACTAACTGATGATTAAAATAATTATTTTCATTTTGGGGAAGAGTATGCATACATTGATGAATCATCCAGTCGCTGACAAAGCTGTTAAAATCAACAGAACAGCAGCCAGATTCAGCCGTTATCAAGAGTCGGATGAAGTTGCTGCCTGAGAGGAACGGAGAAGCTATTAGTCTGCAAAGAGAGACACCATCCACTGTGCTGATAGACAGAGGCGTCTGATTAATGAGCTCTGACAGTGGGGTGTCTGATGGGGGTTCGGTGCAAATGGGATCCTGCGAATGCAACTTCTTTATCAAACAACACACTGACAAGTGAGTACAACAACAACAACAACAACAGACAGGACTGATGAGACAAAACACAACAAAACAGGTCAGCGGCTCTGCCGTTTCACAGATGAGTGGGTGATGTTTTCACTCTGTGGAATATGAAGGTTTCATGTAGTGACACTGATCCAACCATAACCTTTAATTAACTTGTTGAAAATATTAAGAATCAAAGCACCAATTACTGCAGCAGTTAATAAGTGATATTAGTGACAATGCTTTATGATATATTAGAATATTTAAATATTAATATATTAGCTCTTGATCTGTCTCTTTTGGTTTAATGGCTCTTGCTGTCAAAGACATTTGTTAATCCCGTTGAAGGTTTGCTGCTTAAACACAGGTGAAGTAAAAATGTGCTGTTTGGTCTAAAAAAGTCAGAAATGGCATTTATATTTATACTCTGTGCTGCAGGTATCCAGGTTTGAGTCACAGCCAACTCATGTTTTGTACTAAATAAGTTACGTTATGCTCAAAACAACATTCGAGTGAAGGCTTCAGAGAGAGACACCCTAATTGCTTGAGGGCAATCCCTGCTTGTAATGACCTAATATCTTGTTATTAGTAATAATTTTGCCATAATGCTGTTAAACATGGTCTGGTTTAAAGTTGGGAACCCCATTAGGGACTTTATTTACTTTGACACCTGAACAGTCATTAGCATGCCCCTCTGGTCATGTAATTAGCTTTTTGAACACAGGGTGGCATCAGTGTACATTGTAAGGTGAGGCAAAGGAGGCAACAAAGACAGTTTCAGTGGATGGATGCTGTACAGCAGGTAGTACACAGTGACACGACAAAGGAGAACCAGTTTGGCAGGTTGGCTTCCTCTGACCAGCAGCATGAGTTTGGTATTTGCCCGGATTGAAGTCGACGCCGTCACCGTGCATGCTGTAAAACTGGCAGAGCAGCATGGTGCGCCTGACACTCCTTGGCTGTCATGTTATTGTGTTTGAGCTCAGCTAAGAAGCAAATAAAGCCACGATCCTCGCTTGTGTCAGCTGTCTGAACCCCGAAGCCTGGAATTCATCCCAATGCTGAGAGTCATCCGTCTCATAACTCCTGCCATACCTCCCTCTGCCTCTGAGCTCACATGATATCAGCAAACAGGAACATCTGACGCCTGAATGCTATTGTAAACAAAACCTGTCTCTGGGAATTGACACGTCTTTGACTTATGTAAAAGACAGAGGATCATATAACATAAGAGGACTCTAACTGCCTGGGATACACATACAGAGATTCACTGTCACATGTGAATCGTACATACTGTCCATGTCCTCCATCACCTTAATCTTGTGTAGTACAATGCTCTGGCTAATACACCAGCCTTTTCCCTGAGAAAAAAAAAGCAATTACCCAGGAATGCTCAGTCTTTCTCCCTGCTGACAACAGTTCCAATCACGTCCAAACAAACGTGTGCAGCGCTACTAAAAATACTTCCTGTTTAGAAATGGGAAGGCATCCCACTCTCAGTGGGAACGTTCCCTTGGTGTTTCACTCCCCTGAGAAAAAGCCTATAAACCTATAAACGAGCCTACCAGTACCACCGCTGTCGGTTCTTCTACTGGGATTAAGCTGACGCTCCGGCCTCTCAAAACATTCATCATTAGCTGAATTGTTCAAATGCGGTAACACATCTGAGCGGCAGGAGTGGAAGCTAATGTGAAATTCTGGAAAAGAGATCAAAAGAGCAGGAGCTGGCCTCAAATATGGAACGCCGTATTAGTGCACGGTGGATCCAGCCCTCTAATGAACCCAGGGAAATTAGCATACAGTATATGTATTCAATAATCTTTCATACTGACTGCTCACACTAGTCAGAATCAGACATGCAGGTCTGCTCTGTTAGAGCTACATGGACATTGATCCTGAGGAAGAGAAAAGGCATTGCTCATCGTATTTGCTTAAACTGCTATATAAACATATTGTGACACCAGGTTCATACCAGCTGGAGCTGTTTTGTTTTCTCCACTTTAATAGATTCTTTTGATCCTCTCTCATCACTGTTCATACCCTCCATGTGTTGTTTGATGCGCCAGGTAATTGAGAGGATGACTGAGGCTATAGGGCCCTGTCAATAATAAATAGCAGCGCTGATGGAAAACTGGAGTATCTGACGATGTCACGACACACGCTACACAGAAACTGTGTGTCGACATGCTTTCTGCCTGTCTGTCTGGAATGAAACCAGGAATGTTCCCACACAGACACAAGTTTCAAAGACAAACACTACAACTACAACGTGACAGAAGAGCAGGGAATAAGCTGTATCACAGCTGATTGAGGCAACAGCCTCTCTGCTACTGCATTTTACTCCTCCTGCTTGTTATGTATTCTTTCTTCTCAACAAAAGAGTTCATCGCGCTGACCCAGATAATATCGGACCACGGGAAAAACAATGCAGGTTTACTTAGGTTTCATTTTCAGCAGGACCGTTTAGAACGACCTTCACACACACACGCCCAATGCAGCAGGGCCTCATTAGTCGTGAGACTCAGCTCCATTAGTGCAGACAGATGAACTTTAATTATTGCAGGAGCTGTTTCTCCTGCAACAGAACATTTCAGTCAGCCAACCCAAGTGGAACGCATAATTATCTGAATGCAGAGCATGTATGGAGCCGATGTTTGGGCCTAAGATCTGACCTTCTCATTTCCAGGAAGCAAACACCACCGAGTCTGACACAACAGAGTTTATCCTGTTAGATGTAGAGCACAAGGCCAGGTCTTTAATGAAAGTTACTGTCTGTAGGTCAGAGGAACAAACCAAGAATTGGCCATTTTACTGCAAGATACCCGAGACCAGAAGAAGAATATACAATCTACGCCAAAATGTCCAGCAACCAAGTGCTAAACTCTGTCACAGAAAAAACAGTAGTTACTAGATGTAACTCCAGATCTATGAACGTATGCACAGACCTCTAACATGCTTTACTGTTGCTCAACCCTGCATCAAATGGTAACAGTTATATGATCCCTTTAAATAAATGACATTAAGAGAGTCCATTGTGTAGTATATAGGGAGATCTGTGGGCAGAAATAGACCTTAATATTAATAATTATGTTTTCATTTGTTTATAATCACCTGTAACTAGGAATTCTCCTGCTTTTCACCGTACACTTCATATCAAGTTAGTAGGCAGGTATCAAGGTTCTGACCTGCTCGACTACACTGGGCCACCATGTTTGTACAGCAGCTCAGACCAGACAGGGGGAAAACAACCTGAAGGAGAATTTAATGTTTTCCGTGGCCACTGTACCTTCAGCTGCTTTCTTTGAACAGGAGGGTGAGTAGAAGGGTCTGTATGTGGTTGCAATCCGTGACCTCACCACTAGATGCCACTAAATCTCCTAATCCCTTAATACAATAACAAGCAGCAGCAGTGCAAACAGCAGACAATTATTAACTTCGGCGTATTAAAACAAAAACTTAAGGCCAGAAATAGATCTCAGACAATTTCAGTTATTCTTTTCATGGTGGGCCGTGGGTATGAGCTCAGCAATGACTGCAGGAGCAGCATAAACCATTCAACAGGAGCTCAGCAGCAGCTGTTTAAATACAATTAATTATATCAAATAATAAGTCCCAAGTAATTAAGACTGATAAAACAACTGGCAAAACAAATCCAGACTTTAAATTGGAATATTTCCCTGAAGAGTCCAGGCGAATTCTTGGTATATGTTGGTAATATTGGAACTACAGCACATGTGGTCACCTATCTGGTGTGGCAAAGGCTACACTGGGTCACTGCAAAAGATAATCATGTTCACAGCAGAGATCTTCACCAGACTTAAAGCTCCAAAGGTCCAAACTGAGGCAAGCACAGAATTAGCTAATAATATTAATGACTGCTCAGTTCTGGGAGTGTACCAATAAATCCTCCCAGTGAGTCAGCGTGCACAAACCTGCAACCCAAAAGTGGCTTCTCCCAACGCAGCCGTTATAAATGTTATCAATTACACTTGTGCTTTTCCTGCAAGGACACGTCAAGATGTCTGCTGTGGGAATGACCTGTTCTGTGACTGAGCAGCGTGCAGTGGTGTTAGTGTTACAGTTACAGAAGCCCCAGACTCCAGTTACATATAAAGTGTTGTTCTATATGACTCAGATCAGGGTTATTGCCGTTTGTTGAAACATCATGCAGTTGCCGCTCAATTTGATTAAAGTATGAATGCAAACTATTACCCTCAGCACAGACCTGAGCGTACACTGGAGCAATAGGAACCTACCAGCCAGCCAATAACAGTCATCGTCATAATCATGAGTTCATGAGTTTAACCACTGCATTCAACCCCAGCGTGAAACCATCACAGCAACAAGGAGGAGGACCAGCAGCTGCAGCTACAAGAACATCATTCACACCTGATCTCAGTCCAGCAAACTGACAACAGACTGTGTTTGCACTGCTGTCTGTCGTTTCTCCTAATTTATTGGACCCACTTCCGCATGACGCAGAATGCATGAAATACATACATAGAATACATTAAAAATGATGTTCAGAGTGTGTTTGGTGCTGCGTAATGGGAAGTGTTAATCCTGAAGGATTACGAGTTTGAGTAAAGCAAACAGGCTCTCAGATCCAGGAGAGCATCTGTCAGTGTTCATCTCTAGAAACCCATGGATGCCAAGAGCCAAATTTGGCAAGAAGACCTCCACGGCACTGTAACAGTATTGTTCCCTGTCATCAAACTAGCATCTATCGCTTTCCATCGCAGTGATTCTTGACTCATGATCTTGATCAGGCTTCAGTTAATATTAAACAGTTTCATTCCCATCACTGAGTATGGAAAATACTCAGAAACAGAAAACACTGAAATAGAATAGAATAGAATGGAATAGAATAGAATGGAATAGAATAGAATAGAATAGAATGGAATAGAATAGAATGGAATAGAATGGAATAGAATAGAATGGGTTACATTTTTGCTATTGCCCAGAATGGATAAATCTAAACCCTGCAATACTCTTCATGTTAAACAGTGACCTACCTAGAGACAGTTGATGACTAGTAGCTTCAACATAACGCTGGAACAATACATCGACTAAGGTTTGGGCACTGTCTCTTGCCATTGGCTCTTCTCTGACATATTATAAACCATACAAATAATCCTTCATGAAAACAGCCATTTGCTGCAGCTTTCCCAACCCCCCTTTAATAATACTTAGAAATGTTTGCTTGTTTTGTCTGATTAACAATAAAAACAAATCTAAAAATGCAGAATGACGTGAGAGAAAAGCTGCGCAGATTCACATTTGAATAGCAGAAAGTGTGTTTGGCTTTGTGCTTCCAAATAACTGATTAATCAACTATCAAAATAGATGCAGATTAATGTCGTTTGATGTGCTAATCAATAAACTGTTCCCACTTATTCTGCCCCATACAAACCTCATCCAGAGCCTCAGTCTCATTTAGCACCTGTGACAGCTGGAATGCTGCACGGAGGGGAGGTATCAGTCTGTGAAGGTGGCCTGTTGTACGTGTCCAGCATGGAGAAAAGACATTGTTTAATTGCTTGGCTAGAAATAGCCTGCTGGGGGGGGGGGGGCTGTGTGCTCTGCTTGTGCAGAAGGAAAAGGGATTGCCCCATCCTGTTAAATCACCACCCTGACCTCTGCCCTCACCGTGGCCACTCAGGATGATACTACTGCACATGGATACACGCATCTTGCACTCATACGTATGAACACATACGTATGACACGTATGCGATAGATCACTGGCATCACTGTGGTAATAATAGAGATGACCCCAATCATCAGAGGGAAAAAAGGGAAACTGAGCCCCATTCCCCTGCCAAGGCTACGTTTTATTGCTGGCCTCCATTGTGCCCTCCTGATGACATGGCATTGGAGGTTGATCACCTCTAATAGAGTCCAGTCGAGGTGCAGATTAAAAGTACAAATCACATTGTAAGCGACTGAGCTGGGGTGAGCTGTGTAACCTCCATCTTGGCTCGCGGGGTTTAACCACAGTGCTCCCTTGGTTCCAATCTCTCAGCTTGACTCAGAGGAGATAAGACTTATCTTATCTCCCTTGTTGGGACACACAGTGTTGGGACAAAAGATCAAAGCCGCTTTGTGCGTGAAGCTACAGTAAAACCCCTGGGAGAGGGAATTAAACCAGGTGTCCTGCCTCTGAGCTCATGTGGATCTGTACCTTCTCGTATTCTCCCCTCTCTTTTCTCCTCCCGTGCCATATGGAAGCAGGTCGAGGAGCAGCTCTGACGATGTTAATTTCCCCACACGCGGGGTGTCTCCTGTGGTAAGAAGCTAAGTGCAGTTCTCTCTTTCGCTCGTGCACCACGCAATGTTCCCATCAGTGAATGAAATGTCACATCCGCTGATGAGCGTCACCTCACTGATCCATGAAGCTCACCAGACAAAGTCCCCCCGGAGACAGGGGGATCTTGAAATAATGAAACATGAACATGATGTTCTTGGACTGAGAATAATCTCAGCATGCAATCCACTGCTGCTCCTCACTCCTCCCTAGAGCACAAAGGCGAAGGTTATCCATCAAAAGTCACATATTAGTCATCGAAATGTGAGCAGCGTGGGGTCGAAACGGTGACCCAATGCAATGCTGAGATGCACCGGGCGTAGAGGTCGGCCCTTAACAGATGACTCCATATCAACCAAAGGGATGATGGGAGAGGTGGGGAGGGCTGTAGGATGGTGTACCAGCCGCTCTCCTCCTCCCAGACTGGGAGATGAGGAAGACTGACAAATGAGTGCACAGCAGCTGGGTAAGCCTCCTGAGAAATCTGGGCTGTCTGCAGGCGTAGCAGACAGAGTGGGATGATTGGCTCGGGTTTGGACTCAACTCCGTCTCCGCAGAATATCCTCCGCCGTCTCCAGCCACAACATGCAGGTTGTTCAAGGCGACATGCGGTTGAGTGCAGCGAATGTTTGCATGGTGACACACTGATGTTTTGCCTCCCTCTCCGATTCCCTTTCATTTGACATGGCACAATGACTGTGCATTTAAAGTTCAAACTGTCAGCTTTAATTTAAGACTAGTCTCAGACGGACTGGTTATGCTGTTAAAATAACTACTGTTACTAACTCACCCTCCCTCATGTTTGATATTAATATTATGAAAGCTTAAGTATGAAGGATGCTGAATTGAAGGCAGATGAGAGTTTTACATCCCAGTGTAGGACGGCAGCTTCCTTTATTTAGCCTTGTGCGAGCTACTCTGCAAAGTGGAATCCTGATCCTACACTTAAATACTCTCCGTGCTGCAGCTGGGAACAAGAGGGACCGTGTCCAAAAATGGCTGCAGCTCCTCAGCAATTCATCTGATGTGGCTGTAAAAGCTTACATTCACATCATAATCTGTGTCATTTTACATCCAAAGTGCTAAGAGCGTCGAGCCAAAATGTTAATGTACTGCTGTGCCAATGGAGCCGATGGAGCTCACTCTTCATGCATATGCATATTCCTCTATCCTACCCAGAATTCCCCCTGCAACCCTCTTCCAACCTGACTGAGGTTTCTAAAAACGGCAGAAAGCTTAACGTCTGTGACAGCAGACGTCACACTGGAGGAGACCCGTGCTTTTAAAGGCCTCTTTTGTTAGCGGGGAGCGAATCACACTTTACAAGATAAATCATCCCGCTAGCAGCCGGCTTAGACTGTGTACAACCAGATAAGGTTGCCAAGGAAACCCTCCTGGAGAACCAATGAGCTTTTTTTGCCATACCAGCCTCCTTGATCTGTGCAAACAATTAATACCTCACCCAGGCAGAAGGGAGGGAGCCGGGGAAGTGGGAGGCAGGCACAAATCCCCAGGTGCTTAGCACAACACCACTGTCTCCCTGCAGCTATGTGAATGAGGACATGGGGTAAAAAAAAAAAAAGTCACAAATGGATATTGGGCTGGAAGACACTCAGGGATGATGTATGACTCATTGTACATTAATTCAATGAGAGACCAGCGTTTAGTCCATAAATCTAATCCGCACACGTGCAGAAGCACATATCACTAATGTCCTTTTAATGAATGTTTTGAATGCACAGCCATAAAAGTGCCATTATATCCCGCCACATCCATTTGCGGGCGCGGCTGTGATTGCGCAGGTCTCACTGCAGCTGAACAAACGGGACGCGTAACAGAACCCCCGATGTGCAGATCTGCTAGGGAGCCATTAGGATCCACGAGTGACTTCGACTAGTCACAGATCAATGCTCTGGGGCCCTATCTATTACTGACATCCAATTATAGCAATGGACGTCCGCTTAACACTGCTACTAAGTGCTTTAGTCTTTTTATTGACTACCTGTCAGCAGCCTGCACACAATGGAGCTATTGGCTAATAATCAGCTATCGATCTATCTACATGTCAAAATCACCAGCATGTAGTTAAGTGTATAGAGTGCCAGGAGGGCGACAGCGGTCAGGGGTAGCAGGATGTAACACCAACATGTGCATGTGTCTCCAGGTCATTAACTAGACACTTCACATTGTTCAGCATACTTAATTAGAAAGCTAATTTTGTACAACTTTGATTAGTGCTGGCTTGCAATGAGAGTAATTACCCACCGCAGTAACTAAATGGGGAAATTGGCTGTAATGGAAAAAGCAGCTCAGCGAATGTTGAAACGAATGGGCACGGTGGAGTACACAGTGCACAGCGCGGTGCAGCAGGGGAACCACAGCAAGTCAACAAGAGACCTGCAGGATGTGTGGATGGCTTAACAGCGCTGGTTGGCAAGTGAGGTCACAAACCTTTGCGATGTTTAAACCGGAGCTGAATGGCGAGCATTGGAAGATAGCGAGCGGTGATTGTGCCCGCGCGCTTCATTGATTAATTACAGTCATTAAGAGGTTAGAAAGTCACCTCACCTGGTGTTAGGGGTGGGACTCACTGGCTGATTAAAAATCACAGTCAAAAGCTGCAGGAGGACAGGTCTCCGGAGAGCCCGCGCCGCTGGAGAGGAGAGAAATTGAGTTTTATTCCACAGCCCCCACTGCCTGCGTAAACAAACAGGTAAACAAACAGGGTTGTTTTTTTTTTCATTTCATGGACTTTTATTATTCAAAAATACAGCACAAAAAATACACACACAAAAAAAGAAAGAAAGAATGGTTTTCACACAGTGTGCAAACCTCAAAGGAGACCTTCATACAATATTAGTACGCTCAGTTCAAAGCTACAGTTAATATTGTTAGTAGTAGTTGTCATTAATGTTCTGAGCACAGAGAGGGACAGTGACTATCTCCCTAAGAGCTCTGTTCACTTTGTCAGCAGGTGAAAGTCTAACTAGAATTCTACTGGGGCCCATCCTGACAGCAAACTCCCTTCATGTACAATACACTTGCTCCCGCACGCACGCACGCACGCACGCACGCACGCACGCACACGCACACGCACACACACACACACACACACACACACACACACACACACACACACTGCAGTGTTTAAGAGGAGCTGACAGATGTAATTTCTTTTGTCCAGGCCGGCCCAGGTCTCACTTTCCTTGGTGTTAGAAAATAGGTGCGACATCAGATCTGCCAGGAAGTACACGGGCCACACGTTTCTACAACTGTCACCTCCCCTTAGATCATGGGTCTCGCACACGACGACTTACAGTACACTCGCTCGCATTTCCAGTCACACTTGGGGAGCATGCAAACTGTACTGACAGAACCCACACCGCCCCTCCTCTTCTGCTTTAGATATAGATTTGCCAAGCACAGCACGGCAGAGCATCACATATACAGACAAACATCTTTATATCATTCGACTTGTGTTGGGATTAGATAGGGTTACTTTGACAGGATATTTATACATACAGCCAGAACCATTAATGCTATTTGTAAAAAAACAAAACAAAACAAAAAAACACCAGTTACTTTAAGTACTTTTAAATAAAAGTTGAAAAAAACCCCCATGAAGCTGTGTTTTGGAATACAAAAATCAAAGCTTTAAGACAGCGATAAAGGTTTTCCTAAGCTATGGGGGAATTTGTATGAGGTGAGTGGGTGTGGGAAATGATTGAGGCAACAGAAAAACAATCAATAGGCTCACTGTGTACTGATTATCATGTTGTTCTAGTGGCTGTGGGCTGCGATGGCCACTGAGGATGATGCTACTGCACATAGCACAGCGCACATTGGCGGACGTGCTATGACACAACTCAACTGGGGCAACAAGGCACAGTAGAAGTTATCAGAATCCAGCTGTGAGGGCTGTGCAGAGGTGAACTGAAGGGAGGTGTGTAAGGCTAAATAAAGGAGTGAAATAAGGCGCTGGGGCAAAAAAGAATCGCCCGCTCCAAGTGTTCCGACTGGGTGGTGTCGTGAAGACGCAGACGAGGACATGGTATAAACAGCACGACGACCCACGATCTGCAAGGATCCGGTCTATGGCAACTGACGCCGACTGTCTGAACCAACATTTAGACTGCAAAACAAACTCAAAGTTGTTGTAAAGTGGATTCAGAGCAGTGTGATTCAGCATCCTAAGGCTTTTCACATTTGTTCCTCTCTGTGGGCACTTTCTTCATGTACGCAGGCGTTGCATCCTTCATTTAAAAGTCCAATTAACGCTACAGAAGCCACGCAAGATTCCATGCTGACCACAGGGAGAAGGTTAATCAAGATATTGACTTCATGTGAGGAAATAAGGAGGATTACACGTAGCTGACATCTGAGGGGGTGACTGATACTACAGATGATGATTAAGACTTTGTACTCTCGCGCTGCTAATGTGTATGTGTTTGGGGAGTGCAGGATGTTCTGGTGGTCACAGGGGTGAGGCGTCTGTTGACAGTCAAACACAATCAAAGCACATTGCTCAGTGAACCATGCCGGTCCAGCTGCCCCCCGTATTTCCCCATGAAGCACCTCTTTTAAGATCTCTGGAGGGGGGGGGGGAGACTTGCTTTTATTGTTTTTTAAGCTTGGTCAAGAAGCACTAATCCACCCAATCACAAGATGTGGTGCCCTGAACCTCCCCCTCACCACCAGCCAATCCTGACCACCCCAACCCCCCCTACCCAAACTCAGGACTGGACAATTCAAACAGCAAACGGTTCAACCAAAAGCGGCTGACCTAATTAGCCATTTTTCAACCCGGCTACAGGATTAATTCAGATCTGAGGGTTTTCTTCTAATAAGTCTGTCTTTCCTTTGTCCAGAGGTCAGAACATCTTGTTTTACAACAAATGTACGGTGTTAGAAACATGTCAGAAGCTAGCAGAGACAGGAAATGATCATAATGTTGTGTAAGAATTAACAGACCATAAATGAACAGCACATTTCCCAAACTCCCATTCATGTACATACACGTATATTCACACACACATAGAGCTGCAGTTCTACACATACATGCATGCATACAGCTGTACAGCCGGCCAATCAGGGGCCTGGATCTGTTTTCAACAAGGGCCATCTATATTTTAAAAAAAACATGCATTCACTTATGTACAATATCATTTGTATATTGACCATTCTGCTTAAACTCATTTTTCAGTGAGAAAGTCCTGAAAGTAAAATTCATAAAAGTTTTTTTTTTTTTTTTTTTGTGTTTGTATTTGATAAAAAGTTAATGTGCTCTGTTGTGATTCCAGTACGACTCCATTTCTCTTCTCAGCACCACAGCAGAGCCAGGTCTTCATAAGAGGAGCACGCTCCCACTTGCAAATATTAAAGAGCTAAAAGTCGGGCGAGTCAGCCCATCTCAGCTCTCGCTCCTTCTTCATTGGCTTGTGTCCTACTCCCGTCCGCCGACCCCTCCCCTCGTTGCGTGGTCCCTTCTACAGAAGAGGACAGGCTAGACGATTGAGCCGTCCCTGTTCTGGGCAGGGATCATGACGGGGATGGCCCCCATGCGGCTGAGGTTGGGACCTGGCATCTTGGCAGCATTGGGCGGGGGCAGAGGGGCGTGGCTCGGAGGCCTCTCGTACTCCTCTGACGAGGGAATCTTGTCGTACTGGGGCTTCAGGGCGTACTCGTGCAGGTTGGAAGGCGACATGGAGCCCAGGGAGGAGCGCTGGCTGCCCACGGTGAAGCTGCGTGCCGTAGAAACGCGACTCTTAGGAGGGGGCACGTCCTCTCTGAGAGAAACAGACAGCAGCACATTTAGACGAGGCAAGGCTGTGAACTTAGCTCACCTGAATGTCAAGTCACAGAAATTGAAAACGGAAAACAATTTCGTCAGGTGCTATAAACCATAATGAAGTCCGATGATACACAGGTATATAAAAGGCTGGAGCGTCTGCCGCTTCAGACCCCAGCGAGGAAAACAATGAACACTTAAGGAGTCTGCATGAGTCGTTTCAAGAGCGAAACATGATCTGACTGAGTAAAGAGGGACAAATAATTGGAGTTGGCCTGTTTGATTGGTTGGGGCAGCGTCTGCACTGCTCAGCCACACTGACTGTGTAATAGCCTGTAGAGGTTGAGCTGAGCAACCAAACACAGCTATGCCCTCTACTCCCTCTGCCACCACATTAACAACTAATAAGCAGCAATAATCCAGTTAAATGCTCAATCAAACTGAGCCTGAGGGGCCAGTGCTCGTTTAGTCCATAGCTTCATGCTGTGGTGTTTCAGCGAACGCGTGTGTCTGTGTGTATACGACGCAGGAGCAGTGGTCTAATCCTCTTTGTCCTACAGCGTGAGCAGTGTCACATTGTGGTCTTAGACAGATTCAGTCCGCAGCAGAGTGATAGTAAGCCCAGGGGTTGTACAGAGCCCGTGGGCCGGATGGAGAGTTGGCTGGCGAGGGGAGGGGAGTTAGGGTAGGTGTCTCTGGAGCGGGCGGGCGGGCGGGGGGGGGGGGTAGCCGGCGGCGGCAGACATGACACAGGATCCACAGAGCAAACAAAGCTTTCAAACTGATTACCACAGCTGTTTATTTGAGGAGGGGTAAAAAAAGGAAAACGCTGATGGAGAAAAACCATTTTCATGGTTGTTGGGGCTGTAGGAGGTGTGTGTGTGTGTGTGTGTGTGTGTGTGTGTGTGTGTGTGTGTGATGACTGCTGGTCATTTTACACGGGGAGCAGACAGAAATAATCACGTTATCCTATAACATTGTTGCTGCTGCTTCTTAATCCAGTACATGCAATATGTATCATCCTACAGTTTCACAGTTTTCTAAACATGTGTCCATCAAAAGTCTCGCTGGTGTTTCTGTGTGTGTGTGTGTGTGTGTGTGTACCTGATCTCATTGCAGATTTCCTTCTCGTACTTCTTCTTGTTGCGAGCGCGGCAAAAGCAGAAGAGGATGATGGCAATGATGAGGAGGATCAGGAGCACAGCAATTATGGCTCCGGCGACGATGCCTGCGGTGTTGGGGGCTGGACAACACAAGGACACAAGGAGAGTTGGCAGGTTTGGTGAAGCAGTGACTTCAACATAACTAAGGTATCTGCGTCCAACAAAAACCTCAAAATACAGTCCTGAATGGCCCTCTGAGGCTAAGTGCTGCTTTGACTCTGGCCTCGGCTGCTCCTGACTCAACATGTGACTGTTTTTTTTAGCTTCGTAGCACCTTTTCTCCAATAATCTTGTTAAAAAAAACGTTTTTCTAAAGTGTAATTACCGATGTCACTCAGGAGATGCTCCTGCCACTAAAGCTCAAATTATACCTTCCACGCCTGCGTAGCCACAGGAGCCTGTGTTCTGTAAATTATATATTCACACAGCTGTATACAAATCTATCCCAACAACAAACAAGGTACAATCTGAGCTGTATCTGGCCTTAGAGAATGAGTTTGAGACAGAGATTTAACATGTGGACTAATAGTCAAGCTACAGCTGCTGAAGTCAGTGCTGTCACAGCCACCGCCGCCTAAATCCCCGGACCCCAAACCAACCACAGCTCGCCTGAATTAAATGTATGCTCTCTTTGTGAACGCAATGGAACCTTCAAGCTGGACTTTTAGTACAGTGGTAGTAGCATTGAGAGGAGGTTAGAACACCACCGGGTGGCTTGTTAAAGTCCATTGATTTTCTATATTTAGCTGTGATAAACTGGCAGCTTTTTATTGCAGTGACCTTCATCTTCTATTTGTTGCTGAGGAAATATGGAAAACCACAGCTGTAGCTGGGCGTGTGCGCTGAAAAGAGAATTTATCACGGTTGTCAAAGGACAATAACCTAAAGGATCCACCCATGATTTTAAGTTCATCTGCACTTAGGTACAATATCCAAGGCGGCACACATGCAGGTTGGTAGCAGGGTGACGGCGCAGCTTTATCGATGGCAGTGTTGAACACACAAAATATGTTAGTCAGCAGTTTTAAAAGGTGGTTAAAGAGCGGAGCAAGAGCTCTAAACGTGAAACGGTTGAGAAAGTAAGTTAGTTGGGAACTCACGAGGTGTCACGTCGAGATACAGTGTACATTCCTCAGTGCCAACGCGGTTGCTGGCAGTGCAGCGGTATGTGCCAGATGCGCTGGCAGTTGCGTTCTTCACGTTAATGGTGCCTCCCACAGGATCTGCAGCGAGGGCAAAGAACACACCGGTGGACAGATGACAGCGTTAAACAGAAAGAGAACTTGAAAACTGCTCTTTATGCGTTTGGGGGTGCTTGTCAAAAGGTCCATTACCCAGCACAGCGGAGGCAGGCAGCAGCTTGTTGTCGCTGGTCCTCTCCCAGGTGTACTGCAGGGGGTTGGTGCCCTCGCTCGATGTGCACTTCAGCACAATGTCTTTGCCTTCCTGTGTGGGGCTGTCGGCGTAGCACCTGGGCTTGGACGGCTTCACTGTGGAGAGACGAGAAATGGCGGGGAGTGATTGAGAGAGGTGAAACATAGCAGACGCAACCAGGTGGCCCCATTAGCTCAGAACAACACAGTCCTCCCGCCTACCACCCTGTTATTTTTCAATCTTTCATGTTGTGGGCAAGTTGTGTGTCTGTGTATTGTGTTCGTCTAAAGTTGATTTCCTCCCTTGCTCAAAGCAGCAGTCATCAGTGTAATGAGAGCAGTAATCAGAGTAATTGATACAGCTGCTGTCATCACAGGAGCTGTCACTCAGGATAATCGCAATAAGATGGGAGCCGTGCGCCACTGGACGCACAAATGCACGTGCCTGTAGTGTTCAGGGTTAACGACGGAGGCAAAGCTTTCGTGTGCAAACACTCCTCGGTCAGTCGCGGCGTTGGCAGGAGATGAGATGGGGGATTCGAAAACAAACAGAGCTCCAAATTAAAAGCAGACCAACTCCAGTGAAACCCAGACACACTGTCAGCCAGGTGAGGAGGGAAAAGGGAGAGAGAGTGGGAGAGACTATGAGGGGTGATATTTGGATAGGGAAAGAAAAAAAATCTGAGGCCACAATCGAAGCCTGCGCTCCATGTTCACTGACAGAAAGCTGACATCATGGTGTGGTAATAATGGGTTCTGTAACAACAAAACCCTGGAGTGGGGCCCTCCAGATCTGAACCAGGTGTCAGGCGGGAGGGGGGAGCTTAGCAGGCATAAACGTAAGGATTAACAGTAGACTGACAGTACTGAGCGCTCCTGCTAATCTAATAAACACACACGGGGTCAGGGTGGAGGGGGTAAAAACGGAGAGCGGGAGGGCAAAAATTAAGCGAGCGCTGATGGACAGATGGTGGAGTGGTGGGGGCCAAGGCTGCGCAGCTCCTAACTCACTGCCCTGCTCTTTGCTGCCGCCGCGCCGCACCTACACGCACATTCGCACGACACACAGTAAATGTCAGAGAGCTATGACATTTTGAAAGCGTCTTTTAAAGGTGAAAGTCAACCCGACGCGTCCGAGGGCTGTAACGCACAGCTCCTCGTATTAGGACCGCTGTCTGATGAGCAGATTTATTTGTTGGAGAGATGAGGTCAAAGAAGAAGGTGACAGAGGCTGGAGCAGCACGCAGAGATAAAGGGCAGAGCGATACAGCCGGCCCGGGCTCTGGTAAACGAACAATGAACACAGATTTATGGGTTGCACAAGGCTATCTCGTGGACGAGATAAGAACAAAGGGATTGCTAGATTGTGGTATTCGCTGCGGTCGGGAGGCGCACAACACAAGTGAGTGGCGACCGACTGTTGAATGGTAAAGTGAAATAATTCAACTAGTGGGCACTAAAGCCAGGCAGGCAGAATTAAAGGGATTGGCTGTTGAGCTTTGCAGCGAGATCCTGGATGTGATGAGGATTGTCTGGACTTCAGGCAGGCCCAGCTAAATGATTGGCTGCTGAGAGTAGAGGCGGGGCCCAGTCAGAAACAGTTGCGAGAGTTGCTGGTGGCTACTCTCCTCCTGTTAACTTCAATGTCCTGCTGCAACCAGAGGAGAATACACAACAAGGGACGCCGCCTCCTGTACGCTACCTGGACACCATGTACACTGCAGGTGTCAGCATGTGTGTGTACCCGCATATGGCAGTGTTTGTGACAAGCCCCAGCACCGCCCAGTGGATAAACTGAAGCGTGTTTGTGTTTGTGCGCACACATGCACGCACGTCTCCCCTGTTCATGCTACCATCCACCTTGTGACAAGATCAACCCGAAGGTAAAATGCAGAGCAGGCAAGATGTCCTCGCCTCTCCTTGTCAGTGCTTCTTTGCTAAGAACACCACTGCCCTCGGGGTCAATAGCTAGCAGCCTGTCAGCTTCTGTGGCCTCCAGCAACCCCTCTCTCATCACATATACATGCTGCAGTTAAAGACTTTCGCATTAGAGTCAAACTGGAAATTGGATCCACGTAGCCAATGCTCCTATTCACAGCACGACCAACAAATAAAACCAAATGATCAAAATGCAGTTAAAGAACCACCAGAGCTAACATACCGAAGGAGTATGTAGCAAGAGAGAGAGAGAGAGAGAGAGAGAGTGAGACTATGTCACAAACGCAGCTGGTTCAAGCCACAGTGAGACAGGGCGATGTAGAGCTGAGTGTGATTACAGTATCGGTTCAAACATGAACACCTTCGGTTACGGGACTATTGTAATTAACCTACAACCTCAGCCTATGCTGTTAGCTTCTATCTGATACAGCTCTGCTTAGACAGCTTTTTACCTAAAGCGACGAGCAAAATTCAGGGACAGGGCATGAAAACAAGTGACAAACCAACAGACGCTCTAACGTCGGCGGGCACAATCGATGTATAAGCACTGATATATATATATATATTTTATATGTTGCTTCTGGTCAGATGAATTTGTATGTAAAGCTGCCTTCCCAAGGGCAGTGTCAGAGGTTCCTGGGTCAGCTGCAGTCACAGTTGATGATCAGATTATCTGCGGCCATCCATCTCTTTTATCAGAAAGCTGCCTTCAGGCTCCACAACATAACTACTGAAGAACCTGTTTGTATTACAACAGCTCATGTCTTTCTGGTTGAGCTAGCTGGTGCAGCGCGGCCGCTCTTGTACACATTATATCGCGTCAAGTAGAACAGCAGCCATTTCCCGGAGCTCGCCCTACCCTCGGAAGGGACAGACTCTTCTGATAACGGCACATGCGGCTTGTTTTTCCCATACGCAAATACCAGCCGGGTTTCGGGAGGCGATTCGCTTTCGACATCATTTAGTCAGTTGACCGATCAGCAAGGCCACTGTGTGTGAGTGTGTGTGTGTGTTTGCCTAGGGAGTGAATCATCTGACTTATACAACTCTGACGTGTCACCCATCTCACTCTGTGCAATAAAGAGCCAGCTGGGTGCATGGACTTCTGAGGTTTGTTGTCCACATGGGGTTTTTTTAAATACAGAGTGTCCTGTGATTCATAATACTCCAGACTAACTGTTTAATTAGCTTTACCTGTGTTACACAAGGTGGAAAGGAAGGGTTTTAATTTACAGTATTTTAGACATAGAGCGAATATTGTAAAATATTTGCATACCAAAAAAACCCCCAACAAACCCTATTTGAAGTGGGAGAAATAAATTTGTTAAATAAGAGTCATGAGTGCAATATTTAAAAAAAAAAATCTGGATTATCATTTTAGACATAATCACAGAGCATCTCGGGTGAATACAGAATTGTATCACAGAGGGGGCAACGCTGCGCAGCCTGTAGGAAGGTTATGTACTCCATTTTAGAAGGGATTACATCCAAACAGCCAAGGAGGGCAAAGGGCGTGTGATTTAGTGCATTTCCACTGTGCAGAGGGAGAATTTTACCCCGTGAGACAAAAAACCCCCACAAAGTGTGTTTGGTGGTTTGTTCCACTCACCCATGACGATCAGCAGCATCTTCCTGCTGCGGATCCCTGGAGCCTTCTTCACCTTACACTGGTAGGTTCCCGAGTCGGATGGCCTCAGCCCCGTCAGGTTTATGGAGGCGTCGCCATTCTTCGGATCAGCTGAGTTGAAGTGGACTCGACCCTTCATTGGATCGTAGTAGTCCTCGTAGGCCCTGTCGCCGGAGTACAGGATCACCTGGAGTGCAGGACGGAGAGTGTGACTTAACCTTAAACCTACTTAGAATGATGATTATGAAAATAAAAGTCCTCCTGAAAAAACAAATGAAACAAAGACCTTGAAATGTGAGTCGTCTGCCTTCTGAAAGTAAAGGCTGTGCTCACTGATCCAACCAAAATATATGGAAGAGAGAAAAGCACCATCCCTTTTATCTCTGCGACGCCCTTCAGCCTGGCAGCCTGTGTTGTTCTGCCCTTTCCGTGCTTAACGAGAATGAAGGTGGAACAAACAAAGCGACCACTGTGGAGCCAAATCAACACCTGCTGTGTCAACAAAGAGCAGTGGCCCCCAACTCCGGCCCGACTGCCTCCCCACACACACACACACAGACACGCACACACAAAGTCTGGGTCCTGAAAGCAGCAAGGAAATGCCTAGAAATAAAGACCAGGTGGAGCCAACAAGAACCCTCGTAGCTAGTAGCTGGGGAAATGGAGGAGGGAAAAAACAAAAACACAAGGAAAAGAACAAGGAGGGGAAAAGAAAAGCAAACAACAATGAAAAGAGTTCTCATTCTCTTTTATAGACGCTGGCATATTCTTCCACATTTCCATGGAGACAGTCATCAACTGGCTTTTCTGTGCCACGATCAACACCAGGCATATGCACAGCAATACCCCTGGGTAGAGAGGAGGAGAGAGGAAAAGACTAAACATGCAGGAGGAGAGGAAGAATAATGAACCCATCAGCGGAGGCAGAGCACTCAAAGGAAGCACGAGAGGAGCAAAAACAAAGGGGAACAGAGTCAGTGAGGTTCTGAGGTGTCTGCAGCAAGTTGCCTTTCTGCTCCATTTCCAACTGGAAGACTCGTTCCTGGAGCTGCCTGCAAACGGGCGCCATGTTCATCTTAGTACATATTAGCCACGTAAACAGGTAATGCAGTTAAAAGTCCTCCTGGCTCTCAGGGGAGGAGAGCCTATCCTTCCAACTTGACTGGGGATCAGAACGTCAGCAGTAATAACAGCAACATGCGAGATGAGACCACGCAGGAGAGGAAATTAAATTGCCCCGAGCTCAGCCAGACAAGAACTCTCACATGGGCTCAACCACTTCACAGGCCCACAGATGGGAGTGCTTACACACATGCACACCTCCAACCAAAAGGAAAAAAAAAAATAAAAATCTGAACTGCACAATAACCTTGAGAATCATGATCCAATGAAAAAAAGATCCCATAAAGACCGCGGGGAATGAAAATGAAAAGGGCAAATGACTAGACAAGCTGGCGGGGGCTGGAAAGGACAGAGGAGCACCACTGTCTGTGTGCTGGGTTTCATAACAGGTAGGACGCTCAGTGATACAATCGCCACCTGGCCCGGCCGCTCTCAGTGGACGGATCGTACTGCGGAGGTAAAAGATTGGCCAGGCTTAGTTTCATCAGACACATGTAAAAATGAGGTCATTGTCATGTGACGCTGTTGCTCAGGGAGGGAAGAGGAAGCGCCGCAGATCATTTGAGAGGCAAAGCAGAGAGCGGCGATACCTGTGTACTCTAAACAACCTGGAGAGCTGCAGCATCGTGGCTCTGAGCTCCCACAGAGGCTTTTAACTTTAATGACTTCAAGTGCTGCCGCCACATACTTCCACAGGAGCAGCTCTGCTCCAAACACCGCAAGGTTAAAACAGATTCACCACCTGTAAAACGGATTAAGTGTCCTTCAGCGTCGAGGCTATGAAGAATGGAACAAAAACGTGGACGTGGGCATTCCCGATCATCGCTAATGTACAAACAAACAATGCAATTTTCACCACACTGTCGCGGCTTTGCATCCAAATCCTCCAATACTTTGTCAACACGCGCACATTCCTGTCGCAATAACTTCAGTAAACAAAAGGCTCCGCTGCTGCGCTCAAGGACAAAAGAGGCAGTTTCAGTGATATGGGATAAAGAAATGTATTTTGATGTGCTGTTCCACATAAATTCTGCTCCCGTTCACAGTTCAGATTTCATTTTTTTTTTAAATTGTTTTCCTCTTTCTCACAGAGGTGGCGAATACACAGGGCACGCCCTCTTTCCAGCTAATCTGTCGCCAGGCAATGGCAGCCAAATGCAAATGACTGTTACTGTAGGCATGCCTGGCATCTTTCATTCAAACCCGACAAAGCAACAAGCATTAGCTATGCTTCACCACCCTCAAAAAGGCCCCGATGATATGTGGGATATGTCAGATGGAGGAGGCCATCATTCCCCACCAGATACTGAACTGAATGGATAATGCTGTGGCATTGCCGCTGATTGCATCAATGCGGAGAAAGTGCAGCTGGAACGTTTGGCTCATTAATATCAACACAATGCTTAAGGTTAAAGACATTTGCATGTGGCAGACACACCACACAACCATCCCCTCGCTTGCAGAAACCGGGCTTTGAGTTCCCAGTTACATGACCTTTGTGGGACTGATCCTGTGGACTAGTTCTCCACTTTAAAGTTTTATCTGATGGCGGCGGTGCCTTTAAGAGCAGCCTGGGCTTTCTCATCTCAAGCCACGTGAGCAAAGGTTCACCATGCTTGCTGAGCTTCTGGAGCCTCTGGCTACAAACTTTAGCCCTCACTCTCATTTCCTTGCCTGACCTGGTAGCTGTGGTCCTCGCAGATCGGCCTAATCCTATTTAACACTGTCACATATATTAAAGCGGCCCCATGGAATTAATATGCCGCTAATTACAAAGCGTTTACTCTGAGCATGACTTCATATTGGTTAAGGGCTATATGAATGCGAGCGTGTGTATGTAGCGAGCAAAATGTGATAGGTCAAGGAGAACAAATGCGTTCAGAGAGCGATGTCTGGTCTCTTTAAATTCCTACAGAGGTCTGGCGACATTAACGGGTGTGTGGCACGTTACAAAGAAAATAAACGGTGCGACCAAAAGCAATTTGGGAACATTTAGTATGTTTCTACAGCTGCGTTCGGACAAGAAGAGGAAGAGGCCAGACTGGGAACCACCCACACTGAATTCTGTGCAATTTCGTCACAAGTAACAATGATACACCAAGACCAAGCACTGGTGCTCTGTTAACTCCACCTGCTTTTCCTTCAACACAGCTAACGAATCAGAGTAGAAGCACAGTGGAGCAAAGACTTGGACGTGGTGTTAACTGGGGTATTCACTGGCGCAAACTCAGAGAGCTTCAGAGAGCCGCAAACAGAGGCGGGGGTACAGAGGTCTACCTGGGTGAGAGGAGGGCTGGGTCAGTGGACAGAGAGGACCATGGGTATGCGACAGAGACAGAGAAGCCTAATGACGGCCAGTGACCTATTTCTAACATTCAGCCCCCCCCCAAAAAAAAGAAAAACAAAAGAAAAACAAAGCCACAGGATCTGGAGGAAAAGAGATAGGAGGAGAGGGATGAGAAGGCTTTGTGACAGGTGGGAGGTGGGGGAGCAGACAGCCACGAGAGAGAGGACCACACCACTGGAACGATCTGTAGCAAGAATCTGTCTCTATGGCTGTGAGAGCCCCGGGGGCATGAGGAGATCCTGTAGAGTTGTGTAGTCTTCCCTTTCCATGGCTGAGGGCCAAGCTGGAAAGGAAAGACAGAGCCTGGGATAAAGAGCGCTCCCATCCCTCCCTCTGCAGAGCACTGCAGAGAACAAATGCTCACTACGAATACATGAGGCTCAAATTCCACTTGCCTTGTATTCTTCCACATTATATGACAACACCCAGAGAAAATACACGCCTCGACTTCATTTCAGCATAAGCACACACACACACACACACACACACACACACACACACACACGACCGCAGCAGTGCAGTTAGTGCAAAAACGCAAATGTCTTGATACGTTTTGGATTTCGGTTGATGTATTGTTGCGGAGCGTGTGAAAGCATTTCTAAAGCTTCACACAGAAGATCAGTTTGGAAAAGATCCGACCAAAAGGCAAGAGCAAAGCCTGGCGTCTCTGAACACGGATACAATGGCTGTGCTAAATAAAAGCTGATCACACAGCAGATAACTGTTAAGCGTACTTTCATCTGCCGCCTTTGAAATAAACTTTTACACGTACCACTTTGTCTTCTTTCTGGTTGTCAGAGGACAGCAAGCTCCACTCAATATCCAGCGGTCCAGAGTCTTCGGGGGCAAGAGTGAACTGGCAGTCCAGCTTCACGCTCTGACCACTGGCCTTCTCTATGGATGACTGTCCTGTCGATGTGATCTCTAGACCAGATGCCAAACCTGGACAGGGACACGCAAAGAGAAGCAGTTAATGACGACATGCAACATTATCAAACTACACCTGCAGGCAAGTACAACAAGGTCTGAGCACCCTGTGTTCACTTTATTAAACAAAAGACTTTAAGTGCTTTTTAATGTCACATTGAATTCAGCTGAATACCCATTTAAAACCCTGAGGGACAGTAAGCCTATAATTGATTAGTAAATTCATTTTTGATACGGCCTTGGGATTTTTGACATTAATTGTGTTTATCAGGACAATTCTAGACTCCATGACGCCCACTATAAGCATTAAAATAAACCATTAACACACTGTTTTGGCTCACCGTCATCAATTTCTTCCTAGGAATTCATTTTTCACCTTTGTAATAGGTTTACCTCTCCGGCTCTGGCAGCACTACCGGCTTTTCCTTGAGATGTTTCCAGTTTAATTTCTTATTCTGAATAGTTTGCACAACCTGATGAGCTGCTATAAAGGCATCCAACGAACAAGAGAACCTGATTTACAGCTGCTGACCAGTGACGATGTTTCTTTTTCACGCTGGGCAGAGAGAGACGACATACTCATACGTTATTTTTTGTCGATTTAAATTCTGTTTCCCAGATGCAAAGTTGATGAAAATTGTTTGTAGCGACTTGTTTTACAGAAACTCTCTCCGTCGGCTGTCAAATGCTTTGATTCGGGGAGTGTGTAACTCATTAAATAAATATGGCTACATCTTGACTGAGAAATAACTCTTAAAATATGCAGAATGAAAATCACAGTGCGGAGAGAGACTAATAGAGCAGAACACGCCTAGCTGAAGGAATGGCGATAATAATAAAGAGAAACTGTAGCCCATCACCAAACTGGAGCAGACTCTTAAGCATTTATTCTTAGAACGAATAAACATAATTTCCTGGTGACATCAACTGGTTTAAGATACTCCATTCAATAAGAGATTTAAGCCGCAGCAAGGAACACAGTCCATAGAGAATGGAGTTGTCACATGCTGCCTCGACACATTAAAATCCTTCTGACAGCCTGCCACCTTCCAGTCAGCACGCGGGGGGAGAACAGCTTTAGAAAAAAAAATAAAAATATATATATATATGTATCACCACGATATGTTGCTGCTAAAACGCGCTGTAAACGTGTAACACTTGTCACATCGCACAAATGACGGCAAACATTTTCTGCTGATAATAAAGGAATTTTCACTCCAAACATTAAAAACCATGACATTTTCCCTTTGCTACATCTGCATCCCATCAGACTGCTTTCACACAGATGGCTCTGACTCTACTGTGCAAAGATAATTGATGAAACGCGAGCCAAACCTGGCGACTGTACACACTTTGTTAACCCCTTCTTGGAAAGGTTTCTGTTTTTATTACAGCGTTTCCAGAAAAGCCAAGCAAACGAGAGTCCACGCGCCTGCGCAGTCACAAAGCGATCTCAACCAGCGCTCAAGCCGTGACGCAGGTGGTTTTGCTCGATGGCTGCAACCACCTTTTAACCTCGGCATGAGCTGCAAAAACTTCCCTTCCATCTTCAAACCCGCCCGGCCCACAACCTTTGTTTTATTAATGTGACAACACGGCAGGTGGCGGACGTGATGGAGGATGCTGAGCAGAGCAGCATCCAATGCAGTCCTTCAAATCTGCAAACTGTAAGCGACAGTTGGCAGCCTGTGATGTAGAAAACTTAATGAAAATGTTCCTCCCGCACCGATCGAGATATTGAGTCTAAAAGGAGATAGCTAGCTGATAGAGCGAGGGGGGGGAGGTTTCTAGATCTTGGCCCTCAGGGGTGAGCAGGGTGTGAGCTACAGGTTGAGGTCCCTGCCGCATCTCATGTCCATCAGCTCTGTTTCAGCCTCAAACCTCTCTTCCCTCTGGGCTGTGGTAGACAACTGAATGAAAACACACCAGGCTTCCACACACACACAAACAGACAGTGACAGTCCCAGTCACACCCACCACTGTTAAAGGCTGTAAGCACTTGATATGGTTGCAAAGCACAAGCATAGTTTTATTCCCGGGCCGCTGGTGCTGCAGCTGGTCGTTTCAGCCCACAGACTTTGACAGACGTCCTTGATGGGAGCGATCCATCGCCTTCAGCAGAAGCAAGACGAACGAGGAGCAATACAGGGAGAGCTGAGATATGTGTCTATCATTGTCAAAACGGATACAGGGCTTGGCATCTGCATGACAGAAAGCTGTGTCAATTCATCAAGCACTTAAAGAAGCCGGGGCATTTTTCAGAGTTGCTTAGAAAGGGGGGAAAATTGCATTCTGGGAGAAAAAGAGAGTACTGAGCTGGAACAGTTTAACACAGGGACTGGTTTCTCTGATGGGTAATACTGGACACCGTCTGATGTACTTGTTAAATCAATGACGGGCCTCTGAGGCAGCGTTTGTTTCAGTGACAGTTCAGCCAGAGGCCTCTTCCGTTCAGCGTCACGCAAATGGGGAAAAGGCGCCATTTCAGGATATTGTCCCCGTCCTACGGTTTGCTTATAAACCTGCCTGTCTGGTGGCTCAGGTGACAGCGGTCACAAGGCAGGAGCACAGACACCACGAGCGTGCTTAGAGGTTAATTCAACATTCAGTCATTGGGCAGGAACCCATAAACACGTTTAATCCAACTACTGCAACTATAGAGATATGACTGGGTTAGTTTCTGCAGTAAATTACAGGAGGAGGCTGCGGTGTGTTTGTACTTTTTGTCACATGTAAGAAGCTTACATATTTCTGTGCACCAATCAGAGACGTGCGATGATTGTGTAATGTTTGCCACATGGTTAATTGGGGATGGGCAACACATTGATATCATGACATGAGAGTGGACATCGGCTCAGATTCTGGTCATCATAATATCATGATATGGTTTTAAAGGCTGCATCACAGTGAACTGATGTGACTTTCTGGACATACCAGACTGTTCTAGCTACTCGCCTTTACTTATTCTTCATATCCACATTACTGATGACTAATTATCAGTTTTTAAATGTGTAAATATTATGTGAAAGCACCAAAAATCATATGTACAATGCTGTGGGAAATGAAGCACTTGGTCAGAAATATCTCGATGTTTGATTCTGTCCATGTCTCCCAGCTCTGCTGTCAGTCACATCTGAAAACGCTCCCCCATGCAGACCTGATGAGGCAGACTGGTTGAGTTTTCTGGAGTGTTAAACTCTAATTTATTCATGAATATTCAACGCTCTCTCTGAAATATGTAAATTTCATTTGTTTCAAGTTTTCAGGGGCTTTTTAAGTCAACACATAAAACCACCAACAAAGCACTCCAGTTATATCCATAATATACATGTCCCAGTCCTTAAATTATGTACCATCATAATCCTTATAAAATAATAAAGGCATGTGTGAGGAAAAAGTGCCACATTTTACAGCCAGATGGCCATTTGTTCCCATGACACACAAATCACTATAATGGAGACACAAGCTCAGTAAAAAGGGTTTTAATCATTTTAATAAAGAGCCTGTAAACAAAAACCTTTTATCAGGATGGGACCATTGTGATAGAGATTATGCAGCCAGGTAGGCCCACTCAGATCAATGGCTGCCATCTAAACAACTATGTGACTTTAGGAATAAATCCCAAAGAAATAACAAAGACCTGCATGTGTAAACTGATTTTTCAAACAACAGAGTTTAAAGTCAAAAGGAAATGAAAAACACCATGGAAACCTTTTTTTAAGTTGCTCATGTCGTGCACGTACTGAACAATGTGTGAAACAAAAAAAACAAAAACAAAATATCATGCATCAATATCCTGACATCTGCCCATTAATCAGCCTTCAACTAGCAGCACGGCGCTATGACTCATTAGCTACCTAGCAACAGTATTTTTACATTAGAGTGTCTTTGGGTGTTTGCGCCTCAGCGGGGTTTGATTTGGCAAACAAACCTCGAGTCTATCATCCAGCTCTGAATCAATGTTCTTCCACACGTTTGTTATGACTCGCCCACTTTTCACTGTTTGAATCAAATTCCCTCAAACGTTATATCCTGCCTATAGTGACGACACAGAAGCTGCAGTGTCTTAAAATCCTGTTTTATCAGGACTTTGGAACCTCATAACTGAGCTGGTACTGTACCGGTGGGACTGTACTGATGAAAGTAAAACAGTGATTTGAGAAAATTGGTTTAGGACCACAAATTATCATGACTGATTAAAAAATTACAGCCTTCTCCAAAACTAACCAGGATATTCCCATTTAGATGACTGTTATTTGGGATAAACACTATGATTTATGGAGGATTTCAACATCCCAACCACCGGCTACTCGTAGTGGAAGAACACAAATAACATGCTTGAAAAAAAAAAAAGCAGCTCACGGTGTTAATCAGTAACTACCGCCTATCAACACACATTGTACGTACAGCGTGTGAACCCTGGAGCATGTGACTCAGAGCGAAAATGGTCTCACCGAGCTCAAAGTCTCTGTTTTTGTGAGAGAGCGCTCCACATAATCGGCGGCTTATATGGGGTGACCGTCAGTCTTTATTTAGAGTAATGGCTGCAGAGCTAAAGTAAACCGGCCTTCTTCCTCAAAGGTAATATAATCGGCTGATAAGAGACCATCATTACAGTCCAAGGAAACCATGACAAATAGACTGTTGGTAAATGCAGTCATGCATGTGCACCAGACGCACACAATTTCCTTGAGCTCAGTGTCTGCTGCTGTATTAACTCTGTCCTACTCTGCGTGTGTCCGTGTAGTAGGTGAGTGGGGGAGGGCACGCTGGCTAATTAAAAAGTCTGTCTTAATGACTATTCATGGCTGCCTGTGTCTCTCTGAGCGCCTCTTTCCCTCTGGTCTCCACCTCACTGTCTGACACAGCACATCCCACTTTGGTTACTGGGAAACCGGGAGTGAACAAGAGGAATTTAGGGTGTCAGCGCGCTCCACCCAATACCCCCGCCGCCATTCATTCACTCGCACACCCGCCCCCCCACCTTCCCTGCCTGCCTGCCTGCCTGCCTGCCTTCCTCCTCTCTAACACACCCATGATTGTGGAGTGCCAGTCCCCTAGGCTTCCAATTCTCTCCGGTCCTGCTGATTGTAACCCCACCACCCACCCCCTCCACCTTTGTCGGCATACAATGGGGAGCGAATCCTGTCTCCTGGCAACCAATCCCTCGGAGAAGGTTGCCGTGGCGCTTAAGAGACGGCATGAGGGAGAGAGAGACAGAGACAGAGACAGAGAGAGAGGTTAAGTAGGTGGAGACAGAAGGGAGAGTTATGAAAAGGGAAGTTAACATCACTTCACCCTTCCAAACGGCATGTGTGGATGTCGACTGACTGCAGCTCAGACCTGTGGCAGTGAGGCTCTTTATAAAAAAAACTGGTTTCATTCAAAGTGACCTCTGTAAACACAGGTATTACTTCTCTGAAGAGCTGGTTCATTGTACATCTACTGAATCTGCTGAATTGCTTGTTTTTGTTTTTGCTTGTTTGTTTTTTTTATAAAGTCAAGAATAGCTCTGAGTTTTTTTAAAACAGCAGTCTCGACCGCTGACGTTCGATGTTGCTAACTCGTCGTGCCTTTAAATCATTATCATCGACATTTTAATGACAACAAATGACGCTCAGGAATCTGAGAAAACTTGCTGGGCAGCCTGGATGGCCAATATCAATACTGATATGAATTCAATACGATACATGGCCCCATGATAATTATTTCACACATAAGCCTGGACAATCTTAATATGGATCCCTTTTACAGGCTTCCTTTAAACTGTGACTGACATGAGTCATAAACTTGTCAGTGCCATCTGTATGTAACGTCACTAAATAACCTAAAACTTACTGGGACTAATATGAGCGTGGCTGACTCATCTGTCCACTGTAGCTCCATTTTGCGGCCAGGCAAGATTAGTTTCTCAGAAACAGAGATTTCTAAGCATGGATACCAGTTACTCAGAAGTGTTCTTGTCAGTCGTCTTCCAGGCAGACATGAGGTTAAGCTGTGCGGTGTGTGGAGTAGCTTCTGCAGACAGCAATAAGCCCTGAAACCAGGAGACGGTTTGACAAGCTAACCTCTCCTGACCCTTGTGCTAACCAAGCTAAAGACCCTCGGAGCCATGGCAGGGCCCGCTGTGGTTCATAAGCTTCTTTCTCCACCCTTTGACCTTAAAGAGCATCCTTGGGAGTAAAGTCTGAAAAGCCAAGGGAAGATAAAGGCAGGAGCTATTTCAGGCTCACAACTCAGCAACAGCAACAAGAGAAAGAAGCTAGGTGAGAGAGGTCAATGACGCTGAAATGGGATTTACCTCTGCTTACTTTCTCTAAGGTTTCTGTATTCCTAATGCAGCTGTGCCAGTATCTGGTCTAGTGTAAGCCTCGTGAATGCATTGAGTATTTCAGCCAAATAGCTACAGACAAATAAGTTTTGTGTGTGTGTGTGTGTGTGTGTGTGTGTGTGTGTGTGTGTCAGGGAAAATGGATCTGAGAATTTAGATATGCAAGTCTGAATTTACATCTTTTTCTCATTAAAAACACTGTAAGTGGAAATATTTTCAGTTTAGTGCTGTTGAATAAAACAACAACAACAAAAAACTGGCACTGAGAGCGTAAACAACCTTAAAAGTATCATTTTTAACTAGGCAAAAAGAAGAGAAACAAACACAAACAACCGTGACAGAGCTTTTGAAGAGTGTGGTACATTTTCCTGGATGGGCACTGATGGGGAATAAACATTAGTGATTCATTATGGTGAAATTGCAGTCTGGGGGCTTTGGAATGACCAAATTAAACAGCACAGACGCTTTCCCCATCATAAACAGACGAGCCAATCCCCTGTGACCATGCCGAGGAACATCAATTATTTTGGGCACAGCGGAGGATAACTTCATAACTTGGTTGCCGCTCAAAAAGAGGGCTCTGAATGCCCCAGTGCCCCCGCTGGAACTATTCAATTTGAAGCAATGTGGGCGCCCTGAGAGCGAGCTTGGCCGTGGTGTATTTAGTGTTGCAGAGGGCTGGGACTGTTGAACCATACTGATTGTGCTGTAATGCAGCCTGAAAGCTCCACTTGCCACACAGAGCTGCCATCAATTCTCAGTGGCGATGACCTAAAGGCTGTTTTGACATAATTGAACATTAAATGATGAAGGGGTGACGGATGACAGGCACTTTACTCGACTGCCTGAGCATTTGACAGCTTTTAGACGAGCCCGTGGGGGAGGGAGGGTTGTTAACACCATTGCTGTGAATGTCCACAGCAACCATTAGCTGCATGTATCAGCAGTGACAATATTTCTGATTGAATTACTTAGCCTTATCTGTGACTCTGGTATTTTTCTATATACAAACAAGCACCGCCTTCCTGCTGCTGCTGGAAGGCGGTGCTTGTTTAATTAAATATCATACTTTATAACCGTTTTTTAAATCACTATCAGGTTGGTAAAGCTGATGCGCCTGAAACACTGAGAGCGTGAAGGGACAACAGGCAGGAGGACGGGAGAGGGAAGGGGATAGGAATGACAAACTCACACTGACTTGTTCCTTAATGGTCGGTTAATCAAAAAGGTCTTCATCACAGGGACTCTCAAGTCATGGCCTTGGGATTTGTACTTCTTATTTATAGAAGGCATTAGCATTTGACAAGGTGTAGGACAGTGGATTTAAGTGGCTGCTGCTTGCCTAACCCTTTCTGCCACTATGGATCGGTCTAAAGCTAAACACAAACTACTAAAAGCTACATCCCCTCCTCTCTCTGTCCCCACACCCGGTGAGAGGAGGCAAATTTATCTTAAGACCCTTAACAGTGAGATAAGAAACCCCAGTGTCCCTGAGATCTGTGGAAACACAAACACACACACACACACACACACACACAAAAAAAAGGACTGTGCCCTTACGGATTTGTTGAGGCCTTGGGACAATGTGACTTGGTGACAATATAGAATCTGGCCGCGCCGTACAGCTGATAGGCAAGACGCCAGTCCAAGGAGCAGCACACAGATAGCCCGCTGATAACACCCTCATGGGAAACAACAGCAAATGTGCCAACATAGTCATGTGAGGAGGAAATTAAACCAGTCGAGAGGCAGAGGGACACGAAGGTGCGATATATGAGCTGGTTTAGAGATACGCGGGTGTGCCTTGTTTAATAAAATGCCTGTGTGTAGATGTAGTTGTGGCGCAGAGGATTTATAAACATGAAACAGCTGCAGTGTTTTCCTCAGTCAGAGATGCCAGAGGAGTAATTACAAAATCATGTCCTCCTCACTATGCAGGGGGGGGGGGGGGACTGCTCTCTGAAAGCAATTAGTCAACACGTGAAAGCAGTTTGCATGTGCTGAGGAATGGTGTAAAATAGAAATATGCATGGCACACGCATTTGTGTTTTTGTTGCTACTCAATCCTTCATTACAGGAGGAGGAACGGCTGTGATGGATCAGTCACAGCTTTTAAATCAATCATCAGCCGGTGGTTAATGGAGAAGGCTAATGAAGTAAACACGAGGGTGAGGGACCAGTCAGGTATCTGTTGGCCCACCGGCAACATCCCTGCCCTCAACATCAGATTGAATCTTAATATCCTTCCACTTAGACTTTAATCAGGGTTTTCCTGTATACATCAGGCCTGATTTCACTCTAGCTGACTTGTCTCATGTCCTGGTGGTCCTGCCCACCAGTACTATTATTATTTTTTAGTTGCAAATGAGGATAACATAAGATTGTTGAAAGGAGTCACTTTTACCAAAGGGCTGTGTTTGTGCTCTAGGTTTCCAGCCGTTTTTCATGAACCAAATAAATGAAAGCCAAATGTGTCAGTGGGGTGTAGTCGCAGGGTGTCTCTCTCCTGACACAGGAGTTTCTCTCCACTGAGGGGGAGGCAGCCATACCGCTGCCTGTGCTATCCCCCCATCCCCCAAAACAAATAAAGTGTCTGATACAGACCAGGCCCCCGTCGGCGCCCCAGCCCCAGCCTTTGTCCGGGCCCCAGGGCACAATGCCAACTGTGATCAGGAGGCAGCATCGCTGATCAAACACTGGGACACAAGTGCAGCAGAGTGCAGCTACTTCATTCAGACTGCTGATGGACTCTGAGCGGCTTTAACTGTGGCATAGGATGAGTTGGACACTTCATATGGATAGTATGGGCTTTAAAAACATACAAACTCGCATGCACATTTGCAATGCAATGGACAGGCAAAGTGTGAGAGAACAAAGAGGCAAACAAAGGTTTCTCACAGCTGTACTTAATTATGTCAGAGAGGTGAACACACAAGAAGTCAGCTTAAAGCAACAGAGCGTGAATATCACACTGGAACATTCCCCTTGAAACACAGAGCAAAATGAGGGATTAGAAGTCCTTTCTGGAGCTCCGAACAGGTCTGGTTTTCACTGCCATTAGTGATGGAATTTTACAAACTCGGCAGGGGAAACAATTTCACATTTCTGGAATTTACAGAGCTCAGCAATTTCATGTGCTCGGTCTGAGGTGGGCAGAGCGGTCCACCATGTTCTCCTTAATATAAGTGCAGCGTGAGAATGGACAGACCCAATCAGATCTGACTTTTGCAGGGATAAACTACTGCCTCTTTCCATCTGAAACAAACCTCTGGCACTACACTACTGCTCCTTGGTTCAGTCAACTGAGGACTTGTTTATTTTTAACTGTAAAAAGTGCTTAGGTGGTAAATCCAGTCACATATACACAAAATGTATGTTAAGTAAACACCTACAGGGAAGTAAAGACTCCTATGGCTCACTGCCAAACCACTAAAAGGATTACAGAGTGCAGCCAGAGTGTAGTTGAGAGGCAAGTATAAAATATCTCCCATTCACACACAAATGCCTCCCTATGAATTCCTGAGTTCCTCCCTCATTTCTTCAGAGAGGGTGGAGGAGGTTTCAACACATTAAATCTGACCACTGCTGTTGCAACAGTATGAGACGTTCAAAGCACGACAACGTCTCAGAAACATCACGGTTTTACAGGAATTATTTTTTCTGTCAATCGGTCGATGCCTGATGTAAAAGGCCATCTCCTGTAGATTAAGATATTACCTCTGCCTATGGTAGACTTACACAGTAGCCTATTTTCCTGGTAGTACATAGGCATGTATGGCTGTCAGCTGAATTGGCTGGGAGGCAGTCAATGAGTCTGCCTTGCTCACGCTGTTTCCTCTCAGTTCTGGTCTAAAATTAGGTCCCCTGCCTGAAGGACATTGCATGATGGCGGTCTTTTGGACATTGGTAGAAAATTCATAGTCCTATATGTGTTTTATGCCTAGAGTGTGCTGTCAAAGGCTAAGGACCAACACAGCCTATTTGTTTGAAAAGATGTCCAGCGGCCACTGAACGCTGCCTGAGGACTCATGGTGCAGCAGTACTTTGTAATAACTGCTAAAACATCAATTCCTTTTCAAACGCATTTATAACATCCCTTCTCTCTAAACCCTCTCATCCTGTCCAAAGCACTCCCGACCAGGCAGAATGAGGTCTTTGTGAAAGTGTAACAACACAGACAGTCCCTTCCTGTCCTCTGTGTGGGGGAGACACTACAGCAGGACATCAAGATAAGGCTGCTGTTAAAAGATAAGATGGATAATCCTTTTTCTTTCCACTCTTTCTGTCTCCACGCATGCAGTGAAACAGGATGGATTCTCTTCCTCACTCAGAGGTTCTTGAAGGCAGGTGGAGTAAATGTACCTGAGTGTTGAGCCCCTGTAGGAAGCTGCAGGCGAAGACTGTCAGTTGTTGTTACAACTTAACCAAGACCGCTGGGTTTATCCATGCCTCCAGCTCACACTCTCAGCCTAGACATGAGGAGCAAGCACCAAACAACCGCTGCAGTCTACGCACCACACTAAATGACAAGATGCGATTGGGAACGTTAAAAATAACTGCGCTGCACTAGTTTAGCTATCCTGCACAAAGAGGCAATCCTACAATTTGTGCTCTGTAACTGTGCATGAGATGAGGCTTGTCAGACTCATGAAGAAGAGCAGAGTCTGGACAGTAGAAATAATTGCAGTAAGCCCATTAAAGACGCAGAGCTCAAATTCAAAGAGGATTCAAGATTCGAGGAGATGCGCTGTGAGCTGCAGCGAGTGAGTTTGTTATTTTGACCCTGATAGTCTTCACAGGCAAATTAGATCCATCTTTACAACCAGAGCATGTGCAGAAAAAACCTTGGAGAGATGATCACTGCAAACCGGACGCAAACAAAACATTAAGCACAGTGTACATCGACATATATGTTACTCCCACACTAAATTGGACTGCAGAGCATGAAATTGCTTCTGAATCAAAGAGCAGCAGCTGAGCTGTTTTGCAATACACAACAGAGTAAAGCTGATACCAGCGAAGCAATGTGGAGCCGACCTCCCAAGTTAAAAGCAACTGCACCTAAAGCATCTTTCCTCATCGACCTCAGCCTCTCACGAAGACGGCGACGAGAAACAAAGTGACGAGAGCATTTTTGTCTCAAGGTTTGTAATGTGCTGTAATATTCTCTCTAAGTGACAGGTAAATGAGAGGGCACATTTAAGTCATTTCAGTTATAATCATTAAGCTTTCACTGCTGGTTGGTTTGGTGAGCTGCTTGGTTACCGTGGAAACAGTGTATATGGGGTTAATACTACAGCTCTAGTCTGTAAAAGTGAACAGTGAACAGTGAATCTGACATCGATAAGTTAAAACTGAGCTGCAATTACATGCCGCATCGTTCTCGCGTGAGTCAGTCGTGCTTAGCGCACAGCCTGAATTCAGAATGCGAGCGGCAGAACCTGTGTTCATTTGTTTGTTTGTTCCACTGACGGTTTTGATATTAAGGTTCAGTCATGCTCCTGTTTGGTTCACAACTTCTACACATTTCTCAGAGGTCGGGACACATATTTTAGAGGTGGTCGTACGGCCTGACACCAGAACAACAACAAGAGATATTGGATTAAAAAGATGATCTTCAGTACAAAGTTCAATTTGGCATTAGCTAGCTTGCATCATTAGCAGCAGGAAGTTAAAAGACAAAAAAACCCAATCAGGGTGCGTTTTACTTGTTCCTGAAACGCATCAACAAAGAGATCAATTACCATGAATGCTAATACTTAGCTATAGACGAAAACATCACAGGGCCATAGTATCAAAAATGAGGATTAGTTCTTTAATACTCAACATGAATCATTGGATGGAGAAGGGAAATGCTTTCTTTCAAGACAAACAAGAAAATCAGGTTTACCCTTTGTTGTCAGTGGAAACATCACAACAGACCAGGAAACATTTTCCAGTAATTAAGAGCTGAGGAGGAACGCTTATGATAGATATTGTGACTGCAGCACCTTCTATCTGTAAAACTCACTATACCACCCTGATTAAACATATGTGGCAAAGAATAAAGGCACTTCCAGGTAACTGGACTCCTCAGGAAGATTCTGCAAGGACGTTTGGCTGTTGAGTGTTTAGTGTAGTAAAGTGCTTTTGCCTGAAACCTGCCCTACAAGCTAACTCCCTGATGGCTCTACTGACATCTAAAAAGGTCTGACCCCTGAGTTGTCTAGACAGGCAGCCAAACACTGCTTATAAGGGCATCCTGGATCAGGCTGACAAGTACATAATCTCAGTGAAAGTGACTGAGGCACAGCACAATGACGACTTCACATCTTATCCAGCCGAGCTTGTAAATGACCATATAAACCAGAGTTAGAGCAACACTTAATACTGATACTAGTCCTACAGGAGAAAAGCACACTGATATTTCAGTTAAATAGTGTTTATATAAAACTGTAGAGACACCAGCAGATATTTTTCTGGATTATATAAAATTAAAGAGCATTTACACTGACACTGATATAAAATCCATATGTCCACAATAGGCAAACATCATTCAACCAATAGGACCTAACATAAACAACAAGATGATACTGGGCGGGCAGAGATCACCTAACCGTGATGTCTTGATTCCACTGCCTGGTAGGCTCAGCTCTACGTGATGCACATTTGGTACAAAGTGCTCCTCTCTGCGTGGTAGCCGCTCAGCGTAGGCAGGACTTTTTACCTGAGCATCAGAGCGATGCTAGGTGAGACTGCCATGGAATCATCTTCAGTGTCAGAACTAAAACCCAAACCAAAATAGAACAAGTAGAGTCAAGTCACACTACGCGGTGGAAACAGCATTAATGATGCTGTGGCGATGTTCATGGGTGGTATCTACAGCAGTTCAGGTTTTTGGTTTTTTTTTTATTGCAGCTGGATAAACACGTCCCAAGGCGTCTTGCATTAACACATGTTCATACAGATCCAGGTCAAGGGCGGCCGCGGTTTTTTCCCACACCATCTTACAGCACAGGCGCTAACTGGCTTTTCAGCTCTTGAGATGTTATAGACTACCAAACATGTTAGTGGTTAATGATTAATAAGAGTCAGAGGTGGACTTCCAGTTGATAAAATACCGAGTGCCTTTGTAGGCAGTCAAAGGCTCTGTTTATGTGTCCACAGGTCATTCATTTACAAGTCTTGCAATAAAGTTGTGTTCCAGCTTTAGCTGTCACTGATAAATCATTAGCGTACCCTCATCAGATAGATGTTATAACCCTTACAACAGAGGCATTAAAAGCAGAGCTGATGTTCCCCTACACCTTGTGAAAGGAGCTGAATGTAGTGTGGGTACCAGTGTGAGTGGAGATGGCGTGGGGTTTACTCTTCTTCTAATTATCGTCCACTCAGAGAAAGCCAGCCACGCCGCTCTGTGTGTGCCCATGAATTACACATGGGCTCCTAGAAGACACTTAACAGCTGGTTCCTCTGGAACTTAGCAGCAGAAACTGCAGCCTGGTTGGCCCTGTATGCCTGCTTATTAAAACAGCAGCACTTGTGATTAAGGTTGTGCAGTAATGTGCATTCTGACCATCATAAACCAGCCAGTCACAGAGCTATTTTCAGTTCAATCTCATCTCTTTGGAGGGCGACTGGGCCAGCTGCCGATTTCCTCTCATGGCGGCGAGATGCACTATAGTAATTAAATGTCTGTTGTGGCTTGTTGACCTTGCTGTGGTTCAGGCACCGAGCCTTTTCTATATCCAGCTGTAGCAGATGTCCTGGTCATCATACCTATAGATCCAACATGGCCCCAGGAGTAATAACTCCAGGGGAAGCAGGATGAGATACAGAAGATATAAATGAATGTTAATGGAAGAAAGGGAGGTGGCGCACATCCACGCTCACTTTGAACAGCTGGGTGTAAAACCGTAGTAAGTTCATGGAAGTCAATTTAATGCAGCGAGCACCTGTTCAAATTCATACAGTAATATACATTTGCAGTCCACTCTTAGACTGCCTCTTTACTTGCTTTAATACGTAAGTAAAACACTAATGTTTGGGTTAGTCTGACTGTACTGACTGAAAGTGAGAACACAGCGCTTCCCTTAACTATGAATAAAAGACCATTTAAATGAGAGTTAAATGCTAGTGTTGAGACTGTGGGTATAGGTGACATAACTAATGCATATATAGGTTTATTCTCAATATATATTATTCTATTCTGTGATGACCTGATTACCCCATGGGGAAAGGTTTCATCTCATCTAATCTCATGTAATGCTCTTTCAATAACTGTTTCCTTGCATTCATAATTCCAGAAGAGATTGGGGACGTTTTGCAAAAAGGTTACTGTTTGCACGAACGTTCACTTTGCTTTTCTTCATATCCTCCTTCACCTTCAAACATAGCAATGGTATCTTAGCATCACCATCAGTGCCAATGCCAGATAAACACAGTTAACACAGTCGCAAAGCCTGTCTGGGTTAACGTTAAAACCTACATTTAATATTTGCCTTCTTTACAAATTCCAAATTCTAAGGATTTGCATTGCAGTCTTTGGCTTCAGTTTAGCAACAGCTTGATTATGAGGCAACAAATGTTACAAGAAATGGGATTTTCTGGGTCTAATTCTGTGTCGCTTTGTATCAATGCTCCCTTAACGCTCCTAACAAGATTCGGCCCGTGTCATAAAATTTCACGACACAACCGCTTTAATATAATTCTAAAATCTACAATACAAGCAATCATTCCTGCGTACAAACTGTTCAGACTAGGGTTTTGTGCGTTGCAACAGGCATTTTTCCTTAACAAATCCCTTTTTTCTATGGGCAGGAGTTATTAGCACAACTATATAATTTAACATGATGATTAAACATCAGACTAAGGCAGACAAAGACTGACTTGAATATCAGCACCGCAGGGAGCAAAATTGGGTGGGACTGCATCAAGACAGAGGCTTTCAGAAGACAACGCTTATTTGCCTTTTTCACCATAGCCGCAGTCGACAATGTGTAATGTTTTTCAATGAGATAGAGGTGCTAAAAATGGCTCCTTCAACAGCTGCTTTACCCCCTCCTCCTCCCAAAATTCACCCCACCTTCTGCTTCTGTCGCTTATTTTCTGAGCCATAATATTTTTCAAGATTAGACACACAATTAACTCTAATGTTCTTAGCGGCGACAGTGGGAGCTTACTGCTGGGGGACAAAATATAATCATCTTCCCGCAACTCGCCTCTGTGTAAGACAATGCCTGGACATTAGCTGATAATAATGTGACATGCACAGAACAATATACAGTGCTTATCTCAAAAATGACGCGCTCATCAGAAGTCAGAGGTGGAAACAAAAGACTTGCTGTCAGAATAAATTGTCACGTCTGCTTTAAGCGATAAAGTGCCTTTTGCCCACTACTGTGTTTAATTCTTTGACATTGCACAACGGATAATCTGACAGAGGCTGAAGCACGTGTAGAGTTGAGCTGACACCTACCCTAGCAGGTAAGCAGGAGCAGACTGCACAGCAGCACCTGCAGATGCAGCACCCTGGGGACCTGCCTGCCACACTGTGTATCCTCACACTGAGATGGCCAGCTCCAATGCCGTGAGAATATTATGCAAAAACCAACCAGAATACACAGTCATAGTGTGGAAAAAACATCCGAAGTTCATGCAAGGGGAAGAGGCGGAAGTGGAGTAATGCTGCAGAGACCGGAACGCCGGCAGTGAAGTATCTGCTCATTCCATCTATAAGTTACAACAGTGTCATGCAAGGAGCAAAACACCGTGTACTGTAATCTACAGTCGGAGACATGACATACAAGGGACATCCACCGTTTGAAAACAGTGAAAATCACCATATTGCCATATTTGGAACTCATCATACAATTTCATTTATCATAACCTTAGTTTACAGAGTAGTTCACACTGAAAACTGAATGAATTCCAAATAATTAGACAGCATTTTGAAATGAACTCCTTCAAATCTCCTTCGCTGCCCGCTGTGCAGCATCTTCATCCCAGAAAAATGGCTCTCTGGCGATGTTCATTTGAGATATGAGCTACGTGAAAACCCTTATTATCATCGCAGCGAACAGCTTATTTATCACAGAGCCCATTATTCCTCATTAGGAGCAGAGGGCGTCGTGGGCACAGCAGAGTTGGGCATCAAGTGGCTAAGTGATGAATGTGCTTTGGGTGTGTTTATCGCTCTAACAGTGCAACACAGTGATGATGACCGATGGACTCAAGAGAGCGGGGAAAATCAGCGCTGCACTGACCTTGTTTTAACTGATGGGTTACACGGATAGCAGAGAAAACATCTCTTCCTCAGTACAATCCCTGTTCAGCATACTTTGAGAATTTAGCCGTAATAAAACCGCCCCATCTACTTTCTACTCTCTCCCACGTGTCCAGCTCTTAAGGCGTTTTAAGATCTGTCTCAATGGTAGAGCTGACGACATGAAAAAATGATTCACAGGCACAAAGTGATTCTGTGATTCAAATTATTCATCAATAAATTTGCAAACATTTGCTTCAGCTGATCAAAATAAGGGAATTTCCTCTCTATTTTTACAGCTTTGCAAATTGTACACCTCTAGGTTTTCTACGGCTGATTGGATAAAACAAGGTATCTGACCGAGGATGGAAGCTGGACAATATGTCATGGTCGCCTTGGTCCCACATACAAACTAGAGCGTGACCTTTATGAATTGATCAGCCACTAATTTATGTCGTTAAGGGAAAACTGCTCTGGGACAATACAGTACATTTGCATGCCTCTGGGGAGTCTGGTGCCGTCAATAGGTCAATGCTGTGGTTTAAGTGTTATAGAAGTTAGAAGACATACAAACTTGAAATATCTGTCAATTTAACATTGACTTTATGACCAAGAGATTCGAGTATCATCTCGCCAATTTATCGTCCCCCCAAGAATGCTTTGGCAGCAGCCCAGACGGCAGTTTTACCCCATACCTGTGAAAATGACATGAGCTCTGAATACAGAGTGGCTGCACGGCCATTAACAGGACACAGAAACAAGCACCACTATTAATCATTTTCACTGATTCTCTAACAGCCAGCAATGTGATCATTCAGTAATTCAGATAGGAAATGGAGGGATGGGGCAAAGAGGAAAGAGGTAGGGTAATGTGGCGGAGTAAAGGCGGGATCAGCGATTCACACTCCTGCGTAGGTGAACAGAGTTGGCACAAGGCTTGTACAGCACTGGCATGCTAAAATATTAACGTCCAGGGCTGTGAATATTCATGCTCCGTCGTCCCCATCATGAGATTGTGGAGGACAAAGCAGTGTCCCTGGAGTGTAATCCGATTCTACATGTTCCTGCTTCATTTCCAAGGACAGGGGGCTCCAGGCAGAGCGGACGGCTGCTTGTTTAGAGGTGAAGCTGTGGCTGCAACATGTTTCAGCCAACAGGAGGAAAGTAGTGGTGTTGGACTGCTGGGTCATGACAAGTGAATGTGACCTCAAGTAATGACTGCCTGCATGGGGCCAATAACGATGGCTCAGGCTGCGCTGCACATGCCTCCACCCATCTCTCTGGTCGTAAATATTTCTTCTTGGACAGCAACAACTTATCAACATACGCGCAGCTGTAAGAGGGACGACGGCTGTTCCTCTAAGAAGAGTCACTGATCAAACTACTGTTGGCTCAGGATAATCAATGCATCTGAACGAACTATTGTGCAAAATGCTGTAAAGGGGACTTAATACATACATGTAAGGGGGAGGGTAGCTTTCCAAAGAAACCAGAGCGCACACACACACACACACACACAAGTACACTCCCTGGATCTGTGTGTCTGTTTTCAAAAGGTAACCAAGCAACCAGTTCCTGGCCAGGGCCATTGGTTGTATGCTTATCAGGTTCTGTGTTCACAGAGCTGTGTTCTGCGCCTGCTCATATTAGGTTCACCAGGTCTGTGGCTTCACCCTTAACCCAAACAGCCAAGGGTGTAGAGAGGTGGAGAAAGCACCAGTGCAGGTGCAGTAGGACTGAAGCAGGGGGAAATGACCTTTCAGGTCCAGAACTCAAACATGGACTGAGTACACACTGCCAAATGGAAATCAAGAGGAGTGTCCTGATAAAGGAGGGAGGTGGACACACTGCAGTGCCTGTAACTGACAAACGGTGTTTTTGAGCAAACTCTTGATTGGGTATAACGAGCAGGTTCATCGGCCCCAGGCTGGCAGGCGCAGTGAGCATTTTGCCTTATTTTTAAAGCTGTGGTGGTGAACTTTTTTCACTCAGAACAAATAGTTGAAAACAGAACTAGTGTCACGTGTCAGCCTTTGCTTGGAACAGTCCTGGGTCTGTGTTACACCATCACATGTTGTTTTTAGGAATAACAGCGAAGCCCACAGAGCTTGGTCTCACATAATGTTGTCATATGAAAAAAAGAAACATCACCGCATGGAATTAAAAACAGGAGGAGCCCTGTCAAGGAAGGATTTTCAGAACTACACTGAGCTCAAACATTCCCAGAATGTCTTCTCCTTTTCCTCTTCTTTTGTTTACATAACTCGACTTGTAACATTAAGAAATTCATAAACAACACTTTGCTGAAATGCTTATTTTTTTTAGTATGAAAGACTGTGGGTGTAAGATGGCCACAACAAGCAGTTAACCCACGGCGTTCCAGATCTTTGTCACAAGCCAAATATTTGACTGTTTATCTAATGATGACATGACATCCCCTTTTCTACTGTGAGCTGGATGAGCCCTATCTGCACTTCAAAACAGACAATAAATCCACAGCAATGACCACAACTTCAAGGATTTCTCCCTCTTACAATTGTATTTCTTTTGTCAATATTTCACATTCCACGCAGTGCCTTGTGGACAAATAGAGCAAAGAAAATTGAGCAGAAAGAGCCCACTTGTTATTTTGCCGTTTAGGAGAGGTTAGCACATTATTGTGTATTTCTAAGCCACGTTAAAAGAATGCTATGAGTCTGGCAGATACTGTTCTTGTCTGCTGAAGTGGAACAGCGCCCAAATGACGAGGCCATGATGCCATTAAGATGGTAATGAGCCCAAACTAGTGGACGCAACAATGTGAGTGGTGAGACAAAAGAAGGCTACACAACCCACTACGTAAACCTTACATTGCCCTCAGTGGCACAGCTCTTAGATGGAGAGATGAGCTGGGTGAATCTAAACAAAGCACGTCTTCATTGCACGCCGTTTCTCACTAATCAACACACAGGAATGTCACTGCCCTGACCATGGCTCTGTGGCTTCCCACCAAAATCTCAGAAAAATATGTCAATACATGCCACAGCGTGTCACTGGTGGGAGCCATACCATGATCCCGCAACAAAGGTTTCACATCATTGTTTCGAGAGAGGAGTGTTCGGCCAGTTTCACTGTAAATTCCAGAGTAGTTGACAGCCACGCCCCATGTGAGTATAATGAACTGTTCATATGCTGCAATTAACATCAGTAGGCCAATATTATCATACAGTTTTGATGAATAAATAATTAATGTTGGAAATGTTTTGGACATGTATAAACCTGATGATCTGTCAGCGAAACAACTCCCAAGTTTTGCAAATCAAACTGTAAACTTGTATTTTTTGATAATAATAGTGAAATATTTTAATTTCACTATTAAATCACAGACTATAAGATAAAACTATAGGCAAGGAGAGTTTAAAAATAACTATTGTGATCACATGTTTCACAGCTCACACTGTTATCCACCAGCCCACAGTCTCAACAAACAGCAAGGTGAGGCGCACCGGGACTAAACTTTCATCGGGGTCCTGACATTTAAACTAAGTAAATGAGGCCGACGTAAACAAAGTTGTCAACGGGAACAAACATGTGCTTAAATTAAACGTGACGGCCCGGGATTTTGGACCGGGGGGGGGCGGGGGGTCAGCACTGCTGGCAGATGGCAGACAACAACAGGCAGCACTTTGAAGTCGTGTAGCCACAGGTTTAAAATCGGATCAGACCACCAGACGAAACCAGATTTCTGGATAAAAATGACAAACCACATAGCACCTGTTTACTGTGTCAATCCTAAAACACAAAGCTATGTATTTCTAAAAAAAAAACCAAAAACCCCCGCAGACACCATGTATGGTTTACCTGGTAAAAGATGTTTTTAAAGCAAGCCACTGTCGCTTTATTGGGCTCACTGAAATAAAGGGCTAAAATAAATAAATAAATAAACACACAAACAGAACTTGGACGATCAGTGCATGAAAAATAGTATGTCTGCTATAAATAATTAAACTTTAATCTAGTTTAACTTGTTAAATTAGCGAGGCGCTTGTTCTGTGTGCTAGCTAACTAACGTTAAACTGACCTTGGGTCAGAGTTACTGCCGCCCCCTTTTTTCTCTAAGTGTATTCAGACACGGTTCGGTAAACCGCTGGCCACCGCCGAATGAAACGTTAATGATACTAACTTGAGGTAATGAAATGTAATGTAAAGTTGTCGGCATTTTTAACTTGTGTTCCGTGTTACCGCCGGTGGCTAACGTTAATGTCCGCGGCTGACCAGACCCTGTTACTCGGTGCCGTTTCAGTCTGTTACTCGCTAGAATCAAAGTAGCTCCGCGGTTTGGGTCGGAAAACTTACCTGCAAAGAGGCTCAACAGTACACAGCAGAACCGGGCCACGGAAAGCTCCATTCCTCTTCCAGCTATTCCACCACTTCGCCACTGAAACTTGGTCAGACAACTTGTGCTGAATTCGAGTGAGAGACGGCAGCCCCAGCTCGACCGAAGCATCCAAACTCCACTCCTCCTCCTCCTCCTCCTCCTCCGCTCTCTGCAGGTGCACAGCGGAGCGCGCCGCAGGGTGTCACGTGACGCACTGTTCCGGATAGTAAAAGCAGGATTGCCCTCTGCTGGTGTAAACAAGGAGCGTCCCTGTAGTTCAGGATGGAGCGTGAATGGAATGTGTGCCTCCACCGAGGAACAGAACAATTTGTGAAACTTTGACTTTACAACCAAAAAAAAGTCACAATTTATATTCCCAAATGGTCACGGCCTAAGAAAGTTGAGAAGTAGCTGCAGTGGCATTTAACCATGGGTTATTGTATTTTATTATGAGTGCATGAGTGGATACATGGTACTGCATTTACAACTGGCCCCATTATAAATATCCATTTTTAGTTTAAGAATGCACATTTAACCATTTCTCTTCATGTCATTAACTATTTAGAATGCTTTAAAATGATTTAATGTATTAGTCATGAAAATCAAATCTATAAATTGAGCTGCATTGCTACAACTGTGGACACATGGTACATCCAGTTCTGATCTTATCCAGTAATGCACGGATATGTATTTAAATGAACCCAGGCTGTGTTCACTGGGAATCTGCCACACAGGAAAGAGGATTGTGAAAGCACGTTGGAAGCTTAGAACAGCAGGGACTGGTGGTTGATTGGCAGCGTTGTCAGTCTGACTACACAGATAGCGGTATACTGTAAATGTTAGCCCCCCTGATTTGTTGAACTAAAATTGCAACAGTGGATGTTTGGCAGATTGGCTACATTGCAGTTAAACAATCTTTTAGAGGACTTAAGCATTAGCCATCCTTTGTACTGATGGTTTCTTCAAACAATGTCTCTCTCCAGAGCACCTTTCAGTAGATGAAGATATAGCTCTGCTTTATCTGGAGGGGTGCCAGCCGCAGACAGTATTAGTGTGCAAAGGTTCCCCAAAGCCCACAAGGGCACTCATATTTCCACTTAACCCCGGTGGTTAGTAATCATGAAGGCAGTTTTAGATTTATTGGACAAGATTTCTGCCCTTCATGAAACAGTTTAATTTCACTAATGGTGCTTAAAGCATTTAGGGATTATACTTGAAGATCATGAAAGATGGAGAGTCGACCCTTTCAGCGTCATGGTAAACTATTTGATGCGCTAAAGAGATTTAACAAATATAAAATGTGCTGATGGTCACACACTCTATACAGCCAGTAACCTCTCCTCTCTCTCCCCATATACCCAGGGATCCTTGCTGTATGTGATAATCCTCTCACTTTCAGTTTCCAAATGAAAGGCAGGAAACAGACACTGAAAAACATTAACATTGCAACTCTTGGGAGGACCCTTCAGTAAACACAAAAACAACAAACGAAGCAGACTGATGCTCAGAAATTGTGTTTAATAAAACTCCGTAGATTTAAGCCTATACATCTGACAATTCTACACTATGAATAAATAAAACATTTTCTCACAAAAGGACAGTAGGTGGCTTACATGAACGTCTCCCGTTGTAAAAATACAGTACTTCAAGACTACATGTGTAGTATTCCAATATCTAATTTAATACAAGTGATTTAGTTAAACTATAACAAATTATCTAAAGTGCAAAAAAGACTGTCAAAAACGATCAATGTTAGCTATAAAAATTCATGTTTAAAAAACATTGGTCAGTCACCTTAAACTTGTTTTCAGCATTAATGTCCAGTGTGAACAATAAGCACCATGATTCTTAACTGTAACAATATGCCAGATTTTGGTTTGTGTCCCAGTATCCAGGGCCCCCTCTGTAGTTAGGGGGGACCCACAGATTATGCCTTGCAGTGTGGGGGGCTCTGCTGCGGAGCCTGAAACTGTAGTGAGGCCTTGGAAGGATGTGATCTTTCCCTGCTGCAGTCTTCTTGGGATGCCATGTGGGAGCAGCCGGATTCATCGCCTTATGAAAGAAACAAAATCGACATACGTGACTTTGACGTCAACACAAATAATCACAGTCTTCACAAGTTTGAGGAATAAAACAAATTCAACTAAACGCAATATAACAACCAGACAGCAGGGCAAAGAATGAGTACATTGCTGGTCAGCAAACCTGGCCATCATTTAGTGATTCAGTCAATTCAAGTCATTTCAGGCCTGGTTGGGATACTTAGTCATTGGAATTAGAAGATGTATTATGTCATACCTGGTAAGCACAGCGGCCGTTGGGAATGGTGAGCGGTGAAGTGCGCACACTCTCCTCATCAGAGGAAGAACCTGAGTGGTAATCTGATGTCACCCTCTCCAAAGCACTGGTCACCTTCTTTGCAACATCTTTGTCCCCCTCCTCCTCGTTAGAGAAACTGGCCACTGAGAAACAAGGGTTTTGCTCGCTGTATCTAATAAGAAGAAAAAACAGGGAGTACACGTTAGCAATGTTAGCAAAGATGGCTAACAATTAAGAATCACATGGTGCAATCATTGCAGTATTGAGTTGTTCATATCACGGGGAAATGGGTAACGGGTAGCATATACTATTACAATTTGAACTTATTCTACACAATGTACCGGTGACTTCCAAGGAATCTCTGAAATAGTCACATGTTGTGTCGTTTAACTGCAAATGCTAAAATTCACCAGACAAAGTCGCTCACCTGCAACAGACCTCCCTGGGGTCCACCCACAGGGTAAGCTCACGGGGCAGACAAAGGTCACTGTACTGAACCCCGCTCTCCTGGCAGGCCCGAAGGAGCTCCGGATCCTCCCTGTGGAACCGGTTTATTCTAATGCACCTGCAGGGCACAAACAATTTTGTATTAAAAATAGTCCTAATTCTGCTTGTGTCACTCAGGGGAAGACCTTAATTCAAAATGTAGTGTCGGATATGAAATGGAAAGTTGGCAGTTCCACTGAAAGACCTGGTCAAATATCATTTAAGACAGAGCAGCACCTGTAGGCCTGTCCTTTGCTGGGGTTTTCAGGATACCAGTGCCCCTTGAACTTCTCCTGCAGTGCAACAGCCAGCCTCTCGACAAACAGCTCGATCTTGTGCGACTCCAACTTCTCCCCCTTTTTCACGAGCCTCTTCAGGAAGAACACCGCAGCTGCAATTTCTCTCCTCATATTTCACACGCGTTTCATTACGTCCAGACAGCCTCTGTAAGTAAATGAACTTTAGTCAGATGAGCTGCAGTTCAATCACACATGTAACCCTGGTTAGCGTTTCCTTGATAAGCGGTTAGTTGAGATAGCTCTAAAAAACAAACCCCACCTTACATGTTTTTCAGACCTCTGAAATCCCCTAATCATTATTTAATTGCTAGACTGAATGCATATTGCAAATATTCCTAATTAAACTCTTTGTGGTACAAATATTTCAGCTATCCATAATAAGATTCTTTGTATACACAATTATCATTTCAAAACAACAACGACATCACTATCATCATTATTCCTTGGGCAAATGATGACACATTTGGACAGTAATGACATTTTTACTGTTCACAATACATTTTTGAATATTCAGAATTATATCATTGATATCGTGAATCTTTTTTCGTATTCTAAATTAAAACTTGTCACAAATGGATCGTAGATATCTGAAACAGCAGCTTCTCCCAGCAGGAAATCTACTGAAGATTCCAGAGCGGTGTATAAATGAAACTAGCAACCCAATACACATGAATGGTAAAACTATCCTCAAAGGATGACGTGGATATCTGATATTACAACTGTGTGTAGGAGGAATGTCATTATGGATATCTGAGATGTTCATTTTAACTACAAAGACCTCAATTTCAGACTCTAGACACATCGAGCGTAGTGATTAAATGTTAAAACAGCCACTTAGACTTTTGAAGGATTTAAAGATATTTTAAGTTTAGCTTTGACTCGTACATGAAGGTGTTTCCTGAAAAATACCATTATTGGCGTCTAAAATAAAATCACAGGTAGCGTGGCTCACTTTATTAAAGCGGCTTTCCATACCACACCGACTCAAGGTTTAATTGCAGAAGACTCAACACCTGAACGTGTTAGCAGAGCCAACCAAGGCTCTTTTGTTAATGTCATCCATGGGGGCTAGTTCATTAACGTTGTCTTATGTGTTTACATGCGCGTGGGAACACTTATTGTTTAATTAGTAGTGTTGTTCAAAGTGAAAAGTGGACAACACAGACACTAATCCATTACATTTTAGACAGTTTCACTTTGTTTTTAACTGATCTGTTGACTTCAGTTAACGGTCTGGCATTATAAATGTTCCAGAAAGGCGGGCTGTGACGCACAAGTTCCGGTTATCCACGCTTTGCCACACTCCATAACACAGGCTACTGTACTCAGTGTGCTAGCTAGTTAGGCTAACGCCACGAACACTGGGTTACCTAAACCGCGCCTAAATGATTTTGAACGTAACTAGATTCAATCTAACGGTGTAAAAGGAAACAGCGTTTCCTTAAAGAAATAAAAGGCTACGCGCTGCGAAGCTAAACCGCTAAGTGAAAGCTAACAGCCTCATGATGCTAACAAACATAAAAACTGTACTATAAAGAGGTAAAAGTTAAAAACACTCATGCTAAGTTGTTACACAGACATGTCAGTAACATAAAGCCACGCTTAATAAATATTGTGACATGTGAGAATATAACGAGCTTGACTGACCTTTCTGTTTGGTCCCCCCCAGCATGTGGGCAAGAAATGAATGGCAGGGAGAAGGTGGCCAACAGAAGAAGCCTTGAGGTTCGGTTAAGAGCCCCGCCCTTTACACACTAACGCCCACCCACCAATCACTCTCATTGGCTCTCAACAGACCAATATAGCGCATTCATTGGTCGAATATACGCTCGTGAAAGAGTGACTCATACTCGTTATTGTTATGACTCATGGCGGTTTATATGTTTTTTTGTTTGTTGTAATGGTTGCATACAATGATGTCATTTCATCACGAAAATGGCAAACCCAACTTAAAAATATAAAACTACAGATAGTGACGGAAAATATTTACAATTTATGTTTGCTGTGAGGTATGTAGGATAATAAAACGGTGTGGTTACACCATTCCATGAAATGTCAGGGGTGTCTCAAAAGCTTTTGTCAAATGATGTTCGATCTTTGTGATGGTTACACAAGATGTTGTGACTGGTTCCCGGAAATGACGCTCATTGCAACGAAAATGATAGTTTGTAGTTCAACTTCTTGTCCACAAGGGGGAATCAGACCTTTGACAACAACAAAGTGCAACTAGTACAATCTCAATGTGCAGCCCATTTGTATAGCCAAGAAGCCAACAATTAGCCATCAGGTAAAATGATGAAGTTTTCTATATGGGAAGATGCCAGTTTCTTATATTCCTTTCCAACAATGTGAATAATAATATCCACATGTCCACTGTCTTACCACCTGAAGCTGTGACCACAGTAAAGAAAACACCAGCATATGTAGTAAAAATAATTTCTTTTTATTGAAATATTTTACAAAATAATACAAACTGTCACTTAAGCACAAATCACATAGCCCGTGTAAGGTCCATGAACACAGAGAATAAATAGAATGTAAAACATCACACAGCACAAATGCAGCCTTGCTCAACATTAGAAAAGAAAACAGAGTCAAGTCTAAATGAAGGAGGTGGAAGTGTAACAGGTATGCTTGCATCTCCAGTAAATGATCAGGAGACAACCCAAAGCAGGCAGCCTGAAAGTTCTGCCAAGCAGAGGCCCAAGCTTGTTTCCACAGAAAACAAAAAACACAGCATTCATATTTCAAAAACAAAAACAAAAACACACACAACTTGAAGATTTACTGAATGAAAATTTGCATTAAGGACCAGTAATCTGAAAATTTCCTACACACTCAAACACACTGAACACAGTTATCCAAATAAAACCAAGATAAAAGTTTCAAATGGAGCTAAAACCTTTTACTTTAAACCCTAAAGGGGGTCAAATACAGTTAATCTCTTACAAAGAGAGCAAATACACTGACAATGCTGAGTTTTTCAAACTTTACATTATATCTATGTCTTTCCCAGCTTGTTCAACTCTAGTAGCTCTGTCCTCCTCTGAGGAAAACTCAGATTTCAAATATTCGTTGAGACATTTTCTACTTTATAAGGCTTCTGTTTCACTTCCTTGCATAGGGTTCCTGAATAATGAACTAAGCAAAACGGCAGGCTCAAAACAGACTCAATACCATCCCCGACGTCCTGTTCTTGTCTCCTTTTGTTTGTTGTTTGTCCAGAGGCACAGTAGACTAAACTATCTGGTTCATATTGCTGTGACATCAACAAAGCTCTCACACATCAATACAGGAGTGAGGGCGACGTCAAGTTAACACATGACAGAAAACTGAGAGACATAAAACAACTCATAACACATACAACAAATGTACTTGCAAACAACTCATTTCCACATAAACACTTCATTATTACACACAGAACCAAAGAACACAGAAGAAATGTCTAAGCCACATATGTTTAAATCAGTTTGGTATTGCATCCTTCTTCCGTTGATGGAATCTAAGCCCAGTGCTTGCAGTTTACATGTAAAACAGGACAAATACAGACTTTGGTTTGGCAGCTGGATTTCTTTTTCAATAGTTTCACCTTTTACGTCTGCAGGCAGGGCTCCTTCAGTCCACCGTCATATGTGCACCTTGTGCTTGACAGCTATACAGCAGACAACAAACAGCTCTACACAGACTGTCAAGTAAATCTCAACAGAAAGAACACTCATTACAAAACCACAGGCTGAATTAAAAACAAAGTAATTATGAGCAAGTGTATGAGCTTTCAGAGAGCATATTGACTAAACTGATTTTTACCAGCTGTTACAAAGTATTAGCTCGTAGACCCTCCCAAAATAGACATCCACCTCACAAATGGGAACTTGCGCAGCTGGTAAGCCTTTCTAACCTTTACACTTTGATTTGTCTGTGTTGCAATGATGCTTTAGGCTACTTTTGGATATTGTCTTAAACATGTAACTTTAACCACTTAATCTTATTTCAATGTTATACGTTTTTGTATCACACACACTGTTTTTATTATCTATTATTTCTGTTATTTAAAAGAAGTGTATCAGTGTGTAGTATCTATAATTATTTGTCCCGTCTCCAGCAGAAGTAGCCTACTGTCTGATGTACGAAAGGCAAATATCCCAGAGGACCGCCATTTGCACACACTATAATGTATAATTAGGGGAGTTTAAAGGCAACTCTAAAAGCGCTGATGGTGTGAACATGATAAACACTGACCAACTTTTCTGCATCAAGCCATGCTATAAAATACTGTCAGTCACCTTTCTACAGAACCCTATCAGATAACATATGGAGGAGTATGAAAAAGAGTTAAAATGCAAATTTGTATATTAATGTTTGACATAATCAGGAAGAGAAACACAGAAATGTATCTACAGAAAGTGAAAAGTGATGAAAACTGTTTGACAGCAAACTAAACACAAAAAAGCAAATGTTTATGTAAAATAATGCAGACACACTGTTCAGTCTGTATTAAAGTTAAAAGTTAAAAGATATTCTTTAAGGATCCTGTCCATCAAGAACATGTGCTCTTTGTGTACCGGGCCAGGAAACTGCACCCAGGTTCATTGGGTATCAACACAGACGCTAGGTCCATGAGTCGGGTGGTATTCAGGTCACATGCCAGACCAACAATTTGTTTTAAACTGCAAACCACCATTAATCCTTGCATCACCACTGCAACCACGAGAACAGAGGCCATGTCAGTCCAGTCCTTAATGCTGCTCTAATGCAGATCCCACTGCTCATCCTCACCATAGTGTCACTAAGTCTATGTGTATTTCAGCCTCGCAGCAGCAGGCATGTCAATGTGTTTGTCAGCTTCCTCCCAGCACCTTGCCCCTCACTCCACAGGGCCGGTGCTGCTGCTAGCCTTGACCCCAGCCCTGCTAATGTGCAGCCAGGGCAGCTTGGCACAGTTCTTGAAGAGCTGCTCGATGGCGATGTGACGCACATGCAGCTGTGACGCCAGCGAGTCTTTTTCCTGTACGGCCACAGTCAGTTCCTCAAAGACCTCTGCAGAGCGAGAGAAAGGCAGGAAATTGGATTCAGTGCTTTTATTCACACAAGGTCGACTTAAACACAGACAAACAAATGACATAAAGAAAATCAATAACCTGGAGCAGCGAGCAAAGACAACACGACAGAAAATGCATCTGCATAACATACTCACATGACAAACCAACTCCAGTCAATGATGTCAGTGTTACACAGCTGAGTAAAACCTTATTTTGTGGACATGGAAACACTTCAGATATAACAAAATACTGTAGATCATAACGATCTTGAGCTTCCATGGTGCTCCTAAATAATTAAGGATAAGCAATAACCTCCCCATCTGTTCAGTGTAAGGTAATCAAAATAAGTTGAAGCGACGAAGCTCTTGAAGGGTGAATAACAGTGTGTAGACCAGACACCCACTCGATATCACTTCAGAGGAGATCTCACATTAGCTCGCATAATTTCCCTCTTGACACTGGTTAGAGTCACACTTTGGCTCATCTGATCGCCCACTGAAGATAAAAATATCAAGAATGATTAACGATGATTGGGCTGTGAATTAAAAAGGAGTGTGTCAAAACTCTGTAATGACCCTGCTACACCAGCCTTCCAGGGTCTGATGGCTACTTGACCTTACTGAAGTGACACGTGTTTGAGCGGAGATGTGGGTAGCTCAGATGTTACTGTGTGCGACAAACAATAGGGCTAAGTGGTGAAGAATGGAGTGAACAGACAGGCAGGGTTTGCATGAGCGAGCAGCACACAGTGACCAATTCAACACAGCAGGTCACATGGAAGGAGATGGTGTGTTGACTAGAGAAGCCCATGTAAGCAGTTTGAGTGTCATGCTGTGAGAGTCAGACTGGGCGTCCTGCAAGTTAAGACTCTTTAGTTGATGCTGCTTTTCCCCGAGGACACCGCAAATCTAATACAGGTATTCATCAGATATGAGTATTACAGTATGAAATGTTGTTGATTAAAAACTGAAGAAATCAATCTGCTGCATTATACAACATAACACGGGACGACAGTAAAAACGTTACTTACTTTGAATTTGCATCAGGAGCTGGGCATTTAGCTGATGGAGTTCGTCCACACTCATTTTAGTCACTAAATGAAAAAAAAAAACAAAGAATTATCTAATTTCATTTCATCCTGGTGTCTGACAATGAAAACGGAAAGCTTTGTTAATGAAAACAACTAAATCTGTCTGCATTCAAACAGTGTGGGGATCTCAGAGGGAACAAGGGAAGCAGATCACCTGCCTGCATCCCTCTCTCCATCCTTCCCTCAGGAACTAAAACATGCATCATTTAGAGATGAATGCGAGCGTGTTCATCAAAAAAAGATCTAGTGTGCAAAACAGCATATTTGGTAAAAGATCAGCAAGTAAGATGCACACACACACACACACACAGGCTAGAATGGCAGCAGCCACAATAGATCCTGTTCACAATGAACCTCTCTAACAAACTAATCAGCTCCTATTAAAAGATACATGGTAGCAATCAATCTGCGTCACACATTCTTGTTTTAAGTGGGTAATGTGGCAAAGTAGCACAGTTTCTTAAATATGTGCTTTACATAATCATCTACGTTTTCAATCCATTTGCAGGTTCGAGATTTCAACGTATTGCGAGTAATAGGTCGATGAAAGATATGCAGAGAAGTAATTGCGAAGTGTGTGCTTGTGACACGCCTGTCTTCTTTCATTTGAAAGCACAGAATCTGTAGTCAGGAGGAGCTTTAGTACTGACAAGACATGAGAATGCCAAGGACACACTGTATCTCGAGGTTATAAGAAAATTAACTTTTCTCTGGAGAGATGATAAAGAAGAAGTTGAAGGACTGTTGCTGTCTGCTCTGCTGCCTTTTAACGAACAAGTGCTCAGAGGTTTTCGAGACCTCAGAGGCATCCCAGTGAAGACATTTAGACAGAGGAGAGAGGCATGGGGGGTGCAGAAATCCTTTTCTGTTGACATATTGTCTACACTGTTCTTCCATCAAAAAATAAATAAATAAACCGACTACAGCTTCAATTACACACTCAGAAGTAGAGCTGAAAAAACTGCCCAAACAATTCAAGTTGAATGTGCTCACACTCATCTCTGCTGTGGCCCTGGTGTCTGTTCTGCGGCTGTCCTCCTCCTGACGACTGGTTCCGGATGTGTAAACCTTTCCTGTTGTCACTGGACCAAACATCAGATTGTGACTCCTGCAGCAGCCCCAGCTCCTCCGCTGTGTGGCACTCTAACATCCCCATGGTGCAATCAGGCAGCCCTGTTGCTTTGCTCCTGTCCCAGCAGGGTGTGTACCGCGGCACCTGGGCATCCGACTGGGGAAGCAGCTTGCAGTCACTCTGCTGGCTGTAACATAGAAGCTTTGATCCCCGTCGGCTAGGGCCGTTGGATGATACAGAGTCTTTGTTCTGGGCATACTGGATGATGCGGTTCAGTTTCTGGCTGAGGGCCAGCTTCATGCCCTCGTAGGCACTTCGGGAGACCTTGGAGCGTGACAGCTTCTGGTTGGCGATGAGGTGGCATTTCTCAAAGCAGTCTCTGTGGCCGCGCAGGGACTTTGAATGCAACAAGGTAGCAGAGGAGACACCTGCATTCACAGAGACATTAAGCATAAACACACACACACACACACACACACACACAAATCAAAGTTATTACTGCAAAAATAGAGTGAAGTCCAGGATGCAGGGTTCCTAACCTATAAAAAGTACATGAAATAGTTGATGAAAAGCAGGCAGTGAGACCTGCAGCACTGACCTGTTGAACTTACCACAGCAAATAAAACAAACTAGTATGAAACATGCTACAACTGGCAGATTGACCTATCACGATCTCTCTGTGAAAGCTGCTTAGAGTGCAGTGGATTAGCCAGCAGAGCGTTGAGATAGCAGGGATAATAGATTAACCCAGTCTCACTGCAAACACATGAAACATATTTGGAACAGTTTAGCAACAGAAAGGTGGCAGGTGTGCAGAGTGGTCTCTGTCCACATGAAGCAGCTTTTCATTTACATTAGTTTATGTGTTTACCTGCAGCTGCTAAACAACAAGAAAGATGCAAATACAATTTCAAAAAGTCTCCACTTTGTCTTATTGTTGTCACTGGGTAAAAACAGCATCTATAAGTGTTACCATATATCAGTAAGTGAGCCAGAATGAACCTCTATCCAAAAACAAAACAGCCAAACCTCTGTCACCTAAAAGGAGGTGGAAAAAACAACTTCTGTACGTGCAACTAACATCGCATTCCTCTGAAGTACCTCTATTAAGAAGAAAAGTAATGCTTCCTGGATCCAGCCAAAACAGGTCACACTATCAATTTTAGCACTGAGGAAATTAACACATTACGTAGCAAGCGGACCGAATTTAAAATAACCTAAAGTAAAATGGGCCAGAGCTTGATAAACAAAGGGAAGCTGAAGGTGAACGTGAACATGAGCATGAGAGAGTGTGTGTGTAAGACATAGCAGATGAGGTTTGAGAGTGAGTGCGCTGCACAGGCGTTTGTGTGGTGGCCTTCTTGTCAGGGCCTACATTTCTCGGCAGACAGGCGTACGTGTTGGATCCTGAGGTGAGGGGATTAGTCACTATTTTTTCATATAGATTTAAAGGGCTCACTCGGGTGGATTTACCTGCCATGCCTGTCTTAGTGCTTTTCGAGCAGACAGATGAGCACACACACACAAAAACACCCCACACACAGGACAAATTTCCCTCGGGATTAATAAAGTATCTATCTATCTATCAATTCTACCACATGAACACAGTGCAAGCACACACATAGACCTAGCCTGTGGGTCTAGTGGTTAGGAGAGAATCACGGCTCTGTTCATTTTAGTTTGCATTTAGATCAAAATGTAAGTAAAGTTAAAACAGACAGGCCTCCTTAATGTGTGTGCCAAGGGAACATTGTTTCTCTTTCACGTTTATGGAAAGACTGACAATAAGAACAGGAAAGTTATACAAGTGTTAGTTGGAAAGAAAACACAGCAGAATACAACAGCAGCTCACTTCAACAGTTTTTAAAGCAGCAGCAGCTAGAGGCTACAAGCATTAGCACACTTGGTAAAGTTGTTTGAGGACTAGACATTAGATTTGCTTAATGATGTGATACTCTTTCAGGGATAGGACTGCATTTTAAAAGAGTGTGGTGAGAGAAAATGATCTTCACACACCACTTTGTTGTGAGGGCTACTTGCTGTGTCATGTCCTTGCACGTCTTTTGAAAGCTTGCTGTATGCCTACAGGATTAGAGCCAACAGTCTATACCTAATGTGGGACAGTCAGCATTACTGGATTTATATATGTACACCTCATTACCTAGGAAGGTTTTAGACCATTACACAACTGTGTGTGCACAGATCTATTTTTAGCTTCTGCATATTTGTGTTCTGACCCAAGTGCCTAAAAAGACTTTGCAGTGGATTAGCCTTATATACCGCAGGATATTTAAGGTATATAAGTCGCGTATGAGAATGTTGCCTACGGATCAGCTAATGAACCTTCAGACACTTTACTAATAGCTGCAGGAGCTTTCTGCATATCAAACAGCCATGTTGTAATCCGATCAGTCTCAGTCTTTGGACTACTACAAAAACACACTGACTACCACTTGCCTAGCAGAAAAATCATTGGCCCACAACCAGGCCAGCGCACCACCAGCCAAAGACCTCACTCCAGCTAAGCAGCTTAGCACCACTGTCTTTCATAGCTGCACACATAAGCGCAGGCACACACAGACTATTCACTGGAGGTGAATCAACATTGTTCAGCCGTGACAATGAAAGACATTAACCAGGGGGCTTGTTTTTTCCTGCTCTGTTGTAAAGAGGGACTCAAAGTTAGACTGTCATTCAGTGAAACAAAGACTGGCCACTTATGACTGACGGACAAACACCAACAACTGATGTTGTTCATTGATTTCAGCTGTTAATCTTTTAACAGAAAGCAAACATAAATAATTATGCATCACTAGCATCAAGAGATTCAGATCCTCGATGAAGAAAAACAAGAAAAATAATATCTAACTCATTCATTCATTATTTTAACAAAGTAGCCTGCTAGGGTGGGAGGATTGTTTTTCAGGTCAGTTTAAACCACGTGTGTGTGTAATGGCAAAAATACATTTTTTAGTCAAAAGGGAAATCTAAGCATTTGATTGTGGAAATGGCAAACTGCCTAAAGTTTCAGTAGTTACATCTGTGTTGGTAGCCTTTAAGCATGTTTGCAGAAAATACACTTTTCTTTTTTTTACATTCAAGCTCAATGAACAAAGTAACATGTTTTTTCCTACAGTGACCTTCCGCAGACTTCTGGTTTTGCTCTGAACAGTATGTGAAGTGTGTCAAGGATCGAATGTCCTTGCTCAGCACCCAGAGGAGATGAAGAGCTGGTACTGGGACAAGTGGGACACAGGTCAACGGTGGTAAAGTGTCAACAGAGCCACATGGCACAGCTAAGAACGAATGTGTCGTTAACAGCTGCACAGGCCAACTTGGATACCAACACAGAGCCGACAGGAACAACAGTGAACTCAATGACACGTGAACTCAAACCACCTGTTAACCAACATAAACCATCCACAACGGCACTTACAGAGTGCTATTGCATAGCTGCACCAAATCCACAATCACAACAGCTAAACCATCTGCCAAGAAGGAAACTGATGATAGACTTATTTCTGCCAACACCGTAATGTCAGAAACACGTTTACAGAGCACAGCAGAGATTACGATGACTGCTGCATTCATATCGCTGTATATGAAATAACATATTTAGCTGCTGGTTTTCCATGGTCACATAAAATAACTGCATGCAACCATGAGGATGCAACCCGCAAATGTGAAGAATCGTGCAATTGTTTCAAGAGCTGTTTAAAATCAACATAACTGGATATATAATCCTGTAGTTACACAGCTCTCCATTCCTTATGCGTGTGCTCCAGTTTCCAAGTGGTTTTTTTTTCCACAAAATGAGCTGAAAATGATCCCAAATTAGTAAAAAGAAAAAAGAATCATTATATAATGACAGATTTCACATCGCAAAACGACTGATTGAGCTCAAAATGAAATCATTCTAATCAGGCAAATCCTGCCATAACATAATTAATACTTTTAATTACAATGTCAATCACAGTTCCTTGAATGTTAGTGAGTCAGCCTGCCCTCTTATGAATAACTGTCGGGAAATAAATGATTTATAGACGCAGACAAAGACAGACAAGCACGACAAATATATGTGCGTGTTGATTAATGGCTCAGAGGTTGTGTGTAACGGTGTTAATATTGTCAGTGACTTCTTCCCCTTGCACTGTAAACTGTATGTAAGCCAGTATATTTGTATCAGAGGTCTGAGCTGTTTATATATCCTATCCTCCCCTATCTATCTACCCATGAGCAAACCTTGAGTAAATCGATAGTGTTACAGAGATATATGGCTGCCTTTAAGGAGGTGCTGTCACATTAATGTTCATCACTCTATATTGGTAAAAGATAGCAGTGTCTATAAAAGTAGCTGTTGATATTGGCACCCCGTAGAGTGGTTTAGGTGGTGGTTTAGTGAATTTGCTTTACAAACCTGTGGTGAAAGAGCCAATTATTCCTGAATTGCAAACTATAAACTACCATCCCCACAAGACAGTTATCTACATTTGAGCAGTTAATGTAGAGGATAAATTTGAAAAGGGGCCATTTATTCAAAACAATGAATGAATAAAGCAATCCATTGTACAGAAAGCATTATAGCAGTAAAATAGCAGGGCTCATAAAGGTAGATCCAGCAAATCTCTGGACCCTCACTGTGTTTAAACATAAAGCTACCACAGGCAGCAATATAACTAAGCCTCTCCACACCGCAGGGTGAAGAGTTCACCCACAATGAATGAGCTGTTTATAGGAGCACGCTATAATAGCCCCTGTAGAGCAACAACCAGAATCAGCACTGACTGCATCATTCCAGCCTCTCACTGTAGGAATTTGCTGTTTTTCTTTCACCAACCCCAGCTGGTAATTCTACCAGGCCTCAGCAAAAATTCCGTCTGCATTATGTAAGCAGATAAAGGAACGGTGCTGGGCTTCAGCTGAACCTGGCAGCTCAGCAGACAACTTGTCTGACAAGGAACCAGAGAAGACCAATGGAGCAAACTGTCTGTGTGAGAGGCTGGAGGTTCCACTGGTGTCAGAGCTCTCAGGTGTTTACAGAGCACAGCATGTAACATCCATTAAAGACAGTTCATCAAGAAAAGCCCTGCCTGGTCTGAATTAAGCTGCACTAAACAAAACAGTGAAGTCTGATGAGTACATGTTTTCAGTATCAAACTAACTCATTTTGGTTGGAATGCTTGGAAAGCCTAAATGCTTATGCACAGCAGATACAGAATGTATGATTGCAAACTTAATATCCTCATTTGAATGACATATCTGGCAATCAATAAAAAAATATATAATACACAAATACAGTGCATATTCTGATTAAAGGATTTTTTTCAACCATACAGTTCCCCTAATTAGTACTGTACTGCTGTGAGCCATGGCTGTTACCTTACAGAACCACTGTCTTATAAACCTTGGTATCACAGGCATCACAGACGGTATGCAGGTTGGTTTATGTGCTACTGTTGGCAATTATTAAGAATAGAAGAATTATGAAGATTATGAAAATGACACCAAAACATTCCAATTCCTTTATCTTGGAACAGCAACATCGCTTCCACAGAAGATAAACAATAACCGCAGACTGGCTAAACGGGCTTCTGGTGTGGCAGCTGCAGTAGCTTTCTTGTTCTCTGTTGTACTGTGTTGATGCTCAAGGCTGTGTAGTCATGTGTAGTACACAGCTCAGGTGGGGCAGTAAGACAAAAGAAATGTCTAAAAGTAAGAAATGCCCAGTTATGAAGAGATTGAGCGAAATATAAATAGACACAATTTGTTAGGTACTTTCTAGTAGAACCAGCACACACAGGCCAAAGCAGTTTCCTGAGGAAACAACCACTTGGAGGTACAACAGAGGCTGCACTTCCTGAACATTCATCCTGCTTCAAACTGTGCTCAACATGTTTGCCACAGAGAGTTTTCACATGTATTTTTGTACCTGCTTGTACTGTAGGCTGAAGCTTTGGTGAAAAACAACTCTGCCAAATGTCAACTTAAACACCTTGCTCCAAGGAAAGCTAATTAATATGTAATCCATCAAAATCTAAAGTTTACAAATTATTTAATGAAGATTATTAGTGGGGTGGATCGTTCCTGAGCTTGTGTTTATGTACAGTATTGTCATACTTGGACAGGAAACACTGTGTGTGCCAGCAGCTGCCGTTAACACAAACAAGTCTGAACACCTCCATTTCATGCAAGCCCCCAGGCAGAGCTTAAGGTTTAAATTGTTTTTAAAAAGGTGATATTATCTTTATAATACTGGGTTATTTTGTTCATGGTGTACTTGATGTATTTACATGCTCAGATTGTAGATAAATGTTTTTCACCAATTAGTCAACAAGTATGAACACCATCATCACAGGGCACTGGAGATGTTCTTTGTGGAGATGGCATTTTCCATAATCTTCTGAGCAAATTTACTTGGTTTTGTTCATGTAGAAATGGCATAAACTGTGATTAATACATCACAATATACTGTCCTGATTTTTAAAAACCATGAAGCAATTCTGTGTCTGTTGCTTCTTATAAATATTCACAACCAGCATAGAGCAAACAGGCAATGAATATTCAACAGCAGCAAATCACCCCTGAGATAGAATGATATGGTTTAGGACAGAAAGGCAGAGGAGCGGTGTGTGTGTGTGTGTATCAGGAGAGGAAGACCATTCTCTCCCCTTCATTTTTTGTACTCTCTGTCCCCATGTGTGCTTGGACTGTTCTGTTCCCCTTTAATGTAGAATGGCAGAGCATGAATGACTACTGTGGCTATTAAGTGTACATGAGCAGTCAGCAGGCACACGGCTAGGCCTTAGTTTCCAATCAGCCAGGCTTAAAGTAGCCACATGCAGCTTGGCAAGCGCCTCTTCCACCAATGAAACGCTTAACTGCATCAGAAACACGTGCCTGTCTGCAAACCCCCTCTTCTCCCCTCAGACCCAACAGTTACATAACAACCACTTCAGTGCCACACACTACGTCAAACCCTGTACCCCATTACGCACACAATGGTACTGATGTAGTTTGAGACCCGGTAGTAAGGGTGTTAATGTTTTTTGCAAACTATGAAAAGCTTTGCGGACACACACTGACTTTCACTTCCTAGCTGAACAAAGGATCCAGAGTGAAACATTAAATGGAGCAACAACCTAACCAGACATGATTGCATTTAGTTTCTTTTCTGCTGCTTATTCTCTCAGTTGCTTAACAACCTGCATCATGCACGGCTCTATTTCTCTAAGAAGCTTCACTAGTCTTATAATACCTTTACTTAATTGTCCTTTGAAGAATGAGAAGATGGAGCTAGCCAACCATGAGGTGTTATCGTGCTCACATAGTGTGCCAATGCTATTATTAGTGGCTGATTGATATTAATGATTATGTGAGATTTTAGTACTTGGCTGCAGAATAATATAGGAGAAACAGTGACCTATATTTGTCAAAAGTTAGTTTATGCCCTTCAGACATTCAGTGACCCAAATGTCCGAATAGGCTGCTTGCTAGTGAGCAACAAAGGGAAAAGGTGACCCTGAGAGCTGTGTTTAGTTTTAAAATATGGAACAGTTTGCATATCACCCAGCTGCTGAGGGAGCACAGTGTTGATAAATAAAAGTGCCACATGCTGCATTTTATTAGGATCAATCACTTACTAAACGTAATCATTTTAATCAGTAGAACGTGTTATAATACCAGTTATCTTTAAGTTTCTGACATTACTGTTTGTGTATGCTAGCAAATCTAGACTGCATCCTTCTACTATATTAAGGTTATCTTTCTGCTGAATGAGGATTAGTAAACTTGCTTGCTTGTCTGAGACTGTGTTTGAACACTCTTTTACAGCATGCAAAGAACAGGACAATTAATCAATACCCCCACACTCAGTTCCATTATATCATAATAGAATAGACCTATACATCTTTCATGGATATGCATATTCTCCTGCTGTCAACAGAATGATATGCTATTCTGGGAGTACTTAGTCAGCTATATGACGCTGTTTTACAAGTTGTACATAATCATACTGTGCAGACAAAGACACACACACACATCTTCATCGCAGAAAAGACCTTTTGTGGATCTATGAGACAAGCGCAGAATGAGAGGCATATCTAATCCCCTCAGATTTGCCATTCTTCTTCAAATAGGCCACTCATTAATTAAGAGATGAAAAAACTTCAAACACATGCTCTTGAGTTAGAGTGGCACATCAAACGGCAGAATCACAGGAGCCCGCTTTAGTGAGCGCTTTGGTCCCAGGCCCGATTACACTGCACAGACTGTATATCTTATATATTGTTCCTGGAGGGGATAAAAGTGTTTGTGGAAGGCAATCATATATGACGTCAACACTTAAAGGCTGAGGCTGTATTACAGCTCTTGGTGTGTTTATATTCACAGTGACATGCATGTATGATCACAAAAATTAATCCAGATGTGTCTGCAAAACAGATTTACAGTGTGATCCAAATGCTGGAGACTCTTGGCAGCTAAGACCAATGCTGATCTAACTACATATAACTACTAACTGCCTCTACATGAATTTAGCCAGTAAAAGTACTGGTGATAAAAATGAATTTTAATTCTGAATCCCATCAGAAAGACATCAGTGAGTGTGTGTGATCAGGATTTAAAAGCATGGGGCAATCAGGCTGGGAGAAAACAGGCTGCAGTCTGCAACCTGCAGGTTTGCCTTGAAGCATCAGCTAATGCAAATATATTGACTGCATGTGAAAAGCTCTACCTCAACATCACTTTGTTTGTTCTTCACCCTAACAGTAAAACAAGCAACAGTCACCACCAATTCAGTTGCTTACCTTCGATGCTGAGTTCAAAGCAGACATGGCAGAAAGATAAGGTCCCAGTTTCCGTCTCTAGCTTGCAGACACTGCAGATATTGTCGTCGTTCAGATCGATGTTCACAAACTGCTCCTCTTCATCCATGGTTCTCCTGGGGTAAAACAACCAGTGATAGATAGGACATGGTTAAATACCAAAAGCCTGCACCACCAACAAGCTTCTTTGCTAATTAGGTCACACTTTCAAATACACTTACTAAAAATGCATTTTTGGTGGCTTCAGTGGCAGAATATTTATTGATTCAGACTATTTTTGCTACCAAATACAGTCCAAGAAACAGTGAACTTTCCACATGTTATCAGTTACTGATGCCATCTATCTAATCTGATATTATCCCTGATAGTAATATGCCCTCAGTGTGGCAATATCATACCACAAAGAGCAATATTGTGGTATCTGTACACTTCATTTGACCAACTGATGTAATAAGACTCAGTTTTTGTTTCTAAAATGCCTTCCATTGCATTTGAGAAAGCAGTCCAACAAGAATAATGTTTCTCCTGAGAACTAAAGTTTTCCAATGTTACAAAACACACTGACAAGGCATTCAGGTCTGTGAAATCTTTAGGAGAAACTACTCCCTTGACGACTATGAGAATATAAATCTTTTCCACCTTTCTGAAAAGAAAACTACAAATCAAAATGAATTCAGCAGAGGAGAAACATCAAATTTAACTACACTTCTAAAACAAAACCAAGTGACATCCTTGTTACTTGGTTTTGATCTTGTGACATGCCACTGTTAAGGTCATCAACACGGGTTATAACAGGTCTGAGTCATATCGAGAGCTCTGCTCTCCTGCTGCTGCTGCTGCTTTAGAGCACATGAACCTCTTCAACTCAGAGGAAGCACAGCCAAACAAACACCTGAAAAGACTTTTTGAACTGGACTAAAGGTCACATGTATCCGCATACACCAGCTTCCAGTGCACCAAATCAAAGACTTTGGAGTTGAGACACGGTCACACTGCTCAGACTGAGCTGTGTTAGCAGACACACCACAGTGTTTAACACTGGGGAATAGCCTCTGATAGCAGTGAGGGGGCTTGGATACCATTTGAACTTTTCACTCTGCTGAATTCACTTAAGTTATATAAACTGACCATAACCGTTGCGTCTTTTATTTTCCTTGTCAGATTTTAGAATGTCGTAATACCTGTAGAATGTTGGTCGGTTCTGGTGGTAATAACGGAGTGTCTGTACACACACCGTTAAACAAATTGCTAACAAGAAGTTAAGCTAGCATCCTCCGAGTGTTCCAGTCTGGCTGATTCGTGACCGTTATTTGGCGTTGTTAAACAGCGACGTATCCATAAAAACGACGGCGCCGCCAGTTAATTTAAACACCGCTTTTTGTGAAACCCACCTTTATCTTAGAGAGTATCTTCGGACAGCTTATCCCTTTGTGCGCGGACACCTCGGTTCTCCTCCGTCCCAGCGAGCACACACAAACATCAGCGCGTCACGGCAAATCCAGAGAAGATACAGGAACCTCTCTCGCTTCTCCGCGGAATGACCCACTTGTTTATGTGAAGGGGGGAGGGGCATTTATCAGTACTTTAATTATTGACCACTCTTCATCTAATACCACGTAAACAATCTATGGCAATTCTTACATAAAATAAAACCATGCAATTTCTTCATAAAAATATATTCTCTAAAATATAGAAGCCGCTTCAGACAGCAGTAGCAGCGAAAACACCCCTACAGTTAAATCAAGGTAAGTCTTCATTGCGTCATCAAAACATTTCCATATCAGAGGGATTGGGAATTTGGGGGAAAATACAAAGTAATAATGCTAAACGAATTTCTCCTCGTTGACTACAGTGTATGAACCCGAAAATCTTTAGTTCAGACCGCTTTCCCGTCGGCGGCATATTTTTATTTTTTATTCTCCCATCGCATGAAGTCACACGTGGGGAATTCCCGCGAAAGATCGCGACGAAAAGCCATTAACAACTATATTGGCAAACTATATGTTCATATATCTGTTACCAATAGGAATGAATTAATTTACAAATAAGTGACATGGAAATTAAATGTATACATTGAGAGAGTATGTTCTCAAAAATACTAGCAATAACCCTTTTCTTCCTAATAATAAACAGGAACAGCCAGAACTGGAACCACATTAACAGCTCTTGTGGTGGTGTAGGCCTGGCTGTATAGCAGCCCAGCATTATCCTGAGAATTCGCAATGTTTTTCTGTGTCCTACCAACCAGCAACAGATTGATGTTATGTTAGAATGATGCCCCCAAAAAACAACAACAACAACAACAACAACAAAAACAGCTGGTAAGACTTAAAGTGAAGTACAAACAACCTTTTCAGAAGTTGTGCTCCATCTACTGAGAATTTATTCTGACTGGGTTTGTACTATGTAAGACCACAAATTGAACTGAATTACAAAGAGGTAGAATAAGACATTTTTAAAGAATAAGCAAGGAGGCAGTAAAATTAGGTCATTAATATGGTTTAAAAGAAAATGCCTCTGTACAGTCATGGACTGTGCTGATGTCACATATGCTCCATTCAGCTCATCTGTCAGTATTTTACTGAAAGGCTATCCATTTGTGTATAGCCCCAGGGAACTGAACTGTCTTTTCAATTAGCCTGTAGCCCGTGTAACGACAGTCTTTTGGAGACTACAGCATTGTGCATGTGTCTATGGCATTTCAGACTGCAGTTTGTCTATTCAGTTTATCCTGAGTATATCATGTGCTGTTGTGTTTCAGGCCTATCTAGCATTTGGTAATCCCAAACAAGGCCACTCTGTGTCTTAATGTATGCTATACTGGTAGTATTATGCAATCAATGCACTACACCTCTTCCTTACATACAAGAGCAACAACTCCTGAATGATAAGTACATAAAGAATTATTTTCTGCATTACAACCATCAACGGTTGTATTGTGTAATAAGTCTGCATAAGTTGCTATTGTAGTTACATGACAAAAGAAGAATGAAAAGGAATGCAAATTATCATTGGAATCAGCAAAAGTGCCTATTTAAAAAACAAAACATCATAATGCTTTGCACACTAACTCAGTGAGGATCCCCCAGACGAGCCTTCTTTGTAGAAGTTCTTACAAAGGCATTGCGCCATCTTCTGGCTAAAGAGCAGTAGTGCAAATGCCATTAAAATGTTCCTCCTCCTGGTGTTATAGGTGTGTGAAAGTAAAGAGCCATTCATCTGAAAATACAGCTGGTAATTATAAAACATTCCAGCCCAAAAGAAAATGAAATTTCTCTCTCTCTCTGCACTGCCTCCACTTTGACACGTTACCAACAGTACTACCTTTGAAAAAGACAAAACGGTTGCACAACACAGCTGTATCCCCCAGGTTACACACTATAAAAGTTGCACACCATATCTGCCCCAAACCTGTCCTGGAGCAGAGAACACAGCAGCCAATAGGCAGGCTTCATTTTCACATTGCACTGTGTCTGCTTAGCCAAGTTTTTGTCGCCCTCTGGCCCATCTGGTAACCTTGGAGCAGTCAGCTGTGCAGATACGTTCACTGTGTATCTAAATCACATGATTACCCAGATGGCTTGTGTGTGCAGGCTGCCAGAATTAAACTGCTATCAGTCAAACTCACAGCTAGTCCTAGTAACTGAATATCTAAGCATTAAACAGTCTTCAGATGTCCTGCAATAAGCCCCACTACTCCAAATAAACAGACAACATCTATAACATAATAGTAGTAATAGTGCTCTTGCAGATCAGGCTGCATGTGTAACCATGACCACAGCTTCATGTGTAACCACAAGCATGTCAGTTTATTGCAAAGCAGGAATCAAGGCTGCCAAGACTGATGTCATAGGTACAGATCCTGACACATCCCCCAGCTGCTCAATTAACACACACACACTCAAAGGACACATGTTGACACAGTGGCAATACACTGGTTACTGCGTAGTGATGCGGACATGTTTACCGCTTCACAGATGTTTTGTCCTTCTGTGTGGACTTTAATCTTCCCATGCTTGGTGATTATGTTCTCAGAAGTATCCTTTCCAGGAAACTACACCAGCCAGTGTACTTTGATTAGACAAAAATGTATGTCACCTGTTAATAAGTCAAATTTAACAATTGAGTTACAGTTAAAAATGCCAAAAATAATTGGCTATGGGATAGTTAAACTCAGCTTGTGGGTTTTCTACACTTTCCTCTACTCAGTTAATTCTAGCTATCCGCCGCTGGTCTATCATTGAATCACATGACATTTCAATGGTCTATTCACCCTTTACTCAGTTTGCCATAAATCTTCTAATTCATCACTGCTCAGTGCACCCACATCCATGTTTTCATTCTGACTCCACATCCACATGTTGCGGCTTGCCTGTCGTCTTAAGAGACACGGTCTCAGATCTTGTTCAGCAAGTTCTGTGAGGTTAAAATAAGGGGAGAGGAGAAAAAAAAGCCTCGGGAGAAAAACAGCCCACAGCGCTCTGCATGAGCTCTATTCTCCCAGCAACCAGTCGCAGTGTTGAACAGATGTTACATTTGGCTACTACTTTTGTTTTCGGGTAACCTGCAACTGAAACTGATACGAGCAAAAGGAATAAATCAATACTGTTACACTTTATTTTTCTTCCCTTTATAGAGACGACAGCCACCAGACCACCTCTTTACCTAACACTATATCTTGATCAGGGCCTTGCCTCACTTCAGGAAATGTACCGTGGCTCATGAAGCTTTGTTGTTGGTCTGACAGGGCAGCGAGGTGTGACTCAGCCAAACTGAAAAGTCCCTATCATAGTCAAACAAAGGAGCAACCAGACACCTTGTCTGACAAGCAGGATGTCTTCCCTCAAGACACTTTGGGTGAATCTTTTGGGAAATCTTTGTAGCTGCAGCATAATATAGAAGCTGAGACCAGTAGTGTACATAATTTGTTATATATCATTATATATATAAACTTTTTTTAATGATAGGTCTGATATTGTGTGTGATACTAATAATACTACACTAAAGGCCAATCACTAGTGGCTGTTAAATAAACGCAATGGAGGAAAAACTGGAATGTCTCTGAAATGGATGGAGTTAAAGGGTTAAGTTACAAAAAATGCATAAATAAATGTTAGTTGCCTTCTACCGCAGTGTGTTGATGCTGCCTGTGACCACTAAACATCAGACATCAGATTGTACACAGGCCTGAGAAATAGCCTACAGCTTGACCTATAGACCTGGCAGGCGTCTTGGACAGCAGGTTGCGCAACATCCTGTCAGTAAGAACAGATTTCATGTGTGAGGATGGAGAAAGCACCAGTTGGGCTGGAGTGTAATGGAGTCTGGGCCCCACGCTGGCCTTCTTCACCACAGGCACTATGACTAATGTGAAGGTTGGGGCTGCCTTCATCCATCACTCATCAAGGTGTGATGAATAGGTCACACTGTGAACTAAAGAGAACAGAGCAGTAAGACAAGGAAATGACTCATGTATGTATAGGTATATGGTTAACCTTTGAAGATAACCCTCAAACTTACCCTCCACTAAAATATCATGGATTTAGCATAGTAACAAGCCCTAATAACATTGAATCTAAAAATAGAGATATATTCCCATATTCATAAAACACCTCTCTGATTGTCAGATACACTAGTAGGTCGAATATGTTAAAAGATTTTATGGTCAAAATAAAGAAGTCCCCAGAAGTATCAAAAGATTAGATATAAACACACAACTATTTTACAAAAGAGGTGTATGACTGACTAGAGAATAGATTTAAATGACATAATTAAAATGACAGTGGGTGACTGTGGATTTTACTTGGGGTGATCTTGGGTTATTGACGAAGTAGAGAGGGGGAGTAGAGAAAGCTATAGACAAAACTATTCAATAAAGACAAGCAGAAAGCTGCAATTAAAGAGATTATAGGATATGATGTTTCAAACAACTGTGGTGTGGTGTGCCAAGGGGCGGAGGCTGTAAAAAGAAGAGACGCATATCTGATAACCAAAAACAACAACAACAACAAAAATTATCCTAAGAGAATGGTGAGCCTCCACAGAAAGAACAATGGTTTGGCATTGTCCAGGATATCTGTTCAATGGAAAAGTTTTCATGACAGTTAAAAATGAATGGCGATAACTTTGACAATCACTGGGGAAAATGAAACAATTACATGAAACATGATGCCAATAAGGAACCGTTAAATAATGGGATAACTGAGAATGAGACTGCACACACGTCTGAGCTGCGCCTGACCACCGCTGTTGTTGCTTTCATTACATGGAGTGTTGTTTGATGACATGTTGTATGGATGCTCATGATGCTCCCTTCAGAGCAGAAAACACAAACACAAAGATGACGTAGGACATAATGCTACGTGTTATTTTTTTCTATTGTTGTTTAAGGTTTTCTGTGAATTCCCACATGAATGATTTCAGTTTCACTTTCAAAATATTTTGAAATTCTAAAAATGTTTGCAGGATAAAATGTACATGACTCACTTATTTGTCCTTCTACGACACAGGGATGTACAACGACATGCCATTTGTAGTTCCTTTATCTTAAGCAGAAAACAAAATACATAATTGAATGATCATATGATAAATCATAGAAATGAACTTTTTTATGGAGTGCAGAGGATGAACTGAGTCTCATATCCTGAGGAAAGAAGGTGCTCAGCAGTCTGCTGCAGCGAATACTTGTGTACTGCTTGTCAGAAAACAGCAAGGTGAACCGGCTGAATTGTCTTTTACTAGCCTTCGAGTTCTGAAGAGACACTTCACCAATATCAATGATGCTCAATAGCGAGGAACTAATAACGTTCTGGGCAGTTTCACCTGCTGCAGTGAACTCATCCGTGTCTATCACAAACCATGAAACTTTGTGATGTTTCCAGTCAGGAAGCTTTCCGTTGCTCCTCTGTAAAATTGCAATTTGAATACATTTTATGGTGATTGAAAATGAGTAATTTAATTTACATAGGAATGGGTTTACCTGGTTTGTTGCAGTCTGAAAAGAAAGTCAAGAAAAGACAGAAACAGACAATACTGTAAGTTACTTCAGTTTATAATATAAAGCTAACCTACCAGTCCATGAAACCTAACAGCAGTGTTGACAGGAGATGGGAGCTGAGATTAGGCTGTGGCACAGCCATTATCTTCCTCAATCCTGGAGCTGAGACACATCGCCAAGCAACAGGCAGGACTGAGTGCTGTGTACACAAAGCAGAGGCCTCAGATTATACACATTTCACCAGTCATTTTTTGGCTCTCTGCAAACAAGAGCTATAAAAACAGGACAATTACCCGCCACCCGCACTCAGTTTCTCCGATTACGAAAACCCGAGCCCTTGAGGCGTCAGGGATGGCATGTTGGTTTTAGTGAGCGATGAAAAGTTGGAGTGGTCTAAGGAATTAGCCAACAGGCTGGGATTGCAGGTAGAACATCAGCGCCCCTTCTCACTCATCTATCATCCTACAGCATGTGATCCCCCTCAGGGGCAGTTCCCATGGTCTGTGCCAACCTGAGCATGCTCTGTGGGGTCTGGAGCAGAGACATAATAATAATAACACTACAGATGAGGCTGCAGATGCAGACATGCCAACTCTGCCTGACATCAAGGCTGATAATTCACACAGACATGTAGGTGGAGCAGTGATAAGAACAAACCCTCTCTGAGAAACACTCTGACATACTCTGAAACAAGACACTTTCTCCAACAGGCCTACAGTAACAGGAGGAGTTGAGAGAGCATTCAAACTTTTACTTTGGAGTGTGACTCATGAAAAACTTAAAGTATAAGAATTAAAACATAGCTTCGCTTTTTGTTTTCACAGGTACATAAAAATGTTAAACTTTGTTTCCACTGTAAACACTCAACTCAACAGAACTTAAGATTGATTGATTGATTGTTCAGTACTGATAAAGTAAAAAAAACCTGAAAACCTTTTTTCTCCTTGTAACCTTTTTTTCAACTGAACATGATAACTTTTGAGAAAATATACAATAGTTGTCAAGTAAAAAAGTGTAAATGGTACATCAATACATTTTATAGCTTGTGTATTAGTGTCACGTTAGCCATAAAAGGTGTGTAAATTAAGGGTTAATATTTAATAGAATTAGAGATTATCATGGTTGTAATGTTATGAAAGTGATACTAGTCTGTATCACTTGTATTTTATTTAACCCTTTGATGCATAGTGGTCACTACAGTGGACAGCTATTCAAAAGCCGTTTTCTTGTATATTTATGGGCTGAACAGTGTTACAGTATGTCAAAATATGTTCACATTATTGTAACAGCATATTTCTTTAGTTAAAATATTCAAAACACATGCTATCCACCTGAGTGGACATTTGGAAAATTTTCTTGAAAAAAAAGAGTTTTTTTTTTGTTTCTTTTTTTATGGCCTTAGAAAAATAAAAAAACTTAATAATTTTTTTTTTTAAAAAATCACCAAAGGGTTAATGTCCTTTCTTGTAGGAGTTTCACAAAAAATGAAATCAAATTCATTTTTAGGTTCCTAAAGTGAAAAAAATGCAAAAAAGACAAACCAAATAAAAGATTTTAAATGTTTTAATGGATGATGCAGCACTGATATGTAACAGGTACAGAACACTGTATAAATGCATTGGCTCTGATCATATATAGCATTTACCCAATAAGGCTTATGACTGAGGTTTGTGCTCTTTTAAATATAATTTACAGGCATACCAGCTGCAGTAAAGTATAGTGAAAGGTCCCCAAACATCACGGCCTTCCTAGTCATAAATCTGATACAACATGTGCTTGTTAAGTAAAAAAAATGTGCTTGTTAAAAGTAAAAGTAAAAAAGTAAAGTCTAATTTCAAACACAAAAGAGTATTTATACTTTCTATTTACAGTGTACATATTTACATCAAAGCTTTAACAACCATTGAGAAATACCTACAGTATGTAGTAGGGCTTGTCCAAAAAACCTTCTTAAATTTGGAATGACGCCCCCGCCCTCCCCCTCAACTCTGAGGCACCAATGGGTTACATAAAAATGACACTGAAGAGAGTTCTGTACAGTTCTAGCAGTGTCTGTGCTCTTGTTAGCAGGGCACTGAGGCACACTGTGAGCTGGTGGATTGTGGACAGTCTTTGTTGTTGTGCTCTGTCAGTTTGAGAATGACAACTTTCCTCTGGAGCTGCTTAACCTCCGGTGGTGTGGGCTGTTCAGCTACTGCTTTCACTGAGCTCTCAGTAACTAAGTCTTTGCATTCCTGTGGCAGCAGCATATTGATGACGTTTGAGTGTCTACCCTGCACTGCCAGGTGTAGCGGGCTGAGGTCCTGCGCGTCTGACAGAGCGCCACCATCTGGACAGTGAAGGAGCAGCTCTTTCAGGACTTCACAGTGTCCGTTTTCTGCTGCCAGGTGGCAGGGGGTGCGTAGGTCCTGGTTGGATCTGCAAGGGTCTGCTCCCTCTTCTATCAACATCTTGACTGTGGCCAGGTGACCTCGCTGGGAGGCCAGGTGCAGAGGAGTGAGTCCGTGGCCATTCTGGCCGTGGATGTCGGCCTTGTGTTTGATCAAGAGGCGAGAGGTGCTGGTGTGACCGGTCTCTGCTGCCACATGTAGGGGTGTGTTTAAACCAGCAGACGTTGTGTGAACATCCGCTCCTAGTTCAATCAGGATCCGTGCCACTCTGTACTGCCCCCTCTGGGACGCCAGATGCAGCGGTGTGCGGCCATCTGTCGTCTGCCCGTCCACGTCAGCACCGGCCTGTTTGACCAGCAGTTTGACAATGCCCAGATGCCCTTGCCAGGCAGCCAAGTGGAGCGCTGTCCAGTTGTCCTTACCCTTGATTTGAACATCTGCACCACGGCTCAGTAGCACCCGGATTACATTCTCCTGACCGTGCTGGCATGCGACGTGCGCTGGCGTGCGTCCTTGACCATCTGTTTCATTGATGGCAGCCCCCCTATCCAGCAGCAGACGTGTGATGGCCTCATCTCCATTCTGGGCAGCCCAGTGCAAGGCTGTGTACTGGTCTTCATCCTTGGCATTGACGTTAGTGCTGCGCCGACCGAGCAGAAGTTCTGCCAGGGGCTTCAGGTGCTTCTCTGTGGCAAGGTGCAGGGGTGTAGAGCCACGAGCATTTGCAAGGTTGGGATTGGCATTGTTCAGGAGGAGGAACTTGACCGCTTCTTCATTAGTCAGGGTGATGGCATGGTGGAGAAGACTGTCTCCTCCATCTAGAAGAAGATCTACATCCTGAGGCTGAAGGATCTTCATCAGTTTGGCAGTATCTTTGGTCCTGATGGCTTCACATAGCTTACGTTTCTGGATCTCAGCAGAATCTGTGTAGTAAAGAAGAAATTGGACGGTTTGAGGCAAAAATCTTTATCAAATATCCGTATAGCATTTTAAGGTTCACATGAAGCTCCAGTTGAAGGTCTTAAATCAGCTCTTACCACATGTGCTTTCTTTTTCAAAAGACAGTGTTATGGAGTCTTGGGAGGAGAAAGCTGAATCAGCTGACGAAATGCCAGACAGTCTCTTGCAAGTGGTCTCTTTGCTATGATGGCTATCCTCCTTCACTCTATCAAAGCTCCTAGAGATCCCAGAATCCACCTGGCTCAACAGCTCTGATAGACTGTAGTCTTTTTCCGGCAACATGGCAGACTTTGGACGCACCAACTTGTTGTCTTTAACCTGTAAAGTAAAACAGTAAGATAAGTATACTTGGACGGGCTGGTCTTTGACGCTCTGTACATTCCATTCCTAGTATGTAGCCTCTGTTCTTATCTAAAGCCACTTACACTACAATGCCAACTGAATTGTGAATGTAATCATTGTGATCATTTGCTGAACTTAAGTTGTACCCCTTCAAAATTATTGAAGTTCAAAGCAGTTTATCATCTGTCACCACAGACGGATATCAGTCAGTAAAAGCAGTCAGTTCTCATGAGCAGGATGTTTGGTTCTTGTCACGTACACAATTGTGAACAGCACGGAAATGACAAAGTAGCAGTCAGGCGACATTCCTATTTTGTGATGCAACTGTTGTTAAGGATCAAACATTTACACAACGCACTGTATGACTTTAAAAGACATAATCATGTCTGGAGCACTGCAGAGATAAGCCTCCTTTTGACTGGCTGTGTGGTTATTCATTAATTGAAATTACATACGGCAAGTCTGAAAGCTGTTAAGAAGAATGAGACTCAAGTAAAGCAACAAAATGTAAGTTGGTAATCACTGTTTAAAGCTAAGTTAATGTGGTGTTGTCATGACGCACCTGGTTACTAGTGAGTGCATTTGGAGATGTGGGCTCTGGCTCTGATGTTGATAATGTCGGCGTCTTGGGCTCCTCTTGAGGCTTAGAGCAGAGCTCCTCAGCTTCAGATGTGATTTCTGTGAGGACAACAGCTCAGGTCAGGTTTCAGTAAGAGCAGGGATGGGATTAGGGAATAAGGACACAAAAAGGAAAGAAAAGCAGTGCAAAAGTGGAAGACAAAAACCTCAACTGAACAGACTGGTGCACTTAGATTCTAAGAGTGTGTTATCCTCAGAGTTTCTAGCTAAATCTGAAGGATTCATATTTACTTGCTGCTTCCGTGGCATAAGATTTGTTTGTTGAAACAGAAAGGCTTAAGTTACCCTGGAAGCTGGGTCTTGCATTTGGGTTTGTGGCCCAGCAGCGCTGCATGAGGTTTAGGAACCCTGTGCAGGCTGATGGTCGACAGCGTGGCACAGCACCCAGGTCTGGACGCACCCCTTTCACCACCTTCACCATGATCTGAAGGATATTATTCTCTCCTAAAGGTAAAACAAACAGATAAGTCAGTTTCATCACAAAATGCAATGTCAAACTTTTATTTTATGTTTGTGGGTGCATGGACCCATGGAACAGAAGTAACATGCTGCAGTATTTAACAACATAATCTAGGGTGCTGATAGGTGCCTGCGTCTGAATAGTCAGTTTTGCACACTTTATCAATATCTTCCTGTGTATGCAGATAAGGGAGTCAGTGCTAATGTTTCCCATGGGAGCAAAATAGAGAAGCTCTCCTCAGTTCCTGGTCTGGCCTTTTTCTATCTGACTGTGGGATCAGCCCAGTCAATGATTCAGAACAAACAGGTAAAGGCTTTAATCACTGGTACTTCACCTCCTATTGTAGCTTTAATTCCCTACACAGGTGGAGGAGGAAAATGGGAAGGGATGGTAACAGGCCATTTCTCACTTTTTAATTATGTCTGGATCAACACAGGCGGTGCCAATGCCAACCTGGAAACCCTCATATAGACACTGGTCTTCAAAAGGAGCCAAATTCCTTGAAGTAACCTGCTATCTGATACGCCTGGGAAAAAATACACTCTACGTGCCAGTCTAGCCCTGTCCAATAGCCTGCTCTGGAATCCACTGAGTAAACACATATAGTTCACACACTTGCACATAAGCACACCTTGAAAGGTGCAACCTGAAGTGTTCACCCTAGGTTACAACTCTATTAGAAATCATGAAAGACCATTCCGTCAATGAAAATGCTGAGAATATGTGAAAAGTTTGTAGGGATGGAAGTAAATATTTATGGTGCATCAAAACGTTTTCAGATGGCAAGTCAAATTTTTGACTTACTGTATAGAGAGTATAGCACAGGCTGGGGGTTATGGTTTAGGATATTTCTATTAATAATTTTAAAATCACTATCTAAAAAGCGATGCAGCAATTGTAGAATTAATCAAAAATGTGACAAAAATCTTTTGATGACACTGGACAAACCTATTTTGTACTTTTGTATTTTTGTACTTGGTGTTTAGTGCCAACTAGCAAATGTTAGCATGCTAACACCCTAAACTCTCATGGTTAGAGTTATACCTGTTTTTTTAAATGCATGTTAGCTGTTATAGTTATAAGTGTCACCAGGTTGGCATTGTTATTGCATGAGCATGTTAGCATCCAGGCACCTGCAGTAGGAACAACCTCATAAGAGCTACTAGCATGGCTACGACTCTTGATAATCACAATGCATGTTTCTTGAAATCATTCAATTGTAAAAACACATTTTGCCTGTCAGCCTGTCGAATCAACACAGTTAATACTTTCAATAAAAGAAGTCAAAAAGAAAAATTAAAAATCCCATCAGGCTTAAAGTTCATCTCAATTCAAGCATTAATCACGGTCTCACCTTGGTAGGGTTTCTTCTGTGTGAGGATGCCCCAGATAACGATGGAGAAACTAAAATAGAGGCAAAAGCAACATTTTCAGTACAAGACACAAATATCCAACGTAATGACGCCAAGAAATTAGCAAATGTTTTCATCTAAAGCTGAATCTGCTTATCATTTAACTTGTCCCCCTGCCCCACTGTATGAACCAGTGCTGTCAGGTTGTCAAGAAAATTGTGTAAAAATGTGGTTATGAATATATTCTCACACCTTTTAACCAACACTGACTCCTTTTAAAAAATGAAATCATCAGCTTCAGCGATACAGGCCATTTCAAATAGGGCAAAGGGACATAAACGGCAAACACTACCCAAACATTCCCACAGAAAGGTTGCACGCAAACTGCTGAAAAAACCCAACCTGTATATATCATGCTTGGTGTCCGACACTCTGTCCTTTTCGATGATGCTCTCAGGTGGCAGGTAGGCAATGGTGCCGCAGAAGCCATCTCTACTGATGTCATCAGCCCGTGACAGGCCGTTCCACCGGGCCAGGCCAAAATCAGATATCTGAGAGAAGGAGAGATCAGATCAAACAGAGCAACCTGGCTGCCTTTTCTCTTGAAGTACCATGACACTGATGACTAACTTTGCCCGCTGAGTGTGACAGCCTGCTAAGCTCTTATTATTTGCACTCAGCGGTATGATGAGGGCAACGCGGCCATGTCCCAGCCTGTAGGAGAGGAGGGGCCCTTCACGTTTGTGTTGAAGAGTGCACGCCTACGCACACACATTCACGTAGAGGGAGACTTAACAGGAGCTGAATTAATCCTGTCTGGACAGGCCCGGGTGAGGTGTTTACATCCAGGTATTAAACTCTAGAAATGATGGTTCCCACCCATTGCTCAGTACAGTTGAGCTGTTCACAGTTTGGACAGAGGCTGAGACACCTGTCTGCTCAGAGTGTGAGCAGGGCTGTCATTTTAAATGAGATGAAAGGGTGTAGTAACCCTCCCCACAGCTGAAATTCCTTTTTAAAACCATGAAATGTTGACTTTCAATTAGCTTCCGAACACGGATAGCTGGGATTTGATTTCATGTGAAAATCAATCTCACAGCAACAGAAACTTTCAATCATAATGCGTCATTAGGGGTTCCTGATGATGACATTGTGACGAGACCTTGTCCTTTCACCGATTTTCCTGTTGCCCCATAGAACAACTAAGAATTCTGCTTTGTGATTAACTGTGTACCTTCACATGATAGTGAGCATCCAGCAGGATGTTAGCTGGTTTCAGGTCCAGGTGGAGCAGCGGAGGGCTCATGCAGTGCAGGAAGTTCATTCCCACAGCAGTCTCGTGGATGATGCGGAAGCGGAGCTCCCAAGGAAGCGGCTCAGAGGCCAGCAGGGTCTCTAGGGAGCCGGTCTCCATGTACTCCATGACGAGGCCTTGAGGGTCCTCACAGATCCCGTACACGGGCAAGATGTATCGGAACTTGGCTGCCTCCATCTTCTTAGCCTCCTCCAGCAGCTCCGTTCGCTCCCTGTGATTACAAATAATATTGATCCCACCACTTTTTTGCTGGACTATGTTTTTGTTACATTGTGCATTGTCACATTGTGCTGCAGTGACAACGCACTGCTCATTGTAAACAAACTGCAGCTGAGATGAGATGAAACATTGCTGCTGAAGGTATTTGGCTTAGCTTGTTTTTAACCAAACTTTCCACATTCACTGGCTCACAGACATTTTTAAAATCTATCATCTCATAAAACATTAACCTAATGATTCTGAGGTCATGCTCTACTCATTAGGCTGGAATATTTGGCATACCTTTTGTCCTAACCCTAATTCCATCGCAGTACACATGATCATTACAGAGTTCCAAGCTATGCAAAATGTCTACTGTGAAAGTACGACTTCTGCAGACATCTATAATTAATTTACCACTGTTCATCCCAACTATGTGCATTGTACTCTTAACTGTCCAAGGGCTCATTTAAGGCCTTGAGGACATTCCAGCATAGCCTGGAATGCATCAGCAGTGCATTAAACTGACCTCTTGTTCTCTGTTGCTCAACCTTTGCACAGCTCCCTTTATCAGTCCACTGGCCCTGCTGACAACACAACTGTGCAGGTCACTCATGACCTCAGTGCATGTATCTCCAGCAAAAGCTGCTTTTAAAAAAGCAAAGTCTTAACAAGGACAGATGAGAGAGAGATAAGTCACAAATGGTTTTGTTCATAGGAATGTGCTTCAAAGGCAGAAATAGGTGAGCTGGACTGGGAATTCTGTTTTTCCACCATTAATAAAATTAGATGCGCAGAGGAGACTCCTCAGAGTCTATTATGTGCAAAGTGGATCGGGTTACTGGAAGAGTCACGTTCTATAGGAGGGAGCCTGGCTATAATTCCCCTTTATAGTCACTACAAATGAAGGAGGCACTGGGCCCTATGTCTGCAAGGCAGGAATAATCAAACATGATATGGGAGAACGGGCAAGCGCTTGTTTGCTAAATCCGTCTTCTAATCCAAAGTGCTCTTCAGCAGCTCTTCAGAACCAAACAAACATGTCCCTGCTTTAACACAGAGGCCCGGTAAGACCGGTTTTACAGCTTCTATTATTGTTGGTGCCACACAGCAGCAGTCTGCAACGCAGGCAGACAAAGGTGTCTTTGAGTCCCTGCTGCTGGATGTTATGTGTGGGTCAATGGAGGCTGCACTCAAATGACTGTTTATGTACTTTGCAGATGTTTGGAGATGATAACATCTTTGGTTCAGGTTCAGCGGATGCTTTAAGTTGCCCCACAGGTTCGGAGAGGATGTCACCCCCCTCTTCACCGCTTCCTGTTTGCTGATAATCTGTTTTTAGTGTTTTGTGGACAGCGACCACATGTGGCATCGTAATCTCATATCAGACAATCCCCCCAAAATAAAAACAAACAAAAAGAAGAAGTCAGATGGGTAAATCAAAAGAGGAAATACAGTCAGATGGCTGGGGCTTAATCTCAATCTCAAGTGCAACTCTGTCAATTACGTCATGACTTTTGCTAAATCACATGCAAATCAGATAACAAAAAACAATAACAATCTTATTTGTCTACAGATTCTATTTCTGAGCTGATATTTATATTTGTGTGTGTGTGTGTGTGTGTACATTGTCGGGAAGAATGGAAACTTCCATTGTGGCTGCTGTGCCGCTACGGGGGTCAACTCATATAAGGAACTTGACACCGCTAACACTTAAACTCACACACACACGGCAGGACAGCAGAGACACACACACACACACACATTTTCTCTCAAATACTTCCAAAAATGTATAAAACACTCATTTGTCTTGCTTAAAAGACTTTTAGATCAAAGGTTCATAGGTATGAAAAAATGTTTTAGAAAGAAAAAAGGATGATTGCATAATCTGTCATAGTGCCTGCTGGGAAAGACCACCCTGCAACCCTTATTCAAATGTACATTTATTTAAATAAGCCTCTCCCTGAAGCCAATACGTGACATCCACGCTGTTGATCAGCAGTGAACCTCTCATGTTTGGTCTGGCTGGTGTAAGTAAACAGATATGACCCAAAGCAATGTGGTCTTCTTTTCCCCCCTGAGGATGAATCAGCAAGTCAATGCCCTCTGCAGCACAACTAATCAGTGTCTAAATATCAAAACGTGGCCTCTTGTCTGCTGCCCCGGCTCCTTTATAACTGCACTCTGTGCCCAGACTGGCAATAAGTGAGTCACACACAATATCTGCTGTTCACCTTTCAAGGACTCCGAAGCGTCTGGCCGACTTTTCACCAATCAGTCATAATTTGTCTGTCTACTTGTTGGCCATAAACTGGTCATCAGTTGAGAAACCTAAGAGACAAACGCCGACTAAAGACACATTTCTACAGCTGGTACTCAGACAGACCAAAACATGTGAGGAGAAGTATCTCAACTTCGCGTCTACATGCTGAGCTGAACTCTTTTACACTTCTTCAAGTCACTTTTCATTCACATTAGACGTTAGGTAATCCATGCGGCTCAACGGCTGTAACTTACTTGTCATCCACATGAAGGCAGGGAGGGCACTTGATAGCCAGCCATGTTTTCCACTGTACGTGCCGGACTTTGTATACTTGTCCAAATCCACCTGAGCCTATTTTCTCCCAGCTGCCAAACTCAGAGCAATCAAAGGTCCTTAACAGCCCCATGTTCCCAGTTGGAGAATCTGGGACATCCATATCCGTGTTGAGAAACCCAGCAGCTGGGTAAACTCCTTTTTTATTTGTCTCCAAGGCAAAATCTGGGCAAGTGAACATACACACCGACCCGCTCACTTGTGAGCTCTTCCTTGTTTTTCCCCTTGACAAGCTCACTGTGGGCCCTCCCTCTCCTCAGGTGAAAGGAGGAGTTGAGCTCGACATCACTTCCTGGTTTTGAAACACAGGGGAGAGGTGGAGAACTTAAGCAAAGAAACAAGGCAGGCGGACAAGAACCCACCACGCTGCCACAGTGTCTTCAGGTGGTTGTTTGCCAGGCGCCCTGAGGTCCCGAGCTTTCTCGTATTCCTGCTATGAAAAGGAGAGTATAATCTTTGTCATGAGCCGGAGTCCATGAGCTCAGGAATGTGTCATCTCATAAACACACCTTTGTCCCACTGTAGACCATTATCCAACTAAAGCGCCCCTGAGGTCAGAAGAGGGAAAATGTGTTAACAATAGGTGGGTTACGTGATATAAACCAGATGGTTTGGGAATGTGTGGACTCATCTCCTCAGAACAGATCCACCCAGCGGGGAGGATCATCATGTTCTGTCATAGCTGTGGACTGTCATCACTGGAAATTTGCCACTGACAGACCTGTGTGTGGTTGTGTGTTTACATATCTGTATACGTACGTGCACAGTGGGAGACACTTGCTGAAGGTTTGCGGAAATTCACCGCATTGCTTAATTCCATGTGCGCACATGTACATGTCGACATTATGTTTCATACATTCTTGCATTTATTCCCAATTCCCATCCAGATTCAGCCCTAATAAGAATAATGTAATTCACATCAGATGCGACTACAGACTGACAGCCTGATCTGAGGTCAGGGGTTTGATCTTTAAAAGCTTAAAATCTACATCTTTACAACAAGTCACACTCACAGAGAACAGTGATAAGAGCCCCTTTTGCTCTCCTCAAATCCATCTTCCCCTGTTATCTTCCACATAGACCTGGGTCAGTATATTCTGTCTGAAATGAGAAAACTGTAATAAATGTATCTATGTGAATGTGAATTGCTGCTGATGCCCCAGGGCCTCAGACCAACTTCCTGTGCCTTCCTGTGCCTTTCCCAGTCACAGGAGAGAATAAAACACAAATGAATGTGTCTCTACAGGCATTATTTATTCTGAATTGTTGCTTGCATTCTTGTTTGAATCCTACCTCTCTGTTTACCTCTACATAACTGACAAAACACATGATCTCATGTTATCAGCCTACTCCACCCTGCTCTCCAGATTTAATTAAGAAACTGGAAGGACGAGGTATAAAGACACTCAAGTGGCACTCTATGTCATCGGGGAGGCTGTTGAGGCAGTAAGCAGATCTTATTTGGCTGCGAGGATACAGGCTTGCTTCAATGTCACTGCAGGACTGATCAGTGTTTGTCCCCTGAGGCGGCTGCACCGCAGACACACAGAGGCACTGACAGCAGGTAAAAGGTGAGAGTTGGTCAGCGGTGTGAACGAGAGCCCTTTGAGGTGTTGGTCCACCCTTCGTCTAAAGTGTAAATGTGCTCTCTCGGGTGGTGTCACACTGCTTGATCATTAGAATGAAAGAGGAGCTCTTATTGGTGTGTTAATTAAATCAGCTCTTTTCATCTGCGTTGCTGCTCTGATTTAAAACAAGAGAATCAGTCAGGACAGTCCACTTTTCCCCCACTGTGTGAAAAAGGCCTGCAGCTGAATCCATGCTTATTTCAATAATAAATCACCTGATAACCCACTGAATACATCAGTTGATGGCATATAAAAACAAATTAACAAACTGCAATCAGTAATAAAATGTTATTGAGCTGCATTATGGGAAATGTAGGACTGACACTAATACCCCTATATGGGCATTAGTGTGTGCAGGTTTTTAAACACCTGTGAACACCCTGAAAACAGGCAAGTGAGGACCCGTGACTCTGCCTTCAGAGCAGGCGACAAGGCGGCCCTAAGAACAGCGAGGGCCAAACTGTCCCGGGCCATCAGAGAGGCAAAGCGCACGCACGCTCAGAGAATCCACGACCACTTCAAGGCCAGCAGAGACACGCGGCGTATGTGGCAGGGCATCCAGAACATCACCATCTGCCTGTGACAGTGATGCCTCCCTCCCAGATGCGCTGAACGACTTCTACGCTCGGTTCGAGGCACAGAATGGCGTGACGGCGAGGAAGACCACCCCTTCTCCCAATGACCAGGTGCTGTGTCTAACCACGGCTGACGTGAGGAAGACTCTACGCAGAGTCAACCCACGGAAGGCTGCTGGACCAGACAACATTCCTGGCAGGGTGCTCAGGGGATGTGCAGACCAGCTGGCCGATGTTTTCACGGACATCTTCAACACCTCCCTGTGCAGCACCGTTGTCCCGACCTGCTTCAAGGCCACCACCATCGTCCCAGTACCAAAGAAGTCTTCAGTGTCCTGCCTAAATGACTACCGTCCCGTTGCACTCACACCCATCATCATGAAGTGCTTCGAGAGGCTTGTCATGAGGCACATCAAGACCCTGCTGCCTCCCTCACTGGACCCCCTGCAATTCGCCTACCGCCCCAACCGCTCAACAGAGGACACCATCACCACCACCCTCCATCTGGCCCTCACCCACCTGGACAATAAAGACACTTATGTTAGAATGCTGTTCATAGACTTCAGTTCAGCATTTAACACAATCATTCCTCAGCACCTGATTGGAAAGCTGAACCTGCTGGGTCTGAACACCTCCCTCTGTAACTGGATCCTGGACTTCCTGACTGGGAGACCACAGTCAGTCCGGATCGGGAACAGCATCTCCAACACCACTACACTGAGCACTGGGGCCCCACAGGGCTGTGTGCTCAGTCCACTGCTGTTCACTCTGCTGACTCACGACTGTGTAGCAATGCACAGCTCGAACCACATCATCAAGTTCGCTGATGACACGACCGTGGTGGGTCTCATCAGCAAGAACGACAAGTCAGCATACAGAGAGGAGGTGCAGCGGCTAACGGACTGGTGCAAAGCCAACAACCTGTCTCTGAACGTGGACAAAACTAAAGAGATGGTTGTTGACTTCAGAAGAGCACAGAATGACCGCTCTCCGCTGAACATCGGCGGCTCCTCTGTGGAGATCGTCAAGAGCACCAAGTTTCTCAGTGTTCACCTGGCGGAGAACCTCACCTGGTCGCTCAACACCAGCTCCATAACAAAGAAAGCCCAGCAGCGCCTGTACTTTCTGCGAAGGCTGAGGAAAGAACAGCTTCCACCCTCCACCCTCACCATGTTCTACAGAGGGACTATCGAGAGCATCCTGTGCAGCTGCATCACTGCCTGGTTTGGGAATTGCACTGTCTCAGATCGCAAGACCCTGCAGCGGACAGTGAGGACAACTGAGAAGATCATCGGGGTCTCTCTTCCCTCCATCTCGGACATCTACACCTCCCGCTGCATCCGCAAAGCCACCAGCATTGTGGATGACCCCACACACCCCTCTCACACACTCTTCACCCTCCTGCCATCTGGTAAACGGTACCGGAGCATTCGGGTCCTCACGACCAGACTGTGCAACAGTTTCTTCCCTCATGCCATCAGGCTTCTCAATACCTAGAACTGGACTGTAGGAACACACACACACACACACACACACACATACATATATACACATACACAACTGAACTGGTCCTAAGGAACTCACACATACATACATATATATACACTGCGTTCCACATTATGCAAATGTAATTTTTCTCTCTTTTTCCTAAATAATCTATAAAAATGATAGTTCTCATAATTTTCAAGTCATCAAGCATTAGAGTATAACTCGACTGTTTTTGAACGAACCTCCAAATCATAACGGTTTTTAAAAAAAAATATCAAAATCTTAAAATGCACTGTTCCACATTATTACACACAATAGAGTTTCAAAACATTTTATTGTTGTAAACAACTGAAAATGGCCATTAGTTAAACTGCAAGCATTTGCAGGTTATATTTGCTGAAATCAAAAGCTCTTTCAATCAAAAATATCTTAACAGGCCAAATTACATTTTGACATAGGACCCCTTATTGGATAGGAGCTTCACAATTCTTGCATCCATGGAAGTTGTCAGTGTTTGGATGGTTTCTGCTGGAGTTTCTTTGCAGGATGTCAGAACAGCCTCCCAGAGATGCTGTTTTGATGTGAATTGCCTCCCACCCTCATAGATCTTTTGCTGCATGATGCTCCAAAGGTTCTCAATAGGGTTGAGATCAGGGGAGGATGGGGGCCACACCATGAGGTTTTCTTGTTTTATGCCCATAGCAGTCAATGATGCACAGGTATTCCTTGCAGCATGGGATGGTGCATTGTCATGCATAAAGATGATCTTGCTACGAAAGGCACGGTTCTTTTTTTTTATACCACGGAAGAAAGTGGTCAGTCAGAAACTCCACATATTTCACAGAGGTCATTTTTACACCTTCAGGGACCTTGAAGGGGCCGACCAGCTCTCTCCCCATGATTCCAGCCCAAAACATGACGCCACCACCTCCTTGCTGACGTCACAGCCTTGTCGGGACATGGTGGCCGTTCACTAACCATCCACGACTCCATCCATCTGGACCATCCAGGGTTGCACGGCACTCATCAGTGAACAACACTGTTTGGAAATTAGTCTTCATGTACGTGTAGGCCCACTGCTTCTGAGCTTTGGTTAAGGGTGGCTGAATGACAGGTTTATGCATAACTGCAACCCTCTTGAGGATCCTACACCTTGATGTTCTTGGCACTCCAGAGACACCAGCAGCTTCGAATACCTGTTTGCTGCTTTGCAGTGGCATTTTAGCAGCTGCTCTCTTAACCCGACGCATTTGTCTGGCAGAAATCTTCCTCATTGTGCCTTTATCTGCTCGAATCCGTGTGTGTTCTGAATCAGCTACAAATCTCTTTATTGTACGATGATCACGGTGAAGTTGTTTTGAAATATCTAAAGCTGTCATACCTTCTCCTAGGCATTGAACTATTTCTCGCTTTTCGGCAGCGGAGAGATCCTTCTTCTTCCCCATATTGCTGGAAAATGGTGGTCTGCTTAATAATGTGGAAGATCCATTCTTAAGTAGTTTTCCCTTTATTTGGACTCACCTGCAAACTAATTGGCACAGGTGTCTGAGATTGATTGGAGTGATTGGAAGAGCCCTGACACACATTCCCATCCATGTGTTTAAACTGACAGACAAAAAAATGACCTTTATGACCTTTAAACACAATTTGCATAATAATGTGGAACGCGGTGTACATACACACAACTCAACATCCTCTATGCATATGTTTTGCACATGTTTCGCACATGTCTTATTTTTTTTGCTGCTACTATCATGTTTACACTGTTTACACTACCTCAGTTGTAATATTTGCACTACTGTCACTTTCATAACAGAACTGTGCACTGGTCGGCGTCGTAGCTACGTACTGTCTTGTTCTGTCTTGTGCTGTCTGCACATGCTTTGTACTTGTGCACTTTACGTTTTAATTTATGTAAATTACGTAGTCCCTGTAGTTCTGTGTCGTCCTGTGTTTGTCTTATGTAGCACCTTGGTCACTGTGTACTTGTATATGGCTGAAATGACAATAAACTCCACTTGACTTGACTTGACCACTTGACTTGAAGTGACTCCTTTCACATTAGGTTTTGATGTGTTTGCGGTCTGTATCATGGTGCACAGTAAAAGAGAGTTACAGTGAATAGTAAGATGGAACTATTGCTGTCCTGCCAGAGCTGCATCTTGCATGATATGAAGAACCAAATCCCAGCAGTAATGTTTCTGGTTAAACAGCCGTTAACAGCTGCACGCTATCGTCCACAGGGCCTACCAGCATCACTGCCAGGAAGGAGGCAACTGCAGAGCACTGACTGACGCACTGACATGGGTTTGAATGCTGGTTGTGCCCTTTTACACTGAAGACTGAAGCCGGATGTCAGTGAGTTTTTTTGTTGCAGGATATCTTAGCTTCTCTTGCTTTAATTATAATTATTCTGTTTTTAATTCTGTCCTTTCGAACCGCTCAAAGGTGTGTCCCTTTAATGTTTTAGCATGACATACAGTAAATCTGAGCGCGTTAGTGGATGGCAGATCAGGTATGTGCTTGCATATTCTATCTAAGCACTTTCCTCAGGGGTCTTTGAAGCATGTGTGTGGACACGCAGCTTATCATAAGAATGCAGCGAGATGGGGGTGAGGAGAAAGAATCTTACTTTGAATACCTCGTGTTATTCTTCACTGGCTGGAGTGGATTTGTGTTTGTGGGAGAGCAAATATTGAGTAATCCATTCATTTAAGTGTGAACATTGAAAATGATTGATACTATTCACTCTCTGTGTGAGAAACTGGCAGGTTTTAATGCCACCTGCTGGAGATTTCTTATCAAAGCATTTGCTCTGAGATAAGACTTGGGTGCACAAACAGCTCTAAAGACGTATTGCTGGAAATAAATGCAGGAAATGAAAAGTGATCTGACATTCTAAACTATACTAGGACAACAGGGATATGTTATTAAAGCTTTGCTGAAAGTATAATAGATGTATTTTACTGTAGAGGTCAGTGCTGGGTTACAATGTTTCTGCAGCTGTGTTTGAACTATCCAACATTAATCAGGAGCTCTAGATATGAAGGGCATGAGGCTGGTTAGCATGCTAACTTCGGTTTCTTCACATTCAGTTCATTATATTTAATTTTGTTTTGTTTTCTCTTCTTTAAACTGAAATTCTTACACGTTGCACCTTCAGTATTTAAGGAAGGATAAGCAGATTCGAACACCATCCACATCGATATTTGTGGCGTAAAGCCCGCTCAGGTGTTCATACATCCCATATCAGCTGATGAGAAAAACGTCTTTAGACCTAGATGTAAGTGGGCAGGTCACAGCACAAGGCCAGTGAAGATCTGTTCTGTCAGAGAACCTGCCACGAGTCATTCTTTGGCTGAGGAGAATATGATACCTGTAATACAAATTTTAAAACAATGACAATGTCTGAGTTTGGCCTCGTTCTTCATTTTAGAGAAAAACTGTGGTGACAGACAGCAGAATTTAATGATAAATGCTATTTCAGTGGTACGTCCAGGAGATCCTTTGGGTTTCTGTGTGTGTGCGTGTGTGTGTGTCTTTTGTTTAAAATTCAGAAAGATTTGGAGTGGCTTTCAATGATGATACGCTCACAAAGTCACAAAGTTAAGCAAAGTTAAATTTTCCTTCATGATTTATATCCAACTCCAGTAGAGATGCCTTAAAACGTAATCCATATTGTTTCTTAAAGAAATGTATTTGTTTGTTTTTGTGTTTTGTATTTTTATGAGGAAAACAAACAACAAACAAATCCCTGTACGTATATTTTTGGACTCCTCAGGTGATTCTCAGAGGTGAGGATTAGCTGATTTATCTAAATGCTGATTTGATGCACAGATCAGCGTTGTTCCTGTTTTGCCTTTTTGGAAGGAACGTGATGCCGGACGGCTCGTTGTTTGCACGGGTTCTAAGTAAAATCCCTCTGCAGATCTGACTGTATGTGATAGATGACTCCACGATCACCTGCAGTACACATGAACACATCCTTATTCTCTGGAGACGTACCCTTAGCTTAACCACTGACACTAACATCAGCAGGACGCAGCAGGGCAAGCTGTTCTCAGTTATCTGGTCTTTGGTCTGAAATGTGTCCCTGAAAGCAGCCCATCACAGATCATGTGTTACACTCACATTGTGATGTTCGCAGGAAACCTGTCAACTTCTGACTTCTTAAAACAGGCTGGTCTGAGATCTGAGACCCAGGACAGATGATCGCACTGCTCTAAACAGAGCAAGACAGACAGACAGCAGGGTCTGTTGGCATTTGAGTGTGATTCAGAAAACCCTTGCTGAACTCTTCCTTGCTGTAACTGCACAAACAGAAGCTCCATGAAGACAAACGCAAAGAACAAACATTTCAAAGAGGTATTTTGTTAAAAAATAAAACAGTACAAAAACTCTTCCAGTATTGTTTCCAGACAGTCTGACAATGACTACAGCTTACAGCATTCAAAAATAACATTTCAGCAGGGACATACATCAGCTCACCTGCTGGAAGTGCTTTCACTTTAAACTGCCCACTGCATCGAAGGAGGCTTCTTTTTCCATGTTGGTACATTTTCAGATGTGGTGTCTCAAGCAGCGGATTTAACTTGAAGACATGCATGTTTTAAAAGGCTGGTAAGGCATTTGAATGTTCTACATGTTGCTTTGGTTTGAAAAGTAAATCTTCCACAGGAGCCTCAGTCATTTGAATGTACAATTTCTTTTTTTTTAAATGTTATGAACAGCCACTTTGTTTCGTCAGTATAAAAAAAACCCAATTTCATTCACTTCGTTGGGGGCTGGAGAGGCATCTGGGTGACGGTGATCAAAGCCTTGTACAGTTTAATAAAATCTACTCTACTATACAACAACGTCTGTGTGTGTGAGGTGACCAGCACCCCCAGTCTCCTCCAGTCTCTGCACTGCTCTAGTAGCTGAACATCTGCTGCGTGGAGCTGCTCTGCTGCTGTGGGGCGGGTGGCTGGCTCTGGATGGGTCGCCCTGGCTCTGGGCCTTGATTCTGGGCCTCCTGACCCTCCTGAGCGCCCTCCACCACAGGGGTGACCTGGCAGTCTTCAGCAGCTGGTACAGGCCTCCAGGCCAGGGTCGGGGCCTCCAGCTGGTGGCCCATGGGGTTGACCAGAGTGGTTACATTGATGAAGTGGGCGACTGACTGCGGCGTAGCGCCTCCGCTGGGGCCCACCGTCTCCGGGACGAGTTCTGCGGGCCGGTTGTGGAGCATGGCGGAGCCGCTGACGGTGTCAAAGGTGACGGTGAGGATGGAGTTGTCCAGGGTGAGGGGCCGGTCGCCGGTGGTCAGGTGGCCCACTGCTACAGGCTGCAGGCTGGTGAACTGGGCGGGGGCGTGCGTGGTGATGGGTGTGACGGTGATGTTGGTCAGCCCCACCGAGCTGTTGGGTGAGGACGCTGATGGAGCATTGGGGTCAGTGAGGACCACCACCTGAAAATATGACAAATACTTTTATGTTTTGCAAACTGTTTGGTGACAAAGTGAAATATCCATACTTCTGATGCTCTTTGGTACAAATATTCTTTCATCGCCACTAAATGAAAAATCCTTTTCCTACAGCAAACAGAAGAATTACAACACAAGTCATATTTGATGTAATCGATCAAAAATGGAACGCAATCCTGTCAAATAGACTTTATTGCAGCTATGACTTAATATAGGATTTAACTCATTTATGATGTTTTAACAATACTGATGGATAAATGAATATTTGCACATAGATTTGATTTAATCATAATATTCTTTGATAACTGATGGAAACCATAAGCAATTATCACCATTGTGACAATGACACAATGACTTCTGTGAAAATCTTCATTTCTACCTGTTGGATGCTCTGCACAGCAGAGCTCGTCTCGGTCTCCTCTCCGACGATGACGGTGTTGAACTCAGCCATGGATTCGTGCCTCGGCTCAGTGAAATCAACATATTCGTCGGACTCTGAAAGCTCCGGCTCAGCCTGAACTCTCTGCTTCCTCTTTGGGTTTCGGGAGGATCGGCTGGGCCTCTCCTGAGTCATACTGACCTTCTCAAGGGTCAGAGTGGGCTGAAGAGAAAGGTCAAACATTGAGAACGTGCAGACACTGACGGCTCGTTGAATGTATATGTAATCATGTTGTTAGTCTGCTCGTTGTACCCCATGCACCCTACACAGGATAGACAGCTGAGGCACCAACACTCTGCTGACTCATAGCTCATGCTGTGAATAAACAGGAACTTGCGTTTGCATTGTGAAAAGTCTATTTTTAGTGCAATCAAACTCACTGAAGTGCACCACAAGGAAGTGAAGAGTATAAAGATCAAACCTGCACAATGCTGATGGAGGAATCGTTGATTGTCGATGTTTCCTGAAGATCATCAAACTCATCGATTCTTACAGACACCACCTAGGAGAAGGATGATATCTAGGGTTCAGTCGCAGTAACCGACCTGGGTGCTAAATCATAGAATGCGGATCGTTTGCAGTCACCTCGGGGTGTTTGCGGCGCAGATGACGGTTCATGGAAGCGCGGGTGGACACCTTCGTCCCGCAGAGGTTGCATGACTGCGCCTCCACCTTCTCGTGAGTTAGGTGGACGTGCTTCTGCAGCATGTACTCCGTCAGGTACTTCTTATCGCACGTTGTGCACGTCCATGTCTTACCAACTGCAGGTACAAGGAGGCAAACTGAGTCAGTCCATCATGATAAACACAGCGATGTTCACACTCTTCTCCTTTAGGTTCCTGCTCCAGTCGTAACAGAACTGAATACATCAATAAAACCACTGTCAGATGATTAATTAACAGATGACGTGAAGTTAAATATTAACCTTTATACTTACTTTCAACTACTTCTTCCTTTCCTTTCAATGAAAGGTATTTTTGGATGTGAGGTTCTATTTTTATTTTGCCACTGCTTTTCTCCCGTAACTGCCCCCGTTTGACCAGCCCCACCCCCTTTTCTTTCATCCCGACTGCTGTGAGGACATGCCCGGGCATTCGCCAGGCAGCCGCCACCATGCACTTGACCTTTGCGTGGTGCATGCGTCAAAAGACGGGTGGTGCTCTGCGCTCACACAGCGACTGGGGATGAAGCGCCCAAACCTCAGCCTGAGGGATCACCATGACCGTGCTAAAACAAAAACATGACACTGACTAATTCGGCTGACAAAGTGCTTTTACTTAACCTAAACCCAAGCGAGTGGCATTTTCTTTTTTTTCCCACTGTTTTGGTATCCAGTTTTTCTTGCTCGTACACTGTAATTTGATTTTTTTTTAAATACAGAGTAGTGGACTTCACTGACTTTCTAAGCTTCACTAAACCAAACCAAATTTCCTTGAGGGGAAGCTTTGTTGTGATTTAACTTCTCCCAGTGTAGAGTAACTGGGAGCTTGTAAAGCTTTCAAAGAAGCTCCCCCAACACTGCCAACAGAGCTAAGGAAAAGCTTCTGTGTTACGGCTAGTTGATAAAAACATTAGACTCTTACATTTACCTTTCACAGCTAACATTAGTTTTCAACTCCTTTTCCTGTTCATCTGCTCTTAGCATACACTGAATCGTGTAGATTTCCTTATAAGAGGCAACTCATTTTTAGTTTTTTTGTGTGTGTATGAAAATGGCCATATATTTCTAGTGTGCAGGTTAATGTGTATATGTTTGTATTTGTGTATTTGTGCTTTAGATCATTAGCGAATTTACTGGAGTAAGTGAGCGGGGTACGTGCTATTGTAGCTAACATGAAGACACCTGCTGCTAAACACACGGCGCTAACTAGCTGCAGTTCTCAAACTACACCGCCTGGTAATCAGCTAGCTAACACTAACTAGTGTTTTTTAATCGACATTATGAGAATTATTCAAACATGTCTACATAAGGTCGAACAAGGAAGTCCACCATTCATTTCCACCAATCAAATCTCTTCATAACCATCATCTACAGCTGCTGTATGGAACAGTACACTGACTTGTACAGGTTGACGGGAAGGCAAAGCAGAAGACAGAAGTATGGCACGTCTGTTGACTACCATTGTTAGCGTTAGCTCGCTGGCTAACATGCTACTGCAACACCCCACATCAGTTATAACAGTATCTCTTATTCCTGGATTCAGTTACATTGTTTGACTTGGTTTCTAGGCTTCACCCCGCCCCCCTCTCTGGTCCCCACCAATCCATGTTCAACCCTTCAACTGTGTGTGTTGCTGTAAACATGTTTTTTCACTTTTCAGTGTGTTTATTTTACCCCGGCTGTTAAATTGAGGCAGCAGAACTGGTTTTTGTGGAGTCATAAAGCGCTCCATTTTTAATGCCTGGTACACAGAGGGAAAAAACTAATTACAGGCTCCTGCGTCCGGTTTGTAACAGTCAGTTTAAAAGCCTGAGCTCTTTCATTTAAATAACGTACTTTACATTTTACTACTTACTAAGTTGCACACATGAAAAGAAACAGACCTTGATTGTGTGTGTGTGTGTGTGTGTGTGTGTGAGAGTCTGTCTCAGCCTGGCTGAAGACACTTGCCTGTGTGGATGAGCTTGTGTGTTTCTAGGGTGGTCCTCTCACTGAACGTCTTTCCACACAGCTCACACATGAAGTCCTTTATACCTGCAGGCACAGCGGCACCACAGTAAACACACAGTAACATGACAAATGGACTGGCGTGATGTTTGCACTGCCGGGGTCACGGGGTCAGTTTTTTTATTTTCTGAACACCTTTTATGAATCAGTAACGCGCGCGGTTTGACTCACCTGTGTGTCTCTTGTAGTGTTTCAGCATGTTGACCTTCTGGGCGAACTTGCGGTTACACTCCTTGCACTCATACTCTTTGATGCCCTTGTGCAGCTTCATGTGGTGCCGAAGAGCGTGCTTGGTCTTCATGCCTGCGTGGAAAACATCTGTATTATCAGTATGGCCACGATAAACACCAGACTGCTTACACAGCGGGCCGTAATGAGGTGTGCCGTGCAGCAGCGAGGACCCCGACCTTTCCCGCACTCTGCACACAGGAAGTCTCGGATGTCATCGTGAACCCTGAGGTGCTCCTTCAGCATGTCCTTCCTCGCGAATGATTTGCTGCACTTATCACAGCTATGGCTCTTCACCCCTGGATGATCAAACACACACACACACACACACACACACACACACACACAAACTATCACTTGAGTAATGATCATGTGTCTCTATGTGTAACATGCCAAGTCTATGTCAAATATTAATAATAATATCAAAATACCTCCTCTCTGTTCCCAGTGAGTCTAAATCTAATACATTTTAACTCTGACCTCTTGCCCCTGTGATATATATGAGGCGTCATTAATGATGAAACATACAGTATGTGACATTTCAAAGGTGCGGTGCAAACAGACTCAGCCTCTCTCTCTATCCCTGGAGCAGTTCATGCATGGTGACTGAGTGGAAACCAAGAACAAGGCCCGATTTTGTTTAATATAAAAACACTTACACACATGAAAATCAATCAGCAGTCTAAAATTTGAGATCACATTAGACGCTTGGTTTGTGAGTTCAGGAACGGTGTATCTGGCTGTTCTACAGTGTTACTGCTGAACAGGAGAATCAGCACGTTGCCATTCGGTTGTCCTTGTCCTAAAACCCACCTCAGGCTTTTGAATCAAACAGTTCGGGGTCACACACAAACGTTCGCACAGAGATCCCAGGCTGCTGCTCACCAGTGTGGATGATCTTGTGCCTTTCGAGGTTTCCGATGCTATTGAAGATCCGGCCGCAGATTTCGCATGGATGGATGTACCTGTGTGACAGGTGAGCAGATTAAAATGATTATAGTTATCACTAAAGCGTCTATATAACATATTTTTGTGTGAATGTCAAGGGTTAATGGCTTTTACATCATCAGCAGCATAAAACAGTCTCTGTCCTTATTTATTATCTCGGCTCTGACTTGAGCAAGGCTAAACAAACATGGTGGAATATGTTTCTGCGCAGCCTCCTGTGATCTTACTTCTGCACCGCCGGGTCAGGCAGCTGCTCTCTGTGGATGACCAGGTGAGCATTGTACGTGGCCTTGAGCGCGAAGCGTCGGTTACAGATCCCGCAGCCGTAGCCTCTCTCCTTGTGCTGCTCCATGATGTGCTTCAGGTACTCTCTGCCCTTTGCGAACGACAGCTGGAGACACAGAAGTGACGGGAATGTCACTGTTTTGATTCTTGAACAGCTTTGAGCGTCCAAATGAGCAAGTTAATGAGTGTGTTCAGGTAAAGGAGGTTAACTGCGTGTGTGTTAAGGTGAGCAGGCTGAAGTCTCCCGGGACAAAGCTTACTTGACATTTCTTGCAGTTGTACTTGTGGTGCTCGGGATCGTCCTCGTCGTCGTCGTCGTCCGATTCGTCACTGTCGCCTGCTGAGATGCCGATCTTCTTGATGAAGCCCTCTCTCTCCTGCTCGTTCATTAAGGCGATGTCCTGGAACAAAACCAACTCTGAGAAACGAGTCGACCCGGTGACAGAGCCTAATTTAACGAATCACGTGTGATCCAAGGAGCTTTTTAATAACCCCGGTGACATTTAGCACTTCTTTATTTTAGACTTTAGACTCCCTCTGATTGTGCCTCTGCTTTGCCAGAGGGATTAGAGATAAAATATTACAGTAACTTCAAAAGTTGTTCAAAAACACAACATGACCATCATTTACATGCAAGAGAAGTGCAGTTTATGCAGGACTGTGCAACGATCGCACAGGGAATCTGCAGAAATGCACAGTATTGAGTTTACAGAACATTTGCAAAGTGCAAGATACAGTGACAGAGGTGTGTGTTGATGTCACACATTAGCAGCTAGTGAGTGAGCTACAACAGCTGAAGCCCAGGACAATGAATGGATTAGAGGAGGGTCTTAAAACCAGTGTATACACAGGTCCGGGCCTGTGACATGGTTGTGCATGAGGAGATGTCGTGGGAGCATTTCTGAGGCAATGCTTCAGTGGAAAAATATGTTTGAAATGCAACCAGTGATCAAAACACGGTCACGTTTTGTATTTGCTTGGAGAGGCAGCACGAGTAAACGTCCCTGTGCTCCTCCCACGCCTGTGCCTTTATCACTCCACGGTGACACACCCACAACGAGCGACACCCTGCCCCCGTCTCACCTTGAAGTGAACGTGAATGTGATCTCGAAGGACGTCGACGCGGAAGAACTTGCGGGCGCAGATCTCGCAGGTGTACTTCTTATCACCGTGAGTCAACAGATGCTTGTTCATGTTGCTCCTGCAGGAGAACACCTGTCCACACACACACACACACACACACACACGCACACCACTGTTTGAGTACTTCCTCATTACCCTCCTCCAGTTATCTGACCTGCTGCCCTAAGTGCCATTAATCTCCGCCGCAGTGCAGAGGGCTCACCTTGCCACAGATGGGACAGGGTGACGGCTCCTTCCTGTACTTGGTCCCTTCTTCTCCATTGGCCTCCAGCTCCTCTCTCTTCATGTGCTTCGGCCCTGTACAGACACATTGTAGTTTTTATTTGCAGGAAGTCCACCTAAAGTCATCTAGAATGTGAATGTGAGCGACGCCTCCAAACAAAAGGTAAATATTCTGCACAAGGTGGCATTTTCTCCAGCGTTTTCCCCCAAAGCTACACTTGGAAAGCGAAAGCTAAGCCTAAACGCAAACCGAAATGAAGCCTTGGCGTCTGCTCCTGTGCGACTCACCCACGCCGTGCCTCCTGTGGTGCTCCTGCATCACGTCTTTACGGTAGAACATCTTGTTGCAGATTTCGCAGGAGTACAGCTTCTCGCCGTGCTTCTTCTTGTGCTTGGAGAGGTTGCTGTTGGTGGAGAAGAAGCGCGAGCAGATGTCGCACTGGAACGTCTTGTCGTCTGGAAAGAAGAGAAGAAGGAGGTGGAGTGAGTGGGATCCAATAGAACGAGACCTGCCGGGACTGTGTTCAGAAACAGTTTGTTCAGGAGGGCAAGCAACAAGCAAACAAACAAACAAACAGACTATCCGACCTGTCCGGCAGTTGTGGAACTTTAAGGCATTTTCCAGGCGAAAGGATTTCTCACATGTGTTGCATTTATACTTGTACTCCTGGTCAGGCTGTTGGGAGCAAATGAAAAGAAGGCCTATGAACACGTGAAGTTTCAGGGTAAGCAAGCTTGTATGGCAACAGCCTGGAGTGCTCTCACCATGTTCTTGCTGTGCTTATAAGAGATGTGCTGCTTCAGACTCTCCTTGCGGCTGAACAGCTTGTCACATTCATCACATTTAAACAGCTTATCACCTGCGAGAACACACAAGTTACATCCACTCGATCAAAGTCGGACTGGATTTGAATTGTGTGATGTCTCAGAAAGAGACGATGAACTCAGAACCAAAATTAGCTTCTCGGCTCCTCAATCTCCACGCACCGTGTGATCGGATGTGTCGGTTAAGGTTGCTGCTGTTCTGGAAGACCTTGTTGCAGAGGGAGCAGCGGTAAACCCTCTTGTGCTCTCTGGCTTTGTGTCTCTTCAGGACAGCCCCGTTGTCTGCAGCGCTTGGCAGGCTGCTGCTCTCTGTTGGTTCCACCGCCGCTGCCGCCACCGCCGCCTCTGAAGCCACTGGCTCTGAACCCTCCACCGGTGGCTTCACATCTGCACACAGCAGGAAACCAGTGTTAAAGAGAAATGTAAAATACATGCAGCCACAGGTGGTGACGAGTGTCTGATGATACTCCATTTCATTTCTGAGCCCATTACTGATATCAGCGTTTAAGATGAATAAAAATCTTTTAACCATAAACATTTTGCAGATATTCTTTAAACTTTGTGCAGTATATGCACAGTTTTGAGCTAAATGCTAACATCAGTATATTAATATAATGATGATGCTAACACGCAGATGTTTACAAGGTATTCCGTTTGCCATCTTCAGATGATAGTCCTTCCTTCAGTGAAGGAATCACCCCAGTTACTACAGTTAATGCTGAGAAGGACATCTGTGTCCCAAGTTGGGGACTGATGTCCCTCTGGCTGCAGTGCTAGGACGGCTAACATGGCTAAGGCGGCTAATGCTGAGCTCTGTTAACTGTGTACAAGATGAGATGCTGCAACTCTCCACGACAGCATACAAAGCCACTCCATCTCCTACTCGCTACACTAGATCGTTGCATCATTTTCCCAGAATGCCGCCTGACAACCTCGGCAGAATGTGCCTGAACCCGTCGTTAGCTGCTGAGTTATGTGTTACACACACGGGAAGTGATGGCGTAACGTAGACAGCGTAGCGATAGCAGAGCTCTGTCGGGTGCAGGAGAGGACGTGGCAGCGTCACCGTGTTACTCTACATGAATTTCTCATTATTGTGCGATTGTTGGATGTCGGCGCAGGATAGAGAGCCTCTCCTCTTTCCTGGACTGACACAAGTGCTGATGTATGACAATGTGATGTTGAGCATGTTCCACACAAATTTAAATTTAAATAAAGAGAGACAGAACTTTTAGACCTTTGTGCTTTGGGCTGTTTTTCCCCTCTCACCCTTGTTTCTGCCTGCAGTAGCCGTGGCTCCAGGTCTGCGTCCCTTAGCTCTTCTCCCTCGGCCATGCCCTCTCTTGGCGCTCGGTTGAGCTGCAGGTGGGTCTCCCTCCTCTTCCTCAGGGCCCATGCTCTCCTCCTGGGGCGCGAGAGGTTCGACTGGGAGCATCGTTGCCGTCTTCGCCTCATTGAGATGACTCAGCATGTTGCCTGCAAACAACAGAAGGAAGTAGAAATCTCAGAGCGTGTAACCAAGACACAGCATTTCCTGAGCGTAAAGATGTTCTGAAGGGGTAAACAAGCTGACTTCCACGCCTGCTGTGTCTCACTACAAACAGCTGGAAACCATCATCTAAAGCAGTTTAAAGCTTTAAACAAACCCAAACACAGACCTTAACTTATCCGCCCTCTTAGAGACAGAGAACACTTTGATGACGCACTGACTGGAGGTGATGGATGCTCTCAGTGAACGTACCTGCGCTGTTTTCTTCAGTCACCGGGGAAACGTGGGCTCCAGTTTTCTCTAAGGTGCTAGCTGATGATGACGTCACACCTGAGTAAAAGAGAGAAAAACTACAAGTTACGCTGTTGCCATGGCACCCCGCAACAACATCAGCGCTGTGATGTCATCTACCTGCTGGAGGGGGTGGTGGTTGAAGTGGAGACTTAAGCATGGGCTTCTCCATCTTCTTGGCATAGAAAGCTCCGTACCAGACCCTCAGCTCTGTTCCCGGCAGCACATCCTGGGAAACACACAGCCAGGGGTGAAGAGGAAGAGCGGTTTGACACGTTAGAAACGAGCGAGCCAATGAAACTTCTCGGATCAGTGGCAGCGGCTCGTGCTTAGATGGATTCACGCACCTGGGAGGTGTTGAAGTACAGGTCGTCGTCCTGCTGGTACGCCGTCAGATTCTGGTGACTGTGGTCGGTGGCAGGTCGGACCAGCATCATCCAGTTGCAGTCTTCTTCACTGCTGGAGTCAAAACACACCACCACGCTGTCCCTCTTGAAGATCTGCCCATCGAAGCAACAAGTATTAACAAGACAGGAAGCTAAAACCCAAAAATGAGCGTGCCTTCACTTCATGCACACTTGGTCGGGAGTCATCAGGCTGCACCTTCAGAGGGAATGCTCCTTCCTTCTCCAGGTGGGGGACCCTCTTAGCCTCAAAGGGCCCGAAGCGGGTCCTCTTGACCAGCCGGCGCAGGACAAACACCCCCTCTTGCCCATCAGCCACCTGTCTGATCTCCAGACTGTTTGGTAGAGATGACCTTAACCAGGAAATACACACATTTACCTTCACCATTTTTTCCTTTACATATCATTTCTAAATACAACACCGTTATATTCTCAGCCGTATTTAAAATGAACACGCAGATAAGATATGAATCTTATGAACTTCAGTAAAATCACTGGCTCGATGGCAGTCAGGGACCCTTCGTGCTGTCACTCACCGGGCCCGACTCAGGACGAAGGAGTCCTGGACGGTCACCAGAGGTCCAAGCTCAGGACACTCAGAGTCATGGTACTGGCCACAGTCCTCACACCCTGCACACACAAACAACACACCTGTCATCAAAGCACAGTCTCAGTTTGCCGCTGCAATAAAGGGCTGGATTCATACTCACAGATGAACTCATCTGGTGCCTGCTCAGCCATTATGCCAACCTTCAGACAGAGGGAGAGGCAGTTTAAATCATGTTAGTAGAGAATAAGGAAGGAGCTGCCCAGCGGTCAGGTCCCACACAGTGTTTCAGAAAGATGTATATGTCTATAAAGGAAGTACTTTCCACAGTGTTATAGTGTTAGAATGACACTGAACTTCCACGCCTGCATGCACATTTAACCCGGGACACCTGAGCTCAGACCTCCAGGCTAAACAGCAGTGTGACAACAATAACTGTTTATGATGCACAGCTGGAACATGCATATTAACGTATGCAGTCTGGGCAGGAGATGGGATCCAGGATTTGAGTCGTTCCCAAACTCTAGCCGGGTTTTAACTCCGATCTGAGCGGCTCCTCTTCACTAAACTGTAACAAAGAACAGTCGGCATGGCGGATGGACCGGAGACGCAAACCACCAAACCGGAGTCGATGCTCTTCAACGCCCGACAGTCAGCAGCGGAGGCGGCTCAGGAAGCCGCGGGGCGAACCGGAAGAAGCAGCTGCACCTTTACTACAAAACTGCGTCGCCGTTTTGTAGAAAGCTGGCGTACATTTATAGGAAAACACGGTACCTTTTCTGCAAAAGACGCTTCATTTATCGAATCCTGACTCCGGGTTCCAATCCGCTCCAGAAACGGCGCAAGACCGGAAGCGAGCAGCGCCGAGTGCATTATGGGGACCGTAGGCGCGCCAGACAAAATAGATTAAACGGCTTAAATGAGCAAAAATGCAACAGCTTCTGTGTTTCCCACTAACCCCCACAGAGCGTGATTCAGATAGTATTTATTTCAGTAGTGGTATGAATGAAGCTCAGCTCACAGAACACACAGCTTTATTTTAACAGTCTGCACTGCGCTGACTGCACTGTAGGTGGGAGAAATGAAAGTAAATCACACAATAATGCAGTTTATCAGAAAAGTGTTGTAAATAATGTATGCATGTATTCAGCAGGGCAAATATCCCCTTTCATGCTGTTCTCCGTGTAACTGGATAGCTGTGACTGATGCACTGATGCGAGCTGTGTTTCTGTTGCAGCGGATCAAAGTGAAAATGATATGGACCGCATTGTAAAGTGTGTTGTCAGTTAAACCTGCAAGAGATGTCACTCTTGTAAAACCAGTTCTCTAAGTGACTAAGTGCCAAAAACTACACTACAATGCAAAATGTAGCGCACTCAGTTACTTTGCACCACAGAATGTTTCATTTTCAGTGAAGTGTGCTGCTGGTGAGCACTTGGGAACCAGGACACTCAGAGTGAAAGCAACGTCTCAGTTATTCAATCAATATTTATTGTTGAAAATGAAATAAGTCGATATGTATATTAGTTACAATCCCTGCAGGGAACTGACTGACATTCTGCAGCAACAGTAAAGTCAGTGTCTGTGCACAGAGCAGACGCCTATAAAACACATCAGGAAGCAGTTTATTAATCACATACAGACCTACCGCTCACTGAATGCATAACAGCAGCCGACGCTTGCGGGCTGCCGTAAGCAAAGGCTCTGAAGCTGAGCACGATTAAAACGACCCGTTTCCCCTCCATTCCTCAGAGATTAAAGGTGATTCTGTCTGAACTTCTGTTTTCAGCCTGAATGTTAATTCTACATATAACAGACTGCAGATAATGATGGTGGAAGATGGTGATGAGAGGGGATCACAGCTACCACATGTACTGCTGACACCAAGACGGTCCACGCTAGATCTGCAGCAGAGTGCTGTCATGAACAGCAGGCGAGTGTTTTTAATTCCGATAGTCGACTAACGTAAACACTCAGTTAACAGATATGTGCATAGGCTTCTTGATTACATTGCTGATGGAGCATGAAGATGGGGGGTACGCTTTGCTACAGTCCTTCGGTCCTCTGGTGTGATGGAGGAGGCAGCCTCAGGAACCAAAAGTCACGTCAAGTCAAGGAACAAGTCCACTCGTGACATCACCGTCCGAACAGCTGCAAGGCAATCTGTTAGTCCTGTCTGTCACGGTGCTGCATCAGTTCTCTGAGCAGATGAACGCGTTGAAGAAACAGTAGTTCACATGATGTACAGACACGTCTCCATCAAGCTGCTTACAAAAGGAAAATACAATCATTAGCTGGATGATAAAGAAGCAGCTAAACTTTGCGGGTGCCCCCCAAAGGTGTTCACACTTTCACTTGTTCATGTGTTCAAAGCTACATCTTTTAAAAACAATAACACGTCCCCCAAACAGACTTGAGGATTCCTCTCAGATAAAAACACAGGATTGAAATGAGGGTAGAACAAATTTCATTGGCGCGCAGTGCGACAAGTATGGCCGAGCGTAAAGTCACAGTCCCTGGATAAAAAGGTTCATTCAGTTCCCTTTGGACACATCAACAACGCTGCTGATAACAGTAGTGTACAGGAGGAATCTTTTAGGAAGACAAAGGAGGAAGTTGCATATTATTTGAAAACACTGCAGAGAGGAGTAAACACAAAACGCTCACATATAGCTAAAGCTTCCGTTAGCCACAGGGTCACTGCTTCTTTATTTCCTTTTTGGAGCTTATGTAAAAGTTCATTGTGACGAAGCGACCTCTGTACGTTATAAATGACCGATTCTGATTTGTTAAGACATTAGGCTTACTATTTTCCTGCCTTACATACCGCTGTTGCTCTGATCTTGTTTTAGTTTTGAATAAAAACTACAAAGACTTTAAAGGAACTGATCTAAACACCATGTTTCATAGTATTAGTGTCAAAAAGTAGTCGTTTTAACTTGCACCAGTGGTGCACTGCAAAGACCATCTCCCTTTGTCAATGTTTTTAACATGAATCTCTGTCACAAGAGTAGCTCCTGTCATTGCACTTTAAATAAAAAGGTACTAAAACTGTGCAAATCATACAAATACCACTCTTCTCTTCATCTTTGGTCCTGTTGGTCCACCGTAGGAATCCTACGGTTTACAGCAGGGAGAGTTTACTCTTCACCCTCAGTGTCAGTGAGGTTGAGAGTGATGGCCCACACCGGCCCTTTCTGTCCGTAACAAGGCCACAAAAGCACTTAAAGATTTCAAAATATTGCATAAAATCAAATAAAAGAAACATGCTAAATAATATCCTCTGAAATGCCATTAATCCGAGACAGGAGACCCTCCTCCACACATCTGCACACAGCTGCTTTTGCTGGAATGCTGCTTCTCACAGGAAGCAGTCAAAGAGGATGTTTCCATCTACACAGCTTTCCCCATTCACAATGCAGGAGCCCCAGTATGCAGGTCAGGCATTGGCTGGAGGGGTTATGTTAGCCAGGAGGTTTGCCAGTGCAAGTATGAGGCGGAGGTGGTGATGGTAGTTGTTGTAGATGGGACTGAGGTGACAGGAAGGGGGGGGGGGGGTGTCACGCATGTGAGGTAGAGCCGTTGGCTTTGCTCTTATTCTTACTCTTGCGGTTTAGCATACGGCTAAGCGTGGCTGTTCGGCTGGCTCGCTCCACTGCGGCCGGAGACTCCAGGTACACCAGGTCATTGTGTGACTGGCTCATCCCCGGGTCCTTGCGCTGGTGACGGCGCCGGAAGAAGAGCTTGGCGCTCTTCTGAAGGAAGCTGCCTGTGGTGGAGAAGCAAAGGACACGAGACGTTCACCGCGATATCTGGGGACTGAGAATGTGTTAAGACGACGTGCCTGTGCAACATCCCTGCAAAGTATCTGAAGTGGCAGCCATTTGAACAGAGCAACCTGAAGCAGCGTGGCACAGACTTTGTGTTAGTTGGAAATTGTTGGTTACTGATAGTTAAAATTTGTCACGGATGAGGCAGGTTGGACGAGAACTGTTCAGTTTATTCCTCCTTTGACCGCTAGCGTTTCCTTCTGCTGAACAGCTCCGTACATAGTAACAATCAGACCTGGAAACTGTGTTTAAATCACCAGCTAACACACGCTGAACTGTACCAACAGAGAGCAGCCAGTAGTCCAACCTTACAGCAAGCAGCATTCCTTCCTTCCAGCACACAGGGAGCTGCTGCGTTTGCTAATAGCCGTGGATTAGATTGGGCTGAAATAAATAATTAGAAACACTGTGAAAACGAATGAATAACTAATCGAGAAAGCAACACCAGTATCCTTCATACAGCATGAACTCCTACAATTTGCACTAATGTCTCTAAAAGACATCTCTAGAAGATGTTTATTATGATTTATTAGTGGGGTGTTTCACTCTGCAGTATAAGTTTCCATTACTAGCACGTTGATATTTACGTTCAGAATGTAGTTAGAGAATGGTGTCACCATTGTCTATATTGCGCAGCCCCACAACACTGCTGAAACACAGAACTAATCTCTAATTGAAAATGAATTTGACATTGCAGAAACTATGTTATCTACTCTACTGATGGCTAACCAACACTACACATACTACCAAGAGGACCAAGAGCACTACAAATAACTCAAAGAACTTACTCATCTGGACATAATGTGTGCTTAGCACTGCTTTCCTCTAAGGTGGCAGTGGTGATAGTTCAAAGAGGAGAGGTTGAAAGAGTAGGAAGGAGAGAGAGAGAAGAACACAGAAACAGACTGCATCACTCAGGAGCAACAGATGGCTGTGAAGACTGCCAAATGAGGAATATTCAAGTTCTGCCTATTAAGGAAATGGGATTTCTCAAATTATAAACTTATAAAGACAAGTTATGTCACTGTGTCCACAGTTACTCATGGTTTCTGGTCATCAGTGCATCCCTCAACCCACTCGTCACCTCTCACCTCTGCTCTTCTTGCAGGTCGCCTCGGATACACACATGGACAGTGAGGTATGGTCCAGTTCCTCTCCAGTTTGGCTCTCCCAGTCCTCTGGAGGCCGGCCTATTCCACTGGGGCCTTCCTGGGGCTCCGACTCCTCGGGAGGGCTGCTGGTCCCTGATGCAATCGCTGTGGTCACATCCTGAGTAGAGCTGCCCTCTGACATTGAGGCGTCCATGGCTGCAGCGTAGCCTGCCATCAGAGCTAGCTCATCATCCTGAGACAAGGGTGTCTGCGAAGTGAAACAGTGGCATTCACTCATTCGCTCTTATTTATAACCCTGCATATTAAATAAGTCAAACTGTCCTACTGGAGTTAAACAGTAAAATAACACGGTATAATGCACCACAGAGGAGTTGTACTGCTACTGGTGCTCACTTTGGCGATGCCAGAGATGATGATGGTGCTCTTCTTCACTGGGGACTTGAGCTTCTGCTTGGCAGACTGGTGGAGCTGTCTGATGGCGGCCTCAGCCACCGGGTCCGTGCCATTGAGCATCAGCAGCTCGGTGTCCGAAGACGACAGGGCCTTGCTGACTGTGGCCCCCATCATGGACGCCTGCTCTGAAACACGGCGCTCGGACAGCTTCGGCTTGTTGGCCACGGCTTTCTGAGCAGGGTCTGAGGGAGGACAAAGTTATCAATTTGCTGTGAAAATGATTGTTTTTAGTTAATTACTCATTCATAGGGAAAGGCTGAGGTTACTTTGAGTATCTAAACATTTTGAGGAGAAATAAGATTTTCAATGCTTAATGACACCAAAGGATCATCATAAATCAGCAGAGCAATGGAGACACTGGTGTCTTCAATGCAAGACAATCCACCTGATGGGCTCTAAGAACTCTAGGTCTAAAACTGTTCACGGCCTAAAGTTACAGCCTGTTCCTCCTGTTTAGGAACCGACACACCACAGATGTAGGATATGAAAAACGCTCTGTCCCCTTGCTGTTTGAATTTCCTATTACTGAAGCCGTTCTAACATCAGCAGCAGCAGGGAACACAGAGCCTCCCTGTTCTGTGTGTAGTTTGAGGTTCTGTACCTATGCTGAGTCCAGGAGGGAGCGGTCGACCCGGCTTGCTCTTCACCGCGGTGATGGTGGTTACCACTGTGCCACAGGGCATGACTGTACGGTCCATCTCCACCCTCTTACTGGAGGCTGGAGTGGGAGGGTGCCAGGACCTCACCTCACTGGGCTCCAGGTAGGTAAACTGAAAGATACAATCCACAACAGTTAATATTCATACAAGTACACAAAACCCCTTACATATGTAAAACACATCATCTGTATGAGGTGATCACATCACAGCGTTAACAGGTTTGCTGGTCTTACGTCAGTAGTAAGTGATCCAGTCACTCTGTCTTTGGTCATGAGTGCAAATGTTTGCTGTCCTTTGGGCTGCTTCTTTACGAGATCAAAAGGCACTGACACCTGACCAAGTAAGGAATCTGACGGAGAGGAGACAGTGTGACAGTCACTACGGAAAAACAGCAACTCTTCATGAATACAACACAAATATAAGAAGTAAGTCAGTTCCTTACTGTCTTGAGGTTGTCCATCATTTATCAGCTGAATGGAGAGCTCTTTGGAAAGTCCATTCAGTTCACTGGTAAAAAGAAAATAACAGATGTTGATGGACTGCATAGAAAAAAATAAAAATCTTTCTGAAAACAATGATAGTATGCAATGGTCTCTGGGAGAACTTACAAGATAAACGGCTGGTCCCAGGCAGGATTGGTTGTGTTCTTCAAAACAGAGGTGTTAAACCTCTGTGGAGGATCATCCAACTTCAGTGCACACAGAGGATTCATGCTGCCTGCAAACACAGAGGAACACAGTCTGTAATACTATTCTGCACCATTTTTCCTGAGTCACCTCCGTTGCTTCACTTTAATGGGTAGAAGGACGGTCAGTGCAGTATATATGATGGCTTAATGCTTAGAGTCAAAAAAGACTACATGGAAAAAAATGATAAAAGCCAATTTGGGGAACCCCTCGACTGAACTCAAGCCAGGCTCCAGTACTGTGACAGCACGGTGTCATCAGCGAGAACCTAAAAGACAGACGCATCCACTGCAGCAGCTCAGAAACTGGCTAACACACAGGAACTGACACAAGCGCAGCTAGCTTAGCAGGAGGAAACTAGATAGTGTTAAATGCTGAGTCATGTCTTTGCTGTACAATATTTAGAGCTGGGCAGGACACTGTCTGGAGTCCTGAAAAACACTGACTCACAAGTGGAGAATGACTCTACGCAGGAAGTAGCAAAGCAAAGTTGTTGTGGATGATGTTATGGTCTAAGACTTAATCGATGGACAATAACTGTAACAGCCCCTAATCAACTTAAAACACCTTGTCATCTAATTTCATGGCTGACAACGCCCCGGTGCTCTGTTTTCACTTGGATCATAAGGGAGCCTCCCGTTTGCGCAGCTCCATGCTGCCAGGCTGGGTGCAGTGATACTGATGTGGGCGTATTGTTCAAATACTACTGACATTGTTCAGCTTTAACCAGTAGATTATCACCTTTGACGGCCAACAAGCAAACAAATCTCCTCCTCGCTATCTGGAGAGCTTCTGGACAGGACGCACTGACTACAGCATGTTGGCAAAATAAACAAAGGCCAGGCAGAAACAGCGCCCGAAACACACTCGGCTGAATGTTGATTAGCTGTAACACAGTGTGTATCGCTCCTTTTAACTTATCAGGGGACATTCTGCTCTTGACCTGCTAACATAACTAAAGTTGGGATATTTCCCACTATCGTTAGAGGCGGAATCAACTGTTTAACTTAACTCTGCCTGTTTCTTTCACTTCTGTAAAAACACTTTGTTTATATTGTGGACTGATGATGCAGTTAAAGGGACAGTTGAATACTTTGGGGAATAAGATGTAGATGAGAGGATCAAGAAAAACCAGAGGGCGGTTTGTTAGTTCGGGGTGGTGAAGTCTTTGCTGGCTGCCCGAAGGTGATGAGTAACCCTCTAACCTGCAGCATCCTCCTCCTGATTCAGTGTCACCCGGATGTTCTTCACCAGCAGCTTCCAGTCGTGGGCGCGGGGGGGTTTAGGGGGTGAAACCATGTTGTTTTGGACTTCCTGTTGGAGAAACCATAAGTAAATAAATCAACAATGCTGGTGGCAGTGAAGTCTCCAAAGAGAAGTGAAACATGCTGAACAAACACACTATACTGTAGGACGATCAAAAGGTGTGGCTGGCTGGGATGTAATAATAACTCTAATATTGATGAATTCACAGATTTGGACATTTTGGTATGCAATACAGTCAAAGAGTTGACTTTGGGCACTGTCGACTAAAGAGCTGATTAATCAAGAAAATAACCAAACTATAATTTGTAGCCTGGGTCTAATCTCAGTGAGAGGGAGTTTATAACACAGACAACTTGTTATGTTCTGTGCAGGGCTCTTCCTCCAAGCATTCTGACTTCTGTTAACTAAATGTGAACACATGACACACGATCGAATCGGAGACACGTGACATCATGTGACGGCTGGGCAAAGAGTGCATCAGTAAAACCCCTTTCGTAAATTCATATCTGCATAATAATCTTTCTGCATTAGTGCAGGTCTCAGTCAGACACATATTTGTGGACACAGAGCAGCTAAGCAAGTTTATGACTGCAACTAAATCAAAGGAGCATCTATACTGCCACCAAACATAAGCAAAGATATAAGTAAAGGTTAAACTGCAACCATTGCTTTTAGGCAACTTGGGGGCAGAGCAAACTAGCTGTGAACATGTTAATACGATAAGCAAACATTACACACCCAGTAACCACTGCACAGCATTATGTGTCATTTGGTGTCGTGTTCCTGGTTGAATGTCCACTATTCACTCTCTTTTAGCGCTGTTGTTAACATCTACCAACTTCTGAGAAAACTGAAGTGTGCTTCTCTTTAGCTGCTGAAAGCCCAGTTTGTTAACCAGCTGCACACTACCTGCATCAGTGTGGTTTGTGCAGTTTTCCAGCTGCCTGCTGAAGCCAATATGACCTCTCTGAGAGTGGTCAGTTTGCGGCACGATGCGTACGGCGACCTGATACGACGAACTCGCGCGCACACTCGCCTGCGTGGTGTTCTCGTGTGGCCGCTGGTGAGACGTGCATGCGTCAGGCGTGACTCCTCCACTCACCTTGACCTCTGAGGCCTGAGCGGGCCTGCAGCTCAGCAACACAGAGGGACGCGTCGCACACAGCAGCTGCCTCAGCTGCTCCAGTATGGCTGCGACGCTGGAAGTGTTGGAATTGTTCTGAAGAGAGTGGGATTATGACATCAGACAATTTACACACATACAACTAAAAAAAACTATAAAGCTCACTTTTAGTGTTAAATGCTCATGTTCCCATTTCTGTGTATTATCTGTGTCTGTCATTATCACAGACTGATATTCGGGTCACAACAGAACAGTGAAACATTCCTCCCTGCATCGGCGTGCTCGTCTTTGCTTTGACACATCAGCACTTAGAAAACCAGCTGGTCCATCTCATTACCTGCAGCCTAACATTACCTGGTTTAAAGCGGGCGTCACTTGCAGCTCCCCCGTCTCCAGGTGAGACACTCCCCAGCTCACCTTGACCTCATCACCAGCTTCCTGCATCTGTAGATAAAGCTGAGGCGCACAGATCAGAGGAAATCATGATGCTGTAAGATGCCATGGTCGTCAGTGTCACCCACTATGACTATAAAGTTAATCAATGGTAACATTTAAAGGCAACCAACATACTATAATACAATACTACTATAATACTGTAATACAAGCTGGTTATTACTTTAAAGACAGTGAGCAATGTTAGGCTAAATGTAAATGAGGACGCTTTGTCACATCTTGTGTACATTACTCTGCCGACACCATAAACCACAAGCTATGGCCTAGGCCTCTCAGTATAGAGGGGCGGCAAAGTGTACATCAACACAGAGCTGTGCTGCGGGAGAAAATGAGAGAAGAGAGACAGAAAACGGAATGGTCCATCCTGTCCCAGCATGCCTGGATTCCAGTGAAAGACTCAACAGCTGCCTCTGTGATGCCAAACAAAGGCCTTATCAGACAGCGATGAGGACGCTGAGATGGATCCAGAAGAACAGTAAGACAGCCTGCACTGATATGACCTGGACCGATTCATACCAACCAATTGTTTGGCACAGCATAGTTTATTAAATAAGGTTTCATAGTTTGCGTGGTTTCATGCTGCACGTCACCTGACCAACTACGAGCGTTGTGCCTGCCGTGAAGTCGTACCGCGAACATGTAAATGCTGGGTTTGCATTTCAAAGATGTCACATGCGTGTCATCACATGCAACAGGCCATGCTGTGCAGTAGTGTGCTAAAAGACAAAGTCCACTCAGCAGCACAACCCAGTGTACCGGGTGTATTATTCTGTCCATATACTGTAAATGTCAAGGGCTTCTGTTCGACACAGCCCAGCACTCATAACACGACCGGCCAGGAGCGTTCTAGCATGGATCTCGGTCAAAAGCGGACAAGCGCTCCGGCGGGATGGATGGAGACGTTTGAAAGGGCTCTCTGACTTTTCCAGGCTAAGCTGGAACAGCGAGAGTGAAAAGGTGACAAGAGGCTTCCTTTATGTTCCTGCAACAACAACTGATCCCCAACCAAAACAAAACAGCCGCGGCTCTAATCCTCACTGTGGCGTTCAAGTCTCTCACTCGGGTTATATTTATGGCACAATGAGCTCAGGAGCTGTGACAAGCACCTTATTGGTTTAAAAATAGCCCTAATACAACTGGGTGAGCTTGTATAGCCACTTGTATCCATACATTAGTGAAGATTTAACATCCACGAACAGGATGAAAGCCATTACAAATCCCTAGACATCACTTTTGACTCCACTTTATGTAAACGCTACGCCCAAGTATGACATCACTGTAATTTTCAGGTAGGTACAAGAAGTCGTTAATCATTTGCGTCATAACTTCAGAGCTACATCAATCCTGCGTGGAGCCCTGACAAATGTGATTGTAGACAAGGCGGGCAAGCCTTACTGGAAATGGGCCTGACAGTGATTTTAATGAGGACTTCGGGACACTTGCCAAGAACAGAAAGATATCCCAACCATTCCATCTAAGTCTCCTGCCAGCAGTGAGCCAATGCTGGGCAGCACATCGTGTTCAATAAAATCTCCCATTAAACTACACCACAATGACTTCCAAAGGATGTAACTCTGTTTCTAGACATCCCAGTGTTCAAAGGGAGAGCCACAAAAGACCAAATGGGTTTTGCTGTTATTGTCTTGAGACGAACAATGTTAATAGATGCACTAGGGCCAGCTACAGAGCATTTACCTCCAGCTCCAGTGGAGCTATACAGACTGTGTATTTACAAGGATCTGCTGGAGCCATGGCTGATGATGCTGCACTGACAGAAAACTGAAGCTTCTCCCCAACCACGCTGCAGGAAGCGGCCTGTTGGGAAGACAACGTGAATCATTAGTGTAATATATATCCAGTGAGACTGTCAGTGTAAGGCAGTGACAGCATTCAGACACAACTCACAGGTGGCGATACCATCTGACATGAGAGCAACTCAAACAGAGATGGAAACTAGGACAGGTTTTAAACTGAAAGGCGCTGTACGTCAGCGTGTGAAAGCAGCATTGATGGACTGGATGGATCAGTTGATAATAAATTCACTATAGTGAGTCTTACACAAGAAACATGGCACAAGCAAGATGAAATAAAAACAGTGAGATGTGTTGGTAACGCTGACAAAAAGCAAAATATTTGCCTTGGGGGAAGTTCACAGAGAATTATTAAGAGGGACTAACATCTGAACTAGCTTCCAAAAGCATCATCAGCAGATTCAGGCATCTGTGTGTACAATCAATCACCTTCCCTGCAGTGGAATGCTGGGCTGTAGTAACCATCACAGAATGCTTAAACAGTCGTCTTCAGTCTTATTTCAGTGGAAGTTGAACATGTTTGCGTGTAGTTGAGTATTTGATCACTCTGCAGGGAATTCTTAACACGCACATAGGTGCTGGTGCATTCCTGTCTGCCTGCTCCTCCTCTGTGCTGAGCTTGACAGCTACGTAAGCTTCTTAAAGTGTGCGCACGCACACACACAAACAGACACAAACACACAAACACACACACACACACACACACACACACACACACAGATCATGCGAGTAAAAATAAGCCTCTGTCCATTAAACTCCCTCTATTCAACAACAGAGCACCTGGTATTTTGGTCCATATCGCGGTGATCACAATGAAAGGGCTGAGTTTGCACTGGGAGCACTCCCACAAACCCGACCAGGCCAGCGACACAGTGAGATATTTGTCCCTATCTGACCTCCTAAAAAAAAAATAAAAGCCCTCTGGTTGCAGTTTGTTTCGCACACAGTCTGCAGCAGGTTGATAAAAGAAGCATCGTGCAAGTGTTCCACAGTCTTTTTCAGGTAGAAGTATTCACTCGTTGCACCTTTAAATTTGCTAGCGAGCATGTGGACACCTGAAATAATACTAAATGTATTCATTTGCCAAATCTAAATTAACAGTGGAAATGTCGGGACCAAACTCGCCAGTTGATGAGTCAGAGCTTGTACACTGCAGGCTTAAATGCAGCACTGGTCATAGAGTTGCTCTCTCTGCACTGAATTAGGGAGGGGGAGATTGATTTGAGGGATAGTCTTTGTCAATAAAGCACATAAACAAGAAAATTAGAAATCTATAAGTGTCTGCTGCTGTAATCCAGATAAATGCTGAAGCTGCCAGGGAAAACTAAATATATTATTTTTCAGTAATGGAAGCGGGTGCAAGACTGGCACTAAACAAAAGTGGAATTGATCTAGAGAGCTCCCAGAAAATTCTAATCACTGATCAGGGGTGAGACAGAAAACATCCACAGAGATACAGTACAAGATCCTTTTTAGTAAGGTTGAGGCCCTCTGTGGTCAGTTTACCTTGTTTCTGGCAGACTTCTGAAAACTGGACACTTGGCTGACCATGAGCTCAGATGCCTCAAGCTCATCCTCTTCGAATGTCAACAGAACAGGGCCCTGGTGAGGAAGAAGGCAAAAACACTTATTGCGCAACTCACAGAGCAGGAACATGATATCATTGCCAATAAATGAGCAATGATCTGGGCTGTAATGTATCACACTGGCTGCGTCGATGCATATGTTCTGACTTGATGATTCCAGGGAACAGAAACCAAGCAGATGGTTAAGAGGTGGTGGAAGAAGATGCTGCTGAGTGTATGTTAAAGAGATGCAGTTGTAGAGTGATACTGTTGGTGTCATCTGTCAAAAATGTATTTCATGTCCAAGGATGTGCTAAGATGGGATCGAAGGGGCTGTCTTCTATAGGAGAGCATGGATGAGATGGTTTTCTCCTGTTCACTTTATACCACACATCCAATGACAGGCTACACTCTTTTTATTGAAGTCACCTGCCTGCCACAGAGTGGACTGCTGGCTTGGTGGTCATGAGACTTACCCCACACTTCCTTGATTCGTCATTCAAAGCCCTGCACCAAGCTCCTCTCCACTGGCTTTTCCAGCTTTTCAGTGACAGCGCCCATCCCAGCAGAGAGGCGGCTTCCTCCTTCGCCGCATTGTCCTCTGCTGCTTTCTGCTTGATCCCTACACCCCTTTGTTGGAAATACTGTACGAAATACAGTATAAGAGTAACAAGGGACGCGATGAAAAGTGTGACCATGCATAGCCACTGCGGATCCTCCAAACCAAAATATGAACTGGAACTTCCAAAGTCGGACATTCTTTGCAGATGAGAACGATGATCACAGCTTAACACACCTCCTCTAAGACTTTCCCTGGCAACCTCATAGCATGTATGTGGTCAGTCATGAATTCAATGAAAGGAATCTCGCCCCACAACTGACAACACCACGGATTTCCACCCCCAAAACAAATTATGTTTATTGTTATCCAAGGTGCAGTTCTCCATAGCAGCTTTTAAAAGCCATACACAAGTCCCAAAATGCGCAAGTCGGTTATGGAAACTTAGACCGTTGTCAAGGCGCTAAAGGCAGTGTCTGCCTTCAAATAAACCTGCAGGAAAGCGCTCTCTCCTACCCTCATTGACAACGGTCGTTAGCTTAGTTAGCTAATCTTCGCCACGGTTCGCTTAACTAGCTATTCTTCATTAGCAATGTAGCCGCCAAAGTTTCCCGAATGGGATTTATTTCCAAAGTGTGCGGCGAAGTTCCACCAGACGATATCCAGGTAGAGAACAAGAGTCCCGGGAAAACATGTTGGAAACGAAGAGCGCAGTCCTCGCCGCTGGACTTGGTTTGCAGCCCAGTCTGACTGTACAAACTTGCCGTTTGGAAACGGATATGTGGCACAAACTGTAACTCCCAGAATGCACAGCGGCAAATGCGAACGTTTGTTGTTGTCTGGTTGTCGCGCGAAACTATGTGTCTTTCTCTATCGAGGACAAGGTATAGAACTTATAAAGTTAGATTCAGCAGTGGGTGCAGATTGTTGTCCTGTCAGATACATTATTCCCCATTATAGAGATACAGTTAAGAAAAAGTGTTCGAAAAAGCTCTTTTGAACTTCGCGTCCTGCCGTAGATTTCCCTGTTGTCATCATTAGCTTTCCACATCTTCCTGTCTCATTTGTAGCAAACACATAGCTAGCTCTTGACATAATGACCCCTTGTTTATTCCCGACGAAGTACTTTTGAAGGTAGGGTAGCTTATATGAAAAAAAGTATTTAGTGTTTTAATATCGCGTAATACACTGTGTGGGATAGGCCCCGCCCATCTGTAGAGGTAAACAAAGTATATGTTCGTCACCTAACGTGATCGAGCTGGCACAGTAACGTTAGCCCTCGTCACCGTGCTAGAATCGTCGCTTGTAAATGGAAATTGGTATCATTTCGCAATGAATTGCCGCTCGGAGGTTCTTGAAGTAACGGTGGAGTCGAGGCAGGTGGAAGAAGCTATGCTAGCTCTGCTGCACACCATTTTACTGCACCGCAGCACCGGGAAATTTCACTACAAAAAGGAGGGCACCTACTCTATCGGTACCGTTGGCACACTGGACATCGACTGCGACTTCATCGATTTCACCTTTGTCAGGGTGTCCTCGGATGAGCTGGACAGAGTGATCAGGAAGGCTGTGTCTGAATTCAAGGTAATTGTTGGTTTCAGCATGTGATTGTAGCCCGCAGTGCAAAGGCAGGCCTATCATTTGATGATTATATCATCTGCTTTGGTTACAGGATGCTTTGAGCAACTCTGGCAGCGATGGCATGGGGCAGATCTCTCTGGAGTTTTACCAGAAGAAGAAGTCTCGCTGGCCTTTTTCCGACGAGTGCATTCCCTGGGAAGTGTGGAGCATCAAAGTCAATGTTGTCAACCTGGCCAATGAGCAGGAGAGGCAGATCTGCAGGGAGAAAGTCGGTGAGAAGCTGGGCGAGAAGGTGATCAACGTTGTTGAGGTCATAAACCGCCACGAATACCTGCCAAAGATGCCCACCCAGTCTGAAGTGGACAACGTTTTTGACACGAGTCTGAAAGATGTCCAGCCCTACCTTTACAAAATCACATTCCAGATCACTGACTCTCTGGGCACCTCTGTAAGCACAACAATGAGAAGGCTGATAAAAGACACCCTGGCATTGTGAGGATGCTCCCAAGACACATGCTTTTGTCCATAACTGTATCTATAGCCATGCCTGGTAACTGTTTTATGCTTACAAACACACTGTGTCAGCTCTCCTGCTGCCCCAATGAAGCAGTGTCTGTGTTAGCACCTACTCAGCCACTTTTGTTGATGTCTCTGGTGTGATTCTGGTATTGTTTGTACCTTAACATTCTTGATTAGATAACATTTATTTAGATATTTTGTTCATGTCAGCATTCTCTCTCCATCTAGAAATTAACAATAATAATGCCATACATCATTTAAATTCTTTGTGTTGCCGATAATGTCAGTCTGTAAATTATTGTAAATCTTTCGCAATAAATACTGGACATTGGAGCTGATCGTCACAATCATATACACAAACGCACACGACTGGATTGTGTGAGAGAAAAACCTTTTTTTTTTTTTTTTGCTGTGGCAGAGTTTGGGAACTGATTTCCTCATCTCTGTGAAAACTTCCTCTCTGCACACTATTTCACGGAGGGTTTGACCTTACACATGGAGAGGGCAGGATGTCCAGTTGGCCATTTTTCCAAATTAAAGCAAACAACTCCTAAGTTCACTCCCGAGTTTCCAGTCAGAAATTGTCACGGCGGCCCACAGCTTGAAAAACATCCCCCCGGGTCAGGGTTTTCTGCCAACAGGATAACGCGTGTGTCCGTTTTAACACGCTTAAGTTCCTCAGGTAGATCCATCACCGTGCGTATACTTGTCAGTCACACTGATCATCAACTGGTTGTGAATTATCTTTGATTTACAAGTGTGTAAAGGCAATATGCAATGCTCTTGTGGTTAACACACCCATACTGTTTTAGTTTATTGAAGATAACGTCTTACGGTAGATAAGACACTATAGATCTGGAGATGAGGCAGGGCAATATATAGATTTTTTTAATAGATATTGTATTAGATCTTGGGTATTGTACAACCATGATACAGCATAAGTGTTTGATCTCAAAGGCTCCAGCTCTTGCTGTTCTATTGTCTTTATCTAATTATTTCATCCACATTAGTGATGATTATCAAAAATCTAATTTTCTCCATAATCGCCCAGGCTTGTCCTCCTCTGTGTTTTAGTGACAAAGAAGATGCAGTAATAAAGAAAGTGAATAGGGTTTAAGTAAAACAGCGTCATGTTAAGTTCATAGCTCTAATGTGTCAGTAACACGGCAGTGATCCAGCTCACTGAGGGTTATAGAAAGGCCTGTAAATGTAGTTAAAGCTTGTTTGATTAAGACTTAAATTAGGGTACCACTTAAGATCCAATAATTCAAATACCACAAATGGTTGTGTGTATATATATATATATATATACTCCATTGTTACTCTTTATTACAGAAATGAAGCACAAAAACTGTAGAAAAACCTAAACACAAAACAGCTGCAAGTCTCCAAAAGCAACAATAATGCAACCAATGCTGATACAAATATTCATTATTGCAGTGAGAGCACAGGAATACTAAAAAGATAAAACTTTTGTTTACTAACAAAATTGGTACAAAATCGAGGATACAAACACTTCCATGTACACAATTCTATTCATTTCTGTGAAACTTTCAGAAAGCTTTTATCACAAGAAAGTAAGAGCACTATTATCAATACAGAATTTCTCCAAAGAATTGAACATCACGATGCAGCTCCTGTTGCTCATTTAGTGGAAAACAAATTCCCAAAGTTTTTGTGGAGCACTCTTTGAATGCAACATCTCCCAAATAGTAGCGATCATAATAATTTATGACAAATTCTAATCCATCAAGCCAAAGCAGAGAAGTATATACTTGTACAAGAATACAATTGTGAAACAACTGGAATACAATCAAAACACAATCTTTAATAGTTAATCTTTAGGAAGCAGGAACACTCTCTCGCCACTTGTAGAATAAAAGATTTGCTTTCTTGTGCCTCCCTCTTCTGGACTTTGCCACCTTGAAAAGCCTGAGTCATAAGTCATCTGAAACTCTGTTGTGCTTTTACGTAAAACTATATTTTTCAAGTTGCATAAGGCCATCGAAGCATCGTAAAGCTTGGTTAATCACCAAATGTGTTTAACTGCAAAAAACCTTCAGGGTATATACATAACACTGGTGTTGCACTGGGGGGGTGGACTTGAGTGATTCAGAAATTGCGACAATGTCTAACATATGCGATTTGATATTATCATTTTCAGGTTAATTATTTGAGCAGAACCCTAAATTCCATTATGATGATGCTTTGCTTGCTTCAGATTGATTCCTAGCAGCTGATTTAATGAGCCGAATGATGTCATGTAGTATTTAGCCTACTATTAAATCAACTCAGCCCATTATTCCCATGGACAGTTTCCGTATTGGTATGGGTAAGCTGACTGAGCATATACACGGAGAAACGTCTGTCAATTACCTGTGGACAAAAAAAAACAGAACTGTCACATCCTATGACTGATGATTGCATGGTCTCATCCATTTGTATACACATAAATATGATTCCCCAGGCTAGTAATTAGAAGGATAAATTAAAGTACTGAACGATGACTGTAAGCGATGAATAAAGGCTGCATTCTCAAATGCCAGGCCTTAAACAGCAGGTGTCTGAGGTGTGTTTGATGTACAGTATGTGATATAACTTTTTTTATTACACTGAGGGTCTTATTCAATCAGCCAAATAAGCAAAATGACACAAAGGCAACAAGAAACTCAAATATGGGAGAGCAAATGCAAAAGAACGCATGAAGAAACAAAACAGACACCGTTGGGCCTATCTATCCGTTCTACCTCTGCAGCACAGAACTCAGTTAGTTGAAAGGATCCAAGCCAACATTTTGTACAATGTCCCTCTATAACAGAATCCAACTGTTAAACAAAGTGCATATTGAATACATTGTTGAGGCCACCAATATTATCTTAAGGGATGTCACTCACATCAAGAGATAGATTTGATACAAAAGCAAAGCACTACTCTTTAATTCAACTGCAGCCTCCAAAAATTTAAAGCACTTTTCCACACTCGGAGAAAACAGTGTATACAGTTGGGCCTTCCTGCACTGTGCCACACGAGGGGTACAACTCTGTACCTTGTTTTCTCGAAACACCTAGATAGATAAATACAAGTAGACAACTAAGAGAGGTTTAAAACTGATAAATGCTTAGAGCTCATTTTGAAAGGAAAAATGAACCATTTGGAAGAGGGGTGTCACGATTCTTCATGGACTATGGCTGGGTCATCAAGTCTTGACTTTAAATAGAATCAGCAGAACATTAGTTTTATGTCCTGACAACTTTCATTTTCTAATAGGTAAGTAACATAAATATACATAGGTAGGTAGATTTTGCTCCTCTGCTCTTTGAGTTTAACCAAGTGCAGGCCCACAGTCTCAAACATACATACACACACACACAAACACACTCACTCAGATGCATGCACACACACAGAGCAGGGCAAATGAGAGACAGACAGCAGTGGAGACAGACAGGTAGAGTCTAGACAAAGTTAAATTTACTTAGGTTGATGACCACTTATTTGTTACGTTACTTTAAGCTTCTGTAAGCTTGTTATCCAGCAGCTACACTGTTTATTTTGAAATGTTGTTCGTTCTCTCTCAGGTGTGACCAAATGGGCAGGGCTGGAGAAAAATGAAATTCAGATCTCAGATTGAGATTTCCAAAGTCGAAATCGAATGCTCATTTCTATCGATTTATCCAAATCGTGACACCCCAGACTTATAATCGTCTCATCCCACAGAGGAATCTAGCACTTGATTGCACATTCACGTTTACACCTCTAATGAACATGGCCACTTTTATATATGACATTGGAGGCAAGCGATTAAGCTATACATTCAAAGTCTTCCTTTTGTAGGCTGAGGTGTGTTTACTCTAACGTTAAGTATTGTCCCTCCAGAGAAATGCACGACTCTAACTGGTGCTTACATGTGGCTATGACTCTGCTCATGGCTCCAGAGACTGAAGGCTGTCTTGAAGGTCCTGTGACAGAGTTTACACATGTACTGCCTCTTAAACGTCAGGGCAGAGAGAGATGGTGCATGGTAAAAGAGTGTGTCTGATTCCTGAGGGCCACCGGGATTCTCCATGCTGTTTGACCTTGACAGAGGACTGTGGCTGCTGGCCTGCCCCTCTAGTTCAGGCCTCTTCGCCTTGCTTACTGATGAGCTACACGGCTCCGGGCTGCTGGACTCTTCCGCCATGGTAGCTGCGACTGGTGCCGCCTGGGTGGATTTGAGCACGGAGGCAGCCTGCGGGGAGGGACGATCAGAGTTTTGAGGGGTCGTGGGAGGGGAGGGAGACAGAGGTGAGGGGTGTCTGTCGATCTCTTTGGCTCCAGGTTCGTTGGCGGTTGACATGTGGGACTGGAAGTGGCTCCAAAGGCGGAAGTTGGTCCTGAAGGCTTTGTTGCAGATGTGACAGATGAATGGTTTGATGTGGCACAGCAGCTCCTGGTGTCGTTCCAGGTCTTTGCGGGAGCTGAAAAGATTTCCGCATTTCTCGCATGGCCACACACCGGGTTCCTCAGGCCCAGTTTTGGCAGACTCTGTGTTTTCCCTCTCACTCACAGCCTCCTCCATTGGCTCCTCCTTCACGACCAGCTTGCCATGGTGGCCCATGCTCAGGTCCTCAGGCACATGGGATGAGGAGTCTTCTGAATCGTACATGGGTGGACCTGAGGAGTCACTGTAACTTATATTATCTCTTGAGCTCCCAGTCACTATATGCTTATCAGTATAATTCTCTTCTCTGAGCATTTCAGATGCCTCTTCATTGTCCTCATCTTGTTTTAGGTGAATCTGGTCTTTAACAGTCATCATGTTTTGGTTGTGGACCTCCACCTGGTGGCGCCATATGCTGAAGGAGGACTTGAAGGTCCGCATGCACTCCAGGCATGTCAGCTTCTTGTACTTACAGTGTGCCTCGTGGTCCTTTTTGACTGTTGGACTTGAGAATCGGAGGCCACAGTAAGGACATACAGTTGCATGTCGACAGCCCCTCTCATGATCGCCCTGTTCAAAGAGTGAAGACAGCTTCATATTACAAAGTCTACAAGAGTAAACACCAGGGTCTGTGTTCTTCTGATGAAGGATCTCATCCTGTTCCTGATAGAGGATGTTCTCGTTCGCTGGCTCCTCGTCAGCTTTTTCAGCAGGATGTGTCCTTAAATGCTGTCTGTACTGAGACTGGAATATGAATACCTTCCCACAGTAAGGACATATGAAGCTGCTCCTTGATCTCTTTTTGTTGAGTGCAGGAGATTGCAAACCCTGTTTATTCCTCTTTAGCTTCCAAAGCAAGGCTTTCTTTATTTCCCTCTCTCGCACAATATCTATCAACTTCTTTTGAAATTTTTCATCCAGTACAGAGGAGCTGGAGGATGAGGCTGGGTTTTGTACTACACCATGCTGAGTTTGGCAGTGGGTCCACACTTTGAAGTTGGTATGGAAGCGCTTGTGGCAGATGTCGCAAGCATACGGCTTTTCGGGGTTGTGATACATATTTACATGACGATGTAGACCAGCACTGGACCTGAAAACCTTTAAACAGTTCCAGCATTTGAAAATATTATTCTGAACTGGCTCTCCACTGCTCTCATGAGAGTCACTGCTGGCACTCTGAGGTGCTGATTTTGACATGTTCTCATCAAGTGAGAGGGTATGTTCTTTAAAGATTTTGCTCTTCTTGAACGGGTACCTTCTGTTGTCTGGTCTGTCTTTTCTTTTCCCAAAAGAATTGAAGTCTGGCCTGGAACTTTGCTCATAATTTGTTTGCAAGTCTTTAAGATTGACTGGCAATGCATCTCCAACTGTGATTCGAATAATGTCCATGGGGTCAGCGAGTGGACTGCTGGGCTCGGCTTTCACGCTGACCTCGCTTTCTACCTGAGTTTCTTCATCATACCTGCTGGGGTGCTTTGACCTGAGAACCAGGGGAGATGTTCTTTTTGAATTGCCATTGTGAGCAGATGATTCTTGCCCCAATGCTTTTGTTGCCATTTTAACAACTGACTGCTCACGATTTTGTAGCTCCTTGAGCTCCAGTGTTGGTGAGAAGACTGGAACGGGGCTGTCCATGGATAATGATCTTCGGAGTAGGCTTTTTATGAGTGGCCCGCTCCTGTCAATGGTCTGGCTTGGCTCACTGGCCTGACCCTGAAAGGGCACTTTGGTGTGATAGTGGCGCTCCTGCTCCTCATTCTCCTCTTTAGTGTCTTGATCAGTGCCCGACTGCAGCCTGATGTGCTGTACTTCAGCATCACTGAAAGACACGGATGATGTCAGCTGGGGCCTCACAGATGTGATGTGTGATGAATTCCCTTTTAATATAGAGCTGTATGGATAGGTGGGCTTCCTTTCAGCAGCTTCACTCTGCTCAGATGATTCCCTGCTGACAGATTCAGAGTTTCTGACCGATTCATACGAGTTGTGTTCTGATGGAGGCTGAGCTGACTCTCGACTAGAGTGGGGAGATGATGATCTCTCTGATGTTTTTCTTGGATAATTTGAGCAAGAGGGGTGGGTTGTGTCATTCCGGACCCGACACACAATGACGCTCCTTGTCTGGATATCATTTTCATCTCCTTCTGAGAATGAGAGCCTTTTTCTAGACACACAATAGGATGCATGCGGCCTTGTTGACACAATGTTGGTGAGGAAAGGGATTCCAAGGCTGTATCCCAGCTCTTGAATTGCCGCCAGACTGCCTTTGTCAACAAACAGTGAGGAGGAGTAAATGTAATTCAGAACTATCTCAAAGGCGTCAGGTTCACAGAAGTCCAGGTTTACAACTTTGAGTGACTCTGCATCCATCTGAGTGAACAGGGACTGGAAATACTCACTACTGGCAGCCAGAACACTCTTATGGGCCTGGTACTTCTGGTCTGCCACAACCAGTACAACATCACACATCTGGCCCCGCAGGCGCTGCTCATTCAGAACCCCTAACACTGAGAGGGCATGGGAGGGATTGCTGTAATGCACTAGGCTCTCCATGGCTGAAAGACAAAACAAGAGAATAACATCTTAATGCAGGAAAGTCAAAGTCAACACAAAATAAATACTAAAGGCAACCATTAATTATGCACAACAGTAGTTTGTCATGGGGACAGGTACAAACTGGCACATGCACACATACAATCATAGCTCAGGTGTCTTCCCAGTTGCACTCCTATTAATGTATGCCTGTGTCTTGTCACTTCTCAAGCCACAACATGATCAATGTCAGGGACAGTGTACTCTGTGACTTACCTTTATGTTATCCCGGTAAATGAAGTCACCAATTCTTTAGTTAATCTATAATCTATATATAACTTAGTTTGTGTTTGAATCATTTGAACCAGTGAGAGAATTCTCAAAGGCATCAGCTGCCACCTGATGGTAAATGGAGGCAACTAGAGCTTTGAAATTGAAAATTGGATAGATTTCTTAATGTAACTTCAGTTTGGACTTTATTTGGCAGTGTTATCAAATCAGTTTTAAGCCACACTGATGATACTGATGAAAATGTTAAGTATAATTGCTTTGATTTAGAGCTGAAAAGCTTGGTTGACTAATCAATCAACAGAAAAATGAATGGCAACCATATTGATAATTGATGAATCGTCGAAGTCATTTTTCAAGCAAAAATACCAAAAACCTTTGAAATGTGAGGATGTTCTACTTTCTATCATTGCAATCGTTTATGGGCATTACATCATGACAGTAGTCAGGAGGAACTGAAATGGAGCTGTTAAGCCACCTGCAGTGACACCGAATAATGCAGGAAGCCTTAAAAGTCTTTAAAATAAAGGCTTCTTGCGTCAGGATTTGTGCACCGGACAGAATCGGGCCACTTCAGCTAAATCAAAGATCACCTCCACTTCCATCACCCAAATGTTTAAGGCCTTTGTATGAAATAATCACCAATATTCAAAGAACTGTGCAGGGATAGTATCTCATAGAGGTAATGTAACGTAATTGTCTGCAGGTATAAATCTGCACAGAGCTCTAACGACGTCCAGCAACAAGTCGGTGCAGCCTGTATGTAGGCTGAGAAGCAAAGCTCACACACTGTGCTGGGAGCACATGGTAATAACTTCAAGGTAACTCATGAAAACTACATCAACATCTTTCTCCATGTGTTTCTCCTCTCACCTGCACCACGGTGACTGAGCAGTAAGAGGACAATGCATGGAGAGATTTTAGTAAGAAAATTAATTTGAAACTGCTGAGGCAAGGCAGACAAAATAAGATTTTGAAAAATGAGGGAATCGTGTCTCACCCCCCAATCCCCAGGGGAAATCATTCATTTGGATGCACACCTAGCTAAACCCAGTGCAGTCTAACACACCAGGCCTGCAATAAATGGTACTTGAAGCAAGAAGTGCTTTGTTTAAAGTGTTTGGGGAGATGTGAATCAACTTTACAGTCACATTTAGAGGCAGAAATGGTGCTGTTAGCGCCTTCACGTAGTTAGGGCTGCTACAAGTCAATGCATTATTAACTGCACTGTATTAGCCTTTGCTAAACACAATGACAACTGCATCTTCGCCTACAAGAAGCGATCCCTTCATTTATTTTGACCACAAATCCCAGTTTTCTCGGAAATAAGGCACGTTGCTCCGTTTATTTTGAAAACTGTGACCGGAAGGCATGTTACTTCTGTTGACGTGATTGACACTTGCCGAAATAGGTTCACAGAAGCTTCATTCATTCATCAAAAACTATGAAGCGCCCGGCGGGCTCCTGATCGAAACTCGCAGTCCGCGTGAAGAGAATAAAACGGAGCACTGAGTCGTGTCTGTTTTCTCGGAGGAAGTGGAGCGAAGCCTTCGGCATTAGATCATCCATGAGACGTGGCTCAATTTCTCATGACGGACAACTTCTCCAACCCAAACGCTGCTTTCAGTTTAGAAATCAGTCACGCGTCTCTCTTTGTGGCTAAATGGCGAGAGAACCGAGGCTACGGCCGCTCCGCTGTAACGACACGGCGGCTCTCTCAAATGAGGGGTTGAAAAGTTGAGCGCGTTTAAATGGGCTCCACCGCGGTAATCCCGGAATGAAAACACAGTCGGCGCAGACGGAGGAGCTGTCGGAGTGTGGGGGAGTGAATTGTGCCCGCTGCCCCCGGTGGAAGTGGTGTTTTGTTTTGTTTGTGTCTAAAACGGTTCAACCCGGCCCGACACGGCGCAGTTGCTGGCTGCAAAACAGGTTGTAGCTAGTCGGGTTTTACAGCAGCACAATCCCCCTTTGCGAGTTACGTCAGGGAGGAAAAGGAACAAGCTTCTCCTTAAAAACACTCTACCAACTCTGTTCCACCCCCCATGCTGATTTAGTTTAACGTTAAGTTTGGTCGGCCATCTACACTTACCCTGCCCGTCGTCAATACGGTCTTTCCTCCACACAGCCGGGACTTTATTCAGTGTTGTGTGGATTTCTGCGCGCTGGTCGTGATTCCATCCATCTTGAATTTGACGTCATCCCACACCAGAGATGAGGTCATCGCAAAGAACGCTCGTCACGTGCGCTGCGCACCGATAGGCTGGTGAAGGACCAGGAGGCGGGGCCGACGGAAGACAGGACACTGAGGCTAATTTAAAGGGATAGGTCATATTTTTCATTTTAGCTTGTTAATGCTTGGGCTTATTTTATTTTTTTTATATGTGTTTTTAGTATGGCCAATGGTTAATTACTGCAATTACACTCTGCATTGTAACTGATAATGTGATGAGTATGATTCAAATGAAATATAGTCAGTTAGTAGCTCTATTTAGCTTGATGTTAAGTCCCAGCATTTAAGCTAAGGAGGAGACTGTGAGGATTTTTCACTTTAATCTGATATTGAAAAAAGAAACACTCATTTCACTGTGAGTGGATAATTTTAAGATAGGGCCCTTTTCATTTCAACAAATTAAAAACATTTTTTGTTTGTTTTTAAAAACTAGTCTATGAATTCAACCAGAGAGGAGAGGAGTTTGTCTGTGGTAGGTCTGAACAGCGAGCTGCAGAAATGATATACATGTAACTGCACGCCCCCCTAAACCCCACTGAAACTAATTAGGTCCGTGACATAATGAAAGTCACTATAGCGTAGCAGTAGGTTTGTGTCATTACTGGCGCACCCTTGGGGCTTGTTGCTATGTTTATTTGGCCTACCGGCCTCTTCCTGGAAAGCCTTGTCAGCTACAGTACCTAGCAACAGTCTCATGACTCAAACCCGGCACTGGCTGTGAATGGACTGTATTTTCATCAAAGGCATTAAAGACAGTGTAAAACCATGTTCTGTCAGGGTGGTGAGTTTTGTTTTGTGGTATAATTGTATATGATGTGTGTTGACCTGAGTTGACACTGCCTGTAGCCCTGAACCTCCCAACATCCACATGCTCCAATGCGTCAGCATGTAAGCAGTCATTATCACTTAATGACAGAGGGACATTTAATCAGGCACATTTTCACACCTCATTACTGTAAAAGGAGTACTATTACATTAATCACTACATTTAGCCAGAATGAAGAAACATACATGAAATGATCTAAATCAAACATGAATGAATATTGATGTCTGTAATGTCAGAGTGATGACTGAATCTAAATGTGGTCTTTTTTTAGAACATGTCTTTGAAGGCCAGCGTATCCCCTGGTCCTCCACATAATGAGAATCAAAGACATGTAGGAAAATGGCAGGGAAGTTCTCACTCCTCCTTGCTTGACACTAATGGCTGACACAGGCTGTTAATGCCAGCAGCATAGCAAGCAGTGCCATGGTTACCTGTGTGGAAACCAAGTCATTAGGGACTTTGACTCCTCCCATCCCACATCTCGCTCCCTGGCATCATAAACATGTTTACTGACCCTGAATCTGCCAGAGAATAAGTGAAATGACAGCTTATCTATTCTGTAAAAATGAAAGTGAGGCCTGAGCTTCCTTTGTTAAAATCATGTAAGTCAGACATTTCTCTTTGTAACCGACTACTGACTCACTACCCTGTCATGCTGCCATTCGTCATGGCTATACAAAATATCAAATTGCCTGAATATTGTAATAGTCTTGCAAACACTCATGTAAATTCAATACCCTGACAAATGCAGCTCCACATATTCACATAAATGTAATACAGGCAGCACCTGCTGGCTGCCATGATTTTGTGGTCCATCAGGGACTGATGGTGCGACGAGGGGAGGAGAGAGACAGAGCCACAGAGGATTTGGTCTTTGAGCACACCCTGAACAGTCAGTTATCGTCATCTCAAAGAGAAACAAGTACGTACAATGTGGTCGTTAAATGTGTGGTTGAGATTTTGATCTGTGAAAAATGAGTTGGATGCTCTCCATCTGGGTGGCAGCAGCCCTGCTGGCTATCTGTAGAGGAGAAAACACTGTGCTTGAAGGTAGGCCTCTACGCAGATGTCGGATTAGCATGAAATCGATGTAATGCCACAACAGAATATAAAGATTTACACCTCTTGCTTTGCTTTCAATTGTTTTTAATATTCTGATATGTGCTGTGTTGATGACTAAGCCAAAATCAAGGATTGTTGATGAGTAATGAAAAATCTGATGTCATTACACAACAAGAGACTAACTACCAGGGACATTTAACCAAGAGTAACAAGCTGTGTTTTATTTCAGGAAATAGTCTGTCTGCTTCTGGCTACCATCTATGTGTTCGCAACGAGACAAGGATTGTGACTTTCCTGGCGATGCACAAGGTACCCTATACTGTGGCAAAGCCTTGTGGTGGCTGGCTGCTCTGGAAGACATGCACAGTCACAGTTTACAAGATCATCCATCAGATTGAGAACAGGACAGTGATGGAGCAGGTGACCAGGTGCTGCGATGGCTTCGTCCAAGTCGGCCGTTACTGTGCCCTGCGTGAGTGTACTGCACAGCATTTATCCATCAACGGGTCAGGAGATTCTACAAGAACATGAACTGTTCTGCTTGTTGTTGGATTTCTAGTGTCTCTGCACAAGCGTTTATAACGTTTGATGATATAGCATCACATGCTGCAGACAGACAAGTCATCAGCATGACCTTTCACTGTGTGGTACTGTGTGCAAGACACCAGATGGAAGCACCGAAACCGCACAGCTACAAATATCTCTCTGCTAATATATGGCCTGTAACATGTTATTTCCTTTGAACAAAGCTGTAAACAGGAGTGAGGAGTTCACTGCCAAGCCAGGATCCTGTCCAACTGCAGATGGATTGGATCCCGGATCTGAAGTCTGTGAGCGGGACATGGACTGCCCAGGCTGGCAAAAATGCTGCCAGAGATCGAATCGCTCTCTCTGCAGTGATCCTGCAAGTTAGTAGACATCCTGATTGTTTTTACTTTTATTTTATTTTTTTATTTTTATTTAAGTATGCAACAAGCATGATTTCTCTGGTAAAATCATGTAATTTTATTAAATGGACATTTCACTCAAAACATGTAAAATACTTTCTCACTGGTTTCTAGTGAGACTCAGTTATTTTGGTTAAACAGTAATATTCATCTATAGTTTGCTATTGTGGCCAACAAAACAAATTAAAAGCTTAAGGTGATACCAGAGCAAGCAAAGCTGTGAGTGTATTAGGGTACATTTTATTGCTCACAAATTCAGGTTTTGATCTATAACAGGGGCATGTTAGTTCTTTCAGAATACAGTTTCACTGTATTTAGCTCAAGTCTCTTTCGAAACACATCCTACTTACTTGGTATAGTCCACAGAACTCAATCGATATTTTCAGTGGAACAATTTTCCCCTGAAGAAGTGAAAACTGTTTGTGGTTTATTAACTGGAAAGTAACTTCACCGTTACCATTTTTTCTAAATGTTATTTTCCATACTTTGAGGTTAAAGCCAGGGGAAATAAATCCAAACAATGCTGCATGCTGGGGACTGCATGAAAATTGTTATGCATGTAGAAGGAGGCAAAAAGCAGAAGGCTATGTGAGTTTTCTTTTTGCTTGATATTTGGAGAAGAACAGGGGGCCTTTCGATGGTTTTCACCCTAGGTTTAGATATTAAATTAGCATTCCCTTCAGCTGCACAAAGCCGTGCTTGATTCAGCTTAGCCTCACTTTTCACTGCATGGAGTGGCTAAAAAAATACTGCATACTAACTGGTCCATGGGACATTTTTCACTATCATCCTGTTCAAGGTTTGAGGTCGTCAGTCACTCAAAAGTAATAATAACTGTTCAGGTAGTCACACAAAATTAGATTGGCTGAGACATTTGTGGTCCACTATGCTTGCAATAAATTCAAATGTAAGAATATGTGATAAAAAAACTCAGTTACCAAAAGAAGCAGCAATTTATCACATTTGCTTTCTTTTTAGCGTGCCGTAAATGAGAAAATGGTCAATTTCTTTGTAATTTGGGTGAGCTGAACCCTTGAACTTACCTTTCAGGCTCAGCAAATTCTTCCAAGAATGGAGGATACCGTTTCAATGTGACGGTGACAGTGAAGACAGATTACAAGCAACTGATGTGCAAGGATGGAGGACATCTGAACCACACCAGACTGCTGCAAGCGATGGTAATACTGCTGCTAACACTAACACTGCTCCTGCTTCATCTGTTGAGACCTCCGCTGCTTATAAAATAAGACTATGCTGTTAAAAGCACCAGTCATGTTCCAGGACTTGTTCCGCTAATTCTGCTCATTTGAACAATTGATTGACTAAAACAAAGAAGACGTACCAAGGTGTCTGCTTGTCTCATTCACTGATTATTTTTTGTGTCTCTGTCGCTAATAGGTGACTGGAGCTCTGCAGTCTGATGTCTCAGTTTATCACCTCAGCACGTGGCCTGTGTATCCATACAGAATTGCCACCTCACTGCTGATTGAGTGCAACTTCACTGTTTCACTGTACAATGTCACAGCAAAGCTGCACCTTCTCCTCAAACACATACAAGAAGTGTCATCTGTAACCGTGAAAGGTGAGGAGACACGGTCGTCCTGGACGGCATCTCTCGGTGAAGCTATGTGGGGCTTTTTTTTCTTTAGAGAAATGACATTCTTGTAGAGTTTTGAGAATGATTCATGTTGCAGAGAACACAGTGTTCAGGAAAAAATGACTCAGCCGCACCACAGTTTCCTTCTCCCACCACTTCTATTTGAGTGACAGTCATCTGTGGGATGTTTCCTGCAATAGCGGAAAATAACAAGATTGAGCGTGCACACACGCACACACATATTAATCATGAATCAGTCATACTTGTTACATTTGTGCACATGAAAGACACACTCAAACACACATAAAATTGCCTTCAAGATTTTTTTTTTTGAGCATGATAATGTACTTTTAGTATTTTCAGCCACCTCTGAATTACATAGCCTTTAAATTTAAGACAGCAGGACCAAGTCCAACATGCGCTTTGTGTTGTGCTTTAAACCACAGTCTTCCGTCCTGAAACCTTTACAACAACTCTCTCACATGTCATAGTAATTCCAGTGCAACCTCATATTGTGCCTGTGTTTCTAATTGCAGATGTAGATGAGTGTGCACAGTCTGCTCTCCGTCAGTGCTCCCCTCAGGCACACTGTACCAACACAGTAGGCTCCTACCATTGTGTCTGCCACCAAGGATATACTGATGTTGACCCAAGCAGCCCTGGAACCCATTGCGCAGGTTAGACTCTGTGTGTGTGTGTGTGTGTGTGTGTGTGTGTGTGTGTAGTTCAAATACAGATAATTTGTCATATTTATCACCATTTGGTTGAGACTGGATGTAACACTGGAGTTAGACACTTACAAAACAAACAAAAATAAAAATTTTACACAAGCTATAGATTTTGCGTTCTTCAGTTTTTACATTTGTTATCATACTTACCATAATAGTGTTAATAAAATTATAAAAAGTAAAAACATATAATAAAACCGCATACATTGCTGCATTGTAAAGCACTGGCAATAATCACAGCTTCCTTCCTGTTCCACATAATAGCAGCATATTGATATGTTTGGCAAAATGAAAAAAAAAATAAAAATCAGACGACCATTTCAAGTTAACAATGAACATTTGAACTCAATGAATAGTGTTTTATTTCCATCTTCATTATAAAGAGCGCTGTCTTTCATTGCATCAGTGACAGTGTTTTAGTGATTTTTTTTGTGAATAAAATTTTTTAGAGGAGTTTGTTTTAACAGGCTTCTTCTTGTAAGGTGTAAATGCTGCGTGCACAGTGATGAGTGCAGTTGACTCAGATGACCACCCCCAGTGAAAGTTGTGCCCTTGGGTTTGACAATGTGATGGGTAAAAATGTGTACATGTTTTGCCTATTTAATCATCTGTAATCCATTATTAATCCATTATTTGTAATCCAAGGATGCGCAGTTGGTGAATGAAGTAAAGACAGTAACAACTGACATAATGTCATATGACAGATAATGAGTTTAGTACTTTTGCTCTACAAGGAGATTCAAAGAGTATTAACCCTGAAAAACAGCAAGATCCATCCCCCAGTGGAGTGGTGATGGTGGCTGAGACTGATTGGCTGATGAAGCTAATGGTTCAATGGATCTGAGAAGAATAGGCAATAATGGGAAGATGGAGGGGCGTGTATAATAATAGCTCGAACACACCAAGGAATCTGACATCAGACACAAACATACTGTAGACACTCTGTGATAATGCAGACTGGACTTGCCCAACTGCTGGGACTTATTCATATTTCTACACCAGAGGCTTTCAACATCGTCTTGTTCCTTTTTCTTCTTTCTTCCCAGCTGACGTCAGTATATCGACCACCACAGTTTCCTTGCTTACAGTGTCCACCCTGGTTTCCAACACCACACAGGACCCTCAGGGCAGCAGCACAGCGGGTCCCTTCAGCTCCACTGGGACCAGCATGACTACAGCTCTGAGTAACACAAGCTCTGTCCCTCTCACTTCATCCCAAGCTCTGCAGTGGACAAGTTCTGCACCTTATACCAGCATGAGCTCAACTATCGGCTCACCTCTGCCAACAACCACATGCTGTAAGAAAGAATTCAGTTGGTGTCACCGGGCTGCTTAAAGTCCTTATGTTGATGTACAAGCTGAAGCAGTGGGTGCTGTTGGTTTCATCAAAAGCATTTAAACTCCAAGGTGCTGATGAGCTCTTTGGACGTTGAGTTAATATTTGGGAAATATGCTCTGTTGCTCAAGTAAAATGATAGAATTGATACCACTGTATCTGTAAGGTAAATATGAAGCTGCCACCATGAGCTCAGGACTGTCTCATCACTGTGTGGGAGATGTCCCTGGACGGTTCCATAGACTAGCTTGGGGACGCAGCTTGGGCTATATAAGCTGTGAGCTCTGGGAAGTTAACCAAACTTGAATTTAGCCAAAACGTTTTTTTGGACAAGCAACATAGGAGAGAGTTATGCTTATTGGAAATGTGTTTCCAGGCAGTATTTGTCAGTGTTACAGAAGAACAGATTTCACAGTGTAAGACTAACTGGTTAGTTTGGCACGTATGTTCCCACCTCCGTTAAAAGAGAAGCGCACAGCTACTTCCCTGAGCTTTTTTGTGGCCTGTGTTTCCCACAGTGGTTGATACAGTCCTGAACATGGATAGAGTTCAATAAACAGGACATAAAATGCCCACTATTGAGCCTAAGAGGTGCTGGAAGGTGGAGTTTCTAACTTTTGGACAGAGCCAAAGTTGATGTCTCCCCTTGTTTCTAGTCATCGTAATGAGCTAAACTAATGGGCTGCTAGGTATAGCCTTATATTAAGACTTAGGAGTCTTAATATTCATTCATGTAAATGTATAAGTATATAGAAAACACAAAATATTCCTTTAACCAAAATGAACAAATGATAACCCAATTTCCACCAACTTTCAGCTCCCCCCAGCATCACCAACTTATGGTCAGCTAACGTCACTGGAAGCTCGTTCTGCATCTACTGGTCCAGCCACTCTCGGATGAACCAGACTTACCGGGTTGTTGTAAGAAGGGGGTCAGAGGTCATACATGTTTGGGAAACTGGTCACACCATGGTAGAGGTCAGGCAACTGCAGCCTGGGGTGCTTTACAATGTGACTGTCACACCCTGTGCCTGTGGAAGCTACGGACCTGCCCTTCACCTGTCAGTCAGGACTGGTAAGAACTGTGCACAATAAGAAGTTGATTGCTCCAGTTTCTTAGTCTCTTTTACTATATACGGTAAACACCACTGAATATGAAGCAACAGTATGTGCATTTGTGGAGACAGTTCATAACTTATAGTAGAATGTCACTTTTGCACTTTTGCGTTGTGACATGATGAACAGTTGTGTGAAAATGTTTTTTTAACTTGACAGAATTTTTAATTTTTTATGCATGCAAATATTCTCACTCTAGGAAGGAATAGGAAATGTTTTTTTTCGTAGCCACCAGAGAATTGAAGATGCCACCACTGAACACCACCTGAGGACCTAATAAGTAAAGTGAAAAATGCGATCATGAAAAAAGTGAATTTGTAACCTGGACGCGGGCTGGTAGGAGACCTGCTGTTTAATTTTGAAAAATATGTTTGTTGTACTAAGTGATGCTTTTCTTGGTAGATGCTCAGACTCTTGATGCAACTGCACGGCTTACCAACATCCAGTTCACTGCCGATCTGCAGAACACCAGCAGCCAGGCCTACAAGAACCTCACACAGAGCATTATAGAGGAGGCACGTGTGCTATAAGGATTAATAATGCAAGCATGTCCATTTCAGTTCATTAGCAAAGCTGAATCACATTCATTCATCCATCATTGTTCTTGGGGGGATGTGGGTTTCCTTTGTCCCCAACAGATCTACCAGTCTTTGTCTCCAGAGATGAAGGCTATGGTGGATTCAGGCCAGTTGAGAATTGAAATCCGAAGCTTCTCCCCAGGGAGTGTGGTGGTTAACTTCACCATCATCTTCACCCCCAGTCAAAGCCAAAACACCAGCAATGTGTCTGCAGCTCTGCTGAGCTCTCTGATGAACAGCACCAAATACGCTGTGGATGAAAACAACACAAGCATAAACGGTATGTCCCTCTATAATCTCAGAGGTGTTTTATAAAAGATTAGAAGATTAAGATTAAGAAAAAAGTAGGGCTTTAGGTATAAAACCTACTTGGGAGGTGCATCAAAGAATAGTCTTTAAGTGATTAAAAGCTTTTACATATTATTAGTTTAGATCAGTGACTAGAGTAGAAGTGCTCAGCTTGTGGAAATACTTTCTATTATGGTTCTGAAAGGAGCTCCTCCAATGTCTGAGGAAAAACTCTGATGACATCATCAGTGGGGTAATCACAATGTCCTGAAGAATTCATACCAGAAAACCTCTGTTACAAATTTGGTGGAGAGGTTTGAAAGATGTAGGCAAATACCAGGCAATGATGACCAGGCTATCAAGTTGCACTGTGGGAATTCTAGGATGATTTTTGTTGCATCCACAAACACCAGGGCTAGAGCAAGACAAATCTTTGTTGGTCCTCTTTACTATTTTATACCCTGAATTGATTTGACAAATATTTTGTTTGCAGATTTTAATGAATGTGCTTCAGGGGAAAATGACTGTTCCCAATGGGCTACATGTACAAACACCTGGGGCTCCTACACATGTGTTTGCAATGATGGATTTGTAGACAACAACCCAGAGAGGCCTGGACGAGCCTGTCAAGGTATGGTCTAACAGTGTGGTAGTGGGAAAGACTCACAGATGTTTACACAGATTATAGGCACATAATAATGATGAGAAATAATAAGAATATCTTTCCACTTTGTAACCCAAGTGTTTTTTCTTGTGCAGCAACCACCACTACTGACCCAACAACCACCACTATTGCCCCAACAACCACTACTGCTGCCCCAACAACCACCACCACTACTGCCCCAACAACCACCACTATTGCCCCAACAACCACTACTGCTGCCCCAACAACCATTACTCCGCCAACAACCACCACTACTACCCCAACAACCACTACTACTATCCCAACAACAACCACTATGACCTCAACGACAACTATTACTGCCCCAACAACCACCACTACTACCCCAGCAACCACCACTATGACCTCAACGACAACCATTACTGCCCCAACAACCACCACTACTACCCCAACAACCACCACTACTAACCCAACAACAACCACTATGATTTCAACGACAACCATTCCTGCCACAACAACAACCACTACTGCACCAACAACCACCACTACTACCCCAACAACAACCACATCAACTACTAGTCCCCCAACAACAACCACTGCTGCCGTAACGACAACCACGACAAGCACTGCTCCCCCAGCAACAACAACTACTGCCCCAACAACCACCACTTCTGCAATGACATCCACAACTTCTACTCCTAGAACTGCTGTTACCAGCACCACTACCACCATTACTACTACAACCAATGCTACTGCATCAAGAACTGCCACCAATACCTCTATGCCAGGGGTCATCTCAGTCCAATGCAGGGTTGCTGCCATCACTGTGACAGTCGCCAAGGATTTCCTAGCGAGTACCAACATCAGGGAGAGCGCTCTATATCTGGGCTTGCCGGAATGCGGCGTCAATGGGGGCAATTCCACACATGCCATGCTGACTGTGGCCTGGAATGAGTGTGCCACTAGGCTTGTACATGTAAGTGCTTTTTCTCCTCTGGAAAAGTGTTAGATTTGGGAAACTAAAACAAGATAACCAAAACTGCTTGCCACATTTGGTATTTTAGAATGAAACCCACTACACGGCATCTGTAACCCTGTTCAATACCATGGATCAGTACACCTCATCCAGCGGAACAGTGGAGGTACCCAGGATACGCCTGGAGGTTCCCATCATGTGTGCCTACATGAAGAGCATGCTAATCTCTGCTGACTTCGGCTCCATGGGGTACGTTTCACTTTCTGTCATTGGTAATCAGAATGCTTTATAATTTTTTGAAATAGCCTCAGATGAGCTAAAGTAGATGACATCCATCTGAATGTTAGTTGATGTTATGGTATGTGTGAGACAGCCACAGTGGAGCACACATGTTGGAGTAGTGCTGTGTTGCTTTCTAACGTCTTCTATCACCACCCATCCACTGTACAACATACAGTAGTTTGACATTTTGGAAAATATGCTCAATCGCTCTCTTGCAAGGAGTCAGATGAGAAGAATGAAACCGCTCTTTATGTCTGTATGGTAAATACTAACTTCCTGAGTCTCTGCTAGTTGCCTGGCAACTGGTCTCAGCGAAGAAAACAACAACTTGCCACTTTTGCACTTGGGTTTTTATACAGGTTAAACAAATGAATATAATTAATGATTCATTTCTGAGCTTTAGATGCACAGGTTAGCAGTTTTTAAAATCATTTTAGTGTGTTTCTCTGTGTTTCTGACTGTATTTCTCATCCGTCTCCAGGCACGACATGATCAATGATGTCATCACGGGTTTGGGGTCGTTCCAGGTGACAGTGCAGCTAATGAATGGTTCGATACCGCTACCCCACAACTACAGCTTGTCCCCCGGGGAGGCTGTGGTGGTGGATGTCAGTCTTAACACCTCCTCGGAGCAGATCAAAGTAGTTATCAACAAATGCTGGGCCACTCCCACCCCAAACCCTGCAGACACCACCAGCTACATCTTCCTGGAGAACAGGTCTGCTTCTACTTACAGCACTGTAACAGTTTCTGTTACTATCAGCTGGTTACCATAGCTAATACATGTAATCTACCACTAACTTTTGAATTCACATCTTCCTTATATATTATAAGATGACATTTTCTGATTCCCCCACTTTCAAATTAAACTCATTTTAGTGCAATATCTAAAAATAGTTGCAACAATGAATCAACAGTCAATTAGTCAGTGCAGTAATTAACAGTTAATGGAAAAAGTGTCACCTGATGCTATCATTGATTAAAGTCACAACGGCTCAGTCAAAGAGGTGTCTGTGTTTGTTGGCATGAAATTAAAATGATGAAACTTATCTAACATTGTATGCGACTGTAAGAAATTTAATAATCAGTTTTGGCACAATAGACAGTGGTATCAGATGCAGACAAAGACCAGACATAGAAAACATTGTTAGTTTCAGCCTCTCACTCTGTCTTTGTGTCCACAGCTGTTCCCTGAACATGTACACTAAAGTGCTAGAGAATGGGAACTCCAGCACATCGCGTGTGTCCGTGCAGATCTTCTCCTTCATCAACCTGAACGTGATCTATCTGCACTGCCAAGTCCACATCTGTGCGCAGATCGGATCAGACACCTGTGTGCCCGTGAGTACATCCCTTTCCACAAAATAAAGAATAGGATACGACTTTGCAGCTCCTAGAGTCGATGACTATAAAAGAACTAAGCCCACACAAAGATAGTAATATCTTCTCATTTTCAGACTTGTGTGTGCTTTCTCATAGAATTGTCTACAAAGAACAGCTCGGTCTTCAAACACAATTGGTACAGCTTTTGGTTCTTCTGGGCCTCTACTGAAGTCAAATGATGGTGAGTCCTTCCATGCAGAATAAGAACATGCGTGGTTCTGTTAGAAAAGGAATATGATTGAGCTGCAGGCCTCTGCTGGGTTTGGGTTTGAGTCAAAAATGGAACATAATTCAAGCTGAAGTAATAATGACACTTCAGCTTCTACTCTGCTACTGACAAACTGGCCAGTTTTAAAAGTAGAACCACTATCAGGGTCTTCAGTAACCATTACAACCCTGAGTGTCTCTTCTTTTTAAAGTTTGAACGGCCCCTCTAGATGTTGAATTACGGCAGTAGTGCTGCAGTCTCTATCATCAGGCCGGTGGAGAGGCAGGTTGAAGTAGCTTGATGGAAATCACACATTTCAAAAGCCCTGAACTTGATTAAATCTATTTGAGGTATCTTCATTTAAAGTGAGTTATTTATTTTCATGATAGTTTCATGAGAGGAACTAAAAATTTCAGTTTTTTGAAAGTGTGTTAACCAAAAGAGAGAAAGAGTGTTGTTAAAGTAGAACTTTGCTCAGTTTGCTACAGGGACTTTGTTAGGCTCCGGCCTAGGCTTTAACTCTATTTTGAGATAAATGTAGTTTTTGTTTCAGTGTATGTGAACTGAGTTTTAAAGCTTTATTCTGACACATATCCCAGCAGAGTCCTTGGAGGAGAATTTTAACATTCTTCACATCGTCGGATTCTCGTGTCTTGGAGTCGGCCTGTCGCTAGTCTTCATCATTGGTTTCGTATGCCTGTTCTACTACCAAAGGAATCGCATTGGACACTACAACTTCAGTGTCAAACCCAAGCAGGAGAACTTCACCTACCTTGTCTTTAACGCCTAGGGGTGGAGCTACACCCACAACCCAAGTCACAGAATCAAAAGGGTTAAACGTTTGTTGCACCGCTACCACTGAGGGGCGCTGTTGCACCAGTCACATATTAGTTCTCGGCCAACATTACAAATGTTTGCACATTAAGCAGATTATATTTAAAGTTCACCTGCCTCTCCCAAATTTAAATTAATTTTATATTATATGTATTACATTATACATTATATTTAATATATAAGATGGTAGAGTAGTTGCACACTGGGATGTCAGACAATAAACATTTACTGAATATTTCACAAGCGCAAATAGCTATGACACACGTTTCTGTGTTGAAAGTTTAATGCAACATTTTGTCTTTAGTTGAGACAGACGATGTTCACAGAGGCACGACACATGAGAAAATGCACTAAGCTAACGTCAGAATATGGAAAATGCACTTGATGTCTGTTAAATTTCACTAAATATGTTTCACATAAAAGTTCATAATTTACTGAGTTTGCACTAAACTAGCTTGTCCTTTGTATAAATGATCATGGCCATGTTGTGAAATACGTATCAAAATGTACAATTTGCAACACTGGTGAAGCACACTTATCACTTTATTTTCCTTTAGCTGCTATTTTTCTACAGTTACACCTTTTGTATATGTATTGTTTGTTACATGTCAGACATATTCATCTTGTTTTCACTCGGACAAACTCTTTGTGCTGTAAGTGGGGTGACAATAAACATGTCTTGTATGAATGCAGACACATGGGGGTGCTCCTGACACAGTTCTTCAGTGTATACAACACAAGGCAAGATGGCTTCCTGCACGCACAGCGATACCATGTTGACAGTGTCACAGAGGACAAAAGGGATGAGATGTGTCGAGAAAAAGTTGCTGCATTTTCCATCTTTATGGTGTCAGACTGGGGAGGGGGGTGTTCCTCCTTTAATCAGATCAGGGGATAAGAAAAACATCTTGACTTTCTCAGTGGAGCAGAGCTGAGGAGCAGGGTCTTTCCCCCCACATTTCCCATAATCCCACATTGTTGACTACAGGGTCATAAATGCAGCTCCTGAATCGACGGCGAGGGGCTGAATGCTAAACAGGACAGGCTTTCTCTTTGAGAGGAGGTCCCTGGAGACGGCTGGTGAAGGAGGGCTTACTACCATCTGGAGGGCTGCAAGTGCCCCGCCTCCTCATTAACCCATTCAGCCTCACCATCTGAAACCTGGCAACCCGTCGCTATGGCAACAGCCCAGTGCAGGGATGGAGGGAATGATGGATGAGGGAGGGAGGGAGAGCAATGACGATCAAAGGGGAGAGAGAAAGACAGGGTAAACATGAAATTGGATGAAATATACCTTTATTATTATTGATTAAAAACAAGTAGTGTATTTACTGCTTTATGATGCAAATTTTCAGGATTTAACGTTAATTTTTTTTTAAACTTAATTTCCTGTACCACTCAGTGAGTGTTTTTGGAACTGCTTTGCAGTTAATCTGCTTTGGATGGCCTTGGACGTGCAGGTGTTTGGTAATTCATAACCCACACAAACACACACACACAAGCTCAGAGCGGCAGTATAACTACACTACAACTAGTAATGAGCCTCACTGTTAAGTACACAAGACAAGTGTCCAGGGAGTGATTCCCCAATTCATAAATCAGGCATTGGGGATTTGGGGGTGGGGTGGGACCGAGGGAGAAATGAGTTTTTCCACTCTGTACTCTTTATTCCGGAAAGCAGCAGAGCCTCATCACTCGTAATGGCTGCAACCTGATCTGTCCTTCCTCTTTCCTCCCCCTCTTCCTCACATCCGTTTCTCTGTTCCATCCAGGTCAGGGCGGCTCTGAGACACAGTCATTCATCATGCTTCACGCTCCGTGTGTATTTGTGTGTGCGCAGGACATACAGGGATCTCCAAAGGCTCTTACTCACGCAGGTCATTACTAATTAAACATCTTTATTGTGTTTTTATAGAGCAGCCCAGGACCTTCCTCCGTGCACCCTCACTCTGTAATGGATTGCAAATGGGAGCAGTGTAATTATGCTGTCTGGGGACTGTTTTCAAACCTCAGTCACCTGCTGACTTTTGCCACTACTACTCTAGTACAGATCCGAGGTACCTGTGCTTTACTTAAGTGCTTCCATTTAAAGCCACTCCAAATTTCTATTAGACTACAATTCACAAAGAAATGTTCGTTTTACTTTTACTTAACCTTCTTATGAGGGGTAACAGATTGTTACAGGTTCAAGTGGTTCGAGTTCACATGAGTTGAAACACTTTATCTTACATGTCCAGTTATTACAGGGTAAAGTATAGACAGTCGGTTGTGTTAATTAGCTGTGTTGGGTTTAGAAAGAATCACAATTTCCAGGAAGGAACAACAAACTAGCTGAAACACCATGATGGTATTTCCTGAAATGAATGTATTGAAGGAGCAGTGATTTAACACTGTCTCTGTCAATTGTCCTTGCAATCCTCTCCAGAGTTTCCACTTTCCACAAGCCTTCAGATGTATTCACAGTTACATATCACTTCTTTTCTATGGAATTTCAGGACATTATAGGTCCAACTACAACAATAAAACACTTGGATGCATCTGCAGTAATCATCTAGTAGTGAAACACTAATTGGACCAATTTATCTGTATAAACTACTTTTACTTCTCTTACTTAAAGAATATATTTGTTGATAATACTTATTACTTACTTACCTACATATCTTTACTTAAGTAACAGTTTCAACATGGGCATTTTTACAGTGCGGTATCTAAACTCTTCTGTCTCTAGGTATTTGTCTTACTATCAACATACACATAAAAAGCAGTGTAACACCGCAGTGTTGACTGGTTCTCCGCTCTCTCTGCACACTCCTCTTTTAAATAATTTGTGAGGACTTCATTTTCATGGCTGACTTGCTGATTAGGAGTGTGTCTTAGGCCCCAGTGTATGTTGTGATGAGACTCCATATCTGCAGCAGTAACCGCAGCAGTGCTGTATGTGCACATTATGTTATGTCTGTATGCATACTCACATTGACAGTTTCCAATGGAGCTATAAAAGACAGTCAGTGTATTGATAGCAGAATAACATGACGTTCTCACCACCACAACCTCAAAGCAGCAGTCTGCAGTCTTGTTTCCTGTCTTGCTTCTTAATCTGTCTTATGCACTGGACTGTGAGCCATGAATGAAATATGAGTACCTGCGTTACAGAGGCACGCACAATTGTTGCCAGACGCTGTTTTCAAACATGCTACTCGTGCTTTTTAAGGAAACAAAGTAATCCATCGCTTCTTCCTTTTTGTTGCTGACCTGCACATCTGACACAGGAACAGGTCGAGTCCTGCGTTTTGTCCAGCACAGATATATGACTTATATGTGACATGTGTCTGGACGAGCAGACTATAGTTTAAGACTTGTTGGATCAACAGTATAAAACAAAATGCAGTGCAGCAGAACTAGCGATATTGGCTTTCACCCATAATGCAACTAAACCATCACCAGCTCTGTTGTAGAGTTAGGTGTGCTACACTAGTTGTGGCTCAAGCAGATAGTCTTAGGCAGAGATGTGGTCAACTCCATAGCCCCAACTGATTTTACTGAGGCAGTTTCTCTGACTCCACACAGCTCGCTCTGGAGCTTTGTACCGCTTTTATCTCATGTACAGCAGTACCACCCCAACACTTGAAAAAGTGCTTGATGTTTAAAACAAGTGGAATATCCCTTTAAGACATATAGAGTGCTCTGCTTTGAGTAATAATTCATGGTGTTTCTTACTTCACTAAAAAAATCCATTCTCAGGGTTTTTGCATCATAATTTGCTTCCAAAAGAAGTTGCGATGTCACAAAATCCTGCTTGATCATCCAGGTGTTAAACTAAAGGTGAGCACACAGAAACGTCATGAATCTGCAAACTCAGGCTTTGCAAAGATGTCCTTCTGCACCGTGAAGCTCAAACATCATAGCGTAGGAACACTAAGAAAAACTCTGAGAAAGATTTTAAATAAAAAAAACGTCATCTTTAGTTCAATAAAAAGGGCTTTTTTAGTAAAAAAAAAAAAGTATCTTAGAGTTAAGAAGTTAACTTGTAAAAGTAAAGTTCACTGTATCCCTTTTAATGCTTCTAACCCACTGCTCTTGTTGCAAACTCAGGGTTAGTGGACTAAATGTAACACTGCATCCAAACTAAGGAGCCCTGGGCCTGTGCCACATCCTGCATCACATCTTCCAAACCCCCTATTTGACAAAGACTGACCATACGACAAAAACTACAGTACAGTATGGCAATCTGCAAGTTATGCTTATTTATTTACACTAAAACCGATCAATGTACAGTACAGGTTTTTTTTTGTAATTGTTGTATAAGCACTTTATGGTGTGGTATTTCTAATAATATTGACATGTTCTTTTAAAATAAATTGCATGAAACCAGAAAAAAAATGATGTAGCACCTTTGCAGTAATGCCATGGGTCAACCAGCTGTGACCTTAAAGCCAGAAGCTGTTTCAAACATGCGTGTTTCAAATATGTGGGCTTCACCTCTTTTTCTATTCCAACTTAGTTGCAAATACTAGATATTTACAGTACAGAGCAGCAGTCTCTGTTTGAGGTGTATCTGCCTCTGCAGAACTAATCAGTCTGGTTCCCATCTAGCGCAAAGCGTACGACTCCGCCGCTCCTCCGAGGTTCGGGTCTCTCCAGCAGTGGTTGTGGTTCTCCTCCAGCAGCACCCTGGGAATGATGATGACTGGGTCGGAGAGGCTCGTCTTTAGCATCTCTAGGAGGCAGCACATGGTTAAGGTTCCAGAGAAGAAGGAGACAGAAAGAGACACACGATGAGGCATTTCTCTCAGGCGAACAACAACAAGTCATTGGGTTGAGCTGAGCTGAGCACCCTGTGACCGCTCATTTCACAAGACAATAACAGGCTTTTGTCTCAGGGCTGGAAACTCAACAGGAGGCGACGCAGCTACATCACTACAGGGCCTCTTTGACTTTTTGCTTATCACAAGTATTACGTAAAAAGCAATCCTGATAGAATCAAGTGACTTACAAATCATGTCATTTATAACTTTGGAACTTTGACAAGAGTAAAAAAACCCATTGTGCTGTGGCAACATCCATGTAAACGAATACTTTGGTTCAACTTCTAACACTGCATTGGACAGCTTTGCATTCAGATCAATACAGCCCACGGGTTTCAGTCTATACTTTGACCCGGTTGATAAGTCCAAGTGACACTGTGAACTACAGGATGCCAATACTGCAATGAGGGTCTCGGGGTGTTCTACAGGAAAAAAAGCTACAAGATGCAGCAGACTGTGGCAAAATCCAAATCACATTTGAATGGAAACAAATTAGCAGTGCAAAGAAGAGTGAAGATCATTAACATGCACTTACAAGTTCCTTTGAACAGTGTCTTTCCAAAGCAGAGCCGCTTCCCTCACTCCACTCATACTTACCCCTCATCCGAGCTAACACTCAGACATTCTACGCATTAGTGCAGAGTCTAGACCAAACTGTTAAACATAACATCAGATTGCAGGTCCAACATAAAAACAGTGGCAGCATGCTTTAGAGACAAGTCTAGAATGAGAAAAATAAACACAGTATGAAACCTTTACCCGGTGACGGCGAGCTAAGATGCAGGTGCTTCAGTTTCTAACATGTGACAACATGAGTGACCTGCCTCTCTTCAAACATGCAGGTTGTTTTAACCATGAAGTGTGGGTGCATTACAGCAGTTGACGGAGGTTCAAGGATGGCTGGAGATGACTGGACTAAACCTGAGGCCTCCTTAAGAAAAGGCACCTTAAGGAACCTTAGATGTAGGATGTGACAGCAGGCAGTCAGACAGCCCCATCCAACGCCCCCCTTCCCTTACTCTAGAGTCCATATGGAAGAGAAATACAGAGGGGCTATGACCTGAGGAGTAGACCAGAGATAATGTGGTGGTTCACCAGAAAAACAAAACTGTGCCACTGTAATAGAAAACAAAAGTAAATCACAAGTGTGTATGAATGGGAATGAGTGGCATTTGTGGCTCGCGGTCTAGATCGTTTCGTTGCTCTCGCGATAGATTACCTGGGATTGGGTAGTGCACAGCCCCACAGGTGTTGCTTTAGAGTCTGCACCCAGCCAATATCTCGGATTGGCTGGCAGAGTTGTATGTAGTGGTACTGTTTTAGCACAACCCTTCAAATGAATCAGAATGTCACTCATTAGCACACGACAAATTGGACACAGCATCATCCAAATGTGACATCCTCAAATACTCTGACCATGACACCAGGCTAAGTATGAGAGAGAACAATGTGACTTCAGCAAATGAAATATCACACATGTGTGGGTGCTGTTTTGCATAACGGAGCATCATTAGCACATTGACTAGAAGCCTAAGAAGCACATGACATCTTATTCTGGAATAAGTTCCTGGACATCCTTTGACATGCATATTGCTCTTTAAGTTGGAGGAGTTCTTGGAATATATTGAAGACATGATGCAAAAATAATATATTCTTCAGTTCTCACATGAGGGCAACATGCAGGGGCTGCACAGGATGTCAGGGCTCATGCCAGAATGCGGTGCAGTCTTGGATAAGCATAGAAAGAAGGTGCCAGAGCTAAATTCTCTTCCATGTGGATTTATTTACTGCTGTCTGTCTCACAAAGACGAAGACTGGGACAGGAGAAACGCTGACAGATACCTGCAACCGCTAAACCTTCACCATTCCTCTTAACAAAAAAAAAAAGCAAGAAGACACTGCTTTTTCTGCTTTTTGCATTTATTTGTAATGGTTCATTAAATATGAGCAAGCAGATAGAAACACAAGCACGTCACAGTCATTTTTTTTTTTTTGCCCAAGACATAACTTTCTTTACCATACTTTCTATCCTTATTTTCCTAATAATCACAAATATAGCACAGGGTGTGTGGTGTGCTAAGCACCGTTTACATTTACCGCCCCTACAGGCCCCCTCCCTTGTGTTACATGACAATGGGTCCCCCAACCAAAGGCTGCAAAATGCTAATGAGTCGGGCCCTCATCCCTGACTGGGCGCGTGCTCAGCTTGGATGGTGGTGGTGGTGGTGGTGATGGTTCCTGTCTCAGACGCCACAGAATGTAGAGACCGTGCAGTCGTCCACTCAGAATGGAAGGAGGCATGCTGAGCAGCAGAGCTAATGAGAGCAGTGAGGCGTGTGTTGGGTGGGGTGGAGCACAATGATGGGTGGACCCATGACAAGACTGTACAGTGCTCCTCTAATCCAAAAAACAAAGACTAGAAAAATGGTGTCTCTCTCTCTCTATATATATAGTATATACTGTATGCTAAGACTCAGCTGGATCCTTTGGACCAAGTGCAGACCCAGCCAACATGTAGCCCTGCTATAATATAGACAAATATGCTATAAGCTATATATACAAGGGAGGTTATAAGTAGTTTTTAACAGATAAACAGTTACAACACAACTTACTTCATGTTCCCTTTTTCATCAACACGTCTCACTGGGGACATTTGGATTAAACCAGATTTAAGAAATGGAGCCTTTTCAGCTTGTTTTGGGATGCTTTGCTAGATCCTCCTCACACACGGCAGCACGGCACCACCACGGTCCACTTGCCAAACAAAGCGGAATTAAACCCAAAAGTCAAATCCACATTTCAACAGAACAACTCATCCTCATTAAACCAACATGTCTTTCGTACGTCCGGCCCAGTATTTGGGGCGAAACAACAGAACGTGGATTCAGAAACAGAGCGTGATGGACACTGGAGTCAAAAACAGAAGCAGTTACACTTGTTATTACATCGTGTCCCCATTGTAGTGTATTCATCCAAATAAAGACGGTACTGACAGGTAGAACTTCTTATTTAAAAATAAATACATTTTGAAAATTGTGAAATAACGGCAGTGAATTGTTTATGATTCACTTAAATCTGGGTTTCATCCATACAGCTCCCTCATTAAAGGTAATGTGAAACGTGTATTAAGCAGCAACATGAGCTGTCTGCTGTCGTCCAATGGCAGTCTAATCACATTGGTCACGGTCACCCTCGGCACAGTGCTTTTCAGAAGAAGCCAAAAGGAGGTGTGTGTGTTAGAGCGCATGCGTCTGCAGTTGCGTAATTGCTGTAAAGCTGCGCAGACGGCTCAGTGGTGTTAATAAAGACCACGTTGGAGGTGATTACACTGAGTTGTGGCTACTGAGATTGACAGCCCTGCATGCTGAGCTTGGCAGACATGGTACAACCTGAACCAGTCAACACAACGTTTTCCAGCTCCACTGAACTCATCCCTCTCTGATTCCGAGAAATGCTGTTACTCTGATGTTGAATGTCATTACGATTATCTAATTCAGTGGGAATACTCATCCGCTATGCAAACGACTGGTGTTTAATGCATAATCAGTTTAGCGTGACCCAGATGGTTAGCTGGCAACAAATTGGGTGTTACAAAAAAGCCTCGAGTGAATTAAAACACCACAGTATGAATGGGTTTCACATGGACGGAGCAAATGCTGAATGGGACAACTTCAGATGAACTGAAAACAATTTCGTGTAGCCTACGACAACAGTTCAAAATGAGACACTGAATTACAAACTCACAATAAACAAAGCCTCGAGACACTGGTCGACACACAGTCCAGTGAGATCGACCATGAGCAGAGAACAGTAGCAAAGATGACAGAGCAGGTACAGAACAAAGCCATGGATCAGACAGTCATGACTAACCAAGCAGGACATTTATCAAAGATTTTCAGATTTGTTGTGAATTGAGCGAGTGCACAGAGCATGTCCAAAGTGCCAATTCGATTATCCTTCCTCCAAAAAAAACAAAAAGACGAGGGGAAAAAAATCCTTGATAAACTCAACAAAGCAATCTGCTCAGCTGATCAAAGCCAACCCTTCAGAATTGCTTGTCGGTGGGCCCATGCAGCAAGAGCCATCTATTGGCTAACCAGGCAGTCAGTAGCCATGGCAACCTGGAGATGGAGGCGAGCAGAGTGGGGGTGGTGGGTGGCATCAAATGGCGGAGGAATAGGATGCTCCCGCCCACTCGTTACTATAGCGATCTCATATAGCGTGAGGTGGAAGGAGCAATGGCATGTCATGTCTAAACCCCAACATCTTATTTTATTATTGTAGTACAAACGTAGCCAAGAGGTAGTGAAAGGGGACAGAGAAGAAGAACAAGTGGGACACTGAGAGAAGAAGAAAGAGAGCGAGGGGGAATCAGAGGGAGAGAGGTGAGAGAGGGAAAGACGGGGAAAAAGATGAGAACCTTAATTAATTTTGCAGCCTCTGTGTTTGCTTTCCCCCAAAAATAAGAAATAAAAAGAGAAGTAGTGCTAAATGATTTTACTCTTTTGCCTCAGCCAGTTTGTTGTTCATCTCTTTACTTTTCTCCTTGTCCCCCACCGCCGGCCGGTTCTCGGGCTGGTTCTCCGAGGTCGTCTTCTTGGAGCCCCTCAGTGCGGCGCTCTGCTTATCTTTGGCTTTCTTCACTGGCTTGCCCTGGCCTGCCGCTGTGGCTCCAGACTTTTTGGGCTTAGAGCGTGGGACACTATACCTGTCCACCTAAAGATGTCGGACAGTGGAAATGAGATTCCTGAGCTGAAATGCCTCAGTTATGCCTTGTCACTTCTACAACTGTGTTGTGCAGGGAGATGAGCATGGCAAGAATTTCACGTGACAGTAATGTACAGATTGTTCAGCTGCCTTTCTCTCCCCTCCCTGAGTGAGTCTGAAACCATACTGCACAGTTAGACAGGTGTGTTCTCACCTGTTTGGAGGGGTCTATGTAAGGTTCGCTGTACAAGCTGCGTATCCTCCTCCTCTCCACGGCCTTGTTGTCAGAAGGCTGCAGCGGGGCTTGACCCTTGAAGGTGGCACTGTAGCTGGTCTCTAAGCTCGTCTTCCCATCCGGTGGCAGGTACTGGGACTTGGCCCGGATCATCTTCGCCGGCTTCACATCTCTGTAAGCCTTGTACTCAGTTCTGAATGGAAGGAAGGAAGTCAGATACAATCAGAGGGTGTCAGTCTTTAGAACCCATCAATAATGATTATTAATGACAGCGCACGGCTGGGTCACTATTTACTGCAAATGCCTCTAATAAATAGGAAATGTTAGGACCTGTGAATAGCTGCGATATGTTTAACTGAAAAGGTCTAAAGTTAAAGGAAATGGGAACTGCTCTTCTTTTCTGTGGTGCTTAGTTAAGATGAGATTAATAACACACGTCTGTACCAATCAATATGAAGCTGCAGCCAGGAGATAGTTAGCTTAGCATAAAGGCTGAGAGAAGTTGCCTGGCAACCTCAGCATGCTACATGACAAGGGAAATAGTGCAGGACACAACCCCACGAAGAAAACAGCAACTCACTTTAATGCGCTGCTTTGTGTAGAAGAACAAAGAAATCAAGATGTTTAACAATCAGTAAGCTTTATAGAGATGCTGGTGCTCTGGTTGTGTTACCTTGGGCCACGCTAGCTGTTTCCCCCTGCCTCCAGTCATTATGCTAAGCTAAGCCTAAGAGCAGCTGGCTGTAGCTTTATGTTTAGAGTACACATATGAGAGTGCTATTGGCCCTCTTATGCGACTCCTAGAAACAACTATATTGTTTATATTGTTATATTTAATGATAAATGTGTAGCCACTGTATTTCTTATCACTTTTATGATGTCAATATAGCTTTTCAGTGTTTCTATATTTTGTAAATACTTTAATACTATCCTCTTCTTATCTGTTCTGGAGCTGATATGGCTGGTGCAACTCCCTCTGTGCAGATGAGTGATGGGTTCCTGTCTTTTGCTGGTCTATTGAAAGCAGCATTACTTGGCGACAGCTTGACACCAGTGCTGCCATTCCCGTCCACAGACAGCGAACGTGAAGCGAAGTGGTGCATTACTACTGTAGAGCGAGAGTATGTTGGAGGCGCTGTGGGCGGGAGGAGGTCTGCACCGCAATCTGATGGGGTGATACTGTGTAGTCCTCACGCAGCAGTTCTGAAGAAGGTCAGCAGCGCGGCATTCACACAGAGCAGGCTGGCCTGCAGCATGTGTTCTCTATCTGCCTCCTCACATTTAAAGACTGTACCACAGAGGACGACCACAGCAGCTTAATACCAAGTGTGCATTAAAAGCCCTTGACTTGAACATACCACACAACATCACTCTCCTCATCATTTAGCATTTTCATTTCTCTGCAGTGTACTGTGTCCCCTCAGCATTACTCATTTATTCATGTTCAGCTAGCTACCATATGTTCCCTATACAGGGGCTGTGTTAGTTGCCAGAGTTTCCATCGAGTGAGAGCTGCAGCTAACAACTACTGTCATTATTGACTGGTGGACTATTTATTTTTTATGTGCATTTTTGTATGAAAATAGCAAAGATATCTATCACAACTTCCTTAAGACCTCAGGCTTAAAGCTGGGAAGTTTATTATTAAATAAAAAAAGCAGAATAAACCTCAAATTGAAAAGAGCAGTAGGTAATTTTGAAAACACTTATGGCAGAGAGTCGTCTTTCCATCAATCATCAAGTAAAGTGAATGTATAGTACACCTATACGCATCAGTGAATCTGGCCCCGGTGACCTTGTTCGAAACACCGTTTTATAGTATCTTGCTTCTGTTGCAATAGGATGCTGTGGCGCTGTGGCTCACTCCAGGGGAAAACAGACAGCTCTCTGATTAAAGCCAGTCAGATGACACCTATGAGACGTCCCTTGTGGCTGCGGGGCAGTAACAAACACATAAACTAACCCCTCAACGCAGCACAATCCAGTCCAAGCAGTAAGAATCCAGCGGCTGTAGCCAGGGCTCAGAGGGAAGTCTCTGCTCCCGGCGCAAGAAAGGCACTATATCAGGCAACATCTCTGAGCGTGCACAGAGGAGCACACAAGGCCAGGCGGCTGCACCACAGCCTCATTAGAACAGTTTGTGAGCACGAATCATATAGATGGACGTCACATCAATAACTGGCAGCTATGGAACACTTGCAGCCTTGGAGACTGTGTGATCCTGTTTAATGTAATGCATGTGGCGGTGGAGGCGCGCTGATGGTTCACATGTATTACACCGCGAAGGGGGGTTGTCAGATGGAGCTGAGCTGACTGGAGCCGGGCTCCGACCTCATGTGTTCTTGTGGTGGTTTGTCATGGGATGTGGGAGTGAAACGATAAACAACAACAGGTTGTTTGGCCCGAAATGCTCATCAGCAACATGACCTGATATGGGTTTTCTTGATGCGTATACCAATTCTAATGGGGACACATCATGGCAGACAGTTTACACAAAGGACATTTAACCTGATGTTAATATACCGATACCTCTGATGTAGGTGCAACCCATGTTTTCAGAGGTTTATTATTCTGTTGTTGTTTAGTCATACCTATATTAACACTACTGGTAAATATAACTTGCATAAAAGTAATTAAACAGTTTCCACAACCGCTCTAGCAGCTCTGGGAGGCTGTAAATCAACTGCTAATGAGCACTCAATTCAAAGTACAGCTGCGGTTGGACAAATTATAATGTTGCACTGACGCAGACACAAGAGGGAGATCACTTAGAAACCAGAGCCGTGCTGCTGCCATGAAGGATATGAAATTCATGATATGTTAGAGAAATCGTTCCGAGCATCACATCTCACCTTTGTGAAAAAGGCAGCTGACGTTGACAGATTATTCAATTAAAACCAAAATGCTTTAACTTTAAACGTCTCATCTTCGTAACTGTTAAATAAGCTCCCGTTAATATGAAACTGAATTAGCTGTCAGGCGCTAACATTTAAGCTGTTTACGTATTTAATAAAACTGAGGCATGAAATGTAACTTGAGCACTCATGATACAAAGGCTGGTGACAGTGACATGGCTGCTGAATGCAGAAATGCCTCCAGTGGTGCAGAGGAGAGGTGGAAATCACACAGAGCGATTGCGTAACAGGGCTGAAGTCCACTCTCGATGCTCGGCTGGGCCAAGAAGCCACAATGCAAAGACAAGGTTATACAACAATGTCCAAGGCCAAGGGTATACAGCCCTCACATGACACCAGTGTGTGTGTGTGTGTGTGTGTGTGTGTGAGAGAGAGAGAGCGAGACAGACAGAGAAAGAGACAGATTGTGAGTGCACACGGGGTTCACAGTGTGAAACACCGGTCTGTACAGTAACATTGCTACTATTCATGGACGTATGACTGTGTAACAATACAGCCTGTGTCTCTGTGGTCAGTGTGTACGTGGCGCTTGGTTAAAGATCAGCACTTTACTGTACTGCAGCACTGAGACCAGCAGTGACAAGGTAGAGCACTAACCAGGCCCTGAGGTTCTGAGCAAGCTTGGTACACCTTCTCCTTTGACTGTATAGACACTGTGATAGTCATACACTCAAATCTGTTTCATGTCATAGATGGTGTCAGAATGAGTGCATTGTTTTCCGAAAACCATTCGGTTTGCATTCGATAAATTCATCACATTTTCTTTTGGACGGCTGATCAGTGAATTGGCTAATCATTTCTTCCCTGTCGTATTCACTGAAAAGCTACTGCACTGCGTAGCGTTACAACTTATACCCTGCAATGGCAGATGCAAGGATCCTTTTCTTTAACAGAAATGCTAAAAATCCCTGGAATCTCTGGAATTGTTATAAAGCAGCCGATAAAAGTGGTGAACATCAGAGACACGGACTTAAAGATTCATTCCCGTTTTAAAAAATAGATGCTACTATTTTGAATAAAGCTGTTTAAAGCTTCAAAAGGCGTCAGCATCACTGTAGCATAGTCCAGGCACCTCTACACAAGTACTATAATATCTGAAGTATATACATTTCTTCACAAAACATCACAAACTCATTAACAAATTGAGGTTTTATGCTAAATATTAAATCACTGTCTCTTAAAAACACAAAATTCTTCTATTTTCTGTTTCTGCATCTTCAGTGTGGTTTTCTTTTGGAGGATATAGTTGAGTTCTGTGAGTCACCGAGGCCCGTGCCATCACACTGCCTGCTATGTCTTGCTGCGGGACTAAAGCTGCTTTGGACGGCTGACCCCGCTGACCCGCTGTGGTGCAGGGGATGTGCAGAGAAAGGCCTCGTCACTACAACCAAACACTGGCACTGACAGGGGTGGAACCACGCCAGGGTACAGCACTGCTGAGTGTCATACAACCCCGCGCGAACGTGGCACAATCTGCCCCACTCACCAAGGGAGAGTCAGGAGAGGAGAGGAGGGGAGAGACAAATGCCTGCAAATTTCTGCGCCGTGGGATCAAAACCGTGTGGAGCAAGTTGCCTCACAGTGGCTGAGAAGCAGCCAGGACTGAAGTAAAACAAAGTCAATCAAATCAGGTATAGATTCTTACTGAGAGACAGATCAAAGTGTGTTTTAAAACCCCAAATCAATAGCGTTTAAATGTGAGGAGAACCTCCTCCCACAGCTCCCTGCAAAGGACACATAAACTGCTCCACACACTGTAAATACTCACAGGCTACACTCATTTATGGAAATCCTAATAAAAAAAAGTATTTACCATACATATCATATAAAAATATGATAATATATATGTGTGTTAGTGATGAAAAACAGATTTTTGTGAAGAATCTATTGTCATTGTTATTAAACCTGGATAATAGCTGTTTACATAGTGTGTGACAGTATTAAACGGACTTTGCCTGTGAGTGTGTCCGTGTGTTAGCGTGCACTTCTGCAAGTCATAAACCCGTCTGCGCCCCGACACCGCTGAGACGTGCTTGCGCGCAGTTATCGCCGATGGTGACCACAGCGATTCTGGCTCCCGTTCTCCGACACCAGTGCTGGCCTGAGATAAAGGGCTGGCCCGCTTCTCTCCCAGTATTCCAGGGGATCAATCTGCCCACACACAATACTGTAGCTTCACTTCCTGACAGTGTTTCTTGGTGTGTCAGAGGCTGGCTGCTGGTCAATACTCGGCCTCATCTCTGTCTCACAGACTCTCTGTTGCTTCTCAAGCTGTGGCTCAGTGGAAACAACTAAGGAGAAGCAGTGTCTTATCTTATATTTCCATAATTTTACTACAAGCATTCATGGTATTGTCACTAATTGGTCAGTAACTGGGCCTTTGCAATGGTAAGAAATTAAATTTAAGGTAATCCTGTAAAACTCAATTTGCAACAGTTTCAAATCTTGTAGAGAAGGAGCGTTATACCAGATCATTTACGACAGTGATGCAGCCTGTTTGTCACAAAGAGCAGGTTTTCAGTTACTGACACAGGTCAGAGTTCAGTTACAGCTGCAGGTCTAACTGGGCTACAGTATCTTGCATAACTTATCACTCATATCCTGAAGATATTTCCCTGTGAATTAACTGTAATCAGATATGATAAAATCAGATTAGACTGCTTACATAAGACCGTTAGCTTTAGCCGCCAGAGCTCAGAACTGATGCAACAAATGAATCCTGGGATACCGGCTGAGGATTATATTTTAGCAACAATAACTCTCACACAACTGAACCATGCGGGTTTTGTTTTCAGGGAAAAAAAACAGAATCTAAGCGCACTTTTACTGCAAATGAGTTCGCCCGGGACATGTGAGATAACAACGCGCGTTTTGTTTCTTTCCCGATTCGTCCCGTGTCCGTGTCTCGGGCCTGAAGCAGGGCGGGTGTTTCTGCATTCACTGCTTGTCAGTGAGAACACGAGGCTTTGCGGGCTCTCTAAGAGGATCATTTTTTAAATCCACCAGAATCCATCGGCCTCTTTACAGCGTACTGTCTGCTAACACAACCGCTATGCACGTCCCGAGAACGTGACATAGAAGGCAAACTCATGGAGCTGATCGGGCGTCCTTGTCTGGGAGAGGCAGGATTTTCTGTGCCCAGGTGAGAAACCTGAGAGGAAAGTCAGAAGAGGAAGCCCCTGAGATCGTACCGCTGTGGAAAATGCCGAGCTGCGATACGTGACACAAATTAAAAATTCAGGCCTCCTCAGGCTCCCTCTCTCTCCCTCCTTGAACTCGTTGAACCTGCGCTACCTGCCTTAGCGCCTGCGATGAAACCATGCTCGTTTTTCATTTTGCTTAATAATTCTTTCTGCAAACTCTTCTTTGGGTGTCTTTTATTAGATGCCGCGCATCACAAAGTGGAACAAATAACGCTGACAAGATGAAGAAGGGCCTTTGTCTTTGACAGCAGAAAGAAAACAGCAACAAAGACTCCAGCAGCTACCGTCTGAGACTCAGGACTCATTCGCATGCAAAAAATGGCATTTTAACATAATGCAGCGAGTTGGCGGAGACATGAAGGTTGGATGGGACTTGTGGCTGGGAGGCGGTTGCTTGAAAAACGCTGCACCAGTTCAGGCAAGAAAAGAAATAGTTAACACCGTGGCTGGCAGGAAAGAACCACAGTTGCCTTACGCTTTTCCCAGGTGCACTGCAGAAAGAGAGCCTTTGTGTTGAGCGAGCTCTCTGTGGATAAATGAAAGTTTACAAAAAGTGTCCTCGTCATGAAATGGAGCCGGGGGGGGGGGCAGGACTTCATGTTTAATTGGCCTGGTGCAGAACAGTGCAACAGAATGGAGGGCTGGCTTTGAATAGACCGTGAGCGTGGCTCCTGATGAAAGCTGCATCCTGCTGCAGAGTCTAGATGTGGACTCACTAGAATTACACTTCAAAGTAAAAGGAATGTTTCAGCGCACCCGCAGCACTGATTCAGGCAAAAACCAATATTTACATCTAAGAAAGTATTAATATGCTTCAGACATCTCTGCATAATCTCATTGCTCGCGAGACAAGTGTTTTATTTGCAAGAACCCATCCAGCTTGCATCTCCCTGCCATCCATGCACCTGATTACTGAAGCTAAAACTGCCCAACCGTACAAACACAGTGAGTCTCACTTTAAACTTCATATGGAGCAGCTGGCACAGAAACTATATCTAATCTATATCTGTGCTTCATCTTAGAATATGTTTGGCTTTCTGTTTGGAGCAAAGGAAAACAGTTGAACAGTCAGCCTGCACGACTGTCCCCATGCTGCTCACTCTACCTTCAAACATTCGATCCATTTCATATCGTGCTCTGCATTTCACTCCAGGAGATGCATGCGTGTTGTTGTTATTATCTATTTATATTACTGTGCTGCATGTAGGGTAGTCCTCTATCACGATGCTAGTGAGAACCAGGCATGGTTCAGTAACATGATGGAGCACCACATCCTATCATTTTATTCATAAATGGGTCCTGGAAAAGCAGCCGCAGCATATCAGTTCCCCTGCTGACTGGACAAGATCTCAGGACAGTTTAAATGCAGTTGCATCTTGGACAACTGATGGTAACTCACGTCTGACAGTGTTTCCATATCAGACTCAAGACAGTGGAGTTGCACTGTGTCTAACAGAGCCAAGGTTAGCCGCTCAGTCTGAAGCTCTGAGTCACTGAGGCCTTGCTCCTGAGCTGTTCAGGCTATTGGCTTGAAATGATCATCTTCCCAAATCATTCTGAAGCGATCATCTACATCATTTACTGTATGCACAAACATTCCTGCTGCTCCGCAGGTCATTGTTCAACAGCATTAAACTGACACAAAGTCGTGACTCTTCCTCCACAACATCACATGCAGACATGCAGAGATTGAGCAATGTGTCTCGCCTACTAATGGCTTTACTGTGTAATGGTTTCAATGCTCTGAACTACCTTGAACATGTCTTTGGCTTTACCTGATTATATCTGCAATGAGCTTCCGTGTACTGAACAATAGATCCACCTGGCTGATTTATCAATCCCGCTCTGACTTTAAATACAGTCTCAGGTCCCTGACTGACTAAAGACTGGCCCCGGCCCAGATAAAGATATTAGATCAAAGTCTGTAATCAGTTTCCACTGGGACAGAATCTGATCTGATCTTACGCCTCGAACGCTGGATGCTGCTACAATACCTGTGCTGCATTGTACGCTGGATTTAAAACAAATTTACTTATGTTAAAGTTGTTGTTGAACGCCCATGAGGATTTTTCTAATTTATGTAATTATTAGTGTAAATATGTTATTAATATTGATTTCAACTTATATCTCCTAGTCCTACCTGAGAGATCTGCCTTTGTTTTTAAAGCACAGTAACTGTCCTGCGTAATCATTCAGTGATAAAGACCTAAAGGCTAAAACAGGCCTTAACACAAATGTGTTTTTAGTGCATGTGTGTGCTGTGCAACGGTGTGCATACTATTCACTGTATTAACCCACAGCTGACCTGCTTTGAGTCTCTGCTTGCGGAGGAAGACAGAGAGTTGACCGGGCTTCTGCCTGTCACGGTGCAGCCATTTGATGCCATGTGGGGGGAAAGAGCCCTGGGCTGCACCCTGCTGACTGCTTGACATCACAGCCACGGCAGCAGAGCACCGAACAGCTGCAAGACCCACTGATCTCACACAGCACCATTCACCTCTGTGAGCTAAATCACACGTCCGCGAGGGTTTCCTGTGACTACACTGAGCCAGAGTATCATGACCTGTCTCCTTTTGCGTGAGCACTTTGTATCAAATTAAATGCTTAACTGATTTAATGCTGTATAAACTCTTGACTGACTGCTGAAGATAATAACGAATAAAACGCAGAATGCTGCCAACGCTGTGGAAATCATTCAAAACTGACCGAAACAGCAAAAAACACAAATAAAAAAAGAAAACAACATAAACATCAGGGCTCACGTGTGAAATGGATCTCATACATCACATCATCTCACACCCTAACAACCAACAACCTTCCCACAACATAAATGCAACCAACAACATCAATGCACAGCTCCAACAGACATGCACGCAGCGACTGTGACGTGCGCGACTTGACGCTCATCCATCCACCAGTCTCCATCGTCCTCGGGAACATTGCATAATAGGACAGAGATTAGCCTCGTGGACCTAAACATCAACAGTGCTTTGCAACGACTCCACCTTGACCTTTAATTTCATTACTTCCTGTGGGTAAAATCTGATTCCGCTGCAGTGTTACCGTGTGTACCCCTGAGATGTTTGTGTCAAGGGCGCAGGCTTTCAATTAGTTTGTCAAACAACTGTTTCCAAGGATTTAGCGATAAGTCATTTACCTCTAACTAAGTCCTGCACTGAGCAAAAACATTTCTTGCAGGCAAGACTCCCCTTTTATTTAAGGTTTGTCCAGGGGCCAATAAGCAAGGGACTGTGTGAAAAATACTGGGGGGCAGTGGGTTCAGAAAAGGAGGACAGACAGTGTCTGTTGGCAGCATATTAACAGGCTGCAGAGCTAAGGTTAAGTAAAAAAAAGAAAAAAATGTAATGGTGACAGCTCTGAGCTCAAAAATAAAGAATAATTAGTTTGCCAATTCTCTTCCACTTTAAATTTGAAGCCGTTTTACCTAAAAATGTAATTATTAATGTTTGAGGGGGCTTTATTATTCTATTAACAGTAGGGCTCACCTCCCCTCCCCACTGCAATCATTTTCACACAGTCCCTAAACATTTTCACCTGACAACACATTGATTTATTGTGCTTTCTGTTAAATCTCGTATTATAACGTTGTTCCTGGCGGTCAAGCGTTTTAACCATTTACATACAGTGTGTGTACGTTTAGTTATACTGTGAAATACCAGTTTTGACCCCTGCGACCCCTCATGGCCTCCTGAGGGCACACCGGTGACAGTGTATAAACTCACTTGTACGAGCTGCCCGCCGTCAGCTCCTCTTTAATCTGCCGGTTCACAGCATCCGCCGCCGCCCTCCCTTTGCCCTCTCCTTCCACCTTCAGGACAACTTTCTTCACCCCCTCCTTTTTACTGGACTTGTTTTTCTTCTCCTGCCCCTGGAGGAGGTCTTTCTCCTGCACCTTGTCGGCAATAGCGCTCTTCTCCACGCCGCTGTCAGCATCCGCCAGCGCCTGTTTCGCGTGCCTGGACCTGTCCGGTGCCCGGTCGTCGGTTTGGGGCGGTTTGGGTATCCAGGGATGGTCGTACCTTTTCGGGATAGGCCAGGGCTTGAAGTCCTTCTGGTACTGGGTCTCACTGTTAAACGGTATTTCCGGTCCGTGGTACTCGTTCTTGGGTTTACAGCTCGGTTCCGGTCGCACTTTCCAGTGCTTAAAGTCCTCGCGCATCACCGAGCTACACACGCGCTCCTCGGAGACGCACCTTCGCGGCGCGCGTGCCGCCGACGTGGTGCGGGATTCTGAACGAGACGGCTGCGTTTCTATGGCGACCCGGGCCTGGGGAGGGTGGAGCGGCGGCTGCAGCTGGATGTGCTGCATCTCAGACACGTCCGTGTACTTGGTGAACACCAAAGGCACCGCAATGTCAGCCTTGTCCAGCTGGTTCCAGAAGCGGGCCATGCAGCACGCCCTGCTGATACAGGGCCACGCCATGGTGAGCTTCAGAGGACTCCACTACAAAACAATCTGCAGCGGCTCCACGCGAAGGAAAAGAGATTTCTCTACACTCCGGAGTCCTGACAGAAGCCAAACAAGATGTCCGTGTGTCAGGCTGCACGGATGACTCCAATACTGTCGGCGCTCGATGGGGTTATTGAAATAAATCCATCGTGCTTCAAAGAAAGCTTCGCAGATTTTAACAGTTTATTACAAAACCAACCGTGCAGCCCTTTGCTCTGCTTCCCTCGGTGTCCGTTCCGTCCGGTGCGTCTCGCTACATCACTCCACAGCAGGGCACTGCAAGGAAAAACTGCCCCGCCCGCCTGCTCAGCATCCCGGAGACACAAAACTGGAGCCACCGAGGAGGAAAATAAAAGTCAAGTCAAAGAGAGTATCTAAGACTTCCGGTTTCACCTGCGGCCCACCAGCCGCGCACGCGCTCATGTGAAATAGCGTAATTTCACCCCCCCCCCAAAAAAAGACAGTACGTCTCAAAGTGTGCATATTATAGACTGACAGACTCTCTGCACGACCGACATCCGTAGTAATAAACACAGAATTAGCTCTGGTGCTTTTATTTTGAAATGTGCACATTGGTTTCCGATAGAGGGCTGATAAACACGGTGATTTTGACGTAAACGGTGTATTTTTTACGCACACTGCGTAGTGGTGCGGGAGGAGGGACGTTTGGTTCAGCCATCACTCAGAGTGTAATCTCCCAACCTTTTGGTGTTTTTTAAGACTTGATGATAAAATAAGGCAAAATGGAAAAATGCCTCTGTCTAATGTCAGCATTTACAGTTGATATACTTTACAATTATCCTAACAAAGAAAAATAAAAGGGTTTATATTTGGAAAGAACTTTAATAATAATAATATTATAACACATTATTTAGTAGGAATATAGCAGATCAAAGTCACACACACACACTGTTAAATAAAGTACTGATTCATGCAAAGCTGTCTCCGTGACAAAGACTATCCATAATTAGCAGACTGGGCTGGCAAACAGTAGAATACATGAATAATGCCAATTCATCACACACCCCGAGGGCCTGTTCTGACATTGGACTATGATTTCTAAGACATCTGGAAGACAAGCACATCATCTAAGTGGAGGCTTTAATAATGTGGGCTGGCAGCTCAGCTCTGGAAACAATAATCACTCTTACTCTTAAGGCATGCTGTTTTCCCTTTATTATGATTTTTATATTTGACTTAAGCGCATTTGCTTTACTGTCAGTGGCTGCAGGTAAAACATTAAGTGACTGACTGATGGAGTACCCCAGATCAAAGTGTTAATGAGGTGATTAATGTAGATAAGCCATGAATAAATGAATAATTGATAAGGATGTAATCAAAGGGCGTAACAAAATGGGATGGCCGTCATACCTATTGGCCCTGGCGAACGTCAGTCTTACGAGGGCTAATGAGGGAAACAGTTTCAAAGATAAACATGAAGAAGACTGCAAGGTGTTCCATTCGTCTGAGCGTCTGTGTCTGTATTGTGTGTTGCTGGTGATGCAAGACGCGGGCGGCTCTTCCGCTATCTCCTCTTATCTTTATTTTCTTCATCAACACCTTGAATAACCTTTCAGATTGCCCCGCTGGGTCATGCACACACCATGATTGTGGGCTTGGTTTGGTGGTTTTGCAAAACTGTGATTTCCTTTAAACAATATCACTCCATGCAGCATTCACAAAGGGGCTGCGTGATAAGAAAGGTCTGGTTCCCTCTTCTACTTTTTTTTTTTTTTACTACTCTCTGTGTCGCCCTGAGATGCAGTTACGTGGTTGCTCAACCGGATGGGGCTGCCTTTACAACATTTTGGATCTAAATGTTACACCGTCGTGCTAACAGCTTACTGTCTTCCATGCAGTGCAGGAAGTTAAAAAACAAACAAACAGTAAAAGCAACAAGAAGCCTCGCTTTGATGACTTCCATTGATGTTTGAGTGCTCTGCTCTGTGTTTTGGCAGCTCCCTCCTCGCCGGGTCAAAAGTCAGATGTGGTAGATATGGACTGACAAATCAAACCCTGTACTGAGCCTCTGAGATAACACCGTCAATAGGTGATGGTGGGGAGGTGAGAGGAGCAGACTTTGGACCCACTTCACTTCGCTCTTCTTCTCCTTCGCCACCGGCTGCAGCTCCTCGGTTTGTCTCGCGTCTCTCCTGGAAAGCATGAAGATTGATTTTGCCCCCCTGGATATGCCCTTTCACAGGAGACTGCAGACGGCTGCGGTGCTGCAGTGGGTCTTCTCCTTCCTTGGCCTAGGTGAGAGCACATGTTTATGTCTGTGTCGGCTGGAAAACAGCTGGGAATGATGGAGCATTACCAGAACAGTGTTGCTCAGGAGGGACAATTCTACAGTCGTTCTTAAAAAGGTGCATCTAAAAAGGTAGGAAAGGGTTGTTATAACAGACATGAAGTGCTGAACAACCAGGAGAGGGAGCTAAGCAAGACATGACAAGAGTGCAGCACAGACCTGTACTGAGCTCTGAAGCTCTGAAAGACCTACTGTTTTTCAGTAGTTTTGGTCAAGTTTTCATTTATGCTACCATTACTAGAAGTGACAGGCTCTCACACCTACAACTATCAGTTTAACTTATCCATGTTTGCTTGCGTCTTACTTTGTGCGCAGGTGGTGTTCAGGAGCAGCAGCTGAGCCAAGTCAGTGGGGGGGGGTGTGTCCTGCGTAGTCAGCTTGTCATAGTTTGTAGTTTATTGATTACGCGACAATGAATATGAGCCTCACGCCAGTTTGTCAGCTTAACTGAAGTCAGTTGGCCTAAATATGAGCCGGTCATAAGGACAAATAATTCATCACAGAAAACACAAAATATGCCACAAAATCAGACGAATACTGGCGTGCAGGCACAAAGCACAGTAAATATTCCGTCCTAAAAACAACCCAAAGTCAAGTTAAGTTAAAAACAATTTTCTAAAACTGTAAAAATAACAAAAACAATCAAAACGTAATGAGTCTTCCACATCGAGGTTGTAAAATATCTGCACCCAGAAGAGAGACGAGCCAGTTTTCTGCAGCTGTGGTATGAATTCCCACATTTTGCAGTTTTAGAAGCTCCCAGGCAGACGGAGCAGTTTGCAGCAAAGCTCTTTAGAAAGCTGTCTGTGTGCACTGAAACTAATAAGAGCTAAAAATGAAAACTTCTACACCAATTTAAAAACTGCATTGACATCAAATAAGCACATTCTCCCACAGCACGGCTCTGCTCTCAGTAACCACCAAAACCGCTTCTGATGTCATCGCCAGCCAGAGTTAAATGCTACTGATGCACAGCAGAACCCACCATATATCGAATGGTTAATACCAGGAAACACATGATCTCCTCACCACCATGCTTGTAAAATGTATTTGCATTTGTCTTGTTTGCATAATGCCCTTGTTTTACCGTGCGTTCTCGCCGCTCACCCCACATATTCTCTCTCTCTCTCCTCAGCACCCACCTGCATCTTCCTGTTCTTTTACCTGCTGTTCACCCGCTTCTGGCTCATCAGCGTGCTGTACTCTGTCTGGTGGTTCTTTGACTATGACACACCTGCACGTGGAGGCCGCAGGGTGCCCTTCTTGTGTGGCCTAAAACTTTGGGATCACATGCGGGATTACTTCCCCATCAAGGTGAGAGACAGCTTCTGGACAGTTGTTGCACACCTGCGGTCTGCATTTCAGTCACAATGCATACTGCATGTGTGCATCAACGCCATTAATAAGCCCCTGTGAGGTGCGGTGGGATTTACTTCTGCAGGATAGAGAACAGGACATCAGAACATCGCACTCTGCAGTTCGTTTGATCTAATCTTTGATCTCCCGGCTGCACACGGGCAGTGGCCCTTATCTCTGTCCTTGGCAGCAAAAATCGCTGCGCTCCCTGTCACCATGTACTGTATATGTACACACAGCCTCCCCAAATCCCACAGCAAACCCTATTGTTGTCTGATCAAACACAGTACTGCAGTCTGTGTCTATATGTATAGGACTGGGGTTTCTAAAGGTCACTGTCAAAAGACTAATAGACTCTACAATACTATACTTAAGGACAACAAGGATTAGGGTGCGTGCAAGATGCAGAGCCAAATGCAGTGCAGTTTGAGTTCAGTCCAGATGGTTTTCATTTTAAAAAAAAACTGAAAACCAACATTTACTTGTGTAATGAGATGAGTAGGCCGATACCACTTCCATATCGGACTGTTCAATGTGAAGCTGGTGCCAGGAGACAGTTAGCATAAAGACAGAAAGCTGAGGGAAACAGCTAGCCTGGTTCTGCTACAGGGGGGTCATGTGCTGGAATTCTCATAGTTGCGTTGCAGGGTGATGAGGCAACTCCAAGCTTCCGGCTGAGAAATAGTCCAGCACAGAACATAATCTTTGGAGGTGCTGGTAGGAGGACTCTGAGGTAACCATCTCCTTGCTCCAGCTTTACTTAACAGACACATATCGGACATAAATTAATTCATATTAATATCATTTTACACTCTGCAAGAAAGCAAGTGCATTTCCCGGAATGTGAAACTATTCCTTTAATCTTGCTGCACATCATTCCCCTTCTAGTGATTTGTCCCATACAGTTGCCAGGTGCTGCAGCAAAGAAGGAATATTGCATTGTTCAGAGGCATTTTTAAGATGAAGGCGACTTATACAAACCGTGGCACCCTCAAAATGAGCAGGATTAATGTAATTCATGTGGACACGTAAAGTCGGCCACAGGCTGGTTATTATTGCTTAACCATGAGTGATGTGCAGGTTCCTTTAAACACAAGCAACTCAGTTTGTAGGGTTTTGGAATTTGTTTGCATTTATAGCTCAGTTCAAGACAAAAGTGGTCAGAGTGACACTGCAAGCATTTCAAACTGGCCCTGATCTCAGCAAACACTGAGCGATCAGTACCAGCATCTCTTTCGCAGCCTGCAGTATCCCTCTTGTGGTCAGGCATGAGTATTGCATGCACAAGACTTGAGGTAAATTTGCTTACTGCTTACTTTTGATCATGAGAAGCCCAGTATTTTATGATTTGATGAATGGATTGTGATTTTTCTCCTATGGAAAATAACTGGAAAGAATTTCACCCAAAGAGCTGCGAGAGAAGAGAGAACAGAGCCTCTGTTGACAACATCCAGCACATTACATGGATCTACACATCTTGCCCCTGAGCAAGCCTTATACTTTGGACTGTACTGATAAAAGCAGAGCGCAACAACAACAACGCAAGTTCAATAGCACTTTAGAGAGAACTGCATACGTTATTTTAAGGATTGCTGCAAACTGTTTTGGAATAATAATTAGATATCTAGTTTATGCAAACATTATAAATGCTTGAATAGTTCCTACACAGATATGCTGGTTTTCAACAGACAGCAGCTCCCTGCATGTATGGGAACAGACAAACTGACTTCACACTCTGCCTTTTCAAAGAAAATGAGGTCGGAATCTTAAACACAAGCCGCTCTATGAGATATTCACACACACATCTCTGAGAATGAAGTGAGTCCTGTGTCAGTTTAAGTGCATTTACCTTGACAGACATGAATGATAACAGAATATTCCATACTGGCCCTGTTTAACTGAATTAATTAGATCCTGGTCATTTCTAAATATTTCACAGCACAGGATCAAATTCAGTGAAAGATGAGAAACTTGTATGATTAGAATGCATCATTTTGAAATGTAGATAACATAGAGTTTTAATGATTTTAAATACAGAGTAATTAATCCAAATGATATTGCTTCCCTGCTTATCATACTTCATTTTTAATTGATTTAAGCAGGGGATGTATAGCCAACTGCAGGGGAGAGGGAGAGCAAAGTGGGAAGTATATGAGCAATAAAACAGAAAATGGTACTATAAAGGAGGCTAAGACAAAGTGTGATAAGCAGTGAGTAGCATAAAAACAGCACCGTATAAACATAAAAGTCAGGAGAAGACTGGTACAGAAGTAATAATGCTATAATAATATGTAACAATAAATTAAATTCAAAATAATATGATTTTTTTAAGACTATTAAACAAGAATGGGCATTAATATATTGCATCTAAGTGGATTTTGTCATTGTGTCAGCCCCTCATTACAGATCCTGCGCGAATGTGTGTCAGAAGAACACTGTTTAAACCCTTTTCTCTAAAGATAAACACAAGTTTAGTCATTTCCAAGAATAAAAACTCCCAAATTTCCTGTTCTCTCCCTGACCACACGTACCGGTATGCAGTTCAAAGTGAATCATTTCCGGTATCATCTGACTGTATGCCACATTAAGCGTGAAACAAAGAGTCAATGTAAGTGCTAAAGAGACGCAGTGTCCTCCAGGGAGCCTAATTAGTTTCCTTGGTGTGTCTTCTCCCCACCATTTCTAATTACAGCATCATCAGCTCAGCCCAAAAGCTCAGCAGCTGATGCGCGCTCACTGGGGTTTTGAGAATAGGACTGGACACATTCAGACGGGATGATGATGCAAATTCGTGTGTGACTAAAAGGAACAACGGGTCATGACATAACCACAAAACTATGAAAACTATAAACCATATGTGATGCTTCTACACCAGTGTGTGTACAGATTAAACTATCAAGACGTCAGTGAGCTTTAGAGCTGGCGACTTTTAATCTATATGCTAAGCTACAGTGGGCTAACCATCGCCTGAGTCCAGCTGCCAGACTGACTGACAATCTTCCCATCTAACTGGTCCCAAGAAAGTGAGGAAGCATATTTCCAAAGATGTTTGACTATATTTTTGTCAGGGCTGCAGCGTGTTTTCTGTCGAATATGCCACACACACATTCTAGAAGAATTCGGGAACCAGAGGAAACTGGTACATTATCTGAAAAATGTGTTGCAGTTTAAAAATGTATTTTTTTTTGTGTGTGCGTGTGTGCAAATATGTCCAAAAAATTGGATTCAGTTTGTGAGAGCAGGAGTAAAAAAAAAAAAATGTTTTGCCACAAATTCAAAAGAAAATTGTGAAAATGTTGAAATAAAAAAAAAACAACTCTCAATGCTAAAACTCGGGAAAACCATTTGATAATCCCAGATTCTGAATCCAGACGCACACTGAAAAACAAAAGACCTTTCTTAACAAGATCCAGAGACCTTGGCAGGGATACCAGCACTACAGATGATGTGGTGGTGACAACCTTGCAGGAGGACTCTGTGACTGGTCACCAGCAGATAGTTCTATTGTTTATAAACAGCTGCTGTCCTCATTAGGGGACTTTGAGCCAATGATTAACTGCGAGCCAGGGGCCGCCGACAGCAGGTACCCGCAATACAAACAGAGGGGACACAAAACAACACGGTAGCCCTGTGAAGGTCCGACATCGTGTCTCGCTTCTGTGGTACAGACCCACTCGATCTGATTGGCCACCAGGAAAATGCTTAAAGCCCTAAGCACTCCTGTAGTGATGGGTGAAATTTGCTGCTTTTAGCCGATGATAAAAAGGTGAGAACATAAAAATATAGAGACAAAGACAAAGAGAGAGAGAACGTCAAAATAGTCCAAAATTAGAATTTAAGACTATGAAATCCCCTGTTGGAGTTGGCCTGTTTGTCCCTGTGGAGATTGTGGCTCCATGATAACGCGGGTGTGAATGTTGCCCGAGGAGCAGTGGGACCTTGAAACACTAATCTCACACACTGACACAAACAGTGAGCTGAGCTGATTTGTTTTTAAAGTCCTCAATGCTCCTCGTGTGCTGCAAAACAAACCCCAGCACATGACGAGCGACTCTTTCCACTTGACATTGAACCTTAGTGCCTCTCGCTATCTCCTCCCCACCAGCTCCGGGCTAGTGGAGGCACACAAACAAAGCTCCACAGGTGAGATATGTTATCTGGGCTTTTAACAGTTGATGATCAAGAACCATCGCGGCTATCAATACAGAGAAATATTGCTCAGTTTCCATGAATTAACTTGTATAACACCACAATCATTTCACCTGCCTAATAGAAAAAACATCCATGTGTAAAGATCAAGCATCTCTTTGGAGCTCCTGCCCACCGACAAACAAATGGAGTGTGATACTATACACTGTGTGTCAACAAAACCAGAAAAGTGTCACAGAGAACTCTGATTAATTTGCAGCCAGTAATTGTACAAATAAACTCAAATGTTTCAAATGATTTCCCCACCGGGAGCCCCTGATTCAGCTGTATGCTCTGAGCCATATACAGATGCACAGTGAACCTTGATTTAAACCAGAGTTCATTTTGACTTTTAGAGCTGACCCACAGTCTTATCAGCTGTCCAATCGATACATGCACGCTCAAATACTACTAAACGGACATAGTAAGTAAAGGGAGTCTCTGCTGATTCCAGGCATTAAGGTCTGTTTCTAGGTATCAAAGGGGAATATTTCAATATCTGAAAAGCTCCAGAGGGGGCTCTGTGAAATCTGATGACTGTCCTTGAGTGATGTCACTTGAGGTGAATCCGTCGGGGCTGAACATGAGAAAAATCACAATGTGTTGTGTAAGAACCAAGTAAGCTCAGCAGATTTCTGCAGCTCCCTCATCCCTGCTTGAGTGTAGCTGCTCAAAGCTGGAGTCTGAAGCTGCCTCAACAAACAACACACCTGAATCACTGACTGGTTACATTTGTGCAGTAATGTAAGCAGAAAGCATGAAAAAGACAGTTCTCTGGTTCTGCTGCACTGACACTGATCTTGGTTTAACTGAACATTTTGAAATGATGCGATATAAAATGAAATATGAAATCAGTCAAGTCCTATTTAACATTTAAAAAAATGTGCAGATGCCACAAAGAAATGGAATCCAGCTGAGTGACGCTGGTGTTGAATAGCGCAGACGTAATGAATTTCACTGTACATGCACAACACAGACGTGGTGCACGAACGAGAGAACCTCACAGACAGGCAGGTCAAAGGTACACTGCACTTCATGTCACTGTACATACACTGGCTTCTATGACCGTGTGTGCAGGAAAGGTGCAGCCAGGCTCCTGTGATTTATATTATTTGATATGACATTAGTTCATTATGTTAGTGTGATGCATCACTGTGATAGCTGAGGTAGTTTAGTCTGGTGGTAAAGGCAGAGTGGGGTCCCTGCAAAAGGTCTCAGATAGATCTGATGACCAGAGATGATTCGTATGATAGGAAAGAAGAAAAAAAAAAGATTCTGCTGAGTAAATATTTGCTCTTCGACCGCAACCTGATGATCTGAGATATTTAGGGATCTATGTTGAAACTGCTAAAGACTCATAAACATGTAAAACTAGACAAGACGCCTCAACAAGACACCATTTTTATAGAGGACACGAGCCTCGAGAACTAGTAACTATATCCATCAAATAAAGGTAGTAGAACATTTCCATCTGAAATGTAGCAGAGTATCTTAGAAAGTAAATGTCCAAGTGCATCAGGATTCTACCTAAATACTAGTACTTAAATGTAAGTACTTAAGTACTTGTGCTTAAGAGCTAAGACCTAGTACTTAAGTAAATGCACTCAGTTACTTCCTACAGCTGAAGGTATTGTAGGGGTATGAGGAGGAAAGGCTGGTTCCAAATGTTTTGAACAGTTTGCAGAGGCCACAGAGAGAAGGGATGAGAGGGTTCACAGGGTTAAAGACAGTGTTGAAACTGGGATGTGGAGGCACGTGTTTGGGTTGGAGCCAGCTGGGCCACCACAAAGCATCGCTGTCTGCTCTCGTAGGAAAATTCAAATGATCTGTAATAAAACATCTACATGATTATGGATCTATAGTCGGACACAGGCGCGTCCACCACGAGAGCTGTCATATCTAAAACGCTCTTCTCTTCTCCTCCTCCAGATGGTGAAGACAGCTGACCTGGACCCCAGGCACAACTACGTCCTGGGCTTCCATCCCCACGGCGTGCTGGTGGCAGGTGCCTTCACAAACTTCTGCACCTATGCTACAGGCTTCAGGCAGCTGTTCCCAGGCCTCACCAGCTACCTGCTCATGTTGCCCCTGTGGTTCAGAGCCCCATTCTTCAGAGAATACATCATGTGTGCAGGTGTGGGCCGGAGGTCTTTGAATACTGCCCATTCAACTGAGTATACAGACAAACTTTGATCACCCCTTAATTTCTGTGACAACACTGCAGGTTTGATTCCTTCAGACAAAGAGAGTGCCATCTACCCCCTCAGCAAGAGGGGTGGTGGTAACGCTGTCGTAATAGCTGTCGGTGGGGCCCCAGAGGCCCTCGATGCCCATCCAGGGACCTACAATGTACTCTTGGCCAAGAAGAAAGGCTTCATCAAAATGGCAATGGAGCATGGGTAAGAGCAGACGGCCCTGGGGGAGGGAGGAAGGTTTTCTATGGTGAACTCTCCGAGGTCTTACGGCTCACAGAAAGGATTGTGTCAATCTATTCATTTTAGGTTTCTTGCGGCTTGAGTGTGGCCTTTTCAAAACAGAGACTTATTGAAGTCCCTCGCTCGGAATTTCCTGGGAAAGCACATAGGCCGTTATGAGATCAATTTGCAGTAGAATGAAAAAGAGTGATGTAAAATTAACAGATTTTGAATACACGGGCCGTTTTAGGTAATCAATTAAACGTTTTTCTTTCAAATCTTTCTTTTTTTAGTGCTCATCTGGTGCCAGTGTTCTCCTTTGGGGAGAATGAAGTGTTCGATCAAGTGGAAAACCGAAGAGGAACCTGGCTCCGGTGGACACAGGAGCGTTTGCAACAGATCATGGGTATCTCCCTGCCCCTCTTCCACGCGCGGGGCATTTTCCAGTACTCCTTTGGTCTCATGCCTTACAGAAAACCCATCAGTACAGTAGGTGAGTAAACAGCAAGTTCATCTGTCACTCTGAGGGGAACACCGTGCCTGCAGCGGGTTACAGCATGCACTTCTTTTCTGCACAGATCACTTAAATCTTTGGATTCTGTGCAAGCGTGTCCTTTGTTGCAAACATCACCTGCAGTATGTCCAATAAAAGATGCACCGCCTTAGACTTTGTCTGGCAGGGAGAAACCTCTCCTGCATTATCTGTGCTGTATGGATTTCACAACCGGCTGTTGATTTTGGCAGAAGCATCTAATGTCACTGAGTTAGTGAGGTCAGATAAAGAAGAGCAGGACTTGTCAGCCCAGCAGACACAGTCAGAGATGTGGCCCAGGCTGATGCAACCGCGCTTAACGACAGTGACAGAGGCTCACAACAGCATCGAGAACCAATTGTCATGCAGCCCTGGTTCCAGGGTGTGTTTTAGAGTAATAGACCTTAAACTGCATTGAACTGACTGTATTGCAAAATTTAAAGTCCACTAACCCTGGGTGCATTGTTCGTTGTTTGTTGCCACCTCTCTGCAGTCGGACGGCCAATTAGGGTGGAGAGGAAAGAGAAGCCGACAGCCGAGGAACTTGATGCCCTCCACCAGCTGTACATGGACGAGCTCAGCAATCTGTTTGAGGAGCACAAAGGCAACTACGGAGTGGACAAAGACACACACCTGAACTTTGTCTAAAGTGGACTGATGATTGATTTGAATGCCTATTTATTTGCGATGCTCCGGTGTGGCTCAGACAATTGTACCCTGGAAGTTTGACTTTGCTCCCAAATGGCCTCTTAATTAAAGATAAATAAACTATTGTTGCAACAAGACACACTGCTGTATCTGTTTAAGTAAGGTGGGATTCAACTGTCCGAGAATCCACTCGGTGATATCTGTCACTTCTCAGGGCCGGGTGAGACTTTATTCAGAGGGAACACTAATGACACAAGTCAAGTTTTCATCACTCAATCTCCCAGTCGTGGCATCTGTCTCGGGTTTGGGATTTTGTGCAAGATCTGACGCTTTCTCAAACAGAGTCATAGGTTTTAGGTTGCAACATTGTCCAGAGACGCTGGCATAAAAGACCGATCATGTCCGGATTCAGGATTTTTGCATAAAACACATTTATATACTCTTTCCATAATAACATTAGGTTCGGAATCAATGGATTAAACGACATAAAACTATAAAAAGCTCCACCTCAACCAGCTACAACAATACACTGCTGCTTACACACTGATGCATCAGTATTGCTGTACAGCTGTACACAACACAGGAGGTGTTTGAGCCCGTGGCCCATCCCTGAGAGGACATTATCCTCTATAATAACAGAGCTTTTGTCGTTTGCACAAATTAAATAAATAAAATATAATTGTTGATTAGTGAATATTAGAGAGCTGCTAAAAATGTTTAACCTCTGGACAAAACCAGGCCCACTGTCAGACCCTGGTTCCAGTTTTTATGTTATCCACCTCATTCCTTTAGTATCCGCTTATTAAAGTTTGTTAAAACTGTCGGAAAGAGATTCTTCCTTTGTCATTGATCTTTAAATTCTCCATGTGTGATGACTGAGATGTGCATCCCCTCAGATCCGGTGTCAACTGAATCAGTTGGACATGAACGTAGCTGGGGTTAATGGTTTTGGTTGTGTGTAGCTCAAACATCCCTGGATGAATATGAAAACGTGTCCGCTTTACATTTTATTGTCTTATTAGATCTAAATTCCACATTAAAAGTGGCTCATTTGGTTTTGGATCAGACCCCTGAATGATAAGACTGTCTGTGAACTTTGGCAGACACTATTGATATGAGATGGCAGGCTTCTGACATTTCCAAATGAAATGACTGGCAATGCCCCCGTCCTTTCATCACAGTCTGGACAAGATTTGTGTGCGTGTGTGTGTGTGTGTGTGTGTGGTGGTCTGCTAAAAATGCTGACTAAAAGAAAAACTTGCGGCAGAAATATGATGCAAAAGAGGCAGAGAATTGGGAAAATATTATAATTAAAAATAAAAAAAAAAGCTGGAGTTAAGAAGTTGAGAAGGATCTCAACTTTTTACCTCTTCACCCTGACGACCTGTAAGAATCTTAACTTACCTAAACCAGTGGTAACTAAGCAACGGTGTGTGGAAAACTGACCAAACTGTAGTGGACCCAACAACAACACAGACTTCCTTGACGTGTTTAGTGACTTTTCATCCACATCACCAGATTCTCTTATAGATCGACGGCCTTTGATCATAATCAGAACAAGGTGATCAGTTTCACGTCCTGCACAGCTGCAATCATAACATGACAAAACTGGGAGAAAGTCGACAGCCCTGTTGCCATAGAGACAGTCCTGATCTTAAGGACATCATTGTTCTGGGGAGACATATGTCACATTGGAGTCTGCTGTATGGAAGAAGCTAATTGGACTGTGTCAGGTGGGTGTGAGTGAAGTCAGGGTAACAACATTATTGACTTATTTTTCAAGACGGTGGTCAAAGTGCGACAGGATAGAGGCTTTGCGTTCACCGACTCCTTCGGGTCATATCTTATCTCGGCTTTTCCTTGAAAGAAAACAAAACATAAATGCAGCTCGGACCTCCAGTTCATTATAAATATGAAAATATATATAGCAACAGTGGCTTGATATTCCGTTAGGAATCACAGAGATCAGACAAATCAGAAGTCATGTTAGGACAATGTAACCGCTCGTTGAGTCCAGCAAACAAATACAGGAAGGAAACTCACATGATAACAAAGTCCTATCAATCCACGATTTGGTATCTGTTCTCCAGATAAAGTAGGCTATACACAGTGTGTATTCCGTACAGTAAGAACACAGGACAGTAAAAACAGGTGAACACAGGGGAGATCAATTGTGAAATTGCTTCACAGATAAAAAAAATCAAATAAAATTAATAACTGCCGTGGCTGCAGCGAAAGCTAGACTGTAATGTCACATTTCACTCATCACTCATGTCCCACGTTTTTACATGTTGACATTTCTCAACAGCAGCCTAATGTCAAGGACTTTATAAGTGATTCCATCCAAAATCAGTTATGAATCTTTGGCCTGGTCCCACTAGATATGTGCTATCAGTTCAGCTTTTTGGGATGAACTGCATTAGATACAAAGGGCAAAAGATTTTATTTAATTTGATAAAGTGATATGGGAGGTAGACATGGTCTGGGGCCGTGACTGGAAGTTCTACAAATCATGAGCTCAGCATAATCATTACATGAAGCGAACAAACTGTCTTGGACCTGGGTGTGTATTTATTCTTTTTGAGATGTCATGATTCCGGGAATCTGGATGTTGAGTTGGCACTCCCAGCCTTTTGTTATTCAGCATGGTTTCTGCTTCCATAGGTTAAACCTAGACTTGATTTGATATGCTACATTTAGACCCGGAACTAGATTTAAGACTTAACTCTCAAGATTGAGGCAGAATCAATATGAAGGTTAACGTCTTAGCACACTTGCTCAAGTCTATACTTTAGTATGGTTTTGAGGTCCTCGTACTGTAATTTCAGCTGCTTCACTATTCTTCAGAGGCATACATTGTACTTTTTACTGCATTACATTTATCGGACAGCTATGCTGCTGCTTACTCTGGATGTCAAGTGCCGTACACATATGCTGACAATACAATACAATGCATTACAGAAGATTCATTTAGAGGTTCTCGACCTTTTGGGATTGTGGATCCATACTAACAAGCAGTGTCTAGTTAGATCTTCGTCGTGTTTCAGATGTCAGTAAGCTTGAACATTTTCAGTAAAAATCAATAATTATGCAATGTTCCACAAATAAGCAAAGAGGTGTGTAAAAAGCAGTTAAATGGCCCAGTATCCTTTTAATAAGCATAAACACAATATACATCTAAAGTAAATATGGTAATATACCAACTTTTCCTCTAGAACTTTTAAATGCAGAACTGTAGCAGAGCTGTAGATTTATGAAAGTAAAACACGTGAGAACTTCTCCCACACTGGCACACAGCAGGTCCCGGCTCAGTCGCCGTCTCTGCAGTGCCTGCTGGCAGACTCGGGCTCTGGCAGAAGCCGCAGACAGCAGGACTTACCTGGAGGCTTGAACAGATGGCAGCCTCTGTTGACGTGCACAATGCAAACCACGGCTACCCAGTCATGAGTGCATGATTGTTCTGTTCATTTCTGCGCAGTGCAACAAATCCAACATGTCTCCAATGTTATATGTAGGCAAAGCAAAGTGATCTTTTAGGGATGCTTCAGTCAAATAGCATTGCCTGGTCGGCACCTTTACAGCTATTTTCATTGTCTTATGCGTGTTTATACAGATCCACGATCCACTACGTGCGATTGTTGTGTGATTTATTGGATTGCGTAAACTGTGAAATACAGAGACATTTATCCGGTGGTGATGGATTCGCGTGCGCAGGTAACAGGGGTGAATCAACCGGATGCAAACAACCTGGATGAGCAAAGACAGAACACATCAGGTTAGCTCGGATTGTTTGAGCGGCATATCAGAAAAAGGGGTGGGGGGGCTCACCGTTGACCCACGTGACTCTCCCCATAAATACACGGAGGGAGGCGCAGCGGCGGCACTCAGGCTCCTGGTTTCCCCACCTGTAGATCTACGTGCGGCTGAACAGGGAGGACGACCTCCTTCCAGGCTCCTTGGCACGCTGCTTACACATTTTCTGCTCTTGTCTCCGTGTCGGTGGCTCCTCCCCGCACTGATTAAATGCCCGCTCGGCGCTCCTGTCTGCTGCAGTTGAAGGCAGTGGTGACAGAGGAGCTGTAGGACCGGACTTTATCATCCTGACAGCAAGCGCACATCTGAGTTTTCTCTTTCGGACGCCGTCACCATCCAGGAAACCTCAGCTATGAAGACCATTCTTGCCGCATACTCTGGCGTCCTCAAAGGTGAGACAGCTTTTTCTGAGTGTGTGACAGGGTCCACAGCAAACAAACAAACAAACAAACAAACAAACAGAACTGGTCGTTCCCGGGAGAGGTCAGAGAGACGTGTAACACACAGCACACTTTGACAGTTTTCACCTGTCATGCTGTGTTTTAATCCGTGTACATTTGAAATGATTTATTATTCATTTAAATGGAAAAACTTGCATTATTTCCCCGGAAAGTTCCAAAATGTTTGAGAAAGCATTGATGGTTTAAAAAAAAAAAAAAAAGTCATATGACCACTGTTGTATGTTACAAAGCATGTTCTTCTGTGGATGGTACTTTACACTGAAGTCAGGAAGGTGTAGGTGTACTGCTGAAAGTTATTCATATTAAAATGCTTAATCTGCGCTGTGTCACTGCTTATTCTGCTGCTCCCAGTAACTAAAGTCAGTTTCATTAGAGCTGCACACTCACTGGTCAGTTTTCATCTGTACGCATTGTGACACCGTCCCTCTGCCCTTAGACCCTCAGTCCAGATACAGTAAAACTCCATGAAATTAAACAAGAAATGAAAATGGTTTAAAAGTTAAAGTATGGACAGACGGTGAGGAGAGCTCTGTCTCCTCCAGTGTATGTGACTTATGATGGTGAACTTTTCTGGTTCTTCTGCGTTTTTTTGTTGGGGTTTTTTTTTTGCGTTTTTTTTTTCTGCATTTAAAAAATAAAAAAATGATCCTGAATGAATTTTTAAATTTCCTTGATGTGAATCAGCGATGTCTTCAGCTGAAATGAACCAGCTTTTAACTGGGAAAAGTTGTGCTGATGAATTCCTTGATTTCCTTGGTGACACGGAAACAGCCCTGTTCGGGTCAGATTGTTCGAGAGGTGCCAATGAACTGATAGCGGTGACGGCTCGGGAACCTGCCAATATCTGTCACTGCGGCAGGTTAACGTGTGGCTTCACAGTTTGTCAGCTTGAGTCGGTCTTGAAACAGTTGTCGGAAGCCCGTATGTGCACTGAAAGTGTTATCGGTTGCTGTGAAATGTGAACACTGACATAACTCTTTTTGCTTTTTTTTGGGAGCACATTTCCCAAACCTTTAAAACGACATCCATAAGCAGGATGGTTTCTCACTGACAAGCACATGGTCCACCTGGTTGCTTAATCTGCAGGACCTGATAGTGTTTGTGCACCTCTCCGTCTGGTGACCAGTTTAATCTGGCTCAGAGTGGGTCTCAGAGAGCAGATACTGTTAGAATTAGCCATCTCTAATTGAATCATGGCCAACTCTGTGTCCCTCTCCATCAATCACTGGCACTGTGTCAAGCAGCAATAGCCTTAAAGGAGTCATAGCATCATAGTTGACAGATAATACCACCAGCAACCTGGTGCTGGGTTATTTTCAGTGCGCACCCATGGGATTAGACGACAGTGTTTTCTTGGAGGTGAGATCTTCCTTCTTATTGGCTCTCAGCGGTATGAGCTTTAGTCGCACTTAATGTGTCCGTTACTTTCTGCTGCGTTTTCGCACACGGCCTCCTCACAACGTCGCTGCGAGGCTTCACATTCATGGGCCGGTGACTGAAAAGAGCTGGTGAGTAGCGGAGGCTGTGTGCGGCTGCGGTTTGGCTGAAATGTGCGCTGATGTGCGCTGGCCGCTCGGTTGCCATGTTTGACAGTGTTCTAGGAAATCATTAACTGTGAAGGTGTTCCAGCAAGGAGTGTTTTGCATCTTTTCAGTTTGATTTATCACCAAATGCTTCTCTTCCTCATCTATTTTAAGCCTCTGTATCTGTGTCTTCAATAATCCACTCACACACAGATCTGACTGTTTAGATCAAACTCTCCCTTTTTGTGCTCACTTGTCTCATCTTGCACCTCTCTGTGTCCAGGCACCGGCTCCAGCATCCTCTCTGCCCTGCAGGACCTGCCCTCGGGACTCTGGCCCTGCAGATCCAAGATGGAAAAACATCTGCAGGTCATCTCTGTGCTGCAGTGGGTCTTCAGCTTCTTAGCCATGGGTGAGCGAGTGCGTTTGTGTGCGGGCGCCCCTGCGCATTTCACTTAAGCCGTAAGAAAGCAGAGAAACCTTTAAGAGTTAGTCTCATTAGACTTAAAATAAGGAGGTCAGATCTGAGCTGCGCACACGCTCTTGTTCCTGCCTCCTGATTACTCTCCTTAGCTTTGTACACAATCCTTACATAACTTGAGCTCTTCATTTATCTATTCGAAAGCATAACAACATTTCTATTCTAATACTTCAGGTATTGCCTGCACTGTGCTGCTGATCTACATGTTCTGCACCGACTGCTGGCTTATTGCTGCCATTTACACAGCATGGCTCATCGTTGACTGGAACACCCCGAAACAAGGCAAGACATTAAAGACACCAACCAACCGCCGGTCTGATGTTACTGAAAAAAGGGTTGTGATGCATTTTTGGGTTTAAAGCTGTTCCACTGATCTATAATCAGTGGTTAAATGCTTTTTAACTAGTGTGACAGCACATGAATGAATGCACTGACAGTTGCCTCCGTATTACCTAAGCACTGGGTATGTAATGATTAGCACAAAGACTGCATTATGTTTGGTGGGCCTTTAGCACTTAAGTTGTTCATATCAGTCAGATTGCTTTTTGTGCTGACTGTATTGGTCCAAGTATCTCACCAACTACTGTACGTGTTGTCATAAAGCTTGATAGAGCTTTATAATGAACCTGACTGACTGTGCATCTAGCGCCGCAGTGAGCTTGACGTTTGTTGTTTGCCGGGAAATGCATTGGTGAACATGGTTAACACGTTAAGCATTAGCATGTTAGCAATGCCGCTGTGAGGCTGTTTTCATGCTGACGTTGGCTGAAAGCGCGGCGCTATATCGCAGCACAGCCTCACAGTGCCGCCGGCGCGTCCTGACGTGTTTACGTGTATTTGTAGGGTTAAATGTTTTTTTTTGAATTGTGCAGAAAAAAATGAGTTGATCAGCAAAAGATCAAACATTTCACGCACTGGTTCCAGTTTCTTAAATCTGGAAGAGCAGTGTCATATTAATCAATGAAAAGAGATCGCCCTGGGCTCTGAAAGGTCATCTGACGTCTTGTGAACAGATGAATCATTGTATGTGAAAATCATTTGCCGGTTGCAGCTCTACGTCTGATGGAATAAAGTGACTTCTAACGTATAATGTTCCCTTCAGGTGGCAGGCGATCGTCCTGGGTGCGGAGCTGGACCATGTGGACGTATTTCCGAGACTACTTCCCAATCAGGGTGAGTAACTTTGTCACCGTGGAGGCATAAAGATGTTCTGCTTCCACACAAAAAGGTGCACTTACAGTTAGTTTGAACTGTCCGATTTTAGCCACTTCATCAATATCCATTCCTGCGCAGCTTTGACATCATTGATAAGCTTATCAGGTGTGGATCGGGTATCAACCATTGCTCCGAGCTGTTCCTTGCCCCCGTGTTGATTATGATGAGGGTTTGACGTTGGTGAGGATCTTTAGACTTTGTCCCCTCTGATAGGCTAAGGAGCAGTGCTAAGCTTCTTTTGCCCTCTGATACTCAGCATTGCATCTTTGCGGTGAAAGGACAACACCGGTCCAGGGTCTAGGAAAATGTGTTATCTTTCTGGTGCACGCGCACACACACACACACACACACAGCAGCCACACACACACATGCAGCATACAAGCTGAGGTGCTGTACAGTAGTGGGTGAAGAAGCCAAAAGTCAAGGTCGGGGTGTGTTTTTAAAGGGAGGCTGTGTGTCCTGTGAGGAGATGATCTGCGCCATTCAGTCAGCAGTTACAGGGTTTTACCGAATCATCATTTTTGTACAGACTAGAGCTGCAACGATTAGCTGAGTAATCGTTTTATTAGATTGACATAAAAATAATCAGCGAGCCTTTTGTGATCAGTTAATTGATTTTTAGTCATTTTCTCAGTTTCACAATGTGAACTGCTTTTAGTTTTAGTATCATTGTAAACTGAATATTAGTGGGTTTTGGACAAAAGTAGAGTTTTGATAATGTTAATAATGATTTTTCTCATTATCACACACACACACATTGTCACATGAAACAAAGCTGAACCATGCGAAGCTTTATCTGTAGTCTGTCTGTCAGAATGCTAATGAAGCACAGTTTGTAGCACAGCTCGTCCTTGAAGTCCTTCTGTATGCAGCTGAACTTTGTTCGTCACATCGATCTGTACTGTGTGTTCTGCGTAGCTGTCTGTTTGTCTCAGATCATTCTTTTGTCACCCACTTGACACTTATAATACCAGCTGGGTCTCACATTGTTCTCATTTTAACTATTAATTACTAATATTGCTACAAGATGATGCTGTTTTTGCTGTTTTTCTCTGTCAGCGTTGACACGTTCGGTGTCAGCTTCTGCCGCAGACTGCAGCATCTCTTTGGAAGAGTGCTGAATAATTGAGCCAATGATGCATTAGGTGCTACTTTTACTGCTCCACAGCTCAGATTATATCTGCACGGCCATCAGCTGATTGCAAGGCGAGCGTCCTCCATCTATCACGAACATATGACTATTATTTAAGTGAGTTGGAAGCTGGCGGGTCAAAGTCCGAAGCTACTTTGAAATCAAAGAGAGGGCTGTAAGACGTCTGGAGCGGGGCTGTTATGAAAATGGTTACATGAACGTCTGCCTGAACACAAGCGACAAAGGCTCTGTAATATTCAAGCTTTTTACAGAAACCAGTAAATCCAGCCTCCATCTTTTTTTACTGTCCCTTCCAACCATCCAGGGTGTTGGAAGCTGCAGACTGAGAGGGGGATTAAAATAACGCTGAATGTTTAAAGTTCGTACAAGTTGATCTGTACTGCTGCCAGCCTGAACAGGTGCGCAGCATGAAGACTGAGTTATTGTTTTATGACTGCGACCGTGAGCAGACAGAGGAGAGTCATGGCAAGTCTGAGCTGATAAGGATGTCCTACTTCTATTAAAACATCAACTGTCCCAAATTTGTACTGCACACTAATTCTTAAGGGCCTTGAGGCTTTGGCATGTTTACACAGACAGTGGGATCAAAACCAAAATAATACTCAGCATACAGCAATATCCATGCATAACCACAGTTAAAGGCGCGGCGTTGGTATGTATTTATGGATTGAAAGTGTTATAAAGGGAGTAAACATTATTTCTTGTATGCAATTTTATATTATCCGCCGTGCCATGTGCACCATGCAAGATTATTATGATATCATTAATAAAGTTTATTTGTATAGCACATCATTTCATAACCAGCATTACAAACTGTTTCACAGAACAAACTAGGTAGAGCACAGTAAGTGTGGGATAGTTCACACTGTGTGTTATAGGTTTTTAATACGGCACGCAGCCCCTGGTCACTAGCATGACATTTCTCCAGTCAGACGGTCCCGGTCTGGCAGTGTGCTCCTCGTATGGAAATCAGCCTCACACTGGTCCTCTTTGTGCTATTGTCCTCCAGCTAATTAAAACCCACAACCTGCTGCCCAGCCGGAACTACATTTTTGGCTACCACCCCCACGGCATCTTCTGTTTCGGCGCTTTCTGCAACTTCGGGACAGAGGCCACGGGCTTCTCCAAGAAATTCCCGGGCATCAAGCCCTCCCTCGCAACCCTGGCAGGAAACTTCCGCTTGCCCGTCCTTCGAGACTACCTGATGTCTGGAGGTGAGAGGATTTCAGAGGCCATGGACCGCTGTGTGATAAAGTTGATAACTGTATCTGCAGGAGAGTGGACCTTTGTCCTTGCGCAGCCGAAATAGCTTCTGTTTACTTGGATCAGCTGATTGCACGGATTGATAGAGCTTCAACTGTTCTGTTCTGAGGGGCTGTTTGCTGTTCAGGCTTCATCTTTGCCCATAGATACTGTCCATACAGGAATACTATAGGTTACCACAGGTCATTTTGCTTGTTGTTTCAAACCTACACTTTCTTTAGGACTGTTTTTGTTCCTGTGTAACCTGGTTTAATTTTACTTTGCTGTTTCCCTTTGGAGTTTCTTAGAGTAATGCAGTCAATACAATAAAGCCGAGTGTAAAAAGACTGAGAATTACAATATTTACAGCCAGACCTCATGGAAGAAGTCCAGTTATTCTATCAGTCTGTGCATAAAGGCCAACATTGCTGCTGCGCAGTTGCGCCAATGTAAACAGACCTAACAAATCAGTGATTTCCTGTCCTGTGCACAGCTTCTTTACTGCAGTTTTGTTTACCTGTCCACATCTGTTTGTCCCACTCAGGTATCTGTCCAGTGAACAGGAACTCCATCGACTACCTGCTGTCATGCAACGGGACGGGAAACGCTGTGGTCATCGTTGTCGGCGGAGCGGCCGAGTCTCTGCAGTGCGCTCCTGGCATGAATTCTGTCACCCTGAAGAACCGCAAAGGTTTTGTGCGGCTGGCCCTGCAGAAGGGGTGAGCTGGATGCACGTGCAGTGACTACACGCAGCCTTGCCCTGTTTTGAGCACGAACACATCATTCTCAGGGCTGCGGTGACTCACTGGAATGAATAAACCCTAGATTATTCCTCACAGAAAGGTTGAAATGACCTCAAAAGGAGAATTACTAAATCTTTTATGAATGTGGTCCCTCATGGCGCGTAGAGTCACTATAACCAACTGGACTATACAGTAAAGAGCAGTAGATCTGATTTATGCCGCTAACCCAAACAGGCCTGATTCCTTCTCAGATATAGCTGTGGATCTCAGGGGGCTGCTGGTCCAAAGAAGCTTAGAGCCTGCAGTTATGTAGAACCTTCATTCATAACAACTAGGTTGGCATTCCAGCTGAGCTAAGCATGGACCGTGAATTTAGGTCACTTCTTCAGTTCTCTGTCTGGCACTTGCACACACTGGACTTGATAAAATAGAATTGGATGCTGAAACCGTTAAATAACATCGAATACACAAGGTGCTTTTATTGTGGAAAATTGAGTAAAAATAGCTATTTTGAAGTTTATAATCACAAATGTATCAAAAAACAAGCAAGGAAAGCTCAGAATGTAAAAAAAAACCCATTAATTTTAATTTGGTGGGAATATTTTAGTTATTTCTGTAGATACTGGATTGCTTTATCTCTTCAGCTCTTTAAGAAAATATTTAAATTGAACAGTCCGACACGGTTAAATATTAAAGAAAAAAAATAAGGGCCGCGACTTGACTGTGTTTTATTTTTAAAGAGCCATGAGCTGAAAAGGTTTAGGACCACAGTGGCGCAGAGATTGTGAATGAAAAGGTATGAAAAGCAGGAACGAAATAAAGACGTACAAACATTTTCTAGGTCCAAAAGCTACAACCACATATTGACCCAAACTTCAATACTGTGCTTATTAAATATGAATCAGCCCGTTCAGGTGGCGATCACTTTAATGCGAGCCTCCAAGTGTGATAAACGTTTGCAGCCATCACAGATAAGATTGTAATATAGCAATAAAAATACTGAGGCATTAAATTTAGGTTATGTCAACAATGATATAATAATTCTGCAAAGCTTATGTTGTAAAGAATGTTTTTTTAAAATGGGTATTATGACTATTAGAGTCTTTTTTGTTATGTTTATTAAGCCTCCATCATGTTTTTGGATTATATTTTTATTCAGTCTTGATGTTGATCGGACATTGAGGGGACAGCTGTTGAAACTCCCTGTGCTGTGTTTCCTCAGGTCAGACCTGGTTCCGGTGTATTCCTTCGGAGAGAACGATGCTTACAAGCAGGTGATCTTTGAGGAGGGGACCTACTGGCGGTCTCTCCAAAAGAGGCTGCAGAAGTTGCTTGGCTTCGCCCCGTGCCTTTTTCACGGATGTGGCCTCTTCTTTGGCAACTCCTGGGGCATCGTGCCTTACGGCAAGCCCATCACCACCATAGGCAAGTTTGCTCAGTGTGAAACAGATTAGGTTTATCTTAAAAAAGGTCACCAATCCCTGGACACACTGCTCTTAGTACAGTCAAACAATGACCAGCAACATGTTTAAAGATTGATAGAACAGGCAGAGTCTCTATTTGCCTTGTCCACCTTTAAGAGTGTACTTATTTCAATCCTCTCCTGTTGTGTTACAGTTGGTGAGCCAATCACAGTGCCAAAAATTGAGGATCCAACTGAGGAGATGGTGAATCTGTACCATGCGATGTACGTCAAGTCCCTCCAGTGCCTCTTTGACAAGTACAAGACCCGGTTTGGCCTGAAAGAGAGTGATGTCCTGCAAATCCAGTGAAAGGACAAAGTGGGACCTGTTGACACTCTGAACTGTGGCAGCATCTTCAGATCCCAAAACCACCCCCCTGGCCCCCTTCCCCACCCCGTCCCTGTCCAATCTTGATGCCCGGATTGGATTATCTCTGGACTGCAAATTCCACACATGAGCACATGAGCACATTTGCTAAAGAGACCTTTGCTCTGTCTGCACTGCTGCGCACACACACACACACATTGATAAGCTCAGTTCCTTCTCAGGATATGTCAGGTTTGAGAATATCCACCTCTCCCTGCTGCTGTCATCAGTTTAAACAGTCTCAGTTGAACAAAGTTGCACCAAATCACATCACCGAAGTGTGCTTTTGTTGTGTCTATTTACATTTCTCTGTGAAGGCATCAAGTCTGGATTGTCTCATCAGTGCAGTGGGGGGTAGGTTCCACTAGATGGAGCTGGAAGGTATCATGCAGGACAATGTTTTCTCTCACTCATGCGTCTGTATAATTCCCCCTAAGCTCTACAATATGCTCAATGCACAAACAATGCAAATAGAAGGTACCACTTTATTACTGGGATAATGAGCCCAAAAATTAATTGAGCCAAAGACCTATGTTGCCCCCACAGATGCATGTATTTACTGTATGAAAGCCAAAAGTGAAGGAAGTCTACTTGTACAGGGTGGGTTTATATTGTGACACAATGTGCCTGTGATTGTATGATGCCATATAGTATTAATTATATTCTGTAGAGAGGAAAAAGCCTGTTTTAGTGCCTGACCCTCAATGAATATTTCTGATGCACTTTTTGTATTTGCTGATTACCTTCTGAGGTTTTTTTTTTTTTTTCCCATCAAAAAAACAAAAATTGCCTTTTGATGTGAGAATATTCCAAGACGGTCACTGTGCCGCTTGGTTTGGATTTTCCCTTTCTTGTCTTACTTGGTGTCCAGGTCTGGATGGGATGTGTTTTTGTCTGTGCAACAAAAACTAGAGTGATGTCTTGTATTCAAGTGTTTTTGGAAAGTTTTGAGCTGGTGGTTGAGAAACATTTGTTGATGATTCCAGTATGCTGCGGAGCATTTCATGAGTAATTGAAGAAGAGGGGAATTGCACTACACACATTACTGGTATTATGTTATGTTTGAAGGTGCCACTAGTACTTACTAAGAGTATATGGGTGGAGAATGTTTCCTGGGAATCATCAAAATAAGTAAGCTTGTGCCATGCTGATGAGTGGTGAGCTGTAAGACTGTCCTCTGGTTTCACCGTTGTGACTTCTTATGAAGAGGGGTGTAATCCATGCGCAATAAATTTGCAAGGAATAAACAGCAAGACCTGTCTGTATCATGAATGGCATCACGTGCCTGCCAATATTTAAATTAAACTTTTATATGTTTTCAGAAGGAGACGTGTGTGTGTTTTGTCTTGTTTTGCCAGCACTGAGTTAGTTTCAGTTCCGCTCACCGGTTGTCCATCATTTGATCCTGACTCCAGTGAGGCCACTGTAGACAGACATGTTCAAGTTTTTCAGCAATGCATATTTCATTCACAAGATTAGATTCTAAATCTACAAATTCCCCCTTGAGTCACTGTAAGGCCGTTAAAAAAGCAGTCTTATAGAATCTGATATTATCATACACACAGTATTTTGCACTGAGGCAACAGGATGTGAAAGGCTCAAACTGAGAACACATTGTGTTACGGCTCCATCAAATGGAAATATTCCACATTTTACACATTTTTCAAAACCATAATTCGGTCTGACACATCCAGGATCCACCGAAACACTGAAGTCTTCCCCTAATATGAAGGTCCAATTATTAAAACAGGATCCAATTATTAAAACAGAATACAGCGTTGCACTCTGGTTAACTGTCGTTGGTGTGTCCTGAGTGGTTAACCTTTGCATTGAAGTGATAAAGTGACCCTTGTTGACAGCACCATGGTCACTGATATCAGCTGTGCTCGATGCATTCTGCTTCAGGACACCAAGAGCTTTTTTTTTTTATTATTGGGGTGAAAAGAAGCTGCACACAGTGAATGAACATGACTAAAATAAACCTTCATGACAAATATATTTAAAGTTTTAAAGGTAAAAGCCAGCAGGCAGAATGTCTTTCTTTAACCCTCATAAAATTACACTGATTATGTTGCGGGTCATTTTGACCTGTACTGTGTAAATCCACTCAGAACAGTCAAAAAACCAGGTTAAACCAATAACAACCTTATTTTAGATTATATAAACATTTAGAAAAGAGACATACAGTACATTTTTAATTCCAACACTATATTTAAGAACTATTTCGTTAAAGTTTTTCCCTCTTCACAAACACTTTTTTTTTTTTCATTTAACTTGCCCCATTTTCTCAGATTTTCAATGTTCAACATTGTCAGTGTTTTCCACATGATGGACAGAATGCTGTGTTCTTTCTGCAGATGTAATTCTTGCATTTCACACAAGAGGTACTTGTTTTACTGTCCTCTCGGGAGGGGCAGGCCTGGCATCTTTTCTGTTTCTTTACACCTGTATCCACTGGATCCATTGCAGATTGGTTGGATGACCTGAGCTTGACCCTTTCAATGACAGCTGCAGTTGCTGGGGATCGAGCTGGCCTGACTCGCCTCTGGATCTTGGGAGTGACGAGTGCTTTGCCGAGTTCTTCCAGGAAAAGCCGACGTTGGTACAATTTGCTGGCATTCCATTGTTGGTAGATTTCAGTCCACAGGACATAGGCATTGTCAGCAGACACGTCCACGTGTTGTAGAAAATCACCAAGGGCCAACGGGCAGTCTTGCGCTGGCAGCTGTATGTTGCTGTGACTTTGTCCAGATTATCAACTCCTCCTTTGGTGGAGTTGTAGTCCAGGATCATTTGGGGCTTCATGTCTTCTCTTGTGCTCAGAGATGCATCTGTGTGCATTGTGCTCATAACAAGAACATTCTTGTTTCTCTTTGGGCAGTATGAAACAACTGTTGCTTTCTCAGTGAAAACAAATATTGGTGAATGCAGAGGTCTGCCCTGCATCTTCAGAATTTCACTGGGAAGTTCTGGCTTATTTCTTCTGACTGATGGAGGGGCAACGGCAGACTCTTCCTCTGAAGCCTCCTCATCATAGGAAAATTGACAATCCGGATCATCAATAACATTGTCTTAGGTCTCTGAAAGATCCTCTGTCTCTGAAATCTCTTCCTCTGCATCACTATTCCAGTTCAAAATCTGTGATAAAGCTTCTTCAGCTGTAAACCTTCTCGAGCTCATTTTGGGGTTGTTTGTCAAAGCGATGACATGAGAACAGTGACAAGGACAAGGGAGAGAAAGTTCCTACCTCTAGACACACCTTGGTCTCTGGGTCTGAATGGCTATTCAGCGGCAATCAAGATATAAATAATTAAAATTAAAAATTAAAATAAAGTACATAAAGTACATTTATTTTGGATCTGAACAGCTACTTAACCACATTAAAGTGTCTGGGTCAAAATGACCCGCAACATCATCTTTGTATACAAACTCTGCAGAGACATTCCACTACACATCAAAGTGTCCAGATTTTACACACCAGTTCATGGCCCTAGATAAGGAAAAGTCACAAAATGTCATGAAGAAAAAGAAAGGATAACCAGTACTTTGGTCAACACAAAAACTGAAATGGGTCAAGTTGAGCCTTAATATAATACGAGGGTTAACACTGTTACACCTTATTATAACAATGTTGCATCAGCAGGTAAACAGCATTTTTACCTAGTTGGTTTGGGTTGGAGCCATTTTAAAGCACTTTATAAAGTACAATGCATCATATTTTATAGATCAACCTGTAATCAGTAGCTATAAGTGGAAATTTAGTGGCCAGAAAAGCTGAATACTTCCCACTAAAATGTGATTGAATATAAACTTGAAGTAGAAAATACCCAAATGAACCTGGAAACAGGTCAGTGTTGATAAGATAATAATAAATAATAAAACAATAATAACTCAATCTGATTATTTTATGCTAAACCAACAACAGGCCATTTACATGACAGAAATGCAGGGCCCGTTTCACATGTACAGGTCAAGGTATTCCTGAAAGCAGAGAGCGAGCAATAGTTTTTAGTTCAATGACCCTGTGGAGACACAGCTCGCCTGCATGTCTGGTGCTGCCCCCTCGTGGTGTCTTAATATTTTGCAGTCAGGGGATCAAGGCTGAGAGAAATCAATCCACTACCACACAAATGTAAAGAAGTAAGGCATCCAGTTATGGTGAAAAGTGTACCTCAGTACATCTATTATGTAATGTACTTTACAACTTTACAAGTTGGATACTTGTATTTGAGCATTTTTACAAAAAGGCACACTGTTACAGATTTAACCATCCAACAGTAAGTTATTACCTAATTAGCGTCACCTGGACTGCACAGTGTACTGCAACAGCACAGTGCTGTTTGAATGCTTCAAAAATAGTAATCCAGTAATGTAATATATAATGTAATATATCCTATAATGTATGTGATAATATACTATTCTGAAGGGGAAAGAGTGCCTCTAATGTGCTGACACTTTCAGTACTTTTTGCCAATAATACATTTGTACTTTTACTTAAAGTGTATTTCTGATCTCAGGACTGTTCACTGTAGAAGCGAAGAATCTTAGTGCTATTATTATCTTATCTATGGGATCCAGGGTCCTCCTGAGGTCATTTCCTTAACCTTGGTGCTAGATGAGGAATACTTTAATGTTACTTTGGTTTAATGCACAGAGTTTTCCCAGATAAACATAATTAAAATGACAGCGTTAATCAGGTCTACACTAATTGCTGAAGCTTTTTTTATACGCCGTTGGTTCATGGTCTGATGTTTGTGTACTAGGAGATCAGTGCCATAAGGTTGGTCAGAACTGCTGGGATTGCATGTGTAATATAAGTCAGAGTTGTTTAAGTCACTTTTAGTATTCGCTCTAACGGAGACTATAAGCGAGACATGGTTTGGACCGTTTAACTATCACTATTTAACTGTCACCTGCATGTCACGCTGTGCTATGCAACTTCCTCATATTTTGCAGCTTTGACAGATTTCAACGGATACCCGCCCCTTCCTCGAAGATAAACAGATGATACAACCAATAGAAATGTCGCTTTTCACTACCAGGCACCGCCTTTTTATGACATACATTATTTTGAACCAATCAGCAGCCTAGATGTCGTGCCCCCCCCAAACCGGAGACGGATTTCCGAACCAAGTGTAGCAGAATCGCCTGTACTTTGTTTACGTCCCGTTGGTTAGCTGACAGCTGTTGTAGACGCACAAACAACCGCGAGTACATGTCTTCTGTGGTCGGCTGGAGCTTCGTAAACTTTAAACAGAGTGTCCTGGATGTTGTGGATGGGATGTTTTGTTGAATGAGGGGGACCCGCTAGATGCCGACAGGAGGATGAACTCCATCACCGGTCGGGTTCTTGCCATCCCCGCCGCTTCTGTCACCAACTCTGGAGCTTCATCCTCTCGAGCCTTACATGTAGAGCTCACATCCCAGCAGGTAAATGCCAAAGCCTCCGAGCTCATGTTAACACGAAGTGCTTTCAGATGAACTCAGGGAACATCGCAGAGGGCCGCCGTAGTGTATTATATGCGACTTAACGACGTTAGAACTGCTGCAGGGGGAAACACGCCAGGCCTGTCGGGCTAGCTAGTTAGCTAGCAACTGTTAGCTTGCAGGTAGCTAGCTTGCTGGTAATTATTGGAAAATAACTGACACACCAGTCACACTGAAAGCAGTCAGGCTGGTGTTAGGCGTTTCAGAGCCTGGTGTTTTTAGCGTGTCGTCCTATTTCCGAGCGTATATATCATATTACTCCTTTAAATGTGTACGTAGCTAGTATGCTAGTGCTAATGGTAACTTAACGTCATGTCAGCAGGCAGGTGACAGCTGAGTTTGAGAGCAGTATAGCGTATGGCACGACTGTGTTATAAAGTCTCATAGCGCTGTTTTTATATGTATTAACAAATGTTTAGACTGTGAGAGTAGTTTTTTTAAAATACCTAGGTAAGTTAAGAGTTATTATCTGGAAGCATAACCGATGCGTACTCCATACTTCATTCATTCGTTTGGAAACTGCGTGTGAAAAGTGAGCAGTTCAGAGTTCACTTATCAGGGCTACACACTGTAACACCGGTCCTTGAACGTATCAGAGAGTCAAGCTATTTAGAGCAGCGAGAAACGGGCTGTGCTATCCTCATCAGGCCGAGAATCACATGAGTATTGTGCAGCTTCAAGAGGCATCTCGGGGTTTCCCTCATCATCCTACATCAACTCCCCTCATTCCCTATCAGCAATCAAAGTATCTTCAGTAGAGGCCTCTTCACATTTGCAGCCAAAGTGTAGACATTAGTTCACGTTTGGCTATGCTCTAGTGAGTAACTGTGAGTGCAGCTTATCTCAAATTCATGAAACTAAAATCTCTTGGCAAGCAGCAGCATGTTTTCATTGAGCTGTCCTGCTGGGTCTTGCATATTGTTGGGTATCATAATGTGGGTGTCACTGACACAGCATGTATTTCAGCTTTCCATTTCAAGTGTTTGCATTGCTTTGCTTTGCATTTTAGGCCATACTAAGCTGTGTACATGGAGAGAACATGGGACTTTATACTGGGCCTCCAATTTCATTTGTTTTTACGCCATTACCTCTAACTCATTGATTTACTGTGATCTCATGCTTGTAGCGTTACCCGAGGAACCAATATTGCTATAACTTCTGCTCACTTTACCAAAAATACAAAGAACAATGGCGCTTTGTATTATTACTTCATATCAGTGTAATGCCTTGTGTTGGCTTAGCAGCAGACACGGAGATCTCAGAAGATCAGTAGATCAAACAAAAGCCCAAAATCATGTCTCTGTATTTTAAGTGAACTGACACAGATTTGCTCAGCATGTTTGTTCTTTCTTATTTTATTTAAATTTCACGTGCTCTCCCCCGTCATTGATCCACGACTGCATGGATGTCATAGAGCCACAAGGTCGTGACCAATGGACATGTACACCGAGCATATGAGCACTAAATCGTGTTTTACAGCTGCGCCTCACACACACATCAGCTAAACTCTTAGATATATGTGAAATCTTTCCAGACTCAATTGATTGTGTAGTTTCTCACACCCCACCCTGGGTCCATGTGTTGGCTCACTGTCTGACAGTACTCGAAAAAGATGGTTGATATGGAGGTCTTTCCTCAGTGCTTATAACATCCGTACACAAACCTAGAATAAAAACTGTGAGCCACACCTTTAATGCTGCAGCACCCAACCATCAAGATGAAATGCAGCACTCACAATGGCATTGAAAGTGCTTGCACTGATGCAGGGCTGTGTGATATGGGCAGAACCAGACATCACAGTATTGACCACATACTTGCGAAATGTGTGTGTATCAAACAGAAATGTACTACACTGTGACTGTTCTGAGATAAGTGTCGGTGCTTTCAGAGGACAGGACATGATGTCTGACAGCACCACCTCTTCTTTGCTGAAGTTTTCATTTGTCAGAGTTAAACTTTCCGACAAGCTTATGATCAGTCATCTCAACCTCAGGAAAGACCATTCTCAATTCTTTACACTGTGTTGTGTTAATGTATTTTTAGATACAAGTGTGATTTCTGTGTAAAGAATAATTTACATATGTTTGTGCACTGGTTTACAGCCATTGTGATTTTCAGTTTTGAACAATTAGTAGCAAAGCTAGCCATATTTGGATATCCTTAGCTCTCAGTAATAATTGAGGGGTTACATAAAATAATTAAACAATTTCATGATCTGTTTTTCTTGATTCCCTTTTGAATGTGTTTAACCCAAAAGGCCATGTAGAGAAAGGTCCCATATTACTGTGTGTTTGCCTAAGGCAGCTGTGAAATTGTGACACCAGGAGTTGCTTCAAGCTTGTCAGATCACTTAGTATGTATACTATTGGTTCATGTTATTGCCCAACCCAGATCCTCCTCTACCCAAGCTGTGGGAAAGGCACGGCTGAGTGCAAAGTTGAAGTCTGTGCCTGGCAATGGCAATAGCATACACTCGGTTGCCAGTTCATTAGGTTCAGCTACCTGGGACAATGGTATAGTGAGGGTGGACAAAATATTACAATACCTGTTAACAGCACCATAAACTACAGCCTGCAGACCGCAGTGCAGACTGTGTTGAATCAGCACCTCTCTAAAATGCCCACAGCTGAACATAAACAAATCGTCCCTTCATGGTTATTAAGTTCCTCAGTTCTGCTTAGCTGAATGTATATAAATTGTGTTTCAGAGTAAAGACATAGTCTGAGGGTATGCCCAACCTTTTGAAAGCCTGTTCAAAGTGTGAATGTTGTGCTGTAGCTGCGTCTCGTCGGCCTGTATAAAAGATATGAATATGGAATATTGCAGTTCTGCCTTTAAGCTGGCAGCTCAAGAAGTAATGCAGCCAAATCGACGTCTGTGTAAAAAGGGTGAGGTGGCAGAGCGACACTAAAACACACACACTCACACAAGTTGCACACACTGTAGTGTTCACGCTGCACGTCACACCTCTTTTGCTTCTGTAACGCTGGCATGTGATCTAAAATCACACACTGGGGCGGCGGGATGCCATTGGTGTTTAGTTCAATGTACCAAGGCAAATTAGGTGTAGTATCATTTTTATGGCAGCGTTGCAGGACCTCTGTATAAAACAGACTACAGGTTGTTGTCAGCCATAACTTTTAGTTTGTCCTGTCCAAAGAAATGGGATCTCTGTGAGTTTGAATTACAGAACTTCATAAGAAGGCTTGGGACCAGCTAATCACTTTGTCACACATATCACTTTGTCCCATACCAGCATGAGACTCTGTGATAAGGGTCTGATAATAGTGTAGGTTTTATACTGAAGAGGGTTCAGCACAGTAGTTTCATTCTGCACAAGTGTATTCACAACTATTTCTCCCTGCCTGTCGTCCACATTAGCCCCTTCAGAAATATGCACTGACATTTTTAAGTGGGGGCTGGTTAAAAGTCCCTCACAGAACAATCAGTGTTTTTGTTTCTGAGGCTCTTAATCTTATAGGGAATCCCATGACTTAGATTTAGTCTCAGTATGGCTGCAGGAGAGAGGCCGGGCCTCCTGGTCAAGAGAGAAGTTGTGCAGTGGCGACGTGTTTGCCTGAGGCTGGAACTTGCCGAATGGTGTGTCTGTGACTCACACACACACTCGTACACACACACACAACCTTTCCAGGCATCATTAATTTAACCTTATACCGGGGCTGCAACTACTGATTTATTTTCATTCTTAGTTAATCTATTTATTATTTTCTTCATTATTCTTGATAATGACTAGCTGTATAGTCCATAAGTGCTCCAAAATGGTAAAAATGTCGATCACTATCCTGAAGCCCAAGGTGATCGCCTCAAACATCTTGCTTTAACCACTCAAGAAATTGAATGTGCTGTCATGGAGGGCTGAAGACAATAGGAAACATTCAACTCTGAAGCACCCAGAAACAGAAATGAAAGAACTCTGACTTAAAAAATAACTTAAACTGAATTAAAACAGGTGTCTATTAGTATAACAGACAACAGCTATTTGATTAATCAACTAATCGTTGCAAATCCAGATTGTACTAAAGTAGACAACACACTCTGAGAGAGAAGCATATCTAGAATGAATATTTAAAACTTTAATATGTTAACTGTTAGTGGACAGGATTAAAGATTCAATAATCAATAATGTCTTTACTTTTCTAAACTGTCTGTCTGTTGGATTAACTGTGCACTGATACACTAACATTAACGCTCTGGTCCCAAAATAAAGCCGTTGTTTAATCTGCTCATTGTGATATGTGGATTCTGTGATAAATGAGTTGAAAATGTTGACACATTTCTCATGTGACTGTCATGACTGACCATGCCCGGCGAGTTAACTGGCTACTTAATGCCACCATGAAGATGTCATGCTTCTATTTGAACTGCTAACATGTAGCAGGCTGTCGCAGCCGGTGTTCCCACTGCGCATGAGAAACAGCTGCTGTTTTAGGCTGCTTATATATAGGATAGACATTAAGATGCCTCATTGATCTCTATAGTACCGGTAATTGCTTTTCACTTGTCCCAGGGCACAGCTAGGATTCGGTGTCTTCAGTACAGCCTAGATAGTATTTGCCAGTGACGGTCACATGACCAGGATGAAACTGAATACAGCAGCTCTGAGGTCCGTTATTTGTTCAGTCCATCCTCACTCTCTCTCCGTCTCTTTCATCATGTTTCTCTGACAAACAGAGGCGATTGCGTCATCTCCGCAGCATCGCAGCCAGAAACATAGTCAACAAGAATGGTTCCCCGCTGCTGGACACTTACTTCACCCTGCACCTCTGTATAGGAGACCGCATATCTAGAGGTCAGTGTTAACACCAACACACACAATGTGCACCTCCTTGATGTGACTCATGATGCACCTATAAGCCATATAAACCTCTGTGATGTCCTGGTGTGGAGCAGCTGTAATGTTTACTATAGATGGTCACATTAAAGCTGAGCTGAGCTTTTGTGCGGTGTGTTTTAGTGTAGATGTAATCCAGTTGGTTGTTTACGTCCTTCCTTTAATCAGCATTCTTTGTTGTCTTTTCAGATTTTTACAAGAGTGAAGTCATTCGAGACTCACTGGTGAGTACACGTACTTAAACCTTCAAACCTCTTTATGTCTGCCTCCTGGGACATGAAGTTCAGGATGTTGTTATTACCGTCGGTCTGCTGTTGCACTGTGCATTAGTGCGATGGTCACCATGTGCAGGAAGACGAGTTTCAGTGTGTTACCGCCGTCGATGCTGCCATTTAGACCTGCTGCCTGTTTGCGAGTCACACCGTTAGCTGCCCCTGCACAGGTTTCGCTAAAAGCTCACTTACACACCAAGGCCACAGTGACACGCTGTGAAACATGCTTCAGTGAATAAAATGTCAAGCTTTTGTCAGCATGAATTAAATATGATATGAGCTGCTCCCTTACGCAGCTCTCTGTCTCGGTGTAACCATCAGTCAGTTGTGTAAATTACCCAGCTGTATGTTACTGCGTGATTCCTTTGGCCGGTCCTGCTCTTATTGGCGTGGCAGATGCAGCTCTGCACGAAACTATGGACGCAGCCAACTATAGGAAGCCATTACTGTTGGGCTTACTGCCGAGTCATGAGCTGACCTAAGCTGCTTTCCAGGCATACTGTTCAGTACCTTGAGCAGACTCTATAATGCACCGCAGGAGCCGTGACTCCTGTCATCTTTCTGCCCGACTTCCTTCTGCTCAGTTTTACATCCTTGCTGACATTAGTTCTCTAGTATTCTGCCTCCTTCCCGTCACCGTTTGACGAGGGAGTGTTTCCTGTTGTTCTTCCTGTTTTCATTCTAACTGCTGTGCCCTTTTGCTTCCTCTCCTGGCTCTCACTAGTTCTGTTTTCTACCCCCCTTCCTCCTAACCCTGCGTACTTCTGCTTCTGCTTTTCCTTCCTGTCCTTGAAAGTGACCCACAGACCAAGACATTTTCTCTCTGATGGAGGAAATGGTACTTAATTGAATGATGTACATGGCTCCAATGCTTTGTAGCACCAGTACTCAGTGCTGTCAGTCTGGAAATTCAAGGACAGAGAACACACTGTAGCAGGGATCAGACTGTAAGGTTAATGTAGAACAGGATGATTGAGTTACTTCACAGTGGATAGGGATCACACAGTGACATTGAATCTGAGGTACCACACAGATTTTAAATCAATCTCTTATACGCACATAAGGTATTAATGTTCTCTTTACATACACTGTTTGTCCGCTTTAAGTGACTGCTAATCTTCACTTGTACGCGTGTGTGCTTGTCAGAACCCAACGTGGCGGAGCCTGGACTTTGGCATGCTGCCGGACCTTCTGGACACCTCAGTGTCTTGCTTTGTGGTTAGGATCTGGGGAGGACAGGAGGAACAGTACCAGCTCCTCATAGAATGGAAGGTCAATCTGGACGGCCTCAGATACACAGGACAGCAGGTCGGCGGCCACACACATGCAACATGCAACAACGATATATATAGTTTTGTCAATGGTGGGGAGCTGTGTACTCGCTACATAAATAGATGGACATCACATCACATCAGATGGTCACGAATGAAAACATCTCCATCAAGTTAGGTGATGCATAAGACAAGGGAAGCACGACATTGTAGAGGTTTGTCACAGCAGGCAGTGCATGCAGGAGTCAGTATTTGTAATGTGGAAGAGGCATACGTTTTATTTATTACAAATACTCTTTGCTGATATTTTTGGCGAGTGTTTGCCTATAGCAGACTAATCACTGAATGTCTGTGGAGAGAGCAGCCTTTTGGGCACTGTTGTACAGACACGTAGATGCAAAATCCACAAAGAAAGCAACAGTTTTGTTTCCAGCTCAGAAATTCACTATACCGGCTGCCGTTCTAGTCATCAGTGTAAGCAGTTTTTCTCCTATACCAAGCATCTAAAATCCAACGCTGGGCTCAGCTTTGCAGTGCAGTAAACTGTACATTCTTTCAAGATAAAATACTAACTATGGCTGTACTTCACTGCATCAATTAACGGTGACTTGATTTTAATCAATTTGAAAAATTGTAAAAAGCTGATAAAGTGGACAGCTGACAGTGTGTACTGTAACCAAAGCTTCCGCCACTGCAGGACACTCAGTACACTGCAAGACAGAAATCAAAAGGCACTTTCACCGTCTTTCCCATATTCCAAATGTATTGCAGTGGCGTTGACGTAGTTATTAATTAAATAAAGAAATCATGATTATTGTGATGTTATATGATGCAAATTAGAAAAAGGTGTTTGCAAACACATGTTGCATTGACTCAGTTATCTGTATGTTTAGTAATTGAACATTTGAGCACCGAACATGTGATTTTGAGTTTTGAAACTGTTAAAGCAGAAATAGCCGAAGCGATCATCGAATACGATGAAGTACCTCAGTGTTATTCATTCTTTCACAGCGAGACTATTTTCAGAGCTCGTAAACAGATAGCTCAGTCTAATGCACATCCAGATGCCCGCTGTCCTTTGTTCCCGCCGTCTCAGTCCCTACAATGAGCCTGCTCTGCCTTTCTTTGTCCACAGATTCGATCCAGGAATCCAAATGAGATCATATTTGGATTGAATGATGGCTACTATGCAGCTGACTTTGATCATAAGGTACAGCCTTTTGTCCATTTCCCAGAGCTTCTGCATCATAATGGAATCCTCGGCCCTAATCTCATTAGGTTTATTTGGACACTGTTTGGCTTCTCCCTGAAACGCTGACATGTGGCTGTTGCAGGATCAGTCGGAGCGGAAGAAAAACAGTTTGCTTCAGGTCGACCAGAGTTCAGTCAGGAACTCCTACAGTGTCTTCTCTTTGCTCAGGTACGATGCCTGCCATCCACACACTGTAACATCGAATGTATGACCTCATTACCCCGCAGCAGCCGAGAGGTTCACTTCTATAGTCCTTTCTCTAATCTGGTGGATTTCAGCTGTTTCAGAAGATGCTTATTTTCTGCACTTTAACCTACATCTTAGCTTTTATTTACTTTCTACATGGAATCAGGGTTCCTGCTTTTATCTCTGTTGCTTATGTGTCTTGGGCATTTGTTCCACACCAGCAGATGGTGCCACAGGAAAGCCAACATTTCACCCTTTATCTAGGAACTTCTGCTGGCCCCCAACTTTGCATAAAGCCGTCACACCCGTGCAGTGTTTCCCAGGTGTGACTGGACAAATATATGGAACATTTTAAAGCTGTCTATCACAAAGAAGACACCCTATCAATAGACCAGCGTCAGATTCTGATTGGAACTGAAGTGCTGTTGTTGCCGACAGTGAAAATGGATGCAGTACCATTTTACACCACAAGAAGGAGACAGAGATTTGCAGAGTAAGCTGCTTTTCACAGGGGGGAACCCTGGTGCAGTAATTAAGAGCTTAAGACAACACAGGGCAGTCCTGGCGTCTGTTGACAAACATAGGCTTGTTGTTTTACGTTTATATTTAAAGGTGGTGGGATGTAAACACTACTTTCAGCATCACCAGGGCTTCCCCTCGAGGGAAACCCTCTGTTAATCACAGCCTGATCACTTCACTGTGTAATTACTTCCAGTTTTAACCAAATAAATGTATATCTGCAAGGTTAAAGTTAGACACTTCCAAAATACGATAAGGCTCCTGTCATTATGGGGATTATGGAGGCTTCCACAGACATTTTCCTACTATAACAATTAAAAAGGGAGACAGAAATGCGCCACAGGCCTTTGCTGTGTCAAGCGAAAGGAGTTTTGCCAAAGCTGGCTGAATTTTAACGGCGCTCCCTCATCTAGAAGTGGTCATGGTTTATGTTTATTTGAGAGGATACAGTGCCTCCCCAGCAGCTCGCAGGAGAAAAAGGCCCAGTTTGAATCATAACTTTTCTGACCTCTGCTCTTGCGTCTTCTATTATTGCAGCTTTCTTCCACATCCTCTCCTTCAATCCACATCCAGTGGGACTCTGCAGAGTTTAACACAGTTACATTGATCCCCCCTCTTCCCACACACTCCTTTGCCTGCAGCTCCTCACCCCTGTCAGAGTTTTTCCTTGGCTCAGTGCACTCATATGCACATAGTTTATGATTATGTACTGTAGAATGATTCATAAGATACTGTACACTCCAACGGGGATTATCCTCCCACCCCCCATGGTACAGAACCCATATATACCACTCAGGGTCTGACCTGCGGAGCTCTGCCTTTTTCAACATGCATTAACTTTCTGAGGCGTTCAGGTGGAGCTGTGCTTTGTGTTGAAATCCCTGCTTTTGTTATTGGCTCACTTACATGGTTGCATGCTTTCATAAATGACATATTGCATCCATGTTTATATGCTGCTGGCACTGAGCCATGCTTTGACTATATATCTTATATAGTGGGCCGAATAATCTTTAGTCGTCTAATTTTTATTGTGCCTCTTCCAGAGAATTCGGAGTAAGTGGCCTTTTTTTTTTTTTTTTTAACTCCAGTAACACTGATGCACGTCCACAGGGGACGGCCGGAGTGTCAGATATTCTCACCCAGCCCTCTCCCACTCTGCCTTGGCCGAGTGCAGTGCTTTAATGGGGGAGGATGAGAGCGTCTTGTTCGAAGAACGCCCCGCTCTTGATTAATGACGGTAATTTGTCAACAGATTCACAGGCTGCTTTTCAGCCTGGCTCTGGTTGACAACACCCGTCGCCCCTGTGAGTAGAATGGTGATGTGGGCTAGCAAACGCAACACGTCTCAGATGGAGAGATGAAGAGGGAGAGAACAGATCATCAATCAGCAAAGTCTCATCTCTCCCAAAGAGTCTTCCAGGCCGAGATAGAGGCTTAGCCGCATCCTATGTAGAGCCGGGCCTCTGTCTGAAAGAAAGAGAGCCAGGAAGACAGTGATGAAGATGAACCAGCTGTTCAACAAAGTTGGTTTTTTTCCATTTGTAGACACTATTAATACAGATTCAGATGTTTCTCAACCTCCCAAATACACTCCTCTGTCCTGCCAGCGGGGCCTTTGATTTGCAAGCGGTAAAAGAGAGAGTGAGAGACGACCTGACAGGACTGCTGGTAGAACCGCCTTACTGTCGTCACATGACTGAGCTGCGTATTGCTCTAGTTGCATATTAACAAAACAGAGAGGCAGAAAGCCTGACTGAGTAGCTTACTGTTTCAGTGTGTAATGGCTAGAGGTCATCATTTATGGCCTCGTGTGTTCTGGAACGTCACATTCAAGTGGTGCGTAAGAGGAAGCACTCAAGTGGCCCCTCAGCTCTGAGGCACAGCTCTCTGTGCGCAAAGAGCAATACACCTACTTGTAGATGTTAGATAGTGTTTGTAATGATACCAAAATCATTGCGGAAGCTGAAGGTTGTAGTTTCAGGCCTGTTGTAACGGTTTGTTCCTCGCGACACCGTTCTCGGGGCACAGCTTTCACAGTTCAGTGCTGCGACATTGCAGATCGAGTCTGTCTCAAACTCTTTGAGCCTGAAGGGGAAATGCTCTTTTCCCTGTGATCAGAGCCATATGGTGCTTGTGTTTCTGGATTTGCTTTTTTGTGTTCCTATGCGAGGTATGCATGTACGTACAGTATGTGTCAACAGAAGCAGCGCACAGTGATGGTGAAGCTCTGTGGGGGGTCTCTCAGGCCCCAAAGGCTGTCGAGGTGATAATGCTTTCCTGCAGGCCGCCCCTGAGGTCCACTCACCTGCCGGTCGGACGCTGCAGCCGCGGGGCGCTGTTGCTGGATTGGAGTCTAAGGCTTACCCTGAGGTCCCAGCCAGCAGCAGCCAGACTACAGAAGCAAACAGTGCGTGCGTGCCTGAGCTTTAAAGCACCGTAGACGGGGATGCTCTTGTTTTTGTTTCACACCTCTGCAGTGCACTGGCATGGCAGAATCAAAGCCCACGTAATTTAAGAGGAGTATGTTTTTTCCAGCGCAGGCAGTGGGCCTGCAACACATTTTTTCAATCAGATTACATTCTCTCAAGGCTTAGATCTCAGACATGTAGTGTTTTTCCCAACATGTCGGCCCTCCACTGTCTCTACCTGCCCACTTCTCCTATTTTTCTTTCACTGTCTCCAGCGTTCCAGCTTCATTATTGCTTGCTTTGCAGTGCTGGTCTCTTGATGTAGGATTCATTCCTCTGCCTCTAACATGATACCCCAAACTTAAAACTGCTAAGCTAAACTTTATATGAGGTTTATGTGCATAAAGCACTACTCTGCAGCTAAGCCTTTTCATTGTTTGGTATTTGGCTTACTACGCCAGGCATCTTAAGTAACCATGACTAACAGTTTTGAGATTTTTAGCGTAAGACAAGGGCAAGGAGCTTACTCTCATTACGCTCATGGGGAACCAAACTTCTGTAATTATCTCCAGCGTGTGACCCCTTTTTGACCCTTTCTGCAACCAAAAATATCTTTTCTCAGGATCTCTTTGCCTGCACCTCAGTTGAAGTTGTCATGTAAACATGGCTTATAGCAATTCGGCAGATCCCTACAAGAAAACCTTAAGCCTGCAGGAGCAGAAGAAAGAAGAAACAAACTCTAGTAATCTTCTTTTCCATTCCTTGTAGATAAAGACAATGGTGGAGTGATGTGCATAGTGAGTGGGTTAATGTGTTGACATTCTTTGGCGATGGGATAGGGACAGACTTTGGACGCGTTGTTTGTTGTGATTTTCCTACTGTGCTGCTCTCTGCTTTGTCCCGGCAGAGGTGTGACAGTGGGACATTATCCTCTATTTGTTGTCTCAGAGCTTGTTTTGATTGGCCTAATGGGCTGCACTGTTCACGCTGTGGTGTTATGTTATGGTAATGGTTGCTGGAGATGAATCCAGTACAGTCATCAGTCCTATGTTCAACATTTATTGTACTCTTACGCTAAGGGGAAGCAGCAGTGGGATTTTTTGATTCATTGAACTGATTTGAGCCCAGTTTACCGTGTCCGACCTGCCTGCACCCTTTTCTCCTTCCTTTCTCTGGGACGCACAAAAGGTTTCGTGGTGGCATCAAAATATTTGACCAAAAGACCGAAAGTTTCCAAGCAACCAGCTTCAGCTGCTGTGTATCGTTCGCACTTCCCTGCTCGAGGAACAGTGCTACACGAGACCTGAAATGTGGCCTTCTTGATGTTTCCCTCATAGTTTTTTGCAGAACAACAACAGCGTACAAGCCGGTGCCTCCTCTAGATCCCAGGTCCTTCTCTGGCTTATCTTTGTGAGCCAGATGACACAGCGTGCTGATTCCTTCTCAGTCCCGATTGCAAAACTGTGCATTCTGGATCTCAACACAGCATGCAGACCATGGCAAATATTTATTTTAAGATAATCAGTAAGGTAAATGAACAGAAACCAGGGGACCTCGGTCAGAGAGGCTGCCAGGCCTGCTGCCCTCTTACTGCACTGAGGACTGGAAGGTTATCCCATTCATCCCCTTGCATTCACTTGATAGGACATCTGACTGTAGCATTTACCATTTTAACTTTGTATTTTTATGATACTACAAAGCCCCTATTAAAGATTTTTCTCAAGATGTCTATTTATCACAAAATCTGTACGTTTCAAAAGCACAAGTCTCATCTGACACCCCTGCAGGATCCAGTGCCGCGGTCACAGGAGAAAAATGTTATTGTTTTCCTGATGTTTATCGGCATCAAGGCTTGAGTGCACAAGCTCAGTCATAACTTCCTGCAAATCGCCTTTGGCATAGTTTCTTCTCGTGCCTCGGATAAAGGAAAGATGTCATGGCTTGTGAGAAGGTGTTCTCAGGACAGTTTCTTAGCAATCGAACTGCTGCCCCAATGAGGGTGCGTGTTGCAAACCCTCCTGCCCCGTGCTGGTCCATAGGTTAGGACAGAGTGTGATGGGCAGGCGTTAGGCCAAGACTCAGGCAATGATAAGCAGGCAGACATGCGTGAAAAGGAGAGAGGAGATAACTATTCTCACCTGGGGGAAAGGCCGTATCACATTCTACCATCGCAATCACCTAAACAGATGAAGCTGTCAAAACAGATTTGCCCTGATGTTCCAAAGGACTATCTCCAACTGCGATCACTGTCACCTCAGACAGATTAAAAAACACAGGGAGAAAATATGAAATAATGTTCCTGCAGGACTCCTCCCCGAAGCTCCTGAAAATCACTTTTTAACTGTGTTGGTTGTCAGAAAGAAAGAAATATCAAGACTGTACCGTGAGTTTCATAACAGTAAAGACCCCCAGGATTGGTAAAATGACCCCACTGAGTTTGGAGCCAGTTAAAAAGAGCTACTTACAATAAACCCAGTCAAGATGACTGAAGGAAAGTGGATACCTAAAGAAACCCTATTCACATCTCCCTTACCTAGATCAAAGAAACATGAACAAGAAGACCCGATTGCATCTACATATAAATGTATTTTGGGGGGCTAGAGCAGTGAGCTGGTCTGTATCCGCCAATGAAGAAATACGCTGTGCAGTTCAGTTCTCATGCTCTTTGAGTGGCATTGAGACGTTCAGCGAGGGGTGGATGATCTAACGCCAGCCTGACAGTGTGATTGCTAATTGCCATTCTGTCTGTCCTCTGTTACTCATTCCCTCCATGTGGGATTGTTGTTTGTAGATGGGTTGCTGGAACCCCTCGGGTATTGTTGAGGGGGGGTTCGTCTCTCTTTTTATGGCCTCTGGACTGGAAGGAAACATACTTGGAAGTTAACTGCCCCCAAAATTGATGGTCTAAATAATGCGCAGGCCTGTCATTTGTGTACTGATGTTGCTGTTCCCTGCTTCAGTGATGACAGTGATGTGGCGTTTGGAGTGAGGCATCCATCTTTGTGGACTAAATGAATTAGTTGGGCTTTTAACGACTGTCTTTGCTCTCTGGGACTGACTCTGGTTCAGGTCTGCCACATAACTTTTGATCTCATATTGTGGTTTTATAAATAAAAGAATGAATAAACGTTTGTTGTGATATTTGTGGTTTGTGGTGTTTTACGACCTTGATCAGTCTGGTCTAATGAACTGTCGACTTTTATTATTAGGAACGTTCTCAAAATTGTTTTTCGTACTTTTGCTTAATGTCAGAACTCAACCGTAACCTTTCTAGTTTAGGAGACTCAGCCGTCAGGCTGGAACAATGAAGATCAACCCCGGTTAATCAGAAAAAGAAACAAGGCGGCATAACAAACACACTGCACAATGACTGTTCCACATGGGGACAATCATAACTCATGATGCTCTCCAAACAGTCACTGTAAACATCCAGGCTAAATGAAACGAATTGCTGGTGTAGTCATAGCACTGATGCAGCCAGTCCATTTAGTGGCCTCTTGGAAACACGGTTTCAACATGGGGTTGTTTTTGTGGTCCAGTGTGCGGTCGCGAGCAATGATCTGGATGGTGACTCTGTGTTCTCCTCCTCCTGCAGACTTCACACAGCCCAGAGAGCCATCAAGCAGACCCAAGTGACGGTGCAGAAGATCGGGAAGGAGATCGAGGAAAAGCTGAGGACGACGGCGGCCTGCACCGAGCGGGTGAGCGCAGTCACCCATCAGCAGCATTTTTCATCTCCTCAGCAACATACCTTTAAATCAGCAGCAGGGTGTTTGCTTATTCTCAGGAGCAGGGGTTGATCCATCAGTTTATGGCGTTGTAGACGTTTGTTAAAATCAGTTGAATGTCGTGTTTGCAGAGAAAATATATAGGAATGAGGTGCAATTTGAGAAGTTTTCAGGGAAAGTTCATTAACAGCAGATAGCAGTAATTGCTGTGATCAGCGATAACAGGCCCATTGGCATCTACACTAACAATAAACATCGGCAGACTGTATTGTGCTGAATACATACCGAGATTTAAGCCCTTGTATCGCCCTGATCCTCAGATGTAATTGTAATGTAAAGTAATGTGAGCTGTAACTACAGCCTCGGGGCAGCTATTGTTTCTGTTTGTTTTGATGGCTCTGCTGAAGAGTGGAGTGGAGCGATATCCCACCTGCCCTGAGTGATAATGCTTTGACCAAAATCCACTGTTTGTGTTTCCACCTCCCGACACATCCTCAAGTCGGATCCACGGCGAAAGCAAGAAAGCATATTTAACATTTTTGGAATTGGCAGCCACACAGCTGTGAAAACTGGGCACTGATCCCAGGTCTGACATTGTGTTTATTGTAAACATTCACTTCAAAAGCACCCCCCCCCCTCCTCTGCTGCCATAAAGGCCCTGAGGCAGTGACACTTTTCTTTGTCCTCCAGGTAGACTTGCCTTGTGGAAAAACCGTGTTACTGGTCTGAGGGCTACATACCTTACATGCTGAAATTCATTTTGGGCTGCCGAGATGTTTCTGCTTCTGCCGAGCGTGTGCGCGTTGTGCATGTGCGTTTTCGCAGATACCAAATGTAAATGTTTCGAGGGTCTCTTCAGAGTGTCTCCTCAGACGGGACAGCTGTTACAGCTGTTGCTTTCCATCGTGCTCTCCACTGGCTTTGGATATTGGCTGCTTTTTTTTCCTTCTTCTTTTTTTGTTCCTTTCCCCAGACCTTCACCCTTCTATTAAAGTAGCTCCTCTATAGCCTTCTCAAGGCTTCCCACAAAAACATTGAGGCTCCACTCTTTGACCACAAAGGATCCCTTTCAAAAACTTGTCTCTGATATTTCCCCCTCAGTGAAACATTCCTTGAAACCCTTTTCAGAGCTCACATCAGCTAATAAATCACATAATCCTCATCCTCTACCTTTCTGTTAAACCCAGCAACTTGTAGTGAGTGGGGCATTGTGTGGCTCTTCTAAGGGTTTCCCTCTTTGCCTTTGGAGAGCTCTGTACTATCCTTCTGTGCTCGTCTTAGTGAGCATGGATCAAAGGGGGACAGAGTGGAGGCCACCAACCTCAACGCATGGCCCTTTCACCCTCTCACCCACACCCCGCCATTAATCTGTTGCCCACCCCCCCCCACGCCTGCAGCTTATTTACTCAGCTGACCCACTGCTGTTTGATGTTCAGCAGGAGTCAGACGGGCCCTGGTGGTGGGTTACAGTCTCTCTCATACACACACACACTGACATGGCTGTGACCCGCTTGGCAACTATGCCGCTCAGTGAAAGTGTAGGAGTCTGATGGTTCGTGCCAGAGCCAGCGGTGGTTAACATGCAAGCATCAGGGTGCGACACATCGGAGAGATGGAGGCTCTATCAGTCCTCTCCCTGCCACTGATACCCCGCTCTGTTTTTGCCACAAAGCCCTCAGAAGTCCTCAAGAAGAAGCATATCTGTGCGCCCTCTGATCCAGGCCACGATCACTATCACAGCGTATGTGTGAGTGTGTGAGATGCCACAGTCTCCGCTCGCAAACACGGTGAATAACACGGCTGGATCTCTGTAATCCTGCCAGGAGGCTCACCCCCTCCACAAAACTCCTGTTTTTCTCCTCCACCTCGTGTTACATGTGCGTTTCTGAGTCCTCGTCCACACAGCCCCTAAATGACGCCTCTTAAATCTCTTCTCATGTTTTGAAGTTGCCCTATCTGTTCATCCCCAATGTATCATTACTCACTGTATGTTTCTGTTAGCCTGCAACCTCTCCCCTTCATCTACTGTATACCACATCTACATCCATCAGTCCATGACTCCCTAGTGCTGGTCCTCATTATATGGTTAGCCCACTGCAGCCCCCCCCCCCAATCAGATAGAGACATGAAGCCTAATGAAGGGACACCCTAGGGCTTGTCTACATCCACATGTTTGTATGTGACTTTGTGTTCTGCATGTCTGGCATCTTATTTTATCTATATCACGTGAGCACTCGCCTGCATACGAAAGATTGTGACAGCAGCTGCTGAAAGGTGACGGCGTTAGTCGCTCAGCTCTCACAGGTGCGACAAAATGAACAGGCGAATGAGGGAAGTGCCAATTAAACGAGTTGTGTACACACTCACAGAAAAAGGTCTGATTTGGCAGATTGAGTGAGAGCACCTGTGTGGGTAGACCTGGGGAGCGGAGGTCCTTTTAATATCCACAGTGCAGAAGGATCCAGAGAAAGACTGTGTTATGTGAGACCTTGGCTCTACCCAGTGACATTAATGCTGCTCATGTTTAATCAACCATTACCATTTACACATAAAACAATCTATGACGGACGCTGTGAGTGGTCATATCAGGAAATAGGATTAGTTACAGTGACTATGCCTCTGTCTCATGGAAGTTTCCAGGTGAGCCACGCTCAGGAACAAGCATGGGCATTTTACAGCACAGACACTTTGATTTGTCATAGCTGGGGAAACACAGATGTTACCAGTAACACTGACGATGCTGCCGTTCTATTCGAGTGTCCCGGTGTGTCAGTGGGCACAGTACATACCAATGACCTTGTAGCTGTGTCTGTTCAGATGACATTTTATAATAATAAAAGAATGAAATGTGTCATTTGTAAATATATTGCTTTCAGACATTGTGCACAGTGCGAACTAGAAACGTTATGTAAAATGAGATGGATGTATACCAAAAGTCCGCTGAGTGTCAGTGTATTTCAAGACCGGGAAATGAAAATGCTACATGCCCTGGCAGTTGCAGCAGGACGACCGTGAGGCCCACAGCCTCGCCTCGTCAGAGCAGCTGATTGCATGCCAGCAGCAGCTCCATACCAGTTATCTCTCTGCCAGCCATTCCCATGCCTCAGGCTCATTACTAAACCCTTTCACCTGTAGCACTGATCTCGGGGTTTAGGGAGGTGTTTTGAATAGCCACATCCTCCTCCGTATTGCTTGTCATTAGTTGTTGACAGTGGATTCTGAATTATCGACGGTGAGTATTGGCTTAGCAGATCTACATTAAATCAAGGCAACCTGGCATCAGCCTGCGAAAACATGGCGTGTTTTTCAGGGAGCTAGTAGGAATTTGTGGGTCTTTATGAAGGATAATAAGCAGTAGAAATTGCTGTGACCACACACTAAATATTTTCCTTCACCTTCTTTGTCTGTTTTCCCTTCGTATCACTCTCCTGTGTCTGAGCAGAAAAAAGAGCGGGAGTGCATGCAGCTGCGTATCGCCGTGCTGCGCAGCGAACTGCAGCGGCAGAGGAAGGCGCTTGGCAGGGAGATCGACCTGCGGCAGAAGGACAGGGCACAGCTACAGAAGAAAGGTAAAGCAACATACATCAGGTGCACCATGTGGCTGGTCACACTCCAGCACAGGTTTCATTGCAATAAGCTTTACTCCACTCCACTCCACTCACTTCACCCACAAGCAACTGAGCCAACAATGTGAACACTCATCACACATCAGAGCACGTACTTATTCAGTACACTAAATCAGTGTTTTCACCCCCCTAGGGAGATAACTTATAGAGCTAACACGATCACACCGGTGGTAATAACAACAAAGGGCACAAAGTATCATAAGAGATGGTCAGTCGGTCCTGCTGCAGCTCGTTTCGTTGTCTCTAATGGTGCTGCGAGGCTCAAATCCGGCTTGCTTAAGCAGACCTAGTGTAAATGGTGAAAACACATGCAGCAAATTCCAGCAAAATCCCGTCATGATTAACAGCGAGGGTCTGTTTCAGCTTCTATGTGTCTATCACAGAGAGCGCATTCCTAACTGGGAGACCTTTCCAGTATTAGTTAGAATGATAAATTAATCACATTCAGCATTAATTAATAAAACAAAAAATAGATTAACCGCATTCTTAAAAACGTGTTTTTACCCATGGGTTCACTTTTTGTTCATTTCTTTATGTTTTCCATGGTATCGTGTCACCAGTTTATAGAAAAGGCCATTTAAAGCTGCTGGATTCTGACTCCACATGTCAGAGCAGTGATTCAGTTGGTGAAATACTGTTCGTATTATATATCACATTTTCAAGATTTAGCAGATCTTGTTGTACAGGAAACTCAGTTTGAAACACATAAGTCAGGGTTTCATTGCTCTGCGGCTGCGGCAGGTAGACCGTGTGCGCGCTGTCTCACCTGTTGATCCTGGGGTGCAGTGGAGTACACTACAGAGTGTTGTCACACACAGGAAACCCCTGTCACGCTGCCAGTCGGTGGATTGCAGTCACTCAACACACACCCGTACACACATAATGTACAACATATAAAGGCATTCCTGTGGTTTTTGCAGCCTGTGCCAGGCCGCTAACACGACAGTGTTTGTGCAGTGGTGTCATGTAGTTAACCCTGAGAGGTCTGCAGCTCCTCCTGACTCTGCTGTCTGAGAGCTGAGGAGGGTTCAGCTGCTGCTGCATGGTGCTGTTCATGGGGACATAAAAGGAAGTGTTGGTGAAACTTGGTTTGACAAATGTACGCGCACACATAAACCAAAACACATGCTGGTGGATGATGCCTAAAACTAAATACTCATTACTTTCTTATGATTGCATGTGCCCAGTCCAAATGCACTGCATGCACTGACGAGATGTATTTCAGGTCTACCGTCGTCAGCATTGGTTGTCCTAAAGTAGACCAGGTGCTCTCTCTAGGACCGGCCTGCTGTTTGGCCAAAGGGCAGGGCACCTCACTGAGCCGCCAACCTGAGGTGGGGTTTGGAAATGATTAGTATGTAGTCTGCACATGCATTCATGCTGACATCTACACACACACACACACACAGACTCTTACACACACAAAAGAGAGCACTAAGAGGGGTTCAGGGAGAAGTTTCCTTTGTGCTGCGATCCTAAAAAAAAAAAAAGGCCGTTAATCCTCCACGTCTTTACCTGTCACCACTCTGTCTACAGCCAAAAGCACTCGCTGCTCTCCTTCTCTGCAGCTCATTGATGGCTTTTTTCCAGACTGGACAAGTGCTTATTAAGGAACAGAGGGAAAAATTCCTTCAGCTGGTTAAAGAGGGAGAAGGTATTTTGGGATAAATTGAAATGCTGCAGCTGAAAAGGCCTGTGCTGAAAATCATGTTGGGGTTTTTTTTGTTTTCTTTTTCCCCAGACTCATAACTCAAAAGCCAAAAGCCATATGCTGCCGAGCTCTGTACTTCCAGCACGTTGTTTACCTCTTCTAATCAGCCTGCACATATTCATTTGTTTCACTATCGGAAAAAACCCCTGCATTAATTACAGACAGGATACTCTCGGAGACAGGTGTTTACAGTATTTCATACAGCAGCCGAATTTTTGTCTGATTATATTTAGATTGGCACCGCGACGTGTTTGTTTCATCTGATCTCCTCTTTCATTTTGGAGACACATCTGATTTTATCAATTGTAGCTTGAATTTCACTCTGAAACGTTCCTCTGGACGCTCTGCCGGCTCGTCTTGCTGAGCACACATAAACTCCACAAAGCAAAGCGCCCCCTTCACTCATATAGATCAGACAAGCTGTGAAGGGCTAATGATTTATATACCCATATTATATAATGGCAATGTTGATTCAATTAGAAGTGAGTGTTTAATGTGTTGGATTTCCACGCATTGAAGTCCTTATTAGATGCAGGTTTCTTTGTACGTTTTATTGACAGTTTAACAGTACGTGTAAGGACGCTGCTATGCAACAAGTCCCCAGAGGGCATCCCGTATGGACTGTTAATCTCCATTCTTCGTCACACTTTTTATTATCTCATCTATACCTGGCGGTGTGGTCCTCCCATCTCCCACACAGTCATAGGGCCCATTAGCAAATAGCTCTTATCAACCTGTTATTCCCAGGAAACTGGCTTCTTTCAAAACAAGGGGGCCCAGAAAACCCAAACATGCAGCGGAGGTTCTGCAGATGTGTGCGCGTGAGCTGGCAGATGAAGATGAGATGAACGTCGTGCGTCTGCTTTTTTTTTTTTGTTAAATAACTATTAGAACGTTGCAGGAGACCTGCCGATGCCTATTCCGCGCGCAGCTTCGCTCGGGTGTTTGTGCTCCCTCGTTGCCATCCTGGACAGCGTAAGCACAACAGAAAAACCTCAGCGGCCTGTATCATCCCGATGGCAGGTTAACGACTGGCTGTTCAATGCCCGCTGATTTACAGTAATGGCGGGGAAATCGTAGCAGGAGCGTAGACTTGAGTGAAGCTGTTGTTTTTCACTTCTCTCGCGAATGCGCACATACTCACGCTAAGCCCACTGCGTGAGCATGACCACGGTTTTTTCCCTCTTTACAGCTGTGAATTTAGAATAAGTCTTTCTTTCCTTCCCCCAGAATTAATGGGTTTGGTTTTGCTGGGGTCACACTCTTGTCACAATTTCCTCCCGTCTAATTTCCCTCCTTCCACCTTGAGCAGACGACATAAATCAGGTCTGTGAACGGCGTTTATTGTGCTTAGCAACGGTAGTTATTCTCACGCTCTGTAACACAGCCAGGGCTCCCGACCAATAAATGTCAGCGGTTGGGTTTCTCAAGTGTAAAGAACACAGCTTTGTGAAGGTATGGTGTGTGGAGGTATTTGTCACCTCAGAGAAAAGGTCTCATATTGAAGCTATCATCATTAAGCCTCCTTTAGCAGCAGCTCAGCTTTACACGTTTACGTCCTTCAGTTGGCCGCCATCTTGACAGAGGATAAGGGTTGACAGGCGCTGCAGTCAAACACTCTGTGTAATGAGCAGCTAACGTCTTTCTACGTCTTTTCTGCCTTTTTCTTAACGAGCCCTGACGTCCCGCTCGAACTCTGTGTGTCACAGCCAGCCCTTTTCTTCAAAAGCCCTGGGAGCTGTCAGCTTAAAAACAAAGCAGCTCTGATGGATCATTTTCAGCCAGAGACAAACACATGTTCTTTACAGACGCATGCAGCATCAGATATGACAATTACTGAACCTCCATAATGCACCATTCCCATATAATTTATTCCTCTGTAACAGTTTCACAGAGCTATTCAGCTCATTTTATTAGTTGTGGTACTTTGTGGTCATATTTTGAGTTGGTGGAACGCACTGTTCACTCTGTATAGTAGACATTTTTATTTTCCTCATACCACACAGCTGCATCGATGACTGCATGGACCACACGTCATTCAGTGATGATCAAAGTGAAATTTAACATCTCAGTCATCTCATCTCCTTTTAATAACCCGTCAGATCATTAACAGTCGCTAATGTGACTCAGATTGCATGCGTCTCTTCAGAGGTCCTGTATGTGGGCTTTTCTCATGAACATTCTGCTCTGTGGTCTGTGATGATAACTGTTTCTCAATAGCTTCACTGGCGTTTTGTTTAATTGGGATTATGTTCTTTTTCTGTCTCTCTGTGAATTCACTGATGTTAATTGATCTCAAGTGTCATTTCGAGTGATCCCAGTAAGGAAGAATGTTTATTCAATGTGTCAGGATCATATTGCTCTTATTACATCTCCATTTAGGCTGATTCTTATTGTGTTCTGGTTTTTAAAAGGAAGCAGTGGCTCCACATCAAAACTAGATTTGACTCAAAAATTAGTTTAGTCGTGCGCAAAACTCTGCATCGCCTTGCAGCTCAGTATAAAGGAGACCTGGATTACAGGATAAAAACCTTCTTTACAACAGTGAACTTCATCCAGCCCATGAGCAAACACAGGTCGCTGAGGTCAGGACAGTCCGAGCAGACCTTTAAACCTTTGTGCGCCGCGATTTCCTCCAGAATACCCAAAAGCCTGTAACCTGCTGCCAGAGGGGCGTTGCTGAACATGTCTAACATTGTTCAAGTTTTAACATCCAGATTTTCATCACCGCCTGCATGTGGGGCACCTTGTAACCACATTTTGGATCCTCCGCCCATCACTGATGTTTAATATGCCAGATAATGTTTTGTATTCACTGTTATTTTTCTATATCGTGCTCCAGACTGGAGTGGGTTAGAGGGATGAAAGCATGGGAGATGGATGGAGAGAACAGATAGGGCAGAGCTGGGTATTACATAAAAGCAGGAGTGCAACACGGGCCCATGCAGTCTGTGATTTCGTGTCATCACTTACAGCAGAGGATGGCCTGTTTGATGTGCCTCACACTATCTGTCCTCCACGTTAATCTGATGGAGATAGTTCAGAGTACCTTTATTTTCCGCTCCGTCCATCTCTGGCGAGGCATCTCTACGTTCGCCCTTATGATGTCAGCTTGAGCAGCACGCCGCGAATGAAAGAATGCGATTTAAAAAGTAGGTCCTGTGATCCAACTGATCGCCCGGGTGATTTGATAAGCTTAATTGCTCAAAACACGCTTTTCTGCCAGTGGCTGTCGTCACTTCTGAGTCAGCGTGGCGTCCAGGCTTCTGCACATGTACGATATGGCAGTCCGGTGCTTGAATAACAAAACTAGAAAAGTAAAGTAATAATAAATAATAATAAAATGTAATAATTAAACATAATCCACTGACAATAAATGTGGATGAGAAAGCAGAGGGAGTATTTTTAGTAGTTACTCAAGATCAATAAAGAATCACAGAATTTTGGATTTTGATACGTACCTTCGGTTTCTGTTCTCACTCAAATAGCAGAAGAATAAACACCAGGAATCAAAACATTATTATTATCATTACTCCAGCCTACAATATCCTCAGACTCACATTAGTCAGTTAAAAGGATTAAAACTGATTTAACCGAACAGTGAAGTTATCTCTCTTTGTCCACATATTCCTCTTCCTTGTCAAAACCTGGTGCCTACAGTACCCACAGTGCAGCGTGATCGCAGACAGATTGCTTGGTTTTGCTAGTCTAGCCTGGATTCACGAGCTTTGAGCCTGGCTCTTGAGTAGGCTATAGTCTGAGTCATTTGAGCTGACTTTTCACTTTCTTTCTCCACACACGTCGATTGTTTTTCAAACGTTTAGCCATCAGTCCCACGAACCACAAACTTGACTAGAGGCTACTTGTCTTTGTGCAGGTCCTTCTGGAGCCACAGTAGGCTGGATGGAGGTTTTCTGGGGGACATATGCGGTCATGCTCCACACTCGGAAACAGGCTTTGATGTGTACAGTGTCAGCATTTCACCTGAAATGTTCCTGTCCCAGACAACTTCCTCCTGCCCTTCCTTAAGGGTCACTTAACCTTCTTGGTTGAGCCTGAATACTATTTGTTCCTCTGGGTATTTTAAATAGAGGTACCTGCCAAATTGTCCTCATCATGTGACCAGGCCACCTCTCCTGGGTCATCTGACTGCAGAGGAGCAGTGACTTGACACCAAGATCCTCCCACACAGTTCAGCTCTTTACCTTGTCACAAAGCGTGAGGACCTCATTACCAATGTTTCTGTTCACAGTCTGAGCATTAAGTGTTCAGTATGTGATTTTTGGCATGAGGAGCTTTGCTTTGTGGCTCTGCTCTGTCTTGGCCACCTCAGCCTGATACAACAGCCACTGTCCTCGCTGTTCCACCTGATGGCAGGTCTCACAGTCCTTTGGAGAACAACAATCCAGAAGATATAATGATTTTCACAAGGCGGATAAGAGCTATTCCTCTGCCTCTCCTCCGTCAGCCTCAGACTAAGTTGCTTGCAAACACTTTCTCCTGCTTATTCTGGAGTGTGGTTGGAACATGTGCTGCAAACATGTGGTTTGGTTGTTCTGAATCACTGCTTTGTCTACCTGTTTACTTACAATGAAGACTCTCATATTCAATCATTTCTGCAAAACCCATTAGGTAAAATAAAATCCCAAAATGATTTACAAAAGATACATTGTCTGTTAATACGCAATAAATAATCAAACCTCTTGGTTTGTGTGGAGCCATAAGTCATGTTTCTGCAGCGCTGCCTGCCATCCCACCAGATGTGATGCTGTATGAACACAGATTGGATTATAGATTGTAATATTCTTAAACAACCCTAAATTATACTTTGCTCCTTTCCAGTTTTATGTTACACTGCGGTATTGTGAGCCTGCCAATACTGTAGTTGCACAACTTCCACAGGCTGTATCATCTCCGTCCCTTATCTGCCTGATTTTATTTATTTGCCCAGCTCTGTATTTACAGCGTCTGACAAATCCTGTAATTTGAATACATATGTTGTTTGGTTTTATGTGGTGTCAAAAGGAAATGGTTTTGGCCTGATCAAAAGAGCTGTTTGATCTTGCTTAAGTTTAACAGTGGATGGCAGCCAACCAAACACGAGCCCACCTGGCAGTTCAGATGTAGCAGAACAGTACACACACACCTGATAATTTACTCTGTTTTTTTTTTTCTTTCTGTCTCTGCCAGAGGAAGCCTTCTCTGCCGAGCACGAGAGTCTGAAGGACGAGAAAGAATCCTTAACCAAGCTGCAGAAGGAATGCACTGCCAAGAGGTATGCGTGAACCTGTAATTAGCTACTGCTTTAATTATTTCTGCACTGAAAACACTTTTTAAATGCATGCATGGTCCTCAGCTAGACGTTACCGAGAGCCCGCTGGATGCTGTCTGTTGTGATGAGACTGCACCCTGCTCCATGCCTCCCACCACGCTTTTTCTAAAACAAGGGGATGTTTTTGCGGCTGGCGCTGCCTATTTATGTGCTTTCAACTGAGAGTTTGCACATTGTGCGAAATAACCCATTGGTGTGTGTTTGCCTTGGCCTGCGGGGAAACTTGTGCGACGGGTTCTGACCCTGGATACAGCTTTGTTTGTCTGAGTAGTACCTGGCAGTCACAGAGGGTAAACCAGAGCCCCAGGAAGGCCAGGAAGGGCCAAGAGCAACCCAGCAAACAGGAAATTAACAGCGACACTTGTACATCTGCCCAACATCCATTGCTTGAAAATATCAGTGTCTTTGGTTTTTCATGGAAACGTCTCCTTATACGTAACTTCTTTTGTAACTTTGCACACTGTTCCAACCCCAGTCCTGTTTAATATTTCAGCACTGCTGCTCAGCAGCTTGTTTCAAAATTGGGACAGAGTCATCAGACCTCAGGAAGTGTTGAAATGAATATGTTCCTTGAAAACACTTGACCTTCTAGATTGCCATGTTTGAAATCTGCTTGCCATCACCTTCTCAGTAGTCTCCTTGTGCAGCGATGCACTGATCTCAGCACCTTTTTTTTTCGAGAAAAGTCAAAACAACTTTTTTCTTTTTGTCCTACTCTCGAACCCCAGTTTTTCCTTTACTGTAAATACTTTGACACAAAGGTTCTGCATTTTAGGAAATATACTTCTCTTACCTGCTCTTTAGCGAAGAGTTGGATAAAAACATTGAGACCATTTTTGTAGCTGTTTGTTAAAAATAAGGCTGTAGCCAGCAGCTTGTTGCATAACTTAGCACAAATGCTGGAAATGGGGAACAGCCAGCTTGGTTCGGTCAAATGGCAGCAAAGTCTACCTACAAGCATCAAAGTCCTGTTGCTAAGCTAAGCTACCTGGCGGTTTGCTGTAGCCTTAAAGTTAACAGACTTAAGTAAGAGCGGTTCTGATCTTCTCATCTCAAATTCAGCCAGAAAGTAAATGACAACATTTCCCAGATGTGGATCTTCTCCTTTAAATGCATTTTGCTTTGGTATAAATAGTTTATAAATGCAGACTAACACAAACTCTTTTGTGATGGCGTGTTCCTTTGGTTTATTCAGTTCTGTGAGGCAGAGTCTGCCGGACAGATTTCTGATTTCGGATCAAACGATCATTACACACCAATCTGTCTCCTCTTCCACTTGTACAAAGCAGCCGCACGCTGGGAAAGGGAAATGATAAGAGTCGGCTAACCACAGGAAAAGCCAAATAGGAAATTTAAGTGAAAAGCGAGGAGCATGGACAGGAGGGTGCGTCACATTCAATAACCATTTCCCCCCCCAAAATCCCTTTTCATCTGCATGAAATGATGGGCTATTACACATAAGTGGTGGTGTAAGTATTGTATAGGACACCCAAAGAGAGAACCTAACTCTCACACACACACACACACACACACACACACACACACACACTCACCGTTCATACAAAACAGCCGCTCGTCTGTGTTACTCAGACAGAAACAGTCACAGGAATAAAACTAATATCCTGAAGGGTCGTGTCAGATTTGCTCTTTCAGACACAGGGCTGTTTAACTGCAGAGATGTACTCTGTGTTATTAATAACTAGATGCATTTTACATGTTTACTCTTCAGTTCAGCCTTTAAATCAGCTGCACTCACCACACCTGTTCCTCAGCGATATTCAATTGTGTTTTAGCGTATATGGAAAGTTTCACAGTGTACACAGTTTTAATATCCATTTACAAGACGACACGGATGCAGCTTATTAATTATTTATAATAAGTTGAGGCTTATGCCATGTTTAAGTCTATTCTGGTATTTTCCATCTGTTAAAGGAATAAGAAATGAAAACACCAACATATGCACACTCCCACAGCATCCCAACATCCCTCGGGTCAAACTGCAGTACTTGTCAGTAAAGGCTGCAACTCAGTTTTCATCAGTCATAACTCAGGAGCTGGGTTTGCTACACCCTGCCTGCCCTGTTATGGATACAGAATGACCAGAGAAGAAGTTCTCGTCCGTAGAGGAAACCAGATCAGCTGATCTTCTGCTTAGAGCAACACTGACCCGCCCTCACACATCATTACGCTGCATGAATAAACGTCCTCTCTGCTGGTCATGAATCCTTTGTGTTTTCGCTAACTTTAATTACCTTTATGCCTTACAGTTGGTCCCAGTGGAGCAGTTACTGTCCTGGAGGGTTTCTGCTGCTTCCTCCCATCTCCTCCAGCTCCACTCCTTTCCACCCCATCTCATCTCTGCTCTTTCTCTCGTCCCTCCTCTGCCTTACCATCCCTTATGTCATCCCCTCTTTAGTGCTGCTTTTGTCTTCTTCTGCTGGCTGCTCACTAATTGTGCCGTCCTTGTGTCTGGTTTTGTCTCCCCAGGGAGCAGTTCCTCAAGTCCAACGCCCAGCTCACCTTCCGCTGTCGTCAGCTCCTCTCCGAGCTCTCCTACATCTACCCCATTGATGTGGTGAGTCAGACCTGATGGTACATTGCTGCGTAACGCGTTGTTGACAGGCCAACTGCAAAGAATTATCCGGTTACAAAACCTGCTTTTTTTATCCTGAGTGTTTCCACTCAAAGTGTTTTCAGAGATCGTTTAAAGTCATCACCTTTCAGTTTAACGCGCCTCCCCGATGCACCATACAGTCGCTCCACTTTCGAAAGCATTTGGCCTTTAAACTAAATATTTTCGATGCTGACACCACTAGACAATGATGAAATGATTTAGAGCAAGAGCCTCTGGCAGGGGCAAGGCTGGTGCTTCATCCCACGTGGAGTTTCATCTTGTCTGGCTCTGCGTCTGCTGTCTGAGCGTTGTCTTTAATATGAAACCTCTTATTTTAATCCACAGGCTAATCAGTCAGATTATGTCATCTGCGGAGTGAAGCTGCCAAACTCTGAAGACTTTCAAGGTAATTTATTACTATGTGTGTTGGTGTGTTTCAGGGTTACAGGATAAGCTGTGGCAAGGCTTGACAAATGTTTTGCCTTAGCTTTAATGCGTGAGTCTCTGTGAGGAGAAGCAATTTAACATGTAACAGTTTGAAGGTTGATGATCTCATAGATACAGAATCTATGAGATCATATGTTTGGCTATCATAGGTAGCAATTTGGCATTACTGTGCTCACTTATTATAGTCTTTGACATGCATAAATAACATAATTTTATAATTACCGGTGTGTCATTTTAATACATAAAAGATATAATGATATAATTGTATTATCAGTAGGGAGTCAGTCGTTTTATTAGCTTGGAAAGGTCGACATTCTCCTCAACTGTGGGCAGTTCTGTGCAATCAGAATCTGAAAATACACACACAACAACGTGTGTTGCTCCAGATACTGCGTGTGACATAAGTTAGCATGACTGAGCCGCGCCGCGTAATCGCTTTCCTGCGGTAACGGCTGTCTTTGAATTCAAATGAACAGACACGCACAATTACATGGTAGTTTTTGTGTTGTACACGCTGACTTGGTTTAGTTTGCATCACTTGATTTCTCATCTCTGCCCTGACAGGACAGACAAAATGGATGAATGACATTTCGGCAAGTGTTGCTGTAAAGGAAAGCACCAGCTAAAGTCTGATCAGCATGGGAGTTTTCAGACAGACACTTATTTTAAAGGGAGAGTCACAAATTACTAATGATGTGGTGAATATTTATACTGATACTTACATGCCAGTATGTCTGTGATAGGTGATTATTGATAATACTGGCCGACTGATATCTTTGTCAGGCTCCAGGCACAAAGCTCCATATTGTTTTGAAGTTATTTTAAAAAAGGAAGTCGAGCAAGAAGAAAGAATTCGGACTATTGGAATCTTTAAGTAAGTTTCTGAGTTTTGAGCCCAGCATGTGGGCTGAGAACTCCAGAGGCCGCAGACAGAACCAGGTTGGTTTGTAGTCCTCTGTGTTTAGCATTTCGGATTTCTTGCTGGCTGTTGATGGAGGAGTTGCTCGCCACCAGAGTCTTGTCAGAAGATGCTTTTGTATCTGGTTTACAGCCCCAGTGAGACGCAGCCACAGAAACCACATGTTTTAATATCAAAGCTACAGCATTAGGCAACAGAACCCGGGAAAAAGTTTTGTCAGCAGGCACTTTTAGCCACAAAGCCCTTGTTATCATGCTGGTGTGCGAGGTTAGAGTAAAGGTGAATGAGTGAATGAGTAAAGGTCGCGCTGCATGTGTCGTGATAAATGGGATTTGCTGTCACAGCAAGGGAAACTTGATGACTTCATGACCTCTCAATAGCTCAGATGAATTGGGGGCGGGGGGGGGGATTGAATGGGTGATGAATGGCTAGCTTTGGTCTGCAGCATTTGTCTCGTACTGAGAACACACTGACTACTGTCCACTCAACATTCTCCAGCTCCCCTTCCTCACAGCTGAGGAGACCCAGCAGGTCTCTCAGCCCATATTTCAGAAATACCACTCCCAATCTCCTCCGCTCCCTGCTGTCATCCTCCACCTGTTAACGTCTTTTAAGAGCACTGTGACGTGCACCGTAGTGACAGCCAGCCCGTTTGTGTTTGCAGCAATCACTTGTTCCCATAAGGGGGAGTCCTGTGTCTGCTCCTGCCTGCCAGTCCAGCACAGGTGGACACCTAGCAGTGAGTAAACAACGGAGCATGTGCTGTGGCAGAAGATAAGAGGCCTAACAGAGAAAGTCCTAATGCATTTACTGCTAACCACAGTTTCCTGTATGCCCTTCATCGTGGTCAGGTGGCCTGTGGTTTCCTAAATATAGAGAAGGTCTGTTTATTGCATTGCATTAATATTCACCCTCTAACATAACTGCTGGGACCATCAGGCATCTCTCAAACCACTAAAACATATAGCAAGAGGGTGGAGAAGCATGTGTTTAACTGCCCATTTTACTCCTTTGCTGATCCGTGCTCTCGTTTGTGAGGTCTGCCCCAGAGGATGCCTGATCAAGTCTAGAGCGGTACGGTTTTGTGTCGAAGTCACTTTAAACAGGCCTACGGGGGAGGATGATCATTAGAGACCAGGGTCAGGGTTAGCTGGGAGTCCTAATCCTACCGGGGGTCAGAGTGGAACAGGGTGGCTCTGCAGAGGCCCCTTCGATTCTTTTACATTTAACTAAGCCCTCCATGTCAGCTCAGCCTGACAACATGTCAGCGGTCTCCGCTTGCACCCTAAGGTGTCACTTATAGCGGCATGTCCCTCAGTTGACCTGTCAGCGTTTAGCATCATCCAAAATCAAAAAGCACCAGGGGCCAGGAAGCTGTTTACTCCAGGTGCCTCTTGTGCTACGGAGTGAAATGCAGGAAGAGTAATGATGCAAAGCAGGCTCTCTGCGTTAAGTTGAAATACACACAGTATGAGCCAAAGAGTCTACCACTCTCTATTGCCATAGTCTATTATATCAAAGCATGAAGATAAAAACCACGGTGATTTTAAGTCTTTGCCTCAAGCCGTGTCCTGCTGCTGTTTGAGAATGTGAAACCACTTAGCGTGTTGTCTTGAAACCATTTCTCGTACTTAGAGCGAGATGGTTTGCTGCTTCTCTCCATGTCAGAAATGTTCACAGAGGCATCCAGCTTTCCACCCTTAAAGTTATTTGGACTCAGGAGGGGATAGTTATACGTGATGCTTTTGCTTCTCGAGCACATATCTGAAAGACATCGGGTATCCCGCTGCAGCCAATGTTTGGTGGTGTGGTACGATGTGTGTTGTGCCACATTTTGTATTAGTTTCAAAACACTTTCCCACATGAATGCAACTGCTCGTCTTCCTGTGAGTACTTGGTCAGCGTGCTATCTTTGGCTGGATGTTTATACATTTTTGGTCGGATTCATAAGATGCAAACTCTGTTTATTTTTCTATGTAGTGGAAGTGCATTCCACACAAAGCAAACATTGCTGACTGTGTGCTTTGAAGTTGTGTGTGTGATAAAATACTGGCTTCTGGGCGATTTAAAGCGCTGCTGCTTTCAATCTGATTCCCATTAGATTACAGCCTTTATAGGGTTTGTTGTGTTGATGCGGACTGACAATTGCATTTCCTTACTCTGTGTCCTGCAGCAAGGGATGACGGGAGCGTGGCAGTCGCCCTGGGTTATACGTCGCACCTGGTCCTGATGATCTCGTGCTTCCTGCAGGTCCCTCTTAGGTATCCGGTGATCCACAAGGGCTCACGCTCCTCCATCAAGGACACCATCACTGACAGACTCACGGAGAAGGAGAGAGAGTAAGTAGCCTCAGTACGTGACATGGAAACATTTAATATAATTCATGAACGCAAGTTAGAATTGAATATGATAGTAATTCATATTAAACATTTCACATCCGTCTCTTTCATCACTAATGCATGCATTATGAATGCTCATATGTAAGTTCAGCTGTGAATCTTGCTCGTGTGGACTGTATGATTAGTTCCACTCGGCCAGAGTACTCGGGTCACGTGCGCCGACATTCAGGTGGGGCTGCGCCATGACGGCTGGTCATAGACTGGAGGGCATGAAGTGTTCAGGAACAAGCTTTGCTATTCTAATCGGCGCCAGCGCCACATGTGTTCTCAGCACAGCCCCGACCTTTTGATGCACGCAGAACAATACCGAAGCACAAGCACTGTTACGTAATTCCGAAATCAATTTTTAATTCCGATGAAGATGGACTTCGACTGGAATGGCTTTGGTTAGGTTTGATTGTGGTGAGTCAGGAAACATGTTATTTGGTTTAGAAAATAAAAACTCTCCACATGGCTCTTGTGTAAACAGGGTTATTATGGGTAACTGCAGTTTATACAATCATTTAAGGGGATCTAAGAGACTGTTGCAGTTTCTAACAGTTTTGGCGTCAGGGGCAATTGTATTATTTTATACTGAGGTGACAAAATCTAATGTAATGCAGCAGCAACTCACCACCCTGTTTTACCTTAAACGTGCCCCCTATGCATATTTAAACAACGTACACGTATCCTGACCAATCAGTAGACACTGTCATATAGTTACTATGTGTTGTTCAGCAACTGATGATAGTTCATTTAAAGATAACTAACGTTTTGAGTTAAAAGCAAAACAACATAACTCTGTTTTTATATTAATTTTACACAACACACAGTTGTGTAAAGTATAGCTGCATATAACATTATATTAAAAAGAACATGAATCAATATGAGTAGAGAGGGGATGTAATTGTGTTTTTAGCGCCATCAACAAAGAAAGAGATGAGTCACAGTTTCTGAGTGAAAATGATTTTATTTATCCTGCATTTCAGCCACAGGGTTATCATCAAGGTTCGATCTGTTTAACTGTTGGATAAATAAGGCATTTCTGCATTGGTGCGACTTTGCCTTCGATTTCCTGTTTTCAACGTTTCCCTCGTTTCCAACGCCGTCACTTTGACAAGCGACCGCCCGCGCTGTCATAATTACATTACGAAACCCCGAATGATCTTTTTTCTTTTTATCCATCCTTGTTGGTCTGTTTTTGCCGTGTGCAAGCAAATATTTTCAACTTTTCAGTTTTGTTCGCCACCACTTATATATATATATATATATATATATCTGCACTGAAAACACATCATAGTGCTCGCAGAGAGGTTTTGCCTGTGAAATCTGAATACTCACTGGAAAGGGGCATTAATCAGACATCTCAGCTGGGGCTCATTTCCAGCTGCGACAGTCACGATTTCAGAAGTGTTCAACATTTGTCACATTTTACACACTGTTATGTTGTACATGCGGCAGAACCGAGAATACTTTTTACCACCGCCTAATGATACCGCAGCTCATATGTTTCCACGTTTATTTAACTTTTCGTAATTTATCAAACTATAACCACATTTAATAACTCGGTGCTGCCAGATTTCAAAGAACTGAGTTACTATAGTCAATAAATTACAAGCTCTTTATACTGTTATTCTCTCTGAGGCCTTATATTTTAGATTTCAACACATCGTTAATTCGGATATTTTATACAGAGTACTATATATGTATGGAATATGGAAATGTAAGTTTGCCTCAGTGAGCCTTATACTGCTTAACTTACCTAAGCATTCAAATCTAAAATTGCATTATAGTGTGATACGCACCTGTGATATGCAAACCACCAACTTCTATAACTTGTAGCCGGGCTGTACACCTTTTAATTGAATTAAGGATCTTACTAGACCAATACCTTTCTTCTGTAAAATACACTGTGGCTTTGAGCGTCTGGTGAGAGCCAACTAGCAGGTTTGTTTGAATGCAGACCTAAATGAGAAACATCAGACATCCGGTTGGACCAGCTTTCCTTAGTAATCTTAGTATGTGCACGTGCTTGTCCCCATCTCCCTGGCCGACCTGCATTGAACAGGAGGCTTTCTTCTCAAGCTGTTTTCTGTTGCCCGTGGTGAAACAGTAAATCACAGTGCCCATTCAGTGCCAGTGTCTCTGAGACCCTCGGGGTGTAACCGCTTTGCTTCCTATCTTCATTTTTGTTGAATGACGAACTATTCATGATTTGAACTACTATGTTGACACAGAGAGAAGCGAGTGATAAACTGAATATCTAACCTCACCCGGGGCTTCGTCAGGGCCGTTTGTGTAAGTCATGAATAGCACAGACGCTGTAATTAGAGCGAGGGCCAACGTAATGAAATTATTATTTTTATATGTTATGATCTTGTAACTATGCATCAAGTCATAATAAAAAAAGAGCCCTGCTGCATTATGATAATTGCATGCTTGGAACACATGCTGAGGTATGCATCTTCCTTGCATATTGACATTCCAGACATGCATCCAGACTCCCTTCAATAACTTTGAGAGCGGGAGTGATGAGAGAGATCATGCTATAATCAGCAGTGGTACTAATAGCCGTGGTTGCGGGTGAATGTCGTTGCCCTCCCCATGTTCATGTCTGGGTGGGTTCAAAGCCACCAGAAGAGAAGAATAAAGATGAAGGTTCAGAGTCGTGCTCGCACTTGTAACACACACATATCAGGCATAGACGTCTGCTTTTGCCGTGCGTGGACTTGCTGATATCAGCTGAATGTTTGTGTCTGTTCAGTTTGTTTTTATTTTATTTTTAAAGAATATTCATGTGAAGAGTGGTCGTCCTTTTTTTTTATTTTTTATTTTTTTTGGCGTGTTTGGTTCTGCGAATCTGAATCTTGTGTGAAACTGTGTGAGGGTCCTCCGTGTCTTTAAGGTGGCTGTAGAGGAGAGAGTTGGGGGTCGCTTGAAACCTGAAGTAGTCTCATTATAGTGAATTATTTGAATTGGTTGGAGAGGAGATGCAGGCCACATGGCGATGTTAAATCAGGTCATTATAACAGGACTGCAGACCAGGAATGCTCACTATCCCTTTGGTTCTATTTAGCATGGTGGACATTCCCCAGCTATGGGTGTAACTCTGTGTCAGCAAGTCCTGTGTTTACCAGTATCTCTTTATTTACTGCCAGTGCAAAACAAGCCACAGCGGAGAAGGTGGACACTTTCACATCCACGTGTCAAACAGAAGAAGACAAACAGCTGGGAGAAAGCATGTGAGAAGAAGTAAGACATTATCTGACAACACCGGGATTGAGCGGCCGTGCCTCTGTGTGGGTGATTATGTCATGACAGCAGCTGGAGAGGCTCACTGGGAGTCGCTTTACCCATTTCCAGTCCTACCATACAGGATATTTACACCAGCATCCAGCAACAAAAAATAAACTTGTAGGCTGTGTGACTGTGGAACAGACACAACAATCAAGCATGGCCCTCAGGTGTCCCTGAGTGAGGCCAAACTTTCACTCCCCCCCCCTTCCCTCCACATGTTTATGACCTCTGAAGTCCCGGCGGGCTGCAGGCGCATTGCAAAATGATGTGTGGGGAGACGGAAAGCAACTAGCCGAGCTCTAAAAGTGAACAAGAAAGGGGTGATTAAAGTGTCGGAAAGAGGCAGGCAGTGGTGATAAGTGAGGTGGCATGGGATCAGTTTCTCAGAGCGTGGTAGGATCAGCCTGCAGTCAGTCCCTTATAATGGCCTGCACATAGGAACCTTATGCTGCATGTTGCGCTGTAGGCCCCTGCCGAACGCTAATCGCCCCAACCCTATGAATGTTTTTACTCTTTGTAGATGAGTCCAGACGAGCACTCTGGGTTCACGCCTGGTTCCAGATTTTGGTAGCTGAAATATTCACTCCTGTCACTTTTAACATCGAAATCCCTCCTGCTTTATTTCTCAGAGCTCAGGATGTACTTGTGATGTTGGATTCTCAGTGTGGTGTGAAGAGTATTATTATATTTCACCTTTTGAATTTGGCTGATAACACTTTATTCCTTTTCAGCGGAAGGGTAAAGTCAAGGCTGGCTCATTTCACATAGTCTGATATTTTGCCAGAGGCAAACCAATTACGGCCTGTGTTGATCTGAACTCTGTTACCCTCCAGCACTTTGGCGCAGGCCAGAGTTTGAAACCGTCCCTGCAACAATGTTTGAAAGTAAGGCGTGGAATACCACTGGTCTGTTTGGCACCTTTTAGGATCCCAGCATCATCGTCCTCGCCGTCAGAGACGTTTTCTGTAATCTCTGGACTCCAACGACATGTTGCGCCCACATTTTGTCCTGTGGAGAGCCCAGTTCCAATGTTTTTGATTGCATGGGGGAGAACTAAGGAGATGCGATCCAGATGTCCAGTGTCTGATTGAGACCAGAACCCGGCCATTAAAAAGAAAGCGCTGCCCCGAAAAGTCATTCACCCAAAGATTGAGGCAAATTATTTTTTTATTTTTGTATTTTCTTTATCACTGGCTGAAGGAAAAATGGATGTAAGTGGGATTTACACATCACTGCTTGGTTCAAACACAAAATAAACTGTTGGTGGAGGAAGTGAATGTGAATGCCAGGGGAGGGAAGCCAGCTTAGGACGAGAGCAACCTGTGAGCTCCAAGAAAAGGGTTTATTGTTCCGGGGCTTCAGCAGTTTCATGTCTCTTAACGTTGACCATGTGTACAGGAGGAGAGGGCGAGCTGCACCCACGCTTCTCTATCAGCACAGCAAAGATGGGCAACACATTCAGAAAGAGTAGAGTAAAGTTTGGCTTGTTTGGTTTCCCCTCAAATTAAAATTACATGGTTAGACACACTTTCTGTCTTACCACTAGATTTTTTTTTTCTGTAAAGGTCTAGAGTTATCCACTTGTATAATAAAAATAAATATTGTACTGTATTTATAAATGGCAAAATTCCACAGTACTTTACACTGTTGAACCAGGATTAAACCATTTCAAGATGCAATGAGGCAAATAAGGCAAAATTGAGACAACTAAAATAATACAGAACTGAAATAGATTAAAGTACTCCATTAAGTTAAATTGAATTTCATTTTATGTTGAGTTATCTATATTTATATACAATAGTCTATACTGTATTAGGTACAGTAGTAAAAGTGTGTGATGTTTTATTGGGTTCTGTAATACACTGCACATTGTCTTGCATCCTAAAATAAATCATGTTATTAAAGCAGTGTGATGTGCACATGTATAGTGGTGGTTCAGATGCACAGTTATGGTATTCTTCATTGAAGAGATGAAGGAGGTGATTAACTTGGGAGCCAGCGAACTTCAATCAAATATCTCGTTATTTAGGTCTGTACGTCGACTACAAAGGCACCCTGGGACTGGACAGAATGTTTGCTTGTCTTCTGAGGGTTTCTGCTGAATCACTCAAGGACAATGGCAGGAATGGTATGTTTATAAAAGCTCTGAAGAAGTCAAGGAGCCTCTTCTAGGTTGACAGGTTGGTTGCATAAGCAACCCTTCATGTTGGAGCCCCGCTGCTACACAGCCTGTTGGAGCAGCCTTTGTCCATAGTTCATTAAAAAGATAACAAGAAGCATCTGTGCTAAATGGCTTTCTGAGGGATTCTGTAGGTTGGAGGGAATGATCCAGCCAGCGGAGAATATCCCATAGGACTGTATCCTTGTTTATAGACTAAGGGGGAAATATGAATGAATTTCTAACAGTTAGCCAATGCTCTGTTTTTATCTATGTTAGCATAATGATCAATCTGTCCCTCACTTTGCTCATTTGTCTAAACAACTGTTGGATGGATTGGCGCAGAATGTTGCACAGGCATGAGGCCCAGACTATGAATCTCACTGACCTCAGAGATCCTTCGACTTCCCGACTGTGCAACTATCTATGAGGATTGCATTTATGTTCTGATGACGAGAGCCATCAAACTGTGTACACGTAGTCATATCCCCATCTGGATGAATTGTGATGACCTTGGGGATCTCCTGGCCTTACATATAGCCATTGTGAGGTTAAAACTGTAATTCAATGTGAATACTCTGGTTCATGACCAAATACCTGCAGATCTGAGGACAGCTCCATCAACCAAAGTTTTGTTTGTATTTAGTGCTAGCGAGGAAATATTACCAGGCTAAACCAAGATGTTGGTCATGGCAAATATTACATCTGCTTAGCATCTGCATGTTTCCATTGTCATCATACCTATGGTACCATTTAAGTTAATGTACCACTGTACCTAAATGCAGTCGCACAGAGCAGAAGGCGCGGCTGCAGACTCTTACTGCTGTTATAATCATGAGAGTGTTGACCTGAGACATTAGGGGGGAATATTATTTTAAATAGGTGTTATAATCTTGTGATTTCAGGTCATAGAGCATGTCATCGTCAAGACTGCGTGTGGGGAAGTGACGGCCTGCTTTGCTTCGGTTTTTGGCCGGCGATCGCTACGTGAGGCGCTGGTCAGATTGAGCCTTCTCTATCTCTGCTCGTGATTAAAACAATGGAAGCAAACAAAAGGAAAGCAAAGGGAGGAAAAAAAACATGCGGCCTGGGAGCTGGGGTCAGCGCACCCCTGGATATGCTTAAAAGCTGTGATGAAAACCCAGCATGACAGAGCGAGGAACTGCCACATCACTCAGGAGATGCTTTAACGGCGCAGACCAAGATGGCGAAACGGTTACGCTGGGGTCCTAAGTGCAGCAGCGGTCATTAAAATAGCATTCACTGACAGATGCTCAGTGTAATCATTTCTCAGTTATTGAAAATTACAGCTCACTGTGATTTATATAGTAACCACTGCCATTAGAGCCTTGACAGTTGCAAGGCAGGTGTTTTTTTAAAAAGCAGGCCCAGATGATTTATGGTCCCATGCCGTTTGAAATTGCACATTAAAGACATCTTGAACCCCACCCCCCCACCCCGAAACAGGGGTGTAAGCTCTGGCCAAGCCTTGTCTCCAATATTTGAGCTAGAACTGTTGTTGTGCACATTTGGAGTATTAATTAGGATGTCTAAACAGGCAAGCCAACACATGTGGAGACCTCAGTCTGTGTATACATTACAGCAGGTCAGCCAGTCACTGGGACTCTCCCACTGTACTCTCATGAACCACAGTAAGACTGAGCACGACCACCCACCTGCATAGCTCCGTCCTCCTCCATACTCCTACGTCTAATACAATGCACCCAAGAGGGAAGCCAGAGGTGTCCAGTATACTGTAACATGCTTAAATATACATACTCACTAAGAAGCACCTACTGACCTGGTGGCCTTGGTTCTCTAACAGCTTGCTTTTAACAGTCCTGCCTGCAGAGATGGTCATTTTAACTGGAAAAACAGAGCTCAAATGGACTCAGCGCCCTCCATTCTGGCTCCCTCATCGTTGTAAAACTCCAGAAAGCCATGTCAGTTTTAAACAGGCCGTATGCACTAAGCTAAATGCATATACAAAGCTTTAACTGGACTCCTTTCTGCTGTCGTAAGCTCGCCTTTTCTCTTTGCACAAGCTGCACGCAAACGTAGCCTTTTAACCAAGTGCTATAAACCACATCGTGCTGCTAACACCTGCTAGGAGGCCCCCAAGTGCAGTCCAGGTGGACGCTGTGAACACTGGTGGCGGTGGATCACTCAAAGATGAAACAATTATAAGACAGCCTGCTATTAAAAGATCTCTCCATGGGAATAAAAGAGAGGAATGGACAGGAAGAAATCCTGTCCATAGAACTTCCTATTACTCCATCTCGTCATTGTAGATATATGTTTATGGGTTGTTTCTGCCTTTTAACAAGAGTCCCTTCTTTATATTTTGAGGTTGTCTGTGTCTAGACCCTGCAGTTAAAGAGCCGGCAGGCCGGAGGCATACATGTACTCCCTCATAAAGACTGGGGACTTTCCTGGGAGATGCAGCTTTTGTCTTTTTACAATGTCATGGCTCCACACTTATTAATTACATATTTTTGTGTCTGCACACAGAGCCGGCACTCGCATGTTAACTGTCCTGTGGTAAGATTGCTGCGAAGGTTAGATGGGACGGAAAGAGAAGGGCAATTTTTTATGAGACGGGGAGGGAAGAAAGTGACAGATTTACTTCTGCTCTCAGCTCACTGTCATTTCTTTTTCATCTTTTAGCCCAGTGCACGCAGAGTTGAATATTAGCTAAACCAAAGCAGATTTCATCTCTCAGTAATCAGTCGTTTAGATGGACGCTGAAGCGAGTGGGTGCGTTGATTGTGGTGCCTGTCATATTCGGTTTGCTGTGTTAGTTTCGCGGACGTGACCCATCAGCAGAGCTGCCACTGAGGGGAGCAGTAGAGGGATGTGCTGACGGAGGAACAGGCTTGATTAGGCAAAGTGAAGAAATCTGAGGAGGGCTGCTGAGATAGAGATGATTTGATTTGATTTGTGTGTACAACAAAATTAAACCAAGAGAACCAAGGGCATTGTGCATGAGGTGCAAGAGGCGAAGGAAGCATGACCTCATTTGAAACAAACACAAAAACAAATTGTTACAGGCCAGCGGGAAAGCACAATTAGTGCCACAAGCGGTACTTCTCCATCCTGTGTGTGAATCTCTCTGGTTTGCGTCTGTTTATTCTGGACCTTCCACCCTGATAGACAGACAGGGCACTGATTCTGGCCTGTATCTTCCTCTAGGATTGTAATTTATTTCACCCTGTTTAGTGTAGGGGACTGCTTCAGTTTATGGTGCTGCCGCTGGTTGATTGATTAAAAATGGCGTTCTGTCTTCTCGTGCTCTGCTGTTCCTTATGTCTCTCCCAGACACATACCACTTACCTTTTTACTGTTGTAGCAGAAATGATAGCAGAGCCTATCTGTGCCCAAGGTCAGAGCTGAACAAGCGGCTTTTTTGGACAGCAAGATAAATTGTTTGTGGCTGGTTTGTGCTCATTTTATGCGACTTTGTATTCTGACTTTTTACGTCGTTTCGTGTTCTTTCCGGCTCGCTGTCTTGTTAAGATCTCCCTTAACAAGTGTAGGACAAAGCTGGCCAGATTAGATAATATATAAAATAATAAAACGTGCTAACTTAATCACAGACTCTTTTGGTGCCTCCTCCCTTCCCTCCGTCCTCAGACTTCCTCCCTCGATCCTCCCCGCTGGTGTGTAATAATATATTTAACTTTTCTGGACGTCCCCGGGAGGAATTCCTGGTGTTTGGTGAACCGGAGTCTCTCCAGTGTGATTTCAGACACAGTGGACAGCGGTCATTAATCACTTTGCTCTGATGGAGCCCGTGTGTGTTCATGTGTTTGCGCGTGTGTGTGTTGGAAGTGGTTCTGTTTTCATTCTCTTGCGTGTTCATCAGCAAACAAATCCTATCTGTTCGCGGGGAAGTGATATTGGAAATGCCAGCGGTGCGAGGGGAATGCCTGTTTTGTTGTTCTTCCTCTCTCTGTTAGTTATTTCCTATTGCTGAGATATGACCTCTGGCATGTCACTTTCTCCGTGGGGCCCTGGGTGCACATCGTGGACATGGAGGACTAGAAAAGTAGCTGGCTGTGTGGCCCTCAGGCTACAGAGTCTCACCTTTTACTTTCCAACCTTCGCAGCAACATCCTGTTAGATTTCATTCTAGGACTAGAACGATCTCCATCTGTGAAGGGTTTACTTCTTTAACTTTTTTGCAGTGATGGTGCGTAGGAGACGAGGTGTTTATAGTGAACACTAAGTCAGAATGTTGTCTGAGAGCTTCAGACAGGCCCAGATACGAGCAGGAGAAAACAAACTCAGAAGAAATGGAGTGTGGCCAAATATAAGAAATAAAGACCTTATGTTGAAAATCCTTGGGCAAGTTCATGTTATCAAGAGCAAATGCTTGTACAGCTGAAATGCTGTAAATGTGGATGTCATCGGGGATTTGTCTTCACAGCGTCAGGATCTGAGTGAAATCTGGCCTTCAGAATGCCACAGGTTGTGAGCATGATGTCAGCTGACAGTAGAGTCCAGAGAAGTGCCATCACTGAGGAAGTGTGCTCTCTGCTGGACTCTCCCGCTGCCTCAGGCACCTCTAGGTCACAGTGAGAGCAGCTGAAGAGCCCCGTATCTGCTCTCACACAGGATTACTGCAAGACCGTGGGCCAGTCCCCAGGGGGGCCACACACACACACACACACACATGCAAAGCATTCAGCACATGTCTGCACATACTGTACAGTCCTCAGACATTGCTGGGGTCAGCGGGGATATAGATGTTTAAATATCTTAAAGATGTTTTTGTGTCGTATGTAAGAATTAGTTTTGTAGACACCCACTGAAGAGCCTCCATTCACTTTCTCTATTTATAGCCATAATGCCCATCATAAAGAAAGGTAGCCATTTAGAGATGAAGTTAAGAAATGAATGTAGATAACAAAGGTCATCGCATGCCTGTTGGAACACACAGGTGAGTGCATGTGTGTGTTTTGTCAGACCAAAGCCCCGCTCAGTTCATGGAGCTGCTTTCCCAAAATACCGTATCCTCTCAGTGGGAGATCAGCAGACATAAGCACATAATGACAGGAAGGGATGAGTCCAGCCTTGAGTCCCCAGTAGCAAAGAGAACTTTCCCACTCTGGAAGCATGAAGCATACTCCCCTCTCCTAACTAAGACATCTGACTGGCACTGATGGGACTTTCCCCCCAGGCTGAAAGGAGCAGTTCTCTTTGTTCCTGTGCAGAGGCGGACGGACAGGCTGCTTGGCTGTTTTCGCTGTTCCGCTCCTGTTTGATATTTCGGTTTAACAAGATACGGAGGTGGCGTCTGTGGGATGGGATCATAGATCCAGTCCCAGCTTCTTCGGCCATCTGCAAGTGTTACCAACTATAAACGCTGCTGGCTATGTGAATGGCCACTTTCAGCGATGGGGATGAATTCATCGCCTGTTGCAGAGCCAAAGAGCAACAAGTGTCTGAATTCCTTACTGTAAAATTAATAAGAAATGAATCCCCTTTTAATCCAGCCATCCTTTATTGATATTTTCACATGGACAGACCTATATTGTGATTTGCAGTATGGATATAATGCCGTTGCAAGCTTTACCGTGCTGAGTGTGTGTTTGGAGGGTTAACACCTTTGTTTCTAGACTCTGTTGGTAATGGATCAGGTAGAGTAAATCATCTGTTCCTGTGTAACACAGTGTTTGTCTTTTTCTCCTGTCTTTCAACAGATTCCCTCTGTACCCCAGAGGAGAGCGGTTCCATTTTGATTACGGTGTCTACTTACTCAACAAGAACATTGCCCAGGTAATACATCAACACACACCGAATCCCCAGATGTAAATGTGACTTTGAGAAGGGAGACTTATGACAAATTTGAGGGTTTTAAAATGTGTATATATGTCATGAAACAGCCCGTTACTGTAGTTTTTTGGAACTGTTTTGACTCATGAGGCAGTGTGTGATGAATACATAAACACCTCAGGGGACGGCTGAACTCCTGACCAGTTCTTGCTTATTAAAGTACACCTAATGTGTTGACCTGGGTTACTCCGTTCATTCATCCTCAGACATTAAGCACTGACTTTTAACAATTTGCATTCCATTCCCCGTTTTCCTCCTCGTCCAGGCGGCAATGGAGTGCCTCTTCACTGAATAATACGGGGCAATTAGCACTAGCAGGTGGCTGACTTCAAGCCACTGCACTTTGGGAGGTTTTAGTTCTAATACGTGACCACAAGCTGCTAGCTGACATCCAAGTCTGCCATCTTCCCACCAGAGTCCAGGAGAGAGAAAGTTAGCCAGATTAGAAAACATTTTAGACAGCAAGTGAACATAAGGACGGTCTAAAACCACCAAAGGGAGAACAGCCCGAAATGCCAGCGGCGCGAGGGGAATGCCTGAAATCACTGGATATAGTTTGTCATATGTCTGAATAATGAAATGTATGTCATGAATTCAAAATGAAAACGAATTCATGTTTGTTGCTGCATTGCGCATTTTTAGCTCTGTGCAGCTCTGTGACTAACGCCAAGCTGTAATCCGATACTTATTACATCAGGTTGAGTGAAGTCGAATTTATTTACACAGTCCAATATCTCAAATCACAAATTTGCCTCAAGGAGATTTACAATCTGTGCAGCAGACCCTCCTTCAAGCCTCAACTGAGGGAAAAAAACAATTTAATGAGGGAAGGAAGTTCAAGAAACCTCAAAAAGAAGAGAGATCCCTCTCCAAGGATGGAGTAGATGTCGTCTGTATACAGTACCACAATAGCTGTCAGGACTTTAACACACACGCACACACAAACGCATACACGAGTTTGATCCTCACATATGGATGCCGGCATGTATTTGCACCACTGTGGCTTCCAACAGACACCTTCATCGTAGATCAGTCAAAATCATATAAAATAACATTTCTGAATTTGTTTTATCAAAATGGTGTATCGACGTGAGTGCAGAGGCCTTTTTAGCTTTTCAATAGTCAAATATATTGTTTGAGACACATGATTTTTATGTCTGCCTAATGGCCGCCTAAAAGAAAAGAATATAAATGATACTTCAAACGAATTTGGTTCCCAGCAGAGTTAAAATGAGATCCAGACAGCACCACGTTTTCACCTGCGTCCATGAAACCAACGCAGAAACATTCAGACCTCGAGGTTTTGAAGCCAGATGTAAAAGCGATCAGCCATAACACAGGTGGGCACGTGAGGAGGGCATGATAACTTTTTAAGAGAAATGATGAATTGATAAACGACGACAGACTCTTTGTATTATTTGTGAAGATTGGTAACGTCTGCAAAGGCTCCTTTAAATCTCATTGACTGAATGGGTGCATGGCAAACTACACTATGCTAGCCACAGATGTAAGGTCACCTTGAGGAAAACCCTCTATTTTCTTATTTTCACCGAAGCTAACTCTGCTCATAACAGCGTGGTAGAGCATCAGTATTTTTACAGGATGAAATTTCAGCTCTCAAGTCCCGTCTAATGCATTCCATGTGTGCTCGACTACGTCCACATTAAGGATGAGTTATCAGGTTGACTAGAAAACAATACAACGATGCCACATGAGTAGTCCAGCTCCATATGATAGTGATAATGGACCATTGTTTCAAAACTGAAAAAGTGGGAAACATGTCAGAATTGATCAAATAGAACCCACCGCAGACAGAGATTCCCGATCCCAGTTTGGTTGATTTCTTCGCAACGCATTAGAACGTGGACTTGTGTGAGCCTGACCTTTCAGCTTCTTTGCATCTCACATCACACGTGTTCAGGTTGTGTGCGTTGAGGCTGGGGAAAAGCATAAAGCACCAGAACACTTTCATGCTACATGTGAAGTCTCCTTTTAAATCTGATTAGGATTCCTTATCTTCGTCATTCTCCGCCCCTTTATCAGCGCGGCTTTGATTCGCTCCTGCTCTGCTGTATGTTTCTCGTTAATTTATTGTGGCTTTTATTAGGAAATGGCTGCCTTTCTGACCCCTGCACGCTGAGCCTGGATCTTTGACTGCTGATATGATTTACCAACAGACAGCGTTTTAGTTGCAGCAGACAGTTCTTTAGCTTGTGGTTTCTGAATTTTCCTTCTTTGTATCTTTTAATGGCCCCCTTTGCTTGAGCCAGCCGTGTTATGCAGCCATTTCACAGCTTGTTCAATGTCTGGCTCTCTGATACAAAGCAGAGGTCTGGTTTCACAGCAGACCTGGCTGACTGGCTGATTGGCTGGTTAGCTTGCTGACTAGAGCCTGGGTGGGAGACATTAGTTGTCCATCTCTTATTAAATTGCCCTGTGTGGCTGTGTTTGAAAGTGATACAGAGAAGCTGGCGAGGGATTAGGGCCACAGCAGGTCAACCATCCTTTGATGTGGCAGAGGGAAAAGTTTGCTCTTTTTTTTTATTAGGCCTTGTGTCACGGGGCCAGGGGCGAGGTTGGGGAGGCTGTTTGGAGCACCCTGGATGTCAGGTGGTAACACACCCCATGTTGCCACTTCAGGTTAATTTGTTTGACAAAGAGAAGCTAGGAAAGGCTTCAAGGAATTTCTGGGCTGAAACCCAGCCACTCTCTCCAGTGCCTGCTTATTTCTTGTGCAATCAGTAAATATTGCAAAATCTGTAACGCCTGAGTGAATCACTCATGCTTACATGGCGACTTTGTCATTTTCTCTAATATACGTACTTTCTCTTAGGTCCCAGTTGAACTGACACCAAAACATGAGTGTGATTTACAGAGAATGTGACTTTCTTTCAGTTTAGTTGTTAAATGAATGGCATCTGATTTGCCTTGAAGTAGCTGGCCAGAGGTATTTAACTGGGGCTGATGTGTCCATCCACAGGGGCGCACAAATGTTAAACCTGCCATCCCTCCATTCACGGAGACAAATTGGCCAAGTTAGTGTGGCTGACTCCAAAGGAAAACCAGCAGCCCTTTGTCTGGAGGCATGCCATGTCTTGAATTTACTTACTCTCTGTGTTATCCACAAGGCTATGGTGTTGTGAAACAGGCATGTGGGGCTGATTAGTTGACAACTGATGCTACACAAAATCTCTTTTTTTTGGTCACATGGGGGTTGGGCACAACAATTAGTTCTCGGTCACTAAGCTTGGTGTATCATATTTTCGGGGCCTCAAGCGCAGGAAACTTGGTATTGGGAATTAAAACACAGCAAATCTGTCGCGGCCCAACCAGGTCGACTCCGGGTTCACCTTTATGTCTGTCTACCGGGAAAGTCGCCTGCAGTCTCCCACCTTCCAACTCCCTGGGCAATTTCACAGCATGAGCTGCAGGCAGAGTGCCATTCTGGTGGTCTGGAGCATACGTCAGAACGCCTGCTGCCATTAAGAATGGCAACTGTGGCTCCATAAAACATGGCTATGAGTCATGGGGGAGCCTACTGTGTTTAGTGGTTAGTGAAGGTGGCAGCAAGCGGAACAGGAGCTGGATGGCTGGAGGTATTCTCTCTGAAGATATTTGGAAAGGTTGTAGGTCCTTTAGCAAGAATAACCTTTGCTTAAAATGAGAGTAATAATGAACAAGAGTTCCCACAGGGTGACAAATTAGGCATGGAAGTGATATAGTATAGAATATAGTACAAAGATGTTCAATATTACATGTGTAGTAAATGGAGTGGTGGATTTAGTCTTGTAAATGTATTTTGCCAATAAAGAGAAGCCCTGTAAATAAATACTGCGAGTGAATTTCATTATATCACAGCTATTTACTCATTCTCACCTGCAGCAAGTTTATTAGCACAGTAAACTTGAGTCGTAAACAGTGAGGATTTTTGCATTGCATTCAGTCTCAAACGCTCTAAGATCCAGGTTATATGCAGCAATGGCCAGACTCTGACTCAGAATATTGTGATTGCGTGGTACGATCCACAGGCCAATGAACCCCAATACAAACTGTAAAAAGGTTTGACTACTCACAACCTTACAAATGAGACCTTGTTAGTTTGGATGCAGTATAATGAGAGATGTTGTCCTTTTCCTCCACTGACACCACTGAAACCAAGGTTAAACACAAGTGTTACTGATGTGTAACTGAAACTGTCTGGGGAGCAGTCTCTGTTTGCTATCTTAGAAAAAGGAATATGGAAATATACCATATGTCTTATTAGGTTTAGTGCTGTGATAGCCAGCAACCCCCCCCCCAGTTCTGTTCTCTCTTGACTTTTCTCATCCATTCCTTCGGCTCCTCACCCCTGTGACAAGGCTCATGACCCTAGTCAAAAGGGATACGACATAGTCTTGGCATAACCCTTTGCGGCCATTAGCTCATGTAATTGTGCTTCGATAAAAACCATATGACCCAAGCAAAGACATGCAAAAAGGGAACATTACACAGCTCCCTTCCACATCATAACTCCCCTCCACCTCAGCTGTCAAGACTGTTAAAATACCCCAATGAAAACTATCCCCACCTATGACTTTACTTCCTTTCTTCTTTAATGCGGATGTTGGAGATGGTACGCTGTCTACAACTGGGTTTTGACTCCCTACAGTGAAACAATGGGTGTAACGTAGTTGCCCATGAACTCAGTTTTTCCACTGTTGACATTCTTGTAAGCAGTTGTGTATTTACTCTCTGTTGGTCCACAAAGCTTGTGAATCGGGACTGGCTGTGTACACTGACTGATTGTGTAACAGTCAAATGTAGGATTGTCAAAATATGTGCTTCCGTTTCCTTAGTGTGATATATGTACGTTGTAAATGTGAACGACTCTAATTTTGATTTCTTGTGTCACGTTTTGCAAACTTTCCATCAGTTCTGCTAGAATTTGCAGTGTTACAACAAACAGGATTGAATGAGGTAGTAGTCATAGCTATGTGTCAGACCTCATATCCTCAACCTACCTAAGACTTCTGAATGGGGAAAAGGATTATAGCTAACAGCAATCCATTATTCCATTTTGAAGGCTCAGGAGGAAAGTTCTGCTCTATCTGGTCAAACCTGCAGTATTTCTCACCATCTTTTCACTCCTCTGTCACATGAATTCCCTTGAATGAGAGCAGAAAGTAGAGCTTCAGTCTTTTTCTCAGCAGGATCTTTCCGAGAATTGGAACAATTTTAGACAGAACTATTCCAGGTTTCCCTCAGAAGCCTGTTGGTCTTTCTCTCCTTGTCCAGCTGAGGCTTGCGGTTCGTGACTAACTTCTCGTTGCGTTCCAGAGAACGTTCCAGAAAAAAAAAAGAAAGAAAAACAGGCGATTACATCTCCACTGTCCCCCCTGAACAACAGCAGTCATTCTTCTGTCCAGCCGCCTCTGCAGAAACCTCATCTCAACAAACAGACTCCTCAATGTTCAGAAATCGTAATGCAGCCCACTGTAAACTGTTTGTTTACCTGAACCCTGGACCACGGTTCCCCGGGCTCTGCCACCATTTCTACCCTAAGAAAGACAGAGCCTGGTAGTAATCAGGCCATTTCAACCGCCTGCTGCCACTCATTGTCTTCATCCTTCCATAACAGCCACATCCGTTTTCCATTTCACAGGGATTGATATGATAAAACACATAATGGGCGGGACAGGCACCAGAAAATGTTGCGCCAAGTCAACGTAATATACCTCACTTTCACCCTTAACAGGAAGGAGGAAAGGCAAAATGAGGCACCGAGTGAAGCTCTCTTTTAGGCCAAGCCATAAACGTGTCTGTTTTTGCTTTGGCCCGCTGAAGAATAGCCTGAATCTGTATGCTCTGAGCATTATTTCCCACATGGGGCCACATGCTGTACAAATGTTGGATAATCATCCCCTTACATCTAATAGAGGATAAGTCATAGACCCTGTGTCTGACAATGTGTTTTGCATTTGAACGCCATTAAGGTGCCACTTTTAACAAGATCTTTGTACTCTGCTGGCAGTAAAAAGCACTTCATTAGTACTTTATTTATCCCATTTCAGGCAAGAAATCATTTTTGGCAGGTTATAAGTGGGTTAAATTGAGGGTTGTAATGTTGGGATTGTTAACAGCCTGACAGGAGCAGAGACAGTAGGCTGATGGCTGTCTGATTGACGTAAAGAAGGAGGAGGGCAGAGGGAACTCTGTTTTCATCGCGCTCCAGATTAGATCTGTCAAAAGGTTGTAGTGTGAAGGCTACAATGCTCTGTTATCACACTGAGACTAAACACAGTATGTATTGGACAGACACTATCTGAATGTGATTATGATAACGTGAGTGTTTGTTTGCATGAAATAATTCAGATTATAACACGTGTATGCACATGGATGTCCTCAGATTTTCATAATAAGCAAGAAGCAGCAATAATTAATGCTGCCATACATAACTGGACTCATAGATGTTTTGAAACCCGAACTGGTAGTATGCTGTGGTTTATGTGTCTTGGCCCAGGCCAGGGTAGAGATGTGTGAAGAGAAACCTGAGCGGCTGCTCGGCTGCTACAGGAACAATCACTACTGAAAAATTACATTAAGATCAGAGCTGTTTTTCTGCTCTGAAGAAACAGCCTGGATGGAAAAAAAAAAAAAAAGCTCCCGGTGGTTCAGTCATCCTGTGGTTCTCTGAAACTCCATGTTCAAGCTATCTATTAACCAAACCCAGGCCTTAACATACACCTCTCTATGCCCATGGCTTTTCATAGCCTTACTGTGTGGTCCCTGTTTTCCATCACAAACTTCTGTTGGTAGCTACAGCTTGCATCGAGTGCCACTTATTGGCTAGATTGAGTTGTTGGTGGGACCCCTTTTTTTTTTAAAATTTATTTATTTTTAGAACCAGAAGTAGGTGCACCCTTTTCCACAAACAGATATTTTACCCTATACCGCTGCAGATTGTGGAAAAGGCGGTAGTGTGTCTGAGGTGCTGTGCTCACAACGCCTAAACCGCCCCGCAGGCTCTGTTTTTGATAAGAAAGAAGTGTGGAAGTAATTGATGCTTCAGTCCTGACCAGTACTATGGAGAGAGTGGTCTTTGTAGTCTGTCAGCTTGCCGGCGGCCAGAAGTTGCGATTTATAAGCAGGTCTCAGACCGCAGTTGTAAGTGTATGTCACTGTTTTGTGGTTTCCAGCTTTGGGTGTGTGTACGTAGTGAGGCCGTCAGCACGCTGCGATTATGCCTCAGCCCCAGGGTTTTATTGGAATTCCTCTGGACAGCCACCTATGACTTTATGAAACACTTAAATTCGTCTAATTGAATTTCCACATTTTGTGGTTGGTAGTTCCAGGTTTGTCCATCACCGCAAAGAGGTACTAGAGGAGCACGTTCCACTAAATATAAGGGTAAAAGTAAATGTTAATCCTATGTCTGTGTGTATAAGTGTGTGAGTGCTTCACAGAGAGAGTGAGCGATTAGAGAGACTTTCATTTCTAAGCATTCATTTTTCGATGATTATTTAAGCCTTAAGCAATGTTTGGTATCTCTAGGCAGTCAAGTCAAGCCAAAATGTTATGTTATTTGAAGAGATGGATGAGGGCAAAGACGTCATAGGACAGAGAGGGAGACAGAGACGGACCTGTGCTCGTGGTATCTCATAACATCAGAATGACACGTTAAGTGGCATGTTTTAATTTGCTTTTATGCGTCGTCTCTTATAATCAATCAGTGCGACGGTGTTATGATCATCATCTCGGGAGAGCTTTGTCCCACAGGTCAGACTGTGGATTTTACTGTCAAAATGTTCTGAAAACCAGGGGTTTGCAGGGATTCTGGGTGTTTGGAAAGTGTTGGCTGCTCTGCTCCATCATTTATTTAATGGTGCGTCTGCAGTTTCCAGCTGGTTGGAATTTGTAGCTGAGGCCTGTTTGTTTGGAGTCTCCTGTTGTCTCTCTACACGCTCTACATCTGCGCTTAAAGGTACCAAGGCCTTTGCTTCCAGGTACCTCCTCTCTCTGAAGTTCACTTCAACAGCCATGTTTCTCTGGTAATATCTAAAAATGTTGGCTTAGGTTAGAAGAAGCTAGCTGCTCAGCAGATTAAAGGAAAGAGCAAATCCCACAGACAGTCCGTTGCAACTAAAGCAAGTGCTTTTTTCTTCACTGGAGGTTATACGTCTCCCTTTGATCATAGTTATGTCATTGTATGCTAAAGTAGATGCAGTTTTTGGTTTTCTCTTGGTGAAGTAGAAGGAAACTGGACCAAAACACACAAACAAAAGAATTCTCTCTGCCTGTGGGCTGTTTTTGGCTGGCCAAGGTTAGCTCCTGGGGCCCCCACCAACTCATGAGAATGGAGAGGGCAGAGACCAAGTATATTTTATGTCAGCAAGTTCAGAAAAACTTGTTTTCCTTGTTAATTTATCAAACCCCGTGTGCTGTCATATGGGTGTTTGGGAGTCGAGGTATTCAATCATGAGCGCAGGCCTTACTGCGGCTCAGTGACATTAAACAGCTCTTAGAATAAAACAATGCTGGCCCCATCTGGTCAGTATTTGAAAAAATAGCAGCCGACCTGGCTCTGTCTAAGTCCTCCTATCCTGTGCCGTTCCTGTTTCCATGTGGATTTCATTACAGCTCTTTGACTCTGGCCAATCGGCAGCTTTTCATCTGAATTAACACAGCGACTCTGGACAACAGACTTCTTTCAGTGGCACTCATCATCTCGTTAAGAGAGTCAGTGTCTCTCTCTCCCCTAATTTGGTTTTGCTAAGTTAATCCCAGCATTAGTTTCTCTGAACGTCAATCGTCCAGCACTCCTCTCCATCAAATAAGCTCTCACCTCATTAGGATGGTGTCTCTCTGTCACCCCCGATGTCAGGGTTCATTACTCTGTCAGGAGGAGAGGATATACGTGGGGTGTCCTTGCTGTCATGTCATCATCGCTGCCATCCAGCCACAGCTTTCTCTTTATTAATGAAGCGTCCGTGATGAGCCCAGGCCTGCTGCCCCAGAGGGCAAATAATCATTTTACAGTTATTGGAGAAAAGGGGCTAAGTGGCTCATGAAAGCAGCTGTTAAATAAACACCAGCTCAAGTTTAAAAAGGAGGCTGTGAGGGGGGTTTTAGCGGTAAGCTGATCTCTTGCTGCATATATATGTGTAATTCTTATATATTCTGCAAGAATAGACAAGAGTTGTTCATATCGGGTAAATATTCAGTATTAACGTCATCATAGACAGCTGCCCTTGGCCATTTTTAGAGTAACTGACATTATTGTGAGCTGCCAGTTAGTAGTGCTAGTTAGTTATAGACGTTAGTATCAGTAAGTTTGGATTCAGTCTCACAGGAAAATCATTGCTCAGTGTGTGAAGTCACTGCTAAGTTTGTTTCCATTCACACATTAGCGCATATCATATAGTTAGATTCAATTTCATTGCATCACAACTGTTTTGTTTGTTGTTGTGCTCCAGGTTGTTACGCACACATTATGACGCCAAGCAGGCATCGCCAAAGTTTTAGTGGACAAATTATTGCCAATGCTGTTGTTGTCCCCATGGAAACCGACTCTTTTTAAAGTTAAAACATGTCTCGGCCAAGTCGCTGGCTCCTGCTTTTCAGAGCAATTAGGATGCTGTCCACAGAAACTGCACACGGCCTCACCTAAGTGTGCACCCGACTACAAATATAAACACAACTGCACATGCTGTAATTATATTATGTCAGCGCATGTTTTCGGCTTTTATGTGTTTGGAGCCTCAGCCTCACAACCGTTACAACAGCCAGAGTCAAGCAGTTTGGAGCACATTATTCTTGAGAGTATCGCCGCTTCCCCTGGCTGTGAGAACCACGCAGCCAGAGGAGTCCACCTGTCAGCAGCTGTGTTGTAATTCATCTCCTCCATCCCTGTTGACAAGGCTCTCTCTCCAGAGCTGTGATCGATAAATCCATCCGATGAGAGGTGCTGTGAGAACAGTTGTTTTGGATTTTTTGCAGATCAGTTGTGTACTATTGCACTTGACTTTTGTCAGATTTCATTAGTGCAACTAATAAATTTTATCATTCTAACTTTTGTCTGTTTCTGATGATAAAACTGGCGATACAATGTCCAACAGCTAATTTTTCAAAACCAGCAAGCGGTTGGTTTATATGAACTGGCTGCTGTCAGAGAGCCAGATTGACCCGTATTTCACTTTAACCTTCAATTCAATTCAGCCGTGGCCTCCTTCCAGCTCATTAGAGAGTTAGAAACCACACGTTCAACCTCACACTCTTTCCCTCATGCTGAATTAATGGAACAATCCACATAGTTGGCCACCAAAAGTGTGGGGGGAAAAAAACGTAACCACACAATAGCTATTTGTTTCTTGTCCATCACTCTGCCTCTCGCTTCAAATCCTAATCGGATTCAGTTCCTTGTGAATTGGGCCACATTTTAAAGAAAAGGTCCATGTATCCGTTTATGCGCTTATTCATTTATTATGAAGCCCTCAGCAGCTTTTAACATATATTATTATTTATTTATTTATGTTGAGAGGAGTGACACCTACAGTGATGCCTCGTGTCTTGCATCTGTACTAGGAAAAAGCAATATTGTGGCTTGTTGTCATTTGATTGCACATGGACTTTCTTCAAATCTAAACAAAGGGGAATGTTCTGTGTTGTGTTTATTGTATTAAATATATTGCAGTGCACTTTTTTTGTTCGTCTGGCTGTAGTGCATGAAGCGGCAGCTGGAAAGGAAATGTAACAAATGAATCTAATCATTGTATCACAGGCAAACAAATGAAGGGCTGTGAGCTGTTACAGTATTATTAATCACAAACTTGAGTGGGTTGAACTCTGGACAGCACTCAGTCTGAGGACATTACGAGCCTGGATCTGCCAGTCTAATCACAGATTACACCTCTTTATCTGATTTAAAACAAATAATGCCGCAAACATTGCACATGGGATTTTTGGCCACAAGTACTTCAGTGCTTTCTAGGTAAAAAATCAAATATTGTACGCAGTCGACTGCGTCTTTGCAATCTGCCGTTGACCGGTTCCTGATTCTAATCAGCCGTTCATTATGAGAATCTTTCTCTATTGGGCTGTGACCGTTTCTATTCTCAATACTGCAACCCATTGGCAGTGCAGAGAAGAAGTTTTAACATCCTTAACACTACGCAGGGTCACAGTTGAACAAACCCAGATGACCAGAGAATGCTCCCGGCTCTCCAAAGTAAACCGGACACGGCCTATACTCTTCCCATACTGTGGCAGGTTTCAATTTGATGCTTGGAGCCAGTGGAAAAGAGGGCCCGGAGTTTCTCTCTTCGTTGTTTACTGTGCCATTATGCTGCTTTGGAGTTTTTATCCCCTTCTCAAGGAATCATTTTTATCACTACTGTATTTGCCGAGCATATGCACTTGCTTTTACGCCATCATTTCTTGCATAATTGTTTGTTTGTAGAATTTGTGACTCAGAGCCTGTGACTGGAGACAGTGAGTTTACGTGTCTCCATGTGTTTATGCCCAAAGATGAGTCATTACTATTATCTTTCCTTTTTGCTAAGAGAGTGGCACTCAACCATCTAACAGTATCATCTCCTGTTTTCATCTCTGAAATCCCAGTTTAGATTAACGCAATTTGGTCTTAAATACAGTCATGTGTATGAATAAAATCAGTGTGAAACGGTGCTTACGTTACATTTTATACCATATTTCACATAAGCTGTACTTTTTCTGTCTAATATTCTCATATGAGTGTTCTTTCTGAAGAATAATGCAGACTTTGCCTTTGCCAGTGGCTCTTGGAAAGCCCACCGCAATCTCAGATCCATTCTTCAAGAGCTCAGGTATAGTTGATCTGTCAGCTTACAACTAGGATGCCCGCTAATGCTTAATATGTTCATAACCTTATCCCGACGGCTCTATCTGGCTCACACACGAGCACACATTTGCACAGACACGCACAAAAAGCAAAAAACCGAACTCGCACAAATCCGCAGTGTGCACCGTGTGCATAAGCGTACAGTCAATAAACACACCTATATTGCATGTGATACACATAGCATAAGTCCTTCACCACGTGGATATATGAAAGCCCTCTCGTTCTCCAATTTATACTTTTATCCTCACCAACCCAAATTCCTCCACGGAGCAGTTTGATGCTGCATATTTTATCCTGGTAGAATAGCAGCGGGATCTGGCTGGAAATCCCTTTGAACTCTTTGAAATATTGGAAGTCTGAGCTTTAATCTGCGGCTCTCTGGTTACTGTTTTGATAGGGCATGTAGTTGGCCAGGCAGTTGTACTGTAGGCCAGACACGGTCATTTTACTGTCATCAAAGTGGTATTCATACTTGACAAACGGTTTCTATGAAGTAAGCTGAAAGAGGTTTATACTGTGATGTTATTTGCCAGATGCAAATGTTGCTTTTTTTGAATCCGGGAACAGCAAAGTTATTTTTCATGCTTTATTTCATGTTAGAGCTCACTCACACTTTTGACTTGTTAAATATAGACCCTTAACATAAGACGACATTTGGGCAAGTAGCTCTCAACAACCATCGCTTTGGATGCAAAACATTTGGAGGTTAGTAACTCAGACAGCTGAAGAAGAATGTACACAGTTTGCCAGCCCAGGCTCTCCCTGTGACCCCCCCCCCCGATCCAATAGTAACACTAATAGAAAATCTCAGTCGTAAAGCCATCCACAAAATAAAGAGGAAGCGAAAAGAAAATAATATGCCCATTCACAAGGACTGGAAGGGAGAGAAACTGCGGGCAGCACGAAGCCGGGATAGGCACCTGCCCACAAACCATATATTCATCGTCCTCCCTGGCCTACTATTTTCCTACGGGCCTTGTGGAAACGCAGCACACATATAAAAAAAAAAGATTTCCCTTGTAAAATACCACAGCACTTTTATTCCAAATAATAAAATGAGTGTGATCAGACTCCTGCTAAAATTAAAATGTTTTAATGACTCCATTTGGCAGCTTTATTTAAAAGCCATCTTACCACTAGGGCAAAGTTTGTTGTGTTGGTTCAGGAACACTCCACTAATGCATCTTTCCAGGCGGAGGATTAGACGGCAGTGCTGGGCTGCAGAGTTCAGGCTGTCCTCCATTTCCCTCCAGTCACTCATCACACATTTTGTGCCCTTCACTCTTTGGCGCATATCGCCATTCAGACCACAAACGTTTGTGGCTTCCCTCAAGAACAAGCTCCGTATGCTTTGAGTTTGAATCTACGAAGCAGTGAATTAGCATATTCTCTCTTAGGTGTGCCTCATCCAGGCACCGGGAGCCCCTGTGTGAGCTGCCATGGAGGATTGATGATGGTCCCGCATGCCAATACTGCTAACAGGAAGTTGACCTCAGTGTTGTGACTTCACAAACAGGGTCAGCCTGTGTGGGTGTTGGATTACTCCAGTGTAACAGTGGCAGGGGTCATTAGCCCCGAGGACAACCTCACGTCCAATGATTGCGGCTCTCCCAATAGGTGTCACTGTAGCACACAACTCTCAGTGGCCTGTACTGACCAGCACATACACATATTAAATAACCACATCATGAAGGGATCTCATTAAGACTGTTGGCATGGCAGTACCCACCTCCGACCCTCCCTGCAGTGATTGGGGTCAGAGGAGAGCAACATTGGTCTCTTGTCACCGGTGGTCTCCCTAACTGAATTTCCTATTCATCTCGCACAGCCTTTCCCGTAATTATGTAAATCTGTTGACTGAATTTGGCGGCAACACGATACTCAGCAAAGTGTAGCAACAAGTAATACAGCGGAAGAATCTGGTTCGAATTAGGGCAGCATTTGAATCGGACTCAGGCGCACTGAATATACCACACCTGTATTACATTACCGCAGTGCGGAGGAGACAGAAAGGAGGGGAGAGCGCAGAGAGTAAAAGGAGGAGAGTTAAAGGATGTTAAATGAAGTGGAAGTATGGAGTATGCAATATTAAAAACTGTTTTATTACACGCTTGTTTGAAATGGCAACAGAGACAGGAAGTACAAAGAATATTACATTTCACCTGGTAAGGAAGTGCTTAAACGTATAGTCTGAACTATGCAGGCAGGCAGTTCCCATGGACACGAGTGATGGGTTTACTGTGGTTCTTAAACATCTTACAGTGATAAGGCAGCTGCTAACGTCAATAACTTAGTCAAACACCATAATCTTAAGCATACTGCCCCACTATCTACTATCTAATCGTCTGGAGGTGTGGATTTGTTTATGAAAGTGAAAGGCTTTAGATCTTGCACATCTTGAGAGGACTCTAAAAGGTAACTGATGTCACAGTTGCAGTGAGTGCAGTTTCCCTGGCCTGTTGCACAAAGTTGTTCTGGAGGTGCTGTTGTCAGACACTACAGTGCGGTAGGACAGTTGACTAGTAGTAGAACAGAAACCAACCAGATGACACCGTTTCAATCGACATTTGATTCTGGCTCTGAGCTAATTGTCTTGCTCACATTCCTGACCAAGATAATTGTGTCTACTCGATTTTTTTGTGGATGAACCCATGGCTCTAAATCCCAGTTAATAGTTAGCTCCATTGAGTCATGGCAATCCCTTTGAAAGTTTTTACCATTGCTCATATGCTTCCTTGTTTACACTGAGGGCTGCTCAGCAGAAGAATGGCCTTTGATTGCTTCAGAAGAAAGTGTGCTTTATCTTGTTTTCCAACATCCACAGAAAGCTAATATCTCAAAATATTTCTGTTTTACTTTCAAATCCCTTGAAAACAAACTGCAGCAGGTGTATATTTATTGTCAAGATGGTTGACTAAATTAGTCTGAATGTAACTGTAATTATTATTTGCTAATTCCTGGACTGCTGACATCAGTTATTCTTATTTATCGCTTGTGTTGACACATCTCTGAAATCGACGGGAGAGCTTTATCATAGTCAATATTTAATACTGATGTGAAATCTGATAAGTACTCAAAAGGCGTGATCCGACTTGTGCCCGGTCGTTGCTGGAGATGCAAATATTGTGCCGCTGGTGGACTCCACAGTTACAGCTCTCTTATTTTCGTTTGTCTGAGCATTTAAGCAAAAAGGAATTCACAAACCCCATAATCTGCTGCTTGCGCTGGAGGTTTACTTGCTCTGAGTTTCTGATCCCTAATCTAATGTAACACAGTGAAAACATTAAGAAACGAAAAAAATAATTGTGATCTTAACTCGAAATTTTACACGGAAAATGAAGAATTCCCTTTTATGAGTCACATATAAGACAGCACGGACTCTTCACATTGTAAATAGGTGGAAAGATATTTTCTGTTGTAAGCAAACGCCTGTGGTGTTTATGAATCCAGATTCCCAGTTTGGCTCAAAGACTGGATGATGATGACGACTGTGGCACGTATTCAAGGCCAGAAAACTGCTCCGAGTTAAAGGGAAGCGAATTTCTGTTGCGAATGAATTATATGACTCTAGCCAGACTCAAACAACTTTTCAGCCTTGCTTTGTATATTTATTGGGACACATGAAAGGCCGAAGTGATTAATCATGTTGGATTTTCCATATTCCATACTATACCACATGATTGTTGAGGTTTTGAGAATCCATTGCCCCGTGTGGGGTTTTACCTATCATTGTCCAGTAGAAAGCTGCAAATATAAAATCTGAAAGGAGCAGGCCAGCGAATAACATCTCAGAATAAATAACATCAAATGAAAACTTTAGGGTTAAGAAATAATTAGATTTAACATATTATTCTCATATTCTGCTTCTCAGGTTGTAAAGAAAACATCTTTGCAATCATTTCTTCTGTCTCGGCCATTTTATAGGCATCCTGGTCAACGTTTCACTGTTACTGATTTAGTGGATGAGTGAAGGCTGTACAGAGTGACTTTCGTTATGTGCCCACGATAAGCCAGATGGGCAGAATCATAGAAGCGCTGCACTGTAGCAAACATAATCAACCATTTCAAATCCGCCACTGAGCTAGAAAGAGCTTCTCAGAGGGGGGATCCTCTGTAATATAAATCAAATGAAGTCTGAAAAGACAGAAGGCAAAATACATTAAAGAAGATGCTGATAAGACCAGAAAGTTCATTCTTTCACCGTCTTTCTACAGACCCTTTCATAAATAACTTCGGACAGCATTATGACTTCAGTAAATCCTTTTCCGTAGGCATTTTTCTAACCTAAAATTATCACCTCCAAATATTGCCCTTTTCCTGCATGCGTCCAGGTAAATGTTTCAGCATGTACATATAAGTTTTCAACCTTCATGTTGAGAAATAATGTTTTTGCATTTGGCTCCTGGCATTTCTGTTCCAGCTGTCAGACAGAAGACATTGGCCAAACTAATGGCTACCTTTTCTCTCTTGGAAGAAAAGAGTTCCAAGTTTCGAGGGTTTTGAGGGAGAACAGCAACCAAATTTCTTAATGATACTTCCCCAGTGTCATGACTTTGGGCCAATTTTATAAATTCTCTCCAAGCTCCTACTGGATGTAGTTACATGGGCATTATTTCCTCAACCAGATTGAACTCATTCTGAATAGGGCTGCCAACTTAACTGTTTACATGGAGGCAAAATAAAATGATTTGATAAGAAAACATGTATTTTATCATCTTTATTCTTTTTTTTAAATGCAAAAAAGACGCTGTAAAAAGTGTAAAAGTGATAGCAATTGATGAAGCACACAATTTGCATTATGTTTTGAAGACAAAGCAACAATTATTTAAAATAAATTGAAATTAAGTTTTATTTACAGAAACTCTTATTTTATTCTTTGGAATTTTTATGCTTATCAGTAAATGTATAAATCTAACAATCTGCTGTATGTGATGACTTGCAACTAAGCAAAATTCTTGTAAATTTGATAAACACAGTTCGGACACACCTGTCGTTATTTAGACAAACTTTAATATGTCATCTACCAGCTACAGGCCATACCAAGGAGGCCAACATATACCTAGTGAAAAGTTGCCCTGCATCGCTCAGACAAATTTAAAGAGGTTGATATTTTATTATAAGTTATACTAACTCTGTGAGATTTATACAGTATTATGTGCAACTCAAAGTGGAGTAAATGTATTCATTCTCTCGTGCTTGACTCACTTTGGGGTAACATTAGGTGATGTAACCAAGTTTCCTGAAGGGGCAGAAACAGGGCAGATGTAAAACATAATAACAACACTGTTGTTGTTCTCAGACCTTTAATTATACATGTATTCTAGCAGAGAGAGGCAATCAGATCAACTGTTATAATGGTTTTTAGGAACAAGAGGTTTACACCTCCCCTCTTAACCTGGTTGAATACTCCTTCTAATCGGGCAGATCGGGACAAACCTTGTCCAGTTGTGGTCTTTACATCAGGCATTTAGTGTTCTGATTGAGCTATTATTCTGAATATTAGTATTAAGTGACCTCATTTTATCATTAGTCAGGCGGCCTTTGAGGTTGAACCTGTGGAGAAACTTTGTCTCATTGCTGCAAAGGGAAAAGTTCAGAAGTTCACCTGAAATGTTAAAAAGCAGTCGCCATGGTAGCTGCTTAGTTTTCACTTTCTGGGTCAGCTGCAAGGCAAGAAATCGAAAATTGCTTTCTTCCCCATGTTCAAAGTAATAGTGAGGCATAGTTCTGTTATATTGTAGGTTCTGGGGTAAAATAAATATACTGTATCACACAAAAAGTTATGAGGTCTGGCTTTGCAGCTTAGCCACAAAAGATAACGCCAGTGCTGGACGAGTCAAACTGTTTATTGAAAAGTCAAAACAATAGATCAGACGGAATTCTCTCTGTGTGTAAATACAGTGTTCTAACGTTTGCACCATATCAGCCCGCTGAGGTGAACGCGATGTTTATTTCCTCAAAGCCGGGCTCAGCATTCGAGAAGCTGGCAACAACAGCTCTGCTGGCAAACAGAAAGAAAAGATGCCGATCAAAAGATCCTGAGCTTATGTGCGGCCCTCAGAGTTGTAAACAAAAACTAAAAAGTAATTGGATCGACGCACCACCGTGTGAGGTTGGTTGTACGCAAGCAGAGAGACATAATGAGCGGATTACAGGAAACAGGAACATGCATACAGATTTAATGACCACTATAACGAGAAGACTGAAACTTCACCTGCTGCCATGAGGAAAGTTGGTATTTGCAGTCTAGTGTGGAGGAATCATCTGTGGGCACATTCTTGGCTTGACTTGACAGATCCTTGAGCTTAATCACGAGCAAAGCTTGAAACACGAACTTTGTGTGGGGCGTGTGGTTTTCGTGCGCCAGCCAAACGGCTCCATGGGATGCTATAGATGCCCAAAGCTGCTCTCACGAGCCAAGCGATTGTTGGTTATTGACCATTTTATTGCATGGCTCACTTGAAATTGAACATATTAAGATCGTTGAGTAACGGCTCATAAACAGTACCGCCCTGATCACTCCAAATAGAGGTGATCCAACATGAGCTAGAATCACAGCGCATTAAAGTCCAACACAGTTTTCACTATTTTATTGTACTCGTTAGCACAACATGTCAGATTTGAATAGCAATCGAGCGTCGGTATTGTTTTCACGACCGAAACTCTTGTGTCTTAACTTTCAAAAACTGCTTAGATGACTGTGCAGTTTGGCTGACCCCAAGGTTTGGAGTGCAGGTCAATCAAACACTGTTAGCTTTGGCTTAATTATTAACTGAGCAGCATGCATACTTTATAGCATTTCCTGGCAGGATCTGTAGAAATGACGATAGAAGTGACAGGAACGGTTCCATTGCACTGTAACAAATGAGTTTTTACAGGATGTATCAGGATATTTTTCACCAGCACGGTGTCATTCAGGACTTCTAATGTTTATTTTACAGCTTGTGTGCGTGTTTTTTTATTAACCGATATCTAAACTGTTTAGGAATCAGTCAGCCTAATCAGAGCAGGCAGAGCTCTGAAATATTGACAGTGGCAGGTTATCTCCCAGAGCTCCGGTTCTCGACATATGAGGTCTTTGTATTGAGACTAATGTCTGTGTCAAGCTCACAGTCTCTGCTGAAGTATCCAGTCCACAGTTTGACCAGAGGGATGGCGGAGGGAGGAACACCTGGTTAGCCCCTCTATTACAAGCTGTCATAGGACCTAATGAGCTCCCTGATTATCGTCCCCAGGGAGTATGTAAAACCTATGTACTCTGTAAAATAACCATTTCTATTTTTACCCCAATGGACAAAAGCATGCTGATTATAAATCACAGGCTAATTGTCTGCAATGCAGGTCAGACATGCACAGGATCCTCCAGAGTTTGATTTGGAGACTTTTAACCTCTTGACACTGGAAATGCAACTCTCCTGATGAAAATATCCTGCGTCCCAGATTTCTTCCTCTGCCCATCTCCAGTGACGATGGAAGACCAGTTGTCAAACGATGCTAATAACAAGCACCGGCTGAACTGCTGGAATGTCGGCGTTGACAAGCGGATCCCACAGTGACCTCATAGCGTAAAAGAGGCGTGGGGGGTTGCTTTGTTACCTGGGCCACCCTCCTGCACCACATCATCAGCAATCAACCTCAAACTTCTCAGCAGCCCGCCCACATTCGTGGTCTGATCTGAGGGTGATTAGTACTGACAAACTCAAGGAAACAGTAATACATGGCATAAGCCAGGCTGTGTTTGTTTAGCCTCTGTACAGAGCTCAGGGCAAACAAGCAGGTTTTGCCAAATGATGGGTGGCATGTACTGTAAACTGACTGGTTCCCGTCGGCTCTAGTCAGTTTGAATGTGTTTATGTGTGGTCGTGGCTCCAGTGGATTGGCAGGCTGGGATTGTATACACGGCTGCATTCTTTGGGCTGTTACTTTATCTTTGAGATGGATTAGGATGAGTCCCCAAAGTCTCTGAAGTGACGGGGCAGCTCACCCATCCCCTAAACTCTCACACACACTCATACCAATCCTTGCAGTCATACCAGCTTATTACCCACTGCGCATGCTGTGGAAGCTCCAAAGCCCTGAGTGGGGATTATTTTTGAATAGGTAAACAAGGGAGGGAGTGTCCAGGCACAAAGGTGTGAGCAGCGACGAGGAGACCTGGCCGGATCTGTTTCACTATGTCATCATGTGAAAGAGCCCCGTTGGGTGCCCCCACTCTTACCCCTCCCCTCCAACTCCTCTCACCTTTCAGCCGTCCTCAATGGGCCCTGGGAATTTCTCACCACGATCTGGTTAGCCCCATTACAAAGAACCCCGTGGCCAGCTTGAAAGCACTCTTCCATACACATACGCAAGCACGCAAAGGACTCCACCAGCATTCATCACCATGATGTATGAAAGGGAAACTGGAAATGACAAGCTGCCTCAAGTGAACTGATTCTGAGCAATTTGTATGATCTGGTCTGGAGTTGTTGACATAGAAACACTCAGAGATTGTTTCTCGTTGCTGTGTTTGTATAAAAATTCTCCAAGAAAGTCATTTCGCCGGGTTGTGGACACAGAAATTAAGCACAAATTTTCATCCCTGCTGTGTGAAACAGAAATCAGTTTGTTGTGTTTTTTTTCCCTTCATGTCAATTACAACACAATGTCCTGTATCAGTTGCAACACACTCCCAAAGAACAGTTTGGGTTTACAGACCAGAATCTAAACCTACGTGCTCAGCTGTTTGTTTCCATCCGACAGTCAAAGCTTTCGTGGCACCGGCGTTTGGAAACCCAGCTTCATGTCATTAAACTACCTCACACATTTCTTCCTCCTTTACAACGTTCTCTGTTCTCGTTTCCTCCAGATGACACAGCCAGGTCACTAATGTTTTTCTGCTTGCCTCCAGTGAGCAGAGAAGGAGGGAGGGGATAGTTGCATATTCGACAGCCAGCAGTTCAGGATATATGGCTTCCCAGCACGAAGGCCACGAACAACACGCATATATACACATACAGAGCACTCTGAGGAAACTTAATGCAGCTTCCACCAGGGAGGGCCAGAGAAGTTTATGAATATTGATAGAGTCTGGCTGGTTGAGTTCAGGGTCAGCTGTAGTGTTCAGTTGTCCAAACTGTCTGAATGTGTTTAACACATCTCATCACAAAGACAGTGTGAAGCAACAGTCACAATGCGCCGGTGGCTCTGCACTGCTGCCAACCGCACACTCAGCTCAAGTGTTGCTGGTACCCACTGGCAGAGATTTGGCAAAAGCCTGAGTGGATATATACATGCAGGCAGAGTTGGGAATTCTTGTGTGTTGGCTTGTCGGAGGCATACATTATGCTGGACCAGCAACATTCCTCACAGAAATATTAAGCATCCACACATGTGCTTCCCACCTACCTCCCATTTTTTAATCCCCCGCAATGAGCTCCATAGTAATGAGATGCACACCGAGCTAGCCGGTGATGTCACCCATCGCTCTCTTGTCTTCACCAATATCCAGTTTCTGCGCGCCGCACGCTTGGCAACACTTCTTCACAGAAGGAAAACAATAGGAGGCGCATATACAAATGCACACTCATGCTCTCTCTCCCCCCCCGCAAGACATAGAGGCGTGTAATTTGACATGGGGCTCCTGTCAGTCACGCCATGTGGTTATTACACACACATCAGGGCTCAGGCCGAGTAATGGGGACTTAAAGATAGCGTTTCGTTAAGCCTTCTAACTGAGAATCAAAGACGGCATACAGTATATCCAACAAACACTGTTTACCTTTGCCGAAGCCATAATATTTATTCTTCGTTCATATCTGATTCACGATTTCTGATTCATACTTTCTGGACTGTAACCCTGAGATTTCCGTGAGATTGGGATTTTCCTTTTTTAAGCATCTGGCCACAGGAAAAGCAAGCCCCCCTGCCTGATGCTGCCGTGCTCTCTCTGTTTCTAAACTGGTGCCGTTATTGATCTTGGCCTACTGTGTCAAACCCAATTCCGTTCAGCCAGCCCTGTGGACAGCGCAACGCCGTCATTTGGTCAGACCCCGAGGTTTACTCTGGGCCGTGAATGAATCTCTGTGTTGTTCTCGTACGCTTCGCACGGTTCCATCAGCAGCTGGGTTTCGAGGTGACACTCCTTGTTTGGCTCCTTCGATCTGAGCTCCTTTTGATAAAACCCTTCTCTGATACCGTCATGGCTGTTGTTTCTGTAGCTCCCCTAACAGACACGGACAGTCGCGGGCCAGAACACACACGTGTCCAAACATAGTGGAACACTGACACAAACATGTGAACACTTCACAGACATATCGTACCGTTCATACCACGCAGTTCACACATTATTCTTGCAGCTGCTCGGACTGAATTGCATTTAGCCATTTTCTGTTGAGTAGGAACTTGACACACATGACCGGTGTTTACTCTTCCTGTGCCGCTCCTCTTTACTGTGCTACAGCAGCAAGGTTCTGAATGAATATATTACATCTTTAGCCACAAGACAGCAGGTTGTGATGTGAGGTGAGGGCTGATGAAAGCCTAATAACCGTTTTTCTCCTCCTAAACTGAAAAACAAGGAAATGTGACCTTTTCCCTCTGAGGATTAAAGGTTTTTTTTTCTGTAATTGTTTTATTATCATGTCACTCATCTATTATGCGCCTGTACATGAAGAAGCAGTGTGTTACTTTGGCTGAGTGGTGCGTCAGAGTCATGTGCACCTCATCTCTTTGCCAGAAGTGCGTGTGTGTGTGTGTGTGTGTGTGTGTGTGTGTGTGTGTAAAAATCAGAGCGGTTGCCGTGGCACCCGAGTGGAAACAAAACAGATGTCAGCTGGTGCAGGCAGTGTGTGTGACAGAGGGGCCTTGGAGAGATACGCTGGACGTGCGGCATGATGCTCCTCTGCTGTTCAGTAATATAGGTTAAATAAACTCTCCGGGACAAGAGTTGGCTTGCTGTGACATCGTTCAGCTATTAGGAGAGATGTTTCTGGCACCAGAGCTGAGTTTCAAGGTGGCCCTGTTGATTTTTTTTTTTTTTTTTTTTTTTTCCTCCTTTTCCTGGATTTGATTCTATCATCATGAAATAAAGCGCTGTAGTACAAGGGAGGGAACGTTCAAGGCCAAATTTAGAAGTGGGCCTACTGACGAGAGAGGGAGAGATCATGGGAGAATGTAACAGGCTTTCTAATGTGCTCTCTTTGCCCCATTTCGTCCAGATGTTTTAACAGCGCGTTAGGTTTTTCTTGCCACCCGCATCTCATCCCCTGTCTTTCCACACACCTTGCATATTAGTGCACATGCCTGTTATCAGGGACGGCTGCCCATTGTGTGTCCAGATGAGTAATAGTCTGATGTGGAGAGTAGAAATGTGTCATGGTGAAAGAATGTAGACTTCAGACCTCTCCTGAAGGTGGTATTCCTTTCTTCTCCGAATGACATCCAAACATGGAGAGCGTGCATACGTGTCGAAGTGATTTGCAGTGGTGCTACCCCCACCACACACTATATGTGGGGCTGTAGGATATAAGATGTGGTAGGTTGTTTGAGGTTAATGATTCCGTACGTGTTCCCTTTTCTTGCAGCTGAGATATCAACATGGCTTGACCACCCCAGACCTGCAGCAGACACTACCCAACTTGAAGAACTTCCTGGAACATGGCCTGCTGGTCAGATGGTAAGAATCAGAAAGGCTCTTCACACCCCAAATATGTCTTCAGAGGTCAGCGAAGCCACAGATATGGTGCTCAGAACAGAGGATCTGCTTTAATAGAACACAGTCAACGACAAATCAATCACCCATCATCAAAATAATCTCATTTGTTTCACCAGTTGATCTTTGTCAGTCTTTCATTTATTAGCATCCCTGTTACCCCCAAAACAGTCACCCACCATACTAACACACAACATAATACAGCGAGTAGTTCATTTAATCTATGATTCAGTACATTACAGAATTATTCATTGTGCTTGTTTGAAGTTTTGGCCTGACTATAACTTTTAAAGACCTGAAGCCCTCTGAGATTAGTCCTGTTAAGGCAATTTTCTCCCAAGACAGTATTAGTCCAGTAAGAAACCAGCCCTCTGTCAACTGGAATGTGTCATTTTTCCATGAAAGAGTAACATAAATCCCATATTCTTCCAGCTTGTGTACCAGTCCTGTCAGGCTCTTGGAGGCAGTCAAAATGATTTTCTCTGGCAGTTATCATTTTTTAGACTTCTCACGACACTCAGTGTTGGCAGCAGCTCTCGTCAATTTCACAGATAATTCTGTCCCTAGCCTGTTTCAGCACAATATTTGTCTGACATCTGACATCTGACACAGCACAGTATGGTCTGAAATCATATGTATTGGTATTAGGTAAAAGTTCTATATACGTCACGTTTGTAATGAAACACCGTCTCTGCACATCATCAGTACCTCCACGCTTTAAAAGAAGCAGTGTATGATGAGATTTGCAGCGGCCACTTTGTCCCGATGAAGTGGAATGCTTAGATCTCTGCCCCTCTCCTTCAGCGGTCTTATGGCCTGTGAGTAACCCTTCACTAAAACCTTGGAGTTGGTGTGTGTCAGACTTCAGCTCCACTGCCCTATAAAAGAGAAAGCTGTCTTTGATCTCCACTCCTCTCCCAGGGTCAGCAAAGGGGAAAATGTGTATTACACACATTAATTGAATAATCTTTTGTTTTGAAAGGAAAGAAGCCATGAAAAGCCTGAGCTCTCAAATCAACCTTCCTCCACCACCACCCCCCCCCTCCTTAATGGGAAGTGGAAGGGCCCAGAGATAGATGAGATGAAAGCATGGGCCCGCTAACCCTGGAGCTGTGTGTACGATCGTGTGCGCGCGCGCTTTTTGCGTGTGCGAATTCACACGTGCATGGAGGGTTTTTAAAGAGGCGGAGGTGAGAGTGTACAGTAACAGTTGTACCGTGGCTCACCACAGCCACACTCCTGTTCAACAACGAGACCACAGGGACAGGGACTAAAGCTGTCCTGAACTGACTCAGAAGTCATCAGCTGAGAGTCCAGAAACTGTCTTTCTCATCGGCTTCAGCAGCCCTGAGCTTGAAAAACATACATTGAGATCAGTCATTCACATGGTCATGTGATGTAGATAGAGATCTGCTGCTGGTGTGGTAGGTTTAGCAGCATCTTAGAGAAATAGTTTAACATTTACAGCTCCTCCTAGGAAGAAAGCACATTTCTGTACGTGCAGCAGCCAGCAGCAGTTTAGCCTAGCAGAGAGACCGGAAGCAGGGAAACTAGTTTGCCACTAAAAACACAAGTCAATTTAAATTTTGTTCAATTCTTGTATGTATCATTAAATGAATGAGATATAGCAGGTTTACCAGAGTGCTTTATTTTATAGGCACAAAAGAGCAGAATCTGGATTTAATTTTCTTTTTTATTCACAGAACATTTTTAAAGATAAACATATATAAATACTTAGCATATATGTCACAGTATTTTTAGGCTCCCAGCATGCAAAGACTGCTAGGAGCAGAGTTATGGTTACATGTTGCACCTTCAGCAGCCTCCAGCCAGAACAAGGAGGTGGCTGCCTCACAACACCCTGTAATACGGAGGATATGCACTGATTTCCTTCCCGTATCAGTTCCAGTCTTGCTCTCCCCTCTGTTTGAAAAAGTTTAAATTCAGATACTGTTTCCAGTGCTGGGTCCCAGCTTATGAAATATGGATGTATAAAAAAGCTGCACAGCAGCTGCAGGTAATTATCCTATAGACTGTGAGAGAGAGAGGCTAATCTGCTTCCTCTGTCCCTCCTTGCCACCTCTTTCTTCCTTCCACGCATCCAAACATGGATGATGTGATGAAGGATATGACCGAGGGCATCGTTTCCAGAACAGATTTGGAAACGGTTCCTCCCTCCATGTAGAAGTAATTCAGCATGCATCCAGTCTGCAGGGAGAGCCTTTCCCAATGTGCCAAGAAACAGACAATGGGAGTATACCAGGCTCATCTTTGACATTTTAAACAGCCTGGAAGGAATAACTGAGGAAAAGAAGGGAGCATGTAAGAAAAGGGTGTGCTACAACATATATCATTTTTGTACATGATGCACGTCTGGTGAGCTGCTGATCATATCTTTTTACATTTCCAAACAGTGCTGTCTCAGAAACACATCATAACATGTCATAATATATACAGTTCAGCTCTGGTGAAAAATGGGCAGCATAGTTTTTTTTTTTTTTTAAAATTTAATCTTGCTGAAGGATAAGAAACAGCGGAAAAATGGTGAATCTATTACCAAGAGGCAGACAGAGACAGTACCAGAAACCAACTCTTTGTAAACTGTACAGTCTGCTGACATCAAAGCAAACGCGTTCAACATGCTCCCATTTGCCGCTCCACATCCGCTGCGGGCCTGGCAGAGGTTCACAGGGTCCTAATCCCACTCTGGTGCCTGGAAGCAGGGCTACGTACACGGGGGGGGGGGGGGCAAGGTGTGGCAGAGCGCATGGCCAGGCAGATTCAACGCTGCAGCTGGAGGATGTGAACCTCCCCAAAGACCCCAAGTGAGTGAAAAGTTAGCAAAACCATGGTAGCCCTCTTGTGTTACATGCTGTAGACAAAGGGTTGTGATGTTCAGACAGCTGCAGTCTCGTCAGCTACAGATAAAAGCACATCATATCACATTGATATGCCTGAAATAAGTATTTGCAAGGTGGTTTAAGCCTGACACTTGCCCTGCTGATTTACTCACCCCTCCCTAATGCAACTATTCCATTCTCCTCTGTCTTTAAACTATTGTTCCAACCACCGTCATGTTTTTACTTCATTTTTTAAAGGAAGCTACTAAAACTTGATTTTATTTATTTATTTATTTTTTTAATTTACAGTACATTTTTATCCCAGTGATGTTTTTCAGCTGATTAGTGGCATTGTCTTTGATAGGAATAAATGTCATGGTCATATGTATTGATTATTCCTATATGTAAGGAAATCCTCAGAGAAGCTGCTGTATCCTGTTTGGTGCACTACCCCCCCACCTGGATTCTTGTTTCTGTAATGCAGCTGTCTGGCTGTCAGACATTATATAAAAACTAAAACTATAGCATTTCCATTAAGGTTAAACTAACAAAATCTGTTGTGTTGATATAATAATAATAATCTGGAGGTGCTGATAAGATTTTGTTACCTTTTTACACAGACAGCCCATCTGTTCCACACTGTTTCCCATCTTTATGCTAAGCTAGGCTAACTGTCCCAGGTTATAACATCAAACTTCAGCGGTTTATTTAACGGGGATAAGGCACATTAATAACAAATGCCAAAGATACCAAAGTCCTATAAAGAGAATTTAAGAGTGAAATTACAAGTGACTAAAATCATTTAAAAGCATGGAATACATAAATCACCCTGACATGAGGGAAAACATGAAAGCAGGTACATGAGACGGACCAGTAAGATGGCAAATGCAGACAGCAAGGAGCAGTTGCTTGCCTCAGTCAAAAGTGATTGCTGTTATACTACACTATAATAATACTATAATAGAACAGCAGCCACACATAGGGCTTAAAACTTTGGTCAAAATAGCTGAATGAACACCAGTGTTTGCTTACATAGATGTAAAGCACCAATGAGCACTGTGAGGGTGTTTATATTGTCAGTTTGTTGATCGTGTTACACATGCTGTGCTGTGGTGATCCTCTGTCTTCAAAGACCAGACAGTCAATAAGTCCTGCCCTGTTAACACAAAATGAAAACTTAGCTTCTCCGTAGTGCATATCAAATTTTTAGTAATGTTTGCTCTCGGAGTTTCACAGGGATTTCCTTAAACCACATCAAACGACTAAATCTTATCTGCTCTTGTTTGTTTTGGCCTAAAATCATGGCCCCTTAGCAGGATTTGGATATGAACAGGGGCATGTTGCAAAGCCTTTCGGGGGATTGGACAGTGGAAAGGTCTGGCTTACTGAATTCCTGAGTCGGTCTGAAATATGCCAGGCTTGACATCAGCAGTGGAAAGGAAGAGAGCAGGCAAAAAGCTTTGGAGGAGTGAAGGCTATTTCTGGCTTGGCATGTCAAGTCTTCTGCTTGATGATTTAGGCAGAGGCCTCTTAACAGCATTTACAGTATGCGGCAAAGTTGTTGTCAGGGTAATGCAAGAGAGACTAGGGCCCATTGAAACTTAGAGACTTACTGAAGGTTGGTAGCTCGGGCTACCAGTGGAAGAAACCAGTGGAAGAATCACTACACAGCTGTGTATCATACGTTAGGGATGAAGAACAGGCCTTTTTCCCATCAGTATGGTATGCTGAGCTGCTATCATGAATTCACTTTGCTTGTCATGGATGCCTTGGACAAAGTCCAAGCTGCACAGAAAGTTTGAAATCTGAGCCCTCTATTCTATACAAACCAACTTTATTAATAGTCTACATCCAGGGAGTAATTTCCTCATGTGGATCAATAGGTATTGGAGGATAATAGAACAGGGCGTTTTAACATTTGTCTTCATTGTTATGGATGTTGTTGTTGTAGTTATTTAAATTTGAAAATGTTAAAGTATATCACTCATGGACAAAGGAATGCTAATGATGTCCTGAATAACATCATTACACGCACATTCATTTCAAGTAGACTGAATAATCTTACAGAACAGATATCATTTAATCTATGTGTCATGACTCAGGGATGCCTGGCAATAAATCAAGAGTGTAAAGCTGAGGCGAATGAGAATATCATTAGTTTCACGTATGTAATATGAAGTCATACGCCAAAGTATTAAACAAATATTAAATTCTAACTGATGAAGGTACTACATCCAATGTTAAAGCATCACCAAAGTCGTAAAGGTTCATCCTTGCAGGGTTATGAATGTGTATAACAAATTTCATAGCAATGCGTCCGATCGTTTGTTGAAATAGTTCACTCAAGTCCAATTAATTAAATCCAAGTAGGATCATCACTGGGAAGCACAAACCACACCTGTCTCATGGTTTACCAGTCCCTAAAGCAGTCCTTGAGATTCAGCTGCAAAACAGAAAAGTCCGATGTGCTAGAGGAAAAGTCAGTGGACCACCAAAGAAGTATGTTTTATCCTCTGGAGACCATGAATATATGTCTCCAATATAATAGCCAACCTGCTTTGCATTGATATTTCAGTCCCAGCCATGGTGGTAGACTGACTGACACATGTTGCCCTCCCTAGAATTTCATTCAGCCTCTTTTCAAAAAACAGTTTAAGGAATACTTGTAGGAATGATTGATGCGAGGACAGGATAAATGTTTATTAAGAGTATGAACAATCTCATGGATTGAATGTCGACAAGAGACATAGTTAGCTCATGCAAGGTAAGAATTTGGCCTTCGTCTGTAAGAACAGCACTGTATAGGTTCCACCTTTTCCAAACAAGTTTAGGAAGTGTTTTTCAGCAGTTCTGTCTTCCCACCACCCTTAATCGGCACACATGCTCACAGTGGCCATACATGTGTAGCCTAATTGCCCACATTAAAAATATGTCATCAGTATAACAGTTAAAATGTTTCAAGAAAAAATGTTATGACTGCCCAGAGGTTTGCTTGGCTGAAGTCCTTACTGACACACCCAGTCTACTCTGTTACTCATACATACACAATTTGACACGAACGTAGACCTAACCTAGAAACCAAGGGGAACAAAATACCACGGTCCAAATCCAAAATTCCTCATTATGCAAGAGACCTGGTGTGTTGATCATGTGATTTTATGCCAGTTTCAATAACACATTTGTTTGTGGTGTAGACTGCCAACTAAAATCAGACCAAATGGATTATGAGAGGGAGCCAGCTGGAAGGAGAAATGGAAGAAAATGGTTATAATAATTAAAATCAAAGGCATCTAATCAGCCATTGCCGTAAGGCCGTCACCCAGACTAGTAAAAAGGGAAAAAAAAGAAAAGTAGTAGTCACTTATTAGCTTGTTATAAATGATGCATGGAAACTTTAAACTTTTCGCTCGGTACCAGTCGTCTCTAGTTTCCAAACCTGTATTGTGTTTCAAAGACTCTGAACCACATTTTCCACTTACTTAAATGATAATTGAGTTCTCATGACATCTGTCTTTATTCCTTTCTACTGAATCAGGTTTTGAATTTTTGGACTGGCTTCCAAAGAGCACATGATGGTTTCATTTGGAAAGTCACAGATAAGTGTTTGAGATGGCAAATCATTCAACTTCTCTCTATTCATTCTTTTTCATTTGTCTCCCCAGAAAATTAGGTGTTAAGGAGCACATTGTTTCCATTTTGCCCAAATATGCTTTTCTGCAGCGTTAACCATGTGCTTGTTAGGGATGGCAGCTAAGGCCAGTTGTATGAAATGATGTGTTTTGATGGTCATGTACTGCCAAGTAAAGCAGAGGCCATCCACTGTTCTGCCCAGTTAATGGGAACACCCTCACAGGATCAGGTCACTGCCCTGTGCCTTTATTTTCTTAACCCTGACATCGGTTGACCAACCAACACTTACATCTGCATGCCTTCATTTAGCTTAAATGTTCCCCATAAGGTATAGTATTTACAGGTTGTTACCATGGGCGGTAACATACTGTATTTTCAGACAGTGGATGGTTCTCATTTGCTGTATCACGGGCTCTTTGAAGTTTGACAAGTTTCCCTTAAAACTAGACAGGCTTCTCCACTCTTCTCAGCAGAGTGTCCTGTCTGTGAACCCTGTCAAGACCACCTCGGCAGGGGTGCCTACATGGGTCAAGGTCATGGCCCTTTTCACAAGCTGTTGTGTGTTTAGCAGTGGCACTCTCCATCAGACAGACGCCTTGTACACCATTAATTCATACATCAACAAGTTCTCTCATCACTGGTGTTTAAGTGCTTGGTTCCGTGTGCCCTGCTTCACCTTTGACCCCAACAGCAGTGCCTTGGCTTCTGGGATAGCAGAATGGTCACATTAAGCTGACCGCTAAGTAGCCCGGTGGTTCCTGCCTTGGCTAAAGGAAGAGGCAGCAAGGCCCCCATTTAAGTAAATTTATGGCTCCAGTACTGAGGTGGGGCGGGGTGTCCCACACCCCGAGTCTGTTATCTGTTAGAGAGGAAAATGTCTGACATACTTGGGTGGACGCCTGCTGCGTGCTTCAAGTCAGCAGAACATGAGTGTAGTCTCACAGGCTGCATAAATGTTTTCTGAATGTTGTAAGGTGAAGTGATTTACAAAGAGCTGCAGCTGTGTCTCTCATGGATCAGGGGAAGAGAGCTGGGTGCTCTGGGTGGAGGGGTGCTAATGACATCAATGGAGTACCACGTCCATATAGAGCCATGGTGCCTCGGGACATCCCGGTGTCTTAGATGATCTGCTGTGTTATTACAGTCTTTGAATTTGATACCATATGCAGAAGAGTGTTATTTGTTTACTGACCATCTTTGTTTCTCTTTGTTCCTCACAGTGACAGACACAATGTCTCGAGCTCCATCCCAGTGCCGACCAAGTCTCAGCTTGGTGTGTCTGCCGCCTCTGAGATTGGCTACCCTTCCCACACCAGCTCTCCAGACCGAGGCTTGAGGAAAAGAGCAAGCTCTGAGGCCGATAAGCCCAAGTACAAGCCAACTCCTCCACCCAGCTACAACACAGCCATGGGTGAAGAACAGCCGCAAGGTGGCCTGGCACCACCCTCGCCTTCAGCCAAACACCTGTCCACCTCCCTAGATGCCGGCATGGCATCGCTTAACCTGACAAAGACTATGGAGGTCAAACAGGAGGACGAGCAGAAGGAAGAGAAGGAGGAAGATGGGGAGACAGAAGCGGAGGTGGAGAAACACAGAAGCATTGACAGAGAGATTGAATTAGACAAAGAAGAGGGGACTGAAAAGCAATTGGCCAGTAGCACAGTTGCACCAAACTCTTCTACAGTGCAGGACACTAGTGAGGAATTGGTGGCCTGTAGTCAGCACACAGGTGCCATGAACGGCTCTTTGGTACCTGGACAGGCGCCTGTTAGCCTGGTCCCAGAGCTTCGCTGCTCTGTGGAGCAAGCCGAGGAGATCATGGGCACAGAGGCCACTGGTTTAGGCCTGGGGTTGGGTATAGGGTTGGGCTTGGGGCTGGCAGATGAGGCCCGGCTGGAGGACTACCGCTGTATCCCCGTGGACCACGCAGTAGCTGTGGAGTGTGATGAACAGGTGCTGGGCGAGCTGGACGCCGCTGGCTTTGAGGAGTTCTCCAGGCGCATCTATGCACTAAATGAGAACATGTCCAGCTTCCGCAGACCACGGAAGAGCTCTGATAAGTGAGGCTAAGGACCTAAAAAAGAGAGGGAGGCATAAAAAAACTTGCACAGGGGGTTTGGACAGATACGAGGCAGGGACACGCAGGGAACTGAGAGGACAGAGGTGGGGCTCCCACTCCCTTATTGCAGCATCAAAAATCAGAGGAGCTATTCTGGAATAATGACCAATTTGCACTTATAGTAAACATTTCCATAGTAATCTTTTAAACGAAACACAGTCAAAAGTGCAAGGACTGGGACAATAAGCTTTACTTTTATTTTTGATGCCAACATTAATATATTTTTTAACAACAGATGTAAGAATAAACCAGTTTAGACATTTAAACTCATAAAATGATTTGGTCTCAGTCACATTTTCTGAATTCCTGTCAGATATCGTTCCATAACGGGGGACCATTAATGCACAGTGACACACAAACAATGTTTTTTTTATTTAAACATGCTGCGATAACAGCCAATGACTTCTTGTAGAACACATCTTTGTCTCTAATATGAAGACTCACACCCACACCCACGGCGCAGCCTCATTGTATCATGGAAAAAGACCTTTTCCAGACCCTTTCCTTCTCACTGTACCTCAAGTTTCACCTTAACTGGTGGAGGTTCTTCTTGCTGCTTCACTTGCAGAGTTTCTTTTGTAAAGTAAATCAGTTGTAGAGTCATTCATATGAACAAAATCTTACACAGAAAATGGTTCCAGCTGGAAGTTTTATCACAGTGAATCATCGTCTATGACGGAGCCTGCTGTCCCAGTACTTACACCTTTGACTGTACAAGCAAATGTTTAGACGCTTCCCGAGCCTTCTTTCAGGGTGCATGACAGTGGGTTGTGTGCAGGAGGGGAGTGCGTGATGGGTTAGTGTGTGTTGAGGCTTCACGTTAGCATGTAGCCACACACAGTCACAGTTCGGTTTCCCGTAATCCCAGCAATGACCTTTGAACACAGCAGGATTTTGCTACCTTAAAGTGAGGTGGGAGACGAAACCAGTAGCCCAGTCAGAGACTCTGAAACTGTGACACGCGGCATCTCCTCCCGTGCAACTCGCCCGTCATTCTCCACACAAGGTCGAGTTCCTCCTTCAGGTCTTATGATGGATGACAGGTTGGAGCGTGGGATGAGTGGCAGGTTGGAGCTTACAGCACATAGCAGGGATACGGTGCAATTGTTTTTCTGTCCATCTCCACATCTTCTTTTTTCTCTTTTTATTTTCCCAATTTTAATGTATCCCATAAATATTAACATCAATGTTAAGTCCACTGATTCTCATATTCAGTAGGCCGAAACTTTAATTCTGTGTTTGTGTTCTGTTGGAATGTCTGACTCAGGCTCTACTGTAAGTGTTAATAACAAGTGTCTCTATCCCATCGTCTGTGATTTGTGTCTCCATGTTCTGAATGCTTTCTTGCACTGGTATTCAATAATTGCGTTATTTATGTCTCCCAACAATTGTGTGTGCTTTGTTTCAAAGGAAATCAATATCTAGTTTTATTTTCGCCCACTCACGTGGGGTGTCGCCATTGTTATTGTCAAATGTTAGACTGATATGATAACCAGTGTCTGGGTCCTGACGTGGACAGCTTTGCATCGCCCGCTGTGACAAAGATGGACTCTCCGCCGACGGCCCACTTTGTGTTTCAGGTCCAGCACTGTGGTCGCCAACTGTTGAGAAGTATTGTATTTAAAACTAAAAGATGAACCATGTTAGATCATTTCCATAAACTGCTACACAGTTCAGTAAGTGACCATGTACATATACTTTTGTATGGAGGGTTTTTTTTTGTTATTAAAGACTTGCAGTCCAATGGCATGGATGTAGCCCCCTTTAAGAGTTGTCTGCTTATATTTGTATTGTGTTACGTTGGTGTGGGTGCGCTCCAGTTTGCCTGTGATGTGGTTACATCATATTGTAATTTGTATAAACTTATTTCAAAATGGTATGAAAATGGACAAAATTCCACAGCAATGCTAGCCACTGTGAGGTGGCTAAATGCTAACTCCAGACTGTTGAAAATATCAGTGCTAATGCTAAAAGGTTATGATGTCTCCCATCTACCATCACCATGCTTACCATCACAGTTTAGCACTTTGGCATCTAGTGTTTGCTATTTAGCACTAAAGGCAAAAGCAGGAAAGGTTCGGGGTTGGAGCTAATCGGTGACTGGAAGCTGGAAGAAACCAACTTTAACCTGTGGGCTGTAATTTCACTTTCTCTGTTTTCTGAGCTGTTGGAGGCACCTAACCATTTAGACAGAAATACAAGTCAACAGGTGTTTTCAGTTGTTCTGATTAGCCCTCTCCTCAGGTTTAGGTTCAGCAGAGCTGTGTTTCTGGACTACTGAAGGTCACCAACCTCCATGTTAGAGCTACACCAATGCAGCTGTTTTCCAGTTAGTCGATGCACATGCTCAAAAGTTCCCTAAATCCCCGGAGGTGTCATCAGATTGCTTGGTTTCTCTCTTTGCCACTAAAACCACTGTCACTATCACAGACTACATACATACATGAAGATGAAATCTTGTTAATGTTACGGTTATTGTTTATGTCAGTTGGCGTTTCAGCTCCGCCGTATGTATGAACAGAACAGAGCACCTTTGTCACAGCAGCCATGTTGACTTGTCATAGTGTAACTATAATCATTATCAAAGATGGCCCTGTTCTGTGCAGCTGATGCATTAAGCACAGTATAAACACAACTGCACACCTGAGTGAAAAGCTGCCTTAATTCATGTTAATGCATTCATCATTAATCACACTGCTGTGCTGCTTCTACGTCAAATGAAAGCGCGGTCCTGACTGAAGGTCTAATCGGGTGAAGTTAGTGAAAACACCTGCGTGGTTGTACCAAGAGCCTTTAACTGCACTCATTGTTATTGTGCATAAACAGCAGCTATGTTAATGCGACGCTGTGTTAACGGTGCTTCATCAGAGTCGTTTAAGGACGTGGGAAAGACGTCCAGGTGCGTCCTCCTTCAAACTGCCTGAGCGACATTGATCGGGAAGGTACGGCCTCTTAATCTTCCATGCTTTTAAATGTTTTTCATCTGCCTGGAAAGCATCGCATCTGAAATATTTTACACGTAGAGCAGTTTAATGTAGTCGGTTGAGATCGTTTAGTTCTTGACTGGTCCTTTTATTTAGCTTTTAGAGACATGCTGCACCTTGCGTTCCCGCTTATTATTGTGAGGAAGAAAACTTGTACCGACTTCAGAAAACCTTCAACGGCAACATGGTAAATAACTTCTTAGTCTACCTGGACCACTCTGTCACAGTTTGCGCTCCAGCCAGCGTCTTAAGAGCTGTTTTTTGTAACCGTGGCCAGTTACATCACAGTTTATCATGAATTCATTGACTAGATGAAGCTTGAATGATCCTCATAGGAAAACTGGTTTACTTCAGATTCCTAACATCCCATTATTTTTGCTTTGAACTAACTAGAGCAGCTGCAGCCGCTTTGCCAGAACGAGTTAAAGCTCCTTCCCCTCATCCTCCCTGACAATGTGAGCACCACAAACCTTACATATTTGCACACATGTGCTTGTGCATGTGACTAACCTCACAGTGCCTTCCTACTTGATGTAAGCCCCTTTCTAATGAAGTAAGCCCTTCTGAATTCCTTTACCTTATTATGCACTTAACTGGGTAAAAGCCAACCTTTCTGGTGGTATTACCGCGTCACTTTGTTGTCAGGTCTGCAGGTAATGTTTCAATTTGTTCACATTAAACAGCATAAAACAGTAACTGAAAGCAAATTTAAGTGTTTCTCTAAGCTTGTAACTCACATCTCTCGTTGGGTGTCTCAGGATTAAATTTTACTACTATCAATATATTTTAGGCCATTACTCACTGCCAATAAAGCTTTCTCTTTTAGAATCACCCCTTCACATGATCTCCTCATAGTCTTTCTCATTAGGAATTTCAATAATGCAGATGAGTGCTGAATCTGTCCTCTCTGTTTCCAGCTTCACATAAAGCAGTTTCCTGTTCCTCGATCCCATAAGCTCCCGGTGTCACTCTGCGGACTGTCTGCTTTCACAGCTAAGCCCCTGCAGGTGTCTGCAGGCCTCACATTCGGCCTCCTGGGAATGACGTTTCATCCAGCCCGAGACGGGACATCGGTGCCATCATGGAGGGCAGACCTGCTCTCAGCAAAGCATGTGAGCGCGGTTGCCTTCGCGCAGGTGCGCGGCTTGAAACTTTGACAGTTTGCAGGTTATTATTGTAGTTTAAAGTTTATGAGAACAAGAACCGAGGTGCTCAGAGTGAGAGTAAGCAGGCCTTATTTCCTTATTCACAAAGCCATCTTCATATTTTGGAGCTGAGTGCTCAGTTTAAAGAGTTCAGCACTGTGGCAATGTATAGTCTGCTGTACTGTTCATCATCACAGGCACCTCACAAAATACACACCAGGCAAAGCAGCACTGCTGACTGTCTAAACCCGGGCCTCTGGGCTTTACACTGCAATGTGTCCGTGTGTGTGTGTGCGTGTGAGACAGTAATGAATGAAGCATTACTCTTTGCCTCTACCCCGGAGCAGTTTCCTCATTAACTCTGATTATTGATTTTAAAAAGTCACCGGCCAAATTGTCCAATCCATCTAATCCCGATGACCGTCCTGTGATAAGAGTAGAATCCATCTCTGCAAACATCATAAGCAGGATTAGCGGCGCGCACGGGGAGGAGAAATATTGCAGTCCATCAGCACCTCATTTATACAGCAGCCGTATCGTCTGACACATCAGTCCCGGGTCAAAGTCATTCACCGTACTCCTGTCGTTCTTAGGTCTCAGTGTTACTCTATACCCTTGTCATTACCTGGACTTCGTCATGCAGATCCCTTGTCATTATTGCTGCGGGTGTCACTCACGCACTATAGTCCTGTCATTGCTACATGTCGGGCATAACAGCGTGTACTGCACATTTATTTTTGGAAATCTGTGAACAAATGGGAGACAAAAAAGCCAAGAGGCTCGATTACAGTATATCGTTTGATTAATGACTATCAGCCTTCTCTTGGGAATAACACCAGAGAAGGAAGAGAAGCTATATATAACACTCCCTTCAGTCGGCTTTAACTTGTTTGGTCAAGGCCGGATGACGGCATCAAGTTCTTTGAACGAGAAGTTACATCTGAAATCCATAGATTGGAGGTTTTGAAAAATATTTATATTTGTTTTGGGTTTTTTTGCTATGAGTGAGTTGAAACCAAAATCATGTGTACATAACATTCCTCATCTTTGAAATGAAACTCAATTTAACACACCCACGGTAGCAGTGGAACCACACTTGGTTTGTTGTGACACATAGCTAATGCAAACTAACAGTAGCTAACGTTAGCAAACTAAATAGAGTATATTAGTGGTGTAGCTTAGCAATAAGACAGGAAACAGTGGAACACATCTGGGCCTGAATAAAAGCCAACCAACCACAGGCTTTGGTTTTACTGCGGGTTACAGGCCCATTGTTTGAAGGCCCATTATTGTGACATCCTCAATGTCCGATCTATGTCCCGTTGCCCCAAACATTAATGTTTCCAAAAGCCTGTTATGAATATACAGGTCTTTGCATGCAATATCTCAGTGTATTTGAATGCGCAGGAAAGGACGAAGCCAGGTGACCTTTGTCGTCACATGGTTAACATTGCAAGGCGGTTGCGTTTTGGTTAGGTTTAGGCACCAAAGCTACCTGCTAACATCCAGGAAAAAGATCAGGGTCTGAGTCAGCACAGTGACATTCAGGAATGATGCGCCATTGGAACGATGGCATGGTGCTGGTTATTTCTTGGCCAGGCACAGTGATTTCCCGGAGTCTTACTGCTACATTTCAAATTCCTGTTTTCACTTAAGGTTTTGTTCGGATTAAACAAATGAGATGTAACAAGTCGATGATGGTAAGAAGGTTTTTTTACCTTTGGACAGAGCCAGGCTAAACCCTGCTTCCAGACTTTATTCCAAGTTAAGCTCCATAATTAACACGTTAACACATTCTTTTGATTTTCCATAAAGTATTTAGGATATTAATTGACCTTGAGTTGGATATATCACTAAACAGCCTGTGTCCTAATGTGAATGCCCACATTTAAATCTGGTCCCAGGGGACAAATGGAGGGCAGGAGTCAGATATCAGGCTTGGCCGGCGTTCAGTTCTGTGGTTTAAAGGTAACACAAAGACGCAAAGTACTTTCTCATTCATTAGCGAGCTGGGACCTCATACTGCGACTGTAACTCTTTATAGTGGGATTACAGTCATAATACAGGGTTTGTGGGACTGCGTTACAGGCATGGAGGGAGACACAGCAGCTCCGGTGTCCTGTCTGAGCGTTTCGATCAGGCCCTGGTGATTCCGCTCACCTTGACCTGTCCTGGTCCTGGATTTGGGCGGTCAGCATTGTGCTGTGACCTGGCTCAGCTGTTTAAGCCATCTCAGAAACAAGACTATCTGCCTGGATGAAATCCCAGTCACCTCTCCAAGTTTTGGGCTGTAAAACATCGCTCCTCGCTATCATTCCGAGTGTTTTCTTCGACAAAACGCGAGCCCAAACCTTTCCCAGCCGTTCAGCAAGCTCGCTCTTTTATAGGCCTGGCTTATTCTCCCCACATGGTCCAGTTGCACAGCCTAATGAAACGCACTGGTGTCCAGCTGATTTCACCGCTGCAATATCAATATTAGGGTTGGAGTGCTGTGAGTGCAGGACTCTGGGTAAAAAATAATATCGCCGCGACCATGACGGTTTTATTATGGACCTTGTGAAATTAAAACCGATTGCAGAGGACTGATGTCATCGCGCTCAGATGATGATTCCGTGGTCAATTTGTGCTTGAAGACATTGTGGCTTTCTATAATTACCTTTAGAAAGTTTGCATGATGTAATTGACACCTGACATGCAGGCGAAGAGGGGAATACTCCCCAAACACACAATGGGCCTGAACAGCAGCCCCCTACAGCTAACGATGAGAAACAAAAGGCGTATCACAGCACCGAAGGAAAGATAAGATTTTTGCCGGATGATGGTTTTGCTTTTGTACAGTGGCCATTGTGCTGTACATGGTGTACATGTACAGGTTTTGAAGTAGGTGTACTTTCTTGGATAACGTTATGTTTCCTCCTCTCTTATTTCTGGAATTGATTCCCTTTCGCCTTGGGTACAGCATGGCCCTGATCTCGTGACTAAAACACTGGATGGGCATGAGTCTTTGCAAACAACAACGGCGTCCCGCTGAGCTGCTACTAAGGATTATATACCACTGCATGGCGTCAGATGAAAGGAAAAGAGTAAAAAGAAATACCCCTGGCGTCTGCCTGTTGTTTGCACATATTGACCCATTATTGGAAAATTGTTTCAGCATGATTTTGCTCTTCATCACACAACGTCCTACCAGACCCATTTATATTGTCCTGTATGTATCACCCAATATATCCAGGTACTGTGGGTGGGGTTACATTAGCCACGTACAGTTTCTGATGAATGGTATTACATTAAAAATTAAAACGGCTTCATTTTGATTACCTTTGATTACCTGCACAACTTAATGTAACAATCCAAATGATCTCCTGTTTGCTCTTATTTCTCCTGGATCTTTCCTAAAACGCCACCACACACCCGGCTGGTTATACAGCTAATGCAGGGGCTTTCATGAAGGGGCCAAAGCCTCGATCACCAGCGTGTTACTGTTTGGCGATAGTAAAACCACAGAAATGAACTTTTTTTAATTCAGCGTGCACAAATGTTTATTTTTCTTTTTTTCATTTTTCTCTAATCTCTGTATTTTATCCATGCTGGTAGCATCATTGGATGGACTTTGAATTTAACTTATTGTTTGTGACCAAATAATAGCGGCATTCCTTTCAGCCCCAGCTGTACTTTGTGTTTATATTAGCATGCTAACTGGCTAAACTAGGATGGTGAACATGGTATATTACACTAGCTGACATCAGCATGTTAGCATTGCTAACAGGAAGATCGAGGGCAAAGCACGTTTTGCCTCTTCAGGCCTTTATAATAATTTATACTTTTCACTTCATTATATGATAATGCACATAGCTAAATAAACACTACAGTGACAAAGCCACTCACAGTCAGATCACTTTAAAAAAGCAGGCGATGCTGCAAATGAGTATGAGAGAATGACACTTTTTGTGCGGTCTTTATTAGTTTAGTTTATTAAGGTTCGATTTAGTGTCACACCCAAAACAGGCCACCGAAGGTCAGCTTCTGTAGGTCAGACAGTTGTTCAGCTGCACAGACTTTGCTCCCATAGTAACCGTTTCGTACATAAGTCACACACAGGTCACAGCGTCATTTTGACCACATGTGTGTGACGTCTTCAGGACAGCGCACATGTGTGTGTTACCTTGCACTACAGGCTGCATTAATAACATGTGGGAAAACGTACCAGCAACACAAAAGTATTTCAAATGCTGGTGTGTATGAAGAACCTCGTTATGAACTTAATGAAAACTATTTGACAAATTCTTTCATAAAAACACACTAATAACAACAGAATAATGTGAGAATAAATTAAATGGATTTTGATCATGAGATACATTTGTGTACTATTCTCTAGCTGTAAGCAACAGTTACTGTACTTAGTAACTAACCTGTGAAGTAGTTTCACGTTCAAAGTGTGCTGTTAAACTCAAATTGCCCAGCATGGGGAAGAAGATCCTGTTTGGACTCAAACCGAGAACAAAGCCACATCTTAGCTGTGCAAACTCGGTCATGTGATAATGGGACACACATGGTCAGCATCACTGATAATTACTGAAATACCAGCATTTAATGAGGAAATCTTCAAGGTTGTTGAATTGACTTGATATTCTCCTCGCTAATTACCTTGTCATGTGTGTAATTGTCTCATCTTGTACATCGCAGGTGCATCCAGACCTTTAGATCCCAGTGGTAATTACACACATCTGATGTTCATTGTCTCTCAGTGAGACCAGTTGCACAGAGGAGCAAGAGGAAGTGAAAGAGGGAAGAGGTATGTAAAGTGTGTGTGTGTGTGTGTGGGTGGGTACGTGTGTGAAGGAGAGCCACTTGAGGGCTAAGTAGTGGAGGTGAGATTTCCATGAAGGAGCTTGGGGCCAAGCACCATTTTCTAAAAATCCACCCAGCAGGTAGGGCAGTCCTGCCTGAGGATTTGCTAAAGCCTCCTGGCTGCATTGGAGAATTAAAGCCTTCTTCAGTGAAAAGAGGAAGAATGTCCTCCTGGCTGCAGCAAATGCTTTGATACTCCTGGAAACAGTGACTGATCGCCCAGAACAAAGCCTCTGAAATCTTCTCTTCCTGCCTGCTCTGCACTAACTTCCATACACGTTCTCACCTCTCAAATATTAAATCCCTGTTCATGGACGCGTGTTATACGACCGCCATCACTTCCAAAAGCTGAGGGCTGGTCAAAGCTATGTATGTGGTGGTCAAATTTTCAGCGGGGCCGTTCATCAACATGCCAAGTGAATTTCTGACAAATCGTCTCTGGTCTTCCTCTCAGCGTTTCCACATCGATGCCTTGGCAAGCGTCACTCTGGGAGAGCTCCCAGTATTTCACCTTGGCCTGAAAACTCCTCCAAGAGTTCAGGGAGTCAGTGGGGAACGCTGAACCCCGCTGATGATGAAACTTTATCAACCAGGCTGAACGATTCACACAGTACAACCTCATCAACATTTCCAGAGTGCTGAATGCAGTGAACTCATTAAAGGTCGGTTCATTACTAGCTTAATTGTACAGTAATAACTTACTGCATACTAAATACTGTGTTATGAGTGTGTTATGTTTTATTTTTCTGTGCCCTCTGTAGGTCTTTGTCTAGTAGCAGCGCTTCACAATGCCACTTCAAATAATAGACACAGTCTCGGATATGAACCATACTGAACTGTAAGTGCCGTATATCTGAATGCATTGATGTGATTGGCTGAGTAAAATCACATGAGACAGGTCTGTGAGTTCCCACTGTCAGTAATTTATCAATTACACGCCTGTATCAAGACAGGACAGCATCTAGGTCTGGACCTGGACCGAAGTCCACATATTGGTGGCCTCAGGAGGGATGGGCAGGAATGGCAGGTTAACAAGTGGAATGAATTTTGGTCATTTTGCTTGGAAAAGTGATGATGTCTTATTGATGATGTCTTATTTGTATTATCCTGTTTTGGATTTGTAGTCATGTTTTGTCATACGTGTCTGAATTGACAAGGCTCTGAAGTGAATTGGGGAACTGACCTGAAGCCCAGCAGGTCCGGCCCAGAGCGTGAGAGGCCACATTCTGTGTTGGTATATCACCATATATGTCATATTTGTATGTGAAAGACTTTCTAAAGCCACTTAGTCTTTAAAACATAGGCTCGGTCTCGGGTTGGTTTAGCGAGTACGGGGTGATCAGCTGGGTCGAGTCTGAAAGACCTGAGTTCAGTTTGTGACTCAGGTTTAAGCCTCTGCAGAAGTGTGAGGCCTGTTGTAAGTTTGTTTGCCTGACCGCTTGTGTTTCCCGACCTGACTGGGGTCTTTTCAGTGATCTTGCTGCATCTCTTTGTGAGTACGCTGCTGTTTATTAATCACCAAGAAGGAATGATGGGAAGAGCTTTTATCAACCCTTTACATAACCTCCTGCACTGGGCTGACATGGTCTGACATGATTCATTCTGTGTGTGTCACGTCACAGAGGGTTTTGCAGAACCCCCTCTGGTTTCAGTAGAAAGATCGGTTCATCCAGTGGAATAACATCATTCTGAACATGCAGCATTCTCCAGCAGCCACACTTTGTTGTTGCTAATTGATGCCACTGGCTGACCCCTGTTGCGCTCAGCTTGAGCTCCACATCCTGCTCTGCATTTCCCTCCCTCCCTCCCCAATTGTCATATTAGACTTGGATTCAGACTGCTTGTTTTCTCCCTGTAAAAATTCAGCGTCACTTTTAATGAATGCATAAAAATCTTGGAAGCAATTCGGATTCTATAAAAATGTCACTTAACTTTCCACAGACTGTTTATTTTGCATACGTAGAGAGGAGGGCACACGTCACACGAGCCCTCCCAGATGAATCACTTGGCTTCCAGTGAAATTCATAACAATAAATCACAAGGTGGATTTGCAGATAATAAAACAGAATGTCTTGTTTCACATCGAGTTTGTGTATTTGGGTGTATGGTGGAATAATAATCTCCTACTTTCATTGCTCTCACATCAGTTAATCCAACACACTTTTACGACTCCAGCAGTTCCAGTGATTCAAATATGTGCGCGTTCTGCTGCCAGTTTAAGGATAATTCAATTACTTTTATAAGTATGATGAGATTTCTGAGAACATCTACTAGATTCTCCTGGATCTGGTGTGGTAGACTTTGAGTTGCACAGCCTGCATCACGCTGCAGAGGTTCAGGGAGATGCGTGTCTTTGTGCCCACTGGTGCACCTGACATGTGCAGTGTCAGTCAGTGATGGGATTTTGACCAAAACGTTTCATGATTCTTTGACTTTGATGACAAGCTCTGTCCAAATGTTCTGCTTCCTGTTCAGCCCGGTACGTGGTCACTTACTAACAGATGCTGCGTATTAGCACAGGGCATGTTAAAATGAAACGGGACCCCGCTCCTCAATGAGCAACACAGGCTGCAGTCTGAGAGAATCAGTTCAAATAAACAGATGCAGTTGGCCTTTGTTTGATAGTTACGTATCCAGCAGGCTAAATCATCAAAGCGGCAAATGTTTAGTGACTAATAGCTTCTATGTTTGTTTAGCTGCCCAGATGCTTCTATCAGGCTGAGCACAAAAGAGGGAATAGATTTATCTGCAGTGGTCAGCTGCTCAACAACACATACATGCTGCTTTAAGTGAGTTAATCAGGGGATCTAAAAGCAATAACTCTGCACAAAACACCACTAACCAGAGACAGAGGGAGCCCTTCACAGCTAACGCGTGGTACAGCTTCTTTACTTTCTGCAGAAAATAGTGTCTCAGATTCATATATTAATTATCTTATGAGAACATTAAAGCTTTACAATGTTAGGACCCCATATGATATGATAACAATAATGATGAACAGGCCAGAGCTTGCAAAACACAGTAATATGGAAATACAATATTGCAAACTTTTAGGGTGATACAAGGCTGACTGCAGATTATATAAATAGATTCAATCAGTGTATCACATTAGTTGAGTAGAAGTGGTAATTACAGTTAATTTGCCAATTTTTATGATTTCATTCAGTTTAAATATATATAGTCAATAGTCAGTATAGTCAATATATATAGTCAGACTATGAATTGTGACACGAACAAAGTGAATAATAAGTCTAACGGTTTGACATTTGGATCATCTCTCTCGGCTAAATGGTCTGTGACAGTCTGCTGTTCAAATGAATAGTTTCTAATAGTTAAAAAAAAATCAGCCGTGTGCAAACTGGACCAGTGTGTTTTATTGGTTACTAACACAGTTTCAATTTACTGCTCTGCCTTGTTACACTAAGCCTGTACACACACAGTTATTAGCAGGCAGCACAACATGTCTGTTACGCCCGGTGTGTTTAATCGTGACTGCGGCTCGGAGCACTCGGTATGGTTTCAGTTACTTCTTCACGTGCCCGATGAGTGCTTCAAGAGGCATGACTGCCAGGGAGTCAGATGGATAGCTTCGCAGCCTGCTCAGTGAAACCTGTATCCTTGTTTTTTATGTTAAAGAGGGCAGCGCTCTTATCAATGTGCACATTTTTCAGAGCTACGCTGGAGACAAAATCCACATACTCCCCTATTGTGATATGAGGAGGATTATTTTTACTCCAGGCATTCCGTGTTATTCCAGAGGGCCTCATGGTCTAGTTTTTCAATGGGGGGAAGAAACATGGCAGGTCTCTGTTTTTAAGACCCTTCCAGAAATCTGTTGCAGGGCTCCAGCTCTGCAGCCGCACTGACAAACAGCCATAACCACCCTGACCTTCCCCAACCAACTTCCTCTGGAGAGGAACCCAAACAAATTTTGTTATTCAGCGCCTAATAATATTCTGGTATAAATGGGGAGAAGCAGGCTTGCGTCAGGAGCGCGACAGTGCTCTGAAAAGTATAACATGAAAGACAGAAGCGCTGGCGCTGTGTCTTTAAAGATATTCATGACCTGGTTGAATCAAGAGTCTGGTCCAAACATGATTCCTGAAATACAGTTTTAAACATTTTTGATTGTTTGATTTTTTTAAATACTTTGATACTTTTTTGGACAGTTTTAACACTTTTTTGCACATTAAATGAATCAGTGCTTTGCAAAAGTAGCTTATAAATTTAGCTATATATAGAAGAATATAAAGAATGTAAAGATAATAAAAATAAGATAAAGACTATAGAGATAAAGGACTATATGCTGTTTCAATCATGTCACTCATGCCAGGTGTAAGAAATACTGACATACTATAATTAATCAATTTCACTATTGATTAATTGACCTAAAATAGGTCAATAAACTCCCTCAAACCTGAAAAAAAAATACATTTGACCCAGTCTCAGTGTCCTCAGTTGTAGCTACGATCCTCCTCAATTACTTTCTTATAAAAAGTAAGGTATTTACTACACAGGTGGTCAGGAGTAAATGGAAAGAAATGACTAAGGTCACTGCCGGTCCTCATCAGGATCATTTGGGATGTGTCCTCCCTCATATTATGCAGGAGAGCTGTTTTTTGTTTTCTCTAACCTTTAAGACCTCTGCTGTGTATATCTATTGTTCGGCGGCCGCATATTTCTGTCTCAAGTTTGTAAAAGGAGACCAGCAACATTCCTCAGCTTCTTCTTCTGTCACACCAGTAGTCCATTAGTGGCCCTTGAAATGGATACCCTCTCTATCATGAAATGGTGGTATTACGCCATCAACATTACTCTCATTACCGGTTTAACACTGAAATCAGACACACTATCAAAGTCTTTTGTAATGCGAAGAATGACATATTAGACAATATCATCCCGACTAAGCTTAAGAAAGCACATAGCAAGTCCTTTTAAGGTGTTATTATGTTATTGTAGTTTTCGTTAAAGATGTCTGATAGTGTTACTTTAATCTGCGTAATCATCCAGTTCTCGTGGGGAAAATGACTGTATTTTTTGGAGATTGCTGTGTTCTGGAAATATTTTGCATTTGCCCCTTTGGTGTCCGTTATTGTTGGCTGTGACTGTGCAAAAAATTACTTTAAAAACACAAAGTACGCAGAAGTTTCCAAAGGAAGATTCCCAGGTTTGGGAAATCTGTTTGGATGTTTGGTAGCATTTTCCAGGCCCTGACTGAAGGACTGCTAACATCACCTTCTCTCTGCTTTCATTGGGGTTTTTTGTGCACACTCCCAGGATGAATTGTGAAAACTTTGGTGATTTTCTAGCTTTTTATTTGGCACCAATGTGAAATTTGCTGTTTTATTAGTTCTGTACTTCAGTGTAAATACCTGCCAAACTATAATGACATTCCCATCAGGCTCAGATGTGCTTTGTGTTAAGTGTCAAATAGCTAATCTTAGCATGCTAACATGCTAATATAAACATACATAAACGTACGCACCCAAACATCAATGTTAAGATTGTATTTGTGAGATTGTTAGCATGCCGATGTTAGCGTTTTGTATGCTCTCTGCTAGATTAGCAGACTAGCATGGCTGCTTAGGGGCCGATCACACTGAGATGCGCAGCTGCAGGTGTGACTAATTCAAAAGCACTTTGGCAAAGCCCACCACGTAAAAACAGCTGGTACAGGGATGCCCTACAACATAACAATCAAATATGATTAATGTACCACTGTTCCCATCACATCTACCACCATAAACAATAGATAGTAACAGGAAGTGGTGATGCCCACCTCTTGATTTGGTTGGCTTCTTGGGCAAAGTGTGACACTGATGATTGGTGTGACTCATGATGATCTACTCTGCCTTTCTAAACATTGCAAAGCACACCCTTTCATTGGAAGACAATGTCTTTTGTGGCAATGCATTCCTAGCGATGATCTCAGCTACCTTTGACTTATTGGTGAGTAAGATGTTCTTCCTGGCAAGCATGCTACACACTTAGTAGACTGGAAGTATCCATTGATACTGAAGTATACCACCTCCTGCTTTGCTGTTGTCTAGTTGGACTTGTCCCAAGGTAGACTGGTAAGTTGCCTATCACCAGCAGCAGGGAGGGGAAGGATGAGATAAGCTACGTGAGGCAACGCCAACAGGCAATATTATATCTACTGTGTAACAATGGCTGGGCTGAATAATGGATCAGGGATTTCCTACACAATATTAGGCTTAACTGAAGAAAAGCAGGTTTTGTGAGACCACGTTTTAACCAGCAGGCTGAGGATGAAAGGCACACGGAACGGCTGCATACGTCCACGGCTGGCACATATAACAGGCAGCATGCAATGTCAGAAAGTGCACAGAGAAAACATGGGTCGCCTGTGGCTAACCCAAAGGTATACTTTTCAGTTATAAATGGCTGAATCAGAAATAGTGCACAGCGTGCCATGCAGCTGTTACAAAGCTCTTATTCAAGCAGATAAACCAAAGTTCATGTAACACATACTGAACTAACTGACAGAGGAATAACATTTTTCAGAGCTTGAAATTCACCCATATACCCCATAAATATTCTAAGCATCTTATTTCAGAGACAAGAAGGTCTTTTCCAGTGATAAGTTGGATAAACGTCGCTTTAATTTGGACCAGCCTTGCACCAGGTTTAATCGTCATGGGCTCCACGTACGGCCTCCTAAATAGAGATTGATGCATTTAATCAAATATTCCCTTGGCCTTTGCCATTCCAAGGATTTTGTCCTGGTTATCATAACAATAATGTCTAATGACGTTGAAATGGCAAGCAGCGGAGCAAGGGGCGAAATCGTTTCAATCTATCAAGAGTACATTAAAGTAAGTGTACACTGATTAACTGACTAGTCACACATAAGTCACACATGCACTGTAAAACAACACTGAGCCATATTAAAGTCTGATTAGAGTCTAATGAGGAGAGCGATTCAAGTGGTTGGAGTGCAGATTGCTTGTCCATTAGTCTACATGTACGGCACAGCACACAGCGTTCATGCTTTGGTAGCCGCATGACAAATGCGCTGTAGACGCCGGCTGCAGAAACATCAGCAAATGTGCTTATTTTCCTGCAGCAGAAGGTAACTCATTTTAGATTAAAGGAACACTTTGCTCGATTTCAACTTTATTTCCATATGTCATAGTTACTGTACAGGCGTATCATGTTCTAGTAGAGTTCCCTGTGTCACTGCTGCCAGCTGTAGCTAGTTCACTTCCCCCGTCCACTGACATATTCTCACATCAGTGGATGGCAGGGTAATTATGGTAAATGTACTTAACTTAAACGTACTTGTATGAGCTACCAGGAAATAAGGAAACAAGGTCAGGTTGCTGCTTTGACTGTGCCACAGCAATTAGCAACTTTAGCCGGGCACAGTGAAGACTGAGCCAGCAGGAGCTAACTGCTACTACAACCAGGAGAGGATATCAAAGAGTCTTCAGTCTTCTTCTAAATGCAGCAATGTAGTGTAAACCAGGATCAGACTTTTATTATTAATATCTAAATAAAGGAGCGGATGAGACCCTGCAGGCAAGATAATGAGGAAATGCCACTGTGATTGAACCACATGTGATCTTAAATGCTGCTTGTGTTGGAAAGACAATGAAATGATGATTCACACACAGTGTGTAATGTGTAAATACTTGGCATAGGAGTGGTCTTTTTAAGAGAAATGAAATGAGGTTGGTCACATGATAATGGAGAAACCACAAATAAAGAGCTGCACTGATTACATTAAGGTTTTGGAAGATATGCTTTGACTGGACTGGTTACGGTCAGAGAGGCGGGAGGATTATCCAGTTAACAGATCAGACAAATGGTTATAACAGGTATGTATCAGAGATGCCACTGCCCGGGCTCCTGCTCCTGTTGACCACCATGCTGGGGACAGTTTCCCAACAGCTTCCGTATGAGCGAAATGCCAGTACTTACAAACTAGATCATGGACTGACATGTAGAGTTTTTCTGGACTTGTCGTCTCTTTTCTAGTGCATACCGTAAACTATGCAATAGGAAATTCAATTTGTGGTCTAAATCAGCAATTTAGGACACTTAATAATTACGTGTCCTGTAGATCATCCTTCTGGAGAGGATCTGAATAAGGGCGCGTTCTGTTTGGTTTGTAAATCACTGCTGCCCATTGTCGACTCTGCAACAGTTTGACCCACAGTTGCTCCTGCATCTGTAAACTTCGCTATCAGTGAGAATTTAAAGTTTTGGATGCAGCTTAAAAACACATAAAAACATCATAACTTTGGTCTCCTGGGGAGCCTGGCGCTCTGAGAGTAGGACTAATAAATAAAGGGAATATTTTCAGACTTCAAAGAGGATTTTAGAAGGGCGTATTGTCAGATCAGCTGTCTGATTCAACTTTATGGCAGGCTTGGAGAGAAGCCTACAAAGCTGCAGCCCTGCTCCTATAACCAATACCTTAAACAGGATCTGTATATGTTTGTGCAATGCAAATTCATATTGCTTTGTGATGCAGAATTAATGAAAAGAGCATGCAGTGTCAGTTAGCATCTGCAAACACAGATAAAATATTTTCTTTAACCAACGGTGCCTATTTTTTACCAGCATGATCAAAACTATGTTATACCTCCAATGACGTTAAGCTGTCAGTAGCTCTGCACACCAGATGAAAGGCTCCATATTAGGTTGCACAGTGAGTCATCCATCAGCTGAGGTAAGTTATTTGTTGTTTGTGGACTGAATGGGGCTTGGCAGGGGTGGGGGAGTGCAGAGAAAAGGTGGTATGTGGATTCCTGAGCAGGCAGCTGGGCGAGCAGGAGCAGCCTAACAGCACCGCTGCAGATGAGATGGATGAGATAGAGGCTGGAGTGCAGGCAGACTTAAAGAGGGTGGGTCAGGGTGGAGGGGTCCGCTTTAAAAGCCCTCAGGGCCGGTGCATTGATCTAGAGATGTCTCCTTCAAAGTCCGTATATCCCCTATCTGACTAATATTGACTTTGCCAGATTTATATCTCCGTCTTCTGATCTTTTGTGGCCTTAGCAATGTCAACTTTGACCCCATTTCCCGCCACTTCTTATTGGAGGCATATGTGGCTACATTATCAGAACTGGTAGTCCTTCCTCGTAGGAAACAATGCAGCGTCTTTGCCAGTGCGAGTCTAACCGGATTAGCACAGAGGCACGTGACTTTGTCCATAATGGACGTGAGTTCGGCTGAACTTTTACCTGTACAGCTGTGGTGTAGCCGCAACATGATTCACATCTGAGAAAACATCAGACAAGTCTCATTAGTTACACAGGAGTTCCCCGGTGGAGTGGATGGATAAAACATTACATAAATTACGCTGTCAGCAGGCGTGTATGAAAAAAAAATAAGTAACCAACAAACAGTACATTCAACTGCACTATGAAGGACGAGGGCTGTGCACGCTTTAAAGACTCAGCGATCCCATCATGCCATGGGTTATATTAAATATGGTCACAGCTTGTAAAAATAAACATTTGAGTAACAGGAGACGAGCAATTAGCTTTACAGTTATACTTTGTTAAGCAAGTAAAGGACAAAACCTAGAGGTAAAAGTCAGGTCAGTCATTATTTGGGCGATTAAACTGACCACCAAACCACTTCAATTTATCACTTTTAATCTTCCTTATCCTGGCATGTTTGAGCTTGTTGACACTTCTTAATTAAAAAAACTCAGCTTTTAGTAGCTGGAGTTAAAAATTACAGTGTTCAGGAAAAAAAAACCCTCAATATGTCGCCATCTAATTGAGTTTGATGAATGAAATGATGTGCGCTGCGTTTGTTATTTGGCGCTAAATGTGCACGAATCACTTACTCCACGATCGGGGGATCTTTAACTAAAACAGGAAGGGGAATGCCTCGCTTGTTTGTTGCGGGGAAGTATTACATTACAGGTGAGCAAATACACAGACAGCCCAGATGGCGTGCAGTAGGGGGCGAGGGGTCAAACCGCTCTGGAGTATGAAAATATTCCACCTGATCACCTCAGCGTGGATCACCGCAGTGAGGCAACTCTGCTTGATTGACAGACTGACCTGACTTTGGCTCTCGATATGTTTTGCGCAGTGGGAAAATGTAACTTTCCTCCTTAAAGAGAAGTTTATGGCACATTGAGCGTTCAGCCTGCAGCTTTCTCCTCATCTGTTCTGTATACATCTTCTTCCTGCCATGTGTGGTGCTGTGATAGGGGGGTCTTTTTTATTTTTTTGTTTGCAACAGCTGTCACGAAAGTACAGCACGACGGGACTCGAGGTCACCCAAATCATCCGATCTCACACTCTACACTCACACTGGAGTTTCAACACAACCAATCAGATTTTCTTTCTCGCACTGCAAGAAGATGTAAAACTTTAACTTTTATACATATATGCAGTACATTTTGCTTTTGTCTTTTTAGGCGGTCCTCCTCCATGACCGTATTACAGACGAGTGGTAACTGAGATGATGTTTGAGCTTGATACTGTAAGCGCTGAAAGGTTCTAAATGAAACGTCTTGTTCGTGCCCTCTGGGGATCGTTTGATTGTTGGATTTGCTTTCTCCAGGTTAATTCAATGCGCGTGAATGTCACTGGTCCAGTCAGTCAGTTTGTCAGTTTGTCAGTTTGTCCTGGAGCGAGGCACCGAACCCTGACTGGCTTACTCAGTTCAGGAATCTGAAACATTTCGTACAGAATGAAACAGCACTAAAACGATGCACGCTGCTCCTGAGACGAGCAGCCCCGTCGCTCTTTGCTGCTGTGGTGCCAAAATCTCAAAGTTTGGTCACATGTCGCTGTAACTTATCATGGCTGCCTTTGACTGTCTGCTGATTCCTGTTAGCCATCCAGTTCAGGATTTATTATTCATTGCAGATCACTCATACTCAAAATACACAAAAAAAACTTTTCATGTGATTGGATGTTCTTCAAAAGCTGTTAAACTGAATAAGAAGCAGTCTGCCCTGATTGTCTGACTGTTTGACCTGATACCATCTGACTGCAGAGCATCTGATGCCTTAATGCACGTTATGCATATCAGTACATTAAATATGTTTCCTGTCTTTTCACATGAAGACGGGAAACAGGGGGGAGACACTCTCGCTCAACATTTTATATCTTATATGTTGGAGTACGTAGTGGATTTGTGCAGTGTGCGGTGGCAGTAGCTGGATTTTTAAAACAGCCTTGGGTGTTAACGTGCTAACTGTTCCACCTGCTCCCAGTTTTTATGCTAACTGAGGCAAACTGTCTGCCGGCTGTAGCGTTTTATTTCATAGATGGACACTAGAGTGGTATCAATTTTGTCATCAAACAAAAGCATTTTAATATTTTTCAAAATGTTGAACACGTCAGTAAATGTTAAAACCATGACTAAAGTCACTAGTCCAAATAAAAGTATCCTTCATGTTAAAAGTTTCTCTTCAGCTAATGAAAATGTTCTTCATGTAGTGTCCGCCATTGTGAACAAGCTTCATCACACCATCATGTAACATTATCCCGCTGCACATATAGGCACTGGGTGACCTGTGGTTGTCCTGCAGCGACGGATGCTGTAGCTGCTGTAAGAGCCACAATAGACAACATGTCACCATAATCCCTGCTACAATAGAGCTAAGAATAGAAGCCAAGTGGATACTGGAGAAGGGGCTGAACAATGGTGAAGGAGGGTGAAAAAGCACCTTCAATGGGGACAATGGCGTATTTTAAGCCTCGACAAGGCTTTAACATCCTGATTGCTAACCTTTGCTGCTCACCTTAATGGCTCTTACAGATTTGTAGCCTCCAGACACATCCAGGCTCTCTTGTGACTGAGTAACACATCTGATGACTGTACAATGGCGGGTTGCTGCCTGTTCCCAGCGTTCACGTAACAGTTTGTCAGTTACTGGCGCTCGTATTCTGCTCGTGTTTATGCCGGGATGGATGTTAGCGTGACAGCTCGCCAGCTGTTGGTGCTTGAGCCGAAGCTTCCTGCTTGTTAGGCAACACAAAGAAGCTTTAAGGTTCAATATGCACAACAACTGATATGTACGCCGGGGCCGGCAGACGCGGCTGATTGTAGGGTCAAAAAATATTTCTGACCCCTTTGGATCCTGAACAAATGACTCCCAAGGCATCAGGGGCAGCAGTCATATCCGATGTGCTGCTCTGTCCATGCGAGACACATGTGCTACAACTTAAGTCGGAGGAATAAATCATCCTGTATGAGGGGAATAAGGAGGATTTCACATTAACCCCTGAATGCCTTGTACTCACATGGGATCTCCCTCTGGCTGCAGGGATAAATAACATCCAGGGAGCCCCTATAAACTCTTACACAGCCAAGGATTTATTCTTCTTGAATTCCGCCTGCTGAATGGTAACGAGATCAGCCATTTTGCAGGGTATGAGGCAGGTATGAATGTCAAATGACGTCAGCGTAACGGGACAACAATGTGAACCGCAAGGGCCTGTGGTGTAGCACCGTGTTACCTGCCACCCCCTAAGTGCCGCAACCCCTTCAAGGTGGGACTGCCTCTTGCACCAAGTGGACATAAATCATCTGTAAGGGTGGCAGCTCAGAGGTGTCATACTGCGCTGGGAAAAAAACCAAAAACAAAAGGGAAAGTGGAACGAAGAAGGAAGGGGAGTGAGCGAGCGGGACGGTTCAGAATTCACCCCGGTGCAATGTGGGAAAGTTATGAGCCTCCCTTTCCTGGTTGCCAAGGATGTGTTTGAGCAGAAGATATATGTGACCCTCTACTTTTAATACATTGCCGTATATATGTGCTGCTGCTGCACAAAGGCAGGGGGCATGTGAAGTAGCTCTGAATGCCTCTCTGTAATGCTTTTCCATCTGCTGCTGTAACTTTAACTGTGTCCCATCAACCACAGTGCTCAGCGGCCTGTCACTAAAGAGGCAGCAACGTTTAAGAGCTATCACGTCGCACACACTGAACTCCGGGTGCGATTGTAACTCCCACCTCTCGGTGTCTGCCTGTCTTTTTATCAGACAGGTACAAAGACACAGTGTGAGTTTAATGGGCTGAGGTGCTCCGTGACAGAGGCAAAGAGGGAGAGAAGACGGGCTGAGGGAGTAGGTGGGAAGAAGAAATAGGTGGATAATATTAGAGGGGGAAAAGATTGAAAGAATGGAAAACAAGAAATTAGAAAGTAAAGAGGGAAAACAGAGAAGATGGAAGGTGAAAGGACAACAGAAGAGATGAAAGGTGGAGAGAAATTGAGATATTATGCAGGCATACACAGAAAAATAACAAGCGTGTGAAAGGAAGAAAGATGGGAAGCCAGGAGAATGGTCGGTATGGTAGGGAAAGATGACAGACAGTTATGAAAAAAGGAGGTTAGAACTAACAGAGAGGTTGTAAGAAGATGAGAAGGAAGTGAGTACCTCTCTCCGTATGCAGGTTTTGCTACACTGCTAAGCCAAGCTCTGTTTACCTCCACTGATTAAATCACCTGTCGCCGGGTTAAAAGCCTGTAAACATGTCCGTCTCCCCTCCGCGTGGCAGCCTGGCTGGTGCACTTCCTTGTATAGAAGAACCCTCATCTTCCCTCCCTCTTGTCTGATTGGGGCGAGCTGAGTAAGTGAGCACCGCTGCTCATACTAACAGCTTCTGGCATCTCCAGACAGGAATTCGTTCCTGCCCCTGTGATCGCAGCATGCTGGGATTTGGACACGGAGGGAGCCACAAAGAAGCATGTTATTATTATTTTTGTAGACGCAGAGTTCGGGCCTCCTCATCTCAGATCCCCCTGTGCAGCCGGTTAGGGTTGTGCACACACTATCTTGACTTCTTTGGGCCTCGTGCACCTCAGTGTCAAATCATTCAGTAAAAACACACAGTATCAGATCATACATCAGTATCAGCGTGAGGAGGATCTGCTATATGAGCTCTTTAGCTCTCCCAGGTGGTGCCGTACAGGCCAATATATCTGACTGCTAACACTTTATCCCAACCAGGCTGTTTGGGAGCCTCTGACTGTAATCCATACAGCTGAGGATGAAACCGTGGAACGTAAACATTGAAGCCACGTATGAGGTGTGTGTGGCCTGGCTCGCTCTCTCACCCCACCCAGCCGTCACTGGTTGCTGAGCCGGGAAGGTGACCATGAACTAATAACAGCATTCAGCCTCATGCAAACATACATGCGCACACTCATCCCAGGTGGGTCACAGCTGTTGAATGAACTGCTCCACATTTGCTCTAAAAATACCGGCGTTGACACAGGGAGACAAACAAAAAAGCGAATTAATGAAGCCCCTTCTGTCTTGATTTAGTGCCGCTGCCCCGCTGGAGTTTTCACATCCTGTGAGATGTAATTCAGAGAATATCTCACATTCTTTTTTCTCTCTCTCTTTTTTTTTTTTTGCAAACCATTTTTCAACATTATGAGCTGAGCTGCTCCTGCTGTGAGCTATGAGATGAGGCCCTCTAGGCCTGTGGCACCCCTCGTTCATTGCTCATATATTGGAGGAACACCATCAATGCAGCTGGTATCTCACCATCCCGGAGAGCTCGCACTGGTTTTTATGAACATCAGGAATGGGAGATTGTATGAGCGTAAGATGGGGGAGGTGGAATTAATGGTTTAGCAGCCATACCTTGAGAACAGCAGGATTTTCCACTGTGGGAACACATGGTGGGCTTAGCTGTAATACAGTGTAATGAGATCTGAGAAGGGCCCTTGAGTGTGAAGGGGCTGTCCACACTGCAGGCTGCCTTTATGGGCCGCTAGAAAGACGAGATCAGGCTGGCACTGCAGGTCAACAAGTGGAAGGCATGTGTGGGTGGGTGGATGTATGTGTGTGTCCACCTACAACCAGAGCGTGGGAGGGTGGAACATCCCGTCCTTAATTAAAGCAGCATCGCCTCTGTTTTGGTTACAGGTGGGAAAATGTTGCACCTTTTTTACTTTCCGCTCTGTTGTAAACACCATTAAAGAAGTCTTTAACTTTTATGTGCCACACACACACACAAACAGGCACAAAGTCATGCAAATAATGTATACACATATGCATGCCCACACACACACACACACACACACACACACACACACACACACAGCCAACAGCAATGCTCCTTGATCAGAATCGCTGCTACGTGCTGGAGGGTATTTACTCGGTTATGGAGAGAGTTGGAGCACACGCATAAACGCACACCCACTCAAAAGGACATTAAAGCCTGGAGCTCAGTGATAATTAGAGGTCACCCCAGTGACAGCTGGCACAGGGCATATCACAGGACTGCAGCGAGAGGAGGGCGATCAAACGTAAAGCGGGCATTGCTCTCTGAATGTGGAGAATGCTGAGAAACGACCGCAAACTAAGTAAGCACCTCGCACCGTAACAAATGGCTTTCTAAACAGGATCCTCAGTCTAACAAGTGTGGTATGCTATAAAGTCTCTTGTCAATATGCAACTTCATTTGCTCTCTGGCTTGAAAGGGAAGAGCGTGGGGGGGATGAAAATGCCTTGATGGCTATCTGTGGTTTGTTATAGCATCCAGTCCGGGTGTGTTTGAACGCGGGGAAGTGTTGGGACTCTGGGTCTGTGGGATGTTCAGGTTCAAACTTAGGATACTTCACCTGATACACACAAGTATGCACTATTATTTAAAGCTGGTCCCAATCCACGAGGTGTATAAACATTAATCACATCTGGTCCGCAAGCAGGAGCAACAGTTTGTGCAGCCCATTAAAGGGAATATAAATTTCTCTCACAGACAAACAATGGCCTTCTAAGTGGAGTGTCAAAGCCTGTAAAATGTGAATGCCTTTTCGACAGGTCATCCATTGGCGCTATGTTTTATAGTCTTCTTCCTGTTCCAGATTTTCACAGCCAATTCCTCTCTACTTCATTACACCTCCATTGTGCTCCCTTATATTTATTCCTTCAGTGAGAGAAAGGGTTGACTCATCCGAGGACAGGCCAGTATTTCTGTTGCGTGCGTGAGATTAGCGATACATTCATATCTTCTTCGGTCTACATGTGAAAAAGTTGCAAAAAGAATATTGAGGCCATAGGCCATCTGTGACGAACTGGACACCCCATGGCTGGCCCATCAGTTACACACTCATCTGTCAGAATACAACATCAGAGACTTGAGTTGGACACTTGACTTGACACTTTAATAACTGATTTGGACACTCAGTGGCACCAGAAACAAGCTGTGAACAAACACTGACAAACAGTATTACTGCCTTATAAAGTTAAAGCTATATAGTGTGTGTGTGTGTGTGTGTGTGTGTGTGTGTGTGTGTGTGTGTGTGCCCTTCAGGCACTGAGAGTAATTACACAAGCAATATTGACATGCTTGTGACACCATTAGCTCCACCATGCTCATAGCTACTGCCGTCTACTCTGTAGTTATGGATACTTCCCTCTTCAGCTCATTGCCAGATTATGTAAAACACATCACTTGTGTGCTTAATCACAGGAATGTCTCACCAGACACCAGATTTTTAAAAACTCTGTGAAACATACTGTGAAATACAGAAATACAGATATTTCATGTGTATGGACTGATCAGCGTAGTGTGAACCGGTTTGGTTGCAGTGTATCAGACATTGACTTTTTCTAAAAGTCCCAGACTCCAGATTAAAATGCTAAACTTGTTAGCAAACAGATGCTTAAATACACACAGACCAACATTAGCATCCGTCTGGGGGCATGTGTTTGGCCAGTCCAATAGCTCTCTTTCACTACGCTCACAAGCCAGCTAACTTTGACTGTCTGCTGTCTGGTGCCATTAGGGAACTTTTTTTTTTTTTTTTTTTAAAGGTGTTGCTTAAGAACAGATGCTGATCAGAATGATGACAGTGAACATAGTGGTGAAGTGAGTAAAATTAAAACTCAAAGATGATAAAAAGCTTTACAGAGACGAGGGGAACTGCGCAGTTGTGATCATTCAACACCATCAGGACAGAAGGGTTCATAGACTTTGTCAAACTTTAAGAACATTAACTCAACAATGTTACAAGCAAACCGCCCAGACTGGTTTGCTGTCAGATGGAAATAATGAGGTTGAGATTCAGTTCATGGAGCTTTGTGCTATAATTTGTAAGAACTCAGTCAACCTCCTTTTGTGTATCCAGTGCATCTATGAGTTCAGTGAAGGGGTTGCTTGTGCTCAGCCTTGGTTCCAGACCTCTGACTTGTCACCCACCTCTCGCATTCTGTCGAACTATTCTAAAAATGTCAATATGTCCATCCGTGATATTCAATCATGTTGGGTCAGCATCAGATTTGCACTGCAATTCCAGGGGATCGTGAACAGCGAATGTCTTGGAAACCTTTTTGAATATTTTAGGAACATTTCTGGCCTTTTTTCCTCAGTTAGAAATGCAGCCAACTCAGATTGGAGTTGGAACTGGAGAAATGATAGCTATTGGTACCATATGCGTTTTTGGAGTTGCAGTCAGTTTAAGGGTGTTATAAAGGTATTCATTTCAAAATATTGGATTTTATGGTGGGAGCTCGGACTTTGTGATAAAATATGGTCAATGTTATTGAAAAAAATCGAAATTGACAAGGGGGCTTTTGAACGGAAGAGTTCTGCATTTGTGTGTGTGTGTGTGCGTGTGTAAGTGTGTGTGTGTGTGTGAGGGGTTTGCCTTGTTCCTTCCTTGGTGAGTACTGAGCATAGTGTCCATAAGCAAGGCATTTAACCCCAAGTTCTCCTGTACTGCTGGTCAGCTCCCAAGTGTGAACGTGTGCAGCTGTGTAAGAGTGAAGCCGTGCAGTGCTGACAATAGAGCATGTGTGTTCAGGAGAGACCAACCTGGATAAATAAAGGTGAAAATCATCAGGACTAGGTTTAAATCTTTAAGGAAAGCAGCGAGGGGTCCTATGAATACACCAAACCATCGACCCCCAACTCAGTTTTTGAAATTTTTACACAGGCTGCAGCATTATTAGTCCCAGTACCTAAGATACATGAGAGCATGCCTGTATGAGAAAAAAAAGAAAAGGTTATGGGGAGCAAAACTTTTACAATCTGTAAAAACAGTTCACCTCTAGCCTACCTCAGGGCCAGACATTTTCCACTCTTTAGCATCTCTGCGTTTTAATATGGTCCCTCTGAAGCTGTTCTGCAAGACCTTTTTTCTTCCATTTGTATTTTCCTCTTCAACAGAAAGAGCCACCTAACGCCCGACATGGCGTTTGGGGGGGACCAGCAACAGGAAAGAGAGGAGGTCATGTCTGGATGTGACCTGCAGCCGTGGCTGAGACATAGACCAGATCTGCCATTGTGTAGTCAGAGAGAGGCGGGGTGTCCCTCTCTCAGCCCCGAGTGACTTCTGGGGAGAGAGAAGCCGTATTGGCCTTTTTTTCGACACGGTATTGAAATCTGTCCTCGTGTCCCCTCGGTTATTCCTCTCCAGCCATTTAATAGTGGCATCACACTTCTTCTTGATCTCCTCAATGAAGCAGTCAGAAACATAAATAAGCTGAGCAGTCCCCAGAAGACACTGGGAAAAAACACAGACAAATCACGTCCTCTGGTGGGATTAAGACATTGAACCGCAACATCCCTGGTTTGCATCTGGCCGGGAACCTTTGCTGCATGTCCTTCCCCTCCTTCCCTCCACTCATTTCCTGTCATCTCTTTACTATCACAATAAAAGCATAACATTCCCCCCAAACAACAAGATAAAAACCGTGGAAGTGGATAACAGATATGGAATGTGTCATTGTCTGTCTCATTTGACACAGCAACAATAGCTATTTGAACTATTCCTTTATTCCTAACCGGTATGTCACATATTATCAAGCAAATACCAGACACACATTTCATGTGTGTCTGGTATTTGGAGGAGATAAATCAGGCAGCTTGTTCTAGTGAACTTGGGACTGTTCTCCCCGTTGTGGTGAAGGTGCAGGGTGATAAAAGTCAGTGCGCAGTAGATTAATGACGAGTATAAAAGGACTTTTGTTACCACTCGACATGCGTAGTCCACCAAGAGACATAGAATTCCAGTTTCAGACGAGAGTTTGATTCACAAAATGGTCAGATTAAAGCGCACTGACAGGTAAATATCAGCAGTGTTGGAATAGTGTAGTTCTAATATGACCACACGATATGTCTGAATCAAAACCCTCTGCTACTTGCAATCTTTTTCCCAGAATCAAAAATAACGACCGAGACGTGTCCCTTTGACAGAATGACAAAAATGCAGTGGGGCAATTACTCCAGGTGGAGCTCTGTGGGCGGCTGTGTTCCTCCTGCCTCCATCCACACAGAGCTGCAGGCTGCGCTCAGACTTTAAATCACGGGGGATTTTCTACGCCGAGCTGCGCTGCGTCCTCCTTCAGAGCAGACCGTGTACATTTGGACGGGGATGAATCCGACTATTATTAATTATCCAGCACGCAGGTCAGCAGCGCTATAAATAACCATGGACTGACAGACAGGTTTTAACCAGAAAAACAGGCAGGGTTTGGGGGGACTGGACTGCTACGTGCTGACCTTTAAGAAATTTGGATTATAGGGGTATTACTACAGTGAAACACTGTCTTTTTCAATGAGTCCTGCTTAGACTCTAATCAGTGAAGAATGTCAAGAAAAGAGAGACACAAGACAAAATAAACATCTTAGCCTGGATCTGAACCTGTGAAACTTTCACTCTAGACTGTTACCTGAACAGTCCAGACAACAGACTGGAGCCTGTTGCCTACAGACTCTATTGTTTTATGCCCGGATAAAGAAAATATCTCAGAGGAGATTTCCATTTACTCACCGGGTATATAAGTGTTTTCATACTGAACCTTGTCCTAAATTTAAAACCTTATTTTTAGCCTCAGTCTTAGAAAGAGCTGTCTTTAAAGGGTCACCAGAGCGCTGCTCCCTTAGAATGCGGTGCAAATACATCAAACCGCAGCATTTATAGGTTATTATACATCAGTGAAGGACTCGCTTGTTTTGAATTTTTAGCTGGAAGTTTTGGCAGCCAGTGTGATCGTACAGAATCCGGTGATTTTAAAGGTATGCTTCAAAAAATAACTGCTAAAAAGCGGCCATGAAATTTGAACACCAACAACGTCTTAGTGTTGTTGCTCCAAACCACCCCTGGGCCCGCTCTGGTTTTGTTTTTCCCACCCACCAAGGCAAACACAAGGTGTGTGGGACATCAAAGAGCCAACATGCCCTCGGGGCACCCAGAGGCCAAAGCATATCTGAGTTCAGGCAACATTTCACCTTATACAAATCACCTCCTGATCATATCCGTCTTAGCTTTCACAATCCCGGCTGTCAGTCGTTCTCTAAAAGAAGTGGTGATGAGTGTGAGGTCAGTGTATTCATACAGCGGTAAAGGTATCAGCTCTGAGTGCTCTGCACAGTGAGACGCAAATAAACCCAGATATCCATTTGTTGACTTAGTTCAGGCTGTGATTTGTATGCCTGCTTATGGTCAGCACAAGTCAAATATGAGGTCAGTATATTTTGAATCCCCAACCTCCATTTCAATAGCCCCTGAGCTGTGACAGGGCTTTCCGCTGCACATTCAGCGCTAGAAGTCAAATAAACAAATAATTCCATCCTTTCTGCCCCAAGGTGCTCATCGTTACACATATTTAGTGACGGACTATTACAATTTTAATAAGCGTAAGAAGAGAAAGCCTGTTGGCCTCCCCGTGTCAAAACATTTATACAGCATGCAAAAAGGCCTGTGGTTTCAGCGGTGGTCAGGGGAGAAAGAGTTGACTTTTATTTTAGTCTTCAGCCGCACGGCCTCAGTCCTTCCAGAGCAGGACAGTGGGAGCATTTAGCGGAAGAGCCCCACAGCTCAGTCATCCGTCTGGTTGCATGCGTGTGTGTGGTGGGATGATTCATACTCAGGAGGAGAGAAGATGAGGCACCTGCACAATGTTATCCTTGTGCCATCTTGCTCGCTGATAGTTGAGTTCACCATGCCGGTCACAGTCTGCTAAAATAAAGTAAAACTTGCCTGAGTCTTTGGGTAAAATCAAATAACCAACAAGTAAAAAGATGACTTGTGTTAAAGGATTCGTCATTAGAAGTAGAACTGGACTCTTCGCACCCCCTCTTTGTTCCTTACAGCAATTCTAAACAGTACTAAAAACATTTTATATAGATAGAAGTAAGTAAATATAGAGATAAAGAAACATTTTTGCTTAAAGCTACAGTGCGGTACTTTTGTCTCCCCCTACTGGTGTTGAGAGTAATTACACAAACACTATTGACGTGTTGTTGACGACATGAACTCCTCTATACTTTTGGTCTGCTCTGTAGTTACACTTGCTCCTCCCTTCAACTCTGGTGAACCAATCATTACTTGATGACGTAAAAACACATCACTACCCGTACTCCATCACTGGAGTGTCTCACCAGACACCAGATTTAAAAACTCAGTGACCTGTGGAATAAGGGAATGATTTAGCTGGTGTTTGACGACAGGAATGTAACAGACTTTCATCATTTATAGATGTCCCAGACTATAGCGTTACATTCATAATTTTTATTCATTTTGCCCACTTGGGGTCAGTAAAAACAACACTTAATGAATTAATTAAGCACTTAAAAACACATCCATTAGTTATAGATTAACAATATAAACCAATGGACTCTGGTGTTTTTGGTCACCTGCTGAATGTAAGTAAAGTAATAACTCTTATAGCTCTGTTTTTGGTCTCAACCAACTCCCGAGGCTCTTTAGACTCTTAATGCTCCACGATGTTCATCAGCCAGTCTCTACTTTTTGTTCCTAAGCAAGTATTGTGGACAGAGGTGATTTGTTCATTTTTAAAGGGGACAGATACCTGGGTCTGGGTCTGCCTATTAGTGACATTAGGGGTCATGGAGGGGGATGGCAGGTTAACTGTGATGCATTTTGGCCTTTTTTGTATTGTGCAGCTAAGTACCTGCAGAGCTGTGAGCTGCTGCTCTCAAGCCTGAGAATTCTGACCAATCACAGCAGGCTGGGTTTGGCAGGAGGGAGGCCTTAAAGAGACAGTAGCTGAAACAGAGCAATTTAGACAGGGTGAGCCAAAGTGCTGCAGCAGTTCACAGTTTGAACATAATAGCATATCAGCCTATTGAAGTAGCCCACCAAAATAAAAGCACGAACCTGAGAATGAGAATACTGTCCTCTTTGAAAGCAGGAAACTGCACAGTGAGTGCGCAGGATGTTTTTTTTAAACTGTACTGGATGAATTTGAATGGATGAATGTGTTTTGTAGTTTTGTTTACAGCCATCTGAAACACTGCAAAAACCAGACGCTTGCTCAAAAGGGATTTCTTTGTTATGATAACTTGCTATATTCAGTTTCTTGGGCAGTTTTCTCACTGATTCCTACCTCTGTCTTTGATCTGTTCCCTCAGCTTGAGGTGAGAGTAATTAGCCTGTGATAGGAAATAGTTAGATTGTTTGAGGCAACCTGAACCACAAATTAGCTAAAATGATGTCCACATTCCTGCAAAGTCAAACAATTGGTACTTGAATGTCTATTTTTCTGTTTATTTTCAGTGTGAGATGAGCTGAAAATGTTTAGAACAGACTACCTCAAATGCCTTTTGTTGCACAATTGACTGACAGCTGTTTATAGCATGCAAACTGCAACCAAATGAGATTATTGGATTTCAGCTGAGTGTGAAGTGTGTTTCACAGCAATTCTTTTGTGGGCTGGGGTGCTCTAATTACAGAAGATCTCGTTCAAACAGCTATCCATTAGCACGCTGACAGCTCGTGCATGCATTTTGGACCAAAGTGAGTCGAGCTGGCGGCTTAATTGCTCATAAATGAGTACAAGATTCTGGAATTGTTTTCATTCTGTGTGGTAGAGCTATAAATTTCATTTATGGATCACCATTCCTTAAAATCTAATAAAACATTCTCAGAAGATGCCTTTTTTAATAACCGTGACAGTCTGCACCGAGGCAGCTCCAAACTTTCGAGACTCAGAGCACACTATAAAAACAAAGCTGTGCATTTTTATCTTAATGATTCAATAACTCTGTGTCATTTTGTATTATTTATAACCCGCTTTCTTCCTGCAATTTTCGCTATTATTCAGAGTTTCTTTTGCATAAAGTTCGGTTTCAATTGTTCTGGATGTCAGCAGCTTGGCTGGTAAGGCAAATTGTTGTGAGGAATGGATGAACTGACACAGTAGCTCAGCTCTTGTGGCTATTAGCCAACAGCTGAGCACCGGTCACTCTGGCAGGCTGTGTTTACCCAGCCTGCATTAGTCAGAGGAAAGCTTCTCAACATTATCTGAAAATTAGACTTCGAACAACAGCACATGGAAAACGAGAGGGGAAAATGGAAAACAGACAAAGCATCTGTAAATAAACAGGAACAATTGTGGAGAAGGATCTGTTCTTTTCTTCTGGTTTGAGCTGAAGGTCAGCTGTATGACAGGAGGTCACACCAGAACTGGCAGGCGCTGTCTTGTAAGGAGCATGTGAGATGTTTAGCCAGAGCAAGTGAACCAAGACGGATAAAGCCCAAGACGTTGTCTTTGTTCCTCCCGAATGTGATGTTTGGAGCTGTTAAAAGTCTTCAAAGGCAAAAATGTTTGAAAAATATTTGAAACATGATGCTGTCCTCCTTCAAAGAGCAGGCACCACAGTTTCACGCATCCGTGATTTGGAGTTCTTAGGATAGTGGTTTATCGTCATTAGTCGTATCTTTTTTCAGTCTGTAAATTATTAACAGATTCTGCTTTAGTCTTTGTTTCATCCCAATAAGATGTCAGAGGAGTTTGTGTGAGTACAGCAGAACTGTCAGAATCAAGGCCATAGAAAAGCTGCATGTTCGCCATGTGCTGGCGGCCATTTTGGGTGAAACTACAGAGCAGTGACCCAACTACACAACTGGCATTAGTGCAAAGAGCTAACGTTTATAGTATTCTCCTTTGGCTGTGAGTATTAGAGAGAGAAGCGAGTGAAAGAGAGCAGCCTCCTGAGCAGCTTTGTCATATTAAAGCAAAGTCCACATTAAAAGGTCTCTTTTCATTCCTGTGCTAAAAATGTACAACATACATTGATCATCTGTGCATTGTTACCCTCTAAAACAGGTATTATTCTCAAGAATCCTGTATCAGTTGTGTTCTGTTTAGTGCATTAGACATTCATGTGATTTACTGTTGAGCATCAACAGGAAATGGTGCAAGAGGAGTGCCAATCAATCAAACCACAGCTTTGGAATGCTACTAACAGTTTTAGATTTGGAAACATAGCAAAGCGAAAACACAATGCAAAGTGTAATGTGATTTTTTTTTTTTTCTTTCTTTCTGAGATGTTCCTGGAGCTGTCTCACCATTGTCCACAGTGTGTTTAAATGCTTTCCAGCTGTGAGTAGCTTCTCCATTTCTGTTGTGCGTTGCATTGTGGGACAATAGAATCTATCAACACCACTCCAAAAATAAGTGAATTCAGTATGTTTTCTCACATCCTTGAGGGTACTTGTGTTGTTGTTGTTGTCTTTACTGTTTATTCCATACTCTTCTTTTCCTGTTTACTGTCTTATTTCATCATTTCACCACCTTTTTTTTCATTGTTTTGCTCTGTTTTAGCACTTTGTACCCGTTTTTTGACCCATTATACAATCAGAGTGGAGATGGGCTAGAGCGGGGCTTGTTAGTATGCTCTTTTGTGACTACTCAGCGCGTGAGTCACAGTGTATCAGTTTTCCAACAATATGTGCTACAGATTTATGTCTCTGTATAAGTCATCTTCAAAGCACGCAATGAAAAGCAGTTAGAGTGCTTAGCTTATCCCACTTTCACAGAACATCAAATCAAAGCCTCAGTTACTGCAGTTAATCTGTTTCCTGTAAAGTCGTGGTAAAGAACGGGGATGAATAACACTTTAAGGGCAGGCATGTCTTGTTGAGAGCTTACAAACAACTCCTGAATGGGGCTAGATAATCCGGTGCAGCTCTCTCACTTTGCTTCATTTGGGATCCATTGTGAAGATGCTTCTTCGCTCTCTGCCGACCGACAGCAGGGGACATTTTTCACCGCAGCAGGGGCACAGGGGCAGACAGAAGTGGCTGCAAATGTAATCCACAGTAGCTGAGAGCCCAGATTGAGTCTAAGCTGATAAGACTGTCTTGAGGCTAACGACAGGCCACAGCAGGTACCTGACCCATCCATTTCCCTGCAATAAAGTCTAAGTTACAGCTTGGTCCCCTGAGGCTTCAAAGAAAGAGCCAGCTTAAGACAGGCCAACCCTGCTGAGGGTCACAGCCACTGAGAAGAAACAAAGTAGAAGACTGTGGAAGATGTCTGAGACCGCCTGACTCTCTGGTCATCTAGCTGTCTTTCTGTAAATGACACTCGTAATATAATGAGCTCTGCAAAGTCTTGTGGCTCTAATGGCCAAGGTACAGAGGAGACATGAGGTGCTCCAGGGGTCAAGGAGGGAGGTCAGGAGGCTGTATTGATGTAGCTGCCCCCTGACCTTCTGTCTCTAGAGGAGGGCGGGTGCCATTCAGCTCCTGGCAGCATGTGTCCACAGCCTGACCTGAAACCAAAGTCATGCAATGGCCAAAGGTCTTCATCAGGCACCTCCTCTCAGTGTGTCCAGGCACAAGGAGTCTTCTATTCACGTTCCTCTTAGGAGGACTCACTCAGGACATGACAGCCAGCTCTCGTTTAGCACCTCTCCCCTCTGGGACAAAGTAAACACTTTGTGATTTTTACAGAGAAAGGCGAGGGCAGCCGAAATGAAACAAAAATGGCCGGCTCCTGACTTTGACGAACTAGAGAGGAAATACCACAGTCAGTTGAAGCAGGACCATTCCTTCAGGACATGAGGCGATTGCCACAGTAGTTGGGGGAAAAAAAAGGCAGCTTCAACTTTTCTTTCAAAACTTTACTACGTGAATCATTTTGGCCCGACTAAAGTCAACACTCAGGACTGACATGAAAAATAACAGACACTTTTTTTTTTAACGATGTTCTGTCCCCCTGGGCAAAATATATCAGACGACGTAAATTATACAAATTATAATTTCCTTAAAAACAGACAGAGTAGCAGAAAAATGTTTTCCAAGAAATGTGCTCACGGTTTTGACCGCGGCGACAGAACCCGTTTCTTCGGAGGATGAGGGCTCACATTCGATCCCTGCTTCCTGTTTGTCTCTTGTTTTGCAGAACGTCTCAAAGAACGGACTTAAATTTCAATGAAATTTGGCTTAAAATTGAGTTAGCGTTCCACTCAAAGCACCACTGTGCCTGCATACAGCCTCACAGAGCTGGCTGGACATTCTTTGTCTTGTGTGAATGATTTCTTAAACTAAGGGGCACATTTGCATATTTTCGGTCAGTTTCTCATGAACCTCTGCAGATATCTGAAGATCTATCCCAAAACTTGGTCAGCGTGGATGATCTTCCAGACTTATTTGATTATTACAAAACATTGTGCATCCGTGACCGAGGTATGCCGTACTGTGGTCTCTAGTTTCAGCGCGGTATGCGGCCCAGCTTTTTAATTCACAGAAAAAAACGATTTCTCCATCAACACTGTGGCAGCACGGCAATAACATGATGAAATTATAATGCAGTATTGCTCTGAAAGCTAAACAGAGCAAACACACACACTCCAACATGACACAAATGTTCACAGACAGACGATGCCAGTCAGACTGGAGTCCTCTCAGAGCCTCTTGTGCTCTGACAGACTGCTGGATCATACGCGGACCAACATCCTACCTGGAATGTGATTTACGACACAACATTTGGAGCGTACAATTAGGACCCGTAAACTTGCACCAAAAACACTGAGGCCTTGTGTCTCTGCACCGTTTACTGGCGCTCCAAGCCTCGGGCGGCGGATCTCTGAACACTCTGATGGCAACTGCTCCCCCACAGAGACACTGGATAGCACACAACACGCCACAACAGCACAACGGCCTCCTGCCTCGCCTGTCAGGAGGATCGAGTCACAGCAGCTCCAGGGGAAGAGTCACACGTAGAGACTTAGGGCATGTCCACCACGGTGGGCAGGATCAGTCGAGCAAACGAGCGGAACTCGCACATTTTGGATTTTGCAATCATGGGAAACCACTTACTCATACGTAACCATGTTTGGTTTTATGATTTGAGTTTATATTGGTTGATGTTCTTCATATTCCTTCACAAGGGACCAGTAAAGCTCTTTGTAAAAACTCCCCCAGTTTATGTAAGCTAAATTCTAGTGGTCTCTCCTGACCAACAATGCCTCCTCCTCTGTTTTCCCAGACTCTCGGTACACCTTATACAACATTAGAGGGGTATAAAAGGGTAGAGGGAAGACAAAGAGAAGGGGATAGATCTAATCCGGCACAGATAGCAGGGCTGAGCTGTAGCTTAGAAACACAGACACACAGGCTGGGGCCAAGTTGGATCGGGTGGACTTTGATTTGCCAGTTTGGCTAGCTCACAGATTTGGACTGTGTTCAGGAGAGAAACGCGCACACACACTCACACACACGAGCAGACAAAGAACAATCGAAGATTAGAGATCACTGAAATGTTTGAGCTTGCTGTCTGATGTAGTTAAACACCTGCTGGATTCAGTCCTGTGGCAGATGCTTACAGTTTCAGTGCATCTTTGTTTGGTGAGTGAAGGATCACCGGCATGTGACCCTTTCTTCTGATCAGAGCAAGCTAAACAAATCATCCCTAAATGTCAGTTCTGGGTGTTCTGGCTCACAAGGACCAACATTTCCCTGCTAATAAGTCATATAACAGATGGGAAGTCATGAGAAGGCTTTAACAGAATGGTGAAAGCAAATTAGCGAGGTTTTGAAGTGGTGCAGGCAACGGATTTCACTATAAAAACAAACCTTAGCTGTCTTAGAGTAAAGTGTAACATCCGTTGGCTGAATGACATTATAGTGTCATGCATGGGCCGTCTCCAAATAGTGAAACTGACCAAATGAAATCTGCCTTTTCTGCAGGTGGTGCTCCTTTCTTTGTCCTTTCAAGCGTAGTTATTACTGCCCATGCTAACTACACATTTCCTCTCATATTTATTACAAAGAAACCACTGTTGCAGCTGTAACTGGAAAAGTAAAAACACATCACTTCCTGTGAACCGCGCGACTTTTCCCCGGGAAGACTGTTCAGGCATGTTCGGCCGAGCTGATGTAAAAGCGTTCATGCACGGGGATGTGGGTCGAATCCTTGTTTTCCAGCCACGAACGCTTTTAAAAAGAGCTGTTGGTGATAAAAAATACAATAAAGCAGAATGTGCCGATGTCAGGTGTGGCTGTTTGCATCGTGTGTGACAGAGGAATGTCTTGGGGGGCAGGGGGCCATCAGCCCGAGCCCTGCTTGACCTCCACAGCTCATTGCAGTGGGGCACTTGGGCCTTCACCCTCTAATCCCACCACAACAGGAGGCAACAGGGAGCAACGGGGACAGCTCAGGCAGCTCAGCCTCTGTAAAGGCCAGAAACTCCCTGCAGGGACGCACTCCGGTAAAATCTCTTTGTTCCCCAGCGAGTGCTACATCTCAGGTCCTCAACAGTGCTCCAGTTTGGGGATTCAAGAGAAACTAAATACCTGGTGGCTGCTTTCTCCCCTCGCTCTTTGTCGGTGGATTGAAGGGAAGACTGAAGCAGGGGTGTGCAGATTCATTAGGCTGCTCACGGAGTTTATAAAGCAGAGCTGAGTGACATAGAGTCATTTAAACTGAGGATATTTCAATGGGCAGATAAACACTGCACTCAACATTTATGTTTTCCTTAGTTTATTATCTCCATTATTATTATTATTATTAATCATGGTTGTTACTTTGGTTCATTAGTGAGCAGTCATTATCAATTCATCTGTCTCTATCTTCTCAGTGAATCTAGCCCAAACTGTTCTCAGAGTGAGGTGACATCATCAAACAACAACGGTCAGTTCATCGTAATAGAAGCACATTTTTCAAAATTTGAATTAAAAATGTTTAAAATGATTAATCGGTCGTCAGAATCGCTGGTTGTCACTTTTTTTGGACTTCTAGCCAATCACTGCCTGGATAATTGATTTCATCTGCACTCATAACCAAAGCTGGATGCTGTTGAATGAAATGTCAAGTGAAAAACATGAACTATTATAAGACACATTCAGCAGTCAAGAGAGTGATGGATGCTAGAAAATAAATCTACGGTAATACGAGTCTATGAACACTGTCCACCATTTTTACCACATGTTCACCTTGACTCAGAGGTCGCACAGGGGACCATAAATAAAATAATGTTTTCTGGATGTAATAGTTATCATGCAAGTGAGATTTGACAAAGGTTGTAAAACATGTCTCTGCGGTGGCTCCTGACTCGCCGTCAGTCTCAGTCAGCTGACTTCACCTCGCTCAGGTGTTGCACTGCCAGTAAAATTCGCATAATTTCCCGCAAGTTTAAAAGTCTGTAATCACACACTATCATCGCACTACGTGAGGCAGCGTGTCATTACGGAGAAACGTGACCTGTTAGTCGGAGAGATCATTTTAAAGCGGTGCTCTGTTTGTTTCTGTTGCTATGGAGAGAGAAGACGAGTGTTTCTGGCTAAATACCAGAGGTATGACCTTATCAGCTGCAGACTTCGGGAGACAACATGCCACGACCTTCTAATGAGCACTTCCACCTTTCTGAAAGCGCTCTGAAAACTGGAGGAATTTGATTTGACAGCGTGAATTATGATAACGTTTGTTCCCTCTGCTAAGTGCTGCGTGCCACCCTGTAATAATCCTCTGGACGTCAGGCTCTCCAAATCAGCTGTGGGGGAAACGTTGCTGGAACATCCTCATCAATATGACTTCTACGGACACTTGTTTTACAACAACGTCTCTCTGTGCCCTATTATGACAGAAAGGACTAAATGCAGGGAAAACAGCCCCACACGCTGCCAAGACCCATTTGTTAATGATTCTTCAGATGAATCTGTTTACAGCTATTGGATACCTCAGTATGTGAGAGAGGGGAGGCCACCAGGAGAACAATGGACAGAGTAAATATTTGATCCATCTTTCTTCTCTGCTGTGTCTAGCTGTCATTACAAATAGAGGGTGAGATGCAAAAGATTGCAGGACTCGGGAGTATAATGACTCATAAACATCTTGTGTGAGAAATGAAATATGGTTTTAATTGAAGCATAAATGTTTATGGCAGTATAGGGAACATCAAAGCCACGGCTGAGGCTCTGTGTACTGCTGTAGCTGCTATCAGAGGCTGCTAATAACGTTTATTCCAGGCGATGACCAAGTTTTCGCTGTTGCATTTTTCAACAAACACATCGTTTTTAGTCGCTGTCTGTCAGCGAGGAGCGTCTCAACATCCACTTCTCGCTATTCAGTTTCCATTCAAGGGAACGCAATTAGGGAATCCAAGATGGCAGCTGACCCCCCCAGCCCCACGAGCGCAGGGAAACACATTAACGCGAGGCACCAATCAGCAGCAACGGTCTGTTATGGCTGTTATGACACCAGAACTGAGTGAGCCAGAGAAAGAGATGCCTGCGAACCCCAGGTCGAACACAAAAAGCCTCTGTGCTGGGTCTGGATTAGACTATGAGTTAGCATTGTGTGATTTGATTGGTCAGTAATCACTTCACATAAAGCTCAGTGCTTTAGAGTTGAAACTATACAAAACCTTTGAGAATCCCCCTCCTCAAAGCCGTGTGAACTTCCTGTCCCTTCACGGTCTGAGCACCTCTGCGCAGAATGAAGGGTGAGTCTGTCGGCAGGAGACTGTTTTCACTGTAATCTGTTCTGTGCGCACCTTAAATCCGCAGCCGTAGCCACGGCATGTGAGGTGCATTCACATCATGATGACGGACAGCAGCGGCAGAAGAGTTAGTTTGAAAAACCTCAAATAAGAGAAAGACGCAGAGAAAAACAAACGACATCATGTACATGTTAGGATAATCATTATAGATCGCAGTACGTACTGTCCTGTACATAAACTGAATCAGTTAGATCACTAATGGAATATCCTGCCTTTCCTGTTTCCTATTTAATACTTGTGTTTGTTGTGTTTTGAGTCTCGTTGCTCTTGTATAGTTTATGTTTTGTTGTATTTTAATTTTTATTTTCTAGTCTTTCAATTTATAGTTTCAACATACAATCTCTTAGTTTTAGTAACCTAAAGTTTTCTGTACATAATCAGTCCTAAAATGTAAATATTTATTATTTATTTATTATATTTATTTATTATTTTATGCTGTCTTAGATCTGTCTTCTTAATTGAGCTATTTGAAGATCACTTTGGACTCTATCTGACCAGTTAATGAAAACAAAATGTAAACATGAATGGATATCGTCAGCCTCATAGCATATCTGCCTAACTCATTTTTTCAGGTTTTTGGAAAAGAAGACAAAACACCTTTTTTCAGCAAAGAACTTTTTATTTGTACGTTAAAATAACGTAAAAATGAGTTAGGCCGATATGCTATTAGGCTGACGATATATTAATCACTTTATAAGAACTGATGATGGTAAGATAATCTGAACCAGGATCATATTTGAAACTAAGTTGTTCCTGAAAATAATTAGAGACACAGTTGACTCCGGTCCTTTAATTCTTCCCTTTATTCATTTATATTTCTTGGTAATAATACAGTGTTGTTTGTTATTGTTGATCATAAAATCACATCTCGTCCCAGGCTCTGCTGCTGATCACATTGTTCAGAGGTGTTATTAGCTCTTATTAACGTTCTACACAGCAAGCAAGACCAGACAAACATTTTCCTACAGTCTTAAACCAGATTAGAAAAGGCTCCAGTTATGAAAAGCGGCTTTCCAGTTTTGTGGAGTAATTCCATATCTGAAGCTGGCCTGTAATTGGTGATGAAAGAGGACTGTTTTTCATCCACAGCTCTCTGTTTTTAAGGTCTTTGTGCTTCACAAGTAAAAGGAGACTTTGGTCCGGAACCTAGGATCAAACTGTGAGTTCTGCAGCGAGCAGAACATCCGACTGACGCTCGGTACGTTATGACATCCAAAGACAGACAAGACAGGCACAAAGACACAGGGATGTTTGAGTGAGCTCTCCTAAAGCTTACAGTTCTCTGTCCAATGCTGTCACCCTCTCCTTCACACACACACACACACACACACACACTGACACCACATCCAGATGTGATTCAAGCATCCTCTTTGCATATGCATTTGTTGCTGTGTAGCTTCTGGCATCTATCGAGGTTTTATGTTCCCAGAAGTGTAGATTATTTCCATGAGCATGCGGGGAACCGAGTAACCACAAGACTGCTCGGATTACTGTCAGTAATAACATCTCAATTTGTTACTTGTTTTAATATTACAGGGCAAAAGCGGCACGAAAGAAACAACTTATATTATACATTGCCACGGTTGTTTGTCTGGATGTATGCGCTCGCAGACAGATTATTTCTGCTCTATGAGTTTTTAATGATCAGATTCCAGCTCACAATCACGAGCTGACCGGAGTCTGTGGAGTTGCAGAGTGCACAGTTCACATTTCCAAATCCTAAATACGATAAAAACTTGCATGTTAGAATGTTTTTATCCCCCCGGGCATATAAAATGCCATCTATTGTAAACCGCTATGTGACATGTAATTTATTATAATTCTCTATTTCAGTTTCAAACCACGTTACCTTCGAGGCTGCACCAGGCTCACACTGGTTCTCTCTCTCCTGGCTCTGCACGTGCATTTCTGGGGGGGGTTTGGCAGCCCGGCAGCAGGTAAGCTGCTACCTGTTGATCTGTTTCATCCATTTAGTCTAAACAGCAGTGTTTGATGCTGAATGAGAGGAGCATGAGCGTTGTTAAGCTATTTTAAGAAGCGGGTTATGTAAAGCCAGTAACAAATAACACGCTGTTTCATTCATCCCTCTGCTAAACTCTGACGCTCCAGCCTCCAGCCTTCCCTGGTAGTTTAGCGAGCTAGCTCCACAGGCTTTGAGATGAGATAAGTAGGCTAACTGAATTAAACTTGAGTTAAATTGAATTTAAACTTCAGTGAAAGTGCACAGTGTAGGACTGATAATTGGGAAAAAACACCACCTGTATGTACGTGCTGCTGTGTCGCTCTGCAGATTTTACACGGCTGAAACCGTAAAAACCTGAAATAATATATGAAATGAACAGGACAGAGCAGCGCAGCTCTGCTAACACAGGGATGCAGCTAACACACTGTTAAACTGATCATTGTCCATAACATATGGTAAACGGAAGTGACACAACAAAATCCAATATTAGAGTGTGTTTTATTTAATACTACAATATTTATTTTCTACAATATCATAATATAGTTTATTGTATTATCATTATGTGTGAGTATGACATGGTTCACTGGTCACACACTGTGTCTCTACAACAATGTCAAAATCAGTGAAGGGCTGTCAACCGTTGCACCACAACAGCCTTTCAAATACCACACTATAAGTAAAAGTGTACGTACACACAGCAGCATGTAGCATGTTAGTGTTTGATTTGTTAATTCAAACAATTGATGATTAATAACAATGCATCACATTCATCATCATAATATTATATTGTTTGTATGTAAAATCCCAAGCTGCAAAGTAGCTAACTATAGCTGTAACACAGTCAAAACTACCTGATGAGGTAGAAAGTTGTACTCTGAAATAGTAGAAAAATAATATTTCCATTTTTATACAAACTTCTAAGTTATTATATCATTTCATGTTATTATATCAGTTATTATATCAGTTCATTTCAGATCAGTTTAATTTGTACGGTGCCAAATGACAGCAGAGGTTATCTCAGGACACCTGCGGAGCCAAACTCTTTGGACTAATTACACCCACACACCTGGCATTCGATGACATTATACTGTATATATCAGTATTGTATTATATTTCATCCATTGTCATAATGTTTCCCAGTCGCTCTCTCCTGAGCATGTAAAGCACCTGTTTCACGTCAGCTCCTGAATATTTTACGATCAAATCGCTGATGCTAATTGTGTTTTTGTTTATAGTGTTGTCATTTCAACAACATCCAAATGGTGCTTGGTAATTTTATTTACTGACTAATTTTACTGCCTCATGTTTGATTTTACCCAGCTTGGATCAAAAGCACCTGCTGTTTTGCAGGGGTTTTATTTAATTCTTGGCAAAACAAAAGCCAAAAAGAAATGATGTTCATCAGGTAACAATTTACTTTAAAAGTCATGTTTCCCACTGTTGGCAGGCAGCAGACAGGCAGGCAGAGTGCAGCCGGGGGGATTAGAGCCTCTGTCAGCGAGAGAAAGGGCAGAGGGGCGCACAGGAAATGATCGTGGCCCCATGGAGGCAAGTCAGAGGCCAGTGCTGCCACTCCAGCTGCTGGAACCCAACGCTGAGGGAAACAAGGAAAATGCAAGGTCAGTAGAGCATTCAGAGAAAGAGAGCGGCTCAACACAAAGAGCCACAAGAGAAACACTCTGAGAGGCCGCGTGCAGAGAGGAAAGAAGTTCGAAAAAGAAAAACATCGATGTAAAAACACACGCCACAGCCTCGGGACTAATGTGGAGATTTCACACTGCACGCTCTCAGGACTTTGATTTGTTAAGTAACCCTGTCCTCTTGGCTGTACGGGGGGAGATCGGCGCATAGGTGCTCATAAATCATACGGGCTGGCAATGGCTGCTCAGACACATTGCTCAGGCATGTGGAGAAGGAGGAAGTACGCTAGTTTGATTCCCCGGCACGTCACTCCGTGTAGAACCGAGGTGTTTTCTGACTCGTTGAGCTTTTATTAGCAGCAGCCGCGGCTCTGAAGGTGGTAATTGATTCTGGCAGAAGAGCTATGGCTCCCAGTTAGACCAACATCTAAATGTAAACAAGCAGAGCCCAGCTAATGTGGAATTTCTGTATTACCTGATACGGCCATTATAGGGATCAGTGCCACTGCAATAACAGAGAATCAAGAGATGTTCTCCAGATCTGTCGTGTTGCCCGTTTCTCCCTCCACTCAGCCACTTCCAATTTCAGCTGTCCCAGATGAGCGCGGCCGCCACGTCATGATGTGAGGAGCAGGCAGAACTGAAAACAGCCGCGGGCGAGCTCGCTGCCATCTATCAAACAAACAAACAAAGATGCAGTTTGGGACTCCAGAAGAGAGAAGACACGAAATGGTTCCTCCCCAGCTAGGGCCAGTAGTGATTAAAGAAAAAAGCCAGACAGGGTCTTTCATGTGGGGACCATCTCGTGTGTCCCTCTCAGCTTCAAGGCCAAAACATCTCTTTCCTCTGGCTGGCCGCGACGCAGACAGATAATTCCTTCCGCTACACCCTCCAACCAACAGTTAAGCTCAGGACTAAAAGTGTCATTGCAAATAATTAGTTTCTCTTGTCCCAGCGCTGCCACAACTAAAATACCTCTGGTCTTGTTTGGCAGAGCAAGGGACGAATCTGAGAGCAATTGAGGTCTTGGCACTTTACAGAATGACGGCCCAGGGAAGATTTCCGACCTTCGGCAGAAATCACTGACTTGCAGTTGAGGGGGAATGATTCCCTTTGCCGGGTTTTCAGCCGCAGATGTTTGAAACTGAATTTTACAAATTGTAACAAATGCATCTTGACACAGCACCGGCTAAAAGAGCAGGATTCAGACAGAATAGGAACTTGACTGATTGTGAGTCGACACTGAGGAGGAGGACGGACGTGGGGAGCTGAGGCAGAGTATGCATGAATGGAGAGCAGGATTTCTAGCCCCTCTCACGCCGACCAAATGATCTCCAGTCCTCCATTTGTCCTCCGTTAATCAGCCTCCATTAAAGCCGTTTAAGTGGCATCTGCGCTCTCTGGCCTTCACCTCGACAGGAACCAGCACGTTGGAAGTGCCTTCACATGTGTATGTGTGTGTAAAGAGAGAGAGAGAGCGCACATGCAAAATTAATAATATTTAATAAATTCCATTCTTTTGAACACCTCTCATGCCAACACACACGCCCGCAATGCTGCCAAGGTCGAGAATATAAATACACCGATTGAAAGTGTGGCTAAGTCATTCTGATGGACCAAAGGCGTGTCTGTGAAATATTGCAAGGATGAATGATTCAGAGATTCATTCCACAGTCCTCATCAAAGCCTCCTCAAGTGCTGCAGCCAAAATAGAGCCGGACACACAGCTGCACCTCGTTGAGGGGCTGGGCTGATTTAATCTGTGCTAAACATGATCTAATTTAAAGCTAATATGACCCTTGTGTGGTCAATGTGCAACACAACATCAGACAATCAAACTGATAAGAAGAAGTGGCCTCTGTTGAGAAAGTAAACATTCTAGGGGCCCTAAAAGGCCCCTGAGGGCAAGATCCCTCCTTTCCGCTCCTCCTGATAGCCTGGCACTCAGCGTCACCTGCCTCCTGCCTCTCCCGTGGGCCCGCCTGTTTGTTTTTGTTCAGTTTGCTTGGTTCTGCCCTCTGACATGGGTAAAATGCGTCTGTAGAAACTGTATGTAAATATAGATGGCCTCCCGGCGAGCACTCTGCCCAGAGTGGCAACTCAGGGACAGAGACACATGATTGGTGGACGCCCCTGGCCTTGTGTCCACCTGTCACGGCCGGTGATTGTTGAGCAGCCGTAATTGTTCCACGTTGGCATGAAAGCCCACAGGAAATCCCTCCAACAAAACGCCCGTCAGGCTGGAATGTTGGCACCGCGCTGGTACTCGGATCTCTCGACCAGGCCGAGCTCGAGGGCCATGTGACTGTGCAGCGAGGAATGCCGGAGGCCGACGGTGGGTCGGAGAGGGGGTGGAGGGCCGGTGGTTGGAGGATTGTGGTGGGGAACTGCCGAGGTTAGTGAAGGATTTGGGGGAGTGGGGAGGAGGGGGGTTGGGGGCCAGCAGCCGAGGCTGTAGTGCTAATCCCCAGTTGGCAGGCTGAGGAGAAGTGTGAGGGCCTCTGTGCTGAGGAGGCCGTCCGTCACTGTGGAGTGCTCTGTGTTCTCTCTGTCAGAGCGCTGAGAGTGAGGGGAGCTCTGCCTTGACCCTGATAAAGGTACACGACCAGAAGCCTGCTGATGGAGAGGGCAGGATAAGTCTTGAAGCTTTAGTTCCTCATACAAACTAATTAAGAAACGGCACTTTTAGAAAGCTTCTTCTCCCTTTCTACGGAACTTTCCATGGGAAAGTCATTGGTACGTGTTTTTACGCGTGATCGTATGATATTTCACGGGTAACATTCAGCTGACACTGTTTAATAAAAAGGCCTAGCTTTCACATTAGCCTCAAGTTGCAGAAATAATATATCTTCATAAATTCATCTGTTTTGGAAAAACAGTGCTGCTGATCCCAGCGTGTTTGTCAGGAAATTAAAAGCTGTCATCAAAGACATTTTGCGACAAGCTAAGTGTCTGGCATTGGCATCAGTGATGGCTGCTGCTTTAACCGGCGCAGCTGTGAATTGTGGCGCTCGGCGGAACGGAGATTGTGATGCAAATTCTTCAGGGAGCACATTCATGTAGGAATGCACTGTGATCCAGCCTCCCAGGCAATAGTCTGGTTCCACTGCAGAGGAGAGAGAGACAGAAGGAGGGAAGGAGGGATGGAAAACAAGAGGAAACAATGTGTCGTATGTCTTCATGTCAGTTTGCCAAAGTTAAACGGTCTAATGGGCGGGGGGGCAAACTGTAATAATAAACACAACACACAACAAAACTGAACGCATAATGACAAGTCTGACAATCACGCACAAACACTTCTAACTGAGAGACTTGAGACAGCATCTCTGAACCTTTGTACGCAGCAGATGGCTGTTGTGTTGCCTTTGTTTGTTCCTGAGACTTTGGTGCCGACAGAGAGAGAAAAGGCTTCCTTAATCATTTACTCTGCACGGGATGAACATTAAATTTGACTCCAGCGCTGCGCCGCGCTGATTGGCTGGCTGTGGAAATTCAATTCTGTTTAATGTTATTGTCATTCTACTGTGAAACGGTGTGGGGCTCACGCAGCTTTGTGAACAAGAGCAGCAAGGAGAGGAAAAGAAAGCACGGAGGGACGCTTGAATGGATTTTTAACAGTAACACAGAGTAAAACGCACTCACAGCTAAGATTTGATCTCACTGACATGCAGGTTGAACGTGTCCACCTATGGTATGTACACAGTGCAGCTCGGTATAGCTTTGCACCAAAACAATACAAAGTCTAGCTGCATATATTCTTTTGTTGGTTAGCAGGCAGGCTCGGGTCACTCACACACACTCACAAATGCACACACACACACACACACACACACACACACCACTTCATAATACAAACGTGAACCCGGACAAACAAGGCCGCTCCTGTCAGTCTACAGCTGCGCCCCTCCACAAAGTCACACAAGGCCCTGAAAGGACAAATGTTTGTTTCCCTCTGCAGAATTAATGAGGGCATCAGTTCCTGCCACCTCCACTCCCCTGCGCCGACAGACTGCGCCCAGCTCCCGCTCTGCCTGAGCTTGAAAGCGAGAAGTAAATATTAGGACTTGACTATTTAGAAAGACTTGGAAATGTGCAGCCCACAGCAGGGCCATGAGGGGGGCAGCAGGAGAAATGAGGAGCGAGTGGCTCCACTGGCGGAGCATCTGAAATCTGCTCCCCAGCAGGATGTGACAGAGATGTGCGCTAATTGCTTTAACCCTTCGCACCTACTTGCTCCTTGTAATGGCCCTCCAGCTATCCCTCTTCAAATAGCGATCCATCTCCCCACACAGGCTCACACTCTGCATTTGCCTCAGTCTGATGAGAGAGGTTTTAATAAGAGCAGGACAGTAACGAGGGCACGTTTGCTAAGCAGCCGTCACAAGATAGTTTTACACTCCTGCAGTTTCTCTCTGCTCAGAGTGAGCTGAGCAGACAAAGAATCTCTGCTAATATGAACATGTCGTGTCCCAGCGGCCATGTTTACAGCTTGCATGCTACACGCATCCACATTGTGTGTGAGCTTGGTTGCACGTGGCTAACTTCAAAATCCAAATCTTGCATCTCCCTCTGATTGATCTCACCCCCGCAGTCACTGCAGCAAGAAAACACGCACATCCCCTCTGCAGAGTTTCTGTTAGTGTCACCGGGAAGGCTTGTTGGAATTTAGTTGCATCCTGGACTTTTCCTTCCCTTTCCCGTGAAGGCCCCGCTGTTGCTCCATCTCGTGTTCTTCATTGATCTGGACTTTGGTTACGCTTTTGATTATGTCTTTTGGCAGCACACAGATGACATATGTGTGTCTAATGTGGCCAGGAAGGATTCTATGCATTCGCATCACGCTAAACAATGCAGTCTTATGCGTCCGTGACCACCTTCCAAATGTGGTTTGCGTGATTGGGTTCCCGGTGCATCTTGAATGCGTTCACACCTGTATTTTTAGCCGTGTGGTTGTCACTGGAGCACGACAGGCAGACGTTCGTGCCAGACCTGGCCCACCCAAACAGTCACCAAGCTCTTTGTACACATTTTAGGAAGAGCATTTCCAGGAGGATTTACAAATACACAACCACAAACTGGTCGTACAAAACACAATGAAAGAAATAAAAATTGGAGCATAAATAGGCCACAACGTGCGTTTCCCTGTGTTGTAGGACGAATGAGCTGTGTATGTTTGTTTGCAAAGCGGCAGGAGAAGTGGGGTGTATCTGCGAGCGGAGGAGGTGAGACCGAGTGTAGCAGCAGTGACTGCTCTCCTCTACATCAGCATGAAGACTTAACAGCCGAGCCGAGGGCTGAGTCCATTCCAGCGCTAATAGAGGCCAGTAAATCAGGCTGGCGTCAGGCTGCAGGTATAATATAGTGAACCTGCGGCCTGTGGCTGAGCTTTCTGGGTCAGAGGCTACACAGCGGATGGGTGTCTGCACCATCATCTCTCCTCAGGGCTCCACCGAGAACTCCGTAAACCAACGAAGAAGAAGGAGTCGAGCGTGGTTTGTCCGGTGACTCCCCTGGCGTGAAGAAGAGGAGAGCGCGGCAACTTTCCCCCGGTGATCGGTAAAGAACGCCTCATGATTTCTGCTGTTGTACGAGTCGAAACATTTCTTTTCTTTACATTTTATTTTTTTTTAACCGACTCTCTGTGGCGTGTTTTTTGCCCCTTTAGACTCGTCTTAATTAACGATGCGAGAACAAACATACAATAACAGATACACAAGCTAAAAGTTATGCATCGATAAATAGATGAATACATTTTAATTAATTTAGACGAGCTGATAGTTGCAGAAACATTGGAGAAACTATCAGTTACATTTATCAGTTTTCCAGATATTTAAAGTATAATTTTAAAGTAAGTTTTACGATTTCATCTTATAAAATAAGTACAATTTGTGATTAAATTTATTTATAATTGATTTAAATTTTACAGTTTTTTTACGAGCAAGGTTTAAATTGTGTATCACTGTTTTTCCTCCTTTTAAAGTATTTATATTCTCGCCTGCGAAACAATGAACGACATTATTTTTTAATAACAAGCTGCTTCAACAAACATGTCATCCAAGATCTGTCTCAGGACTCTCAAAACTAGTGGAGGCCCAAATCTGTCAGCACCTGCTGCACTCTCGGTAGCAGGTTATTGATGATTGATGGTGGTACGCACTTTCCAGTCGGGTATTCTTAAGTTGAAAAAAAATAAAAAGAGGCTCTTTTCCCACAGGGTGTGTCGCCAGTCAGACGATTCACAAATCAAATCGGCGCTGCAAATGGTGCTAATCACACATAATGGCTTCGCTGGCTGCCCGTCCCACTCAGACTTCTCGCCAAATAAATGGTCTTACCTCATTGAGGCTGAGAAATGTGGAAGCAATTAAAGAGAGGGGGGCAATCTGGCTACCATTCAAAATGACCCGTACGCTGCAAACGGAGGGGAGATTGAAACAAATGTGCGTGTGTATGAAGTCGATTCTCTCCTCGCATCCATCGCTTTTTCTACCTATAAAAAATGGTTATTATAAATGAGAGCTCAAGTTGAAAGATTTGCGAGGGCGAAAGATTGATTTACTGGGATGCGCTTGAGTTGCAGCAAGAGAAGAAATGTCGGAATTTTATGCCACGGCCATTCATTTGGACGACTTGAGAGAACGGAGGCATTTAACCAGATCAGAGGGGATTTGAGCCGTGCACTGAGCTCATACGGTCTATCAGCTTTACGCCGGGGCTGCGTGCACGATTCAGCCGCTCAGCGACTGTGGAAGTGGAGGAGCAGTTACAGCGGCGAACTTCTCCTGGTGCTCTCAACCTGAGCTGTCAGGGTTAACAAAACGGCGAGACGTAGCTCAGCAGTGATCAGCAGCCTCCTGAAGCAACTGATGCAACATGAAAAGCTCAAAGACGAATGGTCCTCTCGTCTCGCACTGAGGGTGGAATATTTGTTAGAAAACAACCAGGACCCACATCTGTTCCCAATATATCAATACATGTATGATAAACAAAGCCCTTCTGCAACAATACGCGCTAATGCATTTACTTCATGAACCTGGGCGCACGAGCTCGACTGCGCTTCAAACGAAGACCCACAAATCCACACGGACTCGCGCCGAACGTTTCCAGATCTTTGTGCCATTCGACCATGAACTCGTCAAATCTGTCGCTCACTTCAGAGAAATGAAAACTACAATCAGTTCATTAACAATAAGCATGTGCGGCGCGTACAGTAAATCTGCCAAATGCATCTGAAAACAAACAGAAAATGCTGACGTCACTGATTCCTCTGCTCCAACCGGCAGACGGGAAAGTAACACGAGTATTAATACTCATACCAATAACGCCAAGCCTTGCATAACATCATCCCTTTGTTCGTCACACTTTCTTTAACATCCCATCATTTTCTCTTTCATATCGGACATTAACCAGGTTCCTTTGATATGTTTGCATGACATCAGTCAGCTTGCAAGCACATGACGGCTGACTGTTAGAAATGCAACGACAACTGATCTCTGCCCAGTGCATGTGCATGTGTGTGTGTGTGTGTGTGTGCACGCACGTGAGGGCCACTTGCTCCATTTATCAGATCCTCATTGCTGATGATGATAAACGCTGCAGGCTAGGTGGCTGTTGAGAGAGAGGGAGGGACCAGGGGTGTCCTCCCTGGTCCCTCCTTCTCTCTGGCCTTAAACAACGGCAGGTTTCATTTCACAGCAATCCACATATTCTCCAGATATGACCGAGTTCACAGGACACACACACACACACACACACACACATTAGCTGAAGTGATCTTTACATTTGTGACCCTGAGCTCTCTCCTTGAATTATATGCTGAGGTTTACTTAGTTTAACTCAGCCAGACACTGGGTAAACATGGCGGCGTTTCACTGATCTCGCTGTGAATAAGGCTACCCTCTTTAACCCCTCGCAGTGATGTTAGTTAGTTAGCTGCTCCTTTCTCAGGGTTTGTTGACTCCTCGGCTGAGGGTGCAGCCTGCTCTCTCCCCCCCAGCCAGATTTACTGTGATTACACGGACCAGTGTTTACTTTTCCCAGCGTGGCTCGCCGTTTCTTTTATTCATATTAATTCGGTCTCGCTCTCTCTCTCTCTCTCTGCGCGGCTCTTTTCATCCATCCTCTCTCTGATAGCTTACACTGAGAGCCTGCTGTGCAGATAGGCCCTGATTCACTGCGTGTTGAGGTTACCGAGGTATAAATTTATCTCATTAAAGTCGAGTTTAGTCTGGAGATGAACAAATTTGTATTTATCCCAAACAGTGTGGCATGTCGTTTAGCTGTTTCTATTATGGAGGGTCGGCGACTGAAAATACTGGAAATAAGTTACTTTGATTCAGTTTCACAGAGTTTCCAAACACTTCAGGGGAGAATTTGATGGGAACGATTTAATATAAATAGGCGCTTTGAATGAATCGTTTAAATCATTCTCGTTTTGCTGCTGGAGTTGGATCCTTGCGTCTTTACACGGCCAAGCTGTCCGCTGACCTCGGTTGCGCAGACTCTATCGGGATCTGTGTGCTGTGTTAAATTACAGGCTCGTCCCGATTACCTTGGGAAACTCGGTGCGAGTCATAACAGAGAAATTAAAATATGCGCTGTAGCTCAGCTCCTGTTTGACATGTCCCGCCGCAGTGGTTGTAAAAATCAAAATGCGATGCCATTTGAACTGAAATATCGTAATCTCATGGACACAGATTCCACGTTTATTATATTTATCACTGCTTTCACGTGGGTTAGTCTAACTCAAATTAATATATGTATGCAAATATTTACAGTAGAAATAATTGATATGCAGGTCGTTTCTGTCCCAGGGTTTGTTTTCAACGCTGTATAATTTGTAAGATTATATAGAATATTTTCAAATAAAGGTAAAGCTTTTGATTTTGGGCTTTCATAACAAATCTGCGCGTAACACAATGTTCAAAACCCCCCAAAATAGGAAGGAAACCAAAACAAAAGACACATGGACGCCGACACGCAGAGACAAAAAGAAGAAAATGGAAAACAACATAACAAACTAAATGGCTGAAGACACAAACAAGATGTTAGGTGTCAGACTGTGGGGTGACACAGGATTAAAGCACTAAAAGTTCATATAAACGATCTGTGCAGTGAAGTCCTGCACTGGTTTTCACTGAGGGGCCTAATTAGTTTCCGACTCAACGCCGTAAACTCTGGGTAGCGTCACCGTCTCCTCCTCAGCCTAGAGAGGTGCATGCCTTGCACGATCCGCTATCTCCCAGCAACATGCCTGAGGACACACACACACACACACACACACAGGCCCAAACAAAAAATGGCCTTTAACAGCACATACTGCTGGGCTCCCTATTTAAAGACTGGAGGGTGGGGGCGGGGTCCACAAAAGTCCATTTACAGTACGGGTCAGTACATCTGAATGCCTTTACCACTCCAACCAAATTCTTTGTCTCTCTCATTCACAGCTAGTTATCTAGACCGCAGGCTGCACAAAGGCAATTGGTATTATATTGTCCGGGTGACACTAACCCCTGATATTTTCACTGCTCTCCATTAAAGTCCTCTTTCCCTTCTCTATTACCGGGCAATTCCCACAGAGCGAGGGGTCACGCCAACCGCAGAGAGATACTTAGATACTCTCCGACAAAGACAGAAAGAAAAGAGAGCGGAACTGCGGCGGCGATTAGTTCCGTTTTCACTTTTGTTTTGTTTTCCTCTGGGACACAAAGGTCTTTAACAGCCCCGGATGAGCCCCGGCCGCTCTTCAGCTGTTTTTTACCTGATCCCTGCCAGAATGACAGCCCCCCCCACCCCCCCACCCACATTCAAGTCCCATTTTCCACACAGTCACTCACACTGGCAGATTGAGAAATGGAAGAATGTGGTGCAAATTAATGTTAACAACAGGTCAGTATTGTTTGCACATTCAGGCCTTACATGAAATGTTGTTTTATTGTGTGGACTATAAAGAGGGATATTTCAGCCGGGTTAGACTGAGGTCAGCTGAATAGTTGCACGTCTTAATGATAACAATGGTCGCTCACAGGGTCAGCATTTCCAGACTGCAGCAGGCCTGACTGCAGGCTCTATCTAATCTTTAGAGGCCTGATGAAACTACTCCAGGGTGTTGGTGTGTTGATTTCGACGTTTACATAAGCACAATTTCGTAAATTTTATAAATTCCTAGACGTAAATTGACTTAGATAGATAAAGAAATATGGGTAAGTAATTCTTGGAGATGTATCACGGGTCTTTAGAGGGTCAAGAGTTCAGCTGATTCCTTCATTGTTTGTCAAACGTGCCTCCTCTGAATGTTCCGGGGATGTTTAACATTGAATTTACAGTTACATCCATGCGTCGTTCATATTAGCGCCTCTTCATCTAGTCCTGACCGGCCACCTGCATTATGAGGACTGTGTGTGAGTCCTCGGGCAGCAGGTGAAGCTTCACATTTCTTTAGCAGTGAACCCAGTGACAGACAGCAGAGGGTGGGCTCACACACTCACACACATGTGCAGCCTATTCTCTCCAACTACCAGGCTGAGGAATGCCAGTGACTGAGGAGTCCTTGAGGCTGTCGACGGACAGGCCTGTGTGCAGACAGAGCGGACCCCCGCTCACCTGCACACAGCAGATCCTCCCCAGCCCCCAAACCAGAAGAACACAGCACACTGAGTCTGTCCTCCCCACCTGTCTCTGCTCTTAGACTGATTGAATCTTTGTATGCGTTCTGTTGAAGACTTCTGAAGAGTTTGCAGCTCAATTACCCTCCTCAGCCACACCGCTACCATGCATCATCTTTGCCTCTCTGTTGGAACATTAGAGGTATGAGTATGCAGGGTCTTGGCTTTGGATTTAGAGTCACGTTTCTCCTCATGACCTGAAACAGACGCACCCAATCAACTCTGAGAGATGAAATGAAATGAAGTGGACGGCTCTGAAACCGATCCAGCATCAGCGAACGGCCACTAAAAACAAAATAACCGGCGATTCTGTTCCTCACGGCCCTGTTTTTCCACAGGGTTGTTTTGGCAGTGTCTGCGCGCGTCCACAGGTTAGGGTCAAGAAGTGTTACAGCTTCAGTGAGTGTGCAGCCTGAGCAGGCCTATGCTGCCATGCATCATGTGAGCTCACAGCATGGGTCTTACATCCTCCACAGCTATTTCTGTCAGTGTAAAATCATGAGAACCACTTTAACCAACACAAACCCGGCCAGAGGGTAATATCCCGGCCCGACGCTGCGCCAAGTATGCTTCCTTCAACAAGCCAGCTGTCTGGCTGCGTGTTCAAAATAATGTCTTTTTAAATGTGATGTTTGTCGTTTGGAGGGCTGGCTCTCACACAGATGAGTGTTTGAGTGTTAAAGCCGTGATAGGAGTGACAAAAATCCCTTTGTAATGGCCTTTGTGAGGAGGTGGAATGTCCAAACAAACACTTTCCCAGGGCTTGGGTAATTCATTGGGGTAACTCCCAATAGGCCGTCAGGTTGAACCCTGCAACTCATTACTGACTGCTGGGCGGATTTACAATCACAGTGCACTATAAGTTGTGGCAAATTGTTATTTTATAACACTTGGAGTTGCAGTGAATTACAGTAAATGTTGCTTAGTTTGAAAATAATTAGGCTTTGTCTTTGCCAGCGTTCTGGAAAATGAGCCAAACAGTATGTCATCGAAGGTGAAAAACAGAAAAACGTGCAATTCCCATGTAAAGATGATGGTGAAGATCATTTAATTATTTTATAAATACTTCTTTCTTTATTTCAGTATACAAAATAACAGTATGTACATCCACACAAAAGTGGTTTACAAAATCCATGAGTTCAGCTCATACGCTCATGAAAAATAGAATATATTTTGAACTGCATGTCAGACATAGAGGAGATAATGCACCGTTTCACAAAGTCCTTAAGTCCTCTTCTCTCAATCCACAGGGATGCAGGCAATGTGAAGATCCACACAGGACACCGTGAGTGAGAGTCCAAAAACGTCAACCACAAAAAGGTTCCGTGATCGAAAAGTACTTGAAATTCCCTTTGTGTTCCCTTTTTCCTCTATTGTCCAGCGCTGCAGAGGAAAGAAGTTTTAATAGTACCTTAAAAAGTACCACATGGATCCATCAGAACCCTTCGATTTCCGTGGAATGAGGCCAAACATAAGTCTCTGTTTAGTGAGGGGAAAAGACAATCCCTCTCCTCAATCCAATATCATTTCTTTATTTTACTAGAGATATAATAAAATAGACTTTCAACATCCCTGTTTGGGGGAGTCATAATCATTAACAAGAAAAAGGAAATACCCAGGAGGACGGCGGGCTTCACGTACACCGGCGATGGCGCCACACTCTCCACGTCCAGGTTTGTGAAGCGGAAAAGCTCAGAAGCCCAGTTGGCAGTTTGGAGATTGGATACAAAAATGATACTGACACAAGAATAGACCATTTCTCCTTGAGATACACATGCTAAAGCTTAAGACAAAAGTAAGCCTTCTTGATATTGTAGTGCTTTGGTTAATCTGTAGCCTCCGGTGGCTGGGTACACCTAGAGGACTGCTGGTTTTGGGGCTGGCGGCTCATTTGCAGACGTATCTCTCCACGATCCGCTCACACTTCTTGCAGGTCACGTAGCAGCACCAGTGGTACTTGCAGTGGCAGCGCTCCACCAGCTTCTCAGTGTACGGGTTGTAGCCACGGCCGCAGCACATCAGGTCGCAGCTGTCACTGCCGACGGAGGTTTTGTTGCACTGCCTGAAATTAGCACAGACAAAAAAATGAGGATATTAAATTGGACGTTTTATTTTGTTTAACAAGGCTGCACACGATTCCTGTTTGGGCGCCTGCATGCATAAGACATTTAGGTTTACAGCTTCACTTCTACGATCACACGGAGCCCACAATAGTCTTTTAAAAGTGCTTGACCGGACGGTGTGCCTTAACCTTTTGTGCATTCCTTCCGCCTTTGGCCGATGGATGCTCAGCCTCTCATTTCAGAAGCCCGAGGCGTCCTGAATGAGCAGCCAATAGCCCCGCCGTAAATCACGCTGAATACACAGGGCTGCCCTCCCTTTCTTTAGCTTGCCCTCCCCACATAATTGCATTGTTTTATGATGGCAGAGTGTTAATGACCGGCATGGTGAGGGAGACGCTGATGGCTGCCGCGGGAGTGAAGGAGAGGGAGGAGGAGGAGGAGGAGGAGGGACAAGACTCATTTAGAGTGTAAGACAGGTTTATTACATTGGTGGGAGCAGGGAAATAGACAGAAACCCCCACACAGTTGTGTTTTGTCAGGAGCAAGATCTCATTATGTCATTTCTTTGCTGTAAGTGGAGCAAGAGGGCGCAACTACATTCTGCAGTTCGAACCTGTTGATTTAACCTGTTAGGGCTGGATGCAGCATTTGCGTGTAAGCAGGGGGACAGTAATGTAATTTAAGGCCAAAGCACGAGCTTCGTTAGCGTGCCTCCTTCCAGGGCTGTGACACCTTTTTTTGTTTCAGTGATCACACTTAATCCATTAGCAACAGCTGCTAAAATTCACTTTCCCTGCCCCAGATTCTCAGAAAAGCTGACTCTAGAAAGAGCATCCGCTGCTCTCAGGTCAGAGGTAACAATGTAGACAGGCACAAATGTAAGAACTGATAAAATCCCCTCCTCATGTGGCCACCAGTGAGCGCATAATCAAAGCAAAGCACGCACGGTGTCCCGACCATGTGAAGTTCGAGAATTCCTCAGATACAATCGGCCGAGGCACATATGGGAATAATTGATACACACGCATGAACACTCACTAATATTCATACACAAACACATCAGCGTCACACGTTCGCGCGATGACGGCAGCAAAGCGGCTGCCTCAGGATTTGGCAAAAGCACTAATGTTGCAGACTGACGTTATCAGGCTACAGACATGGTGAGTGTCCTTGACATGAAGCATGTCCTCTGGTTATCTGCACAGTGGCCTCTGGCTGAGGAACACATGATATGACAGTCATATGATGTTTGACATTTATAACATACAACAACATCACGTGCCATTTAGTGGAAGCTCTTTAACCTCGGGGGACGACGCAACCGTGATGGCTGGCTGTTGGTACTGAAGCATGCCAAAGTAAATAGGGACGCACAAATCATGATATTTGTTCTTATAAAGTGGGGGATGTCTGGTTAAACAAGCTAACAGATGGTCAGTGGGGTGTAGGTGTATTCATTAGAGTATTAAAAGAGAAACATGAGCAAACCACACATGCTCTCCTCCAAATTCGCCTGCTGCGCTCTGCAAATCAAAGCTAGATAATAGATCCCGATCTGTCCTTCCCTGCAACATATTTAAGGAAAATTGGAAAATTCAATAAGCTTGCAGGAAAGTGCTGGATATTTGTGCCATATTTCTCTGATATTAGTCAGCCAGATCACAGCCTGGGGTAGGTCCTCAGACAAATGGGCTCCTTGCTGCCTGCTAACAAGCAGCACTAAACACAGCCCCGACTCAAACACTAGAGCTGAATGGTGTAAATAGAGCCTTATCTTTGGGGGGCTAATAACTATTTCCCCATTTGTGTGGCCCTCTCCAATCGATATCAGCTCGAGTGCACTCAGCCCTAAAAATAACCGCATTAGTCATTGCCTTAGATAGCGGGACAACGACTCCAGTCACAGCGGCCTTTTCAGCCACACATGCTCAGACAAGCCACAGACGGAGAGCTCTCAGGGGCCGCTAGCTGTTATCAGCCCGCCTGCAAACTAAATGGTGCCACAAGGCAAGGCGCCACGTCTCTACAGTCAACATCCTGGATGAGCAGACATTCGGGACTGGTCATTTCCTCTTTGTCAGCTGCGTGGGTCTGTCACTGACATGAGTCATTGTAATAGATTCAGCAACAAAGAACTGTCATGATCAGCAAATATCCCCTTCGTTCTCACGCACGCACAACGCTGCGACTCACCTGTCCTGTGTGCCGTCGGAGCCCTGCTTGTCATTCTTGGTACAGAAGTCTGAGGAGCTCTGCAGGTAGACCAGCTCGTTCTCCCTCACCGGCCTGATGTCGATGTCTTTGGGTACCAGCTGTTTGCGTGTTCCAATGGGCCGGTGGACCACTTTGGTGGCGGACAGGTACTTGGTCTTCAGGTCCATGGCGATCTCTCTCAGGTCCTGCAGGCCTTTCCAGCAGGTCCTTATGGAGCAGGAGCCGGACACCCCGTGACATTTACACTTCATCACCAGGGCCTCTCTCAACACCTGGACATGAGGACAGAAGACATGGAGGTTCAAAAAACATCTATAACATCTTCAGGTTCATCATCTCTGTGAGTAAAAATCCAAACATGTCTCTTACCTGTCTCCCGACTTCACTGTTATGTAGGTGCATCAGTTTGTTGGCATGGGAACCCGCGCGCTTCATCTTGATGGGCGCATCGGAGAACTTGGAGCCCATGATCAAACCGTAGTGCAGGTTGTCAGCGCAGCCGCCCCAGCGATAGCCGGGCTCCAGGACCTGAGCAGGAATGGGACCACACGAGCACAGACGCAAATCTCCAGAGGTGCACGCCCGTGCTATGGTGTGGCTGATGGTCGCTGCGGACAGGGCGTAGACGAACGCAGCTTCTCTAGTCCCTGTTGTAACAGAGGAGGAACCTGGGTAAGAAACTGACAAACTTGCAGTAAATCATGAAAGATCAGAGGCCTTCAATGATCATTTCTTAATGTGTTCTGTGCTAACACATAACAAAAACCATATTCACTGGTCACCAAATGAATCCAGTTCTGTGGTGGCAGGTCTTCATTTATCTGACCAGCAGTCTAAAACTCAAATTGTCTATCATACACGAAAAAGAAGGAAAAATGGCTCAGATGTTTAAAAAGTTATGGATTATTTTTAAGTTTACTGATTACCTGACTAATTATTGCAGCTCTAGCAGTTGTTGGTAGAAAAATAGTCAGTCGCTAGAGGAAGCCAAGTACAGCGTGTGTATATTTTGTCTAATTTTGTTTAGGTTTAGTGAGATTAGTCTGGTTTTGATCGTTTGATTTGTGCACTCTGCCTGTCAGAAGCTGCAAGATTTAATCCTTTCAGGACTGTCAAACTGACCCATATCATTTGTTACGTGTGATGGATGCTGACGTTTTAGCATGAGACAAGCCGCGGTCAGCTTAAATTGATGTCGTACGCATTTTAAAAAAAAACAAAAACATAAAAGGTTTTCGCAGGAAATAAAAAAAAGCAAAATCAAAACATCTATAGAAGGTTCACAAACCACATCTGTGGTATAATCAGCTTCTCTGCTATCCATCTATCCTGTGGGGCTGCTTCCCTCTCTGCTTTCTGCTGTCCCGGTGGAAAAAAAAAAGAAAAAAAAGATTGAGCACACAAAATGAAACCATCAAACACAGTCCATCACTGCTCATGCTGTAATTCAGAGTGAGCACTGATGTGATTGGTGGTGATGTGTGTACACGGAAAGCACATATGTTGAAGGCCGAGGAGCAATTGGAAGTAAGGGAAGAAATCATGTATGACCGTGGGTTGGTTAGATCAAAGCCATCCCTGGACAGAGATGAGCCATTTCCTGTTCGGTGCAGACTGTTCATTTGGCAAATGGCAGCCATTGCCTTTCTGGGGAGTGCTGCACAGCCCCCACACCCACAACCCAGCAACTGTCTCTGGCTCACTCAAGGCCCTTTTGGCAACGCAAACAGCAAAGTTAGACTGCAGCGCAAACAGTCGGACGATGCTCTGGATTATGGAAATAACAAGCCAATTATTTTATCATACAGAATATACACATGTGGTTGTGAGTGTGTGTATGTGTGTGTTCCAAGTCCATTGTGAAAGCGCCCTCAGGAATGAATATCGGAATCATTTGTCTGGCAGCATGAGAACTGGAAAGATGAGGCAACATGTCATAAAACCTGAAATCCCTTTTGAAAAAGACATAATTCTGTTTTCGAGTTGTCAAGATAGCCATCATGTTCGTGCATACAGATAAATCTATTGTGGCGTCCGAGCACAGACACCATTAAAGGACTGGGGATCATTTCACCGGCTACTGTAAACCGAACTGCAACACGCGGCAGCGCTTATTGACCTCGCTTTTAGATTTTCACTGAATGTCGAGCGTGACCATAAACTCCAGACTCCTGTGGATAAAAGAACTTGGAGCGAGCGTCCGCGCTGTCGTTTTGAACTGCTCGTAACCATACCTCGGTCCAGATCTGGCCGGTACTTCGGTGCATCTGCTGGGATGTCAATGGAGGAGCAGTTCCAGCGCATGTCGGCAAAGGTCTTCTGGCATGTTTTCTTGACTTCGCGGGCAGCTTGGATAATGGTTTGCATGAGCTCCAGGTTGCTGCGGCACAGCTGAGCTTGGGAGGACACCAAGCCGGGCAGCAGCTTACAGTGTTGGGTGTGGTTGATGTGTAAAGATGATGGAGCATGTGATAGCGCTCTGCGGGAGGAGATGGGGAAAACATAGACAAGTATTAGTCATTATGCATCCAACAATACATATTATCTTATTTATGGTGGTGATAACAACAATAGTCTGATTGCTTTATCAACTTTTTGGTTTTATATGTTTTGAAATAACACATTTATGGGAATAACAAAGCATGCTGAGAGTTTTAATTACAGTAGTGTGTTAGCAGTTTGAGGTTCATGTGTACACACATTTCAAGCCTCTGAGACACATCAGCTTCGAGCAAACAACTGAAAAATCCAAACAGATAACGCTTCAGGCGGGGAAATATTTTGGCACGTGTCGTCCTAAAGAACCATCTTATCACACAAAAATCCCAAAGGAGAGTCAGCTGCGGATTCATAAAATATAAGTGGCACGTTCTTGGCACGGGGATTTTCTTTTGTTAAAGCACAGAAGAAGCCGCAAGATATGCCAAAAAATATAAAAACCCCAGTAAATCCTGATCCACAGGCAGATGAAAAACTACATACAGTAGATCCCTCGCCGTTTGGATTTTCCACCATAGGAAGTGTGGTCCTCTGTGGCCTCCGCTTGACATGAATCATCTGTTTACAGACTATTAAAGAGTGCACACTTTTGATTTAAACAATTTAAACTTGGGATTAACTTAATAGAGAAACCACAGGCAGCGCAGGTTAGCTCTGATCTCTGCTTTCTCTGTCTTGCACTCTGCTGAGAGTTCGTGAGAACCAGGCAGCACCGTGGCCTGTTTTGCATTAGGGGCCGAGGGGCCGCCACCCGGTGCCCAATGATAAGCTGTGACTCCGCTGGGCTCGTGGTAACCCGGCACTCACAGGTGTTTACAACCGCATCTGTTTTGCATTGCACCGCTGTGCATTATCAAGACTGTAAGACTTCTCACTTAGATTTAGCACATGCCATCCCAGCTCTCATGGGCACATCTGCTTAAGTCTTCCCACTGTGAGCATTACAGCCTCTCATTCCCATAGGGGGCTGTGGGTATTTTTGGTGAGGCTAATGTAAAAAACTGTGTTTTTTGCAGTGATCAGACACAAGGTGCAGGCATCGGAAGTCAGATGACAAAACGAAGGGTTCGTTTGTAAAAAAAAATATGTTAAAAATATATCTGTCTTGATTTATTTTTCCTAAATCTTGTTTTTAGTGTGTGTACTCTGGGGAATATCAATCAAACTGGTGTTGCTTTATTCATTTTAAGCAAGGCTTTATCTGTTTTTGCAAATGAACTCTTCAGATGCACAACACAGGATGCAAATTGTGGAAAAAACCTCAAAGGGTTTGTAAGAAAACCAAACAAAACCATTCCAAACTCTCAATTGAAACGTAAATAAATTCAAAAAATAGCATCTTGGGAATTTTATGGACTTTCCAAAATGATTGTGAAAATTATTGTTTACTTTTACCTACCATAAAAACAGTGTGGAGCTCGGTGCGAGCAATCAACATTTGTGTCAACATTTATGGCATCAGTTTTCTTTCCTACGGCGCACTATTTTTACACTGGCCGAGGCTCAACTAGACTACACACAGCATCACCGCCTGCGCCGCCACGACGCCTCGTCATCTCGATCTTATTTCCTGGTCTTATCTTCCCCATGCTATACATTTGAGCAGAGATCTTGGAACTGAGATGCCGCCTCCTTTTACTGAAGCTGCATTAAAGTTAATAGCACAAAGAGGTTTCCGTTCATAACCCGAAGAACCGCCAGCTAACCTACTGTCCCCTTCATCAGACACACATGTAAGAGAACGCAGAGCCTCTGCCCTGATCAGGAGCAACTCGAGGAATGTTGGGGCCCGTTTCAAAGCTGCCACGGGCCCTCCACTCCATAAAACACTGAAACACGCAGCAAAGAGACGCGCAACGCCACGTAGCTTCATGACGTCATCTGTTTTGACATTGTTTGAACATAAAGCAGTGTAAAGATGGTGCCGGGCCTAAAGAATGAGATGGCGGCGCTCCTGAGAAATACTTACAGCCATTTGATGCCAGAGCAGACCTGAGACAGCAGCAGAGCCGTGAGCACACCAAGAGGCAGGACATGAGAGCTGCTCCTCATGGTTGGACAGTGGCTCCAGTTCACGCAGGACACAGATACAAAGGACTGTAGGGTATCTTGGCTCAGGCTCAAACGCCAACTCTCATAGCACGGCCTCTCCTTCTAAACCCTGTAATAAATAACACAAACACCATCAATGATGTGGCAGCACGCCAGCTGTTAGGTTTTAAGCATTACTTTTGCACATGGATCCTGTGGAAAACTTAGTGTGAGCCCTGAAACCTTGTCATTTAAACCCAGATCACATCTCACATCACAGAAACATGGGATAAAACGACTTGTTGCAGAAAATATTATCACATGCACGCCGAATCTGCACGAAATGAGCAGAACTCTTCTGCTTTGCAAGAGCTATTTTCCAAACAGTCCACCAACACCGCCGTGAGCGCTCAGGCACGCGGTAGAGCAAATCCACGGTACTACAGCACTTTCTCAATGCAAACATGCAACTAAACACACATGAAACAAGACACGCAACTGCAATGAAACCTTACAGACAAAGAACCCTTACATTTACATAAAGGGACTTGAGCTGTGTCTGTGTGTCGAGTGAGTTTCTAGTGACTTTATTCCACTTTGAGTTGTTTTGCTGTAACTGACGGTGCTTCTAAAATACAATAACAGTCATAACAGACCACATCTGATTGTTGAACTGTTGTATTTAGGCCATGCTGCTGTTTAATAGGGACTCTTAAATGGACAGCTTTAGGATTTAATCACATGAACTTCTGTTCAACTTTGAGACACACGCACTGAGGGCCTATTTCCCGTGATTATCAGGCTCCTCGGTTTATTTTAGTCTCTGTAATTCAGTTTGATGTCTCCTTTGCTCCCCTTGGGGAAAAAAATGCAAAGAATTCCGAACAGAAAGGACAACGCGGGGATGAGCCCAGATCAGCGCAGGGATCTGCGCTCTGTGGACGGGGCAGCGCATCAGAAGCATTATCTGATAGGGCTCAGGGCTCACGATAAGCAATGTCTTTGAAGAGGGCTTAACCGAGCGCGTTAAAACAGCAGCAAACTGATAATGGACCTTATTAAAGCGCCAGTTCCTCCTCGGCGCTGATTGGCGGGGACGCACTCGAAACCGTGTGAAGTCCCTGATTTTAATTATTTAAATGAGCTGACTGAAACTGCGGTGTGTCGGCCTACTGCTTTTCAAGAACCAAGATCATTCTGACCCGTATGCCAAAACAATAAAATGACTGATACAGTATCGATGAGGTGACGGTATTTCCTGCGCGTTCGCCGTGTTTGCCGCTCGGCGTCGCGTCTGTTTTAAGAAGTCGCGGCCTCGAGTGGATTTACTGTTTAAATTTACATTTGGCTAGAGTGGACCGAATAGCAGCTCCTGCCCCGACACACACAAGATAAAGACTCGTGGCCTCGCACTCACACACCATCCGATGTGCGTCTCTCATCAAGCCAAGATAAGCTGCGCAGGGCGCTCCAAGTGAGCCATTAATCATAATGCCTGTCCACCAGGCGGGTAATTAATGCGCATTAACTAATAAAACTACTTTTATTAGAACTTTTTAGTACCGCAGCAAATTCTGCTTAAGAAGACAGGAGAGGTGAGGCAAAAGTCTTGAAAAGCATAGGTTATATTGTATATAATACACAATTTTACAGTAAAACAAAGTAGGAATCTCTGCAAAGTCCTATTTTAGAAGAGTCTTTGTCACACGTCTCACTCTTTTCCCACTACAGATAATTCCTCTACAGCCAAACTCTGTGCGCACAGAGCAGGCTGCAGAGAATGAACGTGATTTTGTTTGTCGCCAAAGTTTGTCACGCTACAGCCACGAACAGCAGCGCACAGCAGCTTTTCCCGCAGCTCGGACAAGTTTCACCTCACCTTATAGCGGCAGCGCTCAGCTCAGCCTTCACCGCGGCACAAAACAGCGCAAGATCAGAACAATCAAATCTCAGCAGGTCCGGGATATCCTTTCGGAGCGTTGCCTGGTGTCGGGATCAGCCAGACGCATGAGTAAAATCCAGCATGGGGTGGTAGAATAACTCCGGACAGGTACGCATGGTGTGCGTGTGTGTGTGTGTGTGTGAGCGCGGTGTCGGTGAGTGTGTGTGTGTATGTGTGAGAGAGAGAGAGAGAGAGAGAGAGTTGGACAGAGAGCGCTTGGAGTGAGTGAGCCTGAGTGGGGGCAGACTCAGCTCTAAAGTACCCCTGCCCTGCTTTGATCTCACTGCTGATGTCAGACCAGCATTAGCATAAGAAAGCGCGCTGCAGAGCTCCTCGGACATACTGTAATGCAATGCAGTTGGACTGATGGAGTGAAAAGACTGCGGAATACTCCCGTAATATTCCCACAGGGAGGTGAAGTGAGTTACAGCGCGTCTGTGATGATGAATAGTCGATGGAGTGACCTTATTTTAATGGCATTTTTATAGCTGCTCTGGTATCATACTCCCATAAAATGCCATTAAAGACCCCCCCCCACCACTTCTCAAAGGACACTCTGTAGTGACCTTATCATCATGCTTTATGGTAGCCAATATTTCCTTGTCACCATTTATTCTACACAGGAAATTGCATACACGTGAAATATCAGATAAATGTTAAGTAAGCTGGTATAGAAAGCAAGAAGTGTCCAAGTAAAATATGTTTTTGGATTCGAATAATAGTCCATATACTGACAAGAACATACCACCCAGTGCTGCATCTTTCTTTAGAAATAGTTTGAGGCCACTGTCTTTTAATAATAATAATAATAATAATAATAATAATAATCTTTATTTAAATGGCAATTTTTAAAGTAACAAAGTGCTTCACACAGGCAGCAAAAACATTTTACATGGTGCACTGCTTATACGGGAATTACATTATTTATTCTAAAATACCTCTAAGTCCCATATTAATTTTAGCACTACAGCAATGGTACAGCTATAATTTAAAGGCGCATTGAAGGACACTCTGAGACATGCATGTATTATAGGCTAAGGGAAAGTTATTTAATTTTGAAGATATGGAAAAATACATATCCAGTATACTGACACAAATAAAGGGCAGAGGTGGCATTATTGTATCCAAGCACTGAAATGAAACAAGAAATGTTCTGCATCTTTCTGCATCTGCTGTTTTCAAATCTACAGCGCTGTGGAAAAATATGGATTAATGGTATCATTCTTCAGTGAGTGAAAGTATCCACGTCTCATGCTTCTCATTTAAATCCATTTAGAAACAATGCTTCATGTTCAGATGCTGTTCCTTGAGCTCTTCCCTTTCTTCTGTGCGCCCGGACCAACAAAGAGAGAGCTACAACAAAAATTCAACAACGGCTCGGCTGGGGGAAAACGCTGCCCTGCACAGTCTCCTGTGTGTAAGCAAAGTGCCTTCATAATAAATGTTTCTGAAAGTAATGTTCAAGAGAAACGTCAGAGCAGCAGGCTGTCCGTCTTCATCTGTGTTTTTTTTAGATAAAAGTCAATTGGACATTGGAACATTTTCCAGTTTGAGATTTAAATAAATGATGCTCTGAATTGACTGCGACGTTAAAAACCTATTTTATTTATTACTATGAATACCATATAATAGTTACAATTTATTGTAATGCATTGTGACGTGATATTGTGGTATTCCTCATGCGCACACACAAATGCTATCCAACATATGTTCTTTAAAAAGAATTTAAATAAAACCTTCCTAAAGTTACACGGAGTTCTCCTGCACCGGCTGATTTCCTTAAATATTAACCACACTGTAAGTGATATGCTGCAGAGCCAGCTGTGGGAAAGTAATGTATAGTTTCCCTGAGAATCTGCTGCACCTCCAGCACTCAGACAAAGGCAATAGTGAGCTGTTGTCCAGACCTTGACCTTGCAACCGGTATAGCTAACATGGCTGGCCCAGTGCTCCTCCGGGAACAGCAGATCAGGTGTTGTCATGCTGTCTCTGGAGCAGACACGTTTACAGACCACAACAGGCCCTGGTCTTCTGGGAACACCCGGATCTTGTGTCTAAATCTGTTGGCCAAACAGGATCCACAGCCACCTTTTCCGCACGACGTGATAGCCTCATATGCATGTATCTTATTTACAACGGGGCTGTGATCCTGGTTCCAGAGAGACTCAATGTGTTTTACATGGCAGTCAACTGTGAACGGGCACAGGTCGGAGCGTGTGTGGGAGTTGTGGAGCTTCCAGCAGGACCGGGCCCGTCTACAGAGAAACTTTTTACACTCAGGCTCTCCATTCCTGAGCTAGGATCAACACGCAGCCCCTTGATCTTCACTTCTCACCTGCCAAGCAACACAGAGGGGAAAGACACCTTCTGAGGGTGACACAGGGGGATGAGCGAGCGCTGGAGTTCATGATAATGAAATAACTCATGTCACATAGCAGCAGTATTAGAGACGAGTTAAGACAGAGAGTCCACATGGACTACCAAAAGCTTTACGAGGATAATGTTACAGTTACATTGTCCTATTTAACTGTCACAATAATCAGCTTTTGACATGGTGGAATTACTGCCCCCCCCCCGTGGTATTTGTTTGTCATTCAATCCAGATGTTGTTCGATCCTGATCTGGATGTTTATTTTTGAATATTTTTTAATCTGAAAATTAGATAAATTAGATACATTTCTTTATAGTATAGAATGTCATAACCCCAGTGAAATATTTCAAGAACCCAAAATGTAAATGCACATAAAAAAGAAAAATATTTTGGTAAAAGATCAAATTTAATTTAAAGGAAAAACTAATTTAACGGAATGAAGAATGGAGTTAGACCAGCTGCGACTGAACACAGCACAGCAATGTTTGGGAGGAATGAGTCCTCACAGCGGCAAGTCATTGTCCCTCAGATCTCAAGGGGATTGAGCCAATATCACAAATCTGGAGGCTCACCGGGGAGGACGTAAGGACACTCAGCTTTCACCCAGGAGGCTCAGAGCCTGAATGGGTGCAGAGTTGCTATTGTGCCCCTGGAAAATACTCCCATGCTTGTGTCGAGATACGTGAAAAACCAAACTGGGCTCCCGTGATCAGTGGACATAAATCTGCTACTTCGCCTTCAAAAGAAAATATTTAGAGTTCACATTAAATTTACTCATAAATGTTTTAAATTATAAAAGGAAGAAAAAAATGAAGTGGATGCTCTCGACATTGTTCTGTTTTAATGCCAAAGCCTCAGTACACATTTGAGGAAGAAGGGCTCACATAAGCACTCTAGCATGGTTTTATTTTTAAATCCAGACCCTTTTATTTTGTCAATTTCTGATAAAATGACTGAAATATGCAAACCACAATGATAAACTAATAAAGGTTCAACTCTCTGATGAGGTACACTCATTTCTGCCTGTCCTTCATTACCAACTGAACCCACTTAACCATAAATAATTTTCCAATCGAAATTAAAACCAGCAGTTTGATTAACAGCCATCAAAACTACAATAAAGCCAGAGCTTAAAAGGGAAAATTCAAATGGAAACAATCAGTGAACCGTATCCGTAACCGGTTTACTTTTCATTTTGCTTCTTATCTCCAAACACTAAGCGGCGCAGGGCTCTGCCGCCAGCTGATTATTGACAAATAACAAGAACATTATGTATTATCAACTATATTCCCATTCGGGGTAAAAACTGTCAATCAGACCCGCCGAGGGACAGTGACAGCTTTGGATCAGACATGTGAAAATCCCATCACCCCTCTGGAGTCCCTCCTGTGAAAGCTGCCGTAGCTCACAGCGGGGATCACCACAGAAACAACAAGCTCCGTCCAATCTGTCTGACTGGACCCACGTCTTTTGTATACCATTTGTTTATAACCTCTGTCTCAATTGTGTTTTGAGGGCAGAGCTCTTTCAAGTGACAGATGGGTGGCACTTTTGAACATGTCATGTGGTCCTCCAGGACACCTTACACCTCCACCATGAGCTGTGGGTTCGTGAGGCCTGCGGCAAATAGACTGCCCAGGAGTTTACCACCACTGGAGGATCATTCCCGAAAATCAGAATCACCATGGTTGTTCTGGTTTGAGCTGAGGGTATGAGAGCGGCCTGTATTAGGGGTTAACCGGCCAAAAGAGGAGTGGATTCCAGTAACACAGCTACTCAAGCACATTACAGTCCTGTCATATCACCAGGGCATCATAAATTGAGGCTAAATGAGTCCATACACAGCTTGAAACCCAGCTCAAACAACCAAACACTATTTAAAGGGAAAATCCACCGCTAAGTGAAATATATATATATACACACACACACACACACACACACACACACTCAAGTTATTAAGTCATTTAACATAGATGACACCACTGAAGTTGGAAGCAACTGAGACATTAATTAAAGAATTCATCCGGGGGCATTTGGTTTGTTTCATTTACACAGAATTAGTGATCGAATCAATGGAGAGGTGGAAACAATTAAGTTACATTTGAATGTCAAGCAGCACTCAGCGCTATGAGTAAGAAGATGTGTCATTAATCCAGTAAAATGGTTTGGGGTTAACTTTATTATTCACTGTCTACAGAGCTGCAGGTTTTGTCTCCTGACATCATCACTGCAGTCAACCACTCTGCTTCTGAATTAAAACTGAGCCATGCATCACTCAAAAATTAATATATGTCAATTATATTTTTGGGTGTTTCTTCCAGTGTCAGGGCCTACAGCGGTGTCCTAAACAGGTCCTTTATCACACTGAATGAAGCCTTATCGCTGTGTCTGAAGAGGTGTTGCGGAAGAGGAGCAAAAGGTGTTGAGGGCATTGGGGGCTGAGGTTAACCATGTGTGTGGGGTGATGACTTCAGCAGAGACTGGGGCGCTTCATTCATTTACAGACATCTCTTCACTTGCACCTCCATGTAAACATCAAGCCGGAGAGCGATGGAGAAATCATAAAAACAAGCATTAGCCCGGCTGCAGGGTCTCTAAACAGAACAATAGATAAATTGTCCAGATTCATCTGGTTCTTATGATTAAGCCCTTTAGATCTGTGGTTAGCGGGGGCATGAATGCAGCAGAGCATCTTTATAAATGATTAAAGCTTACTTCTTTAAGGATTACGAAAACATCTGAAATTCCAAGCAGCGTGCCCACTGCTCTGTGAAAATGTTCCAGGATCAAATAAATGGATTCTTTTGCACAGGTCCAAAAGGAGCGCTGAGCACTGTTTTGACAGGAGTCATTTCAGCTCAGTCACATAAGGCTTGAGAACAACAATAAAATATGTTATATTCACTGCCTCATGATTGGATTATGTCTGGTCCACTTCAGTATTGGTAAAACACACTCATCAATCACTTACTGTTTATAATCTTTTGGCATTATATGGCAAATAAAAATGAAGTGTTCTTTAAGGGGACAATCAACAAGTTGACATCTGAATAATTAAAACCAAAAGTTTTGCTGGTAGTACTTGGAGGATCTAAAATTTAGTCTGTGCTGCCAATTTTCCCTGAAAGGGAACCTTGAAATAAAATCCACTTAAGCCCGCTGTCTTCCCCTCCAGAGTGTAGTTAAATCCTGGCTGTGTATGGACATGATTACAGAGTGCCACGGGTCTTACATCAGTGCAGAACCTTGACTTCCAGCAGGAAACCTGGTGCACGGGTCAATTATGGCAATACCTTGTTTTGCTTAAAAATAGAGGATGTGTTCTTCATGCTCAAACACACTGGCTGCACCTGAGATTTTAATGGTAAGAATGTCCACCTCTGTATCCAAAGTGTAAATAAATATATATGTTTCTTTGCAGACAGTGTAGATGATGCTGGTGTGCTGCACATGGCTACAGGGAGGCCTACAAGCGCTGCTGCTGGCTGCCCACAGCGGAGAAAGATCCGTTTGCTCAGCAGCTGAGCGGGGACACGGAGATGCTCCTTTCACAGTGAGCTGAGCACTGACAATCAGGGCTTTGTCAGGGAGGCATCTGCTGTTACAGCTCACAGGAAGAATACATGTCTCTTTAAAAAGTGCACTCAAAGGGGTTATCAGAGTTAAAGATAAGCTGGCTTCATGTCAACAAACAGAAAATGTATGTATATGGTAGGGTTTTAGCAGGAGCGTACAAGCTTTGTTTGTCATAAAACCCGTGGGATATTTAGCATGTATATGTTCAATAGTGCAGAGGGAAGTCCACTTTGTCCAAAAACACCTCAGCTTAGTCCTTGTTTTATGCAGCGATCATGAATTTAAAGTGACATGTGGTATTTGTGTCAGGTAAAGCGTAAGCGTGTTAATAGACCAAGCACCCACAGTTATTATCAGTTATTTTAAACAATCACATTTAGTATAGCATTTGGATTGATACTGCCATTGGCAAACAGATTTCTAAGAACTGAGAGAGAACAAATCAGAAACAATTTGATAAACAATGTTTATAATTACTTCTATAATCATTCCTAACAAAGGACTTTATTAAAGCTAATGATGGATCAGTGGAGAACAGACTGGGGTCTCTTATTAGTGAATCATTAGATAATTAGATAAAAGGTTCTGTGAATGGATCGAGCAGTGATGCATAATATTATTGTCCCTCATTACCTTTCCTTTAGTTGTGGGTATCTGTTCTCTATCAACTTATTTTCTATTATGTGGTCCATCAACATTAACAAATTATTCAGCACTCACATGATCAAATACACACACATCCATATGCAAACTAATAATTTAGGGCTTCAGTAAAGCTAAACAGCTAGAGTACCTTGCTGTCTAATTGTCATATCCCATGGTAGCTGAGTTAAATTCCTCTTTTAAAGACTTATAGACCAGATTGGAATTCATAGCAAATAATTGACAAGAAAGGCAGACACTTTCCAACAACAAACCCATAGAATATACTTGTTCTAAGAAGTTACTTATTAACCAAACCAGGGTTGCAACAATGGAGCCTGAAAGCCATGATTTGCATTACTGGCAAATCCTAGTCAACCCTGTCTACCTCACATATTCAGCATAGCAGAGGCCTTACACTATGAGGACAAAAATAATTATAAAATTAATATTTACCAAGTATTTGGAGATAAAGTGCCCTAGTGGTTATATGACCTTAGTAACCTCACTTTAAACCCACATCAGTTGGTGAATCATGCAAGACATTTTTATACATGATGACCTAAACTAGCGGGTGAGCTGCTCGTTCTCAGTTAGCAATCATTAACGCTCCAGCCTGTACTGTGAATACATTCACCTTTAGAGGACAGCATATTTGAAATAACTAGATCATACCATATATATAGAGAGAGAATGTACTTCCATTAGCTTAAGTAAATACAAGTACAACCCCTTTGTGGTTGTTTTTTTTCATATAATGAAATAATACAAGGAATACAGAAAATTGTATTGTGTATAACTAGCTAGTACCTATAAGCTAGCAAAAGATGTAAATAACCTGGACTTCCTTCAGTCCATATACACTTATTGTACATAAATCCATGAATGTGCCATGATTCAACACTTAGGGAAAAAAAACTTTTGGTGCTAAAACTACAGGTATATCTCTGTTTTGAATGCAACCTTCTACTGAATACTTTCGTCCCGTTCAACTCCAAGAACAGACTCACTGCGCCATCTTGTGTTCACCTCTTGGAGTGACTACAGCCTAGGCAACATGCTGAAACCTACTGCACGTTTAGCTTTGGGTAAAAAAAAAAAAAAAAGAGAGAGAGAAACAAAGAAGCCAAACATCTTTTGGAGCATTTTATTACTTTTTTGACAAATATATATGAAGGTTTTCCTATTGAGGAAACATTCTTTCAAAGATACGTTTACAGCAAATTCATTCCTGCAAAGAGACAGGAAACATGGGAAAATCATCAGAAGACATTATGGAACTAACCATTTCTATTTGTGCCCGGGAAAGATAAGGGTGCGATTTAATAATTATAATAAATTCATGACAGTTATACAGAGGTCAGTTACTGCCAATGGGACATTTTTCAACATCTGTATTATCATGATACATGGGGTGAATTATTAGTTTTGCATCAAGGCACAAGCATTGATAACCGTCAGTGGAGCATTGCTTTTTTTGCCAAGACATTGGTCCCATTGGGTAGTACAACTGTACAAACTAGAGAATAAAAAAAAAAAAAAACATAACATAGGGCTTGGATTGTGGGATAACAACAAAACGGAAATCTCAAAGTATTTAGATCAATAATGTACACAGAAATCTTGAGTTCAGAACTTGGGACCTCAAATTGGGTTGAGACAAATTAGTTCTTAAGTATGGTGGCGGTGACATCTTGAGCACATTGCTCAAATCTGCTAGCTGTGACGGAAGACCTGCAGCTCTTACAGAAGATGTAGCTCAGTAAGGGATCGCTTTTCCTGCTGTATGAACTCCTGTAAGCTTTTTTTTCCCTGCCTGAAGTTGCTCTCCCTCCTTGAGAACGGCAAGATGACCTGGAGTCTGAGGAGAGTTTCAATGTTACTAAAACTTCTTATCTGTGATGTCTTGAGTGTATCAAGCACAGTAGTTGGGAGATAGCCTCCCAGGGGATCCAACCATTTCTCCTTCCACAACTTTATCTCAGAGTGAATAGAGACCTGATCTGGCAAGTCGTCCTTGTAAAGGCGGAATACAAGACCGCTGAGAATGCTGGTTTCTACTTTGGACATTGCGTAAGGCACAATCTCCAGACACCTCAAGGTATCCAATACCTTCTCTGTGAAGAGGTCATCCATTTCTGCTATTGAGTGCTCTACAACTCTCATGCTTACTGAATCTTTGTATAACTCGCTCAATGGCTCTAGTAGTGCTGAATGCAACATTGTTATATGGAGTTTAGAAGCCAGTGCAACAGCTTCCTCAAACCAGGCCTTGTGATGGCTGTCAATATCACTCTTCAGTTTGCTGAGGGATTCTTTGAGATCAGGCAAGCTATGCACAGCAAGTAACATATCTAAGGGCTTACCCTGAAGAGACTGACTAAGCTTTTTAGTTACACTCAAGATGTTCTTCTGAACCACTGTTGATAGAAGGAACTCAAAGTTTCTGATTGCATCGAAGAACTGCAATGCTTGCTGTTGGTTCGAGGTGCTTCCCTCCCCTTTCAGCTCATTTAAACAGAGCATGACAGCTTCTAAAATCTCTACAATCACCTCGTGAATGTCATGACTCTTCTCCCAGTTTTTGGTGAGTTTGTCTCTCAGCTCATTTCCCCTTCCCTCATCGTGCTGAAAAATGTGGATGATCATGTCTTCCAGTTTGTTCTGACGTTCTACATCCTCCGTGAGCCAATGTAATATTTTACCTATGAGAACTGCTCCATCTGCTGCTTCTTCAACTGGAGAGGATCGGGCCAGCCATACATTAAGGGACAAAGCAGAGCTGACAGTTCTTACAGCCTGGGGGTATTTCTTAGCTATAGCTAAACTAACAGCCCTCATCTGAGCTCCCACTTTACCAACACTCAGGGAGGCCTGTCCTCTACAATACTCCATGTTGAGCCCCCACTTTTCAGACAGAGCAGTCTCAATGATATCTGCAAGCACAACTGAGTCTTCAACAAAAGGGATGAAAGCCAATGTTTCCTCGCACTGGATGTCCTCTTTGTTTAAGTACCTGATGCACAATGGCACATATAGCTCACCATCAATTTCCACAGCCTGTTCAGTTATAACCGTGAAGAACTGAGAGTCCCAGAGTTCCTTGAGGATTTGTTCACGCAGCTGTGGCTCGTAGAAAGACACTGCTTTTCTTGGTTCTTGAGCGACCTCCACTGTTCCTTCATTATGAGTCGATTTCACCTCTCCATCAGTGGGCTTCTCCGTTACACCGGGGGCATGTGATTCCGATGGTGCTGCTGGTTTTACTTCATTGCCTCCTGATTTGAATTTAAAAAAAAATATACATTAGTAAAGCTGCACATAAAAAAACACCCCAATGCCAAATTTCTGGCTACTATTCTTCTCAAAATATTATTATCAAGTTGAAATGTTTGCACTCACCAATGTCCAACTTTAGTCTTTGTAATGTTTCCTTTACCTAAAACATGTGGCACTGATTAGAATGGCTGGCAAAAATGCTGCAATTTTGTTTTCTTATACAACATTAAACCAAGAACTATTTCAAAACTATTTCAAATTTACCTGGGAAAGACATGGACTGCTCTCTGGATCAACCTCCATGCAGTTCCCAATAACCTCTGGCAGTCTGTGCAGTGTTGTGCAATGAGAGAGGAGCATCACGTGATCCATTCTGCTGCCTTTGCATACAGTGTTTTTTAACAGATCCCTCATGGAATTCAGAGTGGTCTTCATCAGGTCACACTCCATACTGACACTAGGCAGGACAGCTACTAGCCTCAGCAGTAAGGTAACAGTTGGGTGGCTCTTTGATTCAGGGTGAAGTAGGGTTTCTGCAATGGACGTGGGAGGAGAAACATCCTGGTATTTCTCTCTCCAGACAGAGGCCCATGTGTTGATTTCCTGTTCTGCTGCTTCAGGCTCAGGAAGCTCTGTAAGGTAGAGGCTGAAAGGCTTCTCAGTGGACTCCAACAGAATGGAATTGCAGGAGGGCAGCAGTGACAGAACAGACAGGGCCTTTAAATGGCTGTCTGAGAAGCTGTACTTCATTTCATCAATGAGACTTCTGAGAAGAGGAACACTTAGATTTTCTCTATAATATATCTCTGGAGATTCATAGTTGTTGATCTCCTCCGAGAAGCACACTTGTTCAGGAGCTACCTTGGCTGCTAACCGGTAAGCCTGCTCAAACCAAGTGGAGTGAACAGTGCTCACATTTTCTAACATTTTGTTAAGAGTCTCTATGATCGAAGGGATTCTTTCCACTTCACAGAGAATATCAGCAGGGTTTCCACAGCGGAAGACAGTGCTACAATTACGAAGCGGAGCACAAGCATTCTTCAAAATCACAAGGGTGACAATGAAATCCATATTTCTCAGAGCAGCAGAGAGAACTTGTGCATGCACTGACTTGGAACCTACAGCACTAGCGCTAACAGCATCAAGGCAGCTGAGAATGCCCTCTAATGTGTCGGCAAGTATGTCAAAGAAGTCCTCTCTTTTTTTCCACCTGGAGCAACATGTTTCTGGTATTTCTTCCAGGGCCTCTCTTGGCATATTCAAAAGCCCATCAACAGCCTGTGCTAGCTGTCCCTCTAGACAAGGAGATTCATCGAAGAACAGCAGCAGATCTTCTGTGATATCCAGCATTTTTGCCACTGAGGGGCAAGGCACACTTCCTACCAGCCAATGGGCAAGGCCACAAGACTCACTGGGTGTTACAACAGAGAGTGGATAGCTTGTGAGGAAATCCAAAGACATTTTCTTCAGGCTTTGATAACCTGAGCCCAAGTGCATGAATGCTTGTCCACGACACTGAGACATTGGTAAGCCCCAGTCTTCAGTGAGAATCTTTGCAAGGTTGTTTGCTTGAGTATCCACATGACCATTTTCATCAAATGGCAAAAAACCCATGAGCTCTACTTTTGGGGCAGATTCTCCAACATATCTGACAAAAACAGGTAGGTGAGTCTTGTCTGCAATTTTCACAGGTTTGTCTGTGATCAGTGAGAAGAATGGTGATTCCTGTATTTCCTTGAGTATGGAATCTCTGATTCCATTAATGAGGAGGTTCACCATTTCAGCATCACCTACAGAAGATGTGCATTTGCTCTGACTTCCAAACCAGTGGCACATGCTGAGCTCCTGGATAAAAAGTTCTCTGTCCTCTTCTGAAAGTTCAGAGAGACTGCTGTTCTTTTTCCCTAGTAGTGCAGCCAGTTTGAACACCGTCGCCAAGCTTTGACGATTATCTCCTGCATGACCATTCTCATCTGTTGGTTTCATGTCTTGGTTCTCAATCTTGCCAGGGGACTGTGAACTGTTCAGCTCTTCAGCTTCCTCTTTGACAAAATCAACTACATATATCAAAAAGAAACAGGCAACACAAAAGTGGTTATGACAAAAATTCAAATTGTTAAAAACAATGCTTTCTGCAAAGACATTAGTTATGGACTCTTAAGAATTGTGGAAAAAATGTAATGAAACATAATGAAATACCTTCCATATTATTTTCAGAGTTCCTGGTGAAACTTTTGGATTCCTTATCCTGTGAACATATACACGTGAATAAAAAAAATAAGTTTATCATTGTGGCAAGTAATATATTGGGAATAAACACAATAAACTAGAAATAAGAAGATAAACACATACCAGGCAGATACCCTCCAAGGCTTGCGGAGTGACCTTCAAACACTGGGTCACCATGTGGTCCAGGTCTCTGCTGAAGTCCGTGCCCACCTGCAGCATAGCCAGGCATGGGGACCTGTCTTTGGGATTTGTATTTCTCAGGTACTCTTGGAACTTCTTGTGGCGCATTATAACACCACAATCCTCTAGTGCTGTGCTTGGTAGAACTGACATAATTCTCAGCAGTGTGTTGATATTTCCAAAGTACTGCATGAGTGGAAGACGCAGTGTGTGAAATATTGACCCTGGTATAGTCACAGATGCAACTTTGGTCTTCCATGTTACTCTCCAACAGCACAGCTCTGTGAAGAAGTTGTCGGCATCAGGAAGATCACTGCTGTAGAGGGGCAACTTTGACTTCAGGCTCTCAAACATATAACTCACTGTGACTGAGCATGGGACAAGGGAGAGGAAGTTGAGAGCTTCTTTGTGGTCCTCTGAAAAGTGATCTTTCACAGCATTGATAAGGTTATCTACGAGGGGCACACTTAAGGCATCTTTGTAAAAACCAACTGGCTTCATCATGCCATCTCTTGAATAAGAGTTTTCAGGGACTTCAATCTGCACTCTTAGACTCTGTGCAATTGCACAGGCCTCATCAAACCAATTCTGGTGAAAAACCTTCATATTTGTTTTTACTCTGTTCAGAGTCGCAACAATACCACTAATTTGGCAAAGTTGGGATGCAGCACTGAAGTGGTCCTTTTGGAGACCTGCACTTAGCTCTCTGGTAAAGGAGGATGCATTCTTCAAAACCACCATAGCAATGATGAAATCAAATTCCATAACCTTGCGAAGGAGTACCCGAGCTTGTTCAGATACAACGGCTTTCCATCTCTGTGGGTTGTTTTTGATCTTCTCCAGACATTCAACCAGAGGCTCCAGCATCTGGACAAACACCTCATAAGAATCATGCTTCTCTTGCCATAGGGCACAGAACTTTCCCTGTAACTCCTGGACCTTTTCATAGCTCTCTCTCAGGCCAAAGGCTATTACATGGTCTAGCTGTTTTTGTAGAGTAGCGCTGCTGCCAAAAAACATCACAACCTCTTCAAATGTATCCAGGGCTCTCTTAACAGCAGGCACTGGAATGGATTGTGACCACCATATGTTAAAAGAATAGGAAGAGCAGTGGGTGCTTATAGCAAGGGGATACTTCTCCTGGACTCTGCAGGCAAAGGCTTTCAGCTTGTAGGACACATCACCAGAGCCTAGGTATGCTTGACCTCTGCAGTTATTCAAATCAAGATGCCACTTGTCTGTTACAATTTCCAAGAGACGCTGCGTCATGGCATCACAATCAAGGTCTACCTCAAGGAATCCCATCAACTCCAGTCGCATGACATCAAAACTGTCCACAAATCTAAGGAAAAGTGGAAGATAGTCTTCCTCCCCCAGCTTCACAACACGATCAATGAACAAGGAAAAGAATGAACTCCCCACTTCCATGAGGATTCCCTCCCTGACAGCATTCTCACACACAGTGAGAACTTCTTTCATTTCAGACTTGGTCACATACTCCACCTCTCCATCCTGAGCAGCACTGTCACTATGTTGCCTGCTTTGACTGCTGTATGCAGCTGTCACCGCAGCCTGTAAAGCAGATTTAAGAGCTTCTCTATCAGTCTCCGCACACTTCATCTCCACAAGCCTTTCAGCATCCATCTCAAGGTTTATGAGTTGTAATTCCTCTTCAGTGTCTTTTTCAGCATGGTTCCCATGGGATACCACTGAAATGAAAGATGGAAATTATATTGTAAACTTTGAGTACAGTTAAATAACCAAGTGTGCATATTAAAGAGTTATTTCCACTCAAGTCCAATAGTCATTTGCTTTCCAGTACTTTTTCAAAAACATTTCCACTTTAATTGTGCATTTTGGATTTACAGGATAGAGTAGCTAAGCCATTAACCAAAATCGCAGAATGCTGAAAAAGTAAACAAATAGTTTTAAAGTCATCTCACCTTGAGGAGGCTTCTCCTTTGTGTCATCATCCTGTAAACACACACAAAGGATAATGTTATTTCAGAGAGATGAGCGGTTTTATCACTAAAGCAGGAGCTATAATATCAGTGGAACTCTGTTTATGAAAATCTACTCACGATTTGCAGCAACTGCAGGATATCTGGATGCTTCTGGACATAAGAGTCCACCATTTGTTCAACATTGAAATGCACATCTTGGTTCACATAGACATATGCCATGCTGCATTGTCTTTGGTCCTCTGGTGTGGCCCTCAGGTAGGCATGGCACCGCTCCAGTACCATATGGTATTGGCCGTACACATCTGCCTCTGCATTTACACACGGAACAGTGCCCAACACCCTCAGCAAACTCTGCACATTTGGATAAAACCCTATGTCAGGAATCTTGAGTGTAGCAAAGACTGTGGTTGGCAGGATCCTGCGCTTGCTTGCATGTCTCCATTTCACTTCCCAACAACCAAGCTCTTCGTAGAATGTGTCAGGCCTTGCGAGGTTGTTCAAGTTGGCATCCGCTACTTTATCCCTGCGAATGCTGAAATTGTGGTCAGCCATGTAAGATGGCACTAATGAGAGCCACCGGAGAATCCTCACCATCTCTGTGCTGAATACTCTTTTCACTTCTGCAACAAGATACTGCAGGATAGGCCGGCTCAGAGTTTCTCTGTAAAAGTCTTCCAGTGGTGTTTCAGTTGCATCTCCATGGTCCATCTCTGGTTTGGTGACATCCACTCCCAACTTCTTAGCTCTGCCAACTGCATCTGAAAACCATTTCCTGTGGAATATTGCCAGCTCCTGTTGGTATTTGCTAACCAGTTTTAAGGCATTGGAAATGGTGTATTGCAAGGTACTGCTGATGCTAATGATTCCCCTGAGACTCGAGTTGAGTATGCTCACACAACAGAGGGTGTTCTTCAGAACAACAAGTGTGATGATGAAATTGAAATTCTTCAAAATTGGCTTGAGTTTAGCCATCTGCTCAGCAGTATCTTCATCTACTTTTGAAATCATCTCATTAATACAGTTCAGGAATGGCTCCAGAATATCTAACATGGTCTGAAAGGCATCAGTGCCATATTCCCAATTCTCACCGATAGCTGCCTTGATCCTGTCCACTTCCCCTTTTATATGCCCGTATGTCATCTGGATTTTTCCTTCCAATCTTTTGCACAGCTCTGGTGTTCTCCTGAGTAACGAGGCCACCTCCTCCACGGTGTCTGCAACATTTTGGATGGAGGGCACAGGCATGCAGCGAATAATCCATATGTTAAAAGCATATGGGTCACTAGGTGACAGAACTACTTGTGGGAACTCCTGCAGAATCCTGCAGGTAAGGTCTCTCATTCTCTGACACATACTGCCTGTAACCAGATAAGTCAGTCCTCTACAGTGTTCCATCCGTAGACCCCACTTGTTTCGCAACTCAGACAGAAGCATGTAAAACAGATTCTCTGCATCCATGTCACATGGTAAGAACCCAATGAGGTGCTTTTGTGGGAATCCATCTACTGTGACAGACCTGATGAAAACTGGGATCTGCTCCTTACCCTCTATATTTGTGACATCCTGAAGCAGAATGGAGAAGAAACGTGCCTGTCTGAGACTGTTTTGGATCTCCTCCCGCATTAGGTCTTCACTGAACTGAAGGATTTCTTTCTTGTCAATTTTCTCCACACAGACACGATTAAGAGCCTGCTGACCTCTTGCACCTCCAATAGGCTCATCTGTGTTGATGTTTGCACCATTGATGCTGAAACCAGTCATTGCCAGTATTTCCTTGAAATAGACTTTCAGAGTCTCTTTTGCTTTGGAGCTGGCTATATCCTCTTCTTTTTGCAGTTCAGGCGATGCACTGTTCTCTCCAGATACTTCTGCTGTTGTTGTACTTTCTGAAGGATGAGAGAAAAAAAGCTGATTGAAAGGTTGAGATGATTCAATCAGTGAATATGTATCACAAGGGATAATAGATTTTTTAAAAACTGACTAAAAAGCAGAGGGAATAAATAAGAGGATGTTTCAAGAATGAACTTAACCAGCTACTACACCTTTTGTTTTCTTCACAGAAGTTGGCTCCTCTTCCGACTAGGTAGATGGAAATGATAATTAGAGACACTGTGCTTTGATGTCGTAAAGGAAATTTTAAACAGTGAATGAAACACTTACAGGATCTCGAGCTCGTTTCCTGTTGCAGGCTGATTGATTATTCACAGGCATTGTAAAGTCAAATATTGTTGGGACAGCATCTTCCTTTAAGACACAACTGGAGGCGCTCTGAAAAAAAAGCAGTAGATCACACTTTTATCACTGCTACTACAAGTTCATGCTATATGACAACAGAATTAAGGTGCCAAACTATGTATGCACTAGGCTACTGCATACTACACTATTGTATAACTGGATCTGAATCATAATGGGCAACAGATATGCCTCTTACCTGATGAGAGATCATAGAAGGCTCAAAGTGCTTTGCACAGAGTCTGTACAGTGTATGCAACTGCTCAGGAGGTTCTGATGCCAAATCTTGACGACAACAGTTGTTCAACCATTGTTTGCAGCTGAAACATATAGGAAGAAACAGGCTTAATTGTTGTGGTCATATCCACTGGCTTAATGATTAAAATTAACCCATTAGCAAAAAAGTCTTCTGTATTATAAACTGAAAGTGTGTATAATAATAACAATAATAATAATAGTAGCTATTATTTTTGAAGTATTAATTAATCACTAGGTAAATGCAAGATCAGGAGGTTCGTGAGTTTTTTTCTACAAGAGGTCAAGTATGCAACAACTAGGCAAATCTAGCACACCCATCGATATGATGCTACTTTGATGGGCTGCATTTCTGATGAACCCTTGCACACTGTTGGTTGATGATTAAAAAAGGGAACGATAATGACCAATTCTATAATTCTGTCATTATTCTTCTCCTTCTCACCCTCTTTCTGTCACCTATTGATACCTGCACAGAATAAGTGTGGATACATCTTCCACACTGCTAAGAAATAATAATTACGCCTCTCTTTTTAACACATCATTAGGTGCGTACCACTCTGAAAAAGGGGCACACGTAGCAAACACTAACTCATTGCCGGATAGAATATGGAAATAGAAACTGCGTGATCTATCATTCGTTCCTCTGCCTTGGAGGTTACATTTCCGATCTGTATAGATCGTGCAGTGATACAACCAGTTGGCCCACATCCGTCGTTCAGTTAAGTAATTAAGTTAATTCTGCTGATATGATTTTCGGGGCAACTTCTGTTATTGCACAATACTTTAGGGGTCTCAAATTGACAAACAGCGGCAGTGGAGAGCTAAGTGAACAGCGGGATAATGGGAGGCGCTAGACTGCTGTTTATTCAGAGGCATCACCTGTTAAAACCGTGGAAATGAAAGTTTCAATTTAGACTGCTAACAATGAACTGATATACAAAATAACTGTAATTTGCACAGTTTGGTACACAAAAGACACAATAACGCTATACAGCATTATCAGTAAGACGTATTTTAATTCAGTCAAGCTAACGTCAGTCCTACTAACGTTACCACACCGTGGAGACGGTAGGTGTCGTGTACCGATGGCGATTTAAATTACAGCACAAAAAGTTTCTAACTATGGTTTCCCTTGGTTTGTGGAAAGACTGGACACATAAGATAAACGAACAGAGACAATATCACACGTCGGTGTCGGTTTCCCAGCCCGAATGAGGAAACGGAGTGTATTTCACACGGACTTTTCTTTCAGGAGTAGCGTTAGTCTGCGCCATTTTCGACAGAGTTGTGTCACTGTTAGCCAGCATGATGTTAAGCTAACGCCAGTGCTAACAGTGGGTCGCTCACATTCATTTTGCATGCTAACTGGCTCAATTTTAACCCACGTCTTAACAAAATAAGCGCAACTCTTACCGCTCCGGATCCGAAGGAAAGCTGAAAAGTGGAATGGAGTTTTCAGATTCACCTTGCTGGTAATCACAGTTCGCTGCGGCGCAGCAGTCAGTCATTTTGGACTGCAATGTAGCTAGCTAGCTAGTTAGCTAGCTTAGCTGGCGGTTGCAAGCTGGCAAGCCTACTATGAGAAAACCTGCAGGAGAATCTACAGAGGCATGCCTTACGCAAAACCTGCAACCGACACAGTTAAGTTTCAACGTTACTTTCGCTTAATGGCTCTTTGACAAACTAAGAACCTACTAATTCCATGCTTTCAAAAGTTGATGTTAGGTGGTGAGCCAAGACTCGCCGAAAGCGTGTTATCCCATCAACCAGGAACTCGACAATGTAGTACAAGATGTTACCCAGGAGAGGGCAGAGTGGCACCGCCAGCCCTGGACAAAGAGTTTTACTGCCAAGATAGTTAATGCCCTATTTTGTTCATATAGAGCAAAACAGGCACGTGCACCGGTATTCCACGGGCCTAGAGAGTCCCACGCGCCGTGTCAGCTGGTTTATTCTAATATTTCCTTTGCCATCATGACAATTTGGATACTGTTATGGTTTGAATGTATGTGTGCTTACGTATATTAATTTGTGAGCCATTCCCTTAAGAATTATGTAAGATGAAAAAAATGTGCCCTTTGCTTGTGCAATGCTTGCACAAATACTGGTTGGTAATTATTCCTTGAAAATGTTGTTTTTGTTTTTTTAACCAATATGTTGATGTTATATACTCATATTGTAGTTTTGGCGAGTTAATAAACATCGTAAGATTATCGTTACAAAAGTGCAGGTGCCATGTGTGGCAGTCATAGTTTGGTTAAGAACAGTCATCAGTACTTAATACTTATATTATACCTGACATCACAACGGCATTAAACAGAATTATCTGATAAACATGTAAACCACACGAAGCACAGCCCCGATCCTTCTGTCAACATCCTAAACTGCAGTACCACTCTTGTTTGGACTTGATACTCTTTGATTTGGATACTTAGCTATCTCCTCTCCACACTGTCAATCTTACTGATAGCCTCCATAGACCCAGTACAATTCAAATCTCCCTGATGTCTGATCTGCCCCAAATTCATCTATAATTTGACATTGTGTGTCATTCATGACATTATACTGCTATACTATGTGTCTTATCAGAAAAGAACAATAAGTACTCTACCGGAAATCAACAGTATGGTGGGTAATAAATGCATAATTAGATTTTTTTTAAATACAAATATCCTATATAGAAGATCAATTGTAACAGTATATATATTTTTCATGTCAGTAACTTTAGGAGATGTAAATGTATCAATAATTTATGTAAATACACTTGACTTGCCTTCTTACATTTGAAAACCATACAGAAAATGGCCTAAAATAGTCTTCCTCAGGGCCGCGGATCACCTAAATGACAGACAGATAACTTCTCCCCTCTTAGAGCAATTTACTTGGCAAAGAAAGGGGAAAGCAACAAGAAGCAATTTCAGCTTAGATGGGCAGAAAAGAGGCAAGGCTGGAAATACGTGTTAAATATTGTACACTGCAGATAATACTGTAAGTAGACCAGATGGGTTCAGTCTTCAATCATATTGGATTTCAACAGCATTTAAAGTCGAAGTCTGAGTCTTGTGGACGATGACTCAGCTGGTGAGTAGCAAGCATACACTCCAGGCACAGGCATAACACCTTAAGTGCAAGAGGGACAGACACAGATACCAGCTGAGGTGTAGCTAAGACTTGTGGACCTTATTTACAGAGCTTCACACGACTTGTGTCCACATTTCCATGTGACATGTGATACAAAGAGGGAGACCACGCAAGTTTTAAAGTAACTTTAACAAGATTTTATTTGAAACTAAGACAGTGCTGAAGGGAGAGGTGATGTGGTTGAAGCAAAACAAAAGGGAAAACAAAACGGAAGATGCTGATCGAGAAAGACTTAGAGGGATGAGTCAGCCTGAACGTTCAAGGCCTAGCCTGTCCAGGTGCACGCAGTAGTGAAAACCACAGCAAAAAGAATCTTACTGATTGTCAGGACACATCTCTAACACAGATATTATAGGCACTGTCAATGCAATCATATCCACCTTGCTCCAGCTTTTCTACTAAATTTAACTTGGAGGGAAGATTCTGTTTGGTGTAGTCAGAAATAAACACAAAAATCTCATTTTCATTCCTACTAAATTCCAACATATCAAAAAGCACCACAGTCTGGTTTGGCACTTTGTAACAGAGCATCGCATAGGCATAGCTGAACCCAAACGATTGTGTGACATAGTAAAAACACTTTAACAAGGAATGACGATTCACAAGTATTACCTCTTACTCATTCACTTACATGATACATTTGATCAAAAAAAGCAAACAACTCACAAAATATGCTACTTAAGTATGAACTACATAGTAAAAAACTAAACAAAGGAAGGATGTTTCTCTCATCAACATAGCGTCTGACTAAGACATTTCCTCCCTGTCTGGGTATGTCTTCATGTAGGTCTCCACTATTGCATCAAGATCATACCCAACATCATAGTTCATGTTCAAAAGAGCAAGACTTTTGGATTTGAATTTTTCAGGTGTGTCCTCCATGTACATCTGGAAGCGCTTGTATGCCACATCACAGCTGTCCTCCAGAGCCAAGGTAGGCAGGATGCCGATCAGTCTAAGAACTGCAAGAATGTTTGGGAAGAACTTCACGTCGGCCAGCTGCAGTGTCTCACTGAGGGTGGAGGGCAAAGTCTCGCCTTTGCCCTTTTTGCTCCATTTAACCCACCAACAGTGCAGCTCGGCGGAGAGGGTTCCTGCGTTCGGGATGTCATTTTTAAACACCTGCACACTCTCTTCTTCCGGTTCAGTCGACTTGTGCTGCTCTATGACAGCAGGGACCAGTGACAGACATCTCAGAGCCTTTAGGTGGTCCTCAGAGAAGAGCTCATTTAATTCTTTCATGACATGGTTCACCACAGGAACAGACAGGTGCTCCTTGTAGTAACTCTCTGGCTGAATGGCTCCAGATTCCAACTGATGCTTTCTCAAGAATGAGCGAGGAATCTTAACCGGGACCTCCATTGCGGCCGCGAGATTAACTGCCTCATCGTTCCAGAACTCATGGTACACATCGATGTTGTCAGACACTTCCTTTAGGGAGTGAAGTACAGCTTTTAAACTGGTTGCAGCAAAGTGGGCATCTGTTGCTTGCCCTTGCACATTCATACCAAATGCTCGCGTCAGTGTCATAGTGTTTTTCAGCACCACCAATGTCATGATGAACTCAAAATCTGCCAGCGCCTTTGAAATCTCTAAGGCATTGTGTGTGACTTGATCATTCCACCTCATGTCCTCGTTGTCATGCACGCTGTCCACACAGAGAAGCAATGCCTCTAGGATTTCTAATGCCACCTCAAATGCATCATTCCGTCTCGTCCAGCTGGTTTGGCAGATTTCTTTGAGCTCCTTGGCTTTCTCCACTTTGTCTGGAAAGAAAATGGAAATGGCATGTTCCAACTCCAGCTGCAGTGAAGGAGACTGACTGAACAAGGACTCTATCTTCCTAAGGGTGGACATGACAAGTTGAACCCCTGACAAAGCCATACCATTTGCTAGTGACACGTTCAATGTACGACTAGATCTTGGTGTAAGCACTGCCATTGGGTACCTCTCCACCAGTTTGGCAACAAATCTTTTTATTTTACTAAAATGTGTCCCAGAGCAGGAGTGGGCTTGACCTCTACACAGTTTCATATCCAAGCCCCATTCATCGGTCATTTGAGACAGGAGCTTCTCTGTGAAGGCATCTCCATAACCTTCAAAGGACAAGAATCCAACAAACCTCTCCTGCTGCTGGTTGGACTTGTCCACATAACGCAGAAAGACAGGGAGGTACCATTCTCCGGAGATCTTCACCAAATCATCAGTAAGTAAAGAGAAAAAGCCATTTTGTTTAACTTCCTCCACCAACTTACTGCGGATGCTTTTCTCAAACACCTCAGTCAACTGATTCAGCTGATCCGAAGAGCAGAACTCCTTGTTCTCTTCATAAGTCTTCTTTAGGACTTCATCTCCACAATTCATACGATACTCTAACAATGCCTGAAAGTTGCTTAACCCAAGGCTGTCCTGTTTGTTATCGCCAGGCCCTGTGGGAGGAATGCCCTGCTCTCCCAACACTACAAGAACTTCAAATAATGACTTAAGATACTCTTTGTTCTCATCTTCTTCTGGGAGTGCTTGGACATCTTCCTTAGCTGTTTCTGCTTGAGACTTTTTGATTTCTAAAAGGGAAACGGATGCAAAAAAAGGTCATTCTTCTTGTGATAAATGTTCATGTGGAAGTCATTAGTTTCATTGTCCAGTAATAAAAAATGAGTTTATTATCTGTACTTACTTTTTCTCCCCTTAGTCTCTGTTTTATCGTCTTTGGTCTAAAAAAATCAAAAATAGTCAAAAATAAGATTACATATAATACAATATTCAATATATAGAAATTAGTTTTCACTATTCAATAAATTAAGATATATTTTACTCACTGGCTCTTTACTGCGCTTCATCTGCCCATTTTGAGGTTGGCTTGGCATGTCAAAGACAGTTGGTATGGCATCATCCTTCAAAACTGCACCCTGAGCATCCTGAAAACAAAGTCAAGCCAAAATAGTTCATCATGCAGCACATAAAGACTACATCAAACATATGTTGAGTTTGTGTTAAGATCACAGTACCTGCATATTCACAAAATCTTGTACAAAATATCATATTGAGCAAATAATAAATGCATTGAGCCATTAAGTCTGGAAATTAAATAACAGCACTGCAAACAGCAAACTCTGGTGTCGATCTGTCAAAAAAAATCACGTCTTCAGCAATCAGCATCTTAAAAACACAACTTACACTATTAATGGAGGATGATTCAAAATGTTTTCCACAGACTCTGTAGTATCTGTACAGCTGGTCTGGTGATTTGTCTGCAAGTTCTTGCCTCTGGCATTTTTCCACCCACTTCTTAGACCTGAAAAAAGAGGTGAAACCAAAATTAAAACCCATTTCAAAGGGGGGAAAAAGTAAACTTTCATGAGGTTCAGTGATTTATCAGTCCAGCACCCTTTCCATAACATGTTGCACAGTGTCTTGATGACTATACGAATCTAATGGTGAGCAATGGATCAAAAACAAAAGCATACATTTCTATAATAATCTTATAAATTATTGACTGATGACATGAATCTCAATGGAGCGATGGTGTTTCTTTAGTGAGGATGGATCATATCTCCAATTCACAGCTGCAAAAACTGTAATGCAGCACAGCACTTCAGACAGGTTACAGATCAAGTGCCTCTAGTTTGATTTGCAAATGCACATGTTTCCCATCATGCAATAAATACAGGTAGGGATTGATGCTTCTTGCGGTGTAATTAAATACACCGACAAAGCAAGTCACTAAGGCATGAACATGTTATCCTGTAAAAGGTCTTATTGTGTGGCAGGTGTGTAAGGGCGCGAGAACCTGTCAAACTCCTGAAATGAGCTTCCACGTTGAGAAGTAAATAGCCATTTCTGTACTACATTGAGTCTAATGGGAGATGCGACACGGGACAGAATAAACGACTTAAATGATGCTGAAACACACGTCAACCAACGTTGTCCTTGTTTGGACTGCACGTTTTGTCATGTTATTGCTACAGCCAAAAAGATAACTGTTCATAGTGGCCTGAGACGTTCCTCTTCACTGTACCATCAGCGTTAGCATTACTTACCTTTCTGGATCACGTGGAAACCGGAAGAGTGGCTGTGGGTCGGGTTTGTTACTGGTACAGTTCGGCACAGCGCAGCGATTCTGCATTATAAAGTAGTATCATAAACCAGTTGTTGCGGTGAAACACTCTGGGGGATAGCTAACTGTGTTGCTAACGCTAGTTAGCTGTCAAGGCAGTTAGGACAGCAAGACAACTTCCGATTTGAGCTTTCAAAATAAAATGCATTGTTTTTGAGTAATTAAAGCAGCTTGTAAATAACACACATGCATGTTTGCAAAATATTCATGTTTATTATTCACAAGTCCACCAAAATATATTTATGCCCGCCAGTCCGTGATGGGTTGTTATGTAATTTGTCATCTTCCTGTATCTTCAATAATACTATTCGCTGCCCACTTTACCCCAGAGGATCCTTATTGTATGTTTTGTCACTTTATTATTAGGACACCTGTATCTTCGCCCCACAGAAAAATAACGTTGTTGGCTGCTTTTGTGTTTGAGCGTAATGTTGACTTTAATTTGAAGGCCCTCGCTTATTGAAACAGTTTTGGCGCTTGATGCATTTTTACAACGTGCTTTACAGCGCGCGCTTCGCTTATTTCCCATAATCCTCAGCAGTCTTTTCAAAGCCCTAAGGTTGACAGCATGCCATGGCATTATTCAAAACATACTCATACAATATATTCACACCATATAGCTGTGCATTTTAACACACACGGTCCTTGACTATCTCACTTCTTCTTGTCATTACTATAGCCATTATTATCATCAGTGAAATTAGTGTATTTGCATATTGTACTCAAGATTTAATGTTCACTGTGGTGATGATGACCCCATATGTCCTAACAAATCAGTGGAGGTTTTAAGGCTAAAACTGGTGATCTGGCACTACAAACACCGTATGTGAAAATTGTTTTGCTATAATAATAAGGCTATTGCACATCAATTGACGTTTTATACCCAGTTACAACTCCAAATTTAATATCATTGTATTCTAATGTGGGTGATTGAAAGTCCTTTTCAGGCAATCAGTTCTGTGTTTTTACAGGTCAGGCCTGTCATGTGTTGGGCGTGTAGCTGTTGACATGGGCCGGTTGGTGGAGGAATCCTATTTGGGTTCAAACATTTAAACAGAGGGAACGAAAACTAGTTGGATGAAAGAGTGAAGTCTCCTTCAAGTCTCGCTCTCAGTTTCGAAACAGCCTATTGGTTGCTTTTTTTAATCTCGCGAGACTGTTTTGACCAATTGCAACGCAGCGGCGCCAAGTCAAATCAAATGTTTTTTTCTGCAGGGACACAAGCGACCTGTTCTGCTCCGGAGTTGTGCTGCATTTCAGGGGCTTTCTCCCTGTATTGTGCAACAGAGGGTAACAGCAAGGTAAGTTACGATTTATTTAACATTTTTTACTTATGTTAAGTATAAGGAAAGATACAGTCAGCGCATTAGATCAAATAATACGGCTAAACATACAGCTAACGTCCCACTAACACATTTGTTCGCATTTATTGTAACGTAACGCTGGACCACTTTGCTAAAGGGTGCTAATGACCTTTTCTTGCCTGTTGTTCAATATAACGAGTCCAACTACTTAATACCTGCAAATATCACAAGAAATTAGATAACCAGTGGATGTTACTGTGGCTTTTATTGTTATTTTCTCCAAAGGTAAATTAAAAAGCACAAAAATGCCATTACATGCAGCGAAACTGTCGCCAGGTTTCGGCAGTGTGCCTGAGGATGGGCGGTTAGCGCCATATCAACAAGATATAACGTTAAAGTAGCTGATAGATGTAATGAGACCTAACTTGAAGATTGTTAAAGTAGGAGTCTCCTAATCGTGCTTATGTTTTTATTACTTTGCTCGCCCCCCAGAGATCTCCACTGATATAACCTGGTTCAGGCTTCGCAATGGACAACGTCGCAGTTTCCAGGCGGAACCACAGGAAAGTAAGTTAACATTATCTTATGAAGTACATGTCCTGCTGTGTTAGAGTTTTACTCCCTACATTCAGCCAACCTGGTTATATTGTTGTTTGTTTGTATTAGGCAAACAAGGAAAATGCTGAACCAGCATATGGGAGCAAGGCCCTCATCAAGAGAGAGAAAACAAAAGCAGCTCCCTTCCATCTGAAGAACAACAAGACGGAGCAAAACCTGGCAAAGAATGGTCCTCTTAAAGCCAGGGCCAAACAGGCGGACACAAGGTCGACGTCTGGCGAGGCTCTCAAAACGGCAAACGCTGTGCAGAGAGGTGGCAAAGGAGCTGCTGCTACAGGTGTTAAACAGCGACAGACACATAGCCAGGCATTCCTCAACGAACAGGCTGTGAAAGGCAAAACATTAGCTGCAGCAGCTCCAAAGCCCCCAGCTCCTGTGCCACCATCAAAGTCGGCTCCTGGCATGTACAAAGGCAAGATTGTCCAGTCTAAAATTGGATCAATTTGGAAATCGAGCACCAACGTGGGCGCGGCAGATCCCAAGACATCGGCACCCAAAACAGAGAGCCAGAGGGTTGGAAACGTGACAAAAATCAGGCCCAAATCAGTTGCTGACCTTCCCAAGCACGGCACACAGAATCCTGCACAGACAAGGTCCAAGTCATCCTCGGACAGACCTGCACATGGGTCGAAGCCCGCCGCCACCAGCCGTCCTCTTGCTGGATTTCGGTCTGCTTGCCCTCCAGCCAGAGTTGTGTCTACAACACTAACCAGTACCAGCTCCAGGAACACTAAAGTGGCTTTAACCAAGAGAAATGGGACTCAGAATGTTCCAGCGACAGACAAGAAGGTCATCAAGCCTCCAGTCACAAGCACTGTCAGCCTGTACAGATTTACCATGGAGACTGCAGAGGAAAGAAGGTAACATAATATTGCTCACTCATACACCTTTGATGTTTTCCAGAGAGTAGCTGTGCATCAGAAAAGTTAAAATGTTTGTGTTCCCCTGCAGAGCGAAACTGGCAGAGTGGCTGGCCTCCAAGGGCAAGACACTCAAGAGACCAGCTACGAGCGCAGCAGCACCCTCAAAAACAAAAGCCCACACAAAGCCTGAAGCTGATCTCAAACCACCTTCTCAGCCAGCTGTGCAGTGCAACCCTGAACCTGAACCATGTCTGGAAACGCAGCAGTCAGACTCTGCTGACCCGCTCCCTGCAGATACCCAGGGAGCGGAGTTGGTAGCACGCAGTGAAACTTCAGTCATCATGAACACCACCCTGGACCTGCTGGAAGACTCTGACGCAGGTCTGCCTATTGACCCACAGGACAGAGTGGAAGATGTAAGGACACAGGCAGGGTTTCTGTTGCTGTTTGGGAAATAATACCCCCCACAGTGATTAACATTGTTTTCATTTTGACAGATTGTTGTGAACCTGTGCGATGCTTTGGAAGCTATGGCGATACCCTCGAAGTGCAGCGATGGTAAGTTAATCTGTCTGTCCACTATGATCTTGTTTGGAGTTTTTGCATTTGGTAAAGTCTTTAAACCATCTATCCAGGTCACTGACATCTCTGGTGTAAAGAAGAATTAATATTTAATCTGACTGTTGCCGATGTTGCCTGATGTGTAGATGCTTATATTTACCAGTCACTTTTGTTTCTCTAAGAACTCTCACAGGTGACTGAGGTGCACGCTGATGAAGTTGAGGACAGCAAACCAAAGGATGAATGTAACAGAGAGGAGATGAAGGATGACATGCCTGAGGATGTTAGCCAGCAGCTAAAGGCTGAGCAAGAGAAAGATGAGGTAGAAGAAAGCGATGAAGAAAGTGACCAGGAAGTGCAGACGGATGAGGAAGTAGGAAGTGATGATTGTGTGATGGAGACCACACCACAGATGGAGGAGGCTTCAGTAGTAAAGTACAGTGTGAAGACCACTCCATACCTGCAAAGGTAAGTCCTTCAACTTTCACTGCAATACTTGCTTTTTTATGCCTAATCCTTTTAGTCAGTAACTTCATGAACGGACCATGGTTTAGTGACAGTCAGTTTGACCCTCAATACAGTAGTTTACCTTTCAGTTATCCTTTGTTTAGCGTCAAGAAGACAATCGAAAGGGACGTCAGCACAAGTGCATCCAGGAGAAAGAACATCAAGGACCTGAAGTTTCTGACACCAGTGCGCCGTTCCTGTCGCATCCAGCGCAAATCCTCCCACCTGCCGGCGATGCTGGTTGATCATGATCCCTGCGTGTCCTCGCTGGCAGAGCTGGTAAAGCTGGATGATGATCCAAATGCCTACATCTACAGAAAAAATCCAGCTCTCCTGGAGGATCTGCCTGACCAGTCCAGTTTGTGAGGCGCTCTCTGTGTGCAGTTTAAAATAAGCTTTGAAGCAAAACTAATGGACACCTTCTATTCTTTTAAAAATGGTTTTACTAATCCGAATGTGTCTAAGCAAAGAATTGTATGTATTTAACTGTTTGGAAACACAGTTCCTGTCTTTTCTGTTCTGAATGTATTACTTTCTCACACTATATTATACTATTTGTTTAAATATAAAGCTGATGTGCAATTGCCAAATGCAACACAATAAAATAATGATTTATCTTAATTATTTATGCCACTATATATAAAACAAAGTCAAGATTTCATCTTTATCATATGGCCAACATTGTATAAATGACAACTGTAGTCACACTAGGTGTTAAGATCCAAGAACAACCAATAACCAGCTCAAGCTTATTATGGGAGTACAGTGGCTGAATGAAGTAATTCAGGAAGCAAATGAATGCAATCCATGAAATCACTCGGTGATGACATCAGAAACACAGGGGGGGGAAGACAGCCACTGGGATCTAGTTTGTTATGAATGTAATATGGATAAGTTCTCTTGAACCAGCCGTGGGTCTCTAGATTCAAACTGCTGTCTGGATCAATTTCACATTCGTTCCACAATCAACTGGCTCAATTTTGTGAGCGGTATTAAAGACAAACTGCAGTTTTATCACATTTAATCCCACTTTTTATTGACCACATTGTAAAAATCCAAAGCGCTCTTAAATGAGCACTGCTTTCTTTTGGCCACTTCATGGCGAATTACACCTCCTGACATCATACTGGACGTTTTGACACCAGCTCCCTCTGATCCCAGATGAGACGTTTCATTATAACAAAATAAAAAAAAAATGAAAATCATCCACAAAAACAAAGAATCTCTTGGATGCAATTGTCTTCCCCCCCCCCCCCCCCCCAACAAAAGTATAAAAAGTACTTTTCCCACTCATCTGCAGACCACAGGGGAAGGTGTTCAGTGCTGTGCGCTAAAAGGTCGTTTTCACTGCTGTCTGAAGGCTTTATGTCCTTGAAAGACCCCGGTTGTCCAGATCTTTCACCTGAACCATCAAACACAAGAAGTTGTTAGAAAGATGTTAAAATGCAGCTCAGACTCCATAGTACATGTTTGAATGTGGGTAAAGCCTTATGTTACAGTTCAGGGGACAAGTTGACCATTACTAAAGAGTAAGCCAGACTAAACTTTCATCATTCTGATTTGAAACATATTCCAGTTAGAGCATAAACAATTATTTTCATTTATGAATCCTCTTATTAGGTTATTGTTGATTGTTTAAAACAAACCAAGCTGTTCTAGACTGACATGAGATAACTTCTTAAAGAACAGGGTAAAGAGAAGCAGTGAGCCCTTTTACCTTGTATATCCTAACCAGCCAGTGCTCTGTTGTGTAGGCCTCCTCCAACACATCCAGCTCGAAGTCTTTGTTCCCGATCTCAGCATTCCTCACTCTGTCGTAACCAGGTGGGCGCTCTGCAGAGGAGCACATTTAGATCTGAGTTACACTGGCTAATGCTGTAGTTTCATGTCGATGGAGCACAAGCAGGTCATGCATGATGAACGGATGACACTGGGCTGCGGATGTACTCACTGGCCTCTGTGTAGACCTGGCCGAAGCGGTAGTAGCACATCTTGTACATGAGGCAGTTGAGCAGGACAGGCGAGCCCTCGCGGTCCACCCTGAACTCTCCCGTGGGAGTGTAGTAGTCGTGCTCCTTGATGTGTTTGCCCGTGTCTGTGCTTCCACCAATGCGGACCATCCACAGAAACTTATTGATGTCTGAGATGCAGAAAGAGATCATTGGAGCAGTGGTGCTTGAATTGCCTCATACTTCATTTTACCTGTTTACGCTCTTAAAATATTCAGCATAGTTATCAGTAAACAGTGATTTTTACAGTGCACCCTTTTCATTAGTCTCGTAATGGTCAAATAACATGGCATAAGCTTTGCAAACCAAATACCATGCCCCACATCCACCTGGAGCGGGAACGTATCGGTAGGTATGTTTAACTCAAGCTGTCTTATGAGCCACGCTCACTCTCAGGGACGTACCATCTGAAGAGTAGCCCGTCAGTCCTCCGAAGATGACCAGGACGTAACTGACGTCCAGCTCCCTCATTATCTCATAGGCCCGCTCTTCTGTGGACGCCATGGCCTACGGAGCACACAGCAGCCCAGTCAGCACAGCGGCATTTTAAAAACAGGATTACCCTGAAGGTTACTCAGCTCACCTGTCCAACCCTGGAGATGTGCGTGTTGTTCCATGTGTTGTTGTCCACTAAAATGGTTCGATTGGCCATGGCAGTTATCTGATAGCCGTAATCCCACCAAGACATGACTTTAGCATCCTGGAGGCACAACATAAAACCACAATTGAATCAAAGCCCTTTAACTTAATCCATTCATTATCACACCCAGATCATTTGAAACTTGAGTCAGTCTCTCCTTCCAGATTTTCTTATTCTCTCTCTTTCTGGGGATGACTGACCTCGGGGGTGTTGTGGCGGAGCCAGTAGTACGCCTCTCTGAAGTCATCGAAGATGATGCGGCTTCCGTCACCTCCGCGCGCCGACAGGACAATGGAGGGAGAGGAGTAAGCCTCGCTGGTCACCCAGGTAGAGTGGAAGGTGTATGTAATGAGGAAGAAGGCCATGACCAGAATCATCCCACTGGCAACCTGGCAGGGACACGCAACACAAGATGTCATCAGGTCTGATCCTTCTGTCAGCTGTGACAGAGTACTGTGAATTCCTATATTTAAGCTTGACTGAGGTAAAACGTGCACATGTATTACCAGCTAAGGGTACTTAAAGTATCACAGTAGAAGTACTTGTTGTGGAGGACAACAGCTCCTCTGACCTATTATTACACATTATATTACTGGATTATTAGTAGCAGTTCAGTGTTGGAGCTGGCTGACGTGGATGCAGTGAAGTGGGTTAGTCTAGTGTTTCTCAGTCTATGTGTATCTACCTGAGGGGTCCTGAGATGATTACTGGGGAGAACTAAGATCTCCAGGAACTTTAACTCCTAACTTGCAACCCTGGCATTGTCTTATTTCCTGTCCCATCATCCCATGTACAGCTCTAGATGCTGTAGAAAACTAAAAAAGGTACAAGTCAAAACCATGGCTGTCTCATCTGGAACCTCTTGTGTGGCTTCATAGTGACATCTCAGGCCTGATATTATCTTGCCTCCTAGTGGCACCGGGTCAGGATTGTTGAGGTTTAACCAGTTTGAATCTAAAGAGGCTTCGTGTCAAAACCTGCGCATGGCACACAGAATAACAACAGACTGAAAGATGACACCACCCTGTAACAGGTACGATAGCACTGTCTCAGACCTCCCACCTCATTTTTGATGGGGTAGGTGGAGTCCTGCTGCTTCTTGCTCTTCTTGTCTGGCCGGCTGACATCCAAATTCTTCATGTAAGTGGTTAGCACCTGGGATACACCAATGCCTGACAGGATGCACATGACTGGAGCCAGAACCAACATCAGACGCACCTAAGGAGGCATCAGACAACAGGAACATTAACATATGAAGTCAATGCAGATCTACTTTCCTAAATGCATGTTTCATATCCTGCAGTTAGCTTTAATGTTGTGAATATAGAGAGACGTGTAACTGTCTTAATACAGGACGTACCATGACAGCTGAGAAGTACATGCTGGTGACTCCGTACATGATGATGAAGATCCTGGCGTCCGACAGGTTGTTAAAACAGTAGTAAAGGCCAACTGTGAGGAAAGGGAAGGTAGCAGTCAGTCAAAACTTCAACACACACTGAGCCATTTGCTTCATTTGCATTAAAGGTGGAGTGATCACACAGTATGAAGCCCTGTGACTTCCTCTGTGTTCCTGCTGAGTGTGCACTCGCCTGGGAACATGAAGACCAGCAGCTGGAGGTCAAAGTAGTACGAGGACCAGGTCGTGGGCTGGTGCTCAGAGACGGAGGCGATGATGGGAATGTTGTTCTTGGCGTAGGAGGGGTCCAGCAGGGAGTAGAAGCGACCGGTCCATGGAGAGATCTTACCTGAGGGGAAACATATACGTTTGGTCAGGTGTGGCGCAAAGCAAAGGAACCTCTAATCAAGTTTCTGACCAAAGGAAAGGAGAAGGGAGGAAAGTAGGAAAAGCCTTTTCCATTTGCTTTGTGGCCTTTCACCAGTGCATCTACAGGTGAACCATGACAACGCATGCTTACCGGTCAGCATGAGAACAGTGCCCACGGACAGCAGGATGAAGCCCACCAGAGAGATGACACTCTTGAAAAGCACCTCAAACTGCTGGGCATTGAGTTTACTGCGCAGGTAGTCCACAAAGGCGTGGATCTGGCACAAGCCGAACATGCCGAAGGCTGCCATGTGCTCTGATGACTGCACCGGCTGGTGTGTGAGAGAAAAGAGACAGGGCAAAGGAGAATCACCTCATTGTGCCACACATCGCTCACCCCCTATCGCATGACACAGACTTTTGTATTTTTATTTTCTTTGCCTGAAAACGTCCTGTAAGCCGAGGAAGGACCCGAGTCCCCCGTGAGACACAAGGCATTTCTGTTTTCACTGTACCTGGAAACCAACAAAGGAGATCTGCATGGAGAGGATGGTGCCCAGGCAGTAGACTGTGCAGTAGGCCACGTAGATGCGGTGAGAGAATCGGCCTGTGAGCATCAGAACCAGGACGTGGAGCGGGATAAGGTTGATCAGGAACACGTAGCCACCCCAGGAGGAAACCTGGATGAATACACACACACACACACACACACCATCAGGACCTCTGCAAACTGAATTCATCAATAAAAAAAGGACTTTTTCAAAAAGAATCACTCACCATGTAGAAGTAGGCCAGCGCGCATATGGACGACCAGTACACTGACCCTGTTTTGACGGCCTTAATCCACATGTAATAGGTCAACAGCATGCAGAAGATGGCGATACCTGAGTAAGACAGGACAGAGGGGTTTCAACCAATCAGTCCTTCAGCGATAGCTTCTTCACATCACGTCATTACGCCCGTCAGGTGTTTACCTTCATTATCATAGGAGCCGGCGACAGACCGAGAGATGTAACCAGGCACCACTGCAATCATGGCAGCAGCCAGGAGCCCAGCACCTGCATCCTAACACAGACATTACAGGCGTAAACAAACTCGTGCACAACATTCTGAGTTTTACAGCGGCGCCTGTGGCTTTAAAGGCAGCATCTGAGGTCAAAGGTGTCACCTGGGTTACAGTCTCAGACTGGGCATGAGACCAAAAACAGAACACGCTACCCAGCTACCATATCAGAGTTAGAGGACAGGGTGTTCTGTTTTTGTCACTAAACATACGAGGAACAAAAAGTAAGGATATTTGCCTCGTCGGCTTTAATTTTCAAATTCTTATGAATCCCTTCATTTAACTGAAATGCAAAGATAAATCGGGGGGATGCTCCTAAAAGACAAGCAGCTTTTCATTTTCTTAACACCTTCCAATCTCCCATTTATGCGTTTTACCTTCAGCTCCTTGGTGAAGTGGTACGTCACTATGGCAGTGAAGGAGGAGAACAGGGGAGCCAGGAAGACGCAGACGTTACGGATGTCAATCGTGATGTGGAAAAAGTGCAGGACGTGGTAGAGGACGGCAGAGGTGATCATCAGGCCTGGAGTCGGAGAACGGAGGTAAGTGAGTTTTGAATCAGAGCGAATACAGGCTGAGTATACTTGAAGCACATTGACCTCACACTGACTTTACCTGCACTACATCAGAAATCAAACAACACAAAATAAAGTGTAAAAGGCCTCGCCAGTCTACACGTACTGCCCTCTAATCATCTTTTCTAGTTCCTACCTGGATAGATAGTGCCACCGATGATCCTCCCCAAAGGATACCATGCTCTGTCATCGAACCAATTGTGGAACTTGTAAAATCCTTCTTCTGCCAGGAAGCGGGTCGTACGGTAGTTGAAGTAACTGAGGGTGAGATGAAGGTGAGGCATTACCTAACTGCGCATTTATCTGTTAGTAACTCTTGGAAATAACCACAACAGAGGTAACACTTACGGATCAAACTCGTGGATGACACTTTCAAACCTCAAAACGGAGAAGAGCCTGGTGGAGAATGCTGACGAGAAGGAAAAGCACACGGATCAATGCGTTACATTTGTTTTTAGTACAGAGGAGGAAATTCTGTGTGTGTGTGTGTGTGTGTGTGTGTGTGTGTGTGTGTGTGTAGAAAGCTTAAGACTCACAAAGGACAGCGGCCATTGACAGGATGAGCAGCTTCAGCAGTGTGTCCTGCTTCTCATAGGACAAACGCAGGAAGCCCAGCTTGGTCATCTTGGCGAGGTTAGGGACAGCTCACCGTACTACCTGATGGGAGGAAGACAAACACTGTGAGGCTGAGAGGTACAAACAGGAGGGCTGTGAAGAAAAGCCCTGCGTGCGCCTTACCTAAGTTTTATTTTTAGAAAAGAAAATATCCTGCAAAATAAATAAAATCTTTCAGGATTAGACTTCAACTGAGCCAGATATTAAGAGAAACAAATCCAAGTCTTTCAACTGTGAACAGTCAACTTCCATGTCCAGCCCAACCAGATAAGGCCACGCACTAAGATGTGGCGTCAGGAACCAGGAAGCAGCCACCGTGGAAAACTTCTGCAGGGATTTGTGCCTCTCTTCTCCAGACTTTGCAAGTTTTTACAAAGCGAAAACACGACCGCTGGAGCTGAACGCGGATCTAATCAATGCTAACTTTCACGGCAGTTGAATCAGAGCGAGCATTAGGAGCACTGACAGCAAACCAGCCTCTCCAGCATCACAGAGCACGGGAGTGAACGGCAGCTAACATCTCTAAAACAGCTATTACCACGCACAACGTGTACATTTAAAATGAATGCGAGCACGGCTGCACATTAGAGTGCATGTTGTAGCTAGTAAGCATCAGGCCGGCTAGTGTTGATGCTGCTTCCATCCAGTTAAAAGTGTGTGAGTAGCTAGCGCGGCTAACCTACTAGCAGATGTATAATGAACACCTTGGCCCCGCGACTCTTTTCTGACTTATAAAGAAAACACCAGTACCTCCTTCATAACTGGCAACAGGATAGCAGGCTAGAATTGAAATTGCTCCTTCTAAATTTGCTAAGAGGTTTAATATTTCATGTTCAGCAAGACTCACCCGCTCTGCTCCTGCTACTCATACACTATTCGCACACAACCTTCACCGTGACCTAGCCCCGCCTCAACTAAGCCACGGCGCGCGTTTATTGGTGGAGCGTCAGTCAATGATGACTTCCACATAAATGGGATTGGCTCGTTGGTTGTCACTCAGTTTTGGTTCCCTGCCTTGCCGCTGTAGTGTAGTGACGTGTCCTTAGTAAGGAAAAGCAACGCGTCTCCCCCTACTGGTGGAAAACTATAAAGGCAACAGCATTTCAGAGATGCAACCGAAGCCAAAGAACAGCCAATATTACCAACTATGTACAACTTATTGATAGTTGGCTCAATAGTGTAAAATCAGTCATTTATATTCTGGATGACGGTATGCTTGCTTGAAGTTTGTACAGGGATATATACAGTCTTTTCCCCCTTTTTATTCTGTCTCCTGTTTAAAATTGTACATTACAAATGCTGATCAGAGTATGTGATGAGGAAATAAAAATGAAAAATTCAGTTGCATCTTGATGTGCACATTTTCAAATTTTCAAAGCACTGTACTGTCTATTTCTCTGTGGGCTGAGGGGTTTCTCCAGGAACTACACAGTGCCAGTGTCTTGAGTGAGAATAGTTAAACTCACCATAAATGAGTTTCCCCACATATTTACTGCATTTTAACATGCAGCACTTACTGAATATTGTGGTTTTCGCACCTACATCTGCTTCTTTAACCCTGCTCTATTATTGCATTGGATGGCACACATCTACGGGGATGTAGGGTCACATCCACTTCACTTTGCAGTTAAAACAGTAATGCATGTCTTAATTTTAGTGGTTTTCATTGTGACTACTAGCTCTAACTGTTCCACCTTCCCGATCCTCATCTTTTCACTGCTGAGTCTCAGATATCCGGCGCTGCACTCACCATGGTAGCTAAACCCTGAGCAGTAATCAAAATACTCAATACTGATCATTTTTATTGAAATTGGACGAATTACTTTTACAAAACCTCACTCACAGATAAAGCATCAGTCTGCACAAACACTTTGCTCCTCTTACAATAACTGTACACAGTTTCAAATTCAGGTGGCCCCTCCCCACGGCCATACGTTCTGATGTTCTCTGTGAGAAAAAGGTTGGTGGCTGAGTCGCTGCGTGGTGGCGTGCCTCTGGTTAAACATTCAGGACATATGTAACATTGTATTTACAGCACACAGACCTAACAGCCGATGGACTGTTTTTGCTTCTGCTTTCTGAGGGAAAACGTGCTGATCAGCTGTTTATGAACATATAAAGACCATGTGACTCCTTCCTTTATTACAGAGCTTAGCACTGCGGTGGCTGGCGTGAAATAAAAACATACATAAAGCAGTTTGGCAGTGTCATCATCTCCTAAATTCACACAGACTGGAAACTCTTAGGCCACACTTCCTTTGCTGGTGTCACCATGTCCTGTGCAACATCTACATCTCATCAGACAGTGAAGTGACGTTTTAATGGGCGATGAGACACAAAGCCAACCTTAGTCAACACATGACAGGAGGGACTTTGTTATTTGGTTTCCATTACGAAGGTCACCAACCCTTTTTATAGCAGCTCTTGAACTGATTTGTACGTTCTACTTAAAACAAAGCTCTTACAGGATAAAAAACCTCCCTTTTTAACTATACAACCTTATTCCTGGAACCGCTCAACACATGACAGGGAAACATGTCCGTGTGCAAGAGAGCATTCAATCTGTGAGGAAGGAACGTGACTTGCAACATCAGAACATGTAGTGTAGGTAAAACAAGACTGTGCTTTGCTTCTGGATGCAAACAAGCCCCAAATTAAAAAAAAATCCTTCTTTAGTCACAAGTTTTCTCAAACATATTAAAACTATATGATTCCTTGTGCTGTAATTTATTAAAGGAGTCACTCAAATGGCACATTATACAAAAAAAAACAAACAATGAAAGAGAATTCACAAAAGAAAACAAGTCAAGAGCTGAGTATATAATGTGTTTTGAGTGTGAGGCACAGGGCAGTCAGTTTTTGTGTCACACTGAAAATGTGTCTGGTGGGTGCAGCAAATGAAGGAGTAAAGGGCCAGAGAGTAGATAAAAACATGGAAAGCCTTTGTTCTAAACCGCATCATCTTCATCAAGGGGAATCACATTGAGGGAGGCCACTCATCATCATGCTTTCCTTCTCCCTTAAAGCGGATCCATCACTGGGTGGACAGGGGTCTCTGGCGGGTCGGGGAGGTGTGGGGGGATGAGAGCCTCTCTGAGGAGGTGGACGACGTCAGGGACGACTGCAGGTGGACCGTCTTGTGGAAAAGCTTGTTGCTGATCAGCACGACCAGGGAGAAGAGACGCAGCTGGAAGTGGCTGAGTGGAAAACACAGACGTGATCAGCGACTCACGTTCTGGGAGAAACTACAGCTTACTGTGAGAAAAATAGAATTTGTTGCACACTCACTACAGCTTCGTCGGCGTCTTGGCCTCATTAGCGCTGATGATGAATAGAGGGAAGAGGATGGAGAACAAGCAGCCACTAGGTAGCCAAGAGAACAAAACACATTGCCACCAGTCAGCGCAGTAAAGTGTAGCTCTGCCCACACGTGGTCAGTTTCCTTTTAAGCTTGCCTGATATTGTAAACTTCCTGTATTCAACCTAAAGTCCAAAAAGTCTTCTTTAAGCAATAAAGACGGCTGATGGGAGCATCAGCACAGAGCAAAGAACAACCAGCTGAAGCTCAACATCAGCAAATCCAATAAGCTGCAGCTGGACCACTGCTCTCTGTCTGTTAGTGCGCAAGTTCATTGAGAGAAATGACAAGAGAGTCAAATTGCTTGAATGTGTTCACATGCTTGGCCACAAAGATCCAATCAAGAGTGAGAGGTCTTACCTGATGATGTATGAGGAGGGCAGGGCGGTCAGCAGGGCCATGGGCAAACCGAAGCCGAAGTAATAGGGCCAGTTCCTCTCGATGTTGGACAGCCGTTGGTGCATCTCGATGCCTTAAACAAACACGAACGGTCGCATTTTTGTCTGAGCTCTCCTTCAACTCCGGATGATTATTTGGGTGCAGATGAAATGTAAGCGGCTCACCATGGTTGAACCAGCGATACTCAAAGCAGTACAGGGAGTAGAGCAGAGACATGTGGAGGAGGCTGACCATCTGTCCAATGGCATCGATGGGGAAGAGGCTAACAATCATACCCTTGAAAATACACGGCAGAGAGAAGTTTTAATGCCCGATGTGAGTCAGCTACAGGAGCTCTGGGTATACACTACAGTAGGGCTTTGTAGGACATTACTTTTAAATGAAGCCTAAACACAGTGGCAGTCTGCAGAGGTGTACCTGAATGAGGAAGAGCGCCTGGAGGAGGAGGTTAAACAGCATGTCTGCGATGATCTTACTGACGCTGGGGAACGGCTGCGCTTTACATCCAGACACTTCAAATGCCAGGTCAGCTATGTCCTGCAACACACAACAGCACACTCATAGTTGCACCTGTGTCAGTGTTGTCTGACACAGGTGCAACAATTGCAAAAGCTTTACCCACATCAGGATTAGGCCCGCTCTTCTCTTTTTCTTTGTGATGGGAAGCGAGATGACAGGAGATATACAGGCTGTTGTATCTGGGTGAAATTAGTTTAATAACAATATTTTAATATTTGATATTACTTCAGTTCTATTGTGACCTGGCCGTATCACATAAAAGTGCAGGGAAAAGGGCCTGCTTCAGGCAGCCACTTAGAATTTCAATCTCTTCAGTGTTTCTGTTGTGTTCCTGCAGATGCCTCTTTGCTTCACTGATCCAGAACTTGTTTTTATCAGATCTCCAGCAGCTGAAATCACAGGAGTCCCGTTGAATGGTGTGACCTCAGATCAGTTCATTGCTCACTGAAAAGGTAACCTATTTTACATTTGCTTTAAGTGATACTGCATGCCAGCTGAACAAATGAAGTGAATCGTTATGTCTTTTAATAACGACAGCCTGCACTCTACCCTGACATGGGCTCCACAAGTTCATGTAAGACCTGACAAATGTTATGGGAGCATGATCTGACCATGGTCCACGGAGCCTCAGGTGATGTCACACAAAAATTGGCTTTCTCAGTCTTGTACATTAGAGTGGTCCCATAAATGTTGAACGGTTGAGGTCAGGTGACTGTGGAAAGTCCGTGACAGCCTGGGCTCTTTGGTCTTTAGGTTGCTCTTGTCGTCGTGTGAATCTTTTCAGCAAAGATCAAAAACCTGAGGGAGGAGCGTCTCTGACTTTGTCTTTGGTCACAGTGGAGTAAATTCAGTGCAGGCAGCTAACTCCACAGTAGGTAAAACACCCCCAGGCCTGTACTGACACTATGTTTTACTGTTGGCTTGACACACTGCAGGATCATCCTCTCCCCTGTTACTGACAGACATTTCAAACTGATTTATCAGTAGAGACAACTTATTTTTCCAGTCATCCACTGTAAAATGTCTTAGCCCACTTCAAGCGTTTGGCCTTGTTTCCCCTCCCGAGGGATGTTTTAGAAACCGCTCCTCGTCCTCTGAGACACCGACAGGACAGCCTCCTACTCACAGTGGTAGTATTGACGAGTCTCGTGTTCTTAATTTAGCAAATTCTGTGAGTGGTTTTGCGTTTCTGCCTCCCAGGAACTGAGCTTGATGTATTGATCTTCTGTTGGCGTGCTTACTTTCGGTCACTGAGTAATCAGCAATGATTTGAACATGGGAAGGCAGCTCTTCAGAGCAGCAGCTTTATTAATTTCATATGTGCCACTACCACAATGCTACTTTGTAAGCAACAATTTGCTAGATACCTGAAGCACAGCCATATTTATAACAGGTGAACTGGCTGCTAGTTTAGTTCCTTGGACAAGCCTCTGATTAGTCCATCGAATCCACCTGACCTTCATCTGAACACATGCTTCAATAGAAGGGATGGAAAATCTGACCTTTTCCACAAAGGCGTTAAGATGGTTGATGTCACACAAACCTGACCTGTAATTAGTGAAGACTCTTAAATATTTCATCTTCCCTTCATACATCATCATCTCAGTTGTTATAATACATTTTGTGACATCGGCTGCGTTTTACTGAACCTCTATTATAAAAATGCCTATTCAACTGGCAGTGAGATCATGCACGGTACACGGGGCATTTAGGGCCCCTGAATAGGATGCAACTTTGATAAATTTAAGGTTATGGTGTGTCAGATTGTGTGACGGGATCTAGCAGAGACTTTAAAAAAGGCCTCTTGTTCTGTCATCACATGATTACGGCCTAACCAAACACAGCCTGACCTGGAACCAGATGGCGTTGACGATCTTGCTGAGGACGAACAGAGGGAGAACCCAGAGCGCACTGAAGACGGAGGTCAGGAAGAACTCTAACCAGGACCACACACTGCCATGGAGGGAGGGGTCACCTGGAGCAAAAACAGCTTGTTGACTGACTGTTTCCTACCACAAGCCAGAGAACCTGCCCCAGATTCACCTGCAGCCATACATACCGATGATTTTTGCTGTGAGAGTCTGCAGCAGGGGGATGAACACCCGGTAGAAGAGAAACAGACTGAGCTGGAGAGGGAAAATGAAATGCTACAGTTAGACTTCACCTCGATTCTCCACACTACATAAATCTGGTGTTTGGCTTCTACAGTTTCAGACATTTATAGGATACAGCAACCTTGAAAATGCACAATCGGGAAATTCACAAAGCTGTAAAAGCTTCTGAGGGTTTATGTTTATGTAATCCCAGTGAAGACGTTTTCAGATGTGGGAATACAGACAGCAGGATTAGGACAGAGGTCATTAAGGCCACGTTGCATGGCGGTTGCTCAGTTGGTTATCTGACAATTCATTTCTTTAGCTGACATCTGCAAGAAGGACTTCTTCCCAAATTAAACGGACGCTAAAGAGTTCAGTTTGGGGCGTCACGTGGCTGGGAAACCGCCATCCAGCAGCGGCATTATCACGGAAACTCAAAACATGCTGCTGTGAAGCACCAAGTGGCGCGCGAGTGATGAACCGTACTGTAACAACAGGTTAAATATCGTACCCAGAACACTCCTCCGTTCCAGGCACAGCACTGAAAAATCCTGCTGGCTACTTTGGGTTCACTGAAAGAGAAAAGGCCCATTACTGTTGAATGACATGACAAAAGCAGAGTTTGGCTTCACTTTAAAGCTACTTACTTAACCAGAGTCAGACAAACTGGTGGATGCTATTGACATGTCTGTGTTTGCAGAGTGAAGCCGTTTGGAACAGTGTGTTTTACTAACAAATATGGTACCAGCTGACAGGTCCTATTCCATGAGAAGGAGGTAAGTATGCTCAGAGGATGTTGTTGGCCAGAGCTCAGCCCTGACTTTCAAGCTGTGTAAATTCCTGCTAAGATTGGCAGGAAAGCCTAACCATCTCTGATCTCGAGGTAAATAAAGCCACTTGGTCTTTGGCGCTTGTGTGAAATGCACAGCACGGATGATGCGCAGGACGTTCAACCAAGAGGATCCTGTCAGGAGGGGCTGCATTGCCTGCCTTTTCAGAGTAGATGCTAATAAATCAAACACATGAAAGCAGCATCCCTGCGGATATCTGACTGTGGCTGAGTAAGAAAATGAGCAGCACTGCAACACAAAAATCTTCTCGGGCCTACTTGTCCGGTTTGCGCTCTTCACTCTGTGCCCGTCTCTGTGCCAGGGCCCCACTGGCCCGTCTCCTCCGCTGCTCTTCCCTTTTCTGCTGGATGCGGGCATCCAGCTTGGAGATTGTTCCAATCCCCAATATGGAGTCCTTGATTCCCTAGAGAGCCCAGAGTGAGAGAGAATATCATAAACATCATGTGTTTGTTTCAAACTTGACCTTTGTAACAGAGCTTGGAAATGTCCTCCATCTCTTCTTGTAAACAATCAGTTATTCCAAAGACAAACATTATCTTTGGACTCTTCTGGAGAACAGCCAGCTCACATTCACGCTGATGGTACATTATGCTAAAGTTCAAGGTGACATATAGAAAAATATGTCCGCATTTGTCCTGGACAAAACCTCCATGCACCGCGTTCCCATACATCAGTCAGAGAAAGTTACAGTGTCGGCCCTGCTGCTAGTTCAGTTATAAAATCCCAGAGCACCACAGAGCATCTCTCCTGCCAACTATTCAGTGACAGCGCTGTCAGCCGCGCGTCGATCACAGTGGACGTCAGTAGCAAGTTGCTCCACAGTCTTAGCCGACTTCACGGTCAGTCATCAGCAGAGCAGAGAGCTTTGGAGCAGCAGGCCGACTGCAGTCGCTGTCCGGCGTCAGGCTGCCCTCTCTCTATTCCCCCTCTCTGCTTCCATTCGAGCTACAGTTGGTTTGTGTTCATTTTGAGACACCATTTGCAAGGTTACAGCCTTTCATGCTGCTGCTCCTTTATTCTCTGTGTACAGTGATGCAGCCAAACAACAATAGCGCATTGATTCAACTGACAAAATGCGAGTCAACTCTGGGCCGTTTCAACTGATGACTCACATCATTGAGATCTCAGGGGAATCTCTACAGAGACACAAGGGATTTATAACATGCAAGTGCTGCTTTTACTGTGTTTGACATATACCAGCTGTTTTCTAGAGTGTCTGGAGGTTAAATTATATTAGATTAAAATGCACAGAATATTTTTTTTATGCTTGCTACAGACAGATTTGTTAGGATATATGTGCCTTTATCACATCTTAAAGTTATTTATAGCTGAACAAAAACAAAAAATAAAAATCAAACAAACCCACTAAACTCACTGTGCACTTCAAAAATGTCATTTATTATTATTTATTTATTGAGGTCATAGTGGGGAGTGTGTGTGTGTGTGTGTGTGTGTGCTGACCGTCGCAACATTGCGGAGGAAGGCCCTGACGCTGTCTGTCATCTCTGGACCAGCTGCAGATCCATCAACTGCAGAAGGAGGGGGGGGTGGTGACCTGGTGGTCAGCTCTCATGGCAGGGAGAGGCTCACCCAGTAACCTGCCACGACCCAGAACCATGGAAACAGAATGAGGACGAGAGCGAGTGGGTGGGAGTCTTTCTAGAAATTTACAGTGACCTTTAAAATGTACAGTTAAAGACTCCCTTTGCTATGCTAGGGATGCACTTGCTAGAGGGTCATTCTGTAGTGAACTTAAGGTTTTATATAAAGTGAATTTAAGTTTTCATTTAAAGTGAATTTAAGGTTGTGATAAGAGTTAATTCTATTTTTTTGTTGAATAAAGCCTTTTAAAACAAAACAATCCCATTTGTGCTCCTAAAACCAGCGAGTGGTGATAATAAGATTAATATTAGTAAATACAGTTTTTCATGTGTATATGAGAAAGTCAAATCAAATCCATAAGTATTACACTACTTATGTTACTTTTAAGAACAATTACAGTAATCACATGCATGACAAAGGCAATTCTAAACGTGAGACAGTTCAGTGACAATCAGCTGTGCAGCTTTCAGTGCCTGGGGTATTTATGGTAACCGTTTCATGGTGATTATCGCCTGATATGATTCTACTTAGTTTAACACATACCCACCACATTAGCCATCTGCTTATACTACTATTGAAGTTAGGGTTGGAGAGTGTTCCAGGCACAGTAATGCTGAATGTAATTAAGATCACACGCAGAAAAATCAGGACACACACTACTCAGGCACGACACAGACAGTAAAAATGGAGAGGTCTGACACAGAGTCTGATGTCATTAGCCTTCTAACATAGCTGAAAACATGACTACCGCTAATGTCTGCTTAATAATGCTGCTATTGTCCGTCCTCTTTACACACACCATTAATTACACCGTTTATTTGTCAGTGCTAACGTTATCTGCACAGCTTAACATTCATATATTCATTAGGGCTGACTCTCTGTCACATATTGACCTGATGTAACAATGCTAAAGTGAAATTCGGCCGGCGTGTTATTGTTTGTGTAAGTTAACGTTAGCAAGCTGACTCAGTGGGCTAGCTAAAGTAGGTGATAGCGTTACGTGACTGTCAGTGTTAGCTGCCTCTGCCTGGCCTGTCCTAAAGTTCTTACAGTATCCCATGTGAAGACCCTCACTGTATGTATAGAGTGGTCAGCATGACGCCTCTGGTCTCAGAACATTTGGCTTTCGTTGGTTTGTTGAGCGCCCTGCTAGCTTGCCTATCTGTGTTGCTAGCTACCTAGCTGCAACTGTTAACGCTCACCAACTAATTTAACTGTTGTGTTTTCCGCCAAGACAGCGCCTCAACAGTCGCGTAAAGTCACAGACAGAGCACATGATTCGCCTCGGTATCCTCCTTACCTCATGCGACAGGCTCGAGGTTAGATTAACTTCGACAATTCTTTCTTTTGCCCCTTTAATGTGACAACAACACCGGACAGACACTGTATGAAGCCAGGGCCGTGCAAAACATATTGCGCAAGCTCCGACTTCTAAGGATCATGGGAAGTGTAGTCGTCCCGAAGTAAAACGCAAACATGACATCTGCTTCAGTTTTAAATGCGGAAATGGCCCGTTAAAATAATAATTGGGCATTTGTGCACGAGTATAGGATTTATTAAATTGCTAAAGTGCCAGTTAATAATATGATATTAGTCTGTAGGGACTGGTTCCATAAGCACATCCTAAAAACTGAAAAATCAAACTTTTCCGTTTTCAATCACAGCGTATTTTTATTGGTATTATTATTATTATTATTATTATTGTTGTTGTTGTTGTTGTTGTTGTTGTTGATGATGATGATGATAATGATGTTGTTATAGTCCCTGTATGACCTCACCTATACAATTGGTTTTTTCAACTGTAGAGTCACATAGACACACCAGCACACGCGGTAATGAGGTGTGTACGATTTTCACGGCTCCGCACAGGGGCACACCCACGAGGCGGTGCATTATTAACACCAGGATCATCTGTTCATCCGTTCTCAGATGCTGCTGTGAACTTAACCCGACTGTTGCCTATGTCACTGGAGGGGATCTCACGTCCTACCGATGGTTGTCTTGAAGATAAGAAATGCGCACAAAAGGAAATACGCACTTGTCTGCCTGTGCATTGCTGGCTTCATTATGTACAGGTGCCTGAGGTAAGTTATGTCCTATATCTTTTAGTTAGAGCCACTTTGAGGCTGCTTGTACCTAATGTGGTAACGTATTAAAGTGGATAAATGATCACAGCAACGCTGCGGGTCTCTGTAGGCAGATGATTATAGATTTTCAGACAACCATCTGTAGATATATTGTTGGTGCCATGATATTAGATAGAGAGAAGTGACACCCTACAGACCAAAAAGAAATAAACTATCACTATAGCTGATGGAATAAATTGCTGAAAAGAATAAAGAGTGACTTTAAATAGTTTAGTAAAAATCAATAAAATCAATGAAGTGCCTATTTCATCTGTTGCAGTCTTGCATCTAAATTCAAATACGCTCTTGCTTGTCTGTGGTTGCGTTTGCCAACACAAGACGTCTGCAAATTCCTATCAAGCATGTCATGTGGTCTATTCAAGCACAATAGTCTATGTGCTATATTACACGGGTGTGACACAAATAAGCCACAACTGCTCTTCCAGCACGCCAGCAAGGGGGCAGAGGCTGAGCAGGAAGGTGGGCCTGACTGCCAACTCGTCCCAGTTCACCCTGGAAGGTCAGCCCTTCCACATCCTTGGGGGATCCATCCACTATTTCCGTGTGCCCAGGGCCTACTGGAGGGACCGTCTGGTGAAAATGAAGGCCTGTGGCATCAACACACTCACTACGTAGGGAAAACCTCTGTGGATGTGTTTGGTTCCTCCATACAGGTGACTGGTTGTTTGCTAACAGAGACCATTATGGATCCTTGCAGGTACGTGCCGTGGAGTCTGCACCAGCCAGAGAGAGGGGTTTTCAACTTCCACACACAGCTGGATTTAGAGTAAGGCCGAAGATAAAACACACTCAGGATAAATCTCCATGCAGTGCAGCCCATGCTCTCATTAAAGCAAATATGTGACTTACAAATGTTCATAATAAGAATAAAAAAACACCTTGCACTGCCTCTCTAGCTGCTCTAACAATATTACCTGCTCTAAAGGCGTGTTGGGAATACTCTTCCCTTTCTTCTCATCATCTAAGTCCCAGAGCTCTGGGGAGAAGCTAGAGGCGGAGAGGTCCCACTTGACAACAGCGGCATCTCCCCAACAACAGCAACTTAGCAAGCAATTAGCGGCACAGCAGTGATAAGTGAGGAGGGATGTGACGCCTAAGCCTGCCGCTGTTGTTGCCAAGCACATTTCACACTCCTCAAACAACCAGATATGGGGTCTCAGCGGGGGCCTACACTCGGTGTCTGCGCAGATAGAAAATGATTATTGATTATCTCCATCTGGCTTTCAGAGCATACATCAATCTTGCTGCTGAAGTTGGCTTGTGGGTAATTTTACGTCCAGGCCCCTACATCTCCTCTGAGCTGGACCTAGGAGGACTTCCAAGGTAGCGCTAGTATTCTTTACATTCACCATTTATGGTAAAATGTATTCACAGTTGCATGGTGAGGTTCTGTGTATGTATGAAAGTAGGATGTAAAGCCGAAGCCTATACAACATTGTCTGACTGGTTTATGTCCCGGAATAAATTAGTTAATGAAATTAGTGCAATCAGGGGGGAAAAGACACATCTTCCTATAGCAGAAGACTTGTGTGAAGCTTTGTCCACTATGTCGGACTTACTGTGCCCCCATTGTTGCTGCAGCTGAGTGGCTTTAGTCAGAACTAAGCATTTTGTTTTCTGTGTCTTTGCAGCTGGCTGCTCAGCGACGGCAGCATGAGACTGAGGACAACCTACCCGGGCTTTACTCAGGCTGTCAACGCTTTCTTTGACAAACTTATACCAAAAGTGGTTCCGCTGCAGGTTGTTGTTGTTCACTAAAGCTTGAATTAAGTTTGCTTTAGCTCCAGTTCATGTAACTCTTTACTGAAAATGAAATGTCTACATGTGTTGTTCAGTTCAAGAAAGGAGGGCCCATTATAGCAGTGCAGGTTGAGAACGACTATGGATCCTTTGCAAAGGATGAAGGCTACATGCTTTTTATTAAAGAGGTGATGCTTGCTGAATTAACATGCCGCCATAACAATACACTGTGAACACACATGTACAAATAGAAATTCACATTAAAAGACTGGATTTTGTTTTATTTTGAAAGGCTTTGCAGTCCAGAGGGATCAGCGAGCTCTTGCTCACATCAGACAACCACAACACATTAAAGTCAGGGGGTGTGGATGGAGGTACAGTATACTATTAGGACACACACACACACACACGCACATTCATATATACAAATAGCTAACCTTGTGATCTTGTAGCCATCAGATCAGTGAAGCTGCAGAAGCTAAATCAGAGAGAGATCCAGGATCTGAATGCTATCCAGGTGTGTGTCTTACCTCTCCACATCATTTCACTGTCCGTCACTGAGCATGTGTGTGACTGTGTGTGTTTTTCTTTGTTGTTTGTCAGCCTAACAGCCCCACCATGGTGATGGACTACTGGACTGGCTGGTATGATGTGTGGGGCGACCTTCACCACGTGCTTCCCCCAGAGGGTAAGGAAGGTTTTCTGTGTTATCTGTAGCTTAATGCGTAAGAAAGACACCTTCCTATTGGTGCTTACCTCTTATTCTTAATACACTTGTGTCATCCTGGCACTGAGTAATTGCAGAAGGGACATGTTTTCATACTGCAGGGTCGAGTCTAAAATAACTGCACCACTGAGCCCAAGATGAATCTTAGGTGAAACGTGCTCCATGGCAGCTGAATGGTTAAACACATACCATGTAACTGCACATAGCATAAAATACATAACTACAGCAGCACATGGCACATCCCATCCTCTCTTCCTTCATTTACTCCTCATGATTTTAATAAATGAAAATGAACATACATTACAATTTTTATATAAAGAGATATAAACAATAAATATGATGTGCTCACAGCTATTTAAAAAAAAAAATCTAAAAATGCTGCTGCCTGCTATAAATCTGAAAAGAAACTGTATTTATTGGGGGAAGTTAATACTTTCACAAACTGCTTTCTTCACACAAGTGCATCCTAATATGTGTTATTATTGAACAGTTGGCAAAACACATTTCCCATTTATTCTGAACCAAAAACAATTTTATATTAATGGGTTCCCCCGGAAAACATAATAGAAGTTCTCATTGCTCCAAATGCGGTTTGAGGATGTTTGAAACAGTTTTTGGCAAATGTCTGGCACAGATTTGCTTCAGAAATACTGGTATCAGCTTTGAAAAACACATGTTGGCAAAGTCTAGTCACAATACTGACTCTGAAGCCACTCTAATCTGCTGTAAACAAATGCTACCACACCATGGTAGGCCATTTATATTTATTTTCCAACCGCTTTACTCTTTTGCATGAGGAATAGCAGCTATTTGCCAGCAATGTAAATGCAAATATAAATGTGCATGTCAGACCCAACCTACTTGAAAGTTAAAGCTCCTGACAGAGAGGTCAGTGGAGATTCAACAAGGTGTCCCCGGCCTGACTGAAAAGCTGTACTGTGGTTTCCTTTTTGCAGGGACCTTTATGTTTTTAAGGAGTTGATCTTTTTAAAGTGAAAATGTTGAACTTCTTGTCAGACATGGTGTCCACCGTGAGAGAAATTCTGAGGCGAGGCATGTCTGTCAACCTCTACATGTTCCACGGAGGCTCCAGCTTTGGCTTCATGAGTGGAGCGCTTGCTGATCCGTCCTACAGAGCGTTGGTCTCCAGTTACGGTTGGTTTCTCTTTGTATCTGTGCGCTCTGGCACAAACAAACGAGCAGTGTCTTTGATGCAAATTTACAAAAAATGTATTCCAATGATGAGGCAATACCTTGTCAGAGCTAGAGAATATGTTCCTTGCTGTCTACGCACCTGCATTGACCTGTACATCCAGCAGGTGGCAGCACATGGCAGTTAATTAGGTTTTGCTTTTGATCATGTTTCTCAGATTATGATGCTCCCTTGTCTGAAGCTGGAGAGTACACTCCAAAGTACCATCTCCTCAGGGATTTACTTTCTCGATACAACAGTAAGTCGAACACTAAGTTTAAATCTGTCAGTGCATGCTGTGACCTCTTTGTCAGATCCGGTCTCTGACCTGTACAGGAGGAGGCAGTTTCCCCGACATGCCAGCCCTGCATTACAGAGAGGCTTATGAACCAGCCATCATGTACCAGCACCTGTCCTTATGGGATGCATTGAGCTTCACTGAGGGAGTACGTTTTATGTAAGATTATATGTTGGTTATGTGTGAAAGGCCAGTAATTAGGCTTCTTAGTCAAAGGGGTCACTTTAATTATTCCAAACTTCTGCAGCCATTTAAGTCGCTCAAGCCAGTAAACATGGAGAATCTGCCTGTGAACAACAAGAACGGCCAGTCCTACGGATACACACTGTATGAGACGACCATCACCAGCGGAGGACTGCTGAGGTCTGGGGACAACGTCCGAGACCGTGCCCTCGTGAGTCCTCCCCCTAAATAATGGAATGATCTTACTCTGAGCTTGTGCGTCATGGAGGTGGTTGCATTTTATGTACTAATTCCATACATTATCAACCTTGGTTTATTTGAGGCCAATGAAACTAAACTTAATGGAAGGGTTTGGCATTTTGGGATGTGTGCTTCGTTGTGTTTGAAGGAGGAACGAAAACAAGATAATTGATGCAGCTGTACACAAGATATGAAGCTGTTGCCTATGGGGAACCGGAGGGGGAAAGAGCGAACTTTGTTCTGTCTGAATGTAAAAAATGTGCCTAGCCAGCGCCTCGTTAGCTTGCTAATTAGGCTCTATCCTGTTCTTTACATCTGCACAAAAAAACAAAGTGACACGTTGTGGACTTGGGGGGTTAGACGCTAGTTAATTTCTTGTCCAACCTCAGCCTGAGGCATCAGCTTTGGAATATGAGATATGATGTGATTATTATAAAGCATTAAAGGTGGTGGTAGATGGGTCAGACAGAATCAGGCTAGCTGTTTGCACCTTTTCCCAGTACTTGTGCTAAGCTAACTGTCTCCTCTTGCTTTAGGTTTACACTTAATAGACATATATGCAAGTGTTATCAACTATATGTCCCTATTTTATAACTAACTGTATCATGCAAAATGTTGAACTGTTCCTTTAATGCCATTCAGAGCATTTACATACATATACACAGTGATATTTCTCCTCCTAGGTTTTTGTAGACAGAAGCTACATTGGCCTTTTCAAGCGCCAAAGCCTGGAGTTGGCAGTTCCTGATGGTAAGGTACGGCATCAAGCTGCACAACGAGGGCAAATGTCCATTAAACGTCACTCATAGTTATCGGCTGCGCTGGATGCTGAAGTGTTGACAGTTTGGCTGTTTAAAACTTGCAAAAGACATAAAAGCGATCGATCCCTGCAGGGACGGCGTACCTTAAGTTTATTGGTGGAAAACTGCGGACGAGTTCACCAGGGAAGGGAACTTGACAAACAACACAAAGGTGATTGACAGACAATACGTGGTTCATTGCTGTGCCTGCTATTAAATCACTCAAGCACTCAGTCAGTAGTGTACAAGCCAATTCTGATTTGTATTCTTGCAGGCCTTGTGGGAGACATTTTATTAAACAATATCCCCTTGCGGGATTTTACAATATACAGCCTGGATATGAAACCCAGCTTTATTGATAGGTTGGTATGCTTTATTGAATCTAAAGCATTGCATATCACTTTCATTTTGCTGTTATAGTGTGTTTGAAGCAGATGCCTTATTTCAGTCTTTATCAGGCACCTTGGAAAACTCTCCCTGACAATCCCAGCTTCCCTGGATTTTTCATGGGCAGGCTGTTTGCATACGGGTATCCAAGCGACACATTTGTGAAACTGCCTGTGAGTGAATATAGAGTTTATACAATGTATGTTTTTGTATATGTATATGCTTTGTTAATCCATTAAACTTCCTTTGCGTGCACAGGGCTGGGAGAAAGGTGTTGTGTTTATCAATGGGCTGAATCTGGGCCGCTATTGGTCAATAGGCCCCCAGCAGACCCTCTACCTCCCTGGTCCCTTCCTCAACAGTGGAATCAATCAGGTACAGCTGTGCACAAACCCGCACTTGTTGTCGAGACATTTTTGAAAATACACTTCTTTGTTTTCTTGCAGAGAGTTAGATGAGGGGATTGATACTGGTCTCATATCTGTACACTGCGCACCACACAGTAGCTTAGCTCAGACTGCATTCCTAACACCTTTAATGCACACTAACATGTTATTTGAGGTTTGTTGAGGTTGTTGTTACTTGCTGCTTCCAACACATAACCAACCTTTAAAACTGTTATATGAGATGCATAAGGTGTGATGCAAAATGCTCTCAGATGGTCCCTGCTGTTTCCTTAACACAGCATGGCTTGGGAACAGTAATCAGCAGCCGTAAGCTGAAATGAGTCAGTATACAGAGTTATGTTGCACAGTCACTGTGTGCTGTTACAGTCCATTATGATATCGCTGGCGACAGACACCATGCACGTTTGCGCGCTGTAAATATGGACCTCCAACTTCAGCAGAGAGCAAACATCAAAATCTGTGTCGAACCCCAGCTTCACGTGGAGGATCTTCAGCAGCCACAGCCCGGAGACCAAACTGTAGTCTGAACAGTTTTCTGAAAGGGTTGCTGCTTTGACACAGAGGAAGAGGTCCTGAGGACATCCAGCACACATCGCAGATGGCACTTTACATAGCGGGGCTTCTGGGGAGGGATCCAAGCGTGGCTGGTACTCTGGGATCAGTACATTGCTGCGCAGAGTGGTCAAATTTAAGTCAGGGACAGTTTTTGCTTACAATAGAAGCAGCCTGAGAACATTTTGATCGCACCTTGTAACATGTCAATCGGTGGGCTTTGGAGGGGCTGTTAGGAGGATGTTTTTTTTTTTTACATTTGTAAAGAGCCAGGCTAGTGCTAAGCTAAGCTAACCAGCTGGCTCACCTTCATTTTTAATGCACTTTAAAAGCTTTCGCCCTCGCATCATGATTGACCCAAAGGACTGACTTTACGCAGCAAGTCAAGCGAGCCTCATTGCTCTAACTCGTCTTCGTCTCTCGCTTTTGTCTTTTTTTAAATGAATCAGGTCATTGTGTTTGAGGAGCAGGAGGGCGACTACAAGGTCTACTTTGAAGACACGCCTGATCTGGGCATGGCAGCAGAAATCCAGTGACTGTCATCACTGCCTCTTGTGACAAAGATCTGTGTTTGTTACATCAGCGGGAATCTTCAATTTTAGGGATATGAATGTTGTTTACATTTTGGCCCCTGTCTAACATAACACTGTAAAATGTACATATACTTACACACAAACCAATATCAAAAACAGAGAGAGGCATTTTGTTTGTATGGGAGCAATTTATAGCTATGTACATACAGTACCTTTAGTTACAGTGACTCATGACACAGAGAGCAGCATTACCAACTACATCCTCTTACTCATGGATTTCCAGTTAAAGAGTAATAATTTCTGTGTGGGGGGTGGCAGTTAAATCTGATACTGTTGTTAGATTTGTATTGCTTGCGTCAATATTCTGCAAAACCTGCAAAACAAAAAAAAAGAAAAAAGGCTCACGGGACAATCTGAGCTGAGGCAGGAGTGATTCGAATGAAAACAAGCAGCACTGTAGCAACATCAGACCCTTATCTTAAAGGTTTCACGTGCCTGTCACATCGATAACTGACCAAACTTTTAACAGTCACACAGTCTGAGAACATTAGCATTTGAAAGCAGTGCCACTGCAAGTCAATGGGGTATGAAATCATCACTTGCGAGCCAGCGATCCATGGTAGGACTAATTAGATTGTGTAATACAGCTATTTGAAGGGATGCACATCCAATTTTTAGAGTAATGGCCTCATATCCCATTGACTCTTCCAAGCATAGCTCACGACTAACAAGTGAAAGATACCAGTTACTCCGAAACAATAAATAAATCTGTTGAGAAATCTACAGTTCACACTGGGATCTTAATTATGTTATGAAGAAGCCTGTGAAGTGGACAGGCCCCTCAGAATACTGAATAGTCTCTTAAATACGAGTGTACCTCAGTATTGTTACAGCATATCAACAATAAACACGAGCTTGTAGTAAATGACTGTCAGAAAGGACGTTGCTGTTACGCTGTAATAAATCACTGCTGCGTTTTTCGTGTGCGCCTGTGTGTGTGTGCTCATAATGTGTGCGCAGAGTGGCAGCTGAGCATGTGTGAATGTGTGTCGGGGAGTAACAGGACTCCTAATTAGTGCTGGGTTCGGGGTGCTATCTAAATAGCTCAGTGTTGTACAGTACAAGGGTGGGGGCGGAGGGGGGCTCAGATCCCCTTCAGTGCAGTCTGTCAGTCAGTGCTGACTCACTTAAGACAAGGACCCCTTTTATTCCTCTGTGCAGCCCTGTGCCCGACAGCCAGCTCGCTTCAGAACAAAAGGGTCCAATTTGATGCTAATTGGATGGTTGGCTGGTGTTGTCATCGCTCAGAGGGCTCTTTATTGCTTGCCGCGCCATCTCTTCCTGCAGTTTAAATCGCGTAACATCCTTTGTCTCCGCTTTCCGAGGAGACCTCAGTGGGCAAGCTCCTTTTGGCAACTCCTGCCTGTGTCTCGCACCAGCCAGTGCTCCGAGCAAAACAGGCCGGCTTGTTTTTGTGCAGTTGTGCTTTGATACTCTGTGGTCGGTTGTCCGTGCACATGGCTTGTGCTGTCTCCAGGGGTGGACAGGTGTGGCTCCGTTTCTAAGCAGTGGTGAAGTCCAGCTACAGTGCTGTGATCATAGTTTTGACACTGGCTGCAGCTTTATGGAGCTGTGAAGTCGGTTTGAATCCAGATAGTATCCCGTGGAGAAATGACTCCCCTGGAACAACAACAATGTTACAGTTAATGAGGACAGACAAGGAAACAACACACTAATAGTACATTTATGAACAAGATTCAGAGTCAACAGCAACACTGTAGTGCCTATTTACAGCCTATGTGAGTGAACTGCTAATGCCAGCACGCTAACATGCACAAAAATACAATGCTAACATGTTGAAGCTAGATATGTATTATTTTTTACTTTTAATATATTAGCAAACAACATTGGTTAATTAGCTGCAATGCAGATATCTGTGGTTTTGCAGGCATATGATGACAAAACAAAGTAATGGATACATTTTGACTCGACGATGGCTCAACAGAAAAAAAAATGTTATTCATGTTATTTAAGGAGACATGAACACATAAAACATGACAGCTTCCCCAAAGTGAGGCCAATACATCTTGATCGCCCCCTGGTGCCTGACTGCAGTGTAGGTCATGAACCCCGCCTCCTTCCCTCCAAGAACACATCAAATACATTTTTCCAGAAGATGGTTTCTGCCATTTGAGGTCATTTGTATCACACTGGCCTGGTTCCAGTGTTTATTTTTCTAAAAAGTTCAGTTTTAACAAGATCTTGATACCATAGCTTCTCGCAGGTATCAATACTTCCCAGACCCTGGCTGGGAACGACATCACCAGCACAAGACGGCAGCACCTGAACATTTTGGTTTTGCTTTTTCCCTTCATCGTCCATCTTTACATTCACTCTCTATGGTCTCTGTTTCATGGCAATCCATCCAACTGTTCATCACCATCCTCATAGTGACGCTGAATGAAAGGTCAGGGGTTACCAGAGCCCACGGAGGATGACAAATAGCGTACGTCTGTACAAAAGTTCACAGTAATCCATCAGGAAGTGGTTGAGATATTTTGGTCTGGACCGACACAGATGGACATTTCCAGTCTCATCACTAGTGCGGCTAAAAATAGTTAAAAAACATGATTACATTTTCTTAACAAAATCTGCAGAAGATAATCCTTTAAACATGTTTCCTAAAGGTCACACGTCTATTTCAGGCTCCATATCTCATAGTGCATAGAGGAGCTAAGATGCTTCCCTTTGGTCCATCACCCCCAAATAATCACCGTGTGCAAATGCAGCAATTTGCATTTCTAAATCTCTGCTATTACCTGTGTCAGATGAAGTATGTCATATCTCCACATTAGAGTCTGTAAATCCTTTCTTGCCCTCATTTACCAGCACAGGCTTCTCGGTCCGTGTGTGCCATACTAATATCTGCGGGTAAAAAGAAAATGATGGAGATGATCATACATGCAGTCAATACGATCTAATGCTAAAACGGACATTTTGACCCGCAGTGCTGTGCTGTGGTTGTATACGACATCATTCCTGCCACACAATGTCTGGGAGCAGATTGTAGCGTATTTTAAATGAGCTGTGAGCATAAAGAATTGGCTGCAAGCTGACAGTTTACTGACATTAAGAGCAAGTTATCATGGCAGCCATGCATCCTAAGACACGTCCTCTCACACTCGCAGCATTTATAGAAGATTCACGGAGGTTGCGCAACATTTCAGACATGCCTCCATATCTTACCTTAGTGCAGTTGGCAGCTTTAGGCTCCAAGTCGTTGAGGGTGACCAGCTCCTTTAATAAGCTGCTCTCCTGATAGCCTCCCTTCACCCCACGTAACTTGAAATAAGCCTGAGGTTTAAACAGAATGAGGCGCAGATTCACTGCAAACCCGGCCATGTCGATGGCAAAGGGACGGTGCGGGTCGAACACAGTCTTCCAGCCGTACACCTTGCCCATGGTGTTGACTTTAGGCGACTCATATCGCAGGCCACCCACAAAGGCCACGGGCCACACTGAGACCTTTTTGGTGGAACGCATCTGGTAATTTGACACAGAGACAGAGACACAAGTCAGACTGTAGAGGTTTTACCTAAAAAAAAGATGATAAGGGAGAGGGGTTGAAATCTTAAGGACTCATTCAGCTCTATGTTATGTTTGAGTTTGTTTTGAAATATATCTCCTCACCTCCTCAAACAGCTCCAGACTGTACGTGTTGTCATCATCTGCAAAGTAGACCACTGCAGACTGGCTGCTGTTTACGTTGAAGGTCTCCCGGAGCCAACGCAAAGCCAGGTTCCTCTGGATGGTGCCCCGAGGTATTCGGGGGTCCCTCGTGTCCCCGCGTATCTTGTAGTTTCTTGGTGTCTCCACGTTGAGGTGGGTGTAGTTGAGTCCTGTCTCCTGGAGGAGACGGGTGACCAGAGTGGTCCTCCTCTGGGAGTCCTCCACCAGAATCCAGTGCAGGTTGGGCACATGCAGCAGGGTGTTGGCCAGACGCGTCAGCTCTGCCTTCTGCACCGGCCGGCTGTAGGTGGGAGTGATAACGTGGATGGTGGGCAGGACGTCAGACCAGGGCGGGGGCCGGCTGTAGACATACTCGGTGCGAACCACCTCCACGATGTCCCGGTTCTGAAGGGAGCAGGACTCCTTGAAAGCAAAAGTGTTCCTGGAGTTGGAGCGACCATCGCGTTTGTCATCTAGACAGGAGGGAAACGATCACAATGAGCCTCTGTGTGCTGTAAAGTATTAATGAGGGCCACATGAATCCAACAGGAGCCACTGCAGACTAAACTGCTCTACTTTCATGATGTAAGTAAACAGACCCAATCTGTGCTTTATGGCATGGTATCAACACGTGACATTTCTCCCTCAGGTTCGAACGCTCAGATGCCGGCTGTGAGCAACACCTTTGCTGAGCACTGCCTTGATAACTACGAATGAATCTCAAAACATCCATGCAAATTCTCGAATACCCTTTCGAGTTGCGAGCAGAGGAGTGATGGTGCTCTGGTGCCAAACAGTGATGAGCAGTGTCCAAGGCAACACGATCAACACAATGGCGACGATGTCTCGTCTCTTCGGCATCTCCAGGGTCAGACCTGAGTCATGTCACGACCTGCACGGCATACGACACATGAGATGATACGGTGCACAATCATATGAACCAGGGAGATGTGAAATGAGGTGTTGCAGCTTTTACAACTGCTTTAAATCTCACAGAAGAAAACAAGATAGAGAAGTAAGTTTCATTTTATATATAAATTATATTATATATTATATTATTTTAAATGGAGTTTCACCTCTTAAATGATATTATAACACATCCTGCCTTATCCAATTAATGCTATAGTTTTTTACTTGGATAAGTTAACATTTTGTCTAATTTCTAATTTTCTTTAATTTCAATTTTACATTAAATTTCATAAATAAAATGAGGTATTTTCTTTATTTTATATTTTATTTAAAGAATTTTGTGAATTAGAAACGAAATCCTGTGTAATTACATTTAGAATAACAGATGTGCTGTCAGATAGACAGACATGTACGCTTGGCTCACCAGACTCCATTTAGAGCCGTTATTTCTAAAGGAACCATTCACTGCTCACAGAGATATATTTAGCATACTGTGTTTAGGCCGTGAATGGATGAGCTGGTTGACTGAGTTTCCCAATCTGATGGCCCATCACTCGATGTGAACTGCATTTTGATGGTGGCTCTCTATTGAACATCGGCGCACTGTAGCTGCGAGGCACGAACCACACGGAAGGAGACATTGTGTTAAGAAGCAGCCTCAGCCTGCTGGAACTGCTGCACGACAGAAAATAGGTCAGAAAATGCTCCGAGCTTTCTTTTTGTCTCATCTGAAAGCACACTGGTGTACTACAGAGAATATTTGAGCTAATGATTTGAAGAGGGGATTTCAGTGTCGCTGAAGGGGTCAGGCCCTGTAAACAGTTGACGCAGACAAAGAAGTTATGGATTTGCTCTTTTGTATGTCCGACTAGACCTTAAGGTGCCCTGTTACAGCCAAGAGGGACAATATGTTCTTTATCTTATCTCTATCATGGCGGCAAAGAAAACTCGGTGTCTCTTCTTCCCCTCACTTAATGCAGGTTTACATGTTGTCTCGATAAATTCCGTGTGATATCACTTTGCACAGCGATAATTCCATCAATGTCATAAATTAAATTCATAATTCAAAAAGTCTTCTTAGGCAAGGTGCATGTCTTGCAGTTACTTTGCATGTGAGCTTACCGCCACTGGTGTGTGTACGTGCGTGGACGGGAGGCAAATTGTAAACTCTGCACTCTGGACAAAGGTGCAAAAATGATTATCTTACCTATGTTTATAGCCAACGCACATGGTCGCTTCAAGGACTGAGGGTGTAGGCTCGGTATAAAGACGCCTGGAGAGAAGGAGTATCTGTGTGTATCTGTGCTTCAGTCCAGTCAATTATCCCTGCAGAGAGAAAACACGCACGGGATTAGAATCTGTCTGACGGCCTGTCATGTATCTCAGGATTGCAACGCAGACGTGTACCAGCGTTCTCTGTGCTCAAATCAGCTGAATTTGCGCCCCCGGCCATGTGACTTGCATGCTGCTCAACATGCCTAGCCCCTGATTGATGCTATTTGGAGATCGCCAAAGTGTGAATGCTAACGATTCCTTGATTGGATCCCTATAGGCAGGCAGAATATGTGGGGCAAATGTTTAATATGTGCAGGACGTGGAGGCATCTGCAGCATTTGGCGTGACTCATTACCAAAGGTCAGTCATGTTCCGGGCAAATTACAGCCAGCCTGGGTTTTTTTTACCAGGTTCAGCTGGTATTTGTTCGAGCATTACAAGCTTTTGTGTACATGAAGGCTGCAAAAGTAAACGCTGATAGAGGACATACACATCTCACAATCTACATGTGTGGGTAAGATCATGCTCAGCCCTCTGATTATCCATTCGGTCATCTATTTTCCCGCAGTCCAGATGCCACGCAGCCTTTAACGTGCAGCACAAATATCTGTGATCGCAGTAATCCAAGCTCCAGCCTCTCTGCGTGCTTTGTTTCCCTTCTCTTCAGGACTCTCTTCATGAGACTAATCATCTGCTGGTTAATCACAAGTCTTTAGACATAATTAGTCCTTGATTAAAAAGGATCAACCCCAGCCTGAGATCAAAGGTTGTGCTAGCTAATTAACACATCAGGATAGTTTTAATAGGGTCATGTTTGAACAGCATGTCATTGATATAGGCAAGCGTATTATCTATGCACATCATGGTGAAAAGCAATGACTGCTCTGCACCTCCTTGCCATTTTGCATCCCGTCTAAAAGGCGCCTGGTGTCATTGCTAAAAGGGACAACAGCAGAACTGGACGTGCGGTGAAAAAGGACAATTTAGAAACGACGCTCAGAATCTGCAGATTCTGATGAAATAACAATAAATGTGTTACTGTGAACATGGTTCCTCTACACCTGCATCAAGCTATACATGGTTTGAAACGGCCTTGAGGGTTTTTTTAACATCCAATACCTGCATCTAAGATACAAGTGCAGAGTACAAGAGTGAGTTTATATGTGCACCTGGCTGCACTTGCACAGTGTGTTCAAGTGTTATAGCAATTAATAGATGTAGATGTTGAAAAAGATATGTTGAAACTGAAAAAAGCAGAAAAATCAATTTATGCAAAAATGTGCACAGCCTACATGGATAGACAGCGTTGGACCCAGGAATCCATGTAATCAGAATGCGTTAACACGTCACAGTTCAGGAGTTAGGAAGAATAAATGCATTTTCCCCAAATTTCAGCACCAGTCTGAGTCTAGTATCTTCACGTGTATTCTACTAGCTAACAGACACACAAACAGACAAATAGAGACAAAACCAAAAGGCTGTTGTCTGAGGTAATTAATGATGAAATTAAACCGCAAACTAGGCTGTCTTAATGACAGATGCACTGCAATGAAACATGACTTGTTTCTTTCTTCATACAATGGGCGCAGTGTGTGTTTCACAAGACTAATAATCTAAAAATAACCTGATACAAGTAACCTCTAAATCAAATAATATGATTTACTGCTTTACTAAAACCAACAGTTGCACCGCTGTATGATTAGAAAAAAGCTGGGATGGTTTCATGCCTGTCCAAAACCTCAAATTCCACAAAGTGCTGGATATTATTTTGTGCTTTGGTTGGTGAAACTTTGCTGCTTACACTTGCTCTCCATAGCAACAACCACCGATGCAGTGCGTGCTTAAAGCTAAATGCAGTATGGATGATTATTGCACCACGGCCAGCTCTTCTGTTAGCAGTTTCATGACACAAGGAGAAACGGAGACGAAAATAACTGGGGTAACACCGTCACACTCAGCTCCGGCTATGTTTCCTGAGTTTTTTAGCGAAGGATGCACAAAATTAAGAACATTCGAGACTGGAAACTGGAAGACTGGAAAGTGAGTGCCTGATGATGAATTCTAGAGATCTGCAACACGCATGATGCCACGTGCATCAGGCGCCTGTGTCCGTGCACATTACTACCACACAGGGGGCCTGCCCACTTGTTTATGACCTCTGCAGGGGGTAGATGAGTCAGCATACATAAACTGGAACTCCTGCATACAAATGCAATGCTAAGATTTTTATCTGATGAGGTTGCAGGCATAATAAAGAACAGATAACGAGATATACGTATCGATAAGATATAAAGACGCAATTAACAATGAGATTTGCACGCTTGTCTGTATCGTATATTTCATCACGAATCCATTTATTTGGATGCATCTGCAATTTAAAGCATTGTTTTCCTCTGCTGTGGTAACTCGGCCGTAAACACAGCAATTTTACTGCGTGCAGGCGCTGAACCATGAAGCCAATTTCAGTGTTGCCTGTCAAAACACCAATCAACAGCTTTTATACCCAGAAACAGGAATAATTCCCTTGAATGGCACAAACTGACCTCTGCACATTTATTTGGCGTTCAATCATTAACTGTGACAATGCTTTCACCGTGTATCTGTAAGCGCACAACCCTCCGAAGCTGCTATCTTTAGCACCAAGGGTACCTTTTTTAATGGCATCATAAGAAATGAGCGATCAGCCATCAATAACCAATCAGCACAGGTACTCATATGGACCTGGCATTAAGGCTGGTGGTGCTGGAAACAGACTCGGGTCTACATCACAAACCTAATGACTCCTATCCAGAGCTCACTAATGATAGACCTTGACTGGATCAAAGAGCCAGGAGTGGAAGGAGGACGAGTGGAAGATGGTGCGTGCCTCACTTAGCACTTAAAAAGATCGAATGCACTGTGTATTTAAAATGTATGGCGCAGCCCGTGAAAACTATAACTAGGTCTTTTTTCATATCAAACATCTCAGGGACGTTTCCTCTAAATCCCATCTCAGCAGGGAAATCCATAGTAATGCTGCCTGTGCAAATGACAGTCGAATAGCGGGGGCTGCTGGGGGCTATGAGGCAGATACAAACTGAAGGCAGGCTGATGAGAGATCCTGGATTTAAAGGGTAACAAGCTTGGAGATCACTGTGCAGAACATGAAGACAGATGAGCCTACAGTATGGGATCCAGATAGCTTCACTGCTGGCCCTCAACACTAATGACCACACCTTTTCCCTTTTTTTATCTTGACCTCTGGTAATGAGTCACGCCGAAAGCGCACAAATAAAGCGGAACGGCCGCAGATGCTTGTTCAACCTCCAACCTATTAGCCTCGGCCTTGGCACTTCAAAAACGTATCCAGGGCAAACCCTCATTACAGCAAAACAGTTCCACGCACATCCCTCAGCCCTCCAGGCAGGTGGTAGACAGTCACCACAGATAAAGTGAGTCTAACATTACCGCCAGTGATAGAAAACTCATTTTCTGGTTGACAACAGATTCACTGCTGAGGGAGACAATCAGGAATATTGAAGAACCGTACATTTTTTTTTTTTATTTTCTCACATCAAGTCTTTATTACTGTCATCTGAGTCAACTATTATTAACCCCTTGAATTCTACTGGTGACCCGTGCATGTATCTGTACAGGACAGACAGCAGAAGGTAAACTGATATATTACTGTCACTGCGGTTTGATGTTCTTATGTTTGCACCGTCCCTTTCAACCGCTTCTAGGTGTAGAAGTTGAGCATGGTGCCTTGGTGCACGACTGGTCTGGAATTCTAATATTCATGTGCTGTGGGATTATAGGGATGAGGCTCTGAAATAGTTTTTCACCTCAGTACCCTCCGTACTTCTTTCAGGTGCTCCTCAGGTTTTGTATTTTGTTGTGCCAAATACAACTGATGTTCCCTTCCCCCAGTAGACCATTGTTAAACAATGATGTTACTGAGCAATGACTTAATTGAATGAACTGCAACATAGTGTTAATTCAATAATAAAACACAAATAAGTAATTGGTAGAGATGCGTACTCACAGAAATGAGTGATGATCCCCTTTCGTCACAGAGTCCAACCCTGTTTGCCTGGCTAATGGTGATAATGTTGCTGGAACTTGATGTGTCAGCTGTGATGAACGGAGGGATCCATCAAGTTCTCTTCCCGGGGTAGGAGAGCGTGTTTGGCGCACATACGAGCAGCAGAGTTGGGGTGACAACTGGCGGATTTGGTTCACAGCGTCCGGCGGGTGCTATCCAATCCTCGGGTAGGGTCGCGTCCTCAGTGCCAGCCCCTGCAGAAACAGAGGAGGTCATCCCTCTGGAAGAATGCTGCTTCTCATTGCAAAAACAAAGGCTGGGATTGTCAAAGCTGACGGCAAGGGGACGGGGCGGAGGGACACCCATGGCTGGAGGACTCAGGACAATAGAATAAATCACATGAAAAATGTCACAGCTCCACAAAACGGAATTCTTACTTGGGGATGAGGCAGGATTTGAAAAATTGAGAGAGCCATGCATATAACGTGGGGGTTGTTTATCTTAGGCATAAACAGCTAGAGTCACATGGTCCACTAGTCAGACAGTAAGAGCATTTCTATTCATTTGGCTTTCATTTCCTGACGGGCATATGAAAGGAGTACATTCTGAATGGACTCCTATGCCTGAAAAGTCTAATAATGGGATGGGGTAAAAATATGCTGCTAGTGTAAAGGACCCTGCAGATGGAGAGGAGGCAGGAGCGTGACTGGCTCTGAGGAGGACGGCTATACTTGGGCATGTGTGTGTCGTGGAGGTGCAGAGGAGTGACTATGACCTCTCGAGCTTGAGGAAGACTGGGTTGGTCGGATCAGATGCATGTTTATTTGTTCAGCTGGAGGGCATTCTAAGGGCGTGTGCTCCCCCCCCCCGTCAGGCACAAACACAATCATACGTATAATGCTCCCCTCACATCGCATCGCTCACGACGTACTATAAAGCAGCTGAGCGAGGGAAAAGCATTTCCTCTGACTTGTAACTCTGAACCTGAGGTACGGTGAATCTCTGACAGGGATGACATCCCTCACTCTGTGAAAAAGAAGTACAGCCGTGCCGACAGACCACAGGCAACACAGCATTAAAACCACCTTTGCTAGCAGCCCTGCTAGCAATTCTAGGAGTTCACATCTGAATGAAACTGACTGGATGTTATCAGCCAGTTTAAAAGGAGCTGTCAGCATTCATTTGTCCAGTTTGACTAAATGAATAAAAGATGCTCATTTATGATGTTTACATGCTTAGCAATGTGAAACGATGTGTTAACACTTCCAAGCAAGAATGAGGTTTTTCTGTTCTCCCTGTTGTACTGATATTCAGAGAATGCTGCATTACTAATATGATTAATGATGCTCAGTTACACTCAAGTGTTTCGCTGAGCCCTTGTGAGTAAGTCGTCACGCACGGTACCGTGGAACTGGAGCAACTGAATGGAATTCTGGCACCATTAACAGTGTTATTAATGCACATGTGTCGATCAACAAGAGAACGTTCTTATCAGGGTGCGAATCAGGCGGACACAGTAGTTGGAGTCAGGGGTCTGGCAGGCTCAGTGGTCGTTTATTGGAAGCAAGGTCAAAACCAGGTAACCAAGAGTAGACAGGCAGAGGTACAAAAATCCGCAAAACACTCAGAATCCAGGAATATGGAACAGGGTCACACACAGGGAACGCTCGGAGGAGAAACAAATGCTGGACCGCTCACGACTACTCGACAAGACGATCTGGCACAGGAGGAATGGGGAGCACAGCTTATATACGTGAGGGAGACAGTGAGACACAGGTGAAACACATCAGGGCGGGGAATCCAATCACACAAGCGGGAAACTTGACAGGAAGACGGGTAAGACACGGACTTCAAAATAAAACAGGAAAAGACAAGACAAAGACAGAGCTGAACTAAAAACCCTAACAACAGACACTTGACTAATAACCGATCCTGACAGTTCTCAGTTAGAAATAGGTTTAAAGATACTGAGTGATCGGTCTGTACTCTATTTGTCTGGACTGGACATCTTAAAGAAGATAAGTGTTGGTTAGCTTAGCCTGGCACAGACGCTAGAGACATGCGGAAACAGCTACATTAGCTAATGAATCAGACTAATGTTAATTAGTGCGCTTTACGGGTGGGGTTTGTGAAAACGTAGGTACGGTTTGTTCAGACTCTATTTACAGCATCTGCAGACAGCTGTTTTCAGTAAAAACCCCCAATAAACCCAGTGTGCGCTGCCTGCTCAGTGCCAAACCAGCTACATGGAGTTAATGACTTGCATTAGCAGGAAAGGAGGAAGGCCTGGGTGTTTTCCTTAAGAGTTGATGCAAAGCCCAAAAGTAAATAAAGTGAACAATGCCAAATGAGAGATACTCTGATCACTCTGACAGAATCTTGTCTTTTTCCTGTTCGCATCCACACGCGTACATGGCTGATCAGCTCACGATAGGGATATGTGTGCTGTCGTCCAATAACCGTCCTCAGTACGCTGAATTATCAAACAGCGCTCGTCCCTCTGACTCCTCTGTTTACTTCTGTATTCCTCCCAACTTCAATTTCCCTTTTATTCTTCCTGTGCAAGTTCCATGATATATTATCTTTACCCGGTATCAAATACTGTAATTCAAATCAGCCGTCATATATATTTCTTACAGATTAAATAGACTATTTGGATAAGTACATGAATACCCGTTTGGGTTTTCAGTCTGTGACTAAGCCTTATTTTCCTCAAGAGAGAGGCTGTTTATTCATCTGTTCTTAAGGAGCAGAAGAAGACAGTGCTTATAAAGTGCCTTTTATGACCACCAGTATTAGCTGCATCATGATCTGCGGCGCAATTTGAAATAATGCGCGCACATAAACACATTCATTGTAAAAGAGTAATTGCTCTCAGCGCAGCACCTCCTCGCCGACTCGCGGCTTTGTATCTGACAGAAACCCAACGCCTGCCTTCACCTTGACGCCAATCAGCGCCAAACAACTAGTCGTTATGCTGCCTCGTCCTCGAACGACACCACGGAGAAAAAAGATATTTGTTCATAGGGAGAAATTTTGTGGGGATCATTTCAAAATGAAAAAATCGTTTAAGTGCAATAATTATTACACCCACCATGAAAGACTGTAACATTACCTGCCGACAGTTCTCCTTGTGCTCTCACTTTTCTGTTTTTTAATCACTTCAGTCAGATCATCAATATTCAAAACTACAACCGCAGTACACCTGTGAGATGTGCAGAGATCCGAACTACGGGTCCCTGCATTGCCAAATTAGAGTCATATAGTATAAAACAAGGTCACAATGGTGTTGTTAGGCCCTGACATCCAAGACTACAGAAATTATGTTGTTGTGTTTTATGAATAGTGAGCAGCGATAGCCTTGGTTCAATTTACAAGTCGTTCTCATCATGCATCGCCTTAAAAACAATAAAATGTTATTATTTCCCAATGCGTTTAAGGTTCTCAGGGTGTGTTTCAAGCAGCAGAGTTTACCATCTTAGGTCAGCGTGTTAGCATTATACCGTTAGCACAAGCACACAGTGCAGCTGAGCTAGACGGAAATGAGCTTTTGCATGAGTTTGGTTAAATGGCAAGCATGGTGACTACACCGAAAGTCAGAGGATTTACAGTGTAGTCGTTAGTGGCGCAAGAATGCGGGTACAACATGCCATAGTAAACCCGCCAATACCCAAGTCAATAGGCTTCATCCTCAGGGGACCATGAATGCTCGAATCAAATTTCACCCCTTCCAATTTCATCATCCAATCCGTCCTGTAGTTGCTGAGCGAGCCTGGCTGCTAGCGCGGCTTAAACAGGTTTTACATGGATCCTCGGTGTTGGAGGTAAATCCTCCATCCTGTGAGTGGAGTAAGTGATGCTCTATATTCTCACGTGGCTTCCAGCAAAACACAACATTGCTCCCAATGTAGCACTCAGCAGTACAAGCGTGTTGGCCGGTCGCCATTTTCTCATGTCGAAATAATGATTGAATTAACTTGTCAATCAAACATGAAAATGCTCGCAGAGGAGGAGGGATCCAGATTTGGAAGCTTTCCCATGTTCTGAGGCAGCGTTGTCAGAGTGTGCAGCTTCCACTCTTTTCCATAAGGAATAACAAGGTTACAGACGCAACAAGGAATCACACAGAGCTGATGGCAACAAGGCGACCAGAGCGACATTATAATATTTATCCTCTCACAAACCAACTCTAGCTGCATCTTGCTGATTTCACTCTGACTCTGTTGGTCATCGGACCTTTTAGACTTATACTGCAGGCCCCTCCAACCCTCACACACACACACACACACACACACACACACACACACGCACGCTGCATAAGATCAGCTCGTATTCCCGGCATGTCCTCGTGTGTCAAGTGGAGGCCTCTGAATGAATCTATTTTTAATCAGCAGCCATCATGCAGTCAGCAGTGACATGTAAATATGATATTCCTGAAGCTCACATGAGGAAAAGTGATATTGGGTGCTCGACTTTACGCCGGCACATGCTGCAGATTAGAAGGCGAGTCAGACTCTAAACGCTGAGAAACAGATTTTAGCAAATGTCTTCTTTAGAGAGAGAGAGAGATAATAAATAAGTTATGGATAGTGAGAAATAGTTAAAGGACTTGATATGTGGGTGTACGCAATTACAGCTTTCTACTGTGAAGATGTTACAAGTACAGACGGTGCGAAGTCTAACGTTCCAGTCAAAGTGTTAATGAGTACTGGATCGCACCGGGCCGACGATGCACTTCACAGCTCCGGCAGGGAAAACGTACCCTCGCAGCACAGTTTGCATTTGCAGTTAGGATCTTCTTGTGTATATATTGGCCTGATTAAAAGAAACAGCCCTGGAACTTACTCAGTTTCATAATTAACTGTGAGAAATTCTCCACGAGCCGTCACCAGGAAACTTGGGTTTTTGCCCTGGAGTGAGTATATAAATCAGCCAAGGTGTGGATCTGTATGATTTAAGGCAGCGCGTGATTTATTTTTGACTTTTCATTACCTTGGTAGAAAGACCGGCGTGAGCAACATAACATAACACACTGCTGAATTTGAATAACTTAGCTCCCAATCACATTTCACTGATTGAAAGCGTTGCACACCCCCACAGGTGTGATTTTATCTTCCAGCACAAATAAAAATACATCCCCAACAGTCTCAAACAGCAGCAGCCACAATCAGGAACAAAACCAATGCACGGCCTTGAATCAATTATAAGACACACGGAGCAGAGCAGCTTCCGTTATACGCAGCCACATTCTCCTGCACGCCTCTGCACATACATAAACACACATGCATTAATATGTTTACTCATCTCTCAGTTGTTGTGTTCGTCCCCTGGGGGGGTAAAATCTGTAAAAGTAGTGCAGTGAGTTTTAGTCCAGTCATCATGAGAATGGCTCATTTAGTTGAAGAAACACACTCTGCTGCTCTCGCTCAGTCTGTCCTGCACATATCAGCCGGACACTGGCCCAAACAACGAGCCAAAGGAAGTAAATACTCAACTCCATTAGACAAGGTTACAAAAAACCTAAAAAAACCCCCACTGGCTTAATTTAAGTCATTCATATTACTGAAAATCAGTAGCACGTTATTATAAATAGTCAAATTGTCTCAGTTTTGCAGCCACGCGTGCACACATTCTGAGAGTTTTGCATGATACACCTCACGCTTGACACAAGAGAGAGACCAACAGCGCGCGTCTGCACTGTTAGGAGCGGGCTGACAATGCAAATAACCGTAATTTACAAATTATAGTAGCTTCTCTCAACATTTGCATTCGTTTCTCGGGCAACCTTGAAATATAGTCTTAAAAACACATTATCTTCCAGGGATTTATGCAGCGTTTTGAATAAAAGGTGCATTTAGATCTGTGGTTGGTTCGGTTTGAAGCCTCTCCTTTGTTAACAGGAAGAGACTGAACCGCCTCGTGGCGTGAAATCACGAGAACAAATCAAATTCAGCCCCCTGACGTTTCTAATAAGCAGGTGAGGAGGAAGAAGACCTGTGACTCTGACCTGCCCCGGCTCTCTTCATGCCTGAACACTCCCATCTTACAGTCATAAAATCCACTTTCATTCATTTCATCAACAGCATTTCACAGCTTTATTTACACTTTATTATTGTTCTTTATAGCGTCCTCTCAGGTGAGAATCATTCTGTCATAGTGATGCCCCATTTTATTCAAACTGCTGCACCAGAGACTAATTCAATAGGTGTCATAGTTTGGAGCTTTATGACATATTTCAAACTTTAATAACTGTACAGAAACAGGAAGCGGACCGATATATTCCCCAATATCACCATGGGTACAGTCTGCACCCATTATCATTATCAGGCTTTGGTTATGCGCACACTATAATCTAATTACTGCGTGTACTCGGAGTATGAGAATAATTGAATCTAGCCGTTCCCTCAGTAGTTAATATTCCCGTTTTCTTGCTGTTTTGCATTTGTTGATGGAGTAAATAATGATGCGCTTGTGTGGCTCCGGGCGACGAGCCTTCATCAAAATTCATGTTGCATCTCAATATCAGTTCGCAAAAATATGACCGTAATCAAAGCGATAATTATGTGAAGATGCTTATATGACCATGTCGTAATTGTTGCATTCTTGTAATAGAATTCAAATCAGCGGCCAGAGGCTAATGACAATCAGTTCCATCAGGAATCACAGTGTACACACACACACACACACACACTCAAACACACACTGTTGCTCAGCACAAGTGGAATATTCTGCTGGGCATGTAATTAGCTTAATCCAATTATTCTCATGATCAAAGCGAGAAACGACGATTCTGTGTAAGTTGTCACAGTTAATGGCGCAGCTCCTCATTCTGCCTTGAAGTGACATCAGGATATTCTTGTTGTTACATCTGAAAGAGCCGCGGTGATATTCACAAACAGCAGATCGGTGCGGTCGGCGGGAGGTACAAACCCCCCCCCCTCCCCGACAAAGGCATCTTTTTTTTCCTGCGATTCAAGGTAGCAAACAATTTATTTTTGACTTTGTTAAAAGGACCGGTGCGATCAGCATAAAGTATAGATGTAAATGCAGACATCAAAGCAGTCTGATGTAGGTGAAATGTATAATTCATGTGCGTACAGCCTCCTAGTTAAGTTTGAATAACTTAGCTCCCAATCACATTTCACTGACTGAAAGCGTTGGACACCCCCACAGGTGTGATTTTATCTTCCAGCACAAATAAAAATGCATCCCCAACAGTCTCATACAGCTACAGCCATGTATACAACCAGCAGCCACAATCAGGAACAAAACCAGTGCACGGCCTTGAATCAGTTATAAGACACACGGAGCAGAGCAGCTTCCGTTATACGCAGCCACATTCTCCTGCACGCCACCAATCCTGATCACTAAATCTGACAACTAAACACACACACACACACACACACACACATTAATATGTTTACTTGTCTCTCAGTTGTTGAGAATCTTTATCCCCGGGGGGTAAAATCTGTAAAAGTAGTGCAGTGAGTTTTAGTCCAGTCATCATGAGAATGGCTCATTTAGTTGAAGAAACACACTCTGCTGCTCTCGCTCAGTCTGTCCTGCGCAATCTGAAGCTCCAGCCCTCTGATACAGATGGAGGAAGCGGGTGGGAGTGTGGGTGGGGGGTGGGGTGGGGTGGGGGGGGTTATCCGCCTCAAAGCGGGTGATCAATTTGTTGCCTTTGTCTTCGCACGGCCGCGAATCACGTGACTGCATGATTCAACCGTATCAGGAGCGCACCAGGTGTTTGTTCGTTCCTCTCGCACAGATTGACATGGGAGATATCCACAGCTACACGTGTGTATCAGACGGAATCACACACTGCGGGTGCTCCTGTGTGTAATCGTATGAAGGACAAAGCAATAGCCACACGGCACAGCGTTTGCTTCTCTGAGACGTTTGCCATTTCATTTCAGACGAAAAGCTGAGCAACAAGGCCCCTGTGGACAAACGCAGTGCTGTTCCCAGTCTGAGGCGTCTTGATCTGCACTGTTTTATTAGCAAAAGACACATCATGCAACTTCCAGCCCATTGCACACAGGCACAGGTCACTGTTTGAGTTCAGGATTAATAACTGTACTGTAACAAATCAGCATCGTTCACGCATCTCGCATGCACGGGAGCGTCCACATTTCCTCTGTGACAGCAATTTTGTTGAGTTAGCTCATATTATCATCACTCTCCTCTTTGCTGATCCTGCAACAGTATACGACGTAACATATAAAATGAAATGAAATGAAATGAACATCAGTCTCCTGCTGCTTCCTGTTAATTTGAAACCTTATCTGGGAAAATGTATCATGCATTGGCTCCGCTGGTCTGTGAGCCATAAACTGTCTCATCTGATCTCACAAGCGGATCTGACCTTGGGACAGGACAAAGTGAAAGTTTGCCTATATCTGATTTATTTTGGAGCTTGCAATCAGAATTTCACTACAGAGACAGTTAATAGAGTGAAGGACTTTGGTCTTCTTTGGTGTGGGGGTCTCTAATAAAGCCGAAACCTGCAGCTTTCCTCATCCTCATCCCTTTCTGCTTGGATGAACCAATCAACTGTCTCTGAAGTAACGGTCGACACATGCGTATTTAATTTTTAAACCTATTTTTTGCGCAAATCAATTTCCTTTTCGAAATAATAACATAAATCAGTGTGAGGTCTACGGCAAAGGCAGCACAGTTATCGCGGAAGCTCGTGTAGGAGTCTGCAGATTGCTCGAATAAAACCGATGCAAAACACGATAAAGGTGCGATGTGTCTGCGCTCAGGTCTGATCACGGTATGTGAGAGTGCTCATTGTGCGAAACGTGTTGTTGATTTTGACGACTGGCAAACAGGAACACGTGTGACCACAACACATGATGAGCCAATCAGCATTTCCTGTGAGGAAATGTTGCCAGGTATGGTGTTTTATGACGCTCCACCATACAGACGTGTGTGTGTGAGTAATCTGTGTATTAGATTGCTGCAGGCGGCCGAGATGTGTAAAGGATGTGATTTGCGCAAATTAGAGCGAGGAATTGCATTTCATGTGTTATTACGCAGATAGAAGAGGTGTGTCTTCAACATTAAGATCTCAAAGCTCTAGTCGCGGCTCATGCTTGTCTCGGGATTCTTCCTGGCATCGGGGGAACGAGCCGGTTCTTCGTCAGCACCTGCTGTGCGCTCTCGGGGCAACGAAGCGATGGTGCGAGCTCCTGCCTCAAAGTATTTAAAACCCCCTTACTCCTCACTCACGTCGTCTGCTGCAGACACAACATTCTCTCACATGCAGGCAGGGGTCCAGGGTCTGTCTCGCTTTAAGCGGAGTGCGAACCTCATCCAGAAGGTGCTGTGGGACAAACTGTAACTGTATCTGCTGGTATTTGGTGAGGCTGAGTCACGGCCAGCTGGACACATTTTTTTCATACAGGTGGAAAATGCAGCATGAAATCCAATGCAATATTAACAGATAGGACTCATGCGATGATGCGAGCACAAGAAGGCCAGAGCTCAGCCTCTCAGTCTGCAAAGCAGTTTACAGAGTCATCACATACACGAGGCAGGGCTGGGACTGATTTCACTCCTGTGTGAAGAATGCAGCCCTCCCATCATCTGAATGATACTGGTCTGCTAACACAGCCCGGGTGCCAGCGCAGAGGGCGTTTGGCAAAAAAAGCCGGACTGCCTGGCTCGCTAAACTTTTGCCGGACTGCAACAGAACAGCATCCAGCGACGCGCTGCCATGGCCGATCAAGTCAGTCGAGTTTCTTGCCAGGTGACTTCGTCTGATGAGCATTCAAACTCGTGGATCTGCGACTCCAAATGAACTCAGCTGCATCGCTTTGGACTTGAATGAGCGCTAACGTGCAGCTGTTTAGCAGGTATAGCCTTCTCCCTGCTCCCCACCTCCCTTTAATGTGTTTGCATGCGCACACTTACTAATTAACACTAAATCCAAAGCACAGCTGATGATAAAGTCATTAGTTTTGCATGTATGGGTCCTGAACCAAAGAATTGGACAAATGAAAACATTTGACGTGATGATGAGAGGAAGGGGACGTGCACGTCTGTGCCAAATATCCTCCAATCCACCTAATTGTTGCTGCGGCTGTCAACTGAACATGAACAGGAATCGTTCAGCTGCAGCTTCTCCCTGTGGAACAGTTAAAGTACATTGCCTGACAGCACAGCATGTCACAGTACATCTACAACCACTTGACAGCCAAATCCTTGCTTGTCTGCGAACTGAACACAAGTAAATACACAATCAGTCATCATTAGCGATCGCACAGTTAGCATAAATGATGCCGTTCCAGTTGGACTACAGTCGACACATCCCTTGTTGTACATCTGGCATGAAAGATTGCAGTTCAGTGGGAACTTCAGAGGAGTCAGCACGCCGCTTTGTGCGATGATAATGCTGGTTTTGCAAGGACCTGTGCTGTGTATTGATCTGCTCATGCAGCACTCCCCACCCCCACTTGAAGTGAGAGTTCGCCTGTGATCTGAACCAGCTTTCAAGTTGGTTAAAAACAACCTCAAACAATCTGACTCAAAGGCACTTTTTTTGTAATGTACATCAAGAGCACAGTGGAGTATGCAGATAAAAAAAATAAAAAATATGGCGAGCCTGCTGGTTCAAAGCGTAATGATTTTCTCTTGAATATCCTTCTGAGCTGCTCTTAATTCTGCCGAGATGCATTCGATATGGATTGCACGTGAACTGATGCAGAATCAAACTTGCTGGGAAGGATTTCAACTGCCTAATGAAATGGCGCTCTGATGAATTTCCAAGTAGATCTTAATACTAGATCAAACCGTCTATTCGCAAGCAATTTGTTAGTAAACAGTATGTGAGAAGCACATATGAAAGTCTGCAGACTTGTTTACAGATTTGCATGAATGTAATATGCCCCCCCCCCCCCCCCCGCTGGCCCAGGTCTGACTGACACTGAGGTGACTGCAGCACAGGCTCATGACTGTATTCTCGCTGACGTGTAGCAGAAAGAAGGATGCTAAGAAACGTGTTTGTATTTCTGTAATGTGCCGAAAACATGCGCAACATTTCACAAAAAGAAAAAAACACTTGGTGTGTGTGTGTGTGTTTTAAATCCATATGTGTAACTCACGTGTGACTGTGCAAGCAAACAAGCGAGATTCACCACATCACGTAATTAGAAGAGTTAAACCGCAGACTTCAGGCTGTTCGCTGGGCCCGACTTTGCAAAAGGAGCAGCTAGGGAGACAAATTCCCGCTGCTGTCATGTTCCAAATCAAATTTAAGATGCAAAAGTCGGCCAGCAAATCTGCAAACCGTGTGATACGTCAGACTGGCCTCGTTTCGCAAAGCCGATAACTCAGTAGCGTTCTTGGAACCAGATTTGCAACTCATTTGTAGGCAATAACACACTGATTTACATGATGCACGTATCCTCATGGTGGCGGTTCTCACTCCAGGGTTTGCTCATGTGTACATTGGTGCACTGCTGATGGTTTGTGATTTGTGGCGTGTGCATTTTCCGTTTTGTTTACTGTGCTGTTGCCTTTAAACGCTGTGACAAAGCCAGATCTCCTCCCGGTGGGACGTTAAAGCTCGATTCCTTTCTCTTTACCGCCTTAAACTTTTCTTTTTAAGACACAATTTCTTAAGAGGTGAACATCTACCACGCGCTCAGCTCCATCTCCATTAGCGTCAGTGTTTTGAGAGTGATGTGTCAGATAATCTGCGGCTCACTCCAGACAGTTTGGCAGCAAGATGCCAAAAAGACCTCTTGAAGATCATCCAAAGACTAATTAAGAGATTTACATTTCAGAAGTGCTGAGCACAGCCAAGAATGGCAGGCTTCGTGTCAGCAAACTAAAGTTTGACGGTGACTACAGAGGACACAAATCAGATCTCAGCATCGGCCTTTTATAACCAGATGTTCGATGTCAGTACAATGACAGTTTTTTATTAATCAGATGAGATTTCATGCTGTGGCGAGGCAATGAATGGATAAACAGTTCTGCCCTCTCATGTGAAGTAGCCATCTTTCTGGATTGTGTAAATGATTGTCATCTGCACGAAAGTTCTTTGTATCTCAGCCAGAGAGATGGCAGAGGGGTTGTTGTCTCAAAACGACGTGCACCACGACAGCAGACCCGGCAAAGCAGGAAAAACAACCCCTACGTCCGCAAACAGAGAGCAAGCATGCCCTGTCCGTCCATGCTGCATATTTCAAAAGGCTGACAGATCAAAGGAGAGAAAGGGTTCAGACCTGAACTGTAGACCGGAGCGGCTCAGCATCCGCTCCTCTGCACGTCGCCTTCTCCTGCGCTGCCTCTGCCTCCGAGCTCAAATGATCTCATCAAGACGGATTTTAAAACGCTCTTTGCTGCCCGTCAACGTCTCGCCGGGGTCGCTGCCGTTCGTACGTGCACGCCGCGGCCCCGAGTGAATGAACGCGGCTTCCAGGTGTGCATGTCGGTGAAACGCACTCCGGAGCTCGCGTTGCGCTCCGGTGATCGCAGACGGAGATGTGGGAGAGGAGAGGGCAGCTGATTTGGCTCTCGACCCTCCCTCCCTCGACTCCACTCGCCTCCCGTCGCTCTCCCTTTCTCTGTCACTCTCTCCCTCGTCTTATTCCACTTTACCTCCCCGCTGCCCTTGTGTAGCCCCCACCCTTTCCCCTTGCACCAAATGAATACCCTCCGCTGCCTCTTTCTCGCTATTAATGCCAGTAATTGTCCGATGCGCGCAGGAGCGTGTGTGTGTGTGTCTGTGAGAGAGAGAGGGACGAGGCAGACGCGGCTCGAAGCATCTGCGAGTGTATTTATGTGGGACCGAGGGAGTCTCTGCTTCGAGGGCAGGACCAACCCCCCCATCCTCTCTGAAACAAGCAGCTATTGGCATGTAGCGGAGAGGGATCAGCGCCAGAGGATGGGGAAGGAGCGACACGGAGATGCGGCATCGTTTCATCAGCCGGCGTGCGCGGCGCGCATGTGACACAAGAGCCACGGAATCACCTTCAAAACGTGGGACGCAATTTTTTTTTTTAAATTATTATTATTATTATTATTATTTTGACACTGAAAGCTCGCCTCAGAGGACGCATTAAGTGCTACTTTTCCTAAGTCTGAGAGGTGTGACATTTAGGAGAAACGCAAAGCCACTGAGGGTAATCCACCGAACTGGAGCCTAACCTTCACATAAATAATGGTTTGTGGCTGCGCGTCACGTGACACCTCGCTAGTTGGAAAAGAATATTAAGATCCAAGTGCACCACTCTCCTCTCGCTGTACAGTTGTAAAGCCACAGTGGTGCACACGATGCGGGGCTTAGAACACACTGCAGTGGTTAATGGCAAGAAGACCCGCACATCTGCCAAGAGGAGACGAAGTGAGATAACTCCTCTGAAGCCCTCAATCATATTGTGAGCACACCATTGTTGTGCACTTGAAGAATTGACGTGTACACCCCTGCTTATAAGTACAAGACCTTCTCCTTAAGAGCCTTTTAGCACTTTGTCCATTATAAAAGCTGACTGTAATTGCTTTGCTGGCCATTATCGCGAAAATGAAGTTTCACAGGTTCGGAGCTGCTGTCACTCAGCAGATTGCATGTCCACGCTTACATTCATTTACATCATGTGCAGAGGTTTTATGGCAATACATACGTAGTATTTCTTGCTAATGCGCCGGTCTGTGGCAAGATGGATTATGCCTCCTCGCTTCGTTGAAATGAGACCCAGGGGTGCAGCAGCTGTGGCCTTTCAGAGTTTCAAATTTGACCTTTACATTTTGTCCCCAATCACAGCAAATCTGTGAGCTTGGCTGAGAGCAGGTTTGTTTATTTTCCTAGAAGTGTTCGAACTGTAGCACGGGACAAAGAGCAAGTGAAGCTGAAGGCATCCTTATGTCTTTCCTCACCGTGGAGCTGTAGTGAAGCACCTTGAATCCTCGCATCGTACTGTGTGATCCTGTTATCTTGGTGTTATTTTGAATCTAAATGCCCATGTAACCAAAATGCTGTGGGCCCGTTTCAAACGATCCTTTGACTCCCAGCTGAAAAAGAATAGCAGCATGGGAGTCTGGGTGGAGGCTGCCTCAGTCACCTACAGCATGTTGTACTCTAATGTGGTGTTCACTGCCTTAACTAGCTTTTAGTGAACTCAGTGTTTTCGATGTGAGTGCTGGCAGTGGTGATTGAATGCTTTGTAATTGTGAACTATTTTCTGTGTCTGTACGTCTCCACAGTATGCCTTGCAAGAGGAACAAGTAGGTCAAAGCGCCCGGGGACCCTGCAAGCATTCTGACAGACTTCCAGATCTCCTGGAAGTTGGTCTCCAGAGGGGTGAAGGCAATATTTAGGGCAAAGCCGTGCACAGTAATCTTATTCCTGCAGCTAATGCATCAGGCAACTGGGAGCGGAGAAGATTTTTCTCTTTTTTTAAAAAAAGAGATAAATAATGTATGTAAATATGATGAAGCTAGGGGAGCTTATAAAGGTAAAGTACATACACAGATGGATTCGTGATTCGAGAGGTTGGTGCGCGGGCTGTTCTTTGCGAGATGATGTGCTGTGAATATGCATTGTTTGGCTGAAAAGTTATTTTAAGTACGGTAGAGTTATTGCACTGCTAAAGCGAGTCCCTTATGGGAAAGCATCACCTACCTTTGTCACTGCCGCTGTTACCAGACAACAGATTGCACAAACTGTAGCATTGGTGGTAAAAGGGGCTGCGAGAGAGAGAGAGAGAGAACAAGGCAAAGGAAGTTTTAAAAAAAGGCTCAGCCAAGCTGAATGGCCGGTTATTTTGTCTCTGGGTGTCTCAATGGGCAGCCTACAATGTGTGTTAATTCATCCTTCTCAAAGAGCCTTGAAGCGAGGCTTCCCCAAACCCGCAAACAAATCACTTCCCCAGCTCAATTGGTATTCTGAGGCCGGTCCTCCAGCCTTTGTGTTGTGAAATGAACAGTGGAATAACAAACAGATTCAAGTCATAGGTGTGGTGACTTTGACTCTAACTTTTCATGCACACGACATCTTGCCTTGTTCCCTGTCAACAGAGCGTCAGCAGTTAAGGCCGCCCAACTGACGTGTCTGCGCTTCTGAAATACTCTTGTTGCAGCACTGTCTCTCCATTCATCATGTCACAGCTATGCCATGTGTATTTGCCCCGCTGTTTTGTGAGTACGTATATGAAAGAAGCTGAAAAAGCTATTCCGTGCTAACCAGGCTAACCATTAGTCCAGCTGAGTGAGGCTACTGTGTTCTTTGCCAAAGACACTTCCTTGGACACTTTACATTAAATTTAAAAAAATCATAATTTAAATGTTAAATTAATATTTTGACGTGAGCAATAGCTCATTCAACGACTATGTGAAAGTGTTTTTTCTCAACGTGATGAATGCCCATTGAACAAGAACTGGGTCGATAAATGCTGCACGTCCCTGCGCATGTAATGAGCCCAGTAAACACGTAGGCATCTTGCTGTCTGAATACTGCACCTTTTAAATCGCAGGGAAACGCAGCGCCATCGCCTTTGGACCAGTTTTTGGTTGGTCAGAGGCTCAACCGCTGCAGCCTCGTGATAGCTCTGTGCCAACTGCACACACACTGTACTGCTCTGCATTTTAATGCCAACACACCCGAGAGTGGACAGATCATCGAGGATATATTTGCTAATTTTGACAACAATTGCTTGAAAAGTGAAATCTGGTCTTGAACCACAGCTAACACCAGGTTTGTGGTCTTATCCTGGCTTTGATTTGCAATATGATGGTTGTATGGAATATGAAAAACCTTCATTTGTACATATGATAGTAAATGTATCCAGGCCTCTGATTGACTTTTTGAAATGTTTGTTGATTCCTCCCCACCACGCTCAGTCTGTCTGTGGAAACAAAGACTGTTCAGAGACTAGGAACAGGCATTTACCGGTGCAATACATATCTGGGATACTCCCAGAACCATACAGTACGTATAATCCTGTCTATTACCTGGAGCCAGCCAGGGCCACACTGACATTAAATGCTGTTACACCTCTGTCAAGTGGCTGCATTGTCTCCAGGAAGGACGTTTCTTGGCAGTTAATGCTCCTCCGAAGGGAAGATGATTTAATTTAAAGAGGGGTTTTGGAAACATGGTGTGAACTAAATTGGACGGATAATTACACACATACAGAGCGACTGCTGAAACTGTGAGCAGCCGAATCACAATACAGGAATAATCAGTTCGCTATACCTCTTATATTCACTGCAGCGAAACCACAATCAAGCTGACATTCAGATGTTACTGTACTGTTATCCTTTGAGCCGAGGCTTGGCCCAAGGTTATTTCATATCCTAGGATGAATTATTAATCAACCAAATGGCCTTGCTTCATTATTCAATAACAAACAGTGCAAGACAACTGTCTTGTCCGCCTTAATGTGCTGTGGTCTTAGAGAATACTGTAAAGAGCCCTCACTGGAGACAATGAATATTTAACTGTATATGTATTTACATACAAACACTGCCACAAAGAATGTGTGAGCCTTATGCAAGTGATGAGTGAATTTTATTTGACCGCATTTTTAAATTCATGGGGCTGCTGGGGCTCTTTTCCTTCTTTTTGTCAGGACTAGGCTTTGGGGTGAGCTGGACCCAGATGCAGGCAGGCACAGAGATGCACAAAGATCTTGCAATCAGTTTATTAAGGGCTTAGGCTTACGCGTGGTCAAGGCAGGCAGGGTCAAAAACCAAGGTAGCCAATTTGAAACAAGGCGTGGAAGTATAACTTCAAAAACCAAAAAAAAACAGAAATCCAAAATCTCTATGACTATGGTCTAAGAAATAATCATGGCAAAACATGGGGTCTAACTAAACACAATGCAAAGACAGAGAACAAAGGCAATGGCAAAACTTAAATAGGCAGGGGAGGGCAGCAAAACGAGAAACAGGTGAAATCAATGGGCTAATCAAAAGGTAAGGAAACAAGTAGACAACACACACCAGGGGAAAAAACTCTTCAAAATAAAACAAACAACTCAAAACCATGACAGAACCCCCCCTCAAGGGACAGATCCCAGATGTCCCTAAGGTTAAAAAAAAAGGCGCTAGGAACACTTGGAGCACTGGGAGCGCTAGGAACACTTGGAGCGCTAAGAGCGCTAGGGACACTTGGAGCGCTAGGGACACTTGGAGCGCTAGGGACACTGGAAGCAAGGGGAGCGCTAGGGACACTGGAAGCAAGGGGAGCGCTAGGGACACTTGGGATACTTGGAGCGCTTGGGAGCACTAGGGACACTTGGAGCGCTTGGGACACTTGGAGCGCTAGGGACACTTGGAGCGCTAGGGACACTTGGAGCGCTAGGAGCGCTAGGGACACTTGGAGCGCTAGGGACACTTGGAGCGCTAGGGACACTTGGGTTACTTGGAGCGCTAGGGACACTAGGGATACATGGAGCGCTAGGGACACTAGGGATACATGGAGCGCTAGGGACACTTGGAGCGCTAGAGACACTTGGGCTACTTGGAGCACTAGAGACACTTGGGCTACTTGGAGCACTAGAGATACTAGGGATACATGGAGCACTTGGAGCACTTGGAACACTAGGGGCACTTGGAGCACTTGGAACACTAGGAACACTAGGGGCACTTGGAGCACTAGGAACACTAGGGGCACTTGGAGCACTAGGAACACTAGGGGCACTTGGCGCACTAGAGGCAATGGAAGCACTGGAAACACTAGCAACTTGAGTTGGACGGGCACGTGGAGCAGGCATTGAATGAACTGTCAACAGGAGGCGAGGTGCTGGAGTCGGCCGGGACGCCGACAGGAGGCGAGGTGCTGGAGTCGGCCGGGACGCCGACTGGAGGCGAGGAGCAGGTGCCTGAACAGGAGTGGCTTCCGCCGGGACCCCGGACGCCGGAACAGGAGTGGCGTCCAGTGGGGAGGTGTGCAGCTGAGGCGCTGGCTTGCAGGGCTGCAGAGGCGCTGGCTTGCAGGGCTGCTGAGGCGCTGGAGAGCAGGGCTGCTGAGGCGCAGGAGAGCAGGGCTGCTGAGGCGCTGGCTTGCAGGGCTGCAGAGGCGCTGGCTTGCAGGGCTGCAGAGGCGCAGAAGAGCAGGGCTGCTGAGGCGCAGAAGAGCAGGGCTGCAGAGGCGCTGGCTTGCAGGGCTGCAGAGGCGCAGAAGAGCAGGGCTGCTGAGGCGCAGAAGAGCAGGGCTGCTGAGGCACTGGAGGGCCGGGGAGCCAGCAGTAGTGGCTGGCAGGCCAGAAACTGTGAGGCAGGCTGCCAGCAGGACCAATACTGGCTGGCCAGTCCCTGGGAGAAGAGCTGCTAGCAGGGCCAATGCTAGCAGGCCGGACACTGGGAGGAGAACCGCTAGCAGCGTTGATGCTAGCTGACCTGACACTGGGTTTAAGGCTGCTAGCAGGGTTGATGCTAGCTGACCTGATACTGGGTTTAAGGCTACTAGCAGGGCCAATGCTAGCAGACTGGACACTGGGAGAGCTGCTAGCAACATTGATGCTAGCAGGCCAGACACTGGGAGGAGAATTGCTAGCAGCGTTGATGCTAGCTGACCTGACACTGGGTTTAAGGCTGCTAGCAGGGCCAAAGCTAGCAGGCCGGACACTGGGAGGAGAACTGCTAGCTACGCTGATGCTAGCTGACCTGACATTGGGTTGAAGGCTGCTAGCAGGGCCAATGCTAGCAGGCTGGACACTGGGAGGAGAGCTGCTAGCTACACTGATGCTAGCTGACCAGACACTTGGTTGAAGGCTGCTAGCAGGGCCAATGCTAGCAGGCTGGACACTGGGAGAGCTGCTAGCAATGGGCTAATCAAAAGGTAAGGAAACAAGTAGACAACACACACCAGGGGAAAAAACTCTTCAAAATAAAACAACAAACAACTCAAAACCATGACACTTTTTGTGTTTGTTAATTCATTTTTATCATCACAGTTACATTCCTTTTTTATTTGTTTATTACTTTTACTTTATATTTTTTTGGTTTATTAAACTTTACCAGTGTTCTTGCTGTCAAACGGTAAGTGGCAAGTAAAAACTTTACACTTAATGTGCTGCAAATTAAGAAAATGTACAAATCAGATCTGTGGTCAAGCTGATCAATCAAACAATCAGCTGATCAAATGTGTCCCATTAGTTATTCTGACATGTAACGGCTTCATGTGAGTCACACCTCAAGACTTAAACTCTTAAACCATGTGAGCTGCTCCAAGAGGCTACGCAGCAGGACTTTGGCTAAATGCTAGCGTCTGCACGCTAACATGCTGATGTTTCTTAGATATAATGCTAACAATGTTCACCATCTTAGTCTATGTGATTATCATGCTAATGCTAATACTAAAGTTAGCTAATTGGTACTGAACGCAAAGGACAGCTGGGGCTGATGGGAGTGGCACTGTGTTGCAGGTGACTGGACAAACTGAGACTTTGAGGTGATTTTAAACTTCACGCCGGTGGATTTGATCAGTGTTTCACGCAAAACCCTCATGTTGATGCTTGAGGAAAAGTCAGGGGATCACCCAAGTCAGTGAACTCCAGCCTCCCACTACTCTTCATCCAATATCCATTCAGCTGAGACGTGTCTTGTAGCGGCAATGAGCAGATTTCATGCCGAGCAAAGTCGCTTCAGCTAGTCCAAGTTATTGCATTGTGTGCGTTAGTGTCCAAGGTGCCGGTCTTTATAAAGGTAGATAGATGTCATATTACAGTTCTTGCATACATATCAGTAATATCAACGGTTTGCCGTTATTGTCCCAGAGGATTTTTGGTGGAGATAATGTGGATCAAAATTCATGTCAGTCAGACTTTTCACTTTTTTTTTGGTTTTCATTGCGTAACCATCAGTCTGACTGGGATCACGCACAGCTCCAATCATAGTGCCAACTGGTATTTATACATATTTATTTTTCACCCACTTATTGTCTGTCTGTTGTATATGTTTATTGTCTGTTGTAAACATTTCTCTTCCACTGATATATTTTTTAAATTCTATATTTTTTTTATATATATTTTTTTAGATTTCTTGCGTGCCCTGTCTTCCTGGCTTTTCCTGCTGCTGTGGCACTGAAATTTCCCCGGCGTGGGACTAATAAAGCAAGTCTAAATCTAAATCTAAAGTTTCACGTCTCATTCCAGCACAGCACAAATAATAATAATAAGTAAAGCGGCACACACTCGGTGGGTTCCTACCTCTTCAGGGTTTGAGTCCTAATAATACATGCAGAGAGCACGGCGTTCAGACACGAACAAGTTTTGAATTTTCCTCGCTGCTTTGCACGATGGTCATAAATACTTGATGCTTTGCAGCCTCTTTCCCCGTTGCTTCATTCTCCTCCCCCTAACATCCCAGTGGTTGGTCACACTTTTAGAAATGCTTTAATAAAACTGTTCTGTCAACCCCTCTGTGATCGTTGTGCCGTTTCAGCAAAATGCAAAGGTGCCGTAAAATCAACCGAACCTGCAGTTCTGCTCTACTACTGTTCTGGAAAATGAAGATGGATGGGTGGTTAATAAAGCTGCTACTGTTATTGCAGCGTAACATTAAATTGGATTATACTGTCCTGAAAGAGAAGTGACCCAGGAAACCGCAGCTACTGGCTCTGCCTCTTAATAATTCATTTGGGTAAAGCATAACACTGCAGTTTTCACACTCTGATGCTACTTTCTGTTGGTTAGCGTGTGTTCGCAAATGTAATATAAGTCCTATGTAAACACAAATTTAATTTCCTTTTATTGTAGACACAGGAACTTTGTGTGGATTTAACTTTTACGCGCTCATGAATAAAACATGTCTTAATGGTTCTTGTTTGGTGCCGGATTCAGGAAATATAATCTCATACTTGAGCAAACAAAGCCCCCGAGCAAACAAAACTTGGGGATGCTGTGTTCAGAGCTGGATTATAGCTTGATGGCGTTTCAATCAAGAAAAGAAGATACAAGGAGGGAGCTAAACATATATACACAGAGAAGTGCTTCATCTTCTACAATTACACACACCTTCAAGAGTTACATTTCCATCCATACTAGTCATTAGAAACCATCATGAGGCTACAGATGAGGTGTTTTTGGCAACCTACCATCACTCAGGATCAGTCCAAACAGTGAATACAGATACAATACAATTTACTTCCAGAGTTAACTAAATTGGATGTTTGGCTAAGTTCAGTCTGTGTCACAAAGAGTATTAATGGTAACAAAGTCAGCATGACACATAATGTCACTTATCACAAACAGTGCCAGAATGAGGACTTAAAGCTAAGCTCAAGGATTTTGCAGCTAATTGTGCTGAAGAGGACCCGGCACTGAATTACAGTGATCAAATGGGGCAGGGAAGATTTTAAAAGAAGAAGATTAAGCTCCTTAAATAGCAAATGGATAAAAAAAATATTTAAAATTCAGCCTTTTATTATTCAGCAGTGGAAATTAATGCAGCTGCAGCTGCAGAAAGAGAGTGGTGAAAGAGAGCAGCGATGGGAGGAAGTGTGGTGTTGGGAGGAAGTGTGGTGTAGGGTAAAAAGTGGAGGAAAAGGAAGGGAAAGGGCTGCAAATGTTGAAAAGCTTGCATTTGGGACCACATGCGCAGTTCTGACTTCTCTCAGGTCTTCATGGTCGAGAGGAAGCTGTGTGGAAGATGCTTCTCTGTTCCTGTCTGTACACGCAGCGTCTGTCCAGCGGTCCGTCCTGGAAAACGGGACCCTCCTGTTGTCCTGCATTTTTTTGTCCTTCGTACCCCTTTAAACGTTTTTTCTTTATTCAAACCACAGGTGGAACATCAGAGGAGGCCATATGGCGTAGAGATTGTAAAACCCCCTGGAGGCATATTTATAGTTTGTGATTTTGGCCTCTCTGAAACAAATTGTGTTGATTTGCATCCATTCGCCTCATTTCTCCTCCTACCTTTCCCACATTAGAGTCAGGGCTCCAGCGTGAAAGCACAACTTCAGCAGAAAGCCGGCTCAATAATTGCCTGTCCACAGGGTCGCTAACACTTAGATCTGCCTCATGCATCCAAACCCACCTGACACATTATTATTACTGTCTGCATTCAGCTGTTCATATATATGTGTGCGTTTAAAGGTCCTACTCTGCTACATTGCATTCTAACAATAATAAACATTATTGCTGCATTAAAACATAGAATATTTGGTGTTACAGACATTAAATGGCCACAAATGCATTTTATTGCTTCATGACATTTAGGGTAAAAGCTCTAATGCACCATGTCAGAACCATTATTATAAGAAACGTAAACCTCCTCCACACTTCTGATTCCACAGCTTCAGATTCACGTCTTGAATCTGCAGCTATTGGCTTTCATCGGATGTTGATCTTATCCTTGATTGCTGCTCTGTAGAGCAAACACCGGAGAGATGGCGGCGGGCACAGAAGGAGGACCGGAGCGTCGCTCGTCTTCATCATCGCCTGGTTTGTTTGCAGTGTTTACTCTGAAGAATCGCAATTAATTTGACAGCGGCGCGCCGGGGTTTGAAACTGCTTGCATGGCATCTTTAAAAAGGCGGCGCAGCGGCCTCATGCCACCCTTTATTACCACTCAACAAAAGCATACAGACCCCAGGAGCGCCTATGTGAAGGCATCCGGCTCCTGAACTGTCTAAAGTTATGCACATGCTCAAGCTGAAGAAACATTCAAATCAGACCCTCAGCCTTTATTTCCATGTCCTCCCACCACATAAGGATACAAACAACCTTGTGTTTAATAATGAGAGCCCGAGCAAGAAGACCTTTATCTCAGGAGGCGACTAGGGAAATAATGGCAGTAATTAACTGAGCGTTCCTCCTCAGCGAGACCTCCTGAGAACCCCCGCAGTCATCCCGGCCCTCGCTGCGCCACCTCCTCCTCTGCTTAAATTGACACCGCTGTCTAGTTTGACATGCCCGCTCACAACAGTGGCTGTGTTCAAAGCTGAGAACAAGAAACCGTTTTTATTGCCAAGAGCTGGGACTGTACTGCTCTTAACGCAGTCCCGAATCGGCGCTCGAGCCGAATGTCAATATTTCTCTATTCATGCCATTTCAATTTACTTCACTATCTGTCTCCAACGCAGAGCTGGTCCGCGAAGTCGCTCGCAATGAAAAGCTGAATTTATTTTCACATGATGATCCCTCTAATCGCCGCGCAGGTATGAAAGGAGACAAATCGAACCATCGCCGCGGAATCGTCACCTCGTGCATAACCGTTCATTTAGTGCCGTAACCGCGCGCTTTGTTAATCTGCACAAAGAGCATTTGTTCCAGGGTTGCTGCAGTACACTTCGCGCCGCCGTGGCAGCCTGCAATAAATCACTATGCCTTGATAATTTATGAATAAGAGCAAAAAGGGAGGCGTGATCATTATGCTTTGACAGCTCACACAGCTACTATCCACAGCACATACATTAGATCAGCCAGGTTAACACCTTCATCAGGGCCCTTTGCCATGACAAATTGCAGTGCACAGCTGCGTGGTCTTGCAATAAGGAGGATAGAATTGTAGTTTTTAGGCCCTCGTGTACTTACAAAAGGCGTACGATCGCGGCACGAGGGTGTGATATTAATTATGCGTTCCTCTTCATCCTGATATCGCAGTAACGTGGGACACTGAGACAAATCTTGCTCTCTGGGGGACAGCGAATCAAAGAGCAGCCTGAAACCCTCAAGAGCGCCTTGCAGTTGAGCTTGAAGGCGGGTTTGAAATCAGTAATTGAGAAACAGGTTATTTTGACAGGACAAACAGCCCCCGCCGCGTCGTGAAATGGCTCCACTATCACTGGTGAAAGCAGATCCAGAAATCACTCTCCACCTCCTGCGTGCGGCTTGCTGCTGGAAAACATGCTCATCGTCTATTATGTTTCATTATCATCGCCATGGCTGCAAGCACATTGGGCTTCTTGGAAAATGCTTGAGCCTCGCAGTGTTTTTGCTACGAGCCCTCGTGGTCGAACAACCAGTCCTCACACAACAACCATGGCGGCCAAAGAGCCCCCGCATCCCCCCCCCACGATAACACAGAACGAATCCCTAATTTAACCCCAGCCTAAAACAGACAAGCTCAGAGGTCTGCACGTCACTCCTGACTAAAACTTGACTGTCCTCAGGGAATGACACAGGAGGGAAAACAACAAAATTAGTACTTTGCTCTAAAAGTGATAAAATAAAAGAAATAAAACTGAATTTCATCTGCCGTCTGAAGCGCTCTATGCATATTACTATGTTCTCATGTGCCGATCAGTGCTCCATGTTACGACCTCAGGATGCAATAGGTTACAGTAGACAGTGTGTAACTGTAGGTAAAGCTTTATCCTGTGATTGGTTCCTTAGAACACATGAAGTAAACAGAGCCTCTCTGTCTCCTGAACTACTGGCATTCAGATAAAAGCTCACAGCTCATATCTCCAGGTATCTCTGAGGGCAACAGATTATTTGCAACCTTCACATACGTGATCCATTCTTCTCCATCTGACTGCCGGCCATGCCCACTTGACAAATAACGATGTCATTTGGGGCAAAGCGGGAGAGCGCCGGGGCCCCGAGGAAACATGAAAACACATCTCTCAACAGAAATGAGTTTGGCAACAGGTGTGTGAGACTCGTTCCTACATGACAGTGATACTGCCTCACTGTCAGAATGATTCATCCTGGTGCTGAGTGCGGTAGAAATCACACCTGGGCTTTCAACTGTTACGCGTAAAGCTATTTGCTGGCCATTAATAGGATGCTGCACGAGGTGGAAGAGCTCTCGGTGGCTGCAGGCCTGTTACCGCTTGTGACAGCATTAACACGATGTGTGCAAATTACAAGTGGGCATACAACGTCACCCAAGCACCTGTAGCATTCTCCAGTGCCATCCTCTCGTCTATATCCTAGACTTATTTGAATCACTAACATACAATGTGTTGGCACTGGCCTCGCGGCATGTCACAACAGGCTTGTTTGTTTAGTCATGTGTCAGAGTAAGACTGAAGATCAGGTGCGTTTTCTGCTTTATTGCTCATTATGAGACGATTAAAGGCTACGTTTTAGACTCTGCTGTCTGTTTCTGGCTCAGGAACCTTTTCAGGACACATTTCATCTTTTTGCCACTGTGCGAATGCCCCGATGTTCCTCTCTGACAAATCTCACGCCGTCGCAGTGGTGATTCAGCGTCTTAGAAATATGTGCGATACAAAAAAAAAAAAAAAAGATGATAATAAAAACTAGGACATTTTAATTAAGAAGTCTAAAAAGGTGTTGAGGGCCTTGAGCGCTCCAATAGAACTGGATGTCAGATGGTCAAACAGCATGACCCCCCCCATCTCACCTCTCTGATAGAGGAACTGGGGGCTGCATTCATAGCGACTCATTCCTGCATGAAATAAAACCCAGCTCAACAATTCAGTGTTAAGTCGTCCATCGTGCCACTGAGCTGGCACGATGGACGACTACAAATGAACTGGTAATTAAAGCTGCTTAATAGTGTTTTATAGATGCATTGGAGCAAATAGCAGAGCGACTCCCACTGAAAGCGAAGAGGAAACCTGAAACGGGCTCAGACTCACATTCGTAGCTATTCTCGTACGCGTGCAGCAGCATTTCTGGTCGCAGCGAAACACCGCGAATGCCTTCCAGGAGAGACCGTCTGAACGTTTGCGCCGTTATATTCAGATGATCATTGCAACTCGTCCCCATCTATGACGGCAGGCTCTTCATCCCACACCTCGAGAGCGGCCGTTTGGAAAGGCAATAAACACAGAACGCCGGACTACATGCCGTGCAAGCTACTAAACAGTATTTTTCATGGATACAGTGGCCTTTACTCTGATAATATTGTATTTATGCATGCCTGGTTTATTACATTTTCCTTGCCTAACCCAGTTATACTTGCAATTTAGTAAAGCTAAATTGTTGTTGCGCTGTTGCCATATCATTTGCACGTGCACAGTTCTGAGGAACTGGTCTCGCTGGAGAACCTCAAAGAGAGACATTGACAAACTGGGAAAGATGCGTACAGCATATCTATACATAATTCAGAGAGAGAATCTTATGCAAAACGTTGTGTTTGAAAGCCATTTTGCTTTTCTTATGGGAGCCCAGTATGGCTGGTACCGCTCCACCGCCCTTAAAGAGCACCGCGGTGGGAAATGAATGAATTTTCTGTTTGCTTATGGCGGAAGCAGAATTATTCAGAAGGCAGGTACTGCACAGAGAGATGTTTCTGAGATTGGTCATGGTAATGCAAAGACTCTATCACAGCAGGCTGTTCCACTGGGCGTACATGGAGCTAACAGACAGGGGCTGACATGGGTCCTTCAGCCAAAGCTTGTGTCAGTAAAGTCAGGCAGCAGTATACAGATCATGTGATATTGTTTCACTTCCCAGCTGTCGTTCATGCAGAGTCCTTGTTTTTCACTCTGTACGTTTCCTCTCGTGTCCTGCTGTTTCAGCTTTAAGTAGCATTAAGCTGCTACTGATTTTCATGCCTTTTTTTGGTGAGAAATATAGGCTCTGACCAAATTTAGAATAGCTGTTCCCAAGACTGCGCTCTTCTGGACAGAGGCATGAGTTGTTTTCTCCTGGAACCTGCTGGAGCCACTCTCACAGTTTGGGGTTCTGCATTGCAGATGCCAAATGATCACATAACGGCCTGTAACTCTGGTTCAGCTGGTGATCGCACGACATTACTCTGCGTACAGCCTCACAGTAACACAGTTATTTATTATGCATAAATGAATGTATGTGTGTTTGCATGCATATATTCATACATGGACTTCTCTTTTTTTTTTCTTAATTACATTTATTCCTCAAGAACCAGATGCTTTGCACCAGACTTAGCTGCTTTCCATCTGCAGTCCTTGCTGGGAAAATGAATGGGAATTATTGTGGCGTTCCATCTCTGATGGCTACAGCCTTGAATGAATAAAGAGATGCAGACCCCATGTCTGTATCTTTTCATTCCCGTTAATAGCTGAAATCCTTGCAGAGAATGAAAAAAAAAAAAGTAGGATTATTTCTGAAGAAGGTTGGTAACAAAGGGCGATGAGAGTGGGACCAATATTATCTGACACACACACAGACACACACACAGGTACGGCTAGATTGCTGGTCACATTGTTTACTGGATTACAAGTTAGTGATCAGGGCAAGAGTTCTGTTTAACATAATGGCACCAGCATTAAAATGGACCAGAGTGATATTTGCACAGATAACCTCTTGTCTGCTGTGCTGCAGCTGAGCAGTTCATTAGCTACTTCATTTGTAAGTTAGATAAGGATCTCGTATGTAGTTGCTGTGTGTAGTCGCGGCTCTCGTGCGGCCGGCTGCTCTCTGAACCGAGAACCGATGGTGTTTGAACAGATCAACAAAGACAGGGGGAGCAGGATGCGACTTAGCAGATATTTATGTTGAGGCAAAATTTAAAAAAGTCTTTACAAGAGTCTTTACAGTTTTACTTTTAGTTCACTTCATTACATTTGCCATCAGCCAAACTCCAGTGGCCTGGCAACCGTGAGCACATGCGTACAGTGCAGGTAAGTTCAGTGGGAAACATCACATATTGGAAAACACGTAGCATATGGCGACAGTCAATCCAAAGCTGGGCTGTTTAATTCAAACTGTTAAAACCCTCATCCACGCGTTGTCAGACTGCAGGTGGTGAACGCTCGACTCTTTCAATCCACTTGCTATTTAACATTCTGCTTAAAATTTAATTTACCGGAGTCTTGTTCGTGCTTGTATGTAGTAAGTGCTTGTCATCCCAGGAGGGGCTGCCAGTCCCAAATGTGACAGCATCTCTTCAGTTATTGTGCTTTTGTGTTTTCGCTATCATGCGCGTGTTATAAATGTAGAATCTTCAGCGGCCATTCAGACCCTTGCGACATTTGTAATGTTACTTCTCCTTGAGTGAAATCTCTTTTTTCACAGCAGTACTTTTAATGAAGTCGAATATGAACGTACTCCTTAGAGAAAATCAGCAGTGCTCAGCTTGACGGGTTCTTATTGGATTGCAGTTGGTTTTTTTATGATAGAAAAATGTTTTTAAATGCCCACAGAAATGTCTCAAACCAGCCCTGCAGCACGATCCACTTCTCCGCTGTACATCTTTACAATCGGTCTGTTCCAGTCCTATTTTTGGCTCAGAGAACGTCTCCATACTCTTTTCTTTCCCTCCCTGGTGCAAATATGAGCACAGCTGACACTAACTCCCATCAAATGAGCGAAGTACATCTCTAAGACGCGGAATCATTTTTGGAGAGTTTGCATTGCGGCGCTTTATTTAACAACAAACCCTAATGATGAAATGCTCGTGAGTGGTTCATGTCATTAACTGCTGCGAACACCTGCAAATTGCTAGACAGACACATGATGCACCTGCGCACACACACACACACGCACACACACACACACATGCACACACAGGCGCTCTCACGTTTTCCTTCAAGAAAATCTGCATATTCCAGTTTATTTAATGACACCGCAGCAGCCAGATCATGTGTTGCGTTCAGGAGAGTCAGGACGTTTGGTTTGACTTCACCTTTCCACTGCAGGTGTTTTAATCTGATGGCTTTTCACACTAAGAACTCATATTTTTGACCCCACTGAGCTCACGTAGGTCTTCAGACATTCAATTTCACAGAATGCAGATTTATTGTAGATTGTAACGTGAACGTCATCACATAGGCAAACATTTGCTGAAATCTGCAGCTTTCTAAAAGTTGCAGCAAAACGAGGCAAAAATATGTTACCGTCAGCTGATTTTCAGCTCTTTTTGAGTTGAATTGGCAGCACACAGCGATGTATGACTGCCTGCATCTGCACAGCAAATTTCTGGAGTGAAAAATCTGGTAGTTAAGTGAAAAAGTGTGAAAGTGTTGGTATATATTTTATAATTTATCTCTAACTCTGGTTTGTGTTGAGGGCTACTAATTGTCAGAGTAATATTTTGGAGTTCATTCAGTGGGTGTTCAGGATCGTAATTTAACCCCTCTCCTGGAGTTCATGATTAACTGTTGCTCCATGACTCCACCCCGCGCACAGCAAACTGAAGCTGGACTTCATGGTGAGGTAAGATTGAGCATGTTTTTGCTGTTTTCCTTTAACTTACAGGGTACAGCTTACATTTTTATTGAAGTTGGTACACTAAGCTATGATGTATGCTTGTTTTGAAATTGGCATTGAACGTAGCCAGCTCTGTATTTTCTGTATTATTCAGAGTATGCTGCATTTCGTCTTTGGCTTTTTGAATTTGAAATAACTGTATTAAATATTAGGTTTACATTAAGTGGCTTAATTGTTGCCCTTTCCTTTTTAATTAGATTTTGCAAGACTTCTCACTGATGTTTGGAGAAGAGGTGGCATCAAGGTTCCTGCAAAAATGGAACAGCACTTTTAAAGACAAAGTCATCCACGAGGCCAAGAGCCTAAAGGAGACCTCTCTTCTAAAACAATCTGCTCTGAATGGAGGATCTGACACCACTGATGAGCCAGGTATAGCATCAAAATCGAATAACATCTCCAGGATGCCGAACTGTATTGTTAAATAACTGAAATCTGTTTGCATGAAGGTTTATTATTTAACGTTTAACATAAATAATGTTCTGGTCTCTAACAACGGCATCTAAAACTAATTCATGGAATGTATCCAGGGAAAAGTCTAAGACTAAAATGCAGTCAGACATGTTGTTCTTTGCAGTTCTCGAGTTATTCTGGGTTTAGGAGACATTGTTTCCAACTATGACACAGAAGAATGCTAAAGGGAGAGGTTAAGACATTTTAAGTGTTTTGATGCCCAGATGTCATATGGATGTGATTCCCAGTTTTATGTTGTGTCAGAAAACTGTATTACCTGATTTATCTGAATGGGATCCATGTGAAGTTCTTCTTCCCTGTTTTTATGTACTTCAGCAGGAGTAAATGCAATGGTTTACCTCATGTTACATAATGTTGCACTAAACAGACACTGCTGTTGTGTTTTTATTCTTCTGACAACTAAATCTAATGCAGTGTATATGTTATTGACTGTTTCATACAACTTAAGCTGCACAGTTACGTCCTTGAAGGTGTTTTAAATGTAAATCATTTGTTGGGCTAAATAAAAACATCTGTAGTAGACAGTACATTGTGCAGCAGTCATTATTACATAAAATATATGAATAATATGGAATTGTTAACTCTAAAAAAGGGTTGAATTAAATATATTTTAAGTGTTCCTCCTAACACTGGTAATGAGTTCATATTTAAATTAACTCAGTTTTAGTGTTACATATACTCTTTAAGAACTTTAACACCTGAGGAGTAAAAGTTTAACTCAGAAAAAGGGGTTCAAGATCAACCAAAAAAACAGTTATTTTTACTCAGCTCTGGAGTCTATGCGATGGTCACACATGCACACTAAAACTGAGTTGTTTTTGACTCACAGGGAGTTTATTCCAAAAGCCAAAATTTGCTGTGTGAGAAACATAAGCTGAATTCCGATCTGTCGACTCAGATAATCAGGAAGTTGACAACCAGCAGTTGCTTCATTTTTATATTTGGCTTTCAGAGAGATGTTGCTGTGGGAGGTTGTTTTGCTCTGCGCTTTGTTTTCTCCTGTCACACAATGCAGATACAACCTTTTGCTCACACGCAACGCTCTTCATTCTTCCGCAGCTCACACACACACACACACACACACACTATAAAACCTCAACTGAAGTCTGACAGCCTTCTCTGCCTTATGGGTGTGTGTGTGTGTGTGTCAGCTCTCAGGTCCAGCACGCTACCGCGTTCAAAGAGGACAGAGTGATTAGCCATCAAACACCAGCTGTGATCATCAGCTCACCTGGCGCTGCTCTCCCTGAGCCCTCTCCACACGCCTCCCTCCTGCAGACTGCCGATCATGCCCACCCCCACAGATACGTTACACTGAAATTGAAAATAACCTCGTAGCAGATGCAGTGCATGTTATTGTTTTGATAGTTGCTCTCATAGGCGCAGCACTGGGAGTTCAAGCACAAACGTATGCAGATGACACTGTTTTGTATATTCATAGAAGTAAGAAACAGGAAGTGGCTGAAAGAGTCAGAGGCTTTTTCAGATACATCTGAATTGTTAACTGCTTCCTCAGAAACTGACTGCTGTCAACCAAATGCAAAAGCAAATGAAGAAGAACAAAACTGCTTATAATTTCAAATGCCTGCATTTTGCTTGTTTTACTTCAGGTGCCCTAGAATCTCCACTAAATGCCACCTTAGAAAATCTTTATCTTTCTTTCGTTATCTTTATACTTTACTGTCATTGTCAAAAACAACGAGATAATATTCAAGCATCATCCAGACTGGCATAGCAATACAAATAACCTGAGAGAGCTCCTAGCTGCTGCATCTGTGTGCGCTGCCATCTTCCTGCCAAATGTCTCATAAGTTGTTCCAAAACTGAAATTTTCATATTAACGACTCCATTTACAGTCACCTAAACAAACAAATTCAGCCTCTATCCAGTGTGGAAAGTTTGAAACAGTAGATATTCTGGACTGGAAAGACTCAGAGGCTTCAGAGATTTTGCCCTGAGGGCTTACCCTGACTTTACAAACATTTCTCAGCAGATGGTTGAACTCTGAAAATACTTTCCAAAGACACTTTGTCTTATTGAACTACAGCGAAAAGCACGTGTGACTCATTAATAAAAATGTGTGATTTGCAAAGCAATCCAAAGCAATTACAATTTGCCTCCTATTCACCCATTCATAGACACTGATGGCAGCATGCTACCATGCAAGGTGCAGGACTCAGCATCAGGACTGAACCCCGTTGAACCCCGTTTTCAGTGGGTGAACAGCTCCACCTCATGAGCCACAGATGCCCACAGTCACAGTTACTGAATCAGCATGCACATAAGTGATAATCTGGCCTTAATGTAACCTTTTCTCATGAATATCCAGAGAATTCACAAAATGGTCTTTGTAAAGCCATGAAACACACACACACACACACACACAAACACTTCATCCACCTTTAACTTACCCGCAGAACTCAAATCTCATGCATATTCTACAAGCAGTCATCTGAGTGGGTGTCAAATTCTTATTAGTTCTCAACTTCTCACACCCATGACAAGGAAGCCCTGTCTGAATTGAAATGATAGCTCAGTTATACAGCGTGGCAGAGAGCCAGCTTCACTTTGGGTAAATATCAAGAGCCGGCAGACCCACCACGGTGTTCAGCATATGAATAGATTCTTGCGTAAATACATAAGCAGGGATTTGATGATTAATTAGAGATTGTTAATGGTTGTTATTCTCCCTTTGCAAATTACATTTACCTCAGCCAGTGATATTGTTTCATGGTACGCCACGCGGTCTTCCTTTTTCCAGACGGCATGTGAACAGCTGTTCCAGCACTCCCTCGACACACGACTACTAATAAATAAGGATGAGAAACATGAATGATTGACTTCATTAGCAATTTGCCGGTTATGCCTCACTGTAAAACTGTTGGGATGTTTCTGTCCTTGTTCCTCTTACACATCGATCAGGAATAGAGTTCTGCCTTAGACACACACTAGACTTTTTAGCTTTTACTAATGGCCTGAAATGCCGTCTTCCTTAGGTCATCATGAAGTAGAGAGACTGTAATACACAAAGGCCAATACACAAGAGCCCACTTAATATTTATTACAATCACATTACAGTTTTTTACGTTGTGAGATTAGCAGAGATAGTTTTAAACTGCATCATTCAATTATTTTGACAGAAGTGAAATCATTTAAAAGATATTTCATTTAAATTGTGTTCTCACTGGAAAGAAATGGAGTAATGGATGCAAGAAATCATGTTAGTGGAAAAACTCTTTATTCCTTTGGTTTTAAACACATGATGGTTGTGACGTGCAGAGTCTGTTGGAGCGGAGCTAAAAATGTAAAAGAGACATTTTTGCTGAGACTCCATCACATTTGAATCCAGGGCAAGGACAGTTAGCTTAGCTTAGCGCAGGGACTGTAGTCCGTCTCTGTCCAAAGTTAAAAATAGCTGCCTACCAGCACCTTTAAAGCTCATCAAATAATTCATTAATTAGATTCATTATTGCCTTTGCTGTCCTTGCTATCTCTGCTGGTTGCCTGGCAACCTACACAGTAACGACCCTCAAATGCACATAATCCCTTGCAAACTGCAACTCGTTGTCGTTAAGCCAAAATGTGTTAATTAATGAGCGGGGGGGGGCTGTTAGGATGACTTTTTCCCAGTCTTTATGTTAGCCTACGCTAACAATGTCTCTTCTTCTCATCTCATCTCTGCAGTGAAAGCAAATAAGCATGTTTCCAAAATAAGTGTTTTGGCTCCAGGAAACAAAGTCAGTGCGTGTCTGAATATAATAGTATTGTGATATTCAAGTAATCATATTAACAGCAATGATCCTCTGACTTTTCATCTATTGTCACCATAGACCAAAATACCCAGATGAGCTGTTACATTGCAGTCAGTGCTAATTAGCAAATGTTAACATAAACTAAGTTGGTAGACGTGGTGAACATTAATTTTTGCATCTGTTAAATATTAGCACATTAGCATTACTATTCTGAGCATATTAGCAATTAGCTCAAAGCGCTGCCTACAGCCGCGCAGAGCCGCTAGCAAGGCCGTGGACTCTCAGCCCTGCTCAGAGAGACACCACGTCAGGCTTGAATGCAAATTTTTCAAATCTAACCTACTTTTCAGGTGCATTTTTCAAAGTGCGACATTGCAGGAGGGAAAAAATCTTTTCCTGCGGAGCAACGGCTTCTATAAATGTCAGCTCGCTGCTGCAGGATGAAAAGCGACAGGTTTAATTTGTTAGTTCAACAAGAAGCGAGTTCATGTGACGTTCACCCTCAGCCCTGCTAACGCGCTCACTGTACAGCACAAAGCAATGCACGCATGTTAGTCCGTGCTCTCGACTGACATTTGAACTGACCTCCGTGCTTGATCAGTGTCATGCGGACACTCTCGGAACTCACTAGGTAATTATACGACAATATTATTTCTCTTTTTCCACCCAGTGATCGAGGAGCTCCTTTATGATTTTTAAAACTGGGACCAAGGTCCCCTCACATACATTTCACTGAGATTGATCGCTTCATAAATGGTGAACTACAGAGTGAATTTTGGCAGCCTGAAATTATACGAGAGATGATTATGAATTATGCTTTGTGAGTATGTGGAGAAAGTGGGTCTGTGTGCGTCTTGAGACGAGGAGATATTGAGGGAAAGCTTTTGCACTCTCTCAAGCATTACCATTCTGTATCATTCCCTCCCACTCCGGTCCACTCTTATTAATTTTCTCATTAATTTATTCTGTTACAATTTGCATAATACTTGTGCCAGCCTGTGATGTTTCTGCATAATTTAACAATGGTTGACTCATTTATGGTGGTGCAACTATTCAGTGATTGCAGTCTAATCATAATTGTGTTTCCTGTTTATTATGGATTAGCATAGAAAGAAACAGTCCAGCACGTCTAATCAAAACAGACTTTTATTATGAGTGACTGGCATATTCAATATATTCATACATCTGACTGAGTGCATGGCAACACAGTCTTATATTAAGACGTGTCAGGGCTGGACTGATATGACCATCCGTCCTCATGTTATCAGTGCTTCTGTTTGTATGCAATTACATGTTCACAACGAACACACCAGGTTCTAATAGCTCAGGAGCCTGATACCAAGACCTGCTGCCTCCATTCAATAAACAATCAACACAGCCCATCAGCGTGCTCATACCATCCAATCATCCGAACACTGCTCCGCACATCCTCAAATTGGTTCTTATAACTCTTGAGAGAAATTTACATTTTTATTAAATTTCCATCTCCACTCGTGTATTTCTTTGCCTCTGCACCTGTGATCTGTTCCCCCACCTCCCGCTGGTCTCTGCCCCTCAGCTTAAGGTGGTAAAGTGGAGGAGCTGCCTCTGAGAGATAAACCTCGTGCAGTGTCAATTGCACCTTGAGTCCATCTGGCTTTGATTAAGAGGGAAATGCTTCACTTCTCGTAAATACTGCATAAAAACTGATATATACATATACATTTCTTTGACAAAAGTGCTCTCAACCGAACACTTGCACATACCCATCCCTGGACTCGTATCTCCTTACACTCCACTTTGGATAATAGTCCAGCATTGTGTTCGTTCCCCTGATGCCAGTGTATATTTTAATTTTAACTCCCAAGCCCCCCAAACACGATTAAACTGAATGAATGGATTATAAGATAAAAGAGGTGCGAACCAGTGACATTTCCGTGACAGCGTGACTGACACAGTGCCGCGCTCAGGTGAAATTGGATCTGCAGGAAATACATGTAACCCCAGGGGGCAGTTCCTCATGTAATGGCCCTGCCAAGTCTCTAGCAGCAGGGGCTGAGTTTGATGCATTAATTGGGTTGTGAAGCTAATTCCTGCGCTGCGGCCTGTCTCTCCTGCTATGAATCTGAGATTGCCGTTAGTTAGAGACGATTAAACAAGCTGTGGAACTTTTTCCTTCGTGGCTCATCTGGGCAGGTGAAATGATCCCCAGACTTATTATTTCTCCTCATTTATGCTGATGTGATATTTTAAGTAAAGTATGAAAAGCAGAGGTAGATACTGAACATATGCACAGAGCCACCTAGTTAGCCATCTTGGCTTCATTTCTAGCCAAATTTGGTTCATAAAACTTAAACGTTTTGGTGACTTTGCTTCAGAATAAGGTTCAAAAGTATTTTTTCCTTATCTTCGGAATACTCTGCATAGAACTGGTTAGTCTCCTCTCTTGTAATGACTGTGTTGGATGGACAGATTTTTTGAGGGAGCTCCTCACCTGTAACGGTTCTGCTTCTGGACAAACCAAAGACTTAAAGCATCATTCAGCTTTTGGATATTGTAGCACCTCTTCTGGCTTCCTAAGTTGTAAACTACTAGCATGTTGATAGCAGAATAACCGAGACAGTTGAAATACCTCCATGAGGTTCCCTCATTAACCCAAACTTCTCTTGGCATGGTTTCTAGGCCACTGCCCCGTTCAGAGCTCATGTCATCTGAGCCACATCTGCTTTTACACGATCTGATTTTTGAATGGTGCTAAAAAAAACCTCATCATCAGTAGCTACAGTTGCATGTTACTTTGACAGTCTGCTAATATAAGCAAACGTTTCCATCACCGTGTCTGTATTTATTCATACCGTGTAACAACAGTGCCACTCTATTGTTTAAGTATCACTTAAACAGCAGTTTGATTGATATTCCCTGAGGTACAAGAAAATTCTAGAAACATAAATAAATGCAAGGGGAGATATCTGTTTTTCCAAATGATCCCTTCACTTGCATTTAGCATGCCATTAATAAAGAATGGCTATATTGAATGTATCAGGGTGCAATACAGCCCTAGGTTGCCAAAGACTTGAAGCACGCATTTATGGATGTAATTAAGTTTGTACCTTTGGCATTAAACTTTACAAAGTTCAAAATAAAATGCAGGGGGCCTGATTATGATCCCTGATGGACACCTTCCTCAACCTTCTGGGGAGCTGTCCTTACTCATCAGATAGAGCAGGTTCCTTTTAATATAAAGGCTTCCTATGTCACTGGGGAATAAAACAACCTTTAATCCATTTCCCCGAAAGAGTTACGACACTCTGTCTTGAATAATTTAAAACCAGGTCGAAGTTCGTGCTGTGTCATTGCAATAATGTTAAGCTGCCTCCCTATTGACCGGCGTATAAATTGTGTACTCACTGTTTATTTTGAAGAACAACCGTTGTGTTGCGGCGCTGTAAACTCCCTCTCCCTCCAGACGCAGCAGGCTGTCACTCACACCAGTAATCGATGCTTCCAGTCTGCAGGTTACCGAGTGGAGAGACAAGTGAAAAGGGATTGCCCAGTGTCTTTTAAGAAAAATCGAATTTCAGCCTGAATATTGACAATGTGGCTCAAAACATCTGCCACTCTGAATATGCATCCTTTCCCAACCCTCTAAACATGTATATATGTACATTTTGTCATTCTCAGAGGACTTGTGTTCCTTCCACGGCTTACATAATCACAACAACCCGGTATTGCCCGAAAAACAACGTATCAGCATATAATTGTGGAAAAAAAATCAATGAAACTGCTGCATGCTCCTGTTTGCAAATATTACTTTTAGCTTTGCATGCTGGGCTAGTTGGCCTGATTGTAACAGGAGAAATCTGAAAGTGTGCTGTGCAAACCCAAATGTGTAGGGAATAATGCGTCAATGAGTCAATCATGTGCTTGGTCATGTACTCAACAATAAGACATTTGTATACACAGCTTAGCCTTTATGTGCAGATGTCATATGCATATCTATTTTTACCTTATGGAATTTCACTATAGCTGTAAATCATAATTTGACTTAAAGGGTAAAGGTTGTAAAACTGCAGGTTCATTCATTCAAACATGTTCTAAAAGCGAGAGCCAAACATTTATCAGTGAATCCTTTCGGGCTGCTGTGGCTCAGGACGGTTGTGCAGGGTTTATGGTTACAGCTCTGCCTCTTGGTGCCCACGTGTCAGAGTGTCCTTGAGCACAACACTGAACCCCAAGAATGTGTGCATGAGAGATAAACTCACTTTATATGATCTAACAATGCTCAGCAGACCCTTTTTGGGAGCTACTGATAAAGTCAAACAATGTGTAATAATGATATTCGGAAAACTGAGCTCGTATCTAGCTGCACAAAAATGCTCTCGATGGTGTTCTATAAAAGGAAACCATATCAGAGAAGCACTTGATGAGGTGGAGATGCAGCTGATATGCAGATCTGGAGCTATTGGAGACGGATGATATTACATTTTTCGATCCTATCAGACCCGGTGGAACGCTGAGCTCCAGCTTACTGTCTGCACTTCTTCTTTTAATAGAGCAATAATGTGACACATGCAAAGAGTCCAAAGTTGAGATAATAGCAGCTTAATTAAGATATCGCAGTGATGGCTGACTTCTGTGTGTGTGTGTGTGTGTGTGTGTGTGGGATTGTATAGAGACATTCGATCTTATTATGTACATAATGTGAGACTGGACTGGTTAGTGTTTGGGTTTGGGATGTGTGGGGGACAAATAAGAGAAAACACAATTTCATTAATTCTGTAGTAATAATAAGTGTACAGCACATATTATTGTCAATATGTATGTGAGGTCTGTCTTGCTGCATCAATAGCCCTGTTCCTTAGGCACAAAATGAATTATCACCCCTGATGTTAACTGCTCTCTCTGTGTGTTGTTTGATTTAAATAACATCAGAACATCAATTGTGCATCCCACTCCTCTTTAAGTGAATTAAGGCCTACTAGATTTCATTAGCTGCCCGTGTTAGTCATTGGTCATGACGCTTGGTGTTAAGCTTTGAAGCCAGAAAGGTCAGTGAATACGTTCAGAGTATTTAGAACTTTTGTCAAACATGAAAAACATACTATATCTTTGTTATTGTAGTAAATCCGAGTAAATCTTGTTTTTAAAAATGAATTTTTGAAAATGTGCAATTCATCCATATCTGAAGCTAATAAGAGGCTTTAAAATGTACAGTATATAAAAGAAAATGTCAAACAAAAACACCTTTGGGCCTGTGACTGACTCATTCTGAGATGACCTGAACACTGATGTTACCTTTACATGAAAGCACAGTATTGGTAAGCCACACATATTATCAGTAAATATATAGAAATGACCTATGAAGCAGCTAATAGGTGACCTCCAGGTACAAACATCCTTGGACAAATCCAAAAGACCCCTGTGGACGACTGATAATGCACCTCATTTAAAGCTCTCTTGGTGTTCAGTGCTGCATTGTGCCTGTCAGCATCAACATGTGATTAAACCAGCAGGTGCTCTCTCTCATCCGCTGTGGTTGATTTTTTAAGTTCCAGCATTTTTTTTTTTTTTCTGCAACATTCTGCAAAATGACAAATACCATATTAATAAGGGTCTGACAGAGAAGTGGATCACCGACAGTGAGTCCGGCGTTTGTTTCTGCAGGTGCCGGGAACATTTCACACTCAGACTGAACGTGCACAACTGAAATTACAAGAACCCCCAGCTGTGAAGGACGTAAGGCCTCACTCTCAAGCTAAAAGCGTGATTCTGCAAAGTGGCACCATTTTGCCTTTTAACAGGTCAGCTGCTCTAAAAAGCAACTGTAGCTTATTAATATCAAATCAAGGCAAAACACCCAGCTCTATAACGTACATTTCCTCCTTGCTGTTCAAACTTACATACGCAAACACTGCAGCCATGACTCTATATGATAGAGAAGAGACACAGGACAATGAACTGATCTCTCTCCATAGAAGTGCTTGTCGTGCAAAGCCCTCTGGGAGACAGAAACACAGACACTTGCTCTGTGAAATCACACCTAAAAAATAGATCTAGTGATAGTTGTCATTCTCTCACTGCCTAATGCATCTACAGCAACTAAGACACTACTTTAGCTCCATCTGTTGGCGCTGACTCGAAGTGTATGTGCACACAGATCACTCTGATGGAAATAGCGCAGTGAGGAAACAGTATTCTATGCAAAAAGTTGCATAGAAAGTAAATTCTAATTTCTATATACCACAGCAGGGGAAAGACATGCAGCAAAGGGCCGTGCAGTAAGGATTCGGCCTAATAAGGCAAACTTTAACTTGACTGCTGAGGGGCAATAATTTTTAATATAAGGCTAAAATCTCAATTTAAAACTCAGAGTAGCTTCAGGAGCTAACCATCTCCTGAACCCAGCTTCATATGAACAGACATGAGTGGTATCAATCATCTCATCTAACTCCCAGTAAGACAGCAGACTACCATGTTTTCCACAGTGCTGTACCGTGGAGGTATAAGCTGTATGGAGGCGTTTCACTGCTCAAGGATAGCTGCATGTGAACTACAGCCATTCTGTATTTTCTTTAGCTGCCACCGCAACACGACAGAGGGTCAAATGTCGTGGGACCTAGCTGGATAACGCCGCAATGAACAGGCGTGTGTGTCTGTTTTCAGTTCACACTCAGGTTGTTTAGCAGTCATGAATGTCCTTGGCACGGTTGCTCATCCAGCTTCATTAATGATGTTTTGTGAGACAGGCCTCGGATGCTGTGATCCAGGACATCCACACACACACACACACACAAGAGCGAGGGTTTGTGATTTTCTTTTCCTGGTATCAGCTTTGCATTGTACGTTTTAAAGGTGACCTGATATGGCACTGTTCCAGCAGGCAATCAAAGGTGAAGGGAACCTAACAACCCTGCCGCTCTGTCTCCCTGAACAAGCTCTATTGCTATGGCTTTCTAAATCACAAATCAACCCTTGAATAACACAAACGGCATGGCGTCAGTGTTAGGTTGTCAGACAGCAGGGGAAAAGGAAAAAGCATGCATCTGATCTGAACTTAAATAACCCCCATAACACAATGATGTGTGTTTAATGCTGGCATCTTACCATGGTGCTAAACCAAATTATTGGAGGAGACAATATTACTGATGTTTCAAAGCTGGCTGGGTGTTTTTCATCTTCAGGCCTAATTATCGAGGCCCACACCAAAGCAGGGATTCCTAATCCTAAACAGCTACAACCGTGTTGATTCTTTCCGTCCTGCCAGCTCAGATGAATGAAACGCAGCTTATACAGTGTACCCTGCATCTTTTGACTCTCTGCATGGCCCCAACAAACGGCAGTGATTCCAGAAGCAGTTCACATTACCCCGACAGCAGGGGGCAGCAGTGAGAAAAATGAAGAGATTTATTGTTTAATAAATGTTTTAGTCTGTATGGTATAAATAATAGAAATAATAATAAATAAAATAAAAATTGATCTGCAGGTTTGTATGAATCTTAAACGGTTTATGATCACAATATGGATTAAATGTTTGCGTTACGACAAGTTCTACACTTAAAGTCTCATTTTGCAAAAACATGTTTGCGGCGTGAGAAGCGTCCGGATGCCAGCACGCATGTGACTCTACATGTGTTTCGGATGCACTCATGAATCGCGGTGCCGCGCGTGAAACCGTAGCCCGCAGCAGTGCCACGGTGGCCGGCTGACGGGAGGCAGTCCCGCGTCACGGGGGCGCGCTCAAGAGCTGCAGATTCACGAGCGCGCGCCGTCCTTCCGAGTGGATGGGATCAGCGCGAGGGACGCGAATGAAAGGTAACCAGCTTTACAGGCATTTCCTCTTTCTGTGAAGCAGAGAGACGGCGGACGGCGGTGTTGGGGCGGCACACAGCATCGACGAGTCCCACTGTGTGCCGGCTTTCGGTCGAATGTGGGCCTGTGGGACGCACGAATGCGTGGACCGCCCCACAAATCAGTTCGCCGCGAGTAACGCAGGGTATCTTTTAATCAAAGTCCCGTTTCGTTACCGTGCCAGTCCACTGTCACTGTCATGTTGTTGTGTACACTGTGTGGCACAGCTGTTCCAAACGCCGCTCTACGGATAGTGTTTTAAAGGAATAAGCTAACGGGAGCATAGCACAAATGCTCCGTCCTCGTGTTGGGATGTTAAAGATACTTGTTGTTATTTAGCGTCGTCCGAATTTTTCTATTTCTTTCAAATAAAAAGCTAAAACCACGCCAGTCCTCTAAGTTGAATTAGCCCGTGTGGCGTCACGACACCTGATATTTCCCGGGTTGCTGACTGGACATCTCCGAACCAGACACCCGGGCCGGTTAAAGCAGCGACTCTGGCATTTATACGACCGCCTGCTAGATATGTAACCGAGAAGAGGCTGCGCTGCAGGTCTTTAATGTCACTTCATGCCGGACCTGCACCTGAACACGTGACGCATGAGGGTCTGTAGATAAGCAGGTGGCAGGGTCAGCTGACCATCACACAGCATCACACCCACCCAACAAGAGAACAATCTGCATGTGAAGAAATACCCACTGACCTGATGGATGGCGTGTCTGAGCACAGTCTCATTAAATATGCCTTATCCACCCATTTATCGCATCAAAACTAAGTGTGAAGTGCTGCATGTGTGTAATTCTGCTGTAATTAGTCACAATTGCTTCTGTCTTGAGCCGTGTTTGATGTGCTGTTTTCATTTTCAGGACGGTGTAAGGCTTCCTTCCTCTGTCCTGGCCTCTACAAGCAGCAGCCTCACAGATAGGCAAAGTGATCAGCCTGCAGGAGGGCCTCAGTCAAGACCTGTTTCTCCATCGTCCCAGTGCAAACAAAGACATTTGCCCAAGAACGGTCCTAAAACCAACTGACCGGAGAAACCGGCTGTTATCTCTCCACTGAAGGAAAGACGCCGAGGGAGGAACTGCTGTTTTTTGTTTTTGCCTTCCTCGAAGTTCTGTGTTGTCTTCGGTTCGAGCGAAACCATGGGTGCCGCAGGCTACGGCTACTACCGTGTAGCCATCTTCCTCTGCATGTTCATCGGCTACTCGCTGTACTTCTTTAACAGGAAGACCTTCTCCTTCGTCATGCCCTCTGTGATGGGGGAGATTAAGCTGGACAAAGATGACTTGGGTGAGGCAGTAGCACGAATGGAGACTTTCCGTTTTTCCGTTTAGTTTAGTTAAAGCAATATTTCCTTCAACAATGATTAGGTCTTCAATGAGGTGGTTGTTTGACAAAATTAACGTGTGATAAGTCCTAAATCTGGTTTACTAAGTTTGCCACTGTGCAGAGGAATTAGCGTGCACTGTGGTAAAGTCCTGGCAACAGACACAACTGTTTCCAGTCTTCTAAACTGTATCATTCATGGTCAGCTTCACTCTCAGACCACCTTCACCCTCCCTCTCCTGGCTGCACATGAAATGTAATAATGTCTCTTACAGCTTTTTGTCATCTGACCCCACTTTAATATTAACTTTCATGCTCTCTCTGCAGGTCTGATCACCAGCAGCCAGACCATGGCCTACGCCATCAGTAAGTTCATCAGCGGCGTGCTGTCGGATCAGATCAGCGCCCGCTGGCTTTTCTCCATCGGCCTCTTCTTGGTGGGAGCCATCAACGTAGCCTTCGCCTGGTCCTCCACTGTATCCATGTTCTCACTGCTCTGGTTCATCAACGGCCTGGGACAAGGCTGTGGCTGGCCCCCATGTGGGAAGGTCCTGCGCAAGGTAATCTCATCCTGTCTTCATCATGCAGCACAGATCCCTTTTTCAGTGTAGCTGTGATGTTCAGAAGTAAAGGGAGTCCCACTTTCAGCATGCAGGATGCTCACAGTGCCTGTGAGAATTCTGGGCAGCGAGTGAAAGCACCCTTTCACCCTGGAGTAAGAACCACCTGCTGCTAGACGTACTGTCTGTGTTTTCACTCTGTGCTGTGGGGGGGAGAGTGCACCTGTCTTTTGGTCGTTGGAAGGGTTTGGAGGAGTCCTGGTCCTTGATGTCAGACAGCACTGACCTTCGGCAAGCCTATCTGCTTTGAGGAGATGTCAGCATGTGGCAGCTGTCTGATGCACTGATTGTCTGATGATATACATTATAGACAGGACTTTGGGAATGAACACTGTCAGAGCATTCTGCTGGTCTACGCTCAGAGAGAACTTGAGGCTTGTGAGAAGCTGCCTTAAAAGTAGCACTGTTCAAAGGTGGGGAATAAATAGGCTTTGGCATGCTGAAGGAGATCAGATTACAGCCGAATGTATTTATAGAACATCCTCAGTAGATCGCTCCAAAACTAGAACAACTTTGACCAAAGCTGCGTTCCTCCTGTAGTGAGAGGAGAACATGTTCAATAGCTCCAGGTCTGCACCACTTTGCTCCAAGTCTGCAGCTCCTGTTCCACAGCTGAGTCAACATCCAAAACACTGTGGATCAACACGGCGTTAAATCAGCCTGTGGGCTGCTTTAAGCGTTTGCCTAGCGGATTCTCAAGTTACTGGTTATACTGTTGCCCTGTTGGGTACGCTGTGTGAGGAATGCCTCGGGCTGCCTTCAGCTGTATTAGATCGTGAGGGCGTGTGCTCCTGACGTTTCTCCGGAAGCAGTAAAATAAGAGAAGAGCCTGAACAGAGGTTGCACTCTGGAAAAAGAAAGTGCTTTCAGTGCACCAGTCTGTTTACTAGTAGGTCAGACTGTTGTCATGCTATGAACGTAGCTTAAGCGTGCATTCTCCGACCCTGCCTGCACTGTAGGATATTAGAAACGCTGACTGCTCCCTGCTTTGTGTCTCTCTCATCATCAGTGGTTTGAGCCCTCCCAGTTTGGAACATGGTGGTCCGTGCTGTCCTGCAGTATGAACCTGGCCGGGAGTCTGGGACCAATCCTGGTCACTGTCCTCCTGCAATACTACGACTGGAGGACCATCCTGACCATGTCGGGCGTTTTCTGTGCCGCCTTCTCATTGGTTTGTCTCGTGTTCGTGAAGAACGAGCCGAAGGATGTGGGCCTGCCCAGCATCGAGGCTGCAGCCAAGAAAGGGGCTAAGGGAGGTATGTAAAGGACATCGTTAACTCAAAGCACGTCAGTCATGTGGTGTCAAGTCACCTCCTGTTTGGTTATAACGCCCTTGCTTCTGCAGATATTCAGGTACCAACTTGTTTGATGGAGTTCTGCTACACCAGAACCCCTGTGCCCGTTTAGACTGCAGCCTGCAGAGGTTTCTCAGAGCTCTCTGGGACACACTTGATTAATGAGGGTGTCCTACGGCTCATAGCTGACTGATTCATGGCTGAATTCAGGTCAGATACCTCGCTGGGTTTCGTTTTCACCCGGCACAGCTTGCAAGCAGGATTTCCTGTGACAGTTACAGTGAGATGACTGAAAACAAACTCCTATTCAGAAACTGGGAAGTAACACACAGATTTTAGCCTGTTGCTCAGACAGAATAGGCTGTTTAAATTTGTTACTGTTAATAATAGAGACAATAATCTAAAAATGAGCCACTACTGCAAATACCAGTTATTCACAGTCCCGTGTTTTACATTTACTCTTGGACTTCTTAGCCAAGTCCGGCTTGTAACAAACAACTGGACTGGAGCTGGAACTGTGGTGAATTGTGGGATACGTCAAGCTCTGAATACCACTCCAGCGCTATATTAGGAGAAGAGTGTGTCGAGTGTGTGTCACATGTTTTGTGTATTGGAACAAATTGCATGTGGGATTATGACTATCAGCTAGCGTGGGATACATTTGCTTCATTCCTCAACTTGTTAGTCTTCACGCTTAGTTAAATCCTTTGAATGCCTCATCATCTTCATTACAGGAGACTGGACTTGTGTTTTCCAGCAAGCAGCCATGATCACAACTGAGTGTGATGGACTGTGACCACCTACACAGTAAAAACTAGAACCCTGAAACTGCATATCAGTAAGCACGTCGAGCTAATTATCCAGACGAGGGAGAGGAGGCCGCTGATAACGATTCCCAACATCGATAATGGCCACAGCCTGAGCCACATGCAGGCAGAGCAGTCAGTACCACACGTAAATGCATTTATTTCCGTCCCTCAGTCTGTGAAACTGGTGCTTTAGGGCACCATCTTTTTATATCGTGGACATGTGTTCATGAAGCTCACAATCCTTTCCTTCTTCCCGCTGTAACACATGTGGCGGGATTGCAAACTCCGCGCCCCAGAGCCAGTCAAGCCACATTGGACAGTAATTACATCCCATGCACAGTTTTCAGGGATGCCCAAAAGTAAAAGAACATTCTTAGGAGATGTCGTAAACGATTTTGGGGTTTTGGGTGATGATGGCTTTTGGAAATGCAGCCTGGATCTCTGTTATTGACTTAACAGTTCCTGCTTCTACACACTGCACCTCACAGGTGTTTAAAAGGCCAACACAGAACCGGTCCACAGCGTACACTGCGACATCACCCACGGGTTTATGGCTTCCCATTCTGAGGCCTTAAACTGATGGGTCTGACTGAGACAATGACTGTACACCCACCTGTGTCAGCGACCTGACTGCATGAGTTGTCAATCAGAAGATAGCCACACCCTGTTTTACTGAATACAAGTGTCCATTACTTAACACTTGGGTCACAGTCCCTGCATGTACACACTAAAATACCTCCATCCATCCTTCCTGGACCTGAAACACCATAGAATGGACCTTGACACTTGTATATGACCTCCCCTGCAGAATACTATATCACCCTGCAATATACTGCACATGTTATAACTGCAAGTGTGTGACAAGTAAATCTTCGAGTGTCCGATCCTCTGTCACCAGAAGGTGGCAGTGTGGATGGTCCGACGTTACTAGAGTTTTAAACAGAGCAACTCGTGGCACTGATATCTAGGATTGGATTTTTTCAGAACACATGGTGAAAACGATCACACACACACACACACACACACACACACAAACATCACACTCCATAGATACAGGCTTCAGTGACTGAGATGGTTACTTGGCCACAGCGTGTGATTGGCAGGCTGTAGTAGAACAAGCGATAAAAACAGTCTTATAACCAAAAATGTACTAGCATGCTGAGTGTATGCCGATCTATCTGTTGACACTTTGCACGTCTCTTGTAAATTTGCATGTGTGAATGTGTCTCCTCGTGTGTACGCTTACTCACCAGGCAACAGCGAGAGCACCCTGAGCGAGTTCCTCCTCTCTCCTTTCCTGTGGGTGCTGTCCGTGGGCTACTTGGTGGTGTTTGGGGTGAAGACGGCTGCCACCGACTGGGGACAGCTGTTCCTCATGCAGGAGAAAGGCCAGACCGCTCTCATGGGTATGCGTTTGACACCGTTCCTCCTCATTGAGTTTCACTTAATCGGACTGGTGGGGTGATGACATGAGATGTGTCGCTCACAGGCAGTACCTACATGAGTGCCTTGGAGGTTGGTGGTTTCGTGGGCAGCCTTGCATCAGGTTTCATCACTGACAGAGCTGTAGCTCGGGTGAGTAACCAACAGGGATAATTTAGGCTAAGAATAAATACACAGTAGAGGTCAGTGTTACAAACCTCCTGTCTTCGACTTCCTCCAGCAAGGCCTGGGCACCCACGGCAACCCTCGCCACGGCCTTCTCATTCTCATGATGGCCGGTATGTATGTGTCCATGTACCTCTTCAGAGTCACCATCACACCTGAAATCCCACAGGTAACTTCACTTCTGTCGTTACTATGTAAAACCCCTGAAATGTAAATGCTGCTAGCATTGAGACAATATCACACGTTGATTTTGCTCAGGAGGCTCCTCTCTGGGTCCAAGTCATTCACCCCGTCTCTGTCCTCATTGGCGTGTCAGAAAAGGAGGTACGCTCAAACCTTTTTATGGTCATTGTAATGATGACAGCAAAGCTTCCAAGAACGCTGTTGCACATTTTCTTCTGTCACGCGCAGATCTGGATCCTCTTCCTCGGTGCTTTATTTGGATTCTCCTCTTACGGACCAATTGCCTTGTTCGGGGTGATAGCCAGCGAAAGTGCTCCGTCTAATTTTTGTGGAACCTCTCACGCCGTCGTAGCACTGATGGCCAACGGTAAGTGGTAACTGTCACGGTCATATTCCAGCAGCGACTCAGTCACGCGACTAAACAGGCTTGCGTTTGTTACAGTGGGAGCTTTTATGGCGGGGCTTCCATTCAGCACGATCGCCAAACAACACAGCTGGGACATGGCTTTCTGGATAGCTGAGGTCGTCATGGCCGCCGCCACCGTTGGCTTCTTCCTCATGCGCAACATGCGCACCAAAATGGGACGGATCGCGGAGAAAATGGACTGATGTCTCTTCCTCAAACGGTTGATGTCCTGTCATGTGACTTAATGGACTGTTCTTGCTCTGTCGACAGCTCTCTATACAGAAAACTGCACATTTATACGACTCCGATTTGACCAAACAGAGCCACCGTCAAACAGGCTAATCTCAGACATTTTCAACAATAGCTGGGTTGATGTAGATGCTCAGGGTGGGTGTGAGTCATGAAACCACTTAAGAGTCACGATAAAGAACTTTGGTCACACAAAATGACTTTTTCCTCACATTCACCAGCAGCAACATAGATTAGATGATAACCGTTCATCACAAACACTTTAGTGCTTCCACTTAATCCTAGAGGCACTTTTCATGTTTAGACATTAGCCGTTGCTTTAGGCTGTAGGCTGAAAGCAGCCCGGACATGAAAATGGCTGATATTGTCGAGATAAAGTGGATGTGTACTGCTCATTGCACACCATGCCTTCAGTGGAGGTCTGTTATATTTAACGTATTGAATGTGCACTGATGGGCCTGCGTTCTCTAGACTTAGTACTCGTCTAGGTATTCGCACAAATGTGGTAGCATATGTCACGGTCATTTTACTAATACCTCAAGTATTTGTAAAAATCAAAGTTTCATTATATCAGTGAAATGAAGTGAACAGAGGTCATGCTATTTTTATACACGGTTCTATACTACCTGAGACAGATTGTAACACTGATGCAGACTTTTTAGACCATGTCAGCTTTTATGCTCTGACGTGTTTTTAAGGATCAGTTGACGTCAAACCTTTGCTACAGGCGCTTGGTCACTGCCAGTGTAGCTGTGTGCCGCAGCTGTAGCTCTGGATGACGTCGTGCTCCCTTTCTCATCTCTAATATCTGCCAGTTCTCTCAACTTAAACAGTAACTGAACCACAGTGGGTCTCATGGTGCCATGTTGGCATATTTATATCTTACTGGAAATGTACAATGGACCTGAAAGGGAGAAGGACATCTAATAAATGTGAAGTTTACTATGTTTGTTTAATGTTCATCTGTGAATTAGCAACTTGGCATCCACAGCCTTACTGTGAGACTTTGTCACGTGCCCCAGACACTTCTGAAATTGCACTAAAGAGGCATAAAGCTTCAGTTTCAGGTTTGTATACTGACTGTTTTTGCACCAAAGTGCATGGGTTAAAACCATGGAGACATAGTGAAGTTCATCCTGAGCAAGGAGCCAGTTGACAAGACCTCTGCCAGAACCCAGGTGCACGACTCACAGGCGAGAATTGTTGCACAAAGTGATAAACAGAAAGTCACTCATACGAGGAAACAAAGTAATGAACTCAAAATCTTTCTTTTGAGAAAAACAGGAAGTCAAAAAGTTCTCAAAGTAGCAAATAACTAGAGGCAATAACAAGAGCATGGACGTGAAGCGGCACAGGTCGGCCAGACGAGACGAACTGGCACAAGACGGGGAGACGCGGACTTAAATACACATGGGGATGTGGGGAGACAGGTGCAAAGAATCAGGGCGGGGAAGACGAGAGGAAGGGGAAACAAGAGGGAAGTTATCTTCAAAATAAAACAGGAAGCACGAGACAACACAAACAATAATCATAACTAACTCTAGCCGACTTAACCATGACACCAGTGTAGTGATGCAAAGCTGATGCGGTCTGCTTTCATGGAGCTTCTGGATGAAGCTAAATATATTGCAATAGGATTAACCTGTCTGCTGAAATGTAAACCATCATCACATGTAATAGCCAGGTCCCTATCATGTGCTCTGATGCAGGGAGAGAGATTGAGGTTCCTTACTTACTTACGGAGAATGACCGCTCCTGTTGCACCTGTGTCCAAAGGATAACTGAACATCTATCTTGTGACAATACTAACGAGCCCACGTGTGCACTGGGACCATTAGAGGTTGTGAAAATGTTCCTCCCGTCCACACTGGCTATGATCGCTTCATTGCGCAAATCCAAGGTGAGTGATGAGAGACAAAACTCAGTCGTTACGTGCAAAAACGTACGTCATAGTTCGCTCATCAGCGTGGAGAGCAAAATACGGAAAATGATGCTTCATGAATATTTTGATACAATCTTTGCGGATATGCATCTCATTGGTTACTTCACTATATGGCCGCAGGCTCTGATTTGCTAGGGTAACGCATCGGTGTTCAAACTAACCGATGACACATTTGTTATGTCGGTTTTCATCAGCTGTGGCTGTAAAGGCAGTTTGCATTTTAGCAGTGTACACAGGTGTGTGTGTGTGTGTGTGTGTGTGGAAAGCAGGAACACTCCTGCAGCATCATGAGGTAAAGTGACTCTTCAGCGTTCAGCCCTCCTTGCTTTATCTACAGACCAATCACCGCAGAGCCGGAAGTGAACGTGCTACAGCCGCAGCATCGAAGGTGCGTAAAGGCGCACGGACATACTCGGTTTGTTTACTAACAGAGGCTCGATATAACGGAGTGTGGAGTGGAGTGGAGTGTGGACGCATGAATAAAGGGCGATGCAGGAAGGAACGTCAGCTGATAAACCAACGGTCCCACGAGAAGCTGTCCATGGTGCTGAAACCAGCTCATCTGCGCACACAGGGACCGAGCTTGTAAAACGGTAATGACACAGTTTCATAGGTGAGAGGTTTAAGGTTGCTGTGTGAGGGGTTACCGATGCCCTGCTGGTGTTTCGTCTGCACCTGCAGAGCTTTTCTATTACCCTGTCTACTGAGCCCAATCTGCATCATCTTTCAACTTCCCTCTTCACCTGCACATCTTCTACTACACCTGGACCAGACTACATTATTTTAAATACATGTTTAGTCTATGAGCCTGTGAACACCCTGTAGTGTTATCTTTCTCAAAGCAGCTTTCATTCCTCTTTCCTACATTCTAAAACCCATTTAGCTACTTACCAATACCCAAACGTACACCTGACAGCTTCTCCAGTATTACTATATTTCTCCACAGCATCTCATTACCATTAAGCCTTTGCTTTGGAGTCAGCGCTTGAATGGTAACCATAATAATTAGCCAACTTCTACAATGAAACAGCGTAACAACTACCAGTTTTATTGGTTTGTTGATAACAATCATTACACAGGTACATCTATAAACAAATAAAAAGAAACTGCACACTTGTACTTGATACAGATACCTAAAACTCACATGAATATTGCTACTGCTGGTATGTATTTGACATCTCAAATAAATGTACAGTTTGTTTGTTGGCCTTTAGGAAGCCAGTCTCAACAATTAGTTCTTTTTATGGTTACACACCTCATTAGCTTGGCTAAGAAAACAAATTCCATTTATACCATCCTTACAAGGTACCATTACACACTGCATATAGAAAGATTGAAAACCTTTTTCACAGCAGCTATACAAATTTATTGCGATGCTATCACAGAACAGAGACACAACCAATACACGCGATGCACAGTTCTGATAGGGAGAGCTCCAGTACTAGGGATTTTAGCTTTATTGATCAGATTCGTTAAGAAAACTGCATGAGTACAAGAGTTAACATATAGGAACAAAGCTTACAAACATTCTAAAACACTGTTCTTCATTATAAACAATAAAACAATGAGTTGCCCTGTGACTTTGTCCATTCCCACCCCAGCACAGATTACATACACTGTCCCTTATAAAGCAAATGGAATGTAATCCACGCAGGCAAGCTCTTCCGGTTGTTGCCCCAGCTCCTGTGAACGTTGTGCTTGCGTGTCAACACAGTAACCTGTCCCGCACCCTCCCCTTCTTCACATTTAAAACTGAAATGAAATCCACCAACAGTAACAACAATGACCGCAATTCTTATGGCGATGCAAAATTGTGGGATGTGATGAAATTCCCGTCTCCAAATTGACTTTTTTCTTTCATTAAAAAAAAGTGTTCTCTACAATCAAACTACTAAAAAACCTGTATTTAGAAAATAGTTGATAAAAATATTCCCCTGAATTGTACAAGAAAAGAGGTACAGGGAGCACTGGTAAAAGACGTGGTTGGAGAGATGTTATTCAGCTGCCTCGTCTTTTTGTTCAGCTGCGTCTGTAGCTGGTGCCTGCAAGACAAATTTTAGATTGTTAGACACATTTTAATCACCAAGGAGGGAACAGTGATTTCACATGTTTATACATGATATCATGTCTATTACCTCATCTTCAGCTTTGGCTTCGCCATTCTCAGCAGGGGCCTCTGGTGCTTTCTCCTCTGGCTTGGCTTTCTGCACCTCCTTGGTTTTCTTAGGCTTAGCAGGTCCCTTCTGCAAACAGTAATAATAACAAAGACAGTCACTCTTTCAATAGTTGGGAGTCTCGTAATTGAGTCTGATCAGAAGAAATCAAAATAAAGCCCCACCTTTGGCTTGGGTTTGGCCTCTGCCTTTGCAGGTGCAGGTCTCTGTGGGGGACACACAGCATTACTATCAACACTCAGAAAGCAGTTAACTGCATGCACATTGTTTGTGACAGTCTGTGCTTGTCGGAACTTACATCTTTCAACCTGAGAGATCTCCTCTTGGGCTGCAGAGAGAAGGAAGAGACGGCGATTACTTTGCAAACATCAGCCAAAGGCTCTCACGACTTGGGTGTTACTGACCCCTGGTGGGTGAATAGATTAACTGTTACAGTTCTTTGAATTTGAATAAAACACTCCATACATAAATATGTTAGTAAATGGGTTCCTTACCTCTGAATTACTTGTTTCCTGCAAGAGAACAAAAGAGAGAAAACCAGGTTGAATAACTTTTCTGCGTTTCACTGTGGCTCTGGTGCATGTAATTGGTGGAGGGGAGTGGGATATGGGCTTTAAGTATTAGTTATGTAACTCAAAGGTGGGCGTTTCCAGACTGAATATTAGCCTATGACTGCACGTCCAGCTTCATACATGTTTTAGTGGAAACAGAGCGCTGTGATTGGTGGAAATGTGTTCTACAATCTTGCCCACCAGATCTTATAAACTCAATATGTGCATATGAACACCAGGCCTCTTTACAAAGCTATGATTAAGACACACTGTCAGCGTGTTTACAGTCATATTAATTAGGAATATTACATATTACTATGCATTTACTAAAATACATAAATAGTGTAACTACATTAGGCGAGTGCATCAGTCGTGATTTCACATAGTAACATAGCAGCAGAACGTAGTTCACATACGGGGTCATGTGAGCGTGCTCTCCCACCTCCTGCAAGCGATCTGCCTACTGTAAAACTCCGGCGGAGGAGGGGGCGGACTCCACCTCCCAACACATCCATTCATTGGTAATAAATGGAGTAGCCAGGGTACGGGGGGGAAAACCGAGCGGTGTAGCGAGCGTTCCCGCCATCAATTTGAAAAGAGTCACTCCGAGATGCTCAGCGACTCCGTCGATCTGGTAGCAGAATCTACTAGAACCCCCAGCAACAAGAGCAGCGCTTTGCTGACGGAGGCTCGCCATTGCATAACCCGCGACTGGCCTGAGCCGACAATCCACAGACACTCCGCTAACACGACGAACGCCTTCCAAGAAATGCGTTTTCTGCCGGGCAAAACAACGGCGGCCATGTAATAAAACAGTCACTCACACGCTCGGTTATTGAAAAGGAGTCGCCGTTTAAAAAAACAATCACGTTGAAAGTGTTTTTTCTGTTGTTGTTCCACGGGAAGCCCGTAAACAGACGTAGAGCCCACATAAAAACCAACAACCATAACATCATCATTAGCAAACTCCCACCGAATGACACGCTTCTGCTAATTACGTTGTCGACGTCGGTCCCGTTTTCTCTCAGAGAAACTTACTTAAGTATCCAGCGTGACGACCCCCATAGGAAACAATCAATATGCCGCCAACTTTCTCTGCAGAAAAGCAACCCAGCGACTGTGAAAACGACCCCGCTTTGTCCTGCGCTGCAAACAAATGTATTTATGCACTATTGCGATTGTGCATGTCACCATCTTGCCGCGATAAAAGAGCAAGAAGAATCATTTGCATGAAGATAATAACTGCACCGAGAGAGACAAGACCGAGAAGCGGCTACTTCAGAAAATCAAAACAGACCCGACGTACCAGCGAAACTCTTGGCTGCACGGTGCAAATTGTTGACATTCACTCGGAGCAGAACACGCACATTTGTAGCAACATTTCAACAACTCTGACCACAAGCGCCAACAAGCCCGCTTCACACACTGCAGTTGGGGCTTATAAATGCTGTATTGCTAAATGCATGAAAGATGTAGGTCTACTCACTGCGCTCCTTTTAGGCATGGTTGGTTTGTGTGGTGTGTTTGTTTTTGTAAAAAGAAAACGAGCTAAATGTTACTCAATACAGGAGAAAATACAGTGGTATATTCAGGATAAAGCTGTGCCAGTACAGTCTAACACAGCGCAGCGAGACGTTAATGTTCCATTGGAAGAAAAACTAGCTGAAACCGGATTGGATTCTCCCCCTCCCTCCCTATTAAAACCGTTATAGTTCCTGTGTGATTGACTGGCCTATGGCCCGCCTCTGCAGCACGTTGATTGGACAACGCGGTGGTCAGCAACACGATTTCAAATCTGGACTCTTACCTGTGTGGATACGTCACACGTCAGTCAACAAAAATGGCGAGTTATTTGTCTGTCTGTGCAGCCAGCTGGTTTAACAAGGCAAAATACCTTGAATTCTACTTTTCTCCTTGCTCCTAGCCGCTTTTCTTTTACCTACAACGGTACATTTTGACATACCAGAACTATTCGTTTAATATATGTGTATAGCGAACCAATTCTACGCCTTTTACATGAGTAATAGAAGAAAATGTGGCATGTGTATTGGGAGATTGAGAGAGGGGTGTGTGCTCCCCCTACCAAGTCTTTTGTATTTTAGCTTGGGAAAATGGCGACACTAGCTGAGGAAACAGCTCTTAGCATGTGTGCGCGTGCTCTCGTGCAGCCTCCTCGCGGTGTTGCCACCGTGCACTCTTAGCTCTGTGAGCATAATGTCTGAACATGACTCCACTGGAAACAAACCGTGGCGCTCCAGCTTTGTGTTGAAGTCATTTCAGACATTTCAGCACGCAGACATTGATTCATTTCCCCTGAGTGAATGACACAGACACTACACTCACACTCTTTTTCCTCCACTGCCCTGACCGAACTGAAACACTGAGCATCATGTGACTAATCCATGTGTGCTGCCCTGAAAGACGACATGTTTTCAATTTTATCTTCTTAAAACAATATGATGTGATCTTTTGCTATGGAGACAGTGGGTGTTGCTCACCAATCTCTACTTGTTATTGTGGAGATATTAAATTATTCAGCAACTCTTTTTCTTTCAGTGATTTCTCCATAAACTATTTTATTTCGCTGAAGGTGAAGGCAAAGATTAATTTTTGTAATGCGCAAATTTACAGTGCTCTATTTCAACCACATTCAGTTTTTTCAAAGTGGATTTTTCAGTGATAAGTGCAGTTAATAAAAAAACAACAGACACTCCCTCGATTTGTATGTTAAAGTCTGTCTATCATGTCTGTTGACATGATATGAGTATGATAATGGCGATTTGGTTGTATATTTTAGCTTTGAAAGAGAATGCTACATTATCTAAAGAAGCATTTATTCCAATTGGACTTTTAAATGATCCCTGTCTGCATTCTGGACAGATAAACATCCTGTTATAGCAGGAAATACATCAAATTAAGGAGGCGAGATGCTCTCAACAGTGAGCCTCCCGCAAGTTCTTTTAAACAAGAAGACGTGCTAAAGCAGGCTAAATTTTGCTGAGCTCGTAAACTGCCTCAACGCCGTAAATCTCTCTTCATTTAAACTTAGCAAGGCACTTTGCTGACTTGATGAGGTGATCCTTTTCTTTTATTTCCAGTCTGACAAAAAAAACTGGTCAGCACTGTCGTGACTGGTCGTGGGAGGTATATTTTCACGTAACTCCACTCAGTGACATATCTTATATATTTTTTTTTTTTTTGTTTTGCTTCTGCGAGCTGTTCTGCTGCCACTGGGACCTAGAAGCTGTCCTGTTTGCTGCGACCACCATTTAGCAAACAGAGCAGAGTGGCAGTGAACTGGCGTTTCCTGCCGGGCCACATTCGACAGCAGTTTGAGAACATACCCAATTTGATTTTTTTGTTTGGAGTATCTTTCCAACCCATGTCGCACCTGTCTGTGACATTTAACTGCCAACAAATGCTTGGAACCATGCAGGTCAAATTTCAGGTGGTCAAGTGAAGAAAATCCTACTAGCATTGGGCTTTTGCTGCTGGCAGTGAAGGAAAACAGTCAGGCAAACAGTTTCAGCAGATACTGGGGAGTGTTTTGTATTTGCATTGTGTGCACCCATGGAAAAGCTAAAGGCAAATATCCACTGTGTGCAATAAAAGTCAGTCTACTGTATTTTTGAGTTCTGGTGATATATCTCTACACAAACTCATGAAATTTTTCTGCAACATGTTTAATAACTTCCTCATGATTCCTTTGCTGTCAGAGCTGCACACCCAGTTCCTGAGGTCACGTTTCCCTAATGAGATCCAAAGGTGACGGCTTTGAGCGTAGTTTTATGGAACCCATAGGCAAAGTACATTGTAATGTTTAGAAGAGCAGTCAGACATTGAAACTGTCATGTTTTACACACAGACAAGCAGGTAAAGGATCGAAGCTAAGCTAATGCGTGGAAACCAGCACATTCCAGCTTGTTCTGCACATGCTGCCGCACTCAAATGTCAATACTTCATGTAGATTCGCGTGAATAGAAAAAAACAAAAGAGTGATGAGCTAGTGATGCAGACTTGGAGGTATAATAAAAGAAACATGCACTCGTCTTCTAACAGTGGGCTGCAAAGTTCGGAGTCAAGCCGCCCATCCACCCCTTTTGACACCCTCTAGATTCATTCACTTTGTTCAAATAAAAGGTTTCTTCTCGCTCCTTGTGGCCAGAGAGCTGTAAACAATTAGTCACATGCTGCTGCTCGCCGGCATTATTATGGTAATGAAACCAGGAGTTTACCTCACCCCTCTGGCCCACTTGACACAGCAAGAAAAGAATGGCTAATGCATAAATTAGGTACCTGTCTCTGTTACCAATCAAAACAACCAGTTTTATTTAACAGAGGACCATCTTCTGGGGTTAAAGTGTATTTGTATTGACTAAAGTCAGAAGAGTATAGGCATACAAAGGGTCCCTATTCCATCTTGTTTGGAGCTTCAGGGGAAATACAGAGCTGGGATCCTGTCCTTCACATCTGTATGGCATCTGAAATACAACTGTAATTGACTGAAACAATGACATGATCTCTACTGCATGGCACAAACTTGGCTAGCTGTGGATGGTTGATACAGATATATGAGAGAGAAATAACCCACAGGCACATGAATACTCTATATTGTATGATGAACAGGCAAAGCACTGTTCTAAACAGTATTTATAGCTGATGTATTGAAAAGACAGGGTTACTTTCCCCGCCACTTATTATATAGCACGGCACAGTGATCCAACACCTGTTGCTCTTCACGCAGCAGTTCTTTAACATGTAAAATAAGGATACAGCTGAAGAAAACGTGGCAAAAGGTGCATTTGAAGTGCAACTGCAAGCTGTCGATCACCTGTGTTGAGAAAAGCACGGAGTCCGCCATGCAGCTTACTCTGTTTGCCTTTATGGCAGGCAAACGTTAAAAATGGAGGAACTGGGTGCAGCAGGGTTGCATGAATAAGTGTGTGATTTACTGATTAAAGCCTGCTGAAGTCTGTGCATGTACGCTGATATTCGTAGGGGGTTCCACTGCTGCGCTAAAAGAGCGATTTCCAAAGCTGTAGTTTGACTGACTTCTCTGTCCTGTCTCGTACAACTGGCTTTGCAGGACAAAAAGTCAGCATGTTGTAAAAGAATGTCCTGCAGCTCTCGGCGGGAGTCTCTCTGTAAAGATACTGTACATGACAGAGGGAGGGAAAAAAAACGAAGGCAGGGCAGTAGGAGGGGGGAAGGCGTTAGGTAGGTCTCAGATAACAATGCTGTTGTTGTGTGGAGTATGGAGGAGCCCTTCCATCACAGCTGCTGCCTGTTGCTGTCCTTTCCCTCCTTTTCACTCGCTCTCGTTTTCCCTCTTGACTTGTGGGTCAAACACCGCGAGGGGAGAGGAACACCACAGAGGACAGGACTGCTACTCCAACAACTGCTGCTTATTGAAAAATGTTTAGTTTCCAACCAGAGAAAGGGGCGAAAAGGTGCAAAGTGGTCGCGTGTTTTTGTTTTTGTCAACCAAATCATTCATATACTCGCCACGCTGGAAGAATAAATGGGGCGGTGAGTTGTCTCAGCGGGATCTGGAACACAGACATTGGCATAATCCTCGGGGAAGGGAGACGGGATGAAGGTAAAGGTGACCTCATCCAAAGCCTCTTTGACGGAGGGCAACTTGTTCATTTATCTTCTTCACCCCCCACCACCACACACACACACACACACACATGCATGCATGCATACACATATGCCACTGGTCAGTAACTGCTGGCTGAATGTTGCATGCTAGGAGCAGGTGAGACTGGACAGCTGTGTTGCACACTTCTAAATGGCGCCCTGTAAAGCAACTAGAGATGTACAGCAGGCAGGTAAAGAGGTGACGAAGATCATTATGAATGGATCAGCTGAATGTAAGGAAACTCGGAGTCTCTCTCTCTCTCTCTCTCTCTCTCTCTCTCTCACTAAGTGGATTTCTCCCATGCAGCAAATGCAGCCTTCCCATATGGAGCGGTGGGCAAAGCCAGATTATAGCAGTTTGTGAGAGAGGGGCTCCAGCACCACAGTTCACAGTTCACTCACACCAACATTAAAGACGAACATTATAGTTCAGCTCTTCAAAGCAGCTGTTTCTCCCACTTCTGTGGTTTGTGTATATTATCGTATGCACTGTAGAAGTGGGTCTGAACTTACATAGTTTGTCTAATTAGTTGTTTCACAGTTCAAACATGATTATTTCAATTAATTTGAAACACAGGCGTGTATGCAAAACTAAAAAAAAAAGAAATGTAGTAGCCACCTATTGTAATGTAAATTCAAAATATTGTAAATCAGAAGAAGTAGACGTATCATCTTTATATGTGGGGGAAATTGTTAGAAAAAGTGTCACATGTAATTAAAAAAAATTTTACTTGTCCACTCAGCGGTCACAGGAACGTGGAGAGAGTGCCCCTGACCTGCCTTTAACCCACTCATTTACATGTGAGAGAGGGCGGAGGCTTGCCCCAGCGGCAACACGGCCTAATAAGCTCAGTAACAATAAACCTTAGTCGGCTTTAACCATTGATTAGCCAACAGCTGACACAACAAAAACAAATCCCACAATGGCAATTAATGCACGCTCTGAAGGCGAGCCCTTTTTGTTCCGAAAGTACGGCAATGTGGGGTCACATCTTACGCTCCCAGATAAGAGGGGCAATTGAACGGAACTAATCTGTGGTTGCAACCGATTAGATGAAACAATACGGTGGTTAAATGCCGGAGAAGTCAAGCAGCTGACACGAGCGCGAGCAAGTATAATGAGTTATGACTGATGATCCCTGACACAGTGATCTGGTGGCAGATGAGGCCTCTGAATGACTTCCATTGCAGGCCATATGCAGGGGATCAGAGGGACTGCTGTTGCTGACCCTCCCCCCGCTATCTACTTCCTGTTTTTCATGGTTGTCTGCTCACTTCTGCCTATACAATACCAGCTGTGTCTGGAGACATTCCAGCTCCTACTATACTGCTGCCCTCATAAAACCATGACTGTTGGCCAAAGAGCCGGGACTGGAGAGACAGCTCACACTGCATCTTGTCCCGCTGAAGGCTGTCACCCATCTATCTGTCACTACATCTCACAGGGAACCATCCCAACATTTACTTCATTACATTCATCTCAGAGCAATTTTTTTTTTGTATTAGTTACTTTGCAGAATAGGATTTTACATATCAGAAGTTTATATAATATGATGCATTGTTTTGGATTTAACCACCCAGAAGTTAATGATATAGTCACAATTAGCAACAAGTGTCCAACTAGGGCACCAAAGTACTGCTTACATCTTAATACATCCACAAAATAGTAATAATAATTAACACTTATCCCATAATATAATAATAAGACATGGACAGGGGCCATTATTGCATAAAGACTAATTTAACTTCTGATACAAATTCATACTGTTGCTAATTCTTCTGTTCTTTTACATAAATAATAGTTATTTTAAATTTGGGACCTTTTAAGTATTTTTACTGTGTAAAACCACTACTTTTATTCAAGTAAATGATCTGAATACTTTTTCCAGTATTTCATACATTAAACCAATATGGCACACATCTTAAACATGATCCTACAGTGACCTCTAATGGTTAATATGGAAAATGTCACGGAATCGGTCCCGGCTGCTCAGGAGCGTTGGTCAGACCTACAGATACGGCCCAGATGACCTTGGTGGTGATGAGCTTGTCGCAGCCAGCCCACTGACACTCATCAAAATTTATCACAGGCCCACAGGCCACTGCCCAGGAGGAGTGTGATGTTTCGTTCACACACAAACCTCCACGTCCATTCATCAACCTGCTGCAGAGCCAAAGGATGACCAAGACCAGTGAACAAGACACAGTGTTTTTGTGATCAGCAGTGATGTTTGAGTGTATGAGAATTAATCAGCCAACAAAGACAGCTGAATTACGTTCTCAGAGTTTTCTAAGCTAGAATTATTTGCAGTAGATGAACTATATGGTCATCGTATGGCAGATAAACACGCACGTATAATGTGTGATAACTGACATTAGTTTCTAAAAAGGGGAATGTTCTCCAGCTCAGTGGTGAGCTCTGTGAAGCAGCTGTATGAAGGTGTGGAGATGTGTGCTATCTTCCATCTCATTAGAGTGACTGAGCCTTCATAAGGTAACTTTGACTAAAGTGTGTTCATCAGCTGTAAAATACAGAAATCTCCATCACAAATAGACATAAACGTTCCTCAAACTTTCCTCAAACTTTCCTAAACTTCCCTGAACACCCCTGAACTCCCCTGGAGTTTCTTTGTAAACTAATGAAAGTTGTCTTTATATCAGTTTTCCTTACTGACAGACTTTGTGTGTATCCTCGTTTCTCACTCACCCCAAAAAAAGCCAACCTTGATTTTAAGTCCTTCATTAACATCCGATTTCATTGCTACAAGTCTTCTTCTTCTCTTCTCCACTGAAACTTAGGACTGATAAAACAATATCATTAGATATTATTTATTTAACCTTGAGAAGTTATGAGGCAGAACCCGCCCACTGTTATCTGATTCTGACTCATATATTGAGAATTGGCTCACGGATCCATACGACGTCGCCTGCCTCATTCACTTCACAGAGGGAAAACAAGAAGAAACATCTGCTGAAATGCTGTGACTGCCCTAAATTTGGCTGCAACTGCTGTGCTCCCACATAAGAATTTAGGTTTTGTGAGAAAACAGGACCAAAGAAATGTTTACTCCGATACAAGAAAGTCCAAAAGAGACAAGGGCATTCCAAGAGTATCAATAACAGAGGCAATGAACACAGACTTCAGATGACTGACTCACAAACAATGTAACACAGAATTAATCTTGTGATAACCGGTCTGCCCCACCAGCAGGTGCAAACGTCAGCCTCCAACCCACAGCTAAGTGGCTGTTAGGGCCATTACTACTGAGTGACTGTACACTGAGGTGATAAGGGCCAGGATCCAACGGACAGACGTGAACCTTGCTCCCTGTGTGGGTTTCACAGCCTCAAGTGGAGTCGCTGCTGCTCACCTGCTGTTTCAGGAAATGAAGCTCTGATCCCTTCTACACACCACAGCAGGAGCCCTCGCACGGTAAGTTTGTTAATCTGGAGATGTTCTTACATCTGAGGAATATCTAGTCACACGGACACCTATTTAATCTACTGAGACGATTTAGAAGAGTCGTACGTTTTGAGATTAACGCAGGTATGAAAAGCTATAAAACGAGAAAAGAGCGCGTAGCGACACATCAAAAGAGCTTTGAGGAAGTAACAACGGTAGATAGTATAAAACTGGATAATATAGCCTCTTCAAATTTTTGTGTCACATTCATTTTGTGTAAATAAATGATGGACCGCTCCAAACCTGTGATCGTCTACACAGTCTTTAGTCTGAGGGAACTGAGATATGAAACAAGCCTGAGGATTTCATTTCAATTTAAAGACAGTCTTCAAATCGTATAGCTAGAAAAGGAAACAGCACTCTCTTCGAGTTAGAATCAAGCTTAGCTGCCAATCGATGACATCATTATCATCATCATTGATTCCTTAATCATAGGGTTGATGGAGAAACTTGGTCTTGTGTCACTGATTTGGGGTTTAACTCCCAATTGGAGCTTTTCTTTCTTTTAATATCTGCTTTATTGTCGTGCCTGAAGCATCTCCAGCATCTGACGCCAACTCACTGTCCACCTCCAGCTTTCATTCTAACCAAAATATGAGCATGCAAATATTGTTTTTCCTTTCCAGATCATATGCACGAGAGCATTTCCTGATCGTTTAGAGGACGCTGAATTTGCTGCAAACTCTCACCGCTGCCTCTCGTTCATCTTTCAGGATACAAACATGACTAGCATGACAGTTCCCTGGAGATTCTGGATTAAACTCCTCTGCATCTGTTCATCTCTGTGCGCAGCTCAAGGTCGGCATTCATTTTTCAACTTATCGAGTCTGTCTAAACCTGCTGAACTGGACAGAACTTAGGAAAATAAACACACGAGTAAGGCTTTTCGAGGGTTGCTGCAGTCTGTTGTCTGAATACTCACTGTAGTCCAGCCCCTTTTCTGCCACAATAATAGCACTTTAAAACACATATGTGAGGTAGTGTGATAGGAGGACCAGGTTAAATCAGTATATCAATATGGAAAGACTTTGCAAATCAAGCCAACCATGAGGCAGGTGAGAGAGAGAACGCAGCAGCTAAACGATGAAAGCTAACAATGAACCGTTGGACAGATGACACCAGGTGATGTGAACAGCTGATATCTCAGTGACAAGTGAGCATGTGAGACGGACCCTGAGCGCCGCATCAGGTCCGACAGGTTGCTTTTAATAGTTACTAATCATTACCCCGGGTGCTGCCTTGAAGAAATGAAGCTGAACCAAAGCAAACTGTTGCAAGTCTAATCAGTCCTTCTCATCAAAACTTAAACAGTCTTGTGCATTTCAAACGCTCTCTGACTGTTTGAGAAGCAGAGGAGAAACAGTTGAAGGATGCAACACCAGCACGGAAACATCTAGGGGGAACATTCGCGAACTCTGCCTCAACTCTAACGCCCGACATGTGAGGGATCAGCCCGAAGTAGTGTTGTGTTTGAGTTTCAGTCTTGTCAAAAACCAACAAATCAAAACCAACGTCCTTTTGTAATAAGTATGTACCTTGAGTAAACTCAAACATGTCCCAGGCAGTGATTTGAACAAAGAGCTTTATGTGCTTCCCTAACATGCACACTTTTTACTTTATTTTCTCACATTGCATAACTTTCTAACACTGTTGCTTCACTTTTGCCCGGCTATGAACACCGGCAATGTGTTGCCTATCAAAACAGACCTGCAGCAGCCTATTAATATTTAAAGCTACAGCGCGTGACTTTAACTAACATATGAACGTCTGTTACATTCCAGGCAAACAATTTCACACAATGCTGACTGAATATTATCACCTATCAGCACCAGATAAGTCTCCCAGTATACAGAGCTGCTACACCTGGTGTCTGGTGTGACAATCCTGCACAGCACTCCAGATATCCACGATTGAATTCTAAATATACACAAATACATCTTAGATATTGGACAATATTGTGGATATCCGCAATGACAATTTTACCACCCTGAATTGCTTTGGCTACAGTAACCAGGTGCAGTGATGCTCCCAGTGTTTGTGTAATTACTCTCACTGCCAGTAGGGGGAGAAAATAATTCCACAGCTCAGCTTTAACTTGGGCTGTACTGTGGAATTTTTATTCATTTTTGCTCACTATTGTTATTGTTCCAGCATTTTAATCCAATTGTACACGTGTATATATATTTTCATTACGTCACCTCGCTGTCTCCTGACCTGAAGTCACTTCACCTCGCAGAACGCAGGAGTTGACGTGTTGTCTCTTTGTATTCAGTGGGGCCAGACGACTTCCAGCTGGTGCCGCTGAATTTGTCAGTGCTGCGAGGCTCTAATGGGCAATTCAATGCCACTGTGAAGGGGAACTGGCAGGTCATCACCTGGGATGTCGGCGGGTTGCAGGTCCTCACTTTGACTGCCGCTGGTGACATAATCCCATCTGCAGACAACTTTTCTGCCAACTTCTCCTCCAGTGGAAGCACCACCTTTGTGGAGTTCATCATCCATAACGTCACTCGCGGGGAGTCTGGGCAGGTCAGCTGCACTGTTCAGGGGCCGTATGGAAGAAAGACTGCACAGCTTAATGTACAAGGTAAGGTCATCAACGTCTACCAGGATGCTTTTATACATGTGCGATGAGTTTAGGTCATCCCGTTTTATAAAAAAAAAATATCACCTCATCATTTCTACATTTGCACTGTGAAAAGCTCTCAGTATATCTGGAGTGGGGGTGTAATACATCAAATGCACTCTGGGGGGCAGCAGTGAGCTCCATTCATCTATCTTTTCTGCAGCAACATGGAATGACAAAGTTTGATAGAATAGTACAACATACACACCAAGCTCTCTCTCTCTCTCACACACACACACACACACACCCTGGTTTTAAAACTCATTCCTAATCTGCTTTGCCATGAGACTCCACTGCTTTTATAATATAGTACAGCGCAGCAGTGACAAACATATGGCCCGTGGACAAGAACTGGCCCACCAAAGGCTCACATTATCAGGGCTGTGCCACATGGAGGAACAGGGAAACTGGAGGGAGGGCATGGTCAAAGTTGCAAGAGCGGAGACACGGAGCAGTGATAGTTTGATATTTTATTTAAAAAGGGGCTCAGGCTTGCGGGGAGTTGAGGCAGACCAGGTATTCACTCCAAACGTGCAAACAAAACCAAGAAGAGCAACAGAAATCCCTAAATCAGGCAAAAATCATAAACCCAGAAGATACGAGGGAAAATGTGGAAAGGAAGGCGCATGAACGAGGATGACGATCCAGCAGAGAACACAGGGAACAGCACAACATATATACACTCCGGGAGGGAACGCTAACGAGGAACAGGCGGAAACAATGTGACCAATCAATCACAGCAAACAAGTACAGGACACAACAGGGAAAAGCTCTTCAAAATAAAACAGGAAGTAACCAAAAAATGCTAAAAGAAACTCAAAACCATGTCATCAGTCAGGCTCAGTCACTGACTTTAAAGTAGGAAACTTGTTGAGAAGTCCAGTTTTCCCATCTGTAAGGTAAATGCAGCTCCAGACCTGATTTGAAAGGAAAGAAATCGGAGGTATGACCTCAGGGCTACTTACTGCTTTTCAAACACTGGCTTAGAACATTTTGTAGTTACCCGTGCAGGGAACACACACACACACCATGTCAGCTCAACTCTGACCTCGAGTCATTAGCGGCGTCAGCCTTGACCTGAGCACATCTGCAATAAATGCTCCTGTCTGTGATGCACCTTTCCAATTAACCAGCCTCACACCGAGGCCGCACACAGCAGCCTAGAGTAAATCTAACAAAACGCTCCATATGTGCTCCCTGCAGCCCTCCGTGCACACACAGCCAAACCTGATTGAACCTGGGAGGTAATCTCCCTGTGAAACATCTGGGCTCCAGTGTCTGACTCTGAACGAGTATTGATTATTATGGTGTTGGAGCACTATCTCACCATGCTGATCAGGATCTCCATGATTACAGACATATTCTCCTTGTATGTAGCAATCTGCTAATAAATCCACTTAATGGACCTGCCAGTTGAGTACATTGATTGCTCTTCTGCAAGGGGGGCCCCCCCGTGTCCGCGCTAACACTGCAGAGCACAGTGCACGGCATGCAATGTTTAGCTTTATTCAGGTAGAAGGAACAGGAATTTAAAGTTGCGATAAGTGATGGACATCTAAAATATGTATGTAGACCATCATTTTCTGAATTAACTTTGGTTTTATTTTAGGAAAACAGAGAGAAATAAACAATGTCAGGCTTTGGATGGGCACAGAATACTTGTTTATAGGATCATTTCACTGTAGGTGTTAGTCATGTTATTAAAAAGAAAATTTTAGAATATCTACAAAGCTCTTCTTTAAACTTTCAGGATTATCTTGAGCCGAAGAGCCCATAATATGTTTTCATCAATAACTGTGCTGACCAGTGGTTAAACATCCTAAAAACACGCTGTGTTCCTGCCGTAACCTCTCCTCTGTCTTTGTTTCTCAGAGAGCGGTGCGGTCAACATCGTGGGAGGCAACGTGACGGCGGAGCAGGACCAGCAGGTGGAGTTCCAGTGTGAAACATCTGCTTGGTTCCCCGCTCCAACTGTCAGCTGGACCCGCAATGGCGAAGCCGTGAACAGCAGCCTGTACAACACCACCAGCGTGGCTGATGGGGATTATTTCAACTCCACCAGCGTCCTGAATTTCCAGGCGGTCGACAGCACCACTGTGGAGTGCCGGGCGACTGTGGCGGCATTAACAGACCCACTTTCCAGCTCTGTCTACTTGGTGGTCGGTAGGAAGATCACAACTTTTTTTCTCTCAGTGTTCCTGGCACAAAGCCTCCACCCAGCTTCTCCGCCTCTCTGCTCTTCCAATGCTGAAAACTGTTTTGTTGCCTCGTTAGTTGCCCACTGGCACTAAAATCACTAAGATCAGTGATAAAAAAGCTCAGCGTGTTATAAAGTAGAGCTGATGCTGATTGGAAGTTTTACAATAATCTGAAATTTAAATATTCAAACATTTCACTCATTTCTTTAATAGCCCTCTGCTCCATTAATGCTCATTTCCATATCCATTTTTAATTTACATCCTTTAAAAAGTCTAAGAATCCACCAGTATCCTCTCATACGGATCTGATATTAACATTTAAGCTGCAAAACTGAAGGATAACTAGTAGGATGCACACACAGATGATGTGGCCAACATGGAGGCGGAAGAGTCCTCATATTCGCATCGTTTAGAGTGGAAAGAGAACGTTTTAATGCATATGAAAAATATGTTTTATGTTTTATTTGGATGCAGTCTGGATGAGATACACGTTTTACAGTATGGGTAAGGGCTTATGGCAGATGAGAGAAAGCTGTGGTGAAGCAGCACCAGCAGCTTCTGCAGACCACAATGTGGGCCGTGTGAGATACGTCAGCCTAAATTTGTTTTTCTCTCTCTCATTAGCGTCGACTATTCAGCCTGTGATGATGGCGCAATGGGTCGTCTCCATAAATCTCACATTTAAACAAACTGATTAGAGAAAGTAGAAACAGAAATGTATGTTTAGCGCCGGCTTTTCTGAGCTTTCAGTGCGTTTTCATAACTTTAAAGTGAATATTGTGCTTCTTTCCTCATTTTGGGCGTTCACAATTTTTTAATTTGACGGTTTAATTATACAAGAGCAAGCTCTTGAGGTCTCCGGGTCTCCCACTTTTAATCCCGGTCTTTCCTCCCGCAACAGTTCCCAAGCCTCCCGACTGGACCGTGCTGATAGCTGTGGTCGTCTCCATTGGAGGTTTTGCTCTGCTGGTTTTGCTCATCCTCGGAATCATCTACTGCTACAAATACAGGAAAGAAAAGAGTAAGGCCCTCATTATAGCAGGGTAACACAACTTGTACTGCCCCGTGTGTCTAAAATCACACATATCAGAGCAGCTACAGCATGTCTGAGGACAGGGCATGCTGGGAAATAGGACTGCTTTCAATCACGGACTCCTAAAAAGGTGACAAGGGGCAGATATGTTGATGGAACAGAGTTTGAGAGGTCGAACAATATGGGATTGGGACTGATTAGCGATACAGTGTCTGATATAGTGATTTTAAGAGCCATAATGATGTGGATTGTGCAGCAGTTTGCCACTAACAGGACTGTGCAAAGGGGCTCAGAAGGCTGCTTCCTTAAACAAACAATTTTATTAGAGCGTGCATTTCAGTTAAATATTCTTTATACGACTTTGTAATGGCATCGGTGCAGCACCACGAGCTTATCTTTATGCATTATATAATGAAAAAAATCAAATGACTGCAAATAGTTACATTAACTCAGCTGTTGTCTCTGCATCCTCTCCAGAATCCAGCTATCAAGATGAAATGAGGTAAGCAATTATGAACTACCTCACCTCCCACCTCTTCACCCGCAGGTACTTCTGCATGCACACGGTAAAACTCTCTGTTGTCTTTTGTGTGTGTGTGTGTGTGTGTGTGTGTGTGTGTGCGCGCGCGCGTAGCAGGAGGGTGAGGACACAGAGTGATGCAGCTGGACAGAGACAGGGTGAAACGAATGCAGGATACGTGTCGGATGGTCAAACAAGTAAGACAGATGAGGGCGTGTGCGCCCACGACACATCACAATAGACATGCCATGCTAGACCTCTGCCGTTATCCACCTGTGACGCAGCAAAGCCGAAGCTCCCCTCTCCTGTCTGTCCACAGGCATCGCTCCCAGTGAGCTCACTGACAGCGGGTTCTCCCAGGCTAACGGCTCCAATAACTTCGAGGTAGGGTCGTGGTGTTGTTCTGCGGTACACATTGCTAAATAATAGAAATGTTACAATGCATAGATCAGTTTAGGCCAAAGGGGGCTGAGACAAGAAGCACATCTGAGACACTGATATTGGAAAGTATGGAACAAACAAGGTCCCCCAGCCCTCCTACACAGGAGCACAAACAAACTGAAACAGACTCAGCGTCTCATCACAGTTTCATTGTCTCTCATTGTGATGTTTTGTGCTTTGTAGATGTTTTGTGTCTTTTCCTGGTGTTTATCTTCTTTACTCATGTTCTTCTTGGTCGCCATATGATTGACTTTTAAAAGATGACAACACTTTCATTTGCATCGTAACAACAGTCAGACTATAAAATATATGAATAACATACAAATATGATAGAGCTATATATATATATATAAAGATTTAAAATAGATTACCCCGTCTTTATGCTCTGTCATATTAATTATTGATGTCTGTGCGCAGCCACACAATCAGCTCCCCGAGGTCGCACTAATAAGCTTTACATCAGCATGCTAACATTCTCACAGTGGTTCAGTGTCTTACTTTAGCATGCTAACAATTACTGAGCAGCACTGACCGGGGAGGAGAACTGAGGCTGATGCTGGTTTGTAGGTATTTTGGGTTTAAAGAACGAAGGAGTGAACGCATAAACATGTACAAGACGATGACGCATGGCACAGTAACAAAGAATGTAATGTCCACACTGTCCCAACACCGCACCCACACGGCCACGCTCCTTGCACAATGCTCAGCAAACAGAGTTTTGAGAGACAGGGGAGGCGATTTGTACAGATCGCTTTACGCGGCTGTCACGAATGAAACCAAGAATCTACGCGCCACGTGAATTTATTATCTTTAGTCATAACGATGCTAATGACTTTATGTGTCATTGATCAGGGGTGGTACATGCGGACAATTCATCGCTTGATCGTTCCACTAATTTAAGTAATGAATGAGGTGCCTCTTAAACAAATACATTATTCAAGTCCGCAATTACAGCCTGGTAATTCCATGATGATTGCCTTTTGAGTGGAGTGATATAGCTGCGTAGTTTATCGCTATATAAACTTTGTTTTGAAGTAGAAAGTAAAGAAAGGCCGGTGAAATATGAGTCTGTATTGTTCTGTTGTCACCAGCGGCGAGAAGCAGATCAGAACAATAACGTCATTTCTTTCGCTTTTAGGCCCCCGAGGATTTGAGCAGTGACCGGGCGGGAAATGCCCACAACACGGCGGATGAGTTGGGCTTCAGGAAGCACAGACATGTCACCATAGTGTGAGGACCCAGGAATGTGAAGGCGCTTGTGAGTTTCTGGAGGAAAACCTGCACAGCACCTTCGACACGAAGCCCCACTCTGCTCCGTAAAGATCGGAGAAACGCGGGACGAAGGACTGACTCTGCAGAGAGCAAAGAGCGATGTGCTGCAGCGACTTCGAGGGGGCGCGGGCGGAGGAGACGTTTGCTGCACGTGTACTTTGCGCGGTGGTTCCACCTCTGCCCGTTTACCGGTAAACTCTAGAAATGATTGTAAATATATTGAAAACACGTTCAGACGCAGCAACAACAGTATTATTTCTGAATACCACACAATGCAGGGTGACGACAACTGCACCAGCACGAACCCCTGTGTTTGTGTATGAGAAATAAGATTAATAAGACAGATTATATATTTTTTGAATGGTTAAGTTTATCTTCTTTATGTTCAACCATATATTTTTTATTGAGTGTGTATTTTAAAATTGACGGCACGATAAAATAATGAATTAACCAATAAACCCTTTCACGTACACATTGTTAGCCCCTCATAAACATGATTTTCAATTGTGATTATATGCATTTTGAAATTATAGTCATTTAAAGTTTTACAATCCTTTATTTCTCCCATAAAGAAAATAGAAATGTGATACAAATATCCATCCTCTGTATTTCCTCCCCTTATTAGATCCCATCAGCAGTCATGTTTGTTTAACAATACATGCCCCCCCCCCAAGATCAAACTGAAATCTAATTTATCTAATTTATTGCTAATTAATGTATATTTTGTTCAGTTCTTACATTCAAACCCCTGCTGAGATGCAGCAGATGATGAACGTTTCCGTCAAATCGAGTGAGATGAGCCGTTCACGCTCTGCTTCAAAAAGTGGGTTTTATTTACCCAAAAATCAAATAACTTGCAAAATCAAGCTCACGAACTCAGCTCTGTCTGTGCTAACTTGAAATAACTGAACAGAACTCAGCTGTGCTTCATTTTTAATAAAGACATTTGCTTTGTACAGATGACAAAGTCTTTAGTTCTTCACTGGAGTTTCTGACTTGGATGCCTATCTTTTCAGATTTCCCTCTAATCTGTGATATGTTTCTTCTGAATCAGGCTACTGGATCATTAAATTCGTCAGCTAACGGTCTAAAATGTTCAAATAACACATGAGAAATGGTCAGAACTGGAGGACTTTGCAGGGTCGCATGAAGACATCGCTCCAGTTTCAGGAGTCAGAAGCCAATAAGGTCGAGAATCACTGATGCAGCACGCTGCAGGCGTATGTATCTACTATGGAAATGCTTCCATTCTGTCCAGTCTAATGTACCTTAGTAGATCAGATTCGCTCTGACCACTCAGCATGATTTTTGCGCTGCTGAGCCAGCTGAACCCACATGACCCGCGCTTGGCCGGGACACAAACTGAGCTGGACTTGTTGGCCGAGATGCACCTGCAGGGAGCAAACTCACCCAAGTGGAGCTCAGGCTGAAGGGTCAGATAGAAGCCAGTGATGGAGCTCCTTACTGTGGATCTATTAGGCGATAACACGCTGTTCACTGCGCTGTGACTCAGCTCCGCAGCATCAAGCTAATTAAACCTTTCATTTAATTTGCCATTGGACTTAATGTGACCTTTTTTTCCCAAACAGCCACTGCACGTCTGAGTGGAGGTTTGGAGGGTCTGTTCAGCCTCCTCGTTACAAGTTTGCGAATGAGCGCCTCAGTATACACCAGTAGGAGAGGCCTGGAGGTTTATGCTGACCATCCAGTGAAAGTTTCCAGTGAAATGAGAATTGGTCTGTTTAGTTAATCCAGTTAGAAAATGGACAAATGAGCAGAAAGTCCTCAGCTCAGTGGACAAAATGGTTTTAAATAGTCCAAGATTAGTGGTTTCTGAGATTATGGTGCCATTGTTTTACTGATTGATTTCTGTTTGGCCTCTTGGTGCCGGCAGAGCCAGGCTGTTAAAACTGACATTTCAAGCTCGGTAACAACCACAAGCTCATTTGTACTGACACAGAGCAGCTACAGCGTGGACGTGGAGTTGTGTGTTCTGGAAATACAGCAAAGTCCAATAGTTGCCTACCTGCTCCTGCTGCTAACTGCTCTGTGACGGCACGTTTCCCGGCTCATTGTGTAACAGTGTGTTCTGCTGTTTGGGTGTTTACATGTTAAGTGGCTGAAAACAGATACAGGGACCTACCATCACTCTTTGGGTGAATACATATTGGAAAACATATTGGAAGTCACATCAGTGCCTGTAATGTTTGAACCCATTCAGCTTCTTTTGCAGCACATTAAATAGAAAAAAAGATCCTCTGTATTACTTCCTCTTCTTAGAGACTATCCAGCCGTGTTGGATGTTCCTTTAGTTGGCTGTTCAGTGAAGTGGGACCAGGGCTGGTTTATGTCATTATTGCAATTAACAGTACTGTAATTTGATCATATTTTGAGCCCAAAACAAACAGAGCTCTCTTGGCTCTCCTAAACACAGACACTTACCTAAGCATCAGGCGGGCAGTGGCCGAAAGAGTTAATGAAGAGAACTAATAAAATTAATAAATAGAGCTGTGGTAATGACTATTGATAAGCCATATATAGTGTGGCTTGTCAGGTCCTGCTGGCTTTCAGGGCCCTTCCCTAAGCAGTTTTACCATTACATAAGGAATGTCTAGCAAATTAATCTCCCAAAGCAGACTTCAATCATCAAATTGGCTCTGTGGTGGGAGCCGGGATGGCACGCATGCCTCCCGCTGGCATAAGCCATGGGCTGGCAGAACATAATGGAGAGTAAAGTGCTGTATGTTGAGCACACAGGCTTAAAATTGTGAAATGTGGGTGACCACAGATGATTGTATGTGAATTAAAGCAGGAACGGCACCTTCTAAACTGCAGCTTTAAACAATTCCAGTGGCCCATGTCATTTCCTTGTTTGATTATCTGATATTTAACAAAGTAGTAGTAGCAGTCTTCCATTTCAAAGTGTGTAGTGTTATATTTTGTAGTATTTCTGCCATAGATCACTCTGTGCTCTCCCAAACGGCAACACACATCAAGGTTGGCTGTTGGTTAATGTTGCTATGGAGATGCCTCCACTCTCTTAGGCTGCTCAAGGATACGTTTCAGGGAACGGGAATCACAGAGTTCCTTTGGTGACAATAGCCATACATCACTACATACGAATGAAACGAGGGGAATTCAGCTGTTATGTAACGGTGATTGACTGCAGCGCTGATCAAAACAACAACAGGAGTCGGATGCATGTTTGCTGCGCGTTTGTCAAAAAAAAAAAAAACATCTGCGGTAATCTTTTCATTAAAATTCTCCTCAGGTGGAATTCGCGGCATCTGGCTGTGAGGTTGTGCCGACTTGCCGTATTAGCAATGCAAATGGGACTGATTTAGACCTTCGTGCCGCATGATGCACTAATCAAAGCTGTCATAAAAATGGTGGAAAGGTGCGTCTTCAGAGGAACAATACCAAAAATAGCAGGTCTTGAGGTAGCAGCTAGTATCTATAAATGCCTCAGCAACATTATGAGCGCCAGGATGAAGCTGGCTGACTGTCAGACTGAAGGGGGGAGAGAGACTTGCCGCGCGTCTAGTAATGGATAACCCTGCAACTTAGCTTGCAAAGAGAGAACACAGCTGAGTGCCCATTTTGTCAGATTGTCAATATGCCTTCAGGAGCTGGAGGCAGAGTAGGTCTGGAGTTCAGAGAGAGTTTGCAGATTTGATCCCTGTAAGAGCCAATATGTTCATCAAGTCCCGGGCCCTGGCTGCACCCCAGCTCACTATAGCACTCACGGAGAAAGGAGCACATTTCCCATCATGCTCCCCTGCCTTCTGCTGCAGATTAGAGGAGTTTATTTTCAAAATGTGTTTATTCTAATCCGCTGTGAGGAAGGTAAGTGAGCCCGTCCATACTGTCACCAGATCCGCCTCATCTGTGTGCATTCCCGCTCATTCTGTCCCTGCTCAGCTACGTTTCCTCTTTCCGAGACCCCTTCAGTGTTACTCCTGTCCGCCGCAGGCTCCCTGACTTTTCTCCTTCACTTCACATCTTGCCTCTCCCATCTGCCCTCCAATCAACACATTCTCCTCTGATGAGCTGCTCCATGTTTAAACGACGTAAATTACAAATTAGCAGCGATGTAGCTGAAACAGCAACCTGCGGCAGATCAGGATTCCAGGCAACCGTTGTAGACCTCTGAAGTCCCTCACAAACATCTGTTCCACCTCAAGGGCGGAGTATCTGATCACTGAGGTCTCCAGTTTTCTATAGAGCTGTTTACAGCCACATAAAAGATGTACATGGAAAAATGTGTTAACGACCCGCCCCCTGTCAAGTTGATGAGCATTAGTGGCAAGCAAGCAGCCACTGACAAGAGCAAGGGCTTGCAGTGTGCAGATGCGTCGATATACAGGCCCAGATCCATTAAAGTCAATGTTACGCCATTGTTTTATGCTATATTGTGCTCACCTGTTTCCTGGAACCCTGTCACATGTTCCTGCATCAAGGCCCTTAAAGGCCAACATGCCCATGGTCCATCATACAGCTGTGCTCACTTCTTCAGGTTGGGCTGGTCATGCACAAATCAGACTTGACTGACCATTGCCTCACACTCTTACAAGCTTAGCTGCACCTTTAACGCAAGTTTACCTTCTTGTCATTCTTTTTGGCCGATAGGTTTTTATAACAACCGGTATTTTCCAACATAGCTCCACCCAGCTCACCCTAAGTGACGGTAGAATCACTGAAAGCATCTGTGTGAGTGTGCAAGGCCTCATATTTGTGATCAAAATGACTGATCTGCACCAGCGCTGCATCCGTCAGCAACATTTGGGTCCACTTCCTGTTGACTAACCTGTGAACCTGCAGAACTCTGCTGCAACACGATGTGGCAGATTTCCTGCAAACAGAAGCAGGAGACAGAGTCGTCACCGCTCCTGTATGCTCTTTGCTGTTGCCTGTGTAATTGCGAATGTGATCATGGATGCTGGTGTTAAAGTATGGCACTTTAATGAGACCTCACTTATTAAAATCAGCCAGCGGTGAGTGATGTACCATAGCTGGAGCCTGGAGCCCTGACTCATCAACGTAGATCCCTGTCAGCCTCGCGCTGCCCCTTTGTTTACATCATCATATCGTATTATCTATCGCAGCTCTTTTAATGGCTGCTCCGATCAATGTGCTGCAAATGAAAATGTGTCCGAGCAGTTTAGAAAGTCCTGCGAACGCCTTTTGACTCTTGCCTGCAGCTACAATGACTCGGCGTGCATGCAGACCTGTACGTGTCTTTACCATAATTGTGTTCATGATGAGGCAAAAATGGTTCCGGCCCACTGCAGTGCCGCCCACGCATCCGATTTTTTTTTTTTTTCAACAGCATGTAAACGGTAAATTGGTCTCATTATCAGGCTGTCAGTGTACTGCAGAGGGGATCAGAACAGGAAGTTGCTGCGTAACAAAAAGATATGTTTCTCAGACAAACCTGGTTGTCTCCTGCGTTTAATCCTTCTGTTAACTGAGCAACAGTGAATGAAATGCATCTAGGTCGATAATGCAAGCTTACAGTAGCAGCTGAATATTTACACTTCTAATCAGACACAGAATAACGTAAACTTGTGTTTCTGGCCGTCTGATAAATCTGTTCTCCTGTCGCCGCTCACACAGGAACTCCAGTTTGCATCACAGCTCTGTAAATCTGAAGGTGTAGCTGCTAAACGCTCCATTATGTAAATCAGGTAGTTGCTAACTTTGTCTGTCCACTGTTTGCTGCCCAGTAGAGAGTGAGTCGCTGAAACAATCCCGTGATATTGAACCAACGCGGTAAAGTTTCACACCACAGCATCAAAGGCGCTGAAACACTCTGCGGAGATAAAGGAAAATGCAGACGCCGGTGTGTTTGTCACCAACAAGCAACATCTTTCACGTTCCCCAGAGTCATGTGATCTACATTTACTCTAAAAATATGGATTATAGCTCCTTAAATACCCAGGTAGCACATTTCTCAGTGATAAAATGTGAACCCCCCCCCCCCCAAAAAAAAAGACTTAGAGTATGTGGATATATTTAAAATGCAACACAAGTCTGTGACCATTTAAAAGCAGGGAAATCTCCAAAGTGGCTACAGTCATTTGTGCCGTCCGGTAATCCTGCAGCCTTTCTCCTCTCTGAAGCTTCACACAAAACGTCTGTGAGCAGCTTTGAATAGAATAATGCACCTCTAATGGGAGGCAAACCTGTCTGTTTACGTGCTTTTGAGTTAAGAGACTTGAGACCAAAATAAACCAAAATAAACAGAATTTATTTTTTTTGTGTAGTGGGAACTGATTACGTCTTGAACGCGTTTCACCTCCACACACTGCTGTGCTGCTTCAGCTTCCTAATGATGTACTCATTAGAGGATAGTGTGAGGGTTGTCTGCATAACATGCATCGTGTGAAAAATTGATAAATGGCCGTAACTTATTTATTACACTCTGTAATAATGATGTGAGCTCATGAACCGCACTGAGATGCTCAAGACTGGAGCTCTAACTCAAGCCGCTGATGAGATTCCGTGTATATGGGCAATCGAAATGAATCAGTGCTCGGAGTGACGGGTGATCAATTAGTCCCCAAATGCGGATCCTGAGGGACACTGGCTCCGTTGGATCTCTGCGCAGCTGAGCGCTCTGATTAAAATGTGACAGATTTAGGGTACGCCAAACTCAGCCTGATTAATGACCGCTCAGAAAACACACACACACGCACACACACACACACACACACACACGCATGCACACGTGTGGAAAGATACGGGTGTCCCCCGCTAAATCAATACAAGGGTTTAAAGGGAAGTGCGCCGGTTTTGGTAATGAGAGGCTAAATATACACGAGGTTATGTAGCTGTGGCTGCTCCTGTGGCCGCAGCAGGGGTTTAATGGGGGTTATGCGTATAAATAAATAAATAAATAAATAAATAAATAAATAATGCCTTTTAATTAACAACCACCATGTTTTAACTCTTTCCTTCAAGACTGGAGTTGCCTTCAGGTTTAGCTGTTTCACACAATGCTGCCCGACACTTCCGGGATTTAATGTTGCTATTTGACAAGCCAGCCGTTGGTCCCCTACATTCACCTATCGCCTTTCACACAAATGATCTCCAATCAGCTCACTATGTAGATCCTTTTGCACTTCACATGCCCCATGTTTGTACTAAATTTAGATCAATTTCATATTGATCAGTTTCCCATTTCCCAACTCTAATTATATCCAGAGTGGCTCACAGCAAGTGAGGCTTAATACTTTCCACAGACATGTTTCAGTGTGGGAGATGCCTGCACGATGTCCAGAAACAGCAACAGACCCCGTGAATCATTTTGCGTTGTGTGTCTCTTTCCAAAAGATGAAGCCAGGAGCTGCAGTGATGCTCCAACTGTGCCAAATGTGTTGGTCATTTAACATTTCACACCCTGTGGTCAGTTTGTTCGTATGAACGTTTTGCTCATTCCGCGGGGATGTGTTTCACTATTTCGCTGGGGTTTTCATCACCCCCTGATGTCCACCTGACAACAGAAGCTGAAAACAAGCCAAACACGTGTCAGATTATCGAAAATATGAAGGCTGGTCCACAGCGGAGAGCTGGAGACGAGGAGACCCGTGCCTATTGGTTTCATGGAAATGCGATGAGGAGAGCGGGGCTGCCCGCGCTATAAAAGCAGCGTGCGCGAGAGCGGAGCGTGTCGGAGAGGACTGTAGCAGCTGGCCGGTGCGCACCACACAGACCTGCGATCCACGCACAGATCACACGCAGCGCAGCCATGAGTGAGGTAGGTGCTTCTTAGCGGGCTGCGAACCTCCTGAGCCTTCAGCATCCCCAGCCGCAGATTTAGACAAAGACTCGGGGTTTTTCAGCGCTTGCTGTATTAAATCTTTAGAAAGTGAACACCTCTGCGACGCACAAGCGCAACGTTGGATGAATCCGCCGCGAAACGTCGCGCTTTGTTCAAGAACCTGAACTTTGAGTAGTTTAAACTTTGACTTTTCAGACTGTAAAGAATGAATTGTAGATATGTGTTTCAGGCTGTGACTTGCATCTAAATTGCCTTTATTGCAGTGATTATTAACAACAACACAGACACTGGACTGCAACATCAACCCTGACAGTTACTGGCTTTGTTTGTCATGGCTGTGATGTGGCTGGTGTGCAGTTGCAGACCTGATGGTCCAACACACATGAAGGTCCGTGGTGTTTTTTGAGTTGGGGTGGGGGGTTGAAAATGAGCAGCAGATCCGGGCGATAAGTGTCAAATCTCCATCTCCAAATGAGAAATGACAGGATGTGAACGGTCCACGACGTTATCAAACACATCCACGCCGGCTTAACTTTGACATTTCGCACTAAAGCTCAGGGGCAGCGCCGACCTACGCGGCAGGTCCATGCATCATTTCACGCGGCTGAGGCATCACTGTTTGTAGGTGGACCTCAGAGAGGCGATGAGTCTCTGATAATGTCAGAGTGGAGATTAAGAAGGGACGCCAGCAAGAATCTTCTGTGGAAGACAGTTCACTGGCGACGAGCTCACATCCTATAGCTGCTGAATTATTCAGCGTTTGCCGCTAACCCAGAGGAAATAAAACATTCTCACAGTGTGCGCGGGGGAGCGCGAGCCCGAGTTGGTTCACCCTAAGGACCTGGGCTGACTAAAGGCACATAATGTGTACAGTAAGTCTGCTTTGAACCTATGCCGCTGTACGTGGTGGATGGGCTCCGGTCCTGGTGCTGATCTCCCAAAGCTGCACACTGTGGTCCTCTGATGGAGCCTCATTATGGAGCTGAAGGGAAGGAATGCGAAATAAAGGAAATCCAGTCGCTTTAATAACGATCCAGAGAGAACGTCTCACTCTCACAACACGTACGCTGCTGGGAACGCCAGCTGCCACTTGTGAATCTTTCATTGCAGACTTGTGATGTCTTTTTGTACACGGCCACACGCACGCGCACACACACACACACGATACGCTCCTATTGTTGACTTCTCTCCAAGCCTCTCGTGTACTGCTTAGAAAGTGAAGTCAGGGTCTTATAAATAAGACATCGCACACAGGGAAACTCAGGAAATTCGGTGGCGTCTCATGTCAGTGATGGATTTGTCTGCTTATAAGGGGGGGGGCAACACAAGAGCTGCTCCCAATGAATAATTCAGTAAAAGTCAATGGCGGCCTCCATCTACCTCCACACTCCACTGCTCTTACCTTTTGCCCTGTTCAGACTCAAAGCAAAGTTTTAGCCACACTCATCGAGCCGCTCTCACCAGCAGGAGACGAGATCCTGTGGGATCACTGTGACGTGACCTGTCCGTTCTGCGCCGTTCTCGAGACAAAAGAGAGAAGTGTTGTTCAATTACCGCTCCCTGCCTGCGTTCAAATGCCCGCAAATTATTTAGTCATAAAAATATATTGCAGCTTGGTCCTCTAGGGGCTCTTGAACATTGATAATATCATCTGAGGCGAGCATGGGCAGTATAATATTTATAATCGCTTCTATAAAATCCCTAAAGCCATGTCTCACCGTAACTGCATTACAACAATCCACTCAATCCAAACTGCCTCCCGGCCAGAGAACGCTGACACGGCTGATGAAATATTAAAAATCACGCACATTAGCAAACATAATACTTGCTTATAGTCGATTGGTAGCAATCTAAGAATCAATAATATTGCCCAATTAATTGGGAATGTGGAGAAATGAGGCCGTAACCGAGTCTCTAGTGGCTCTGCAGCAGCTGATTCATCTTTCGCTGTGTCCATAAACATCGGGCAGTTCGAGGTTCCCGTGGTGAAAGTAGCTTAAAATGTGTGGTCTGTCGCCATAGCGATGAATAGTTCTGCACTCGCAGGCTGCACCATCTAGCAAATCACGACGACGTGGGGGCCCGGCATTAAGGGCGTTTTGGAGGGGTGCGCGCTGTTCCAGCCTCAAACCGCCTCATGCAGGCTGCGTTACAGTCATCTCAACACACATTTCACATAAGACTGAGCAGATGTTTCTCAAAACCCAATCTATTAAATGCTAATTGGGACTGAGATGCTGTGTTGTTTTGACTCTTATACAGAAGGAGGATTCTGCATCTAATGCGAATGTAACACACTGTCACTGGTTGTCGTTGCTGCTGTTGGCTTGCACCACTCCTCCTCTGTTCGAGCCTCAGGTTGTTCAACTAAACTTTAATTAGATGCCACTCGGTGGAGGGGCTTCAGCCAACTGTGCGCGGTTGCCAGGATGTGTCACTTAGATTTTTTAGCAAAAGATAACGATGTCCTCCCATACCCCATTAGTTTCACACCAGGAGACCCCGGTGGCTCAAGGGGTTAATGTGCTAACCGTGCAAACACGTCGCGTCCCATTTGCTCTGTTTTAGGTATCAGACAGTGTGTGACTGGCATACAAACAAACTTTTTGTCATTCATTGCCTAAAACGGCTTACTTTGTGATTTTCAGGAACAAAATATTTCTCACGTATAACAATAAAGGGATTTTTATATGCGCTGGTCAACCATTAGCTCCTGAGAGACTGACAGCTTATATGCCACTGCAGAGGAGGACAGACTGTGTTTGCTGTTTGAACGATATCAGCTCGATTTTGTGTTTTGTCGTCAACGTCTCTTGCTGTCTAAGACAAGATACAGGGCATACTTTTGATTTCTTTTGACCCGATGGTTATGGAAAACCTGAATGCTACAGAAACCAGTTTTGTGGCAGATGGGAGAGAGGTCGGAATGTAGTGTCAAGCCTGGCTACTGCAGGATTTAAGTTGGGACTGTACGCTGAGCCTGTGCTACAACACCCAGTAATTAATTAAGCAGTCTCAAGCTAACTGACAACATCAGCATTACGAAAATGCACGGTTCATCAGTTGCGATGCACAATCTTAACCAGCTGGGAGACGTCTGACTGGATTGATCCCTTGATTTTCAGATATCTGACATTGTGGAATTTGCCGTTATGCCATTAGCATATCTGGCTGGTTATTGGGCAGTGCTCGGTGTCAAAGCCGGCAACACACGAAAGCTTTTAAGCGAGCGGCCCCAGCTGCTAAACGCTGATGCAAATACTACCCGGGACACACGTGGAAATGTAATTTTCTTGTAATATCTCTGTAATTCTGTTGCAGGTTAATTGCAGCACGCTGTGCTTAAGTGCTGCTTGACATTCCATTTTGCAGGATTTGACTGGCCTCCTGGATGTAAAGTCATTTTAATGGCGCTGAGACACTTTGTTGTGTGTCTGTACGGTGAGGGAAGGGTGGGTGGTGCCGGGGTGGCTGTGCGGCACATTAGTAATTAAATGGCAATTCCATAGTCATCTGTATGAAATCTGTTTGAAAATGTAATTACTGAAAGATTGCCTGGGCCGTATTAAAGGGGGCATCCTGTTTTACTGACGACCTGTCCTTCAATCAATGCATCAACGTTTAAGTGGTCTCTCGCTGTGTTCACCTAGCCCGTACTTTAATTACAGTGAGAGTGGTGGCTATGGTGGCTACTTGGCAAAGCCATTTGTTTCATCATCCAAAGTGGACCGGAGCCCTTTTTATTAAATTAATGAGATAAGAGTGTTAAAAGTTGCTGATCAATGTAAAAAGGACAACAAGCTGAGATGGGGAAAAGTGGTCGGGCATGGATTTTCCCTAAAACTCCCTTTTTGCTGACTTAACACTGATAAAACGATTGAGATCCGGACCAAAGTGGCGATTAGAAAGAGAAATCCTCTGCAGCTCCGCAGGGAGCGTTCACGATCGACATGTTTTGATTTAATGTGACTTTTTTCTCACTTATTGACCTGAAATATAAACACATTTTAATCTGCGAGTCAGTGTGATTTGTCCCAAGGCATGTAGACTGACCCTAATCCCGCTTTAAACAATGACTAGAGATTACATAGAAATAATCTGTAATCCACCTAAACTGTCAGCAGGCTTTGGTGGTGCCTTCGCTGCAGCGCGGCCTGCGGGGTAATCCTGGCGTCGGTCGTGCTTTGCAGAGAGAGAAAATGACAAACATCAGTGGAGCGAGGGGTGAACGGTCAACGCGAAGGAAAATAGAGCAGATTACACTTAAACTGCCAAGACGGGATCAGCGCTGTAGTAGCATTATCAGCCTTTGCATTGGAGCTCACAGATAGGTTTACCCCGAGGCTCTTAATATGTCACACGTCATTTCTCAAGGGAATTGCATAACATCTCACAGAGGGAGGGCTGTTAACATTCACACGCCGCCTCAGAGTCCGCCACCTGATTCAATCTGCAGCAGGTCAAAGGAAAAACAGCAAATTTAGCCGTCAAATAAATGTGTGTCTCTTAATGACTGTCACAAAAAAATGGAATTTTAAAGCTTTAACGAGTGAAATCGTTCCGTGTCTGTAGGACTTGTAAAAAAAAAACGCCCGCGTCTCACCTCACCTGTCTCCCCATGCTGTGGCTGTAAATGACACAAGCAACGAAGTCACACTCAAGTGAGCCGCTTAATTAGACCCAACAGACAACAACACGCGATGCAGACTCTCGATAAAAATACCACCTAAATAAGTATTCGATGGCGCAACGTGCATTTCTGTTTTTGTCACCAACAACCAACGTCAGTCGGTCACTCGTGGCGCTAGCCTCCACCTGTGAGCAGGTACAAACACAAGTGCTTGTAAAGTCCACAGGGTGCCTTTGGACCTGGAGTGCAGGGTGGAACGTCGGCTGGATCTGATCCCGACAGATCAATGCACACTATGGAATGTGCAGCACAGCGGTGTGAACGTTGCTTATTCGCCCTTTTAATTATGTCTTCAGAGTGTTTACAGTCGCTCCATAACAGAGGGAATATCCTATACAGTTGGATGCTGCTGGGTGGCCCAACTCCGCCTAATGCATGCTAATGTTCTTTGGGAAAAGCATGCTGCTATGCCATTAGTTCTGCTCGAATAGCTCCAGCTGGAGGGCGAACTGTACCTTCCTTATACTCTAATGAGGCTGTTGTACATGTTTAGGTGATTGAAAGAGGTTTCTGCCGCCTGTAACAGATCTGCTGAGAGTTGCAACAACAACAACAACAGCAACATCTCTCTCCAGTGGCATCCAGCCACGCAGTTGGCTTTGCATTAGTTTATGTATTTCTTTTAGACTTCTACCACATCAGTACAGTTGAAGTAGTTGACCACCCACAGACCTCCCTGTCTGTTTTCAGTGGAACAGTTTTTCTGAGTTGCTTCAACGCAAACTGTCCGCCGTGTGTTTTGGGTGGGCGATCTAACACATTTGTCGAATTAAAGCGGCATCATTAAAAGACAGAATATAATGTTTGTAACTTTGCTCTAGAACAACACAGGATTCTGATCTTTTGACCTTAATTATCATGGTTCCAGTTTCTTCAACAAATAGCTTATTGGTTTAAATCAACAACTCTGCCTGAAAATGGGAAACAAACAGTGATCACCTGAGTCATAGTTACTACACCCACTTGAGGTGTAGTAAATGGCCATTGGCTTGAATGGCTTAGAATATCCAGAGTAATGGAGTAACTGGAAAGGCTCATGTTTGTAAGATTAGATATTGAGAGGAGGTCACTGTTTTCTAATTTGATTTGAACACATCACTTTGGTAAAATGATGCTTCAACAGTTTATTTAAATGAATAAACTGCTTTCACTTGGGTTAGTTATTCACTAAAACCAATATAATACAGATATATCCACGATTGGTGAATAGCGTCTGATGGATACATCTGCCTTGTGTCCCGGCAATAACAACGTCTGAGCTAACTCTATCAGTCATTAGCTTCGTTGTCCCTCTAGCTGTCACTCTGTTTTAACCTGTACCGCACCACGAGAAAACTGTCACGGTGATTAATTCTCCCAATTAAATGCGAGTCCGGAGCATAAGTGACACACTTTAATTAGTCAGCATCAGATAAAGCTGAATCAGGAAGTCAGCCAGCTTTCATATTCTAACTGCTCTGTCTGAAACAACAGCCTTAGTGCACGAGGAGAGGACGCAGCCATCGTTCCACCACTGCATGAACACATTCATCAGCGCTTGTGTTTGGACTTTGCTGTCACATGTTTTTACAGCTGAGCTATAAACAGATTGCATTTATACAGGCGATCAATGAATCCGTGTATCATTAGACATCAGCTGGAGTCCAGTGTTCATTAGACGATGCTGTTTTGTCAGTGCAGTGGTGCAACATTGGTCCAGCTGTTATTGTGCTGCAGAAGTTAGTTATTACAGCGTGTTAATGAATTCATTTCACACAGGCAGCATTGCTCAACAAGATTACATTATTAACACTGCTATAGAAACAGTATGGGTGTAATACAGAGATGATATGTCCTGTTCCATTCATTTCATCTATTTCTGGAGAAGATGGAACGTTGATGGACAGAGGTGAAGCTTCTGGAGCTACAGCTGGTAGAGGAATTCAACTCTTAGCCTGATTTACAAGGAGACATTGTTGATTTTAACCCTGCTAGTGACTCAGATATTTCAATTAATGTTATACAATTATAAACTGACAGATTGCTGTTGACTTTGTTTTAAGCATTCATGCTCCCCTTGGGATGAATTATAACAACCTGAGCGACCCTGCTGCGTTTGGCCAGTGTTCTGTCGACATGTGCTTCCTGCTGAGCCGCGCTTACTACTGAGTGGTTCTGTGCCCACAATGTTGGGTTAGCTGTAGTGTTTTCAATAGACGCTGCTATCTGTTCATCCGAACACTGAACTATTGCACTATTGAAATGTAGCGTGCAGAGTTATTTCACACAGTGGGTCTTGGTTTGTTTGAACTTTTATTCAGCAGTGAAAAGAAAGCTGCTCGTACCTGAGCTGTAAATATCTCAGCGTGATGAGGCTTTCTACGATCTGTTACATCATCAAAGCAAGGCAAGTCGCTGCTCCACTGTTTTTACATCAGCTCCGCTGGATTTTTATAGACAAGACATTTTAAACACAGTGTGTAGTCCACTACCGTGGCATCACAGTGCTCTTTCAGTCAATCAGTCACCATTGTTCGCTGTCATCCCTGTTTCCAGTCTGGTGCTGGTGGTGGAGCTGCTAAGGAGCTGTACGGTGCTGGGATGAGCTGTCTGTGACCTAGTTTTGCTGTCTCCTCGTTAAATTGTTAATAGATCCTGAGTGCAGCATGGAGTCTCTCTGGGGAGCCCAAGCTGCCATAAGAACCAAAAATAGCCCACCACACACTGGGAAGGTAATTTATTTATTTTACCAATTCCCTCCATGTCCACGCCAACCCTCCGTGCCAGGGTAGTGTTTCCTGAAGCCGATCAATGAGAGGCACACCCGAACGTCACGCAAGGTAGTCCCGATGGAAACGAGAGAACGTTTAGAAACTGAACCAGTACGACTCATCCTGACTCTCTGGCTCTTTGCTGACACTGAAAAACAATCTGCCACAGGCTCACAGCTGTATATAATTCATTTGTATGGGTGCGTTTTGCACTAATAGCAATCCAAGTGTCTCACAAACAAATGAAAATGAGCTCAGCTGGTAAATGCTGTTGTCCGCCCCCCCCAACCTGTCTGCCAGTTCAATTAATTTAAATTGAAAACATCACTGTGGATCACTCTAAAGGATGGATCCTCACGATTCTGCACTGTTTCGGACCTGGTTTAATTCAAAATAGTCACTAACCTCTGGTTCAAATGTAGCAAAACAGTGAAAAGAGCATTTGAAACACACTTTCTTCCTCTTTTCTTCTATTCTCTGCTTAATTGATCTATATAACCTGTGAGATTCCAGAAAATTGCATGTGTTATGGTTCCTTGTGTTAGTAGGGTCCTATAACTGCTGCCATGAGACAGAAATCATCAGGAAAACATTTCTGCATTCTGATCCAGCAGCTCCAGGGAGAAGAAAAGAAGAAATTCTAGTGTTTATCAAGCTTCGTACATTGTTAGTCAACCGTGGCAGACCACAGCCATATGTGGCATATACACTGTGCAGAAGGACATCATCATTAGCGATGTAATTATCATCATTGCCATCCATTTGTCAGGCTCTCTCCGTCTCCAGCATATGGGACCGGGAGCAGGCAAACGCTGCAGTTCCTCCTGGGGGACTGTGACAGCACGGCATCTCTGCACAAGCTGTACGCGAGCCCAGCTCAAACACCAGCCAGCAGCACTGGGTTAGCTTCACATCAGCTCCCCGCATTACCGCCACTGAAGGCACGTGAAGCTCATGGTCTGCAGCTTCCTAATGAGGTCGGTGCTGTTTGGCGGGACCGAAACGGAGAAAGAAATAGCATAAAAGCATCATTCATATGCCTGGTTTAATTCATTATTTTCTATAATCAGTAGCTTTAAATGTTTTTATCTTAAGTTATTTTAAACTGGAATCAATATAAATAACAGCTATTCCTCGGTGTTTTTAAGTTTGAATCAAGGTAATATTAACAATTACAAGGGCAGTAAAAGTAGATATTAAACCATAGACGGGACATGCACAGTGAGCACAACGAGGGACGTATTCAAAGCAAGAACTAACATGATTTACCCTGTTGTCACAATATAGCTACACAGGTTACGCAGGTATGCACAGTGAGCATTGCACAGCAGTTACATTACAGTGGTGTGTGTAATTAATAGATTTATATTTGTATACTGTTTTTTAAGGTGACACATAAAATGCTTGCAGTGTATATTGGAATATATCCTCTTATGAAGTTACTGAGTTTTAGTTATATATAACTGCAGCCTTCTTAGTACATATTAACTTCTGAGTCATGTCGGTGCATAACCCACATAAAAATGTCATTTTTTCGATTGTTGGTGCGTTGATGTGTCTCTGGATGCAGCACCCCCTGCTCTGGCCAAGGAGGTGACTGGAGATCTATTCAATAAATACTTGACTGTAAGACATGGTTTATTGTGACTCCACTGAGGCCAGGGTAGTTACTCCCCTCTCTGAGGCAGTTTTGTATTGTAACTCATCACATCTGCAGCACTGAGAAGATTTCCTGCCAAATCCTAAAAAGTAATTTGGGGGAATCCAGGGTGACGCTGATGGGACGCTGTTCTCTGCCGTGGTCACGGTGGGTGGTTTAGGCAGAAAACGGTGGTTGGTATTTTTACATTAAACGCTCTTTGGCGCAGATCCAACGCGCGGCTGGTTCCTGCGTGTCGTTACATCACACATCTTTTAACCCAGTGTGAACCCAGCAGGCTCCCGGTGGCTGTCCCAAAGCCTAGATTAAAAAAAAATGTAGGTCTGAATTGGCTGCTCCCAAATGTAGATTAAAAAAAAGTCCCCTGCCATCAGTGACCCGCCTGAGAGGCTTAGCCGGGCCAAATCTCGTCTTTCAAATCACCCTTCAAACTCTTCTTTTAGGGACTTACGTCCGTGTAATCACTCAGTGTCACCTTACTTTCATGATTCTTCAGACGTCTCAGCTCTAACCGCTGTCGATTTTATCTGCTTTTAAAATTCTTTTTAAAGCATTTTACAAAGCTTTTCTAATTGTGGTGTTTCTAAAAGTGTTAGAAACTTTCTTCTTTTCTCTTCAGTCTTTCTAATTATACACCACAAAAGCTCCTCTGGCACCTGCTCCTTAGCCGGTGTTAATCATCATGATAGCAGGTCTCTCAGCTTGGTGCCCCTTTGCCAGCCTCCGCCGTAGGTGTGATCCTTTAAATGAGACAGAGATGGGTTGAAGTCAAGGTCACAGCTGACAGGTGTGAGGGTTAATGAAAAGTGGACCGCCACTGACGGAGAGGAGATCAGATGCGCTACAGTGACAGCTGATGTGTGCGTGCACCAGTCTGAATCATCCTCTCAGTCCTCTGGCCTGTTCTTACTCATACAAAGACTCACATGTGTTCACTTGTTGTGGATCTTTGCAGGCAGCGGGCTAGGGAAGGTATTCCACTATCACTGAGTCTATTGTGTCCAGAAACCTCTCGGGTTTGATGCTTGTTGTGCGTTGTGCTCTCAGTGAAATGGGGCACAAGTGGAACTACAAGTGGAATTTGATGAAATCCTTCACGTTTGATTGCATTGTGTGAATGGTTCAGCCAATATAGAGTGATACGGAGCTATAGAGGAACACTGGCCTCCACCAACACCTTCAGTTTTTTGCCATTGATTGCCATTGTCTTTTGTTTTTATCATTATAACAGTTAGTTCAACAGTATTAGGGGTCTTAAATGATCCATTTACATACATGCTGTCCTGTCCTGTGGTGTGTGTGTCTCACACACTTTAAAATAGTTTCACACTTTTATGTTGTTAGCACGTGATAGTGACTCTAACTCCACAGAGAACTGGCTCATATGTTTTGTCTAATTCATTGTTTTTTTCCCATCAGCGACCACAAAGCATCATTGAAATCCCCTGACCACCAACTGATTGATTGCAGCATCCCTGAATTTCTGTACTAGCTACTGCAACCCACCATCAAACCAACAAGTTAGCTCGTTAGCCAAATTCACAATTCATCAGATACATTTATGAATTCACAGGAAGACAATGCAGAGGGATTTGGATATTAAAAACTAGAAAAACCACCAGCATGAATTGCGCTGCTACTTTGAACTCCCTGTCATTCATTCACTCAAATTAATGTTCAGGTTGTAGATTCGTAGTCACTCATGTTCACTTTTTCCCTCAGAGCGGATGTGGCTCAGGACGTAGAGCAGGTCGTCCATTAATGTCAGGGTTAAAGTACCCGTGGTTGACGAGTGTAAGTGTGACTGCAAAGCAAAATGGTAAAGTACGTTGTCCATTTATGATAAATGCTAACGAAAAACAACAGAGACCAGTGAAATCAGCAGTATGAAGCTAACTTTTACTAGCATTAGCTAACATTAGTAGCCAAAAGCTCCTCGTCGTAAATAACAACAAAAGCCCTGAGGGTATTAATGTAGGCAATGCTGCATTTCAGTCTTAATCAATTCAACAATGGTCACAACAGTCTCACATTAGTCACACAAGCTCCCTTTTAAGGAGAACAACAGCCAGTATGTGATGTGTATTTATTCACACACATTTTCACACTTAATAGCCAGATGTATGTACCTGTGAGGGACAAACACTGGAATGCGATCCAAAGCTTTATCAAGAGCCAACATAATTACCAGGGAGGAAACAGGTCTGACAGTCTGTCACCTGTTTAACTGTTTTCTCTTTAACCATTCAGTATTCTTTGGCGTCTGGTAACAACACCTCCTGAACTGCACAAAGTTGAGCGAGTGATGGGAATTTAGCAGCGCCAAGCTTGAGCAAAGACCGAGATGGGCCATGACAAACGTCCCATTCAAAATTCACTCATCGCACTGAAAACCCTCGGATGAATTTTTATGCAAATACGCCTTTCTTCTCGCTGTTTCCCCCCGTGTTTATTGGCCACGGCAAAGCAATGGATTGTGCTGAAATTAGTGAGACGGAACCTCCGCCGGAGAGGAGGGATTGAGCAGAAAAGGGAACAGTGTGGGGAGGATGTGTTAATGTGCGGAGAGTTATCCCAGTGCACATTAGGACTGGACTTGTTATGCAAGCTCTGACTGTATCCAGGCAGAAAGAGAGTGGTGGTGTTTGTGGTGGGGGTGATGATGATCTAAGTACTGTAGAGGGAAGAAAGGAAGAGGAGAAGAGCAGCAGAGGACTCACTTCCTCAGTGTTTATATAAGAAAATGGTCACAGTGTTGTTGCTTTTCAGTCTCTACATCATACCTGTTTGTCTTTTTGGATGATATTTAATAGATAAATACAGGAGGCAACATGACTGAATCTGCCGCCTGCTGTCCGGTCAGTGACTCTGACCTCCTCGTAATCTGAAAGTCAAAGATCCGACAGATTACAACAGATTAGACTTCTTGAAAACACCTGAATGTTTTACAGCATCAGCAAGAAAACATGTGGTTGGTATCTCACTCCCTAATGCAAATGAATATATTATTTTTATCACGCACCTCAGCCTTTAACGTCACGTGGTGAGGATGACAAATACTCATGCATTTGATGCCAGTTTGAACAGTTTTATAGGCTTTTATATTCTGGATAAATACAGACCAAATGTTCCACTTTTTGTCACAGTTAGAGACAAAAATAATCTTATTCAGGATACTTTTGTCACAACACAGCCGCCCACCACAGACGCAAATAGCACCAACACCTTCTGTTAGTATGATCAGGGAGAGTTTTAGCCCCCTCATGAAGTCTAGGAACGTTTTCGAGCTGGAATGTGAGCTAGTGTGGAAAACACTCACCCTTTGAACTTGGATAAGCTCCTCTGTTATCTATTGGGGGCTCTACAGCCGTGGTCCATCTGCTCAGAGTACAAGAGGGCGAGTTGAAGCTGAAGGCTACAGTAACAGAACAGAGAGAACAGAAAAGAATAGATGAAAGTGAAAAAAGGAAAACAGAGTGAAATGGCACAAACAAGCGTGGAAAGTTCGACCTGCAGCCGGTTATTGATTTCAGCTTGTGGCACATTTGTCTTGATTTCTCGATATTGCACTGCATCTTCCGACTGCCCTGAGACAATCACTCAAATGTTATTGTTGCTCAGCTCCCGGATGTCCGCTCTGGCTGCCGCCGAATGCTCGCCTGTGTCCTGGTGGGTGGAGGTGTGATGTATGGTGCCATCACTGCGTGGCACCGCTCCTGCCCCGCTGAATACCAGAGCACAGTCAAGCAGATGAGAGTCAGCGTGGTGCTGGGAATCCCAGCGGCATTGACTCACTTTGAGTTGTGCGTGTAAACAGAAAAACAGATGGCCGTGCTGCCAAACAAGTTTCTCTTTCGCTGGCTCTCGTGACGGCACATGGGGACATGAGAGGAAGACGTAGGATTTCTTTTGCCAGTTTGATTTTGCTTTGTTCCTGCTTGGCTCATATGCATCAAAACTGCTTTGGCATATTAAAATTCATTGAAAGCACATGATTAATAATTCAACTCGAGTTTGGCGAGAGGAAGAGAGATAGTCTGTGCTGGGCAGATGATTCTGAAACACAATATGCCCTAAATCAAATCACAGCACTCATGAGTTATACCCTTGTATCGATAACACATTGATCTTTGAAAAAAAATTGTTGTTAATTGAATAATTGGGAACTCATATCCACAGACTAAAGCTCAGCGTGCTGCAAATTAGTCTGTCTGCCAGAAAACAGATTTACAGTCTGAACTGCAGCAATCCCTCTCACACTCACCATCTCACTGGCTCTGCATTTTGGAAGCTCTTGTGTTCAGAGCCGAGTGCATCTTGTAATGTTGCAGAGCAGCACCAGCCTGTCATGGGGAAACAGTCAGGAGCTGTTAGAGCAGGCGGAGTGAGCATGCCTCTGCTGCAGAAACATGGATTATAGATCAACATGTCTCATCCCAGCTCGCCTTGCGCAGAGCAGACGCTGTCCTGTGACGTGTTCAGCGTGACGGGTTTCGGTGCGAGGAAGACTTCCCGTGATGCTTCCTATGATCATGCTTTTCTCTTTTTTCTCCGCAGAGACAAACATCCGGAGCGACGACTGGAAGCAGCAAACCATCTGCTGGCCAAGGTATTTCCAAACATCATGCCCAGTCCAAGTACAACCATGCAGACATATGATGCAGAATATTACTGATGTGTCGTTGGAGCACAAAGAATATTACTTACATGAAGTGAAAGAGCAAAGCTACATATAGTTTTGTCCTTTGCTTACAAAAAAAAAGAATCATTTTCAACTACCATCATTGTCTCATGTGTATTATAAACAAAATAGTTCTACTGAGCTCATAAAAGACTTATTTTAGATGACAAGTGGTGTTCAAAGTTGTCACAATACAAATTCAGCAAAATAAAAGAGAAAGGTGTCGGCCAAGGATCAGTCCTCAGATCATTTTTATTTATTCTGCTCCTAAGCAGTCAGTGGTGACCGTATTCGACTGTTTGCAGATGACACAATTATGTATACATCAAAATGTCATATTCATTCATTTAGTATTGAGTATGGTTTTGATACAATACAGATCTGGTTTCATGGGATTAAGCTGCCTCACGATTAAATTCAATCTTACTGTAGATCTGAATTATAAACTGCAATGAAAAGATCCTCAGATACACTTTCAGCTTCATCCAGTGTTGGGTCTTTATGAGAGCCCAACCCATGTGAAGGTTTTTACATTGATTCTGATTTTAGAAGAAAAAAAAAATCTTTTTAAATTCTTTTTGATTCTTTACTTACATGACTATTCAAGGGTCCTCAAGAGGCTGCTTTCTGAAACAAAGAGCTTTATTAAAGAATAGATGTCATTTGTCCTGTCAACAATATATTATCAAAAAACTGTTTACATATCATAACGAGAACATATATGTTGACGCTAATATGATACTGATCACAGAAGGTGAAGCTGATAATCTTGGCTGACTGGTCGGGCTCCAGTTATTATAACCACAAGTTGATTTTATAAAATGCCTTCCATGTAAATACCAGGGTCTGGGCATCATAGATCCAAATCTGACAGAAAAGACTCTTTAGCCAGTTTTTTCTACATTTTAGATTATGTTGATATCACAATAAAACTTGGTCCCAAATGTCATTTACAATAGTTGACATAGATAAAATTTAGTCTGTTTTACTGCCATGTATATGACTCTTAGTGTTCTGTCTTTGAATATCTCTCTAAAGAAACTTGCATCAGCTCATCATTAATATTTAAATAAACCAATTTTAATTTGCTTGTTTATTTGAAGCAGTTTACAGCCATAGTCTGCAATGTATTAAAACATAAAATCCCATTGATTGCAGTAATTAACCGTCACACATTAAATCCATAACGTCTTTTGGATTATTCAAAACCAGCCATTTCTTATTTGAAAAGAGGTTGCTCTTGCTACTAATGTTTATAATTATAAATACATTTATATTCTTAATCCATTTTGTAATTATTTTTGTTTACTGTTTCTTATGTTTTTTCTCTGTTTCTGTGTAGGTTTGTCAGAGTATATACACATTATTACACGTGTATTTTCTAAAATTTCATACAATAATATCTCATATTTGCTGTATTTCACACTGATCTCAGAGAGGATTTAACAGAACAGTTGATTGTTCTATGTCTCTTTTCTGTGTTTGCATGGAGACATGATAACATGGTGGTTATGGCAACAGAAAGGTTTCCTCTACCATGGTAGCAATCCACAGGAAGACCTACTTTGCAAACTGGGCCATGGTATTGTTGGCATAATAATGTAATTCAAATCCCTAGAGTTATAAACGGTAAAATTGGGCTCGCAGTACTTGGCAGGATCCTTTGAAATTCATAAATGGTGTTAAGTGCAGGACTGTCATCCTGGCAAAATTAGAGTGTGCAAGAACAAAGGCGTGTTTCTAATGAACCTCAGCCCAGTGAGAGGCGTTTTTTCATGACCTCAGCTCAGGTGAAAAGAATGTGAATCAGTCTGACATTTCCTCTCTGGTTTGCAGAATTAACATATGCTAACTAAACTCTAAAAAAAGCTCTTATGTCTCCTTGAATATGCATTTAACAGGTCATTTCGTGTTTGTAGGTTTCCTAGTTTCAACCATTCAAGCAGATACTGCATATCTTGTTAGTGCTCTTTGCAGTCTGCACTCTTACAAAATTAGCTTTCATTGCAGCATATGATACAATGCACAGAGGAATCACTGAATGTAATCTCCTCCACTCCTTGGAAGTCAACCTTCTTCTAACACAATGGATGCAGCAGGTTAATAGCAGTCCATTCACTGCTAAATGGCTCTGCAGCCCTATTCAGCACAGTGAGCAGCTCTGTGTACCTGGAGACCACATGTCACCTCTCTTCTCTCTCTGGGGCTGCTGATAACACTGTTAAGACCCCGTGCTGAAATGGATTTCTGTCCCAACTTGTAGGATGATGAAGTGTATTGCCACGCAGGCCCAGTCCGGAGGGAAACATCCCGGCAGTGATCTGGGGGCGGGGGGATTTCAGGCAGCTTAATTGAATTTGATAGAGGTGTGAATTACATTCATTTAACATTTGCCCATTTCCACACATTCACACTTTCTTCTTCTTTCAATTGGTTTGGGTTTAGGAGAGCTACTGAAGTCTATGTCACTCCAGTAATAGCACAGTTTAGGAAAGATACCTGTAAAAAAAATAAGATCCATATAATATGTATTTATATTTATACACTGCTCTACACATGTACGGTTTATGGCAGTGAAGGTGTAGAATGTAAGGGGAGAAATGAACAAATGACATAGGGCTGCATGGAAATGAATTCCTTATACAGTAAAGATGTTAAACACACTTAAACACATTTAAACCAAAATTACGCACCATCCATCACTCACCACTTCAAATACTACTGTGTACAGGTAACTCTATATATGATATTAATTACACAGAATCACAGTGTGCTTTAAAATTGCAGCTCTTTAGATTAGATTAGAAAGTCACAGATTATATTTCATTTTAGCTCAGTATTTTTTTTTTTACTCAGCAGTGTAAAACATACCTACATTTCTATGTTTCCAAGCACAACTGAAACACAAAGTTGTTGCCTACTTGCACAGTAAATAGAGAACTATGCAGGTCTTTCAATGCAGAGACGCGATTGTATATCTACTGGGCGGTTGTCGGCCATCCATCTGCCAACTAGCTCACAATAAGGGTGTCGTGACCTGTTGGGATGGACTGAAAGGGCATCGCGTCGGTATGAAAATCAATAACTTAACCTTTTCCTATAGACACAGTACGTCACACACTCTTTCTTTGAGAGAATAAATGTGTTCCCTTTTCATTCTTTCTTCATATATGTGAGTCAAACTGGCAGTTCAGTTTTTACAGTGAAAGCTTGCCTTGTTTCGCTGCTCAGTATTCTTTAAACTGGGCCTTCATCAATCATTATCCATATACTCTTAGATTCTTCTAAATCTCATAGGAACCAATTCCAACATGACCTTTAACAAACCTTTTATGGAAATAATCCCAACATCCATTGTGGCAATTTGATTCCTTCATGCAGCAGCACAACACATTGCTGAAACTGTGACGTTGACCGGCGCACAGGGTCTTGTGTCCTCTGTGGTGTAAAGGGCATCGACCCTGTGGAGCAGGTGTGATTTCAGAAAAGGAGGCCGTGTGCACTTGAGAGAGACAGAGTGCTCCGTGTGGCTTCTGCAATCATGAAATATGAATTTGTTTTCATTGTCACGTGTGTCATCCAAGGGCTTCAAGGTCAGCAAAAGATTCCAGCTAAACGTAAGTAGGCCGTTTAGCGAACATCTCCACTGATGCACAGCAGGTCAGCATAGTCATGCACGGAGCACTGTACTGCATGACAACTATGTTGCTTGAATAACTAACTGACTGTGTGACATCTTATAAAACCAAAGCGCACTATGTGGACACAGAAAATGTGGTTTTGCTGTAAATAATAATGTCATCTGTTGGTGAACCTTTAAATCAGTAGCTTGTCTTGGTGTTTCACCGAAGCATGTTGCATTCTGTTAACAGGAGGAGAAAAGCTGATGTTATACAGTATGAATATGAAACATCACTGATGAAAGGATTATAAGGAGTTTGTCTTCTGACACAAAAAACCAACATCTTCTCGATCAGCCTGTAGAGCAGTTGCCTTGTTAGCCTCGTTGGTGGATTTGCAGGCTTCTCTACCGTCCTTTTCCTGAATGTCAGACGTCTGTGATGACATTTCCGTCTGACGTGAACGGGGTTGCTCCTTTAATACAGCAGCAGAGAAAAGAAAAAAATGCCCGGAAAGTGCAAAGTATGTTAATATTCTTTGCACGTCCATATATGTGCTTTGCATGTTTGGGTAATGTAATTATTCCTTTATAGGCATCAGATTCTAGAGTTATTTAGAGAGCAAGCTGTGTTTTTGTGTCAAATAACTATCTAGTAGGCATATATGCCATAAGCATGTCACTGGTCACCCCTGACATCTGATTTGACACCTTATTAAACTCAAATGTGATTGGCTATCTTCCCATTTAGAGGCACGACTGAACCAGCTGTTAGACGAGTATTTTCCATGTAGTTTGCTCTTGTATGTAGCAAACCTTTAGGTGTCCAGCTTCTTTTTGAGGACAAAAAGAATATAAATGGACCCTTCCTGTTATATATATTTTTGGCACCACTCTGTTGTGCTGTCATTGGTTTTAAATACAATTTTTAGACAAAGGAATGTAAGAAACTTCTGGATATGTCTTTAATTTGAACCCTGACAGGGATAAAAGTTTAATTCATGGTTCCCACAGAGGCAGCCTTGTGCTGCTCTTCACTGAAGGTCAAACCGCTTCCATCCTTGAAGTTCTGTTAGTTGCCACTCCTCTCTGAGCCTTTCTGTGCAGGAACTATATGGAATATCAGACCATCAGATGAAGCTAGAAGGATCTGCTGGGCAACTTGACGAACATCAGCAATCTGCTCAGAACGTTGTTGCTGCTGAGAAACGTCAGTCCTATCATCCTCTAACCGTTTCCTCCTCTCCTGTCTCCAGATGAGAAGAAGAACAACCTGCCCCAGGACTTTGACATCGACATGGAAAACCCGGAGACTGAGAAGGCCGCCATGGCCATCCAGTCCCAGTTCAGGAAATTCCAGAAAAAGAAGCAGGATGTGAAGTCTTAGGGCGGGCGCTGTCACCTGCGTCCTCACTCGATGTTGGCCTGGTCTTGCATGTCAATCAAACTGCACCGTCATGAACTGAAAAGGACAGGTGGGGGTGGGATTCCTGAAGCTGGGTGTGATGGGTGGGTTGGTCTGGGGCTTAATAGTATCTTTGTGAAAGTGTGTGTGTAATTACCAACTTATTATGACTATTATATACAAAAAAATAATATACACAATCAAATTCTGGGTGTATGTATTTAAATCTTTAATATAATTTTGCTATTTCTGTTTTTTACTTCAATGACACTTCACAGCTGCAGTCAAACTAATGGTTTTGTCACATTCATTGTAACATACCCATATAATATACCCATCTACACCCACCCAACTGTCAGACAATGATTACCTTTAATTCAGGGGGAATATAAAGCCACACGCATCGTTGTGATTGACACATAAACCCGGGTCATGATTTCATCGGCAGCCAGTTGTCGTAATCAGAACATCTCTCAACTCTACTGGAGGTCTGTTAATGGCATTTCCCTCTGGCTGGGTTACAATGATCCCGTACAGCTGTCAGCACTTTCACGCTGTATCACTGTTGCTTTCAAAATCAAATCAATGTCTAATTTGTGTTTTGACGTCGGAGGTCTCCCCTCCCTCGTTTCTTTTCATCTCATGACACGAACCTCTCGGAGTTGTGCGCCTTGGTAGAGACTGTGATCGTGAATTAGGTCCTGCTCGTGTTTCTTTCCTTGTTCTTGTTCAAATGTGATTTGAAATATTGTCATGGTTCTGTTGGCTCACACGTGTATACTGTCCAAGCACACACAGTTATGCATGCAGGCTTGCACAGATGCACACACAACAACAGCGACAACAACGCGTACACACATATTCACATGCACATATACAGAGAAATCAATAAAAAGATTGGAAACAAGTGCAAGTTGATTCACTTTCTACTACTTCAATTGTTCCTTTAACTAGACAAGGCTGCAATGCATCCTATTATCTGTGTATCAGGAGTTGATCATATTAAAATTAATCAACTTAAACTATTAGAACCTTTAAAACTAAACAAATAAAAAGGCCAAACAACAGACTGAACAAGCATTTTGGGTGACTACACTGATTCGGCCTTCACTTTGCAATGAACTCCCTCACTGCTGCACCACATGCTGTAGCCAGTGAAGTTAGAACTTCCTGATGGCTTTCCATGCCCCTTTACAGCAGACTGCATATATATTGCACATTAACTGATTTTGATTGATTTAGAAGAAACGTGGTGCATTGAAACGCCTGCAGGAAGTGCAGCAACGAGTCCCCGTGTACTTCCTGATACGGCTCATGCGAGTGTGTTCTGATGTGCTGCGACCCACATGCATGGTTCAGTTTAAAGGTTAGGCAGGAACTGTGGTCGTTGTTAACAGACAGACCGCGCACGCTGAGCCAAACTCACGATCAGACCTCAGAAACACACTTAAAATCACTGCACTGTCTAATTCTTGACTATCTTAAATAGGCCTTAGTAAGACTATGAATTCTGGGTAAAAAGACAGAGAAAGAAGCTGTGCCAACTCACTTGCACTCCAGCAGAAAAATGTTTGAAAGAAAAACAAAGAGTGTAACAACACAGAACCCAGTCAGTGGGGTAAATGGTCAGTGCAGAGCTGCTGTGGCTTCTTAATGTGGCAGGACTCAGTGCTTCTGCTGACTCATCAGTCAGGCAGACAAATGAAAACGACTGATGACGTCCTCACTGCTGTACAACTCCCCTCTAAAGCTTCCTTCTCTTCCCATCGCTCCATAGCGTCGTTAGCAAACCTCGTTATTATCACCTGGTGATAGCAGCAGCAGGTGTCACTGATTTGCTACCATGGAAACATGAATGAGTCTGGAGTAATGGTGTCTAACCAAGGTTAAAATAAGTCTCATGGAACTGTTTGATTGTCCTGACTTATCAAAGCAAAGTGAAACCGGCCACGGAGCATGTGAATGGAATGCTTCTCTCATGATTGTGTACTGAGGATCCAAATGCAGAGACAGTCCAGGGACTCAGGATGGATTCATTTGGATGGACAGCAGGGAATGGAGATGAATGGAGCAATATGGTGAGGGATGGCTGGAGATAGCTAGGCAATGGGTCAGGGACTAGGCAGGCAGGCTGCGATCCACTTTGGCACATCTGCTCATCGATCTGGCAAACAGTGACAGAAAGACCGGGCTGGATATGCTGCAGATAGAATGCAGGTGTGAAGCTTGAAGCAGGTGAGAAGGCTGAGCAGCAGTCAGGGAGGAGAGAGCGAGTGAGGAGCACCATACTCACACAGACAGGGAGACTGACAAGACGGAAGGGAATACAGAGAAAGAGTAGGGCACAATCCCAGTGTCCCTCTTGAGGACACAAGGGAACGAAAAGGACCTCTCCAATAGGGGCCTGAGGGCCAAAGTTGCCCACTATAAAAGTATATGTTGTTTGACCTGCCAGATGTTTCAAAGCCACAAAGCGGGCAGAGTGACACTTGTACAGGAAGCTGATCGAGGTAACTTGGGGTGCTAGGATCTACTGGATCCTAACCATGCGGCACAAAAGGTGTTTGTTTTTGGCCTGAGGGCGACAGATAAGTTTAAGCTTTTCCGCCTCAAGGGGAAAGATTTCAGCGACCCCCTGCCTTCAACCCTAAATCGTCACAGTAAGTGCTTTTGAAAACAAAGGGCTACAAGGGCCCAAAGTGGTATAAATAGGTGTTGGACAGCATTTTGCAATAAATCACGTTAGCTTGTTGATGCTAAAACATGTCAGGCACAATTGTGGGTTTGATTTTACACTTTTTACTTTCCACCGAAGCCATCCTCCAGGGTCCTGCCTTGCAGCACGGTGTAATTTTAAAATAATACTAGTTTTTGTCTAAACAGCATCAGACTAAGACACCAGCGTGCAGGTGTTACCTCTTTATTATCGCTAAAAAGACTTAATCCACCATTTACGGCCGATCACTCCAGTCAGGTAGGACCGTGCATTTATCACCAGACTGAATCTGTTGATCAGATCATAGTGGACCTCCCTGTGGAGATTTCTCAGTGGATAAAATCAGCAAAGGGCCTCTGTCCGTAACTCAATAATTGACTTTGAGGAGGAAAAATATCCTAGAATCCAAGGAACGAAACATAAACAAAGCCAGCTGTCAGCCGCAAACCGCTCAGGAAGGTGCAGCGCTCATTGCTCCGCTTCTGCACCGGGACATGTTTATTACTTTACATTTTCAGAATCATTTCCCCAGCGCTGCCAGCGACAGCTTCATATTTCTCAGGCTGATCAGAGGGAGGAATTCAGCTCGCCCGAACCTTATTTATGACAGCGGTTATTAACCAGCGAGTGTGGCGGCGAGTAAATCTCTGCTACCACGCTTAAATTGACGTGGACTTCAGAGGTGGTGGGTGGCAGATATAGTTGCCATGCTGAGTGATGCACCCCCCCCCCCCCCCCTTGCTGTGATCTAAGACCACGGAGGCAATTTAAGCAAGACATGTGAGGCTGCGGCACAAGTTTCAGAGTGACAGGTTGGGAAACCTTCAATTACCGAACCAGAAATTCTTCATATGACTCCACATTCTACACCCGTGATCAGATTTAGAAGTAATATCTGCATCTCTTGGTGTCATTTCAAAATGATACTGAATTTATTAATAAACAGATTTACCTCCAGACTCGCCTGAACTAGTGGATTTAATCAAACTCTACTAAATCACTTAGAATCAGTGTGAACCTGGGACATAGCCTCAGACGATTCCCACGGCTAAAGGAGGTTTTTACTCTTTGCCACTGCAGCAGTTACTCACTCCTCACCTGCTTCCTGCGGGTTTAGACGGCTGGAGTTCATCCCAACATGCGCTGGGAGGGACGTATTGGTGATGGAGGCCAAACACTGAAACGTGACACACTTGCTCTTCATACTAGAAGCGGCGTTGGAAGTTCGACCTCTTCGGACTTCTCTCACTCTCCAAGAAGGCCGGTGAGGCTGTGCTGGAAGTCTCTACTGTAGTTCTACGAGAAATTATTGACGTGGTTAAGAAAAAACAAACAAACAAAATGTCTCATAAATGCAAATAGTTGCTTCTAAACTGCTGAAGCGATTTGGGGTGAGAGTTACTGAAAGAGGATGGCCCGGTGAGCAGCACAGCTCTTTACAACACTGCCACCTGCAGGCGTGGATGCCACAGAAGCACAGACGAGCGTCGCTCAGAGCGTCTCTGCCGAGCTGCCGCCACGGTGAAAATGAGGCGGCGGTCCGGGTGATTCGCCACCCAAGCATCCGCCCTCGGCGCGTCTGCTTCATCCCCACACCACCATCAGACACTCATGTCAAACCCGCGGAGGACACGTTGGGGAACAGCCATTTTATTAATCAAATTTGAACTTTGTGTTAGTTTCTCTTTATTCCAGTGCCACCATGGTGAACACTCATGTTAAAAATAAAAAGTGACATTTTTTTTTTTTTTGTTGTTAAAATGTATAATCATAATGAAGACAGTTCAATCATAGAAACTAATCATAGAAACTGACATAATGACCTCACAGCATTTTGGATCAAACCCTTCTCCCTTCAGGCTAACTCATAGAAACAGAAAGAACAGAAATGGGCCAGGGTAGACAGGAACAAAAAACAGCTTCTTACGTATATCCACATTTTTTTTTTTTTTTAGATATTTCCCATAGACATTATAGGTTTGGTTTGAAGGGGGAATTCTGCTGGATTGTCTCACGTTTTTTTTTTTTTTCCCTGTAGAGGAGCATCACTGCAATGCAGCGACAGTAAATCTACTGAGGAGAGTGAGAGCCCTGAAGGCTCTACCTAGTGCACTGAGAGTAGGGGGATCTATCTGGACACACTTGAGTTGGGGTGTTGTGAAGTGCAAACCATTAGTTCTCTAAACCCTCCCTATTCTAGCTAACATCATTTACCACCCTGGCAAACAAGCAGTGGTAAACTACACCTGAATACATAGCTGGAGAGCGTCCGGCCCTGTAAGTATACTCACAACATAGTTATTTTTCATCATTACAGTACAGTATAGAGCAATAGTTTTCATATACTTTTCATATCTTTTTTCATATTGCACCATCAGAGAATGGGACACAGAGAAAGATCAACAGAGACTCCATTTCCTAATTAAAACGAGATATGTGCAAACATGACTAAGGACTTTATTAACCAAATCAATTCTTCCCTGTAATATCCACAAATAAAAGTGATTTCTCTTTTTATATATATATTTATAGTAATAAGAATAATAAATCTTCACATTGGATCATTTCATAGTGTGACAAAATGCTCGACTGGGCTGTCCAGCCACGTTCGTAATCCTCATTGTCTTTTAATTGGTCAGTCCCCATGCATCCATAGGAAATAGATTTTTTTTTTTTTTTTTCTTCAAAAAAAGTAACAGTTGGAGAGCAGCTGAAAAGTTTGGACTGGTGTCAATTGCTTTCATTCCAAGATTTCTCCCAAGTTTCATTCAGTGTTTCAGAAGGATATTCCATAGGAAAAAAATGACTCCAAATCGTCATCTTCCACTCCAGAAAAAGAACAAAACCGAAAAGATGTCCGGGTTCTTATGAAAACATTGTAGTCATGGTGATAATAGATCATTTGGTAATCAATAATTAATGATCATTAATAGCTGACAACTAACAATTAATAATCACTGATTAATCATAAAGAATGAACAATAATCAAGAATAAATAATGCTCCCGCGTTACTCAATTAGTTTGGCAAACCTCCGGCTGGAGTCGTTTCCGATGAGTGAATCTTTTCTCAAGTGAAACCAAAAAAAAACCAAAAGAAAAAAAGAAAAAAAATACAAACAAGAGATAAATGAAAGCTCTAAAATAAATTAAAGGAGATTAGTAAAAGTGACCCCGCCCTTGGAGGGAGGGGACGTATATACAGAACTGCGTGGTGAAAGTCAGTTTACTGCACTTGAGTGTTAAGTCCAGTGTTAGAGTGAGTTCTAGTCCCGCCCTAGGTGCCCCTGCTGTTATACCAGCGTGTAGGACTTTGCGTAGGGGTTGCTGCTCTGTTTGAGATGTCCTCGCGAGTCCAGCAGGGACTCCTGGGAGGTGCTGAGCTTGGCGGCCTGGGCCAGCTCTGAGCCCTCTCTGTGTGGGAGCGTGGCTGCGGAGCCAGGTTGCCACTGGGCCACTGGGTCCCTGCTGGCCTGAGGGGCCTCTGTGGGCGTTGGGGGCGCCATGCGAGAGGGCCGCTTCAGTGAGCGGCTCTTCTGGGGCTCCAGACACGCCTGACCCATGGCCGCTCTCTCCCCACTAGCTGTCCCCCTGGATGACCCTGAGCAGGACATGCCTCGGTTTAACAGGAAGTCCATGCGCAGGTACGGAGGAAGGTGAACCAACTCGCCCCCTGCAGGACAACACACGTCAGTGTTAGAGATCAGAGAAAACACATGCACACATTCCTGTCCAACATCACCTGGACTCTCTGAGTTCATTTATCTATGAAGTCACAAACACCTGTAGCTTTCTCTTTTGTTTATTTATCTGCAATCAGCATTGATCCTGCATACGACTCCATGTGTTGCTTTTCAGACTTTGTTTGAGACTTTGAGTCCATCGTATCACCCACCTTCATATGTGATGAAAAAAGAGCTTTGTCAGCTGATCAAACCAATAAATCAATAAAGCTTGTTCACTGTGATCACACAGACAGTGCCGGCTGTCTTCCTGTGTTCTGACACTGAGCTCATGTAACGTAATGGTAGGATCGTCCCTTCAACCCTCACCCACATCACTGTTGATCAGACTTAACTATTTTCTTCAAATCACTATATAATATCACTGTATTTATGTACAGTACGATAATCCCATTAAATTTATATTTTCAATATTTTAGGCATATTGCAACAAACCAAAGTACCAACTTAAATCTGCTTAAGAATGAAGAAACACCCTGACGTTGTTGACGTCGATGACGCTGTTGGCCACTTGCGCGCACGTGTAAATACGATAATCATCAAGATAAGATCATTTTGTTTATGCAATAAACATTATGTTCAGTGTTTAAGTAGGATACCGCCTAGTCTTCTTCACACAATATTTGTCATCTATCAGCATTTAGCATCTCTGTGAAGTGAGGCAGGTTTAAGCGTAAACCCTCGATCACACATGTTGGTAAAAGATTCTCATTCTGTGTCACAGCAGCCACAGCTTCCTGTCTTAGATGTGCAGGATTTGTATTGAGCTCTCATGCATTTTTACTCGTCAGCGTAAAATATTAATTGTTTAATATCTCAGAATGTCCTGTTTCATGAAACTGAGATTGAATTTTTGATTTAACGGTTCCCAAGTTAAAGACTTTAACTTAACATAGACAATCGCCAGCTCGAATAAATGTTGCAACGCTTCATCTGGGTTCGCTCTTGGCTTTGGTTAATGGCTGCACATTAATATTAGAGAGGAGGTTGAAGCTGAGTTATTGGTGTTATCAGAATCAAATGAGGCCAGTTATGGTAGAAGTTAACATGTTAGCACGTCGAGGCTCGGGCCCACTCAGATCTGCGGGCTTTGACAGCATGGCCTCACCCGGTCTGTGGGCCTTGGGCACGGCCATGTTCATGACCCGGCTGACGTCCTGAGGCTTGGGCGGGGAAGCAGTGAAGCGGCAGATGCCTGATTCGGACGGTGTGCTGGAGGTCAGGCTGTCGGTGTAGTCGTTGGTGCCTGCCGTCATCTGCTCCGAGGAAGTGTCAGAGATGAAGCATTCGGTGATGGTGAACTTGGCGTGGCGCAGCTGCTCCTCCATCTTGGCGTGCTCATAGGCTCTGGCGAGCTCCTCGTAGGTGGAGGACGCGCTCTCTGTCGACACCATGCTGCTCCGCGCTCGGTCTGGACGCGGGCCGGGGGTTAGTGGAGGAATTAGTGTCGAGAGTTAGTGGCAGAACTGTTGGGGTGCGACTTTGTTACAGCTGTCAGACACCTGATGCCGATTTGCTGTTAGAGACGACGATGAGTGTGATTCTGTCGTGATCTGATGCTTACCTGTGTCCTGAGATGGGCTCACGCTGTAGCTGTCACTTTCCTTGTCCACAGAGCCTGCGACTCTGGGCGTGGGCAGCCTCCAGTCGGTGCTGAGAGTGTGGGAAGAGACAGGGGGGTGCGGGCGGTTTAGGGTCCACTGGCTGGCGTAGCGGTTGCGAGCAGCTGGGCCGGCTTTGGCTGTGCGGCGGGCTGTGGGGTCTGAGAATGAAGAGGGGGACGTAACGGTGTTTGTGCAGGTCGTGGGAAGCACTGAACTTAATGAAACAGTCACGATAGAACAGATCAAACCTCGCAGATACATCATCATGTGACAAGCACAGGACAAATACCAACTGATACGTTGAGGTTAAAGATAAATATAAAGCACGAGGGGCGCAAGATCATGTCACACCTGCTCACCAGTGTTCACCAGCAGCACTATGTGCTGCATTGTATTATATATCTATCAGTCCAACCAGTATTTTTGTAGCTGATCCGTATTTAACAGGGGAAGATTTCACAGTTTAACAAATAAGGTGGTTAAAATAATGAGTTTTTGAGCTGCAATGAAAATATGTATTTTCTATACTGAACGTACCCTGATCAGTCTGTTATGGGTTTCATTTGCTCTCCTGTTCATGCCACATTTCTGCAAACCTTTGCTGTTTAAAACTCCACACTTTGACCAGAAAAAGGGTTTTAGTGCGGACAAATCTACCTGCCACGTATCTACAGTCATTGAGTCTGAATGCTATCGTGCAACATTTCAGTCATTTAGCCCATGTGAATGTGCTAAATGACCTCATCAATCCTCACACACATCGAGCTCAGCACAGCATGTAGAGGGGAGTGAAAATAATATCTTCCCACAGAGGCGAAAGTGGACTCGTGGGGTCCAGAGATGGATGCTGGGCGGTGGGTGGGGCTGCTAAAACACTACGTGCACCAAAACAAGAGCAGCAGCAGGAGTCTGCAGAGTTCTGCAGGAGCGGAGCGAAGGAGGATAAATGGGCACACAGGTGCACGCAGGTGACGTCACACCTGATCCTGATCCTGCCATTGGTTTCACGGCATTTAAAGCATTCAGTGAACACCAGAGGTAAACAAAAGGCATGTCAGTGGAGGGAAAACACAAATGAACTGATCACAGTGAAAACAACAAAAACAAACAAAACCAAAAGTTCAATTTATGGTTTATGAAGTTGAAAAAAAAAAGCGTCCGTACTGGACTTACTGGTTCCTGGTCTGGCGTCAGACACATCTACCAGAGGACCGGTGGCCTGGGACAGGGACTGGTAGTGGACCGTGTGGGTGACTGTGGACGACTTCTGTTTCTGGGTCTCCCCGAAGTCGTTATCGGTCAGCAACACGGTGGACCTGTCGTCTGTGGGACGACAACAACAGCCAAGCTTAGCGCCTCAGAGTCCAGGGTCACTCAGGGTTAGAAAAGGCGCTGACTGAGCTTACCAACGGTCTCCATGGTGTCCCTCTCCTCGATCAGGAGCTGGGCTCTGGGGATATCAATGTGCATGCGGAGGGTCTGCTGCTGTTTGTTTATCGGCTCTGCTGGACGTGTGTTTTTACTGGGAAGCGCAAACCAAAAAGACGCATTAGTTATCAGAACCTTTCAATGAATTGATCTTCGGACTACAGTCCTGTGTGCACACGCAGAATTTAGTTTAGGAGCGAGGTGGTTCTTACCTCATGAGCATCTCGGCCAAACTCTTTGCATCTGGAAACAAACAGAGAAAAGGTCATTTCACCTGGCGAAGATAAGACAGTAGAGGCTGTCATGGTTCAGATGACCTCTATCATCTCACCTCGGAGCCTCTTGAGCCTCTGCTCCCTCCTCCTCCTCCTCAGCACCAGCAGCCCGATGAAGATCACGACGATGCCCACCAGCACACAGGAAATGGTCACCATCATCTTCAAACCTTCGCCGCCACCGGAGTTGTCCTCGCTCACATTGGGCGCCTTCACCAGAGGTGCGATGGTACCTGTGCAGAAGTTAAACGATATGTGTTTTCACAGATCACCTAGATGGGGTTTACGCGCCATTTACACGACAGAGAACATTCGGTGTTGTCATGGGAATCACACAAACAAAACCTTATCGTTTGTTTCCTTGAATAACAGCCACTGAATGACAGTCATCACATCATGTAGGAGTTGTCTGCAGCTCAAAGCTAGAGAGTTTAACATTTTCCTCCAGGCAATCACGCACAGAGTTCCAGCGCGTGCTGCTGCACTGTGTTAATACCTGCACTTGACCTTTTTCAGAATCAGTGGTTCCTATTCTGCCAAAGTGTAATAAAATGCCAATGAGCTCATCCTTCAGAGCTAAATGCTCAGGCTGATCCTTCCCCTCAACAGCTGCAGGACGTTGGCGAAGGAGGAGGCGAAGTCTCCAGAGCTGGCTGTGGCAGAACACCACTGAGCGCAATAAGACGTGGCGGCGTCCTTTATCTCATGGAATTATTAAACTCAGGTGGTGGCATTCAGTAGTCGTCTGATGGAGGTGTCATTAGCAGCATTGCACAAAGCAGCTACAGCACCAAATGTGTTTTTTATTGCCCAAGTCATTACAGGAGCCTCAATCACCTCCAGCATCAAAGTCTGCCATGAACAGGAAAGAGGACTTATTCATCTTTGCTTCCTATTGTTAGCCCCACTCAGTGTGCTACCCTGACTGCAAACTGGGCTCTTTTATTACAGATCCTGCACTTATTCAACAGTCAGAGTGTCAGTGTTCGCGTTCTACAACATCTGAAGCAGCCGGTGAATCATGCAGGTACAGCTTCCCTCAGCTCCAGCAGGCTGCGACAGGTAGCTCAGCAGCTCCGTTCCCTGTAAAGAAAGAGTGGGAAACTGAATCGTTCCCCGCTGGTGTGTTAACTCACTGCCGTCGTAGCTGAGCGTTGCAAACTTGACTCTCTTCTCAGCGTAGCCGGCGCTGTTGTAGACTTTCATCTGCAGCTCATACCAGGTGGCCTCCTGCAGGTCGTACAGGATGTAGCTCTTGGTCAGGGAGGTGCGCTGCGCCGTGGTCCACGTGGGCGAGTCGACGGGCCGGTACTCCAGGGTGAAGGAGGTGATGGGGCAGCCACCGTTATTCCAGCCGTTCAGGTTGAGCTTGACCCGAGTGGCGTTGATGCTAGTGAAGAGCTCCTGTTCTTTAGAGTACTGAGGTTCTGCGGAGAGAGAGGAAAGAGAACCTCAGAATTAACTGCGAGGAAAGTAAAAAAGCTGCAAACCGCCGCTGTGTTTAGTGGCTGGAAATGATCAATAGCGATAACAAGTCACAATAAGAAGGAAAGAGTCCAAGTGGAATCCTGTAATTGGTTATTAAATAAGATTTTCAACATATTAAGATGGATGTTAAGTTTGAAACAATAGAAAATAATGCAGTATTAATCCCATGAATACATATTCCACATATTTCAAGAGAAAACTTGTTTGTACCTTTCCCGTGGGTCTTTGCCTCAATGATCTCACTGATGCGTCCTGGCCCCACTGCATTCTGGGCTGTGAGCGTGAACTTGTACCAGGTGCCGCACTTGAGGTTCTCCAGCCGATAGGAACGCTCACTGGGGCTGATGGCAAAGTTACCCCACTGCTCGCTGTTATCCTCCGAGTACTGCAGGATGTAGCCTGGGACGGAAGACGTTGGGAAATGAGTGCGGACGAAAAGCTTTCTGGTCACTTCGAGAAGGAAAGGAGAGAATGAAAACGCGGCCTCACCTCTTATGGAGCTGCCGCCGTTATCTCCAGGGATCCAGGAGAGGGTGATTGAGGTGGTGGTCGTCTTGGTCACTGTGAGGCGAGGCTGGTCAGGTGGAACTGAAGAGGAACACAGAGGACGAGGGCAAATGCATTAACAGCAGTCCACAGAACATCGCCTGTGTGTCGGTGTTTCACATTCTGATGGACGCAGGCTGTTAACGGTTGGCGCGGACAAGCCGTTTTCCCCACTTGTTGTATTTACCTTGAACCTGCAGGTTGAGGACGATCTTGTCCGACCCGAAGCTGTTACTGGCCACACAAGTGTAATTCCCAGAATCCTCTGCTTTCACCGTGCGAATTACAAGGCTGCCATTACCGTGGACGCTGCGCCGGCTGTCAATCACAACAGGTGCTGGGGTCCCGTTGCTGAAACGCAGATGTGTTACTGTAAATACTGTGGTATTCATACTGTAACGATGACTACTGCTGCATGGACAAATTGAGATGCCACAATGATTTATGATATAATCAGCAATATTGACTGAGTGGGTAAACACAAACAACAGAACAGCTATCAACTCAACTCATATCAACGTATTAGAATACACAGTCTCGTATCATGACATTGATATAATAATGATAAACTGCACAGCTCTACTCACATCTCCTTTAGCCACTTGATAGTCGGTGATGGATCACCCACTGCTTTACAAGGCAGCACAATGTCCCTCATCCAGGGGGTCGTTACTGTCCTGTTGAAGGTCAGGATCCGGGCCGGAGCTGCAACGAGTCACACGAGCTTCATGAGCCCACACAGGTGGCAGAGGAGATAACAAACAGACATCTAGGTGGTTTTTCACATTTCTTTCGTTTCCTGCGTCAGTGCTCTAGGCTCAGGGGCCACAGAGAGGAGCACCATGTTTCTCTCTCCATCTGAGAAGTGGAGCAGGGACATGAGGACATCCATCACCTGGACGTCAGACGGGAGGTTGAGCGTCCCAACAGGAGCTGTGGGTCCTGACGCCAGACACCACGTGGTCTTATCAGCACATGCAATCACCTTATCTGCTCTCACCAAGCATGTAAAGTGCTGACAGGGCCAAACACGGGCCTGTTTACATTCAACTGACGCTACTACACCTGTCTTCTTATAAGGAGATGAGAGGAATGAGCTGCTTCTCCTGCATCCACACGGGCGAGGCGAGCTGGGGTAAGAGGATGATGCAGGGGTAATCCCCAACGAGGGATCCTGCTGTTATATTAGCTTCATCCAGCACCCACTGTCAAACTGTACCAGACATCAGCTCCACCTACCCTCAGCCATGGGTTTGACGGTGATGATTTCACTGGCGTTCCCACGGCCCGCAGCGGTGACGGCCACCACCCAGATGCTGTACTGCCGGTTCCTGCTCAGGTTGGGGATGCGATAGAAGAACACATCTGGGGCCGCTTCGAACTCACTGCTCACCTGGGCGAAGGGAGGAGATTCAGGTCCGTCATCACCATCATATATTCCATCGACGTTAAACACTGACATAATGTTAAAGGACGCGTCTATCCTGATCCCATGTCAGAGTACTGAATATCTCATTGACCGTGTCTGTGTAATGTGTTACCGTGGGGTGTGGGTTGGAGCAGAAAACGGTGTATTTCCTGATGATGCCGTTCACTTTGAGAGGAGGAAGCCAGGACACAAACACCACCGAGTTGGACGCCGCAGCTGCCTTCACGCCCGCCGGAGGACCGGGAACTAGAGGGGAAAGAGCATGGCGTTGATATATTTCCAACATTAAGCTAATATTATTACTCTGAAGAGTTTTATGGCGCTTTTTTTATAAAGCAAGATAACAGATGGCCAAACGCCGTAACTCACAGAGCTTCCTGCTCCGTACAAGAGCATATTTAAGACCCTGCCTCCTCATTTAACCACAGGACTTCAGTCTCTGCTGCAAAATAGTCCCAATTTAGCAAAGCTGACATTTCTCCATTTCATGCACGGATCAGATGTATTGTCATTTCCTTGCTGCCCTGCAGCACAGAGTTGAACCTACACATCAGCACGAGCGTGAGCGTGAAACAGCCCGGCTGAGACACAAGCTCGCCTTTCTGCTAAGAGAGGTGACTTCATCCTCCTACCGTCTTCCTTGGTGCGGGTGTAAATCTGCTCGCTGCGAACTCCGTCTCCGGCTCTGGTGAAGGCCAACACCTGGATGCTGTAGTTGGTGTACTTCTCCAGCCCGTCCAGCTCCAGGGAGGGCTTCGAGGTCGTCACGTTCCTGATCTCTCCGAGTTCTGATGAGAAGAGGAGGAAAGAGTCAGGAGGGTTAAGTCGAACTGAGTCGGGACACCTCAGCTGCCCCTGGTCCAAACGTGTGACTAATATATTAGGCATACATTACAGCAGATCACAAACATAAAAGCAGATGTCGTGCTCAGGGGTGTCACAGCACAGCTGTGGATAAAACGTCATTCACAATGACAAAGTTTAAACGATGCTGCACCCTAGCTCTGGAAGGTCTAGACTGGCAACCTGCTGCCCTCAGCTGTCCCTTCCTCACGATGTTTATACCTCCATCCCTCCTCTCTTTTCCCTTCCCTCCAGAGGTCTGCAAGACCAGCTGCATCTCTCCTTCTCTGGCTTTTAATGAGCAATTAAAACAGCTGGAATGCCCATCACACACGTGCAGGACTGCAGACCGTTGCCTGTGCAGAAAATGCATTTTACACATTAGTGTGTGTGTGTTTGTGTGTGTGTAGGTGCAGGTGTTAATATTGAGTTGCATTGTATTGTTACGAAAATGAAAACATTTTGAAATGCAATACTCAATTAAAGGTGGAGGAAAATTAAGATAAGGAACAGAAAAAAGTGATATTTTGTAGCTTTAAAGGTGTTCATCATGTTAATTATGGGTGTTGTCTTGAAACTACATGTTAGAAATGCCATCAGGCACTGTGGATGACTCTAATGACTCTTTCTTTTACCTCAGTTTCACGTTCTGTAGCAGAACACTGCTCCACCTGAGCGGCTCCTCCGACGTGTAACTGACAGCTATGAGTGTAATTAGAGCCGGGGGTGGGGGGGATTCTCCACACTGTGAGATTTTCACCTTTACACTTCCACAGAAACTTCCCGCTAATCGGTTATCTCAGGACGATGGACTGTTAATAATAAAATGGCAGCTTTGCACTTTTCACTTCGTGTTTCCACACTGGAATACACACTTTATGGCCCTGAGACTCTTTTGTTACCTCTGCACGGTGTGTGCAAAGTTGGTGTGTTGCCATAGCAACCTACAGCCCAAGGTTTTGCTGTTTCTGTAGTTTTGTCAGCATGTTTGAATTTAAGGGAAATGTCCTCACGTCTGAACTCCTGTAAGAGAAATCAGTTCTGCTGAATGCATCACGTCCCTTATTGTTACCGTCCAACGTATAGGCGTGGGGAGATGTGACTGTGTAATTTTAAGTGACAGGTGGATCAAAAGAGAATTGGCTTGACTGTTTAATTAGTTGCTTGAAAATTAGAAACGCTGAACATTTGGTGCATTATTTTGATTTGAAATGTAATATCTTATGGTTACCTCAGTAACAGTCCTGCATGGGTGGCAGTCTTTCACTTACAGCTTGATGCAAGTAGGAATTATTCAGTGTAACCTCATTATAACCCCGAACTGTCTGATGATGATGATTCCAGCGAGACTCTGTTACTGAGGGCAGCATCTCCCTCTGCTGGTCAGCGACGTTACATTCTCTCATCCTGATCAGCCGCTCTCGCATTGAGTATTGTAGGACTGCGAGCGCTTGATCATGAATGATACATGTTAAGTGTGACGTGTTATATATCTTCCATTTACATAGAATATAAGCCAAACCATTTCCAGCCAATAACATCTGAACTGAACTTTGAGCACTGGCCCACGGAACCACAGGCTGTTACCATGCAAACTAATCCTGGCTGTCAAGTCGCGAGCGTTCATGCTCTATAGGCAGGCCAACATGATGTGACAGTGCAGGGGTCAAAGGTAATCGCGCTGTCACAACCAATCCAGCTGACACAAACCAGGCATGTGACAATGGCAGGGCATGGCATGCTGTCTGACTTCCACAGGACTATGCAGGATTCTGGTCAGTAGTGTGGGTATCTCAAATACCCACAAAACACCAGGGTAACCAGACATAAGCTAAATCATTACCAATCCTTATATTAATCATTATATTAAGGCAGTATTACACGGTTTTTAGTTCACAAACATTTGCACCGAGCAAATGCAACTTTTTATTTATTATGATTCTCTGTATTGGACAATGTTATCCAGGTCTGACCTGATTGGGCCAAAGCACCTCTGTGAGCTCCCAGCCAATAACAGGTCAGTGTTACTCACCAAAACAGACTGTGTCCTTGACCTTGAACAAATATGTTTAAATCCAGTTCGGATCCATGTTTACTCCCAACCAGCGTCTTTGTCCCTGTCTCTGCTGGTGCGTTGCAGCATACTGTGGCAGATCACCATATGTTGATATGTAGCACTGTGCATTGTGTCCTTTCGTGCTGACGTGTGCATCCTCGTGCACATTCTCAGCATAGACAAAACAAGGAGCCACCAATGAAAAAACACCTCCGTACTGCTGCCGTAAGCCAAAAACTCTGCAGGGAATCTTTAATCATGCACACCACCTGAGTGATTAATGTTTTTGGAGCTTGTGTGTTGTTGCATGTTATGTTTTGGGATGTTTATTTGAAAATGCCTGATGAAAATCTGCATAATCTCAGTTTCTTGTGGACAGAAAATGTGTAACGAATCACCAGAACGCTCCATTCCTGGTGAAAATGTAATCAAGGAGCTTTTCTAAATATTGTGAGTGCAGATTCCCGAGGGCTATGCTTGTACAGCTACACTCTGCTGCATTCACACTGTTCATTTCTTTAAATAGTGATAGGAATATGTACCTCCATCAGGCAGGTTGGCCCAGTAGATGACTCTGAAACCCAGCAGGTTGCCATTCAGAGCGTCTTTGGGAGGGGTCAGCCAGGACAGAGAGATGACCTCTGGGGACGTGGCGGTGGCCTGGACGTTCTCTGGAGGACGACTGGGCACTGAGGAGGAAGAGCCAGCAGACTTTCAGTGACAACATGTGGCAGCACCCTCAGATCTCCACTAGGTTGTGATATATCCTCAGAAATGAGACCATGCTGTGTGCTTATGAGAACAACCGTGCTGGGATAGCATGAATCCTGTTTTTATTATGGTATAAGTTACTTTTTCTATGATTTTATTCTGAATAATTTGACATCATCTCAATTTTGGGTCCGGTGTCATGCTGCAGCTTCACCTCCTCCCTGTCTTACCGTCCTCCAGCGTGGTAGCGGCCACCTCTGTGGACGAGGGCCCCGTCCCGGCGCTGTTACTGGCTTGCACCACGACTCCATACTGGGTGAACTTCTTCAGGTTGTCCAGCACCAGGTTCTCTGCGTTGTCTCCTGTGGTCTCCACGCTGATCACGCTGAACTGGTAGTTTCCGCCAGAGCTGTACTCCCTGTAGCCCACCTGGTAGCCCCTGATGGCCCCATTCTGGAGGTGCTTCTTGGGCGCCTGCAAAGAGATGACAGGGGTTATTTGAGACAGTGGGGATAAAGGTCCCTGCTCTTTTCTATATGAGAGCAAAAGAAGCCTTACATGCAGACCACCTTTTATTTCTTAGCTGAGCATCTAACAATAAAACACATCTTGGGTAATGAAATCACACGAGGAAAGCTTCTATATATCACAGAAATGCATCATAAGGATGTGTTTAGATCCAATAAAGGGCATTATGATCAGGACCCAGAAGAGGCGAGCTGCTCAGTGCCACATATGCAAAGGCATTCCTGACTGTATTGAGACTTTGTCATTAATCTAATAGTGCACTGAAAGTACAGGGGCTGGCAGCCATAATAAGGCAGCGCACACAGCAGCCAGCACAATCGTCATCCTCAGCTGCGCCACTCGGAGAAAATGTTCACCTCCTTTGTCAAGAGGCAGCCGCGGTCTCCCACGTTGAAACAGAACAAGAGGGAGGAAGTAAAATGCGGCGACAGGTCATCGTGTGAGGCGTATATATTTAGAGGGCTTTCCGGTTCCACGTGTGAGATGAGCGTGAGGTTGATCAGATCCGAGGCGTAAACAAGGCCAACGTGTCGGCGCGGGTGATTGAAATAATAGCTTGTTACCTGACCTGAAAATAAGGCACGATAACCGCCGCAGTAGCCACACACACACACACACACACACACACACACCTCTCTTAACACCTTTATTTATTCAGAAACAGCCAACTGAGCACACATGCTGTTTTCCTGCAATATCCTGTTTTACATTCATAAAGTAAAACAAAGTCACACCTGGGAGCTGACCAGCACAACTTCAATCTTCTGCTGTTTGCTACTGAGCAGCTCGACTGGAGCTGCGGCAGGTTAAATGTTTGGTTCAAAGACCCATTGACTTGGAGGAGAAAACAGCGCCGATTTGAGGCGGTGTTTTAAAGCAGCAGTCTTCCAGTTGACATTCCTCAAAACGGCTCCGTCACCCTGACTGCACCTCTGTGGGCACGGCTGCGTCCTCACGTCATGGATACACACATCTTGAACCCGCAGGGTCGGATTAACTTACCCGCCAAGTGACTCGAATGCTCTGAGAGGAGAGGGCCTCCAGCTGCACGTCCTGGGGGGGTCCATCAGGAGCTGAGATCATATCACCAACATGTACACGTTAGAAAACTGTAGTCGTCCGACGACTGGCACAAACATGTGATGCAGACAACACTGTTCTGCACCAAACCAACTAAACAGGCATCAGAATGTGAGTTTGAGCCTGGCCCCTGGCTGCTGAGGGTGAGGAGAAGCTCTCTGTGGGGGTTTTGGAGGGACAGGAGATGAAGGGATGGGACGGGGATGGGTGGGGGGACTAATTTGCAGGAGGGGTCCGGCCTCAGTCTATTGACCATGGTGTGACATTTACTACTGAGGCCGCTAATTGAAAAGTTCTGCTTTTAGTGCGGGGTCAGCGTGTGTTCAATAATGCAACAGAGCCGATGGTGCTGATGTCACAGGGCTGTTAATGAATTGACTCTGTCGGCCCTTTGCCTCCTTTGGCCTCTTGTCTTTCACTCGCCACCTGCACTCGGGCCTGACTGTTGCCTGCTCGCGCTGTGTCGGTCGCTCTGATTTGTTGGGTCACAGCATCAAATTACACTCCTGCTACTGTTTATTATCTGTGTACTTGAAAATGAGAGCAAGAAGCAAGGGACTGCTACATTTAGTCCTGTGTGTGGTGTGTGGAGAGAGAAAAAGTCATTCTCACCCGCTTCGTCAGTGGTGATGGTGAGCTCGTTGCTGGCCTCGCTCTTGCCGATCAGGTTCTTGGCGAACATGCGGATGTTGTAGGTGGAGGAGGGGTGCAGGTCGATGATGGTGGCCTGGTTGAGCTGAGGTGAGACATCTTTGGTCTTCTGAGCGGTGTCCCACGAGGCTGAGGAGGGGAAAGGGCTGGGTTTATTGGGGTTGCTGGAGTCAGGGAGGAGGTCAAAGCCTTGCTAAGTGCATTAGGACAGGCTATATTACATTATAGCGCTGAGATTAAGTGAATGCAGCGAGAATTCGTCCAATCAAAGCAAAGCCTGCACACCAGTGTTAAACGTGAAATGAGTTTTTACTCAGAATATGAGCATACGATCTCAGCTTAGCCGCCTTTTACCTGATTTGTTCTTGCTCTCAATATCGAAGCCTGTGATTGGGCTGTTGCCATCAAAACCCATCGTCCAACGCAGTGCGATGGTCCTGTCCTTCACCTCTCTGATCTCCACCTCTGGGGGGTCTGGAGGCTCTACAGGGCACCAAGACAAACACTTTGTTATTCCAGTGTTATGAACTTTAGGTAAAAAGATGATTTGTCATCATCAGTAACGCGTGTGAAAGCTGAAAAATTGTATTTCAGCATTTGTGTATGTGTCTCTTTGAGCAGTGGAAGCCGCTGCAGTCATACCTTGCACTGTGAGCTGAATGATTCCTCTGTCTTCACCGAACGAGTTGATGGCGTGGCAGGAGAAGAAGCCAGAGTCCTCCCTCACTGTGGGCATGATCTGACGGGTGTAATGAGACGACTTCATAAATGAACTGATCTGAAGACAGTATGCAGCTGGTAATAACACAGTGGATAACAGTCTGAATAAATAACAATAAGACCTTTGACCATGTTGCTGTTTCATATTTAACATATCCAACAGATGGACCGGCCTTGAAGTTTACACGCCCGTGTAGCTCAGCTTCCTACCTGCAGGGTGGAGATGACTTCATCGCCCACCTCCTTGACAGAAACCACGTAGCGGCTGGTCTCGGGGTTGATGATGCGTTCCTCCTTCTCCCAGCGTACCATGATGGGTTTCTCGCCGTGTGCCGTGCAGCTCATCTTCTTCTCCTCACCCTGCGTGGCCAGCGTGGTGTTGGGGTAGGACGTGATCATGGCAGGAACTGGTGCGGAGATGAGGCAGGATGTGAAAACATTACTTAAACTCAAATCTTTACAGATGATTTTCATAGTGACAGTTTTATTTTAGTTCATTTCTATTTTATTATTTATTTATTTAAAAATCGGCTTTTAAGAACATTTTACTCTTAATAATTTGAAGTTTTGTCTAAGTGTTATGAAGTTCAGCTGAAGCTTTAATGCAGAAAGGCTGTTTAAATGTTATTTGCTCAATTACAAACATGTTGTGCAGCCACTAAATGGAAGGAAACTTTCTAAAATGAGGCGTTCAAAGTCTCCTGGGAACGGGCAGCTTCCCTGTAATGTTGCGTCGAAGGCAACAAGCAGCCTTGCCATGTATCTTGAATCAGAGAGTCCTAAGTGGTACAGTGATGCTCTAACAATACTCTGAAGACACAACACTAAACACACACTAACGACATACATGCCTCATTACACCCACAGCAGAGTGTATAACAACCCTCTGCTCCCAGTTGCACACACACACGCACACGCACGCACACACACACACACAAGCTCGTGCATGCAGACAGGCGTGTGCGCTCGTTCCCTCACAACAAACACACTAAGCGTGACCTCGGTGATGTGATGGGAAGTGTCAGGCAAGAGGTTGCAAACATTTAAGCCTCATCTCTTATTCACTCTGCAGCCATTTGGGGCTCGGCTGTGGAAAAGACCGCTGATTTATTTTGCATGACAAGTATGAATTTTTTGTGAGATACATTTGGAGGAAGTGAGGGCGAGAGGAAAAAAAAAAAAAAAGAAGCCCCGCTCGGGGTTTATTTAAAACGTTATCGGTTTAGCGCGCGGCTACTTTCAGTTTTGCCTTGTAAGAGGCTCACAGGTTGGCACGGGGCGATGCTGTTGACACCCCCGGAGGAGAGGGATACTGTGCTAGGTGACAAAAAGCAAGGAAGGAGAAGAGAGCGAGGAGGTGCTGCTGCCTGTTGTGTGTGCCGTGGATGTCTGCACTGTAAATAATGAAGACGCTTCCAACACCCCGGGTCTAAAGCTACAGTATATCTTGTCTTTAATGGCGCACGTGTCCTGAGTCGTTCTCGCACTGCTGCTAATGATGCGCTGACTCAACGGGTTGATGTGGCTTAGTAATATACTTAGTAATATTACTGGTTATATGATTAATATTAGCACATTAGGAATAGTTCGATTAGAATTAGAGCTCGATCAGCAGCTGATGACGGGATTCAACCAGTCGCCTGATCGCCTTTCACAGGTTTGATTGGAGGGGGCTTAAGGAGTTGCTTTTGATCCGACAGCCAATCAGAGCAGCGGGTCCTCCCTCGACTACAGCTCTTTAGTCGGGAGAGGGGTAGGAACTACGTTCATTGATTGACTGAAAGACAACACAAGCATGGGGTGTTTCTGGTTTCTGGAGTGAAAAGATGAAACTCATCTGAGAGCGTGTGAACACGGAAGGATATTAAAAGCATATAGCATTATTTCAAATTAATCCTATGACTAGAGACAGGTGATAATAGATGAATACAAGGTGGTAAAACAGGTTATTGCATGTTTCATGGATATACATATAAATGATTTATTCAAACTGTTAGAACCACTGTGCTTCTGTATTCAGCCAATAAAGTAAAAATTAATAATGTGATATAATGTAATGAATCATCATTGGATTCAGTCTCCCCAATCAGTTTCCAACATCTGCACATAGATTATCGTTTTGTAGAATTGCGTCTCATTGTGCGCGGTTCTCTGATCAAACTGTGCGTGAGCTACCACCAATTTATTTTACAGCATGACATCTTGATTTGAGAGTATCGTCGGAGGAGGCAGAGACACAAAAGCAAACAGACACTCAACAATGGGAGTGCCTCTGCAACATGAAAGGGGCTCAGAGACGACGCACATGCAACTGGCGCATCTGTGTCTGAGTGCGTCGGCACAAGCGTCTGCTCGTGTCTATGTATGTGCGTTGCGCGTGCGTTTTGCGTGCGTGCAGGCAGCCCAGATGAGCCAGCCCTCGGGCACACTTTGTGGCCCTGTAATTGTTGTGTTGATGTATTTCTTTAATATCCAGTGGAATTATGGGAACAGGACTACGGGGAGGAGTGAAGAGAAAAAGAAAGAGAGCGAGGAGGTGAAGGAGGAAAAAGGGAGTCCCCTGTCTCATTAGGCATCGGCTCCCATGATATCAGCCTCAGCCTTGAACACAACGCACAGCAAACATGCAGGTTGGAGCTGACGGAGATAAAAAGGTGATCTCGTCTTAAATCTCATCTTACGGCGCATCAATCGCCTCTACGTCACCGTGCTGTGGAAATCTTGGTTTGTGGGCTTCACCGGTTTATCAATAACACGCCGTGCGCACATTGATTGGAACGGGCTAATTTTTGGTTCATGAGGCATAATGACATGCTCAAATGAAGCATAAGACACAAACAGAGGGAAAACACTCTGCGGCTCTTTTCGAACCAATAAGACGGGATGTGTTTATGAGGAAGAGCGGAGGATGGTGAAGGAGTGTGTTGAACATCTAAATATGTCTATTTGTCATCCTGCAATCATTCCTAATAATTTGGTGCTGCACAAGAATAGATAATAACGAATATAGACAGAGACGAGAGGACATCGGCGTTGTGGTTCTGAACAGCCACAGAATAACAGGCAGGGTGTGCAGCGTATGTTTACTGCACAGCACAATGTGTCTTTTATGTGGAGGTGAGGAGAGCCCTGTTCCTCCACAGCAACCCAGAGGGCAGTGATGATACGTTTAAGCCTGCAGGGGATTGTGGGGGATAGGCTGGCTGCTGATAGGCTACTCCCGTGAGACAAAAGCCCCCCTCTCCCTCCCTTCTCCCAGGCTCCCTTTCACCTGGCCAGGTTACCATGCCAACCAGCGTCGGACAGTCTCTCCTCTCCGCTCCTCTCCCCACCTCGTCTCCCTCCTCCCTCTCTTCCTTCCTCTCTCTCGCTCTCTCTCCAGTCTCTACTCTTAGAAAAAGGGCCATTTCTAGTAGCCAGGAATAGAACATGGACCTGCCATTGATTTTCACAGGAGTATGATGATGATTACACAATCACGCCCCGAATGTCGCAATGCAGGGCCAAAAAAAGAGACACACATAGAACATGTTTCGAGTGTCTCTAAGCGGCGGTGTTGGTGATGTGGAAAACAGAGTCAGCCAAACGGAGGTGTCAGGAGAATTATAATAACACATAATTATAGTGGAATGGCTACTTCACTGCGGGGCTATTCATCGATGATCAGAGCGGTGAGACCGTCTCACTGAGGTTCACTGAGACGTGAGGTGATGACAAAGGGATCACGGCTTTATTTCGGATTATTAAAAAGGACTGACACACCGAGCCAGGCGGACAGTTAGCAAAAACAAAACGAGCGTCGCTGATGATCATTCAGTCCACAGATGAGCTGCTGGTTGCAACATGCATGTCAGATGATGAGATCACGTGACATCTCTAGGTGGCGCTATTTATATCTAGACCAGCTGATGAGACATTAATTGGCTGTTATTATAAATAAAACCGTTGCTGCTGGTCACGACGTTAAAACCTTTAATTTACAGCACACCAGTGAATATCTGGGCTTGTCAGAGTTGTATTCAATAAATCATTTTTCTAACATTTTAAGTGCTGAAGATTTTTAATTAACAAACCCACTGGTGGGCCTTTCGTCTCCGCGGATGAGCTGGCATCATCAGAGTTTCACCCATGCTGAGAGCTGGGATGTTATTGTACATTTCGCCCTGCACTGTGTCACCGGCTGCGTGGCTGGACAGCGTAAGCCACAGGGCGCCCCGGCTCAATGGGGCCACGAGGGCCAGACAAGAGAAGACGAGCTGGGCCGCGGATAGCTCCCTGCCCTGGAGGCACACTGTAAGTGGGCGCTGGGGAAGAGACGGCGTGGGTGGAGGGGGAGGGAAGAGCTCCGTGGCGAAAGCACAGAGATGACTGGTTCACTGGCCGCCTGCAATGTACTGAAATAATTCCCTTAGCTGCACAATTGGCTTGGACATGGAGCATGATAGCAAATGTATGCCTGCAGACCGGGCAGGCTTCCGTGCAGAGGTGGGAGGGAGGGGGGAGCTCGGATGCAGATGAGTAAATAAGATGAAAGAAATAGAGATCAGAGGAAGCGGGGACTTCCTTATGGTTGTCTGAAGGACGCCGTGCTTGGGAGACTGCTCAGTGACCACAAGACCATTTACCACTTCTCTTCAGTGAAGCCTCATTAAGTGCTCTGCCCTCATCACTGTGTCTGCCGACATTATGATGTCTAATAGGCTTGATTGGTCTTAATTGGCCCTGATAAACATTGAGTGGCTGTTGACTGACTCTGATAGCATCCGCTGTGGATTGGTAATGAATTGACTGAATTGCATCTGTTTTGGAGGTAGGGATGCTTGACTGGAAATTACATAAAAATCATTTGTTTAAGCCTCCACCTGCAACCCGTGTCACGACGGGACCGAAGCAGATGACTACTCCTACGAGGAAGACAAATAAACATAAACACAAGTGCGTCTCCGCGCGCGCGCAGACATACGCGGCTTAATCCCGGTGCAGTGAGTGCAAGCAATTTCTGCCCGGCTGTTAGCGCAGCGTTCCCGCAGAATGATGCATGGTGTATTATGACGAGACATTAGCCTATGCACAGACACTCATAACAATGAAAGTGCCAGGCTAGGACATCACAATAGCTGCAATTCATTTCCCGGGGAGTCCACCACAATAGCCTGGCAGAGTGGGATCCATCTAAACCACTGCATTAGCCGCACGGACCATTATTCTTTTGTAATGGCTGCGCTGCGCTGCACTGTATCTGTGCCTTTACATTATGTCCTTGCATTAACGTGCGCAGTGCTTTGTGCGCCAATATCTGTCTTTGTGCGCGCCCATGAGCTTGTTTGCTCACCTGTCTCACATATGACCCGATAGCATCGCCACCATGCCTGCTTCTATACCATACATCTCCCAGCTTCTGATTGAATCTATTGATTCTCCACTGTTTGTTTACTGATACATCAAGCCACACTCGGACAGCCAATAATACACAGCGAAGATCATACTATCCATCACGTGAGTACTTCAGCATGCGTCAGCTTGTGTGCCTCCCTAATTGGCTCCTAAGCCTCTTAAGTAGCTGCCACCGCTCAAGTGGTGTAGGCTGGCCTGGATAAACAACATGAAAACAGCACAGAGTGTTCAGAACATCACAGTGTCCAACACTACTGAGCATTACAGCCTCGGACGGTACAGTGGACCGCACAGGCTCAACACTGTGACTATTAAGCACATGGAGAGGCTTTAAGGGTTAATGAGCTAGTTGTCTGCACGCACACACACACACACACATACACACACACACGGGAGATGGGATGAGGTGTGGCTCCCAGGGCGCCCGGGGAGATTCAGGTTACTACAGAGAGCAATGAGACACAAATTGGGACATCACAGCTATCACAACAACAGCCCGACACACACACACACACACAAACGGCAGAAAGACAGAAATGAATAATCGAAATTTTGCAATGTGTGTGTTTTTCCGTGATCATACTTCATTACAGATCAGTTTACTACGGAAAGCCATCACCGCAGTGAAGCCGGTTCATACGTTAGGTGCGAAGCTTTCAGTGCAAATGCTGCCGATCCACCGAGCGACCACGCCTAAAGAGCTGGGTACTAAGGCCTTTGTTTGCCATAAAGAGCCTTTTACTTGCTTCAGCCTACAGTGAGGTTTGACTCCTCTCATGTCACAGTATCAGTGAAGTACAGCGTCTGAGCGTTAAGGTCTTCTGTAGTGACACAAGATTCAGTTTCAACTATGTTTATGAGAAATAATGGAACAAATGCAGTGAAGAAGCAAAGATTCAGATTCAGAACTCCGGCAGCATCCTGCGGCGGGGGTACCAACCTCCAAAGGGATATCCTCACACATATTTAATTGTAAGTCGCACTTTGATGACATAAGGGACTGTATTGAGAGTTGGTGCCTCTGTGTCTCTGTGCATGTATGTTTGCCTGTGATGGAGCATGATAGGCTGGAGTCAGACAGGAGGGGTCACGAAGGAGTGGTAGCCTATTTGGCTGCGGCTGGCAGACAGTGAGACACTCAGCAGGGAGTACTCTGCTCTGGCTTGATAAGAGCCACGGGGGCATAAGCCTCATCTAGCAGTGACTGATCAAAACGAGCACCCAGCCACAGCAGACTGGCTAGAGATCACACACACACACACACACACACACACACACACACACACACACACACACACACACCAAATCCACAGCTCAAGCTCAAACTCAAAGAACGGCTGAGTATTTTTCTTGGAACTCAGACGTACATTACTTGTGACACCGTGTTGTCTGCGCCACAGAAGAAGTATGTACACTGTCAAATCGCTGCTTTTAGCATCTCCTTCTTTGGAAAGGGATGGTGAATTAAATCATGTATTAGCCTCTCATGCTTTATTAAGTGCTCTTTCAGCCTGAAGAGGGCAGTATTCCTACTGAAAAAGGGCAAATTTACCACAAAATCACTTAATAATGAGCAAAAATCGTAACGTTTCGGAAATGCATGAATTAAAATGCAGCTCAGCGACAGAAACTGCTTCGTGTCTGCGTCGTACATCTGATAACTGTGTCTGTGCTCAGTATTGGACGAACAGAACTTTAGACGTCACTTAGTGGTGCGAGTCATGATCTTTGATTGTTAAATACTAAATCCATAAACTGTGTTGCACGTGTTCTGAGCACAATGGTCGTTTGCTCCAATGCTTTCATGTCAGTGGTAATCAGGACGTGGCGGCTCAACAAATACAAAGTTGGAGAAGCGTGATGGGAAGTTAGCAATTGTAAGTTAGCAAGCGTCAAAGAAATATATGGATCTCTTGCTAACATGGGCTGGAACAGAGAAAGCATGCAGTGATGGCAGGCATAAAGAAAGGAGACATGGAGGCGAACGGACATGGATAACCTATTCCAACTCCAACCCCCTTTCCCTCCGTCCCTCAGCCCCCTTTTCCACATGGCAGCTCCTGCCTGCATGCAGAATTCAGGGCTTAATGGAGGGGAGTTAAGTCCTTGGCCACACAGCGGATAAATGCTGTACTTTCTCCAAGAGATGCAGCGGCGGTGGCTGCGCACGTTGCTTTCGTGGGATTCAGTCAGGCAGAAAGCACAGAGCAAGCACCACGGCGGCATCTTGCTGGTGGCCCGGCTGTCACAGACGAAGCCCACTCCAGCTCGACTCACTTAACCTTTGTGCTTTGGAGTAAACTTTTTGCTTTAATGTTACCAGCCACACTGAACATGAGCAGCCAGAGCATGAAAAGCCAGAGTCGACTCCATAAAACCAAGTGTGACTAATGACTGTTTGCAGAAACCCGACTATAAAAGAATACAACACATTCATAAAAACTGAATACAGAGATAAACTAACACTGACGTCGCTGTCTACAGCAGCCTAGATGCAGGTTTTACATTTACACTCTGAGGGGTTAGGTGTTTGCTCAGGAGACTTACTTTTGACATTGAGATACATGGATTTGCTGACATCAGCTCCAACGTCGTTGCTGACTCTACAGAGGTAGAAGCCGCTGTCTTCTTCCAGCACGTGCTTGATAAACAGGGAGCCATTGACCAGCACCTCGATCCGAAAGCCTGAGTTGAGGGCGATGGGTTTGAACTGAGGGACCCCGGCGCCTGTCAGAGAACGCGGAGTGAGTCTTTCATCGGGGTTTGATACAGAAATACAGAAAAACGTGCACCGGCTGGTTTAGAGTTGGGCCAAACCCAATAACTGAGAGTCAAAGCCTGCTAAAACATGTAGGCTGTAGCTGTTTTCTACGATTACATCATTGAAGAACAACATGGAATGAAACCATGTCGTGAAGTTTGCACAAGAGGTCCAAATGCTACTTATCAGTTCCAAGATCCTCAGTCAATGCTACTCAACTCCAAGCAGAACGGCTGAGATAACGCCATTGGTCGGAGGTTCAACAGTATCAGAGCATGAGCCTCAGTCGTGGATCATAATAAGTCAGGAACGCCATATCTACTAAGACTGAAAGCAATGGATGTTCATGTCACCACTGATGCTTCTTGCTTTTAGAAATATTGTTGTTGCGTCCCGCCACAATGGGATAATATAGGTTTAGTAGTTATATAATCTTCCACCTATTTCCTACTTCCAGAGACATAAAAAACTGCTGCTGCTGCTGCTGCTGCTTCTAATCTCACACTGCTTGTTTGGACTGGAGGTGGGTGTTATTATGCATTCAACCTCAAGGCTGTGGACATTATGTTTGTTGTGCTGGCATTCGTAAAAAGATCATCTACCGCGGAGAATAAGCTCGCCGGAGGACAAACGGCAAAACTTAACATACAATTCAGCAAGGCTGTCCACAGGAAAGACGGGCAAGTTATCCAGTCAAAACTTGTGAAACCCAGAAGGGACGGTAACGTATTACAACAATTTATGTAATACAGAATATGTAATATGTATGTGGCTGTGGCATACACGAGCATGCATATGAATGCACGTGTCATGCGGTGCATTTACCTTTAGAGTACTCCCACTGGATGGTAGGAACAGGATAGCCTTCAGCCGAGCAGTTTAGTATCACTGCTTTCCCATAGATGCCATCCTGGTCCTTGGGTTGCACCACAAATTTGGGAGGAACTGCAAAGTCAAGTAGTCACCGGATTGAGTTTATTCATCTCATATCAAATCAAATGCATGTCTATGTTGCACAGTTGACTTTGAAATCTTCAGTCTGAAGAGTGTAAATTCTCAAAAATCACAGATCAATGGTACCTTATGGATAACAGCTGAGTGAATGGCTTCTAGTCCTGTGAAGATCTGATACCGATACAGATCAATATCTTATCTGTCATCAACATTCACTCAATTTTCTCCCTAAACCCCTTTTTTTCCCATGTTTTCTTTCAGCCCGTATATATCTCCCCGCTCCTCACCTCGGACGATGAGCTGGCTCTGGTGCTCTACGGCGGCGGCCTGGTTGCGCGCGATGCAGGTGTAGTTGCCGTTGTGCATCAGCGTGAGGTTGGAGATCCGCAGGGAGCTGGTAAAGTCTATGTTGTCTATGGTGACGCCCAGGCTGGCCGGGATTGGCCGACCGTCCTTCTGCCAGGTGATGAAGACGGGCTGGTCTCCGGACATGACCACGCAAGGGATGAAGACGCGCTGGCCGATGGAAAACCGAGGGAACTCAAACGGGTGGATGGTGGGTGGGACTGGGGAGGACACATACAAATCTATGATCTCCGTTCAATCACAGCAGATGTTGCTCATAATCAGTCTCGATTTATGTGTATATAAAAAAAACCCCAACAGCTTTATTTATGTCACGGCTGAGCTACTTTATAAAGCACTCTCCCAGCAGCTCATTCTCTTTATTACCGTGTTCCCAATATTAAAACATTAATCTGTGATTTTGCAGGAATGAGAGAAATATTTTATTACATCTCCCAATGCAATTCTCCCTCTAACAACATGCATATAACATCCCCTCTCACACTCACTTTGCTCTCTGGGGACACTGTAGCCATCGTGAGAACCAGATGCTTTGGAAAATTAATGATTTAAAATAACATTGGAATAAGCGGCACTTCAGCGCTTATTTAATTCACAACAAAACAGGCATAATAGGCTCCTGGGGATTCCCTCCCGGCAGCGGCGGAATGCTAAGCAGCCGAGAGGCAAATTAGCCGAGGCGGAATGGCGGCATAGCTTTGTCTACGCTGTGTGATTTCCCCCTCTCACACTCCTTAGCACGTCAAGACCCGCCGGGGGGGGGGGTAAGAGTGTGTGAGAGAGAGAGAGAGAGAGAGAGAGAGAGGGTGGAGGGGGGGTTGGCCCATCCAACATTTCAAATTATGCAGTGTCATTGAAGAAGGAGAGCCATCTGAGGTTATCATCATCTGGCTCAGCACAGAGCCGCTGCATATTCAGATGAGCCCCAGATAATCTGGCCAGGATGATGGAGATGGCGCTTTGCTATCGGCGAGTGTGTGTTGTTTCCAGGACGCGATATACAAACACACCCCTGGGTATCTGCGTTTTCAGCGACAGGTCGATGCCGAAGTGATGCTTCAATGTGTCTTTTGAGCGTGATGTGCGGCGCGTGTGCCGGAGGGTCACTGGACAGACCGATCCAGTGATTCTGTCTAAGTATGTAAGGACTGAGAGATTCATGATGCTGTACCCATGACTGTACGCAACAAATACCGCTGTGTGCTTCAGAATGTATGTACCCCTCAAATCATCCATCTGCTAGTGTACTGAATTCTGGTTCCAGGCTCGCAGTCCACTGTTGAGTCACAACCTGTACCTGGCGACTGATGCGACTCGGGTTCATACCTTTCACAGTGACGTAGACACTCTGGTGTGTGGAGAGCTGAGGCTGCACCAGCACATTACACGTGTACTCTCCTTCGTCCACGTCCTTCTGCACGTCAAACAGCTTCAGGGTGCCGTTGTTCTCGAAGGCCCGCTGGCGGTGGTTGTACGGCAGCAAATTGGAGTCCTTGTACCACTTGATGGAGTAGTACGGGTAGCCGATGACACGGCAGTGGATGTACATGTCCCGGCCAGCGATGGCAGTGAGGTTTTTCATTGGTCTGATGCTGGCAGGCCCTTGAAGGACACATTGGAGAGACAACTCTCTTAAAATGATTTTGAGGCGGGTGGGGTGGCATAAAAGATAGCTGGCTTGTGTTGTGTGTGTTTTCGAGACACCACAAACTTGACATGCCTTGATTCATTCTGATAGTGAGAAATCCAAACACTATTAAGACTTGTTCGGAAGTTTTAGACCGCCCGACTAAGTCATCCCACGTAGCTGCTCGAAGAAAAGCGTCTAAGCAACCGAAAAAAAAGGGGAAAGCTGACTCAGAATCATTACCAGTGGACCCATTCTGCTCTATTTCCCTCATATCTAATGTGCCTTTTGCCTTGTCAGAACCAGGGACTTGTGTATCCTTCTATTTGAGCCTGTAGTGAATATTACCTTTCGCTCCCACCTCTTCGGCGCCGACTGTGATTGCCTCTGACAAGCATTAGAGTGGAATGTTCCCTTTCTCCACTCATGAAGCTATTATCAAAACCATTACTCATGTTGCTGGCTTTCGCACACACTTGTGAAAAACCAACAGAATAACCAATAGGCTTCCATAGCTCAGTGTCTATCAGGGAAATGGACTATTAGCCTTCTCTTTAAAGCACTGGAGAAGACAGTTTAACTAGGCTCTGTAGTGTACTTTGAGCACAAGCATATCCTGGGTTGCTACTCTCTTTAGCACGATTAAGGAGCCAACGATGTGAGAAACAGTCATTACACTTTCTCCGCAATGGCACCTGTGGAGATTTATCTTCATTGCTTGGCTGCATTCGGCATCCACGGACCCTCGCTTAAGGGCTGGAGGATCGCCCTATTTAGCCTTACAACATGCAAGAATGAACACAATCAAATTAAACCAATCAGTGTACAGAAAGTACCCTTCCCTCCCTGCAATACAGAAATACTAATAGGCTTGCACCGAGCGCACAGAGCTTGAGTGCCCCAGTATTACCGCTACATGACAACAGCAATCCAGCCAACCATGTCCCAGTAGAGAGCAGATAGCACTAGTCATACACTGGCGCTAACAGTAAATCACCCTAATGGCGTCCCAATATAAAGCTATCAGCAGGTGTTGGGGAAGGAAGCAGGGCATTAGAAAAGTTAACGCTGACGCCGGTGACTGATGATCAGAGATGAGACTGCGGGAGGCTCCATATCCAGGTTTCTAAACGGGAGAGAAGCTAGCAGCGAATCTGACGGCTAAAAATAAAAAGGCAGGGCAAACTTAGCCAGGCATTCTTTCAACATCTGCACACTGAGGCGCTTTAAACATAGCCAATTAAAAAAACGCGGGAAAACAGGAGGAATCAAGACATGCTGATGTGTGTATGTGATGGTGTGCTGGAAGAGTTGATCTGACAAGCACCTCTTACGTTTATTCGCGCCTGGTAGGAAACTGTCCCGGCCGAGTTGTTGCAGATGCAGCGGTACACCCCTCCGTCCGGCACCTGCGTCTGGCTGATGTTGAGGTGGCTGACCACGTGGCCCTCGGTGTTGGTGTAGTGGGAGATGCGGTGGCGGCTGTCCCGCACCACGGGCTCGTCGTCGAGTGTCCATGTTACCCGGGGTTCTGGCGTGCCCTTCACCGTGCACGACAGCGACACAAACTCGTTGATGTTGTAGACCTTTTCGCTGAATGAAGCCAGAATCTTGGGGGTGCCATCTGAGCGGCGGAAGGAGATACACATGAGAAGGTCCACCCATTTATTATTCTACGAGGCTCATTGTCATAATGGATGATTAGAAAATTACGTCTGGAGCGTTAGTTTAAAAAGGAATCTCCTCAGTTTTTGAGACTGATTTGCACTTTCATGTGCAATATTAAAAAAAAAGCAGAATCACACTGTAAAGCAGATCAATACAAGCCCTTTCTCTGGCTCCACAACATCATTGATCATCGATATTCCCCTTATATCGGCGTGGTCACGGGAGGCAGACACTGCAGCAGCCCAGCTTGTGTAACAGAGTAAGCAAGCCTCTTTCAGAAAATCTAATAAAGCTAAGCTGTGCTGCAGCTCTCCATACCACACACACACACACACACACACACACACAGTCTGGATTCGAACATGAACATGCAGCCACACAGTTTGGATCCACGTGTGTATATCCATATACCTGTACACACAGAGCTAAGCGATTACAGCTGTCATTCATGTGTCCGGTAAGCTCAATATGAATTCTGACCTTCCAGTATGACTTGAACAAAGTCCTGGGCCGACATCTTGCCGTGTCTGGCAAAGCACTGATAGGCTCCTCCGTCGCTCTTGGCCATACCAGCCATTACGAGATTCTCCCTGTTTTGGCCTGTCATACGAACGCTGTTGCTCGGGTAGATGAGCTCCCCGTTGCGATACCAGGACAATTGGTACTCCTCGGAGCCGGTTACGCTGCACGATAGTGAAACTTGGCTTCCCACGCTACCTTTCACCTTCCGCGGGCTCACCACGACCTTCAAGGGCTCTGTAGGGTAGAGAGGGAAGAGTTCAGGAGCTGCCTTTAAGCTTAAAAGGTTTGTTTACTTGTGTTTACTTGTGTATTTTGCCAGTAAAAGATCAAAAACCTGATTTCTGAGGCATCATACCAGCTCACGGGTACTGACCTTTCACCTGCAGCCTGCCAACCACCTCAGCATTGCCATATCCGTTCCACACCTCACACACGTACGTCCCTGTGTCGCTGGGCTGGGCTCTCTCTATCAGCAGGCCCGTCACGCTCTGTCTGAAGCGCGTGTCGGGCTCCAGCGGCCGGTTGTCCTTCAGCCAGCGGTACTTGGGCGCTGGGTGACCGGAGGCCTTGCAGGGCAACTCCACTCGATGAGACGCCATCACCTCACGACGCTCGAAGCTGTCCAGGATGTGGGGCGCTGAGTTGGTGGGATCTGCAGGGGAGGATACAGGGTAATAACATAATATTAACTGATACATCTTAAGTGGTCTGGTATGTGTGTCTCTTGCCATATCTTCAGTTTAAATGTAGCTCATGGGTGGGCAGGGCATCCCCAGAACCCCTGGAGTGCTAAAAGGCCCTTTAAAACTGCAGAATCTCTATTTTCTTTTGATCATCATAACAATAATCCTTAAAAACAACATAAAAACACAGTAGCACATAAATCCTTATAGGAATATCCCAGCAGCAGCAACTCAAACTCAAATAACATGCATGTGTAAAGTCGGTGGAATGCCCCGTTATGGTTTAAGCAGAAGGAAGAAGGATTTTCTGCGCCGAAGCGCTCTCTCCAAACCACGCTGGCACGGATCTGATGACCTTTATCACGTGTCAGCCCCTCTTTAATCCATGTGGTTTTTCCCGTCGCGCTCTATTTTATTCAAATTGCCCAGACCAGAGTACACATTTATTACCATATGGTGCTCTGTCGCTCAGGATGCATCAGGTTTGAAACCGAGCAAAATGAACAGTCATACTCAAAGCTAAATACAAACAAGTAGCGATAAGAGAGAAGGAACGGGCGATAGGAGATAGGCTAGCATTAGTTTGCTTTCGTGTGTAGTCAAACATCATCTTTTGCATCGTTATCACCCTGCTCCTCTTACCTGAGACGATGAGGCGGGCGCTATTGCTCTGTCGGGTCTCTCCTGTGTACCGGTGACGTGTCATACACCTGTAGTTGTACAGCCCGTCTTCCATTTGCACATCCAGGATATACAGAGCTCCCGTGGACGTGATGAGAAACCGTGACACTGCGGATAAATCAAAACACGCATAAAACCCGTTAAATCGCCGCATATGGTGGAGTCTGTTTAAAATGACATCTTCTGTGCACATTTCAACTGCCAGCTGGCCAATCAGCGACCTGTGAATACTGTTTATCACCTCCGGTCAATGAGTATAATATTAAACACAAGAGCTATAGCTTGCAGGTTCACTTCAACACACACGGCTCTGAGAGCGTCTGCAGCCTGCACACTGAGCATCCATAACAGAGTGCGAGATGCATCATTTCTTCTCGTTTCATTAGTCCCCGCTGACTCCCCGCTCAGCTTGATCGTCTGGTGCAACATGAGTTTTATAAAAAGCAATAATAAAGTGCAGCGTGGATATGCGCTTTCATGCAACCCGAATTACCTCCATACGCATTCTGAATGACAAAATAAGTGAACACGTTGGCTCCGGCTAATGAAGGCAGACACTCTGGCCCAAACAGTAACGCAGATAAATTGACCCATAACATAGGACTGCCACAACCAATCAGCGTAATCCTGAAAATGCCCAGTTGGATGAAATGCACTGTCTCCGTGTTTTTGCCAACATCCACAGTAACCGGCGCTGTCTGGAACACTGTGTGTGACACATGAAAGGAGCAAACAAAGCGTCAATTGCCTCCGGATTTCATCACAGGACACAACGAGCGTTTTACGACAAATGCTATTCTGCAGCCCTACAGCGCGAGGAGAGAGCATCCGGCGTGCATTCATTCACTCTTCCGCGCTGGAATCGCTACCTTACACATTCTAAAGGATGAAAATACAGAAAATCCAATTTTGAAGTCTCTTAGCAAATATTTGCAAGTCAAGTGAGGCACGCAGCTCTGTGTGTGATTGTAGTCACCAAACATCTGCTGCAGCCCATTTAGCTCAGCGCAGCTCTGAGGCGCCGTGACAAGGCTGTGTGTTGTGTAGCGGTGTAACACAGCTCGTTATCATGTAGCTCATCGCTCTCTCTCTCTCTCTCTCTCTGGGGGGAGACTCTCTCTCTCTCTCTCTCTCTCTCTCTCTCTCTCAGTTTCTCTTTCTTTCTCTGCTCCAGACTAAAGCGCAGGGAGCCAGGGATCACAGAGCGCTTTGATAAGGCATGGCTGTGCAGGTCGGATGTGCTAATATCATGCTGATGTTATGCTAATTTGTGTGAACACATGGAAGTGGAGGGAGGTAGTCAGTGTTTATGAGGAGTGATGTGTGCTGTAGCCGGTGGCTGCCGGGGTATTTCATGTCACCGATGATGGAGAAGCCTATCTGGGATGGGAATCAAATGGGGGCCGCCGTACGTTGGGGGATTCTGGCAATATTGGTAGGAATATCATAATGCAGGTTTTATGGGGTGTTGAATTACTCTCATTTAGGCCTGTCATGACAGTTTAACACAGATGAATACCACTGGTGCAGGCTTTTGCTCAGTGCATGCTGAAATATTGGAAAGAGGAGGTGCAGGGTATGATTATTGTGTTAAAGGTGTGATCTGCAATAACCCGACAATAGATCGCTAATCACTGCCAGCATCATCAAAGTCACATCTGGTTACTCTACATTTCATTTCTAAGCATCGCACTAAATCTGATCTGCCGTTTTAGCGGTTAAAAAAAGCTTTTTCGAGCTAAATCTTTGCTTAGATCTGGAGAAAAATACTCAGCGGAAGGAATAAATGACACAATAAATGACCTCCAGCGTGTTTCCAGATTATAGTAATAGTCCAAAGAAAGGGATGAATGAGAGGACAGAGGGAAATGGGGGAGAAAAGAGGGAAGGAGAGTGGGGGGGGGGATACACAGAGGAGGGTAGCCAGGATGCTATTGTGAGCAAGTGATGACCTAGTTAGGAACGAGAGACCGTGGATTTGATATCCTGAAGGGGCTTCTCAGCTCGTGGTCGAGATGCTCTAGTGTGTGACGGACAGCCAGTGGTGGAATGAGGGGGACAGGTGAGTAGGGTAGGGTGCACCCATCTGTGTGTCTGTGGTCTTTAATCATGTTACAGAGACAGGCAGTGGAGTATTACCAGTTTCATTTATTATTATTATTTTTTTTTTTTTGCTGGTAGCAAATGCAGTTCAAGTTCAAGGAAGGAAAGGATTCAGAGAAAGCAGATATCAAAGGGAAAACAGAGGGAGCAGGCTGTCTCTCCCATCTCTCCCGTCTCTCCTCTCTCCTTTCTCCATCTCCTTCCCCCCTTCTTTCCTGCCTGAAAGTTGTCTGGCATCAAAAGTTGACAGGGCAGGCTTATGAATGAGGGGAGCTTTCATTAGAACAGACGGCCTGTCACTATGACAAAAGGCCAGGGTTGGGAGGGGGTGGGGGGGGGGTGTATGCCTGTGTACTGAATGCACGTTAAAACAGATGTGTGTCTGCAGCACGTGCATGCATGCGTGTGTGTGTGTGTGTGTGTGTGTGTGTTGTCTACCAGTGAATCTAACTGGCTCTGGATTATTAGCGAATTTAGGGTAGAACAGGGTTCATCCAGAGGATCACATGTAGGACGAGGTTCGATAAGACTGATACCACCCTCCTGTCTGTATGCTTCTAATAGAGCTAGGGCCTGGTGTTAGCTTAGCTTAGCATTAATGAAGAACGCATGTGAAAACAGCTAGCTAACTGCCTGCCATCTTCACCTTCAGTTTCAAACATAAGTCTGTTTAACTCACAGATGACACATATTGTTGTGCCTGACCTTCAGAAGTATCAGCCCCACCACTGTTACTTCATTATTTAAAAAAAGACAAAACAAACAACCAGAAATAAGAATTCTAATATTTTTAGATCCACAGTTTGCAAACGCAGCTGAGCATCTTTTCAGCAGGAGATGAATTTACAAGTGAGTAAAAGCCTTTTTTAGACTGTTGCAATGCGAACAGGAGGTGGCGGTGGCTGGTATTAGTCTGTAAAGAAAAGGTCCAGGGCCATTGTATTTGATTACATTCTTGATTCTTGCTTAGCTTCCCTCTCTGAACCAGCTCACTAGCAAACAAACAGGGCCGATCGTCTCCCACGGAGCTGCAGGCCTACGCTGCCTATTGTGTTGTGCGTGTCCTTGTAAGCTGAGGGCATTTCTGTGGATTCTTGTTGCACTGCAGTTAGCTCAAAACCCGCTGGCTTGCGTGTCTGCATATTAAAGCCTTTGTGCGTTTCGACATATGTGTTGCTGGGCGCGCGCGTGCGTGCGAGCGAGTGTGAATGCGTTTATGCAGCATGCAGCTGCATGGAGGGATGGTCAATAATAACGATCGAAGGCGCTCCACTATGCTTTTCCCTGCTCCACCTACTGCATACTAACACCGCCTGGGAGACAGCCTCTGCTGTTCTTGCAGCATATGTGTGTGTGTGCGCGTGTGTGTGTTAACATGCTAGACATATGAGCGTGTGTTTGTGTCCACACCTGGGTGTATTAGTGTATATTTCTAAAACTATGGCTTCACCCTACCCCAGGTGGCTCACTGGACTATCAGTCGTCTCCTCTTCCCTTCCTCGGCCCGCCCAGCTGCTTTGGCATCTACGGTGCCGCAAACACAAGTCCCTTTCTGTGGATCCACGCTCAATAGCTTCAATTAATCCCCATATAAGACACACTGAGCCTGCAACTGGACTCTTTGTCCATTCAGATCGGGAGGTCTCGCTGTTTTGCACGGAAAACTAAATTGCTCGTCAGGCAGATAATAGTAACAGCGAGAAAGGGCTGAATCATGTCCACATCACAACACCAATGTTGCATTTTTCACAGAGGAGAGTTTGCACCGGCGTGGGCGCGTCGTCACAGGACGTGCAGCTTAATGCGTGACAAGGACTAAGAGGGAAGGATTTCCAATAAAGGTGGAACACAATGACACACGATGACACAGTCGAGCACTTTGACCTACTCTTGCTGGGCGACCATCTGCCTCAAAACAGCTGAAAGAGAGTTACCTCGGCTGCCTGAGTCATTTCAGTATTCTATAATTGAGACATGAGTGGAGGAGAGATGAGATGGGAGGAGGGAGAGAAGAGATAGAGAGAGGAGGAAGGAGAGAGAGAGAGAGAGAAAATAAAGGATCAAGAGGGAAAGAGCACCTCTGGGATACAACCACTCTCTGTCATCTAAAATGACTTACAAATTAGCTTACAGCTATGCGCTCCCAGTGAAGGAAAGAAAAAAAAAAAAAAGAGAGACACAACTTTCATATGCTAATTCCGATCATGGCTAGGCAGAGCAATTATCAAAAAAAAATGTCAGGCCTGTCTGTCTGACAGATCCCAACAGGAAGCCCGTGCCTCTGTCTGTGTTTCTAGCGCTGTCTGTCGGGCTTCTCCCGGTCGAATCCGCCGCTGCGAAAGCAAGCATGCGCGTAACGCAACGTAGAGATATTCCGAAAATGAAAATCAACCATGAATCCAAATTATTAAACAACAGAAAATGTGTCTTTTGTTAACCTACATAAAGCAGACTGATTATTTTCTCTTACGACCTTGAACAACCTGCGACCCTCTGACTCCGGAGAACTTTGAATCGTCTGACCTCTCACCACCAACAGTCTGGACGCCACTTACGGGAAAGCCACGGAGTCAGCTAAACAATGCGGGTAAAAATTGCTTCCTCATCACTCTGCTGGCAGGGTCCCCACTGTGCAACTGTCTTGGAGTGTATTAGCAAGTGGAGTGAGGTCCCTGGAGACGGCCGGGGCCCACGGTGTCACCGTAACCTTGGCCACTCAAAGTCATCCAGCCCGACAATAATCTATGCCGCTGGTGCAGTTACACACGACGCACCAGCGCCTATCTGCATCCAGAGCTGATTAAAGACCCACGGTCAGGTGGTAAACGAGCACACAGAGGCAGCGTGCGCTGGGGTGATCGGGCGCTTGTCACTTCAAACGCGCTCCTTTTGAAAAAGCGTCTCAACAAGGTCTTTCAAACCGGAGCCAGCAATTAACAGGGCTGAACAACAGAACCAAACCAACCAGAGTGTGTGTTATGGAGAACATCTTTACTGAGGTGATTAGGTGAGTGCAGATCTTGGCAGAGGTGGTGCAGAGTTGTGTTCTGCAAGGAAAGTAACACGTTCTCCCGGACAGTCTGCACCTCTTTCAAAAAGATAAATAAAAGTGTCAGGGCTGATGATGGACACGATCTGGATTAACAATTTATTTTTAAAAATGTAATAGTTCCAAATTCCCCAAATGATTTCTTAGATCGCTTCCATCTCTGCAAAGCGCTGCCAAATTGAATTCCCATTTAGTAAAATTAAAATTTAGCAAGTAGCGTCTGGAACGATCTGAAAGTGCAGACATAATAGTGCCATATGCGCCGCCACATTGTTTCCCACTATGAAAATATCACACGGTGACTGGCGCCAGAATTGCCGGTGTAGTCTGTGAGTAATAATGAGTGTGTGATGAGCCCAGGAGGGCCTGTGTTGTAATTAGGCCTAGTCAGAGTTATTGGCAGAGTGACTCCAGTTTGATCAGGCTGGGATAAGCATCTCTACGGAGCGGGGGGGATCCCACCAATTTAGAGCCCCTCTAATAAAAATCATTTGTCATTCTTACAGGAGGCGCGCTGACAGCTGCCGCGGTTGCCATGGCAACACACTGGCCACCTTTCACTTAGCAAGCAATATTGCCCGTACTGTAAATGGTGGAGGGGTGGAAACAGACCCGCACATGCTGTCCAGTCAAAAGCTTTGACGCTTAATAAAACGTAGTGAAAATATACAGAAAGAGATTTTTAATCCTTAGCTGTGAGGGATTTCCCCTTAAATAGGATTTTAATACAAATAATGAAACCTTACAGAAATTTTGCTTTTTATTGTATTTACTCTTTAAAATCTACGGACACGACATTTTCATTTTAAATATCCTATGATACAGTTTTATCGTCGGTATTTCCGTCTAATTCGTGCACGTTAAACCTACAGTGCTGCACTGTCTGTCGGGCCTGGAAGACATGGATGTTGTTCCTCGTGATGTTTCTGTCATTTATCTGCCGTTAAAGGGTTTTCCTGGGGACAGAGGATGTACTGGACTGTTACGTCCGTTATGGGGAAATAAGATAAAGCAGTTAAGCCTGTGCGAATCCTAGTTTTCTATGCAGGCGCATGTACATGTGTGAGATTATAGGAAATAATGTGTGCCTGCTTTTCGGATAAATATGAAAACACCACAACTTCATTATGATATTTGAAAACAGGAAAAAGATGTTTACAGCGCTGTAGAGGTAAAGTCTGATATTTTCAGGAACTGAATGAAATTCATCTTGGAAAGACGCAGCTTTCTAGTTTTTATACAAGCCGCCAACTGCTCCCATAGACAACAAATCAAAGCAGACATACTGCGAACACAATGCACGGTACGTCCGCACGCAGAGACATAGAAAGGCCTGAATTTTGTTTGTCTCTGGTTTCACAAAAAAGAATAAAACCCTCTCTCCCTCCCAGAGAAATGTTCGTGTGTGTCGGGCCCTCGTAAGTACACAAGCTCAGGAACACAGAAACGCACCTGCCCTAATTTCTCGTCACACCTGGACTACAAACCTGAAGCGGCCTATCTGGGTCCGGATCCGATCCGCCCGCTACAGAGTTGAGTCAGAGTGGAGGGCTGAGCTTTTTTTACTGCCGCTGCTAATCAGCGGCAGCATCCCTCTGCTCATTAACTAGACACACGCTAGCCTGAGGCTAACGGCCTCATATGTCAACCACAGATAAAGATGTCATCTTCTGCTTGACTGAACGAACCGCTATTAAAACTAGATGCAAATGGACGTTGAACGATATTGAAATCAGGAGGCAACAGGGAAGCTTAAACCCTGAGGCGCTTGGCCTCAGCGTCGCCCCACATTCCTCTGTCGTGTTAAAACGCAGAGAGACTGGAGATACTGTCTGTCTTCAGAGTGATGTTCGACAAGACATCCAAGACTGAGATGTGAAACGGTACAAGGATGAGTAAAAAAGGAGATCAGGGAGATGGAAAAGCTTTAAGGTCTCTCACAGTGTCAGATCTAGCTCTTTTTGCTTAAAGCTACATTTTGGACACATCAGGGGCACCTGTCGTCCTCAGGGCATTGTCCGTATTTTCCATAAAGCAGCTCAGTAACGTCCAGGAGACCTTTAATCAAAAGCAGGGGAATCCTCCTTTAGAGTCGCTGCCAGCAGCTGCGTCCACCTTGAAGCGCCGCTCCTGCGCTCGGCAAACCGACGCAGACGCCAGCGAAAACTCTGTCTCATCAAATCTAAACAGAATCAAACAATGGGCAGTGGGAGAATGGAGTTTATTTGCACAGGACTTATTTGGCAGACAGTGACATACTATGACAGGACGTCTCTATTCTCCGGCAGACTGTGTCGAGGCAGCTGCGTGAGCACTTTTTTTCCCCTACCAGACAAATGTTTGCCTGCTGAAGTCAAAACTGAGGAGGGGAACCTCCGCCACAATAGCTTTTTAAGTCTGCGCCTGTGTGTTTCTATGCGTGTGCGTGGCTGCATGTGTGGCGTAATTAGCTGGTACTGGAGTCGAGCTATTAAACCCCTGATGCTTGTGTGTTTACAATGCTATCATTGGCCTCTCTCTGGCCAACGCTAAATGAGCCAGTGTTGAGCCTCAGCTGTATAATCATGAATATTCATCTCTGTCTGTGAGAACCCCTGTGTGTGTGTGTGTGTGTGTGTGTGTGTGTGATGCACTGGCAGCCGTGAAGGAAGCTATTACTATCTACTCAATCACAATCCGTCACTTTGTCTGGATAATAAGTCAAGCTGACAACAATTCTGCATCTCGCCAAAACCCAAACAAGTCGGGCTTTGTTTCGGGGGGGGCGAAGGAGGTGGCGAGCTTGTTCCAGTCCCCGCGGCTTTTCACTTCAAAGAGCAGTGCGGCCAGGTCAGGGTCATCTTAGCGGGGTTCCCGTGCAATCATTTGTACGCACACACGTGTACGCACGCGCCTCATGTTTCCCCTTTCACCCATGCCTGATTAAAGCCCCGTATTGAAGAAGAAAGGCCCGGATAACCCTTTGTGCCACCTGGGGAAGGGAAGTATCGACTGCAACCGACATTGTCTGGAATACCCACGACACAGACATGATGTCTGTGCCCGCACGAGGGCCTTCTCCGACGCGAAGCGCTGCGGTTTCCATGCGAATGCGCGCGTCCCGACGTGCTTGTTAATTACATTTCCTGAGTGAGAACACGACAACCCTTCAGGCCCCTCGCTAAGCCGCGATAACCTGAGTGTAAAAGAGTTGCTCCCATAGTGCCGTTCCCGGGAGACGTCATCGCGCCACATTCCCGCTTATGGAAAAGGACTTAAATACAGTGCTCATTGGTGTTTCATGGTAATTTGTGGTGGCAAGTGGAGCAGGCGATGCTGCTCTGTGAGTAAAGCAGAGGGGGCAAGAGGAGGATTAGATAATCAAACAGTGTGCCACTTTAAATAATCTCTGGCTCCTCTGGGGGAGGTGAGACTTAAAGCCGGAGCCCTTCTGATTTAATTGTCTGATTTCCCCGTCATTACGGTTGAGGGCCTCAGTAATTCAGGCTTATTAAATATTCAGGAGCCACACTGAGGAGGGGAGGGAAGGAGGGAGCAGCGGGAGAAAGATGAAGGTGGAGAGGAGTGAGAGGAAGAGAGCGGGAGGAAGTCGTGGCACACGTGCACCGCTTTGCGCTCGCTGAGAGGCGGACGCGCCGAGATCCCCGCTGCGGGGGGGGGGGGAAAAAAAGTGGAAAGTGCGAGCTGGGAGGAGCTTCACAGGTAGCGCTTTAACGATGTGTCCGTGGATGTTGGAGGACAGGTCGAGGTTCTCCTGAGGAGTCTCAGCTTTAAACCGTATCCGGGATCAACCGGTGAGAGTTGTCAGGTTCGTGTGTTTTAATGTTTAAAAAAAGCTCCTCCTGCCACAACGTTTATTAAAGTTTTATCATTTATCATCATCATTTATCATTTTATCCGTTAGATTCTGGAGATGGCAGCTTGACCAGCACCTGCAGGTGAGCTAGCTCCGATCTCCATGAGTTGCTGGGAAAATTAAGATGTTTTAATAAGTTGATATTCGGTGATCTGTCGAGGTGCATTATTAGCTTCAGCAAGCTCTAAAGTAGAGTGAAACTCATCGTGTTTTCATTTTAAATATTGTTTTAAGTCTCAGATTTCCAGTTATGTATGTGAGAGTTACATAAGGAGATACAAACTGATAAAAACACGACTCATGTAATCACGCAGGCAAATACACAGATGAAAATGAAAACACACACACAACCACTGGATGAAAAATACAGTGTTTAAAAATATCACTGAGTGTAAACTGTTGTTGTGACTTCGCTGTGAAACCCAAAAGTTAAAGAACCAAAGGGACAGTTCGTAAAACTCCTGTCAGATCTCCAGACTGTGGGTGAACCACGGCTCGGCGGCAGACAGACAGACAGACAGGCGGGCTGCGGTGAGAGGCGCTCTCCGTGGTGCTGAACCACACCGCTGACCAACAGATGGAGTAAAGCCTCAACTGGTTAAATTAAAACTGAGACAAAGACGCGGACCGCTGCAAGTGAACGTCAAGTCATTTAGAAAAACAGCTTCATTCACAGGCCGAGGAGAAGGATGCTCGTCCTCTGCTCTGCTCCACGCTGACAGCACCGATCTATTAATGGAGCAGACTGTTATTTGACTTACTAATAGAACTAGTCCAAATGTTTTTTAAAAAAAACCAATCCCGACAGTTTAAAACCACTCCGACACGCTGTGAGTACGAGCGTCTATAAATGAAAAGACTGCAAACCACATTACGGTGATTATGTTGAAGGAAGTGAAGAGATGAGTGCTTCTCTCTAATGAGTCACCCTGTCTGATCGTGGCCCCGGGCTACGGCCTCCATCCACAGCGTTACAGGAGCTACATCCTGACAGGACATTTGCTGTAGTATTCAGGCCTTAAAACCAGATTCATCATAATATCGGAGGCTGTCTGCGGAGCTTACTCCAACTACAAACCTCATCAATGAAAAGCAGTTGGGTTTTATTGAATCAAGTGACAATATCTGATCCTAGGACGTAGGATATATGTTTATTAAAACAGATAAAATCATATGAACCATACTATAAAACAAGTGAAATCATCTAATCTCATTTGCTCATGTGAACACTTTTAGAAACCCCGCACCCTCGCCCACATGTACTTTTTACTTATTTCCCCGATTAGACCTTTTTCCTTAAGGCCGTGTGGGCGTGCACTGGCTGGGCTTGATTGACACCTCTCTCGCTCTCCGGTTAGCTTTGCCGCGGGGTAGGCTGCAACTTTTTTTCATTCTTATTAGTCGACGACGTTTCTTCACATCCTCCCGTAAATCCCAACGTACTGCAGCTTTGCATAATTCCAAGCTGCAGGTCTCATCAGCCGTAATAGCTGCAAACAGCTGTGTGCGGATGAATCATCTTCAGTCAGTTGATCGCACATTGTGCGTGTCATATCGACGTAGGCGGGGCTGCAGGATGAATGTAATGAAGTACAGTGGATTAGAGATATGAAGTGCCATTAAATCTGAATAAAGTAAAGTACAAGTACCTAAAAGCATCACTGAGGTGCAAGAGTTACATGAGTAAATGTACTTAGTTACTTCCTACCAATGCCCTGGGTTATTTTGTCATATGCACTTTTATATTATCGTTTTTTATGACTGTTATAATAGATAGTTGGCTGAGGTGGAGCTGATCTAAGCTACTTTACACACTGTTAGGCGGCTTCATTTACTGTATAACAATTCATTTTATATCCTCATCATAGATTTTTTTTTAAATCATAATCAGAAAAGTAAGTATAGCTGGCACATGCATGATGTGCAGTAAAAATAACTGTAATCATTATTCCATATTACAAACACTGCGCTGCGCTTTCCTGCTCTAATTGTCTGTTTGTGTGTGTTTTACTCAATTAAATGAACATATACGCGCGTTTCACTCACTCCCAGTGAGAGGGTGAGCAGGCGAAACAGAGGGGAGACACTAAACTCCTCCTCCACCTCATAAGCGTTGATTATCAAGCTTATTATATTGTTTATGCAAACCTGTGCCTGGTTTACCTGCTCCAGCATGTTCCTGATTAGTGAGGGTAAAACCCCCTAGATGCAGAAGCAGACGATGTTCATAGGGATCTGCTGGAAAACATCATAACTGTGTGTCTCCCGGTGGCAGATGTGAACTGATAAACAGTCCCTGACAGACAACGCGTCGCGCATCCTCTCTCAACTTCACCAATCGAACGCGTTGCTCTGCGAGCCTGCGGGTGGATGCTCGTGCTCTCAGCAGGACTGGCTTTTGACCAACTTCCTTGTAAAGGTTTCAGAATGCGCCGTAGCAACAATTAGATTACAAGGTCGTTTCGCTCAGGCCGACATTCATTTACTGGTCCGGCTGGATATTTATGGCCCGAGCCACGCGGATTCAGAGGAACCTGCGCACTCAGACGCACACGTAGTGAATATTTGCACAGAAACAGTCAGATGTGGAGCAGGGACGATCCAGACACCAATGGGCTGCAGACATAGAAGATATTGTTTTCTGATTTTCTATTTTTATATAAATGCAATAAACTATACCATCTGATTAAAGGCATCATATAGGAACATAACACATATGCATTAAATAAGCTACTCGCCATGCTGACGTCCATCAGAGAGGGCAACACACACCAAATGATATCAGATCTACAATGTGAGACTGAATCTGAACCCACCTCAGCTGACTGACATCAGTGATGTGGGGTCTTTAACAACCTGACCCCCTCACTCCGTTTACCCCTTTACAGCTCCTGACGAGCGAATGGAGACCCACCCCTCGTTTACCGGACGACTCGACCACCGTGTAATCATATTCTCGCAGGAGCCCCCAGCCTTCCCCACAATGGCTCCAAATCATCCGAAAAAAATCTCTCTCCTTCTCTTTATATCATTGCTTTTCAATTTCATCTCCCTCCCCTTCCCATCCCCGTCTTTGTTGCTGTCCCCTCTGTCTCCTTGCTTTTCATCTCTTGCCTTTTCCTTGGTGCCCCCCCCCCCCTTCCTTCCACCTCCCCCCTCTCTCCCCTCAGAGCATTAGCTTGCAGTGGTCAGGCCGCTTGACAGCTGCTCCACCTGAAGAATATCAATCAATGTTGCTGTGGAGACAGAGTCAGGCTCCCCTCCTTTATTTTCCACCCTTCTCTTTCTTCCCCAGCTCTTGCGCGCGGCTGAACGTGATCCAGTGTTTGTTTAATGCTCTGAGTGAAAATAGATCATTAGGCTCGCACAAGGTGTGAATATCTGGATATTATTTAAGTTCTACAGGCGCACACTTTGGCACCCATTTTGGGCTAATTTATTTGAGGTGTGACTAATTGAGTTGCGGATGCAAACCCCATGATGTCTCAGACTATCGCTCCAGATGAGCCGGGCAGACAGGCGTGGGATGAAAGTGTCTATCACTGCTAACACATGACAGAAGAGTGAGCACTGTACAAATCATGCTGCTCAATATAGGACCACACTCAAAGCGCTACTAATCACCATTAAGCACTCCTCTGTTCATTCATGCAGAAAAAAGGTGGAATGCTGATGTTAAATACTTGTGAAGCCGAGAGGTGGGGATGGCTTAAATAAAGAAATCCTACTCATTAGAAAAAAGGATTGTTGTTATATCACCTAGCAACAGTTCCTCCTGGGTAGCCAAACTGTCAGGAGACCAATCACATTCTTCCCTGTAATTGCTCCAATCTACCTTCCCATACGGCACACATTCCCACTTTGAGCCTGTCCCCAAACATGGCCCCAACCCTGCTGCTATACATAATACTAAGCAGTGAAATGACTCCCCACAGACCCATCGTCAGTGGCACTAGTGCCAGGCCCGCCAGCGGAGGGTTAAGTAAATATTGGGCGAAGCAGCTGCTCTCAGAGTACCATCGTCTGCCTGTGTTCCTGCCTGGTCCCAGCCTGGTATAAATCACACACAGCAATTAGTGCCACGCTGTCCCCATGCCCTCGTTAAACAACCCCGCCTGCTGAGGAAGCCCATAAACACCAGATACCAGCCTGCATGGGTGGAAGAAGGAGGAACAGACGGGCGGATGGATGGGCACTCAAGAGAAGGATCGCTGTTTTGAAGAATTAATTCAGTTTTGGATCCAACATGACTACTGTGCAACGTTCACTGCTGATGCTTCCAAGACTCACTTCAACAGCACTAAATGCAATGTGCAGCTTAGTCTAATGAAAATGTTAGTTGCTAAGTTATTTGGTCATAAACCAAAGTAATAAAACGAGTCAAACACTGAACTGATGGTGGCACCAGCCAAAAAGTCAAGAGATCACCAATGCCTTCATGATATATTCTCTGAAGGCCATGACAGTATGTACCAAAATGTGCGCATCAATCTTGTAGCAGCATAGATGCTTCGTTCATGCAGGTGAAGACTGGAAAATTGGAGTTTTGACCTGCTGGTGCTGCTAAATAAAAGGATCAGGGGACCACTAGAGTGATTAAGATTCATCCTCTGGAGAGCATGAATGTATGCAATGTGCCTTGGCAATCCATACAATAGTTTCATTGGAGTTTTAAAATTGGAAAACATAACATAACAAGTGTACATAATGCAACTGCTGTGCTTGAAAAACTCCCCAGAAACACTTCAACTCTTGCTTTTGAGCTACAGTAAGTTGCGGGAAGTCCACCACTGCTTGGACGTTGGCTGGATCTGACTGGATATAACCATTAGGGATGATGAAACACAGGAAGACTCGAGAAGATGAGGATGTACATGAAGTTGTATATGGAAAACAACAGAAGCATTCACAGGACGTGATAGTTGATGTGTTGGAGTCTGTATTTTGTTCCTGTCAGCAGTTCAAAGCTTTAAAAACACGTGTTTCTCGTGTATAAAGGAAAGGTTGGAACCGACAGGAGAAGATGAAGGACGACAAATCCAGCCACAGGTGACTCCCGCGTGGATTTTTCCATTGCAACTTTTTTTTCCCGGAGCCATAAAGGTGTGCAGCCCACGTCGAGGAGGAGAGTGGTGTTTGGCAAAAGATCAACTGCGCAATTAAAAGCATTGACGTGTGGGCAGGGCGGCTGCACTTTGTTTAGTGAAAACCTTTCAAATCAGCATGCTCGCAAGAAAACTTGACCAGATCTGCAGCAACGTGCACTGACGCGGCCACAGAGAAGGACAAAGACACCGTGACACTAACTGAAACATCCCTTTCACTGATGCCGTATGTTTTTAAAGTAAAGATAAGAAAATTTAATAATCAACCAGTAAATACGTGTCTAAGACTTTCTGACCAGGAGCAGTGACTCCATCGGTCGTTTCAGCAAATGCCCAAAAATGACATTTGTTACTACTCGAGTGAGAGCTCCGTGCAACCTTATGACTGATGTCTGTCAGGAACAAAGGACAACAACATGAGCAAATATTGTGATATTGTGTTACAGACACTGGCTCCGCAGGAGGAGGAGGAGGTTGGAGTGAAGGGATGGGCCAACAAACCGATGGGCCCAAACACAGAAGGAGCCAGGAGGTTAGCTTATCAGCACATGTTTGTGCCTAAACCTTATCAAACCCTAACCACAGCAACGTCTGATTACAACGTACAACTACAGTGAAAATGTTCCCTTTAAATATGCATTGGCTGGGTTAGAAGTACTCGCTAAATAATTAATAATAAACAATGATCATCATTAAGAACAAAAGTTTATTTATGCATGTGTGCAACCGGATGTCAGCTAAATCAGAAAAAGGGTTTCTTAGCCGGTCTTCTTATTTAGCTTATATGAATAAAACAGCATGAGCCGACGATGATCCAATTTGTGATGCACGCTCTGAAAAGTGATAATCAATGATCACCGAGCTGATTTTTAGCATTCATCAACCGCGACGCCCGTGATCTAAAATAGCCAATTAAACCTTCAATGCAATTTAGCCGACAACCGCTCATGAAAGGACAAAAACGGCGTCTGGTGAGAGGAGAAATAGCCATCAGCACCTCAATTACCATATTGCTCTAAATTACCACAATCACCGGGGGAACATTTAACATGCCACCACCCAGTGGAGGAAAAAAAAAAAGAGTCCCGCAAATAATGTCAGAACGAATGTAACTGATTTACATTCTGCTCTCTTTGTGATTGTGCTACCAGTTGCTGTTGTGTCCAGGGTAATTAGGAGGTAATGAGAGCGTAATTGGGTATTGGGCACATTTGGAGATAGAGCGACGGCAATAGACAGACAGACAGACAGGGTGCTCAGGTGCTGAATGACTTGTCTAAGGGATGGTGCTGTGTGCGCAGACTCTCCACCACCTCCACCACCACCACCATCTAACTGCCCACAGACGACAAGGCAGAGGAGGTGGGGGGGGGGGGGGGATGAAGGAGGTGGGAGGACTGATACGGAGGAGGGGGATGGGGAAATATGGCTGGAGCAGGTGGAGGATCCTTGTTAGCAGTGGTGCTACGGGTGCTGTAAATGTAACAAAAAAAAAAATGTCTGCCATTCCAGGAACGCTTGCTTTGTACACATGCGGTCCCCTAGTTATTCAGAACTCTCTTTTATGTCACGTCTTTATTCCCTCATGTTTGTTTTCTCTCCCCCCCCCCCCGGCCCCCGTTCTCTTTCCTCCCGCCTTGCCTTGTCTGCTGAGCGGTGTGTGCGAAGATAAGAATTGCAGGAGAAGAAGACAATTGTGCAATCTTTCTGAAATATGCCTACCCCCCAATTTCCCTTCTCTCTGTCTCTGTCAGACTGAGACAGATTCTCCTGTTTAGGTGCATTGTGAGGGAGAGAAAGACGGACAGAGAGAGGGAGAGAGAGAGAGAGAGAGGTGAGCTGGTTACTGTGGCAACCAGGAGAGTGACTCTTAGGCAATGGCATATGCATAGGGAGGGAGAGAGATAGAGTGGTGGAGGGAGAGGAGAGTGGTGCTGGTGACGGGATGTAGTAGAGGGAAGGGAGGGTAGGGGTGATGGTGGTGGCTGGGGGGGTTGGAGGGGGGGCGGAGGCGGTGGTGTGCAGGAGGCAGATCAGAGGGAGGTGTCAGTGGGTTACTGCGCACAGAGAGATTCACCCTCTTTTTCTACCCTGGCAGAAGAAAGGGAGGCAGAAACAAAAGGAGCTGTCTTTTGAATGGTCGCTGTGCTGGATTGGACTGTCAGCGCTTCCTCCTAACAACCTCACTTAGCTTGCTGCTCCCACTCCCAGACACTTCCTTACTCCGTGTCTCTCCGTCTCTGTGTTCCTCTTTCGCTACATCCTACCGCAGGTGATTCTCAAAATGAGAATTTACCGCTGATAAGTGTTAAGCGCGGGGATTAAACGGACGGATTCGAGCAGTAAAATTAATATACCTTGCACTTGCGCACACTGTGACTTGATTCTAATTAATCAGTATAACTTTGTGCTTAAACTCTAACCCACCACTGCTCAGCAACTGCATAGGTTTTGATCCATCACATCATCTGGTGTTTCTAGCATCTTATTGTGGCTAATGTCAGCTAACTTCAGAGAAATATTGTTGTCAAACTGACTATAGTCGCCGACTGTGAAGTCTCAGTTTGAAGCAAGACAAGTAGCGCTTCAAACTCTCTGGCCACAACTGTGGATTAATGGTTCATATTAAAACACATGGAGATCGATCACAATGTCACCAGACCCCCTCGGTAATGGCACGTGCAAGGAGATATACATGTATCTAAAGTTGCTCGCAGGTAAAATTAGCCCACAGGCACAACATATCGTACGTAAGGCTGCAGCAGCAAGACCGTTCAAGATTCAGAACTGAGCAAAAATGTATTTTGTGGATTATTACCTCAACTAAATATGTGTTATGTGCTCCTCTTAGAGTTACATAACATTGCCTTGAACAATCAATCAAAAGAGCTGTTGAGTAATATTCTATTCTTGATCCTGATTTCAATCATCTACCTGAATCCTGCTGCACGTTGGTTATTAAACATTTGCCCAGCGTTTCTCAATGTAAACTTGACATTTTTGTTTAAATGAAGCCAATTACCCTTTTAGCTCTTTCCAGAGGCGTCCTGACTTTCCTGGCCTGGTGTGAAGACAAGGAGGATGATAGTATGTACCCTCTGACCTTATGACAGGAGCCCACAGAGAAACAGACTGCCAGAGACAAACACAGCCATGGGGTGGGTGTAATGAATATGCTGCCCCCTATGGTGGGGATGACCTTATAAACAACAACAAACTGTCACTTTGGCCAGGCCTGCTGGGAGCTGCCCTCTGTGCAAGGGCAAATGGCCCGGAATTCACTGGACAGGACTGCCAAAGCTCGCAGAAGAGGCGGTCATTAGATGTTATAGCACAGGACAGGCGCTCAGGCTGCTGGTTTTTAACTGTGCGCTCATTTTCAGTCAGTCTATGAAAGAAATGAAACATTTAAATCCATCCGGGTGATGAGCCCTCATGAGATCTGCAAGCATCAGTCGTGTTTCCCTTCAGGACACAGTTGATTGCAAATGGGGGGCAGCGTTAAATGATTTGTTGTATTTGCCCAGGTAGATCATCAAAAGTCTCATCGATGCCGCTGTGGTAAACGCGCTCCTACTGCGTCGTGTAGCGCTAAGTGACTGCTTTTATTATACAAGACGAGCTACGCCTACAATCGCTGTGATCTCAGCCAGGCGTTCTGAATCAAACAGCCGAGGAGAGACATCCTCGCGTTTCAAGGGGGACTTTCATGTCACCATGAAGGAGACAGGGAAGAGCGGCGGTGGAGGGTTAGAAGTCAGAGCGCGGCATATGGCATCTTGAATTTTGGGCAATGAGAAGTGACAGGTTAACTGAACATTTGGTGGGGGGGGTGGGCGAGCGGTTGGGGTGCACGGGGAGAAAAAGGGTAGAGGAGAGGTGGAGGAGGTGTGTGTGTGTGTGTGTGTGGGTTCTAGTACGTGTGTGTGTGTTTTAGATGAGGAGGGGTAGGTGGGTGAGGTTGCTAAACACTCCCATCTGTTCGTATCCCGAGGCGCTGCTCAGGCAGTTAGCTACTGTCTTATGCAGATGAGGTGTTGCTGTGCCGGCTCCTTCCACTTACAGCGGATAAATAATGATATAAATATATAAATATATTTGAATAATAGGAATGGCAGGATGGGGAAACAAGGAGCAGCAGGGTCAAGCTGTTTCCTAGGGAGCGTTTGCTTTTTACCATCCAATGATCACAGCTCTCTCAGGATGTGTGAGCGCTGTAACTATGTCCTCATTAGGGTTTGCCTTCCTCTGGGCCCCCCCGACACCGTCCCAGGAGAGAGATCTGCTTAACAGGGGTCCTGTGTGCACGCTGACATGCATCATACCAGCCATGAGGATACGTGGAATGCCAAGCAATGCTGACGTCACTGCGTTTTTGTTCGGCTGATATTAATGTTCAGAGTACGAGCGCTGAAGGCACCTCAAGATAGGCGATTTACAAGATGCGCAGTATATAAAACCTGCTGTGTGATACACTGTGACCCAAGGCTGTCTTCATATATTCCAATAAACCTGTTACCGTTTAATGAAACCATTTACATTTATTATCCTAAACAGCGGGAAACGGGTAGGTCTTTGTCAGGGGAAACAGGAAGTGCACTGTTAACAGTAGCTTCCAGCTTCTTTTGAATGGACAGATTTAGTTTTACATTATTGGATCTCCATTAGCATCTGTTATAGCCGTTGCTAATCTGCCTGGGCGCCGCGCCGTCCAACCTTTCAAACTTTTTCGGGCTGAAAGGCGGTGTTGGGGGTAATCGAGAGGGATTCTCGCGTCAACCACGTCCCTGTTCTTAGACACAGCCATGTCATGCCCCCCCCCCACTAAACGATCGCATATTCAAATGAGGATAAAGAGCTTTTGATGGAATGAGGGAGGGTGGGAGGAGAGGGGAAAAAAATGGTTGAAGAAGAGGAGGAAGGAAAGCAAAGCCCAGACTGATTTGAATCTGGTAAACTGTCAGAGAGAGGGATTACCCCACCAAATCCCTGGCGAAAATAGAGGCCCAAGTTATTTACTAGCCTTACAACCAGCTGCAAACCATCTGTACTTAATTGTAAGACACAAACTTTATGAAGATCAACGGGGGATTTGGCCACAAAGCCTCTTACGCCGCTGAATTGGTGTCCCTGCTTCGAGGGAGAGTATGGGCGGGTGCTCGAGACATGTCACATGTGCTTTGGAGGACACGGACTCCGCTGCTCTCTCTAGTCTCCATCAGGGCCCTGGTCTGCTAAATACATCCAAAACTTGTGTATTAGGGTAAGGATGCCTGTGTGCGTGTGTGTGTGTGCAAGAGCAGGGGATTATAGTGTGCAGAGCATACATGCATACAACTCTGCTTGCAACGATAAGAACCCATTCAAGACTTACACACAGATTTACAGATGAAACTGTCCATGGACGGCATCAAAACATTAAATTGGCTTGAGTCTGAATGCCTCTTAATGACGCCAGTCATTAGATCCCAATTAGGCATATAAGTGGCCTAGTGACCTACACTTAGCCATGGAAATCAGCATCGGGAAGACAATAGCTCCACTGAACATAAGATGCGGGCCGCGTAGGAAACCGACGCGTGGCATTGTTTAATGTAGGTCGCCGTGCATTATGTTGTTCTTGGCAGGCGTCTGAAGACAGGAGATAAGAGGTCCTGTCCAAGCCACTGAATGGCAGGTAGCCAGCTTAATCCTATTTAACAAGATCTGGGCTGAATCTGGGGTGGGGCGTGTTAGTGGGGGTCACACGAGGAGCCCGTCGGGGTCAGGCTGTGGCTTCGCGGGAGGTGTGGTCCCGAACGCCGAGCATCTTAAAAAAAAACAACACGCACGCCACACCTCTCCGCCCGGGCTCGCCGCTAATCACTGAGGTAAATGCGCGTTCAGTGGTTGTGGTCAAAGTGGAGTGGATGTCGCGCTTAAATGTGCGGGTTTGGGTTGTTGCTGAAGAGCGAGAACAGACTAAAGGAGAAAAGCCTCTCCTCCACGGGCGCATCACTTCCAAGAAACTCACACACGGGTCAGCGGAGAACAAATATTGTGATCTAAGCCGCTGGCTGCTTTAACTCATTTATTTTCTTCCACTGCACTAATTCCTCCCAACTCCATATGTTAAGGGGTGGAGAGGGCGGGGGGAGTGCGTGCGTGCGAGTGTGTGCATATATGGTGTGTGTATGTGCGCGGGGGGGGGCGGGTTGTCAGGATTAGACCATCCTGTCTGGACATACGCCTTGTGTAATTACACTGGAAGGGCTGGTCGTGGTGCTTCTCTGTCCAGTGTGGGTCTGTGGGCCCCAGGATCCCCCCATCATAAACTTAATGACCAACCCCCCCCCCACACACACACACACACACACCAAAAAACAGAGGCACTCTGACCCCCCCCCACCCACATCTACACACTGTAGCAGCTGCTGTGCACACCAGCCTGTTCGCACAGCGTGAATTATGTTATGAAACGAGTGATCTGTATAAAACACTTGATGTGCGTTATTATAGAAATGTACTCAGAAGGTGTCTCTCAGGCCTTAAAGCACACGGTCAGCAGCCTGAAGCACATCCAGTCCTGTGAGTTCCACGCAGGACCAGCAGCTCCATCCCGCGCTCGGTCACATCAAGACCCGGTGATAACCCCCCCCCCCCCCCCACCATATTCCACCTCTCTTCATTAGCAGGTATAATCCCTGATGGCCCATCTGCCAGACGCCAAAGCCACAAAACGCAGAGCAAACAAGGCTAGGAGAAGCCGGCCATTACGGGGCCTCTCTGAATGGGCCGATGGATCACTTACACAGGCGGCGTGTTTGCTCAGGCCCTACACAGGCGCACTACAGCGCCGCTATTCTCACACAGATAAGGAACCATTTGAGCTCCAGGAGAACGAGCAGTGCACCTGCCTCTGGAGAGGACAGGTGTGTGTTTTATGCGTGTGTGTGGAGGGGTGAGCTTACTGAGATGGGCCCTCTCACCTCCAGCTGTAAATACTGTCACATGACATAAACTGCAGTTAAACCTCAACGGGATACAGTTTATGTCGTGGCAGTTCAACTTTGCGTTTTGAATAGTTGCAACGTATCAAACAAAGAGCCAGCCAAACCAGACTGACGCGACCCGAGCATTCAGCATCACGCTGCCTTGTTACCACACAGCACCTAAAGGGCCCGCGCCGCATTAAAAATGCATCGTTTCACTAAATGTTCTCCTCCCGAGCTGAAAAATGCCTTTGTTAGGGTTCATAAAAAAGGGACTGTGCTCTGTTTCCTTTCTTGCCTCTTTTCAGTGTGAGCTGAGAACCAGCACTGCTCTAGCAACACACACTGGCTGACACAAAATGGCTGCCTTGGACTGATGGAGGCAGTAAGCCAGAGAGCAGCAGCAGCAGCAGCAGCAGCAGCAGCAGCAGAAGCCTAGACACAGCAAACCTTTTACTGCTCTGCCTCTTTTCTCAGTCCTATTGAGGAAAGATTAACAAATCATCGTCAAACCAACACTTGATTGCTTTCTTCACCCCCTACAAGAGTCCCACAGTATCACCCTCACACCAAGACATTTGGGGGTTGTAGTATGACCCCCGCCCCCACTCTCCCCCACTCCAGGCCGCCCGACCAGGATTATAATGTGGAAATGTAATCCTGGTTTGGGGGCTGAGGGGATCAAGGCACTAGAAAACACAATGTAATCAGGAGGAACGTCTACACCCCAAGAATCAAGATAAATCCAAGCGGAGGTTTTAGCCACAGTGTCAATTAGAACATATGCCGGGACACATTAACTGACACACGACACACTTACCCAACGACTCACGCGAGGCCACGCGCGCACACGCATTTAAAAGGTTTGTCACAGTTCCCTCCAGTTTATTCCTGATGAAAAGGAAACATGTCCGAATCTATTTCTCTACATATTTCATGGCTGCATGGATGCACGGGTGTGTCCAAGGCATTCTGGGTGTATTTAACACTGCGACGCATCATTTGCATACAATGAGTTTAGGAGCGTGCCAAATTTATTAAACAAAGCCGGCGAACTGAGGAAAACGTGCGCGTGTGTGTTTCTGTTGCAAGGTCACATGATCCGGTTTCCATTTTTGGAGCGGCGTGCAATGGGGTGCAGGTACAGCGGTTTGTCAGGCGCACCTGGGACACACACACACACACACACACACACAGACAAGCGCACACATAACTTTAAGCCTGCACCTCACTGACACCGGGTGCACCGAGGTGACAGCTTGAAAAATCAGGCTGGAGTGGAAAAAAGAGGGGAAACTGGCGAACACACAGTGAGCTTAATAGCTGCTGAGAGAGAGGAGCTTATCTTCCCACCACAGCTAATATGAGCTTCTCAATTAGATGAAAGGCTCTCTGCCTTTCTCTAATTTTTTGTTCAATTTCTCCAGGCAATTTATTTAGGGTGGGGGGGAGAAAAAAAAAAAAAGAAAAAAAAGAAAGGAGCGGAACCCGAACGCACCGCATTGGCTAAACGCACGGCGAGTCATAGCAAGCTCCAGCCAATCAGGCGGAGCTGACAGCGTCAACTCAGGCCCTCAGCAACAACATGACTATTTACTGTATGCAAGAGAAAAATCTATTTGGGGGGTTCCATCACTGCTCGTCCAGCGAACCACACACGCATAAAAAACATTTCAGTTTTCTCTTTGCATGAATTAAACAGATTTATTTGATTTTAGTTATATTGATTTTTATTATTATTATTATTATCATCATCATCAGTATTTGTGCAATGTAAAAACCTGTGAGAGTGAGATGATTTTCTCCGGCTGCAGAAAGAGCAGTAGCAGCGAACATGCTAATTAAACATGTTTCCTTATCTTTGCGAAGGCAGTCAGAGATATTTTTAGACAGTTCACTCTGTATTCTGCATTATGGATTAACCGGGATTATGCAAAGGACCCCTCATGCGTTCACTTATCAGTTTAATTTCTTTGTCCTCTGAATTATTTTTACACAGACTCGCTCCGTATTGTATCTCTCTCTATAGTTGCCGGGTGGAACTAAAGGATTATGCAAGCATTTCCAAAAAATTAGGTTTCCACACCTTGGACAAAATAATGTAAAGCGGTGGCTGGCACCAGCAATACAACGTTTTCTTTTAATGTTCTCAATACCAGGAGTTTGCACGTACAATGAAATTCTTTTAAGCCATTCACTCCAAACGTATAAAAATACATTGAACGAAATACGGCATAATTATTTTAAATCTCACATTTAAATAAGAGAAAAGTCTTGGTTATTAACGCAACAAGGAGTCCGACAATAAACGTAAAGGCATCTCTTTTATGTTTATCTATATTAAGAGAATCAAAGATTTAATACATTTCTTAGGTATTTGCATTTATTTTTTTTAAGTTTGCTGTAATTGTGAATAATCAAATTAAGCTTAGGAAAACTGAAAATATGCAGTATTTGATTTTTTCTTTGGCCTTGAATATGAAATAAATTAGACTTTTTTTTGTGAAACATGAATATGGCAACACTTTATTTAAATTAAGTTTATTATAAAATATTTAGTGTGTGTCTAATTATATTTCCTATTTTCATCCACCATAACTCACGGAATGTGAAGAACGTAAAACAAACATTTTTTTATTTTGTTTTATTTGTTTGTTTTGTCAGTTTGGTCGATAATCTAAAACTACGACGGTGGAGAAAATACAATCTGAACATAAATCTGTCTCCTTCATCAAACGCATGAGCGTCCGTCTGCAGGCTGACCACATCCTCTGGCCCAAACTGATTCTTAATCATCCTTTCTCACCATCTGCTCCTTTCACAGTCAAGGTTACATATCACAGCTTGAAAAAATACTGCTGCAGGAGTGCAGCGATACATGACAGGGCACCTGGGCAAAGATGGGTGAGGCGGGGGCCAAGGGGGGGGGGGGTTTACAAATCCCAGAATGCACTCTGCATGCAACATGCATTGCTTGGGGATATCACTTCCCCAGCTGCCCGAGACGTCCATCTATCAAGGTGATTTCCCATGGCGGCTCGTCTTGGAAATACCTTTCCACAGGTCACCTTTATACCGGCGCCGGCTCCCCACTGAATGAATTCACTTCATTATTCCTAGTTTTGATTAGCATTATGGAGCAGAGGGAGGAATCTTCACTGTAATCATCTCCTGACTGACTTGTGGGACAGTTACAGTTATTAATGCCTGCACGGATTGCAATTATATTTACTGATATATAAATTCTGCATTTAACCTAAAGCATTTTTTCCAAGCTTACTGGCAAAGCAAAATCTGATTAAACTGCGTTGAGCTCTCTGCAAAATCTCTGAATGACGCGACAGCGGCGCACGGCGTGATCGAGGCCTGCTGAGCTTTTGCGTCGGAAACAACCGCGACTTATTGAAACGTTGAAATGTCTGCGCCGACAAAGGGAGACAGCAGCGTGCACTCAGACAATCACACGTCGGCCGGGCCGATGTGGTGATGTCCGATGACATTTAATTTCTTGCCTGTCCCTTGTTGTAAGAATCATCTCGGGGATGTGAATCGGAGGGCCTGCGCGTCATGAGTCTGCATTAAAGCTCAAGTCATGATTTTTTTTTTCCTTCCCCCCCTTCTTTCTTTCTTTCTTTCGCTCACTTCCTTGCCATAAAACCGCAGCACAGACAGGGATGGAGAGAGAGGAGGATGTGGAGAGGGAGGGAGGCTGTGAATAGGCAGAGTGAGTGGCATGCATGGACAGCCCCTCTGTCTCTCAAAGACACTGCAGCAGCTGCCTGCACGCGATAAGAGCAACCATTCACAGCCAACTCCCCCTTTTCCTCCTCCTACACACCAACACACACACACACACACACCAGTACACTTTTCTCCTCTCCCTCTCTGTCTCTCTACCAAACACACACACACACACACACACACACACACACACACACAGACGTTTATATGCACATCAGCCTCTCTGCAGGTTCCTACATAGATGCTGCGATTCCAAGCAGCCCGTGTCTCCAGTCAAAGGTCTTCCCTGCTTTCCAAAATGTTGTCTGACGTCAGAGTACAGCCGGGTTAAACGTGGAGAAGCGTGTGAGCGTGTGTGTGTGTGTGTGTGTCGGGGGGGCACGTTTCTTTTTTTTAAATCGCTGACAGAGAGCAATCACGTAGCACTCAGCAGGCGGCCGCGCAGGTGTTTCTGCAGAGCTGTGACGCTTATCTGGCTGCCCACCGCAGCCGACACTGAGTCTGAGGTTTTTAACATCCGCCGTTCTCCGATCGTGCATACAAAAGAGGATCGCTCGCATGTCAGAGCATCACTGTGCCGTAATGTTTGCATTACCATGAGCTCTGCATTCGAGGGGACTGTCATCCCTGTGCCATTTGTGTCATAATTTGCTGTAAAGTGGGCATGATCATGGTGTCTGCGCCAAAACTGCAACTCGCATTAAGTCCTCCTTTATTCTGAAGATGTTTAGGCCCTGGAAGCATCATCCATGACGGGAAGTGATATCTGTGGACTAAAATCCCTCCGTGCAAACACACGCAAACTCAAACACACGCAAGCCGCCCCGGCCAAGCCCTCTCAGCAGTTTGATATCCAGCGATTTCCATATAGCTGAAACCTCCGCGCCTTATCGTACACACGCCCACGCAACAAATCTGTTTTTTCCCCCTCACCACGCTGCATGTGAACGCGTCTAACTGCCAGTGACATCCATGCCAATCACTTTGATCCACTGATAACATGCAGCCCCAAATCCATACAGTCCGGTGGGTTTGTCTAAGTGCCAATTAATTGGTGGCTCCTTCCATGATTAGCTCATGTTGCGCTTATAGCTAATCTGTATCTTGGCAGGGAGCCACGTATGACCTGGCTTCCGTCCAGGTCTGGGAGCCGTGGAGGCAGCAGCCATGAGCTAGCCCAGCACAGCGCTGAGCAGCCTGGAGAAGATGTGCCAAGCTGCAGCGGCACAAAGGAGACCTCACTGTTTATCAAAGATTAAGCAGTGTTTAGTACCCCCCCCCCCCCCCACCATCCCGACCCTCCTCCATCCTCCTCCTCCTTCCTCCTGCTTGCGCTCAAATGTACGCATGCGTGCACGCACACACACACACGCGCACGCAACCACCTCCAGCTCGCACCCTAATTGTTCCCAGCCCCGAGAGTTTAATAAAGAACAAATTGCGGTTATTGGTGAGCAAACAGCACAGTACGGAGGTGGGAGTGTGATCATTGCAGCGGCAGTGCAGTAAAGAGAGAGAAAGGGCATCAGCCAATTTAATTAATATCTCTGTCAGTCTGGGGCTAAGACTGGAGCAGCAGGCTGTGTGGAGAGGGATGCGGTGAGCACACAGAGCATAATCTAATGCTGATGTTTTACAGTGCCACCGGACACATTCGTGACACACCGCCAAGCAGGCGATTACAACTGCAAACTCACGAGACAGACGTGTTTTCTACCTGCGACACTGTGACGAAAGCGTTGGTGACAATGCTTTGGGAGCAACTCGAGGCCTGACGCGTCACGGCGCATCCGGCGCGACTCGCTGGACGTTTCTGAAAACGACTCCAGCAGCTCGGGTGCAGCGCGGGAAGGGGGTCGCCGAGGCCAAACAAACATTACTTCAGCGTTCGCTTCCAGAAAGACACTTTGTTCTTTGTGGAAGAGATGGACGGTTATTATATAATTATTACATAATCCACATCCTCAGATTCACACAGGAACACTAACGGTAATAACATCACAACCCGGTACCTGATGTTGATCTGATTTCGATATATTGTTTTCACTCTAATCTTGATTTTATGTGCTTTTCTTAAACACCTTGTACAATATTAATAATAAAAATAATAAAATATGCAGATCAAATTATTATTAGACGTTCTTTACCAATTATTAGTGCGACTGCTGGTTATAAATAAGGCCTTGTGAAGACCAGTTTAAACCCATAAATCATTAATGCTGCTGCCCAGGTTGTGCTGACAATAACAACCAGAAACCATCCTTAAATATTCACTTACAAATAAATAATTACAACTAATAAATACAAGCATCTGTTACTTTAAATCAACCTATCCTCATGGGTGAGATCATCTTATATTACATTATTATATTTTCATAGTGCTCGTGGTTTTTGTGTGCGTGTGTTTAATCCCCACAACCCATCATGCCGCCTGCACGCTGCCCAGCCCAAGTGTATCTACCCATGTCATGTTCCCATAATGCTTTGTGGCAGCTGCAGCCAGATTCATGCACACAGGTATTGATTTTCTTCCCAGTTCTTTTTTTTTTTTTTTTTTCCCCCTCCCTCCTCCAGTGCAACCCTTTATTTATCTCGCTAAGCCCCTGCCACTGGGCGTGAGGAGCGAACCAGCTCGCAGCCTGCGAGATGAACACGGCGAATACGACGTGAGAGACGCTCGCCACATAACCTGGATTTATTTTCATTTATCTGTTATTTATCTGCCACCGCTGCTCCGCTGCAGAGTATAATCCTGCTCCGTGTGGGATGCATGTGTAGGTATGTGTGTGTGTGTGTGTGTGTGTGTGTGTGTGTGTGCTGTCCGTCCATCCGTCCATACAAACACTTCATTCTCCACAGGCCACCTGACCCATTTTTTTCTGTGTGAATAACAAGACTCCAGCCAATCATGGGCAGACAGAATAGCGAACGCTGGAAAAAGACTTTACATCCAGCCTGTCACACGTCAGAGTCCCAACCCTGCCTGTCGACAGAGAGAGGCAGCGATGGAGAGAGAGAGAGAGAGAGAGCGAGAGAGAGAGAGAGAACAAGTTCCCCTCTCTCTTCTCTCCCCCTCCTTGCCCCCCCTCCCTCTCCCTTCACATCTCCACCACACAGGGACCAGTAAAACCATTACCCACCCGCCCCAGCCCCCAGCTCAAGGTTGCGCTGCGCCAATGGCTGGGCTTCCTACATAGCGTTCTAAGAAAAGGGCAAAACCGACAGTGAGCGAGCTGCAAGGCTGCTACCAACAAAAGACATTCATTATACCGCGCTACCTGTAGGCTACAACACGCAGTATATGGCGAGTGATTACCTCCCGTTCTGGCCTCCAGACAGATGTTTACAGTAGGGCAGCAGTGATACGGGAAAGTCAGCGCACCTTGAAGAAGACGGTCAGCCTCCGATGCATGACGGCAAAGAATTGAAATGTATTTGCATAAATAACTGCCCCTTTGTTTTAATCAATGCCTCTGTTATATAGACATTTTATACCGTTACACAGCGGGCCACGCACACCTGCCCCAGGACATCTGAGTGCAGAGGATGAGCTGAACGCGCGCAGGTCAGCCTCAGTGTGCTTACATTAACTACCGCCATCAACTGCGCGACCCCCGAGCCTACAGACATTTGCATGGCTCCATACCGGCCCGGCTTTGTAGCTGCCTTGAAATGGAGGAGGAGGAATGGAGGGGAAACAGTGGGCACTGTGGAAACACACGATAACGTCCAGCAGCCTTTTGATAGTAACTCTTGATATTTACTTCAAAGGCCCATTATACACAGCCAATTAAACCGACATAGTGTGGCTGGCTCTTCTCCCTCTCGGCAATGACTGCAGGGATCGAGGCTGGCTGCAGAAATAACTCCAACACACGTTCCAAATGTCAACAAACATGAAAGAAACTGTGAAATGCACAAGATGGCTTAGCAAATGGCCAGACTGAAAGTGTTAGAGCAATCTGCAACATCCTTAAACAAATGTCTCAACGCGCTGCCGAAGCCTGCAGCAATAACTGGATAACCTGTAATCACCGGCGTTCCTTCGGTGCTGCTGTGGAACAAATAAGCAGATCTTAAAAGGCGTGTTTGCATGTGTAGCGGCTCATATATGTGTGAGATGGTGAGAGAAGCAGAGTGCAAAGAGGGAGCAGGAGCGAAAGAAGAAGCGATTGAAACGGAGGAGAGATGAGGGCGGGCTGAGCAGAGCAAAGAGAATCTGTGTGATGGCCGACGGCCCTTGTGCTCAGCTCGTGTGCTGAATGAAAAGAAGCCCCCGTGTGGGTGCGTGTCTTTTTCTGTGTGTGTGTCTCTGCAGTAGTGCTGGGGGGTCGGCCCCCTCTCGGCCCGACTGGTGCTGAATGCAGAGCAGGCAGCATCAGGCCGAGGCAAATGACTACAAGGCCTCCTCAGTGACTGCAGCACAGGCTGCACCTGGGGAATGGCCCTGCGCAGCAACACAGCCGCAGCCAGCCACAGTCCACCGCATCCCAGAAAGCAACCCTGCAGGAAGCGCACGCATTTCCTTGGTGCTAATCGCTCGACATCTAATCACGGCGATCACCTGAATGTCTCGTCTCAGCGACAGCAGACACTGCCACAGTATTTCAAAGGCACGGCAGCCAGTAGTGATTTAGGACAAGGGTCTGCCACCACCAAACAACAGGACCCTTCACACAGACACACACACGCGCACACACACAGCTCCTCCAATCTGTCCACCTCATCACGAACCCAGTGTAAGAATCAGCACAACTCTCTGTTCTCAGGGATGTTCTGCCACATGTGATCAAAAGGCACCAAATGTAAAAGCAAATGAGCACAAATGATGATTCCATGAACTCTCAGAAAGAACCTTTAAGATCCAGTGACCATGAAGCGTTTCCTGACCTCCATCTGTACTCAGACCACACGAGTTCACCGTAATGGTCAAACCACCGCGAGACGTTAACTGCATAGACGATGAAAGGAAACAGACACAAACAACCCAAAACGGTGTGCAGCCATACGAGCTACAGAAAGCTATCTTAAGCTGTTTTGAAGCACAGCATCAACTTCTCTCAAACAGCTTCTCTCGGCGCGTTTTCCTCGCTGCCCTCTTAAATTCTCTTCTTTTGGGCGCTGACTCCTCATTACTGCTTGGCATCTTGACAAGGATTAACCCCGCTGGTCAGGCAGTCGGACGCAGAGTTCAGTTACTGTCATGAAGCGTGCTTTACCGGCGTTCGGAGCTTTTAATTGGCCACATGCGTTGACCGCACGTCGTTCACGTTGGTGGAAATAGCACGATTATGAAAGAAATGTGTGATAAGGACGCATATAAATATATCATGCAAACACAAATAGTGTGTTTTCAGTGCAGTAAATGAATGAAAGTGCCTGCATTGTGTACGGCTGGACCTCCTTAAAGAGCCTTATTATCCAAAAACAGCTTTCCCTCTGTTGGGTCCTTAAATCACAATTAAACTAACAACCGTGTCACGATCAGAGTTGATTCTGATTGGCTGTCCTCTTTAAACAGCAACTGAAATCCTCTTCATCAGGACAGTTTGCTGTTTTTGTACTGACTTGCCTTGATAGTCACAAACCGCAGACAAACGGCTGTTCGCCGGTAGTTTCTACTGTTGAAAACAGAGCCAAGCGGCAAACGACACGCAACCGCGCACTTTTCCCGCTCTGTACCTTTAAGTGCGTTTCAATTGCGGTATTGAAGTAATCTGATTGGACAGAGTGACGATGAGTCATGAAGTTTAAATCCCTGTTTGCTCAGTTTGTCGCTCACAATAGCGCGGAAGCAATATCCATCTTTATACAACCTACAACCACTATACAGCCACTGCATCGGGCAGCTATACTGCACTGTTACTTTTATTAGACGTCCTGGCTGAATGCTTTTTGTCAACATAATTTCCCATTCTTTTCTAATGGACACCAGGGTTCTTTAAGTGGTGCTTTGTTAGTCCACCCTGCAACAACTCCAGTCCGGTGAGACTTACACGCGGCCTGTCTGATGGACCCTGCGCATCATGCTACACCTTCCAAACTGAAAAGCCCATTCAATTATTCATGCCAGAGACAGAAAAGCTATTTTTCCACAAACTTTATTTATTTTATTTTTTTTTTGGTTTGGAGAAAAAGTGTTGATATTATTTTTTACTTATTAAAGATTTAAATGTGGAAGCTCGGTCATGGAGATGAGAGGGGGGGTTGAGCCAATCTCGCGTCGAGCTGTCATTTGATGTGCACATAGACACACAGACACGGATACACACACACACACAGAAAGTGCACTTACAGTAAAATGCGTGTAGCAGAGGATGAGGGGAATGGACGGTGCGTCGGTAGGATGCGTGCGCTGAGACGTGAATAAAGACCATTTGCTCATGGATTCATAGGCTTCCGTCATCCATTATTTAGCACGGAGAAGAGCGGTGGATTGGTGGCTGGGTGATTTTTCTGACAGCGTTTACATGGCTGACGGCTACAGATGTGATGATTTTTAACGCTCAAGATAAACACTTCGCTTTGACGGGGGGGCCCAAACTTATTTGAATGTAACGTTAAAACTTGCAGCCACGCAGTAAAACAATTCAGCGATCCGGAGATGACTTCAAAATCTATTCAAAACGAGAAAACCTACCTACCGCAGTAAATGCCCCGTCAGCGATAACCCTTTGGATTTACTCATATCTGAAAACACGCTCGCGGCAAATCCATTTATGGACAATTAAGAGATTGCTATAGATTTCAACATGGCCGATTTTGCTTCAGCGGACAAATGTGAAACGTCAACAAAAAAAAAGAAAAAAAAAAAAAGCGGTCGCTGGCCTAGCATTTGCCCTCCATCCAAAAGCAAAATGACATTAGCTCTTGTCTATTGAGTTTGCTAAATGCCCCACATAAAGTGAATTTGCCCCCCAGGGCTGGGAAACAATCACGCAGGCGAGCGTTCCATTTAAGTGATTTGAATGATCGGAGTGCTGCAGTGCTTCCTATCAGCCAGAGAAATGGGTCAATACACTGAGACTAAGTGACATGGCTGGCAGCCTGCGCTCTCGTGGAAGACCGGGCAGAGGAAGAGGAGCGGGACCTCACTGTCATTGGGTCAGACAGACGTGGACGCACAGACGCAGACACACACCCACACACACACACACACATGCACCCAATGGGCCTGGCTGTAGCTTGTGAGCTTGGCCTTTGTGTAGGTTCATGTCAGAAGGTTCGTACAATTCAAAGCACGCACACCTCTGCAGTCTCGAAGCCCGTCTCGTGACAAACACCACTCATGGTTTGGTGGTTTTACACTTTCGTATCAGTGTATGATCCTGATCAGCAAAACTGGGAACCTCCATCTCACTCCAGCCCACTGTACAGGAATCTCCTTCTTTGCTATAAAACCTTCCGGCAGATTTCCCACCATTCCTGACCCGACTGGATGTAAACAAGTAGCTAAAGTACTGTGTTAAAAAATATACATTTTAAAATGTATCACAATTAAAACAAACTAACCATGCAGGCTGCATTCATAAATATAATCTCAATGAGAAGAACAAGGTTCTCAGTAACTAGACGCTGATGCCAGACATTGGTTGTCGTAGTAACAAAAGAAGCTGTGACTTACTTTCAGCGTTGATTGACATTGTGTCCTTCTCCCAGGACACAACAGTGATGTAGGCCTCCACTGAGGCAGGGATAATGCACTTGAAGACCGCCACATTGCCTCTCATGGCTTTCTGGTCCTCCACCCGGACAGTGTAGGGCTCTCGTAGGACTGGGAGGAAGGGGACAGACAGAAGCGTGTTGTGTATAAGATGGAGAGTGCTAACAACGAGCTAAGACAATATACTCCATAACTGATCGTGATGCTTGAGTTTCAACAGACTAAAGAAGTGTTGACATTCATGAGCAGAGAAACTGACCAGCCTTAATGTGGACATCTTGGCTCCTGATTCTCCCTGAGGGGTTCTCCGCTGTGCAATAGTAGGTGTTGTCGTGGATGAGTTTGCTGAAGCTGGAAGGGGGGATGTGGAAGATCTGAAGGGTGCCATTGGGGTGCACATGGCGGATCCCTGGCACATCATAGATCTCCTCGCCGGTGGCCAGGTACCAGCGCAGTGAGACAGGGGGCACGCCTGCGGCGGGACAGGGCACCGATGTCCCTGTGGTGCTGGCAAACACTACCTCTTGCACAGATGCATTGACAAAATATAAGCTGGAACGTAGATCTTCACAGAAAACTGCAGGGAGAGAAACGAGATTACAAACAGAAACGTTAGATCAGCTATTTTTTACTTTTTGACATTATTAGGCTGACAATCTGTACCCAACACGTAACAGAACGCCTGCTGCATTTGACAGTTTGTGTGCTCCCGCGTCTCCGCTTATCTTCGAATTTAGGCCGAGTGTGTTTTTCCCCTGGTTGACCATTGTGCTTGCGCTCACTGCAGTGGAGCGAGGTTGCGGGAGTGCGTCTCTAGTTGTCTGTGTGGAGACATTGCAGCAAAGCTCGAGGAGAGCGGCAGTGGATGTGAAAGAACGGAGCGCCAGACCTGCCTGCGCTACACGCATGCCTGTGGCCACACCCGTCCTCGAAAACGCGCACGTCTGAGGCTAATCCACGAACCGACTGAGGAAAAATAAATCTGCAGCTATTTTGATGATAGGTCGACTGGTTTTTCTGCATATTCAGGTAAAATCTGTGTTTTTAGGTTTCAGGCTTTCGGTCAAACGAAACAAAACATTTGATAATGTCTCTTCGGGCCCTGGGAAGTTATGATGGACATTTTTCATGTTCACATGAAGGTTTATGGGCTCAGTGATTAATCAGAATAACAATTAGCAGACTGACCTACAGAGCACACACACTTAAACCATAAAAAGCCACAATCCAGCTCTGTAGACCCGCACAGCTCTTTGAATTCCACTCAGTTGTTGTTGCCTGAGGCTCCATGGTTGGAGACCACAGGCAGGTAAAGCTACAGAGCTGAATTTAGGTAATCATCACCACAGATGATACATGTAGCAGAAGTGCCAATATCATACGTGTACACGTTTACAAGATCATATTGGTGGTTTTAAGGTTTTATTTGTCTTATATGAAGTGTTTCTGTGTTTCCCCTCACACAGCCATACCTTCTGCCCTGACAAATGAATTTGCATTGATGCTTTCATCAAAATTAAAAGCTGTCAGAGCTTCCGGTGCCTCCAAAAAGGTCTAATCTCCAATCTAAATAAGTAATCTATCACTGTTACAATTATATTGTTGCCGTGGTGTCAAACACTCACTGAGAATGAGTTGCCATGATTACAATTTGGATATTGAGAAGAAAAAAAAAAGTCCTAGAAGCTGCGGCGCAGTCAATTTGTCATGTTCATGTGCACAGTGCGCGGCGGAGGATGTTTCCAACTCATCTTAACTAATGAAGCAAGTCAGTGTAATGTGATGCACTTCCCCTGTAGTAAGTTACTGCGCTGGATAAAAACTGACAATGCAACTCTTTGCTGTAATGGACAACCCACGCCGCTGGCATGGCGCCAGGCTATGTACGCTGGCTGGATCCCAAGGAAGGGTGGAGGACTTGTTTAATACATCCAGCGCCTTTTTAATGTTTGTCCTGCTATTTGTTGGCTGGACGGAAAACAAACAGCCACAATGTGAGGTGAGTGCAGGACCCCGATTCCTAGAAATCTGCATTTTTGAGGACAGTAAGTAAAGACAAACGAGTGGTGCCACAGTCGCCTGTAAAACCTATTGGTTTAGGAGTGAGTGTATTGGACGTCCATTCCTAGATGTGGATTCCAGTTGGTTTTTCACAGTTTAGACAGACAAATTGTAACTTCCCATGATGCACAGGGTGCCTTAACGCACCGCCGAACACAACGACACGCAAGTAGGTTAAGAAAAAGAACAAAAACACTATCCAGAGAAGAAACCTCTCCGCCTGCTGGACAAAGCTGCATCACAAACCGAGGTGCAAATTGAGAAATATAGAAATACAGCAGGCTGCACTGGACAAAACTGAGATGAGGGAAAAACTAAAGAAACTGACCAGCTGTTGTCACCACCTGTGGTCTAACACACATTATACATATTAAGCGTGCCATCATCGACATACGTGGGGTAGCTAACATTATCAGTCAATATAATACAATCAAATTCAGCAGCATCGCACAGTGAAATCTCCAAAATGACCTCCTTATACACAGCTGGGTCAGCACCTTCATAGGACACCTTAACCTTCATGGTGGTTCCAGTTATGGGTTGGAAAATGTTGTACATCACGTGAAGAATATTTAATTGTTGTTGTTGCTGTTGTTGTTGTTGTAATTGTTTCGGCTCCAAATTTCAGCCTCCATATTGGTCATAAATAAACTTTTCTCCCCTAAAATTGGTATCGGTCTCCAAAATTGGTGAAGGTATCTCGCCTGTGTTTTGTCCCTTAGCGCAGGACAGGAACGCTTTGTGCTTTAAATGATCTGATTGAATTCTGTCTTTCTAATATTAATATATTAAAGGCAGGTGGAGTCTTGCCTCACGCCTGCTGTATCATTACAATTGATATTAACTCCAAGTGTCTGCACGGATTAATAATTAATAAAGGAAGGACTGATAAATAGGTTTCTTTTCTTTAACTCCATTTCATCTGCGGGGCAAACCAAATAAAATGCAAATGATCCCTCAGTGAGAAAGTGACAGGGCTGAAAACACACAGTAAACAGTTCAAGCTCATGTTACCGGTGGCATTCTGTAAACATCCGCTGCAGACGCCCTACTGTAAATATTTCAGCCATCTCTACTGTATCTCTCCATCGCCGGCTCTCCCCTCCTGTCACCAGCCTGCCCGCCTGCCCGCGCGACAGCTGCCAATCCCCCCTCCCCGGAGACCAAACATTTTAGCGCTTCATAAATTCCTAATGAGCGCGCTCAAATCACCGGCCACTTCCACCCACCGGTCGTTCAACCTGTTACGACAAACAAACATCATGGCGTACACATGTTTCCGCACATTTCTAGCTGCTCTCACTTCACACATGCAGTACTCGGAGGGCCCGGGCCTGGAGGTGTTGAAAGGCGAACGCCGCAGTTGTCGACAGCTACAAGACGGCGGTAAGAAAAGGCAGGAAGCCGTGACACGCGCAGGCACTGGGGTTTTTCTTTCACTGGCTGCCAGTTCAACCACGCCGAGACCTGAACGCAGCTCAAAAACACTGATCGTCTGGGTGTTCGGAGGGACGGTCAAACAGGCAGGAGTCACTTTACCAATAAATGAGTAACCAGACAACAGCGAGGACCTCGAAAAACAAGTCTGCCGATCAGGGCTGGCTGGCGTTCTGCTGTTTGCCTCCAAGTGTGCACATGCGAGGATGTATTCTGTGTGCGCTCTGTGACAGTTTACCCTGGTTTGCAGCTGACACGCAGATAAATAACCCTCAGCTTTTATTGTTCTGTCGTCACATGACTGAAAAATGTGTTTCAAAGCCTAAGCAGTGGGCCGCACCAGTCCACCACTCCACCACTCCACAGCCATGAGCGATTATTTATGTTGTTATCATTTCTTTCTAAAAATGAGAAACTGATGTGTTTCAAGCTTTAACACAGCTGCTTTAACACAGCGCTGGCAACGTTTTAAATGGCTCACCACGCACAAGGATACACGTGGAACTTATCAAGGGTTAATTTATGGCCACAGAGCACACACACAGAGTAACAGCTTGTCAGTGATTTTCTCAAGTAGGAAAATCTGCCGTCAAGATGATCATAAACTCCCAGCATCTGCTCCGAAGAGCAGGGAGCTGCTGCGGCCCCGTCCGACTGGAGAGCAGGCGACTGTTTCACCGCAGTTTGCCCAATCTGTCTCAAAAGCAGGCTCCTCTGCGTCTGCATTTCCGATGGCGACGGGTCCTCATTAAAGCCGCGCAAAAGGCCGACGCCGCGACGCAGGTTCGCTCGCAATATGGGTAATGGGTTTTCACATTGTAAAATAGGTTTTTCATGCAATAGGAGAAGGCCTAATTGAAAATCTATGTATGAAAAGGCCACTCTTGGCCATTTCTGGCTGCACTTTTGACGTCGGACGTTATCGGGCTTCAACGGCACATCGTGAGGCTAAAATAACAGCTGTCGAACAGTTTGACCCCGCACTGATCAACAAATCCTGTGACAACTAAGGTGACAGGTCGGTGGAGGGGAAGAAAACAAATGTAAGCGGAAAAAAGTTGGACACGAATCAGGTACTCCCGCTCATGTCCATCCCTGCTACGATGTTTTGTACGAGCGAAAGCCGCATTTTACTGGAATCATTCATCAGAGACTTCCGTCGAGGCAGCGTGGCGGGTGCTGCGGCGGCCGGCACTCTGTAAATGAGGACAAACAGCCATCACGCGGCCTCTGGTCTGAGTGTGTTTGAAAGGTGACTGAGCGAAGAAGAGAGGCTGCCTCTTAACTGCTTTTGTCTCAATCCGCTTTGCACCGACTCATAAAAAATTGAGACCCCCCCCACCACCACCACCACCACCACCTCCACTTCCACCAACACCACCCCCCACACCCACCCATTTCTGGGTGGCTGATTCCTTAAGATGAGAAAGCCTGATGGACGCGAAACTGCGCCAGATCCCAACAGTTCAGATAGATACAGTGGGAGTGCATTCATTTTTCAGTGCAGCGCCAAGGGAAACAGTGGGGGTGGGGGTTGAGTGGGGAGGCGGGAAAGCTGGAAGGCACTCCGACAGTGACTGTTAACGCAGAGAGAGACTGAAAATGGGAGATTTTCAGAGATTTGACGGAGGTCAAAGGCCGGGTGTAGCCCACCACCAGCACCATGTTCAAATGAATACTTTCTTTTAACCTGTTCCTCATTGCTTCCTCCTTTATCTCTAGTTTCCAAGCTCTGTCTGTTTGTATTCCCTTCCAACCTCCATCTCTCCTTCACGCTCCTCTGACCCTGTCTCTCACATTCGGACTCCACCTTCACACGCACACAAAAAAAAAAGAACGCATGTGAAGGGGGAGAGCCGGAGAGGGGAGTCTGTGCATCACCCTGCGAGCCAGCTGCCCACTGACCGACTCCGCTGGCCTGTATTTATCATCCGCTGGACCTTCACCAGTCCATGCAGCTGAAAGGCATCAAACTGCTGCAGGAGACGTTTGGAACCCAACACGTACAGTCCGCTGTGTCCTGGTTAGAGAGCAAACCTGACTGCTGGGTCGCACCACTTCATTTAAACAAGTAAAAATCCTCCTTTGTCGCACGTTTCCCCTGCTCGGACCACTTGTCCCACAATGCATCTGGATCAGTTTAACGGCAGACGCTCCGTGCAGCACATTTCCTTTGACTCTTGACTGAGAATTATCTAATAAAGCAGAAATTGCATAAATGTAATTTGGTTTTTTTGTTTGGGGGGGTGTTTGAATGTTCAGTTGTAAATTAATATCTCCAAGACAAGCCGGCCCAATTCACCATAATGCTTGCACGCGAAGGAGACAGCACGTGGGTGGCGGTTGGCTGTCATCAAGTGTGTTTGTGTACGGCACCGTTAAATAATAATCTCATTAACGGCTGTCATAAAATAGTGAGACGTAACACATTCAAATGCGCATCTCGGAGATATGCAGCGCATTGTTGCCTTCCGCAGGCGCACTTTTTAAGGATCTATTGATAACGCTGGGAACACAGGGGTAAGATCAAAACAAGAGACGGCTGAATCTTGAAACGGCAGATGAAAGATTTATGCGGAGCCTATCGATAGTCGGTCAGCCGTCAGCCTGGTTGGCAGATTAAGGCTGCAGTCTGCAACGCTTTGGTCCACATCTCAAAGGCTTCCCGTCTCCGTTGATACCGCTGGGTTTCTGAATCTGACTTTAAAATGAATTATCTTTGTTAGATGTTGCAGCTGCTTATTGATTCGACCTAAAAATTGCGGGCCGGGACGTCTCGTGAAGTCCGTTCCTGTGTCCGGCCGCGCGCTGAAGAGCTTTTGGATGAAAACGAGCTGTTGCATTTTTTTATTTTTTATTTTTAGCTCGAATTCCTCAAATGTACAAACTGTCCTTAAAGTCGTTCTATCTCAATACGGCTTTGGCATCTCACACGCACCGTTACGATATTATGCCGAACACCAACGCACTCCCATGCCTATCATGCCCACACACACACACAGCTCTCAGCAGCAGTCGCCATATGCCCGCCTGTGCCAGAGCCTGTCTTAATCGACATCAGTTTTCCATGAGCCAAAACCACAAAGAGGAAAAAGTGATATTGTTCAATTATGAATCCCACACATGTATAATAGATGCACTCTTTTTTTTCTGTGTTTGTCTGTCTTAGCGAAGCTCGGCGGAGGAGCGGGAAGAGGGGTCCTGTGGGGTTAGTGAGGTGTGTCCCTTCCTTCTTGCGGCGTGAAATAATGCTTGGCACAGTCCCAGATGTCAGCACCTATTGGTGGCGGGCCCTGCTGAAGCCTCTAATCGTGGATTGCAGGTGACTTCCTAATGCAACGCTCCCATTGTGGAGCCTCTGCCGCTGCGTTTGGAGCTCAAGGGCACCAGACGCGCTTCGGTCAAGGAGAGTGCATGCGGGCGTGTCAAACGGATGGTGGGGGGATGAGCGTTAATGTCTAGGAGCACACGAACACGGAGGCTGACGTGGGTTTGACGGGTGAGACGGTGAGCGGTCAGCGCAGCCGGGAATATTACTGGTTTAGCCTTGCCACCGGGACAGAGAGCATCTCTTATATGCGCCTATATTTGGAATAAGGTGAAATTAAACATGAATACGTTGGTTTGAAAGAGCTCCGGCTGCAAAGATCCTCACTGATATTCCTACGACAAAAGAATAAACAAACAGGCCGTTTATTTTCCCCGCGCTGCGTGTTCAGTCGCACCCGTGAAGCTCCGCTCTGACAGTGCCCATCAGTGGTTGCTTCCAAATCACCCAGGCAATTTATTTAAGTAAATGTCTGATCAATACAGGTCCCACTAACACGCAAACATAAATAGGCCTATGCATTAGCCTGTGCATTAGCCCACTGATGTGTCAGGGGCTTTTTGCTCTGCCTGTGTTTACCTCAACCAAACACCATTAATCAACCTGCGATGAATGTGCTCGGGAGTCTGTTGTTTTCTTGTCGAAGCGGCAAAAAAACCCCATTGATGCCTCACATTATTTCATAATGTCCTGGTTGACTGCTCGGCTATTTGCAGCCACAGCCTGATATCCAGCCTTTCTCCTGTGATTTTATCACATTGAATTAGCTATTAACCACAACATGTCTTCCTTGCCCAAGGCCGCTAATGTATTTAAACATTACAGTCCAATTGGCTCTCAGCCACAGTGTGGCCCTCACCAGGTCAGGGATCTCTGCGGTGCCACAGTGGGCACCCGGGCATCAAGACATTAGGGCAACTCCACTGGGGCAAACAAGCACTGAGCCACACTGACAGCTCATGGCAGGCAATGCAGGTAATTAAGGCAGAGCTCTGCAGAGACCGCCTAGGGAGGGGAAGAGTGGGGGGTGGGGGAGTGCAAAAAGGGGGTGGGGGGTGGGGGGGTGGGGTGGAGGACAGGACGGCCTCATGATGACAGTGAGTAAGCATCCGAGCCCCCCTCCAACCCCGCAACCTCCACCCCCTCCTCTCCCGCCCTAGGGCTTTACACAATAAGCGGTAAAGAGAAGTGCTGCGCTGATCCGAGATGCAGATCGGAGAACAGGGTCCCCCTCACTCTCCCGAATCACCGGCTCCCATTTTGCCCTCATGAATAATGTTGAGGGGCGCGCTCAGTGCCACGGAGCTGCTATGTAAAACAATGATACCCTCCTCTGATGTCAACTCTCTGGAGGGCGAGACGAGAGTCACTTTGGAGTGGGTTAGTTGATGCATATGAACGCTCATTTACATGAGCGCCAGCAGCACAGGTGGGAGTTCCCGTGTTCTGTAGCGGGTGCTTTGAAGACCTTAATCAGTTACATCACCGAGGTGGAAATGGACAAATGCTGCGAATGGAGCGACACAGAGGGAGAGGGAGAGCGATGAAAGAGCGAGATGGCTAAAAAGTGAAGAGGAGGAGCTGCTGCGCGGAAGTAAACAAACTCTAGCCGCTGCCGCTGAAGCTAATATGCAAAGACACAACAAGTGAGAGAAAAGAAAGAGTAAAAACAACCATACGAGACATTCCCGATGCTCCATTACCCTTCCTAAGTGACACAGCGTTGAAATGACAGGATGCATCCAATGTAGCAACTTCTAATATTATTCCACATGAATATCAAAGCGTGAATCAGAGCTTGATGTAGACCCCGGTTACATTCCACAGCTCGTGTTCTGTATTATAAAACCGACATTAACTCATAACCGAGAGCTACAGTAGATGTTTATGATTTCTTGGGTTTGATATCTTCTTCAGTCGATCTAAGGCCGAGGTAATAAACTAATCATAAATAATCTTCTCAAGCAAGCTGAAAGCTACGCTGTCGTGCAGCCTGTCTGTGGTGGTCCACCGATAACACCACCATACAGTTTTGTGGAGCACAGTCATCTATAACATGGGGTTGTGATGCAATCTGGTATAGACATGAATTTGAATTGTAATCATGTTGATTATTGTCGGTAATTCCTTGATTTGAATGATTTATTTTTGTTTGTTAAACACTTTCCTTTATGATTGAGTACCTGCAAAACTAACAACACCCCCGTTGTCCCATTACCGTCCTGTAAGTTTAGTGCTGATGGCAGCATGCTGACACACCACACTGTGATGGTTAATGTTATACCTGCTAAACAGCAGCATGTTGCGAGTACACTGAGTTCTACTATGCAGTAGCGTAGCTGTAAACGGTTTGACTGGTTTCATTACGCCGCTTTTGTGATTGTATGTATTATTCATTTTGCATCTTACAGGAACGCCTCCATATTTTGGGATATTTCACAGGAATTGTGTTGTTTCTGATGCAAATAAATAATACCTTGACCCACTGTGTTGTGTCCTGTCACCGATGATCAGAGCATGATTTTTCTTGCAAATCATTTGAACAAAGTAACATCTGTTTTGTAAAGAGGACCTTCTACAGCCAAAAAGCACGAAGGCCCATTCAAAAATACAGAATAGTGGTCTCAGCTTGCCTGACTGTACTGAATCAAGCTTTCGTTTCAGGCAATTCCAAACTTTTGAATGGCGGTGTACAAATTGTTCTTTCTTGCTGTGAGTTAGAGGAGAGGACTGACACACTATCATGTCTGTACAGTAAATATGAGGTAACTGAGAGTGGCTGGTTAGCTTAGCTTAGCTTAGCTTAACCTGCAGCCTTGTTGTCAACGTGAGGTTGCTAAGTAACCAGCGGAAAAAATCACTGCATGCAAAAAGTCATCTAGCAAATAACCCAATGCAAACATGTGCATTTAATGTGCATGTGTTTTTACATACTGGCAAGATAATGTGAATTTTCTTCTTTTAGCTTTGGATGGAACCAGGCTAGCAGATTAATGTCAATTTCCCTTTATTAGATAGGTCAAGATCATAACAAAGGTCATCTGAAGGCACTTTTAATATAGAGCAGGTCTAGACTGTAATTTTTTAATGTTATTTGCAAAAACCCAACAATGCCCAGCAATCTGCAAACACTTGGCTACAGCAGCGAGGAGAAACTCCTTTTCAACAGGCAGGAACCTCGAGCAGAAGCAGGCTCTGGGTGGGCGGCCATCTGCCTCGACAGGTTGGGTATCCTGTGTTTGTGTTGAGCTAAGCTAACTATCTGCAAGCAGCAGCTTCATATTTACTGTACAGACAGGATGACGTGTGGGATGTCATCTGCGGTAACCCTCTCTCTGCAAGACAGCCAGTAACTGTTGAACTGTTCGCTGAGCTCGAGCATTTTGTTTCCTTCTGCTTTGACGTTTAACAATAACCGTCTTGCACATGTTAACCTGAGCGAAATGTAGGTTTCCCAGGTGGCGACCTAACGTTTCAGTTCTGGTCTTGGCCTTTAACAAAACGCTGGAATGTATTTGAGTGAGAGAGCTGTCAGTTAGAGCCGCAACTGATTAACTTCTGTGTCTACGGCGCTCAACTCAAATTTGAATGCAATATATCCCAGCGCAACATAGGCTGCGCACACTTTTAGAAAGTGGAAGAGAGGCATTATTTCTATCTCTGCAATATTCCTCCCACCTCTGCTTGCTATACTGTCAAGTGCAACTCTGACTGAGCTGATAGACAGCGAGCGCGAGGGGAGGTGGATCTCAGGTGAGCTGAGAGGGAGGACATTAAACCCAGCAGGGAGGGATGAACGAGGAGATTAGCTGAAGGAGGAAAGCTGACAGCTTGAAGATCATCTACACATTATGTACAGCACAGAACCCTACAGCCAACACATGTGCATCAGGACTGTATTATTACTGCATTAAATCCAGATCTGAGCAGAGTTTCACACTATTCCACTATTAAACAGTGCAGCCCCAACTGAAGTGAAATCTGAAGACTTCTGCGTCAGAGGATGGTCTAAGCCATTAAAAACCCACGGTGTATCAAAAGCTCTCCTCTCATGAGCACTAGTCTGAAAAATCTGCAATGCTCTAAATGACGAACCTGTTTTTCCTTAAATTGTTTGACTTGATTTGACATGTGACCGAAGGCAAGCGATGACTAAACACGTTGACATGAGCGACTGAGAGCTGAAATGCAACATGGAGCAAACCACAAGCCAAAAATGTGACGGGGGAAACGTTTACATGCGTTCAGGCGGCGCTGATATGCTCAGCCCGCCTGCTATTGTTTGATTTGAGCTGCTCCCACACACACACACACACACACACACACACGTGATGAGTCGATTTCAACCAGATGTGTGTCCATTCGGACGTAGAGGTAGAAAAAAATAACTTTGCAGAGGGTGAACGGGGGGAAACGCAGTTGCATTTCATGAATACCAAAACAAACAAAGCCAGGATGGCTCTCACTCGTATTTCTGTCCGATCTGTGCAGCTGCACCGTTTAGGCCTGCCAAACGCCGCTCCATGTGAGGCACCTCTCTCCACTGACACAAGTGTGTGGGATATGAGGATGGTTTATATAACAAACACATACATCGGCTTCCTTGGGCCTTGTTTGAGGTTATGAACCATTCAGCCACATTCCACGCTAGGAGAAGCGCTGAGACGCAGCACTGATGTATAAATGGCCCATTTGGAATGAAAATGCACTTTTCTAGAAAACACTGTGAAAACATGCAGAAGATATGGACGGTACAAGGCCATTAAACCCCTGCAGTGAGGGAGAAAAGTCTTCATCATTTCTGTTTCTACCTGAAACACATGATGTCCTTGAGAACAGGAGCAAAGAGTTCCAATTTTTGTATGCAAGACAATGCATGTCTTAATTGCTGTGTGCATTACCTCCATTGATTTATTAGCCTTATGGAGATGAACGTAGAATAGATTTACTTATCTTCAAACAGCGGCGTTTAATATGCAATGAAAGCGAGGAGTTGTAAGAAAATCATATGTATTAATCGTATCACAGTGCATGAACAGAATACTTGTCACAATAAGCTTTAAATATTTTTCTATGCGTTCTTTCATTTGCTCTGTAATAAGCTTGAGTGCCACGTTGTTTTGCATCATCTCTGGGCGGTGAAAACAAAAAGCGTCTGCAGGAGAGAAACAAAGAGGCGAAATAAGCTGGCAGTTGACAGCGGAGGGCGAATCAAAGTCCTGGGGTTAAATGGGATTGTGGGTCAGATGACTAGACATCGTTGCCTCGCCGCTCACAGCCATCCTCTTGTGCCTCAGAAAAATATCAACCCCCCCCCCAAACCACCAACAGTCTCTCCCTCCATCCCCGCCTCCCCTCCCCTCAACAGCCCACCATTTGCCTTAAAGGCGAGACTATTTCATCTTCAGTAACCCCACTGCAGGAGAGTCCTCCCTTATTGCTACTCTGCAAACGTGTAGTGAGACAGTTTATGGTGTGGATCTGCGTGTGATTGATGGAATTATTCGACTGTGCCGCATCAGACGTCGAAACACAGCCTCGTATACAAATAACAAGGACACATCAGTGACATTCATAGAATATAGTTAGAGAGTACAGACGACAGGTATAGCAGGCTTTTGTCGTCATGGTTACCAATTAAGATTGTGGAACAGTTTTGTTAGCTTTAGACACTAAAAATGACTTGGTTAGCATCAAAATGACTTGGTCTGCTTTAGCACCAAATGACTTGGTTAGCTTTAGCACCAAATGACTTGGTTAGCATCAAAATGACTTGGATAACTTTAGCACCAAATGACTTGGTTAGCATCAAAATGACTTGGATAGCTTTAGCACCAAATGACTTGGTTAGCTTTGGCACCAAATGACTTGGTTAGCACTAAAATAACTTTAGCTAGGTTAGCTTTCAAGAGTAAATAACTTTTGGTTTCACACACTGGCCTCCATCCTTCTAACCTACATGGATCTTGTGGCTCTCCACTATCACCTTTGCTCTCATTATGAATCCCATGGACAATAGAGGTGGCCACCTAACACTAAACAGCTTTTTCCTGAGTTGTCATAAGCTGCTGCACAGAAAAAAAAAGCTAATTTCCAGCTGAGCATCACCAAAACTGAATTCAAATTCAATCAAGAGGCATTGGCTGAAATCAAAGGATAGCTGCACTGAAAATGCCCCTTATGATACCGGATTGACAACGAATCCTATAGTGAGCATATAATAAAGGGCCCTCATTATTTAGTCCTTCAGGAGCCCGTCTATACAGCACTGTTATAAATCACCCTGATGGATACACAGTCAATTGAGAGAAGCAGAGACAAGCAACGGCTGAGAAAATGGCAGCGATCTGCATTAAAGCCGCACTCAATCTGCACATGGACGAGAGTGATTCTTTATTAATCATCATGTTTTCAGTGATCACTAGACCACAGTATATTAAAAACACTGTTTCATTCATGTTCATGTGGAACCTCCCAATGCAGCCTTACATACATCTGTCCCTGTCCTATATCTGGATTGTGTGTATGAGACAGCCTGCCTGGTGACAAGGGGCTCTGCAAACACTGCCAGGCAGCAAAATACATATCAACGTATTCAGAGCGTTTAGTGCCTGGGATTAATCAAATTATAATTTAATCATCTGATCAAACAGCAATTAGCATAATCACTTCTGGGGAAGGCCTGATAGAGTGGAGACTGGAGCGGAATGGAGCTGGGGGCTAGCAGCACTTTAATGAAACATTTGCCAGAATGTTTGAAAATGTTACACATTTCGGGCTACAGGAACAGAGCCGGGGTCTGAATGCTAATCAGCGTGGTTTGGTTATGTCTAACGAATACGTCAGCCACGGGGGGAAGCAATCTGTCTGTGAGGTCATGATTTTATAAATTCTTAGAGGTGACGTCTTTTATGATTTATTATGCAGTTTTTTCATGACAAAAAAGGAAAATAACACATATTCTTTCTGTGTAAATATTTATTTTTTTTTTATATCATTTTTATTCCTACTTAATGCCTCTTCTCTTGATTCCATCTGATGAAGCCATACATTAGCATAGCAGGATATTATATATAATACGTTTATCAACCAATGTTTTATTACTGTAGCGATCTCAGGTCACCTCTTCCTTTTTTCTGCGCAGGGGCCCGACCACTTGAGAGCTTCAGGTTCTAGATTTACCGTGAGTTCCCTAATTAAATGATACTTATCTTGACTGAAGCCTTTTGTTCTTGCTTTCCTATCCACATGATTCAAATTTTGTAGATGAAATAATTTTGTACATTTAAAATCTAATCCCTCGGTTTTACGAGCCTTGCTGGCCACTTACACAGACAACAAACAAGCCATAGCCTCATATGTTTAGTTTAGTCTTATTAGACATCCACATTTAGGTTCTAAGTACTTTACACTGTACAAAGTCTATGGACTAAACAAGCTCAGAATACTACGTGCTGGGAATACAGAGAAGGACGGTGAGTTGCTCACGTGATATTTGTCATTATTTGCCTTGTTAACCTGTTTTAATTATGCTGTTTAGGAACAAATATTAAGTAATAAATGAGTGAATTTGGCTTTAAAACTAGATGTGAACCACAAAATGCAAAAAAATAAAAATAAAAATGCATGAATTATGTGAATTTGTTACAGTTTACATGTTTGATCTTTAATGTAACAAACAAATTAAATGGTGCATGTTTTTTAATGCAGTGCAAGACTGTGAATCCATTCTGTGCCCCTCACAAGGAGGAGGATTATGTAAATAGTTATAAAATGTACATTATTAAATGTAAAATGTCAGAGTTTTCACAAGGATGCCGGATATATTGGCCTCAACAGAAAGGTAACACCAAGTTAGAGCAGGCACTGATACAGTATATAGTGTCTGGTAAGTGATACCACACTATAAAGCTGATGCTGCATGTTTTTATTACGGTGGCTAAAAGCCTACGTTGAATTGACACAGGTTTTTATAAGGATGAACAGTACGTGCTCACACAGGATTATCTTACTGTGCATCAGAAGTAACAAACTGAGTACAAATTAGGGAGAAGGATGTGAGAGGAACATGAAGAAACCCCGTGGTACAGATGTCTCTGTAGGTGTCATTTGGCAACGCATCCATCACCCCAGCGACCGACCTTTTCCCCTAAGAATAACACTCAGAATGCAGCTGCACTGTTCTGCACTGGAAAAACACCTATTAGTAGAGTTATAAACAGCAGTGACACCTAATGAACAAGTGACCAGAAATAGTAAATGTTCATATGTGCAACATGTCCACCGGTGACATATTGTGCAGATAAGTTCAAAATAAAAGCAATGGAGATGCCCAAAAGCTCCAATAACAACGTTTGCCTCCGTCTTTGACTCTGCTTGAGGCAACTGAAGCACGATAAAGGTTTAGGCAACTGAAAATATTTGGTGAGATTAGCTGAAAAATATGCTCTGGTTAAATATTAAAACATCAATGTGAATTTCCTGAATAAACACAAACCCCGAACCTCTGGAAAAAAGGTCAAGCGCCGTGTTTGCCTGTTTCACAGCGCTATGAAGGTCAGTCCGCTTCTGCCTCTGCATGCTGCCGCTAAATGGAAATTATTATTCCAAACCGCTCGCATATGAACAAAATGCATAATGTGCAGATGAGTTCTTCCTGCGCTTTCCGCATCTCGCCAGGAGTTAGGCCTCCGGTCTAACTCCTGTGAGCATAACGAAGCTCCGTCGTCATTGTGACCGCATTCATCAGGATCTCAGAAGGAGCCCGGGCCACAACAGAAGGGTCTACAGTGATAAATGCTGTACAGTAGATGATACATCACATCTAAGCTGAGCCAAAGATGCCAGCCAGTCCAAAATGTCATTGAACGCCTCTGAACAGAAGGAGTCAGCTTACGTTTTTAACATCTGCAAATAAAAGCATAATTAGCCTGATGCTATAACTTTGTCTGCATACAGAGAAAGGGCACGGCCATTTCCTCCAGAGTGGCCTGAGCTCAACCTAGCTAAGGCCCTCCTGTTCCTGCGTGGCTACAGTATTAGCCTACTGCCCTATTTTATGATGAAAGCCTACCGACACAAACAAACGCGACTAATTATCATCTTGTTAAGTAACCGGCCCAGTTAACGGAGGCCAAAACCTACGCTCCACCATTTATGCAACGTTTACTCGCCGATACTGTATCACCGTGATCTTGCAAGAACACTGGAAACACATGGCACACACACACACACACACACCGTCACAGGTACGCTAGTAATAAGCTTTGCTATCAGACTAAATTGGGGTGACGTATCAGCCAATTACTGCGTCATTCACAAGGGAAACGCGGTGTGCCTTGTGGCTTCGGACGCGAATCGAGTCACAGTCGAGCGGCCATTAACAAATTACGGACGGTGCAACCTGCGATGGTCGCTTCCGTGTGAAGCGGCAGATGTTATAAAGGATGCCAGATGTTGGTAAACGTCTGTAACAATGTTCATTTCGGCTGTAAAGTTGGAAGTCTCCGTTGTAGTATCTGGCTTTCTGATGACTGCAGAGCCTTTTTCTGCCCCATTTGCTTTGACCTTATTAAATTCAACTTCATATTTTGCTGACATTTAATAAATCATCACACCGTTTGCGTGTCCGGTGCATCACAGACTGTCACTAGCAAAAGCATAGGCGGAAGCATTGTTTATGCATTCATAAGCGCAAATGGTTCAAGCAACAATCACTTATAGTGTGCACGAGCTGTGCATTTCTCCTTCTGGACACATAATAAACACTGTTGAGTCTTAATCACGTCTAACTATGCAACTGTCTGATGTACTGGAAGGAGCTTGAAATAGCCGTGTTGGCGCACGGGGCACGGGGCTGATTTGATATGATTCTTTGAGCTTTAGATACCACATAACACAAGCCGACTCCGTGCCCCTCTTCCCCCTCTCTTCCTCCTCTCTTTCTGCCTCACTACACACCATCATCTCCTTAAGCATTCTGGCCTGGGTTAAATGAAACCTTTAACAGTTCAATGTGCACCCATTAGCATATGCTCGAGTCTACTCTCGTCTGAGCGGCTAGGCTAAGGCACGGGCGGGGGGGCACGCGCGCAGCGGAAAGACGCGAGAATCTTGACCCCCGCGGCGGTGACAAATCCTGGCGTGATTGGTGCGTCCATGAAGGCACTTCACTGACACCATCTTATGTGAAGCCTCGTGCAAAATGAAAAACAATAAGATCCACATCATCCCTTATCCGATCTGAGTAAAGACTCAAGCCTAAAATCACGATATGAAAACAAACTGTAACCTGTAAATGTTCTGCTACATACAATCTGAGATACCAGAACCATAATGATCCATCAGCCATCCATCAACACAGTATAAAACCTAATTCCCTGCAGTTCTTATGAATATTACAGCATATAATGTTAAAATGTGGATTAAATTAATGTGCTAATATTCTGCCACTGTCAGAACTAATGATGATGAATACACTGTAGCGTCAGTGAACGCAGTGGCTCAGCTTGGAACTGAAACGCATCAGGATCCAGCTGTTGCCGGCTTTGAAAGGATGATCACAGCGTTTCCAGTGGTGCTTTTACATTAATGTGCGACAGAGGGGCCGAGCTCAGTTGTTGTCCGCCGACGTTGTGCTGCTGTGACTCCGTCAGCCCGCCCTGGCTCTATGCGAAGTGACAGATGTATACCAAAAAGACACCAGTCTGCACAGACCTAGTTTCCCACTGGCCTTAATGTGACCTCTGAGCAAGAGTGGTTTGACTGCGGATAATTGATCAAAGCAATAAAATTAGGACCAAACTCATCCAAAATCATCAAGTTCCTCTTAAAGAGCGGACCAATGATTCACTTTTAACACAGGTAAGGATCCAAACAGGGCGGATGCTGGGCCGACAAGGCTTTGTTTCAAGGTAACTTTATAGATTATTGTTTTTTAAACGCTCAAACAACCACCTATCTGCACAAAACCACAAACTGATGAGTATGCCTTAGTTGCAACAGTAGGTAATGTGCTGCAAGAGCAAATACTGTAGGAACACAAATGAAATACCTTAATTTAAACTTGATTGTTACTTATTATACTGACAGACAATAATCCTCGTGTCAGTAAACTGCAACTAAATATCAAAATCAGTTGTTCTCATTTGGTAAAAACACCTGGATACAGGCGGCTGAGTGTTAGCCACGTGTGATACCCCCGCTCGAATCTCAGTGCTAAGCGGGGGTTATTAATATTAACACTCTAACTGCTGATGACAGCTGTTCAGTCAGATTTCTGACTTGAGTCTCCTGCTACGGTGCAGCACGATGATCTGAATCGTGATCATGTTCAATCAAGCCTGGATTAAGTCACGCAAAACTGCTTATGTTTTAATAAGTGGAGGTGCCTTTTCTCCAGCAGCCCCTTGCCATCCTAAAGCGAAAGCTAAAAATACACACGCACAGAGTGATACTAAGAGCCAATTGAGGAGCTTCGCTGTATATTTACACAGCTTATTAGTGTCCAATTGAGCATGTGTCAGATTTCCCCCCCGGCGGAGCTGAGCAAAAACAACATTATGCCATTTCCCCAATTTCATCTCTTCATAACTGGAATATGTTGTTCCCATTCCATTTAGGTTTTAATAGACACTTCTGCAAGGGCACTTTAAAAGCTCAAGCACCGCCGAAGTGAACTCTGCAGCAGATTTTACTCTCTACAGCGGTGAATTGTTTATATCCACTGTAGATGAGCTTGCAAATGTGTCCTCAAATTGGCAAACGGCGCTTCAGAGCAAAATGGAGTTTGTACAGTCGATGCTATTCATAAATGACTGCTGCTAAAGCTGAAGCTGTGGTTGTAATCTTTTACAGAGATATAAAAGGAGAAACCAAACAGATCAAAATCTATTGAATTGCTCGAGTAAATCGAGCATTTAAATCGGATCCGATGTAGAAATGAAATGTGACTCTCAGAGCTATTATCAGCAAAGAGCGACAGGCTGAGATCTATCAGGAAGCGTAGCCGGGGTCACCTGAACAGAGTGCAGTGTTGCTCCAGCCCAAAGCCCACACTGCAGCAACACTCATTACCCAGGTCTCCATAGAGACAACCTCAGCAGCCTGTACTGGACCAGAGCCCTAAAAACCTTTATTTCAGGAAGCTACCATCTCTGCGTCCAGACGAGGTGCAAAATGTACCATTCTGATGGAAGTGGCTCATTAAGGCTAATCTTTGCAGGCTCTATTCAGGGAAAACAAACGTGCGGCAGGAAGAGAAAAAACAAAAAAAAAACACCGTCTAAGATCAACAATCACGGCCTTTTTATTCTGCCTGCAGTCAATTTAGCAAAGCACAAAGACGGGATTGTGGCGATGCACTCGGAGTCATTCTCATTTCTGCCACAAAAACAACATTTGGATCTTTGAATCGATAGAAAAAGGCCGGTGTCAGAAGGAGCCGAGCTGCATCGGCGGCGGCCACGGAATTACAAGCGCTGCTGCTGCCATTCAAAGTTTCCATGTAGATGTCTCTAGCAGCAGCCATTTTGCAGCGCTGTTGCCTGGACCAAAGAGGCTGGAAAAAGCCATTGAAAGGCAAAGCAACAGAGTGTGCTCAGCCAACGGAGGTTTCAGCACAGCGCTGGGTGAGAGCTGAAACGGACAACAGCGTCCCGCGTGTCTTGATATTGTCTCGCCTCGGTGGCAGCGAGGAGCCTTTGCTACGCGGCCGTCACTGCTTTGACTCCATTCCCTCCTATAAATAACCGCCGCCTTCATTGAACCCTTCAGCATGGCCACAAAATGGTTTTCCTGTCATCTTTGCCTGACGCATCGCCCTCCACTCTCAGTTTCCACTGTGTCCACTTTGGATTATTTTAACCCCTTTCCCTCCGTCTACCGTTCAAAAGATCTTCTAAATACCCCAATTTCCTTTTGAGACGATTTCTGCCCCCCAACAAACGCACATCCCACCCCTACCCCACAGCCCCTTGTCCTCCTCGTTGCACCCCCGCCCCCCTTTCCTCACACACCCTTCTTGTATTCGCTGTAAAAAAAAAAATCAGCCACCTTCAGTCCAAAAACAAACACGACTGGCACCCGTCGAAGCTATCGTTTGAGGAATTCACTGGGAACAAAATAGGATCTGGATGCATTTTGCAAGACGTGCACTTGGGCAGGGGTGATAAGGGCTTGTCTGTTGTTGGTTTTTTTTTCTTTTTTTTCTTTTTCTCCCAATCCAAAATGACTCCATGTCTGTGCTTCTAATATGGCGGGTGCAATGCCAGGAAAAAAAAAAAAAAAAAAAAAAAAAAAAGCACAGCCAACCTATTTAATCCTTTTTTTTTCTAGAAGATACTCGATAGATCTAACAGAAAGCATTCAAACATGCGATCACGTGTGCAGGTTATTTAGTTTAATTCCTAAAATAATTTTTAAAAAATGATACTGTAGCATGCAAGTAAATACACCCCCAACAAACGTCTCGGTTGTGGAAGTGGATTCCTGGATTCATTTTAACATCTGTAAAGATTTTTTTTTTTTTTTTTCTCAGTTTCATGCAGCAAATAATTGTTCTGCTTGAATGCAACCCGCAGGCAGGGGTGAGATTTAAACAAACAAAATCGGTGGACACACCAAGCGAACGTGCAAATGTGCTGCAACAAAATGATTCACTGGGAGATCAATTTTCACGAGGCACGTTTGTGGAAAAAGTGGTCGGAAAGTGTCAGCGTGCACGCAGAGGATCCAAAAAAAAAAAAACAAAAAACAACAACCAGAAAACAGGGAAATGTGGGAGAATGCACCCAGACTGAGGCCCAGTGCAGTTTAATAACACAGACAATAAATTACCCCTCACAGTGCAAACTGATAATGAAACTAATGAATTATGGGATTTTACAGAGGCCACTTCATTTCCTAAAATAAATAAATAAATAAATAAATAAACCTAAAGCAATAATTTGAATAAAAATACATTAAGATGCCTTATTCCTCCTGCAGCACAGGCTGCACCTATCACTCAACCTACATTTCTCCTCTCTCTCACTGTGTGTGTGTGTGTGTGTCTCCCCCCTCTATTTGATAAAAGAGTGATCTTAAATGTGCACAATGCATGAATGGTTAAGACGGTCTTACACTTTGACTTTGTAAAAGGTTAATGCTGATATAAGTACCCCCCCCCCCCAACCCCCTTCACCCCCCAGTTAAAAGAAAGAAAAAAAAAAGAAGAAGAAGAAAAGCAAACCCGTGGCCGTGTCAGGACATAGCAACAGCCTGTTCTGCCCGGCAATTTTCCGGGACACACACACACACACACACACACACACAAAAAAAAAGGGAAATCAATATTTTCATGGTGGAAATGCTTGCAGGCTATGAAATCCTTTATTTCTTCTCTCGGGCCGGCGGGATAATTAACATAAACTTCAAGTTTAACGTGCACAAATGCATCACTTACCATTCAAGATGCACTGGGAAAAGATGAGAGCCAATATCCACATGCCCCGCTCCGTTCAATATCCAAGCTTATGCTTTTGCTTCTTCTCTCCCCGCACTCTTTCTTCTTGTTATTTCTCCCTTTTATTTCTTCAACAAGTCAATTGCAATGAAAGAAAAAGGGAGCTTGCAAATCTCTCTCTCTCTCCCTGTGTCTCTCTCTCTTCCTCTCTCTCTCTCTCCCTCTCTTTCTCTCAATCCTTCACGTTGGGAAGGAGAAGAAGAGGAGGAGGTTTGAGCTTCTTCCTGCTGCTGATTGTCTCCTGGTACGGCGGGAGATACTGTATGATCCACCACTGTGCGTCTCCCCCTTTTTTTTTTTTGGACTGACCGCACCGCACCGCGCCGGGGCCTCAGTGCAGCCGTCCCCCCGTGTCGGAGCGCTGCTCTGCGTGGAACATGAGGGAGCTCGGCTCGGTGCGCTCCGGTCCAGGTGAGCTGTGCCGCTGCCGCTGCTGCTGCTGCTGCTGAGTCAGAGGCTGAAGACGCATAGGACAGACTGCCTATGCGCACATCCAACTCCACGGTTAAACAATTAAAACAACAAAACAAAACCAAAAAAAAAATAAAATAAAATAAAACAAAAGGCTCCAAAATCGGAAGAAAGAAAAGAATCAATAAATAATAAATAAATCAATTTGAAGTCTATGCACTGGAAACAGCCGAGCGTGTCATCTCAGGTGTATGGGGGAAAATGCGTAAAAGTTGGATTTTTCTCGAGGATTAAGGAGCGCATGGAGTTGATTGTTAGCTGCGCTGAAAACTCATTCTCTCTTCGCCGCCTCTCTCCGTCCGGCGAGCAACAAGCACACGCATCTTCCCCCCGCAGCCGCACACACAAACTGCGCACACTAGTCCCTGCGCTTAAAACCTGCCCTGCCTCAGAGCACTGTGGAATAAACCCTCGCCTCCTTCTCCGCAGACGCTTTCCTCCCTCTCCATTGCCTTAAAGGTGCAGGGGTGGGGTGGGTTGCGGGGTGGGGGGAGTGAGGGTGGGGGGCGCACGGCTGAACCTCTTAGGGAGCGTGTTTTTTTTAAAAAAAAAAAAAAAAAAGCAAAAAAAAAAAAAGAAGAAGTCTTGTTTTTAATCAGAGAGAAGACAGATCACGGTGTCCCACTCAGAGAAGGAGGACTGCACATTAACATAAGCAGGAGAGAATTAGCCCAATGCAGGACATCCTTCTATGGTTTGCAGGCACTGCTGTGGTGTAGCAGGCTGGAGGATGGATGCTGAGGGAGAGAGGGAGGGAGGGAGGGAGGAAGGAAGGGAGGGTGGGATGGAGAGGGAGTGATGTAGGCTACACCTGACTGGATACTATGTAGGCATTTGGCGAGGGGAAAAAAAGCTAAATTATCTTAATTGGAGGACATCAGATCCTGTCTTTTAATGTGTTTTCTGGATAATTTATGAGCCCCCAGGGGCATTTCGGGGATCCTGCCAGTCTTACCCCTGCATTCATTAATTGACCTTGACAAATATAAGCAGCGACCCCCCCAATGCACCAGGGGGCATCAAACGGCGGCCATGTCAGGCATCCACAGCCCCCCCTGCGTGAGTCCACCTCCATTCAAGCCACACAGGAGGAGGAGGCGGAGGAGGCGGCTGTGGATTAATACGTGAAAACAAAAGCAAACGTGCTCCAGCGCTGAACATTTGATAGTGCAGATGTGTTTTATATGAAATGATAAGGTGTGACCTCCATATTAACATATGACAATGAACAATGAACTTGAAAATGTCAACTGCAGACCTCATTAATTTTTTTTTTTAATGATTTTTTTTTTTTTTTGACGATCTGAGGAGACGTGAGGGGAAGAGGCGGCGGATAAATGTTTCCTTTTGAATCGCGAGCGAGCAAACGTCCATGTTGGGTCTTTCCAGGCGTGGTGTTGTGATAAGAAAGTCACATTTGCATTATCTGTTGAATCTGAAATGATTTGGAAAGGCGCTGACACAATGGTAGCCGCGGTGACATCCGCTGCCGTGTGACCGCTTGAATTTAGCGTGGCCCATTTATGTTCAAATGGTGCAGCAGGCGAGCCGGGCTTCAGCCCCTCCGCCCCAGATGCACTGTCTGTCTCTGAGACTTAGCATCCACATCAGACCTGCACACGAGCACGCTTTGCACCAGGAATACAGGACCTGTCACCGCCTGTCTGGCCCCTGCATGTGCTTCCAGCCAGGCGTCACCCAAAATAAAACAGATCATTATCACCGACTCCAACCATCCGAACCAAGATGGCAGGCAGGAAAACACGCGCTTATTCCCCACGCGTAGAATACAAAGTATTTTTTTGTTTGTGTTGAATTTGCCTAATCCCCCTCCCTGTCAGTCTCATTGAGTCCCAGCAGTGAGGGGGTTTGCTGTTCTCTCAGTTCTGGTGTTGTGTTTATTCCAACGTGCACGCCTCCTCTTCCTCTATTTGCCGCTGTACAGCGCCGGCCTGCAGTCTGGCACTCTCAACACCCCACTACCCTTTTCAAATGGATTATTATTAGAAACAGTACTGTACAACATATTTTGCTCCAGTTGCAGGCAGCTACAGTACCTGCCGAGACCGCCTGCGAATGTGAGGGAGCTCATTAGATAAACCGGCTCACACATCAACACCCATTGATATTTAGCGGCACGGTTTAGAGTTTCATATTTGCCCTACACGAGTACGTTTTGATCATTTCCGTCACAAAATTGAGTCGCTAGCTACCGTGTAAGAAAATGTGTGAGAAGGAGCAAACACCAAAGCGGCTAAATGCAACCTATTTACAACAGACACGTAGTTGCTGGTTTGCGCTGTTGACAAAATACACACACAAAGCCAAAACTACCAATTAGCTTGGCGCTGACCCATTTCCTCTCCAGTCTCGTTGATTTGCTGCCTCTTTTTTTTTTGTTTTGTTTTGTTTTTTTGTCGCCTTCAGCCGCATGGTAAACGACTCTCCTCAACGTCGATCCCGGCGGACTGTTTAGGTGCAAAGATTGGATTAAAATCACCGGCTGCGTGGTCATAAAGAGCTCAATCCCTGTTTCGCTAATCCTCGCCTCAACTCCGTGATATGTTGTGAGGTTATGATCGAATCAAGAGGCATTATCCTCTCTAAACCCTTATGTTATTTAAATGTTAAACCATCGCAGACATTAGGGCTTTTTTTTAAAGCGCTGATAAAAAGGTGCGCTGCGAGTCCGAGACAAAAGTTGAATGTGGTCAGAGTGCTTCTTTCTACATTCGACCATTAGACAAGAATATTCAGTCATGCCAACGGTCTGTAGATAGCAGTGCATCAGCTACATGCTAAAGGAAGCATGCTAACTTGTTTACAGTGACAGTGTCGTGAGTGCAGCCGGTGGGGTGTTCTCCACGTTCACCATTGTGGTTTAGCGCGTTAGCACGCTAATGTTTGTCTGAACCTGACTTTAATGGTATTCCAGTCGATACATCACACCAGGCGTTTGACTCAGAATCCCAAACTTATACCAGCGCAAGAGGAAGCTTCGCTGGATCGACCCAATCAGCTGGGAGAATGACGTTCTGCGCGAAGCCTGACACGGAGCCATCGAGTAGCTGTTCAGGTTTTTCAAGTTTGGATCAAAGTGGTGGACTGAAGGATGCAAAGAGCCACACTGCAGCTAAAGACTATGTTAGCAGTGGATAGAACAGATCCTGCCCCGCACTGCTAATTAGCAGTTTATACAGAATCAACCAGAGGTTCATCAGTGCTAATTTACCCAATGAATCAATAGCTTCGATAAAGACACCGTGAAAAGCACGAGCGGAAAGGTTCTGAAAGCGGCGGTAACGCTGTGAGTGAAACGTGAGTACGACAGCAAGTCTGTGCTCATTATTAAAACGCGGAGACCAGAGCAAGGCCTATAAACACCCCACGCAGCACGTTCTGTGACAAACACTCGTCAGGTCGTGAGTATCCAGGCTCGACCAAAGACGCAACAGCTTATTTGCGCTGGTAGCCACGGAGAGAGAGGAGCTGTGGAGCTGGCAGACGTGGAGGGCCTCTTTGGACAGCTTTATATTCTTTGTACAGGGGGTTAGTATTTTAGATGTTTAAATGAGCTGTTTGAGTATTAATGCTGTCCTCTGTACTCCCATTCCTCTGTGGGGCTCAGGTTTACTGCAGCTCATTTACAATGTAATATATGTATGCATGTATTCAACAGGAAGCCAGCGCATAGTGGGCGATAATAATATTCATTAATCTTGACTTGGAGCAGCCAGATTCCCCCCCGGGAAACTTTTATAGCTTTTCTTAACAAAACAGTCTTAAGTACTTTGATTATAGTCAAACAATAAAATCTATATTTGATGATGTCTTAAAGACGACCAATGACAGCGGGTTCATCTCAATCTGAGGCGCAGAAGGAAAGAGGCAGCTTTTGCGGCCTGGGTCAGACCGCTGAATAATTCACAGCACGTTATGAGGTAGAAATGGAGGAACAGTCGTCTAACGTACATCCTGAGACCCTCATTTTATTAGATCATCTTTGATTCCTTCTCTCTGCCCATATATTCTGAACGGAACGTGAGACAAAGTCACAATTCAAGTTTAATGAGCCGACATGTCTCCAGAATAAAGAAATGGAGAACCCGTGTTCCCTTTGAGAGTAATTCCTCGCCATTAGAGGGTGGAAAGTGCTGTGTCTGCTTGAAAAGAAGCGATGTGCCGCGCGCTTCCCACTGATAGTCTGCACTCAAAGCCGAAGAAACAAAGAATTTAGACGGACAAACTCGGCCCTGGATGCTCTTAAACTCCCGATGATCTGTAACTGTTGACCTGGTATTTTTGCTCCTCCTCTGTGATCTGTGGTGCAGAAAGGCTGATGCTAAACGCTAAAAACAGGACACTCACAGTTGCTACAGTACAGGGAGGGACTATTGATAAGCTCAGCTAATTAATACCCATCAATCTATCCATCCATCAATCGATTCATCCATATCTCATTGCAATTTATCAAGATATTTCAGCCTACAGGAAGGTGGTGGACTGATGAGGACATTGCTATCGTTGGAGCTACCAACCATTCCAGGATTACCACGGCTTGTTTGAAAAGTGCTGTGACATTTTTACCCCTCCTGCATGTTGATTGAGGACTGGCGTGGCCACTTCACATTCACAAGTTACCCCACCGTGCTCCAGACCACAGATTTTCTTATAATACTGTTTTTCCTCAACATGAGCCGCAGTGTTCCTGGTGCGCATGACGGTTCTTTTTAGAGACTGAGGAACTGAATGCCTGGTAGAGTCCTAGTTAACAAGGCTGAAAAACACCCATTTTCCCATATTGGTTTCCATAATCACCCTGCCTTCTAAGGTAGCAACCAACCAAGTGAACGGAGCAGAGCTCCTTGATGGCCCACCTTAGTGGATCTATATATGGATTCCCCTCATTGACTACTCTGCATCTCGTGGCTCAAAGCACTCCTGTCCAGTCCTGATTGAGTGGACAGCAGGGTCATCCAGAGGTAATTCAGGGATTTCAGGACTTTTGATTTTAAGTAGCAGAATGAACAGCGTGTTTGTTGTGCAGTTAGTTTATTATTGAGGCGACGATTCATACAATTTAAATCTATTTTGTACATTTTTTTTTATATCTCGACTGTAAATTAACTGACACTGTTACTACAAAGAGTAACCTTAATGTTTTCACTGACACATATAGAAATGACTTTTCCACAGTAATTTACATAGAGTCTGTGAGTGTAATAAGGCACTGGGGAGCACTTTATGGTTCTGAGCTAGCTCAGGTGTTATCTCATAACTTTAGGGTTTCGATCATTCTGGTCTCAGTTAATTCAGCTCAGTACCAGCTGATTATCAGTAATCAGCTGCTAATTTCATAGTAAAGGCACTTTATTTACAACGAAAGCAAAGTTCATATTGGTTTTGTGGTTCCATGCATTTCCTAGGTTGATAAAAAAGGATTTCAGGAGGATTTACTTTTCTAAACCTTGTAACACGCTTAATGTGACCACCGTGTTTCCTTTCCAGAAGCATGCTCATTTACATTTCTCTTGGAACGTCCAGTGTTGGCTACGTGTTTCCTGGGAAACATTGTTGATTGCATGTTTTTCCATTTATTGTTTGGGACGATCAGAAGTTGGAGGCCATGTGACATTCACAGCCAGTGAATGTATCTTGCCTAAAAGCCTAAGGAACAACATTGTCCACCAAGTAAATATTAGTATTAATATTATTACTATTATTATTATTATTATTATTATTACTGCACAAATATGTGATGATATGTCAGTTTCATCATTTTCACCATAGATGGCATAAATTCATTTTGTTATTAATAGAACTTGCTGGCGACAGCGCTGTGATGAGTTATGCATGTTCATGCAGTCGGTGCTCATTTCATTGTGACTGTGACACCGCGCTGACCGGAGACATCCGGGAAGCAAGAGGCTGGGCTGCTGTCATTCACACAGCAATCGTAAACATATTGGAGTTTGACTCTTCTGGTCCGTAACTGTCCAACATGGGGTGGCAGTGTTGCTTAGTAACCACAGCACATGACTGACCTTATCGGTGCGGTCATAAAAATGTATGAAGTCCTTTTATTCATTTTCCTCCCTCTCCTGTGCCCACCCCCTGTCTCTCTCTCTCTCTCTCTCTCACACACACACACAGCACAGATACACACAGCTTAGATGAACACATCCGCATCCTATGTATTGTTCTTGTGTGTGTGTGTGTGAGGGAGAGAGAGCAAGAGAGCAAGGGAGAGAGAGAGAGAGAAAGAGAGCAGCAGGGTGGTAATGAAGGGCTATACCTGACACATGCTACAGACTGCATCAAGCAGCATGAGGAGAGTGATGTGGCGGAGAGCGTCCAGTGACAGGAAATCAGCAGCTGCAAGTCACACAGGATAACAGCAGCAGACTCCACACTGCTATCACGCCACTAAAGATAGAAACATGTAAAAGGGTGCAGGTTTGAGGATCACGATGATATTTGGCTAACGTGTTGTGTAACCTATGATCTGGGATGTTTTCAGTATCACATCACTGTGATCTACTTAGCTGACGTAAATCTGTCTAGTTTACAGTGTCTTAATCTGGGTTTAATCCCCAGAACATATTTATGGAACTGACAAAGTATTATGCAGTTGGAGGCACTGTCGGGGGGAGGGTGGTGGAGGGGGTTTATGAGCCAGGAGCAGCGCTGATGATTCCACACAGGACGTTAAGCACCGCGTCTGTCAGCTCATTGACACAGTATCACAGCGACTGGCTTTCCTGCAAAGTGCTGCTCCGTCGCTCCCACAGGGAGCGCAGATGTTAGCCTCGCTGTCGCCGCCGTCGCCATCTTTTTGCCCCGACAACATCTGCACAGCTGCGTCGTCGGCTGCCACGCGCGGGCGGCAAACGCCACAACCCGCTCTTGAACTGTTGACAGCTAGGGGCAGGTCGGCACAGATGGCAGGAGCGGGTGTCAGGGGACTGGCACTGGGTGGAGGGGAGCGGCAGGTAGAGACTGGGGCTCCCATCTGGCCTCGGTGCTGGCGCGCTGCCCTGGGGCATCTTCAGCGTTTACTCGACAGAAAGCCTGTCAGGAGTTGGAAGTCACCTTGCGCAAAACGTTGTACTCTCTGGGCGGTTTCACTGGAGTTAGGGGGGGGGCATGCAGACAGTTAGAGGAAAAGCATGGGAACTAACTAATTGATCCCAAGGCAGCTAGTTTGATCCTGTCCGGGTTATATGATGCAGTCACAGTTGGGTTTCAACTAATTAGTTGTCTTTTGTCATATGACACTCAGGCCGAAGCGTAAGAAGCTGGAAATGGTCGCGTGATAGTCGGGTGCAGCTGACATGAGATCTAAGAATTAACTGTGCTTACTTGTAGTCAGTGAGAGTGACTTCTATCCTCTGTATAAATGAATGGAGAGAGTGTTGCTCTGTATGTGCAGAGAAAGACTTACATTCTTGTTTCTTTGTGACTGTAAACTGTGGCTCACAGTGTGCACGGGTTCTGTTCGACACAACGAGAACAAACACACTCTGTGGCACTTGTGTGGCGTGGTGACAGGGGTGCTGACTTGTACTGAGATATAAACGGTCCAAAATCATTACCCTAAAGGGTCAATTCAGGGACAAACACGTGGACAGCCAATAATCACTCGATCTCCAGAAAACGGCCAGAATAATGAAAACGCTCCACGCTCAGTGCTCTGCTCAGCCTTCCAGAAAATGATCTGATTGGCTACTGCAAAAAGACAATTTTCCTTGACTGACATAAGGGCATCAATAGATATATTACAGTGATAAGCTCCCGCTGCCCAGCGCGTTTAACATTTGATGACATATCAACCACTGAGTGTGGTGATTTGTTTGGTTTTAGACAATGATATAAAACTATGGAGTTAGCATTGGGCCTTTGACATTAACCCTGTTCAAGAAATGTATTGAAATGACATTTTAATGTGCGTGCTGACTTTTTATCGGTTTGGTTACTCCCAAATGATCTGATGATTTCAACTACAGTTCCTCGTGTTTGAGGCACATTTGACATTAGCATTAATCTTTATTTTTACACTGAATATAAAACTATATCGTGTTGTCCGGGCTGTGCATGAGTATACAGTGTATGCATTAACTGTTTGCCAAGGGTATGTTCAGTCCTGACATTTGCTTTTGGCATTATCTTCTACTTTTCACGTCCAAACAATGTTGTAGTGCTGAGTAAAGGACTCATCTGCGGACCTCCTAAGACCGTCCCCACGCCATCATCATCAACCTGTAGAGGCAGCCTGAGCAGACCTGCACCACAATGGCTGTGGACTGCGGCGTGGGGCATCGCCCAGCAGGGGCTCTGGGTTTTGACCTGGACTGGCTGTCCGGGGCATTGGGCCAGCACAGAAGAAAAGCGCTTTACGGATGGAGCATGTGGTCAGGTCATCTCTTCTCCTTCTCTTCACCCCCTTCCCAGCTCCCCCCTTTAATCCCAGCCTGAAGCTCCCTCCCTCCCTCCCTCTTCCTCACCTCACCCCCCCTCCTCTGTATCCAGCATATCGCGAGGAAATGCCAACAGATGCCCAGTGTCTAAGACAGGCATTATGTTCTTAGAGGATGTCCTGGTAATTCTGCTTTTTGCCAGGCTGTTGATTATTACCACGCTGTCTAGCAGTGGTGAGCATGAGAGGCAGCACTGAGGACAACAGGTAGAGATCTCTGCTGGCTAAGTCACGTGGTGCTGCAGTCTATGCAAAACAAGATCCTCAAGAGCCGCGGGGGACATATGTCTGTTTGTAGTATATGTCGGAGTGATGGGATTAACATTCAAAGCATAAACAGTTACAATGCACAGATAGTCAGGCAGCCTGCTAGATAAATATTTTATTATACATTATTCTTAGTAATATAATCAACGGTATCGAGGGGATAGCTAAATGGTATTCGGGGATATCTGAACGAGGATGCACCAACAGGAGCGTTTAGTGTTGTATTTTATAACATGTTACTCATCAAGAATTTAAAACCGGAGGAGCAGGACTTCATTTGCGATAAGAAAACGTGTCAATCACGGGGACTCGGGGAGAAAGTGGTTTGTCAGACCCTGAGGGGGCCACACTGACCTAAATACAAAATTGTCAACAGCGATCCTGCAGTGACCGACCGAAAGGGAACACTGGGGACGCAAACATTTAACTCTGCAAAGATGGCAGCGGTTAAAATGCCTCGACCGGGCATCCAGATCTCCAAAGGGTGTGTTAATGGACACGTTTACTGACACGGCAGAGAACTGCAGCAGTGCATACACAAACAATTGACGGGCTGATTGACCGCAAAACACATGCATTCATCTTCAGTAAATAGGATGGACATGTTGTTAATAGAGAAGATCAGGTTTATGAGGAACTAGCTGGGTTATTTGCAAATCCCTTTGTTGTTTGTTTACTTGTCTGAGGCGTTAACGCCGATGTTTCGGCCTTATTGTTATCGTGGTATGGGTTTTTTTTTTTTTTTTTTTAGATGAATGGTGAAAAGAGATTGTTCAGATTAAAGCTGAACCCTTCCAGTAAAGAGGATTTCTCTCCATTCAGCTCGTCGGTGGCGCTGGATTCAGGGAGCCGTGGAGCCACTGAGGACTGACGCCACCGTGTGGCCAGGGGCGGTGTTGCCGCTGCACAAATCCTGACACATCATGACCGCTGAGATCAAGCTGTGTGTTTGTCGTCAGCGTCGTTACATCTGATCATTTCTGAAGCCCTGTGCTTGGAGAATTATCATATCTGACTGGAGGCTTTGTTAGGATATTCTGTTAATGGCCTGAATCCTATGAAAACTATTTAATCATACTGTATAAATGATTGTTTCTCACATTCCTCAGTACTAAAATAATATTTATGTTATTCAGCTCCATATTGTAGATGTACTGAGAGCATCAGCACCTTGCATGTGGATCATTATTGCCAGAGCTAACAGTGTTATTATTGACAGGTAGTGAAGAACTAGTCCATCACAAGCTCCCAGAGCCAGGGAGCCATGTCCACAGCAATGTCTTTGGAAGTTCAGGGGTTTAATAATGATATGAAGAGGTTACATAATATAAATCAATGCATATCACACATAAACACTGACCGCTGTGACCAAATCTGAATGCTTTTAGGTTGATATACCTGGCACTAGATCAAATTCAGCAGTTAAATCAAACAATTATTACACTTTGTTGTTTGTATTTAGTCAAACCAAAAGTCCGAAACTGTCACATGTGCATCTGCGGGTCCCATCACACGTGCTCAGTGACTGATGTTAAAAACAATCTACTCATCGATTAATGAACCTCAGCTCAACATAGTGATGATGATCAGCTAATGTGTGTTAGTTCAAACCACCCTGCAGGATTTACAGTAGTTCAAATAAGCTTTAGTTCAAGGAGCTACAACATGAAGATTCGGCTTGTGCATTAATGCAGCTGTAATATAGGCGCATGTTTATGCTAATATTTACATAAAGACTTTGATTCAATGTGTATTTAATCCAGCGCACTGTAAAATAAGAGTGGTCTTTAAATATTAACCTACACCTGTGAGGAAGCGTTACTTTATTTCCATAATACACATGATTTTAGTCGTTTCCAGTGACATTAGAGATATTAGACTTGCAGATTGTCAAAAAACAAAAATCAATAGAGATTTTCCTTCACCTACTGCAGCCAATATCCTGGACTTTTGTGAATAGAATTTCCTATATGACCTTTGCTCTGTGTATAAAAGCTGTGCACACAAGTACATGTGTTGCGAGCTGGGCTGCACCCGTAGCTCAATACTGGTTGACCTACAAAACCAGTGAGAGTGCTGATGTTCATCACAACCGCGGGACCCTGGTGTGTCGTAAAGACTCATGCTGATCTGAGAGTCTATGAGGCTTGACGCGTGACATCGACCTCGCGAAAGAACAGGGGGGGGAAAAATAAACACATAACTGCCCAGTAACAAGGGCTCTCTCCTCATTGGCTGCTGAAGAATGTTGCATTGATCATACTCTTTGTGCAAGAATGACACATGTGGTTGTGATCCACGCGCACGCGGGCAGGATTACAGCGGAACGCCCGCACGCGCGGCAGCTTGCGAGCGCACGCGCGCACTGTCTGAGGCTTAGATGCGCACAAACACACACACTATCAGCGTCACACACAGCAATTACACATACGCGCATCTTACATTCACACACTGACAAAGTATTGGTGAGAACTAGGGCAGAGCCACACCAGTAAGCCTCTTTTTTACTTAAATATCCTCTGAGAATTCAGTTTTTCCCCCCCACCCAAGATTAGCACTTAGCCCCTAGTAACAGTGCTGTCATTTTGCTGCTCCATGACACCCACCACACTTCATACTTTATTTAAACGCCGCTCCCTCGTCTATAATTGGCTGCTTTTTGCCACGACAGAGTTGACGCGTTTGACGAAGAACAGTTATTTGGGCTGAAATTTCCGCGAAGATGGGCATTTTGTGGTCGTTCTCGCCTTTCAGCTAAAACATTTGAAATGATTTAAAAATATACGTTAAAAAAATAATATTTCAAATGTGGTGTTTAAAGACTGTCAGATTATTACAAGCATGTTTGTCCACGCTGCAGCGTGATCTTCAGCGTCGATTAACCTGAATATTTTCTTTTGATCCTTTGGGAACGTTTGGGAGGTTTTCACCTTCCTTGATTTATCATGAATTACTTCTGTGACCATTTAGGACGAAAAGGAATGAGAGTGAAAAATATTATTTTATAAATATATTCATATCTGTCAGTTAATAACGCGTCGGAATACGAGCGTAACTTTGTGACATCACAGTCTAGTCTGGAGGCCAATCACTGCCCATTATGCTGCGGACGCATGATGTAGAAGCATGAAACCTCCAGACTTTACAGCAAAAGAGAAGGGTCCTGCTTTTGAAATGTCTGAAAGCGCAGCTGGCATCCTGTCCTCTCTGTAGAATCATCACATTAACACCATGCAGATAAAGTGTGTCTCAACTACAAGACAGAGACCTGGCTTTGACAGGCAAGTGTCAAAGAGTTGATGAATATTATTCCCAGGGAGAACATTCAGCCCTTGTGTTTTAGTTTGTTTTGATCTCCACATCTGTGGTTCTGTGAGCGGCACCTACAGCAGGCCCTGCCATGATGAAAAATAGAGTTTGCACACTTTTAATGCTCACAATTAATGCTCCAAAGAACATTTATTCTCGTACCACTATGTGATATTGTGAGTGCATGCCGTTCTTCAGACGTGATGAAGTAAATTCCTCAACAACCTGACAGGAGCTGTCCTTCAACAGGGACCTTCAGTTTGGTCCCAGCCTCCTGGACCACAGACGTAGATGGACCATTAGTACTCAAGTCATTATCAGGCTGTGTTGTCAGCAACAGAAGCACAGCACGCCGGAAGTGGGCCAAATATGACCGCATGCGAGACCACTGGGCGCTTTCCCTTTCATCTATACAGCGCGTTATACCATGTAAGTCCACAGCCACCCCTCAGCTGCAACAGTGAATCTGGAGAGCTAATTTAGGGATCTGGTGAAAAGACTGTTTGCTCAACACGCTGGGGTTCCCCATGGCCTTCCCACGCCTCATTTGAGAGGCAACAAGAAAAAAGCCAAATAGATGAAAGGCGGTCCCCACAGTTGGAGATGATGCACCGAGGGTCCTCTTGCTAAGCAGGCAGCTATTCAAATGAGTGGCTAATCGTGGCATCTGTTAACCCACTGAAGAGGTGTCAGTGCGGTATCACGGGTCTGTTAATTGGTACAAACAGGTAGCAGATGTAGGTTCTGAGATCCAGCATCTGCCATTTAGTGAGCCAACCTCCATGAGTAGTGATTAGACAGCCAAGCTGATGGAGAGGAAAGAGGAGATAGGAGAGGAGAGAGGAGAGGAAAGCTTGGAATAAGAGAGGGATGAACCAATGAATAAGATCACAAGTTTTGCTTACTAAAGACAGTTTCCCTGCAGGTTATCTCTTTCCTCCCTCGGGTCACACTTTTTTCAAAAGTAATTCAGATTTTTTTTTGCCTTTTCTATCAATTATTTGTGAACTTGCTGAGTCACTGGTTAAGGAATCATAGAACCAGAATTAAACAGTAGGACAACGTCAAAGTTTTACTGCAACACAATAAAGTCGAGCAAAATACATGTGGTGAACTGTCATGACGAGCCGTCGACGCAACAGTTGGGATTTTTTTTTTTTTTTTTTTGAAAATTGTGTAGAAGCATAACAGTGGTGAGCTGCTTCTTTACCAGTCATGGGAACTTGTTGCCACCAGATTGTACTAGCCGCGTATTAGCAAGGAAACTACTAAAGCCCATAAAGTGTTGTCTCTAAAGATGTTTATTCATATCACTAACAACGGACTGTGCATCTCTGATTTTAAAAACAACAACAACAAAGCTAATGAATGAACCACAACTGCCACCTGATGTCTATATAATCTATTTCTATGAAGGGGACACTTTGCTTCCATCACCAGACAGGCGAGGCAACCCTCAACATCAGACAAATGAGAAGCAGCCGGTGAGGCTCTGGTGGATCCCTCTGTGTCCGCTTGGAACACAGAGATTGTCCTTTTACCGTCAGATCATGACTTAACTGGCTCTTCCCGCGCACACACGCCGTCCACACAGAAACACTGACACCTGCTGGCAACTGCTACTACCAAGTGATGACCTCCCAGATAAATAACCCTGCAGTGCACAGTATGAACATGCTCCTTTAAGAAACACACAGACACACTTCTCATCGTACTTTAGCACCATGGTTCTTCTCCAAAGCCTCAGCACTGTCCAGATCTTTTCTAGAATTTCCAGAGCTATTACTCTGCAGTGTTTCAGTCCTGCTCTTTTCTTTTCTATTATATTGTCTTTCCAGTCATTGTTGCCTGAGCTTGGTGGTGGCGTTCATGTGAATTTAAAATACAAGTTTTGCCAATAAAGTTTTGTTTATATATTCCCTCATTCATCATAAGCTCACATCCCATAGTTGATATTGTAATATGCTAACCCGCTTCAGTGCATGCGTTCATGCGGCTCACGCAGCGACGGCGACGCCTGCTGGTGGTTTACTGGTACTACCACCTGACACAGACACGCGTGATCAACACAGTTTCTTGAAATGGACCAATAACATGACGCTCTGACATCATGGCAAACACTGCAAACTCTCCGTATGGTGAGTGAGTTTCGTGCATGGTATATAATCAACTCAATATGCATATTCAATGAAATATACACATGGGTATAGGTATTAAAGCAGCCAAACAGCAAAACCCCAGCATCATACAGGTGATAAAGCGGTTTCGAACACATGAGAGGGAAAAGATGAGACTCACATTCTCGCAGTCAAACCGTCAACAATCAGGACTCAGTGCATCTGAAGGTCAGGACGAGGACTCACACCTGAGCTCCATCCTCCTTTATGGGCTCCTCCTCCTTCCTGCACAGACAGGTGAACTGTTGCACAAAGACAACACTGTGACGCTAATCTGTGCTGGTTCAGGTGCTGTGTGCGTTTTATTAGCATCCACATACAAACAGAAGACAATTTATATTTGCAATGTAAAAATTATGCACAATTGTGTGTGTGTGTGTGGGGGGGGGGTTATTGTCGGTCTATATCTACGAATGAACACAGAACAAACAATTAAAAAAGAAAATATTTAAATAGAATGAATCATTTTTACTACAAAAAGTGAGAAACTGTATGTAAATATATTTTTTTTAAAAAGGCAAATGTAAATAACCACTTACACGCTGTAAATGGCACAGAGCGATCACCCATCGAGCTCCTGTCAGGGCTGTAGCCCATGCTCGTTCCTCATTCTGCACGCCAGTTAACAGCGGCGTTGAATCGGTTTCGAAACCCGCGCGCGCAAAAACCACGTGAACGTGCTGCGAGCGCACGACCGGAAGAGCCATCCACGCGTTGTTCTGCGCACCTGCGGAGCGCGGGAAACCTGGAGGGTACTGTCACTAATGATGGGAAGTTCGGCTCTTTTCAGAGAGCCGGCTCTTTTGGCTCAGCTCCCAAAGAAGAGCCGACTCTTTCGACTCCTGAACGGCTCTTAATTTAGGATTTTTTGTAGGCCTTTATTTTACCATAACTTTTATGAGAAGCCTTATAATTGCCTAACTTTGTGCATTTATTCTGTTACAAAAGCATTCTTTTGTTTAACATTTTAATCAAACATTTTATTGCACAAATTAACAACAAAACTGCAAATAAATGCACAGAACAGAACCAAACTCAAACAAACAGTATTATAGCAGCCTTATTATTGCCTAATTCTGTGCATTTATTCTGTTACAAAACAGTTCTTCCTTTTGTTTAATATTTTAATCAAACATTTTTATTGCACAAATGAACAAAAAACTGCAAACAAATCCACAGAACAGAACCGAACTCAAGCAAACAGTATTAATGTCCTCAGTGAAGGTTGGCGTTCAAAAAAGTCAGATGCCTCAGCTTGGATGGACTGATCCGATTTCTTCCCTCGGTGAGTATCTGCCCTGTTTTTGAGAAGATTCTCTCGGAAGGAACAGATGTTGCCACAATACACAGTCTCCCCTCCATCACCTTCACCAGGCGTGGAAAGACTGAGGCCTTGGCCTGCCATTAGCTCAGTGGGTCTTCTGCTCGTGGACGATGGGCTTTTTGAGGCAGTGACATAGCTGAGGGAGAGAAAACAGCAACTTTTAAAATTAAGCTTTTTTTAAAGTATGTGGCATATTATACGTGGCACATTATACTGTGTTGTTTCTGCAATGTATAATAGTGACTGAATGGTAGTAGAGGAAAAAAAACAATGGTTCAAGGTACCTGTCTGCACTTATCTCCACAGTCACCTCCTCACATGGTTGCAGGACGGTGCAGACCTCTTTCACCAGCTCCCATTCCTCTTGACATAGAGCATCAACTGGTGCGTTGATGAGGGCCAGGGTGGAGATGATGGCATCTTTTGTTTCAAGAATTCGTTTCAACATATAAAATGTTGAGTTCCACCTGGTGGCACACTCTCGTTTGGGCCTCAGTTCAGACATCCCCATCTGGCACTGTGTGGACTTTAGCCTCTGTGCTGCAACTGTGCTTTTGTGGGAAAAACTCCACAACAGCCTTCACCTTATCCACGGTTGGTTTGACCACCTTCAGGGCATCTCTAATCATGAGGTTTAGTGGATGTGCCAGACATGGGTGGTGGGTCCACTTCAGAATTTTTATGGCTTTGGTGATGTTTGCAGCATTGTCACTCACACAGCACACCACTTTGTCCTCTACTTGCCACTCTTACTAGCTCCTCTGCCAGGTTTTCTGCAGTGTGTCTGTCGGTGAACTCAAAGCAGTCCAGAAGGCAAGATGTCATCTTGTAATTTTCAATGAAATGGCAAGCGACAGACATGAAAGAGCAGGTTGTTCTGGAGGTCCAGCAGTCAGTTGTCAGGCAAACTGGTGGAGCTTTTTTCACCCTTTCTTGCCATAATGCACGTTCTGTGTCATATAGTTTAGCTATTGTTGTTTGGGACAATGTTTTTCTACTGGGTAGAGTGTATGTGGGATTTAAAGCTTTGACAAAACTTTTAAAACCTCTGTCCTCCACAATGGAAAAGGGTTGGAAATCAGTAGCTATCATTTTAGCCAACTCATCATCAATACTGTGCTGTTTGGCTGGGGTCATCTGTTTTGATATAAACTGGCTTATTTTGCTTTGAGTTGCAGTAGGAGAGGTTATACTTGCATGTGTGGGGAAGCCAGTAGATGCTGCTGCAGTTGCTGTTGTTTTGGGATGAGACACACCAGGATCAGGATTTTCACATAATGGTATGATCCTATATCCTCACATCTGATTGGCCGCGATGCTGACCAATCAAAACACAGTTCTGCCTTGCGCAGAGCTCAGGCTGAGCACTGAGGTAAGCAGCGAAAGGAAAAAACCTGGGAGCCGGCTCTCACTCGATTGCGAGCCGGCTCTTCTGATTCACTACAAAGCATCGGCTCTCAGAGCCGCATCTTTTGCGCATGACACATCACTAATTGTCACGTGTGCCATGACTGTAACATAACAGCTTAGAAAACAGTGGAGGTTTAGGTTTCCACGAAGGAAACGTCACTAAATGTTGCACATTGACTGTCTGTTGCTCCACGTGGTCAGCATTCAACAGGCCATTTCTTTAAAACACTTTGCCAAACAAGATGCGTCTCTGTGTGAAAGCTGGTCGTTCACTTGCCACTGTTGCAGATTAATGAGCAATCGGTTATTTTGAAGTTTCTGCATGTCTGTGAAATGAATTCCATGAAAGATAAAACCTCTATTAGCTGCCTGGAGCAGCTCATCCAGGGCCTGAAATAGATTTAAACTGCACGTTTGCCTTGTTTGTCTCAGAGACCAAACAAATTACAAATATAAATACAGTGCACAGGCAAATATGTGAAGGAAATCCATTGGACTAAAAGTATTTCTATGATTTTTTTTTTTTTTTGATTTTTTTTTAGTTAACCGGATCAATGATGAGATACTGCAGTGTTAATGTACAGCCAGGTGTGAAAAGCATTTACAGGTCATAGTTAAACATAAAGTGGAAAGACAGCAACCCTTTATCACTTCCGTTTGCCGTATCTTTGATCCAGAGCTTCCCAGAGCTGATGCTAAACATGAGTCAGCTCATTTGGTTATGTTTAACCAGGCTGAGTCAAATGACCTCACAAGGTGCGATGAGACAGATAAACCAAATTCAAAATATGGAAATCAAATCAAAGTACTGCAAGTTTAAAGGTGCAGTCGGCTTCTTTTGAAAGGTGTCCACATAAAGGTGATGGCTTTTGATTTTGAGGTTGCTTCGCTTTAAAGCTGATCAGAGAGTCCTGGGAACGACCCTGGAGCGGTTAGTGGTGATGGTGGAGAAGAAGGTGCTGCACAAACATCATACACACATACTATACTCAGTACTTATACTCCTCCATGTCTCCAGACTAGCCAAGAAGGCTAGAAGACAGCTTTCAAACACTTCTCACAGGCTTCCTCAGCAGACGGAGTTCACTCATTTGTCACAGTATTAACAGGTGGATGCAGCAAATAAAGTGGTTTAACCTTCTGGCAAAGAGATCCGGATATGTGTTGCAGTGGTGTTGAGTACTAAGAGTCTCCCCCACCTGACTAAACGCAGGACACATCCGGATCCCTGCAGGACTTTTGCCACAAAACGTCAAACTGAACTCGTCCCTTTGTGCAAAAAAAATGTGTTTTATTAAAACAAATAAATAGTGTGGTTCACATACAAACATTCAATCTGTAATAATAGAATATAAAAATAATGAAATGATATCGTTTTTATTTGCAGCTCGTTACTGTTTTGTTTTTCCAAGATCAACCTACAGATCACCCCGGTCCCTCGGAGCTTCAGATTTAAAGTGCACAGTGTGTGTTAAGGTAATTACTGCTGATTAATGGAGGAGGTTTGTCTTCAGGTTCACAGAGAACTCGGTCACTCATTCTGTGGAGGCGAAACAAACAGGCTTCAGTACAGGAACATGTAGACAAGGACAGGCTCGGCTGATCTGCCGAACCTTCGGCTTGCTGCATATTAAATGTGCATTTCACTTGTGCATTGTTAAAACCCTGAAATCAGCTGTGAAACTGGGCGTGATCGCATCTGCACAGCTACACGTCTGCTGTTTTAACACACTGTACCTGCATTTGCTCATAGATCCAGTTGATAAAGTAGGTGACATTGCCGTAGACTCCCGGCTTGTTCCTCTGTGCACATCCAATCCCCCAGCTGGTGTCCCCCGCCAGCCACCATAGATTTCCCTGTTTGACCACTAGGGGTCCTCCACTGTCACCCTGCAGCAAAAGATGCGCAACAATACAATGTTACGACAGATGTGATGCCAAACTGAGCGAACGTCGTCCAACACTGGGTCTGTGAGCGGCTCAACCATGTAAAACAATGCACTGAAATGAAGGATGGCATCATTGTGAGTAATCATTGTACGAGCACCCTAGGGCTGCACCCTAATCCTTAACCCTAATCACTCAACAACACCATGTTCAACCTGTACAATCGTGTCAAATCCCTCATACGACACTTGCTGCTCTGCTAATCTACTGTAAAGTGGTGTTTTCATCAGAGGGGCCCGGGATGAAACAAAGTAAAGTCATGTAGCCTAATATTGCCTGTCTGTCCTGCTACAGTGTTAAAATCTCTTTTTATTTATAGCTGCTCATTTGTGTTGAGTTGGCGAGGTTTGTTCCTGTCTTCTGGTTAATTCTAGTAAAGCTTTGCAGAGAAGAGGGGAGTGCGTTTTCATAATTAATAATCAGGTTTATGTGCCGGCTGCAAATATGCCCGCCTCACAAAAAAGGTTAATTCAGCTATAGCTTAAGGGGCTTTGACAGTAGCATCAGATCTTACCAGATTACCTCCATACTTTGTGTTTAAGATATCTTATAAACAGACCAGGATCTTTCCCCAACTGTAACCAGAGCCCAAACATAACCGTAAAACTAACGCTGTCGTCACAATGAGTGTATAACATCGTTCAAGTTTGTCAATTCGGGCGTGGTCATCACAGCGTGTAATAAACCAGACTCCACCAGTGGACTGACCTGACACGTGTCCACTCCTCCCTGCAGCTTTCCAGCACAGATCATGGTCTGAGTGATTTGTCCGTCCAGCACCTGAGGGATGTTGCAGGTCTCTCTGCTGTAAATGGTCACTTGGGCCTGATTCAGTCTGTCAGGGTTCGGTCCTGAAGAAAAAAAAATTATTATGAGACAGCGGTTAGCTCGGTCAAGGTTTAAAGTTCAAGTTGAGCTCCTCAACTTGAACTTTAAACCTTAAAAAGCAGGTGGCCTCGAAAACATTTGAACAAATAATCTACAGGGAGGAATGAAAGGTACGTGCTCAGAAGCTGTTCTGTTTGCTGGGCTCTCAGTCAACATGGAATAACTTCTTGGACATATTTACTCAAGAGTCTGACTCACCAGATGAGCGCAAGGCTCCCCATCCTGTAATCCAGGCTTGATGTCCCGCAGAGAGGTCCACACCGTTGGGGAGACACACTGGCTTCACTGTTCCTGAGACATACACACACATGTGACCGGTGTCGAAGATCATTCACTTGATGAAATACGAATTTTACCGGCAAGAACTTACTTGTGAAGGTCAGAGGATTGCTGAGCTTCAGAAGAGCGATGTCATTGTCATTGTTTGCTGAGTTAAAGTTTTTGTGCCTGATGATTTTGCGAACTGTTTTCCCGCGGCCGAAGCGCATAGCTGACAAGCTCACATCACCGGAGTATACCATCCACATTTCAGGCCGGGAGAAACTGCCATGAGGCGAAGCACGCAAACACGGGGAGCATAACATGAAAACCAAGAATGAGCAAACATGGCGCACGGCATGAAGGGACTTAATAGTGTGAAAGACTCGGCGCTCACAATTGGAAGCAGTGTGCAGCAGACAGGATCCAGTACTGGCTGATAATAGAGCCTCCACACATGTGATGACCAGCAACCTGAAGACTGACCTGCCAAGGCCAGGCCCCATTAACAGCCTCCGTGCCGCCCACAACCCGAGTGCTGGGGTCGGCCGAACTCTCCCCGCATTCTGAGGATGGAGGAAAAGAGTAGAGCAGGAACTCGAGGTCAGTTCTGCTTTCCCATTTTCAGGACACCTTCCCTTGTATCTTCTGAACTCACACACATTTCAGCAGTGTAGTTACAGTGTGCGTCCCAGCTGAACCACTAACTTACCAACACACTGAAGTTTGACAGCTTGGGCTGAGCACGTTTTGCTGCAAAGGAGAGGACGACAAAAAATGATACCGAAGACCTCAAATCTGACCAACACAGTGGACATGCTCTGTTCATACAGTTATTATGCAGTGATGGGCTGTAATACCTGTAAGCGAGCTGCGACTGTAAACGTGATCCGTGGTTACCTCCTGGCACCAGCCTCATGTATCCCTTCGAGGCCACAGAACCTGCGCTGGTCTCGGTGTAGGACACGTAATCCTGCCTGTGGGGTGCACACAGGGGAGAACGTGTGTTCGCTTTAAACTCTTGCATTCAAGTGCCTGTTGGTCGCGCAGTGGGGCGACACGAACAAGAGCGAAGAGGAATATCAGCACCTCTTGTACCCGATCTGCTCACACGCAGTTCTGCCGTATCTGTCGTCCCAGTTGTCGGCACACACCGGCAACCACACCTGGCTGTCCGACAGGTAGCTTTCCAGGATGAAGCTGGTCCCTCGGAGGCGAACTGTGAAGCAGAGAGATCTATAAAGTTCAGTTCTCCAGTGAGAGTGTGTGTTAAAGATCAGGGTGTTGACGTGAACGTCTCACAGCACTGAGCCTCGTCTTCTCCATGAAGGCAGTCCGCGACACCGTCGCACCACTGGGACGGACGGAGACACCTCCCATCACTTTTGCACGGCGTCCCCAGTAAACACAGGTAGCTTACTGCAAGCACACACACACGCACACAGTAATGAAGCACACGCACAAGAGGACAAAGCACGATCGTCAGACCAAATACACACGATAAGCGACAGCAATTATTCGGTGAAGCTACAGAGATCCTCAAACTGACTTACTGAAGTACCAGATCAGTACGCCGGCCAATGTCAGGACAAGAAGCACACACAGAGTTGCACACGCTACATATTTCCACTGACAGCTCCTCATTCCTGCAAGGCGAGACAAAACGAAAGAAACGCCACTGATATGGTTGAATTATAGCATATCTGCTATATATATTGAGTCTGTGGGATTAAAATGCTTATAAATCGGAAATAAAATGATCATCAAGTTTAACATATCACACATTTATGACGTCTAGTCTAGTGTTGTGTTCACCATTACGCTGGACATTCTGTACCCCAAAGTTATACTGCATGTTCCATGTAGTTTATATTTAGCATTAATTGCTATAAATTGGTAGATATATATAAAATATCATTTAAGCATGAAGCATAAATTCTTAGATGCTGTAAAAACTCAGCATGCATACATTAAAATACTGTACTCGGGGTCACGACCACCACGACACGAGCACTATCACCTGAGTAATATTTCGAAACTTGGCAGTAATGGGGAGAGAAGTCTGCAGTTAGCGACCAGATTAGCCTTCTCCTGCGCTGACATATCAAGCTTTTGGGCTTGATTTCATGGTGCATATATATCTCAGCGTGTCACCGGCTGCTGAGTCACCGGCAAGGCTCTGCAACTTGTCTCAACAATAGCCGCCGTGGCCTCGGGTGAGCTACGAAGGGATAACTGTACTGCAGGGAATGATGAAACAGCAGCACAGCTAAGGAGCAAACTCACTCTCATGTTAGGAAACTGAAACATCCCTCCAGTGTTTTGGGACATCACATTGGGCAGAGTAAGACTGCAGCAGCCAAACCTCTGAGTGGATTAGTCACATTTAGTTCCATTGCTCGGACTTCCTCTTACACTAATGTGTAAGAGGAAGAATAGCTTCCTTCTTTCCAATAAGTCAGAGTCTATGAGAACAATACACTTTGTTTTTAAAGTCACGATACTGTGAAGTACACAGCGGCATTGATATGACCACACATTTGCCTTTTGACAGAGTGCAAGTCATAATCCGCCTGCCCTTTTATCCCACACAGTGTCACTACACATAAAACAAACATACCTGACTTTCGCCCTGTGTTGCGTGGAGTTCCGGGTGTTACAGTGTGGTGGGTGTTGATGACCTTGGGAGCGACGGCGACATAGCTGGGGGCCTCCCGTGGGAGGGCAGGATATACACCCTGTTGCGGGCTGTATGGAGGTGGCCTCTCCTCCTCATGCTGAAACCCTACATTGTCATAGGTGGGTGGGTTTGTCTGCAGGTGCAGCGAAGAGATGTAAAGTCATGAATACCATGTTAACAGATATACAGTTGTGTTTTTTAAAAAAGAGGAGAATGCATGAAAACAGTGTCTCTCACTGTGAAACTGAACTTACCTGGTTATTATTCATACTGAAACTGGTTGCACTGCCTGGGGAGACTGTCAAACCTGGGAGAGGTTCCAGGGTTTTTAAAATAAAAATAACTCGTCATTACATGCTACGCTGTATGACTGAACTCTAGCAATTATTAAAGTGATATTCATAAAACAAAAAATAATAATTGAGCAGCTTATATAAAAACTAAATCTAAAGACATGAATACTCAAATACTCATCCAAAACATGAGACTTTGTTGTTTTCGAACAGGCTACAAGTTAATCCACAAAAACTTCTCTCATGTTTCCAGAATCAATAATATTCATCCACAGTTTTCAAAAGATTTTCACCAACCTGGCGATTCCCACTGACTCCTTCAGCGCTCTGGTTCCGTCTGTCCCTCCCTGTTCCACTGCCTCTCTCTCTCTCTCTCACGTTCCCACCACTCCACCATGTAATCAACAGCCACGGCCACGCCTTCTCCACTGCGCGCACACAGGCCGCCCTGTGGCGCGCTGCTTGCTTTACACTTGACCTGGTCAAACAGCGGGCATTGACGAGGGCCCGCGATCGATACTCATTACTTTGTGCTCTCAGCCAAGCTTTGAGATAAGGTGAATGACGCGTAAACAATGAGGACTGATTTGTGGTGGAATAGCAGTATGATGTGTACACTGTGACTTTATGCATTGCAGTCCTGCTTCTTAAGGTCAACACCAACCCCCGTCCTTCCTTATTTTTCTGGAAAATGACCTACGTGGTGGGCGAAGCTTCCCAGCAACTCCTGCAACTGCCACTCCCGTTCTGATCACAGCGAGCCTGAGAGGAGGAGGAGGAGTCAACGGCTGTTAAGTGGTCACTGTTTAAGATTCAAGTCAAGAGAAAAGGGAAAATAGACTTGGTTCTTACTATACTCAGGCGATTGTTTGTGCGCCTTATAAGCCCACCCAGTTTAAACAGTAACATCCAGGTAAATGAGTGGGCTGAAAAACACTGACGGCCGAGCGACTTTCAGAACCTGTTAATATTAACTCAATATTTGTGTTGCCTGGCAGGAAAAGGGAAGGAATGAAACACGAGGCACTCATGAAGAGCCTTTCCAGAACAAAATGTCCCTCTGAGCGACATCGGTTCAACCGTTTTACACTTTAATACATTTTGGCTGATTCAGACTGATCTAAAATCAGTTTAGAGAAGCAAAAGACATTCCTCTGAACTGACAATAAGACATTTTGCACAGAGGAGGAATCAGACCTACCAAGTAGAGCATGCTGTGTGTCTTCGCTACCTGAAAGGGTCAGTTCAAACCACAGAGAGGTTTCTCCATACCTCTAATCGTGTCTGTCCAGGATAGTAAGGAAACACACACTTCTCAGCTCGGGATGGTGCATTTGAGAAAAGCATCTTTTTTTACATTGCATCGATGACTGCCAACATTTTATTCACCTCTACTGTGCGCAGCAGAACTTTTCAAGACAGGTCAGAGCCTCTGCCACAAACTCAAACCCTTCAACAGCCTATTACTGATATTATACATAAAATGGTAACAATTACACTTAATTAAACTGTTAGTAACTGCAACATAAAGGTCTTAAACATTGTAAGGGAAACTGCGACACCTAGTGGCCAACTTAGACATTACACTACACTTCTTAAACTTCGATAAATCAAACATTAAAATCAAACAGGAACTCTGATCAGTGATCATCAACCACGTAGTCAAGAACCAATCAATAACACGACACTGGTTTCTTACAAACTATTTATTTACCCATTTCACGTCAGAGTTAAATATTAATCCATTTTTTCACAACGTGTTTGATCAAACAGAGGAGTGTTATAAACACCGGAGTCATGACACCACATGAGGCGAGTCCTACCTTGGTGTGTGAACAAGGCCGCTGGCAGAAAGGTTGTGACAGATCAGTTCCTCGCAATAAGAAAGGGGGTTTACAGAGGTCTTAACTGTTTCGGTGCCAGCAGCTCGTCACTGCACACACACACAGTGTATCAGGGGGAAGTTTCCCCCATCAGGTGTTCTACAGCTTCTGGATCACAATGGATGAAGCGCCTCCACCTCCGTTGCAGATGCCCGCCAGCCCGTACTGGCCTGACTTCAGGTTGTGCACCATGTGACCCACAATTCTCGCCCCAGACATCCTGACAGGAGAAGACATATTGTGTCTAAATTCCAATCCATAGCATGTTTTTGTACGTCATTTCATATTTTGACATATCCGGTTCTTTCTGGTGATCTCATGCATAGTTTTATGGGCTTGCTTTGAATATGAGCTTAATATTTTATCTACTCTTACTGAATGACACCACTTCTCAGAACACAGAGGGAAGGAAGAGGTGAGCTGAGATGAGGTGAGGTGGGGGTGGGGTGGGTATTTTTGGAGAACGGGCCACACCTTGCTCCTTATCTCACCTTCTTCCTTCCAGCAAAACCTGAGCAGGGATATATTTACCCTTTTCTCTTCCTCGAGTCTCGATGAGTCACTCTCAGCTGCTTACCCAATGGGATGTCCCAGTGACACAGCTCCCCCGTTGACGTTGACTTTAGCAGGATCAATGTCCAGCATCTTGACGTTGGCCAGTACGACCACGCTGAAGGCCTCGTTGATCTCCCACATGGCGATGTCATCCTTCTTCAGCCCCGCTGCGTCCAGAACCTGACAGACACAGTGGAGGGAGAATCCACTGACTCACTAAACTCAGACTAATGAATCTGTTATCAGTTCTGTTATCAGAAAACAGCTGTGTACAAACATTCAGCTCGCATCTTCCCAGTTTTAGCCTGCTCTGTGATCATTCATTTCACAGGGTAAATGACAACTTTCCCGTCTTCCCTCGAGCGAATCACATCAGAATCAGAAATTGCACTGACCCACATAAACACTTCCAAACTACAGTTTCATGCCAGGGCCTTGAGTATCTGAGCGAAGTAACCTGGTGAAAATTAGATGTTTAGGTCTTCACTACATTAAATACACACTTATTAACTTCACATTACGGTAAACGTATGTATCAGATCAGACTCCCAGCTGGAGGATACCAAATAGTTGTAAAAAAGGACTGAAAAAGGAAAACAGGATGAATAAATACCAACCTTTGGTACGGCATATGCAGGAGCAATGGGGAAATCGATTGGTGCAACGGCAGCATCAGCAAAAGCTAGGTTAAAGTAAAAATACAACACATCAATCAATCCCGTCAGTTTGTGATTACAGGATTTAGTCTTACCACTTCTGAATGCTGAGAGTGCAGGAACTGGTTTTATGCTTTGATTGCCCACATTCCAATGGTCTATAAACTTGTAGAATAAAGGCATGCCATGTGAAAACCTCAATTCTAGTCGAGCTCTGCAAGAACAGCTTTGTGTGTGGGTTTGTAAGCTTACAGACAATCCTGGCCAGCGGAGTGACGTTGAGTCTCTTTGCAGCATCTGCTGTCATTAAAACGAGAGCGGCGGCTCCATCGTTCAGTGTGCTGGCATTGGCTGCCGTCACCGTGCCTGAGAGGCCGATCACAGCAAAGAACAGAGGAAAACACACAGAAAAAGGCGCGTGGTTTAATGAGCAACGTTACTTTTTCAATATGGTTAAAACTGAGAGGCACAATACAGTTTGAATAAGAAGCTGAATGGTATTTGGAATAATTACAGATTGGAACACAGGAAAGTAGGAGACACATTAAAAAGCTGCCACATTAGAGTAAATAACATAACCCTTATACAACATGCTTTGACTGTGACTGAAGCTGTTTTAATAGACAGAGTGTCTGAATGGTAATCTTGTGAGGAATGAACGATAGTGGCTGCCTCGTCACCGTTCTCTTTCTGGAACACCGCCTTCAGTTTGGGGACTTTGCTGAAGTCGACCCGCCTCCACTCCTCATCCTCGGACACGACCGCATCAGGTTTCCCTGCAGAAACGAGTCAGCATCAGATACAGCATGCTGGGCTACGTGAAGGAAAGGCCCAGAGTCACTGACCACGGAGCAAACGTGCCGTACCTCTCTGGGGAATGCTAACTGGTACAATCTCCTTGGCCAGAACTCCAGACTCATACGCTGCTTTGCTGCGGCTGTACGAGCCGATGGCGTAGGTGTCCTGCTCCTCTCTGGTGATGCTGCAGTTCTTGGCTGTGTTCTCTGCACAGTTGCCCTATCAAAGACAGTGAGGCGGAAGCGACAGAAAAGAGATCAAATATGACGAATTACATAAAAAAAAGGTGTCATAGCCATTAACAGGCAGTGGATAGTTACCATGTGAAATTTGTTGTAGACGTCAGTGAGTCCGTCCTTGACAATGAGGTCTTCCATCTTCACGCCTCCGTAGGCTGGGGTCTCTCTGGACATCACATAAGGGACGTTGGACATGCTCTCCATGCCTCCTGCCACCATCACGTCCTAAAATTAGACAGTCACACATTTGTCTGCAGGGACAACTACACTCCATTGTCTATTGGTTTTTGTTTTTTTTTTTAAGCACTGAACCTCCTTTCCTGTTATCTGTGTAACCTGAGAGTCACATGGTTGTCAACATCATGACAACATGAAAGGTCACTTTTTCCCTGCAGCGTATTGTGTTTGCAATACAGCCAGTCTGAAACACAACTGAAAATATATAGCGTCAGCCCCAAGGCCAAGTCTACGAAGACCATACTGCAATAAGCTTTGTCTCAGGTAAACAGAGCTTGTTTTTTATCATAACAAAGTTGCCTATTATCTGATCAGGGATCAGATTTGGGTCCAGTAAGTATGCATTGTCACTGTATCTGCATACAGCATCAAGCAGACAAAAGCGCGGCAGTTGATTTGAGGCCAAAGCTACCTGGTGTCCACACATTAGGCTCTGAGCTGCCATCATGATGGACTTCATCCCCGAGGCGCAGACTTTGTTGATGGTTGTTGCTGGAGTGCCGAGCGTCAAGCCTGAAGACACAATCACAGACATGTTTGCATTTGCAAAAGTGAATACTGAAATAAAATTCTAACTTAATATGTGCTCAGTCAGTCAGAGCTATTCTGCCTTAATATACTATTCATTTTCCCAGCTTGCTGCTGCAAGCTTTTGGTTTTCATATTTGGTGGACTGGTGGAAAAAGATGGCAATCCTGCATTTAGTCCCTGTGTCATCATTTCTGATTTGTCAAGACAGTGCATGTGGAGCTGGGCATCGGTGTTTTGTTGCGGTGCAGATATTTGGAAATGAGGGTGAAAATGAAGCGGAGTGATCACACCTGCACCAAGCAAGGCTTGTCTTGTGGGAGCCTGTCCTTCTCCTGCCTGAAGCACATTGCCCATGTAGACCTCCTTCACCTCTTCCGGAGCGATTCCTAAACACAGGACAAGTTAAGTCGACACTTCCCTTTTCTTCGGCGCAGAAATTCTCCTAGTCAGGTCAAAGAGAGAAAAACATTCCGGTACATCTAGAGTATTATGTCTTAGCCGTGCAAGGACCCGTCTGGTGATGATCATCAGCTGATGTTAGATAAATTAAAATCATACTCCCTAAACAAAGTGAACCACGTGAACATACCTGCTTTGTCTATGGCTCCCTTGATGGCAACGGAGCCCAGCTTGGTGGCCGGTACTGATGCCAGGCTGCCTTTGAAGGAGCCCATTGGAGTGCGGACCGCGCTGACGATGACGACTTCCTGAAACCATGCATGTATAGGTGCATTACAGTAATCAGTCCAGGCATTGTGTCCACTGTGAGGAGAATGTGGACTCTCAGTTCTTACTTACATTGAGCGAAGGACGAGATGCGTATGTTCTTGAGAGGTACTTGTGAGCCTACAGTGACAGGGAAAGGCAGTGGTTAAATCAGCTTCCAAACATAACAGAAATCAAGTCTGCTGTTGCACCTGAAGCTCCATGGTGAATTTAAGTCATTTCATGCAACTCTGAAGCTAGTTGGTGCATGAAAAATGCGTTGGCCATGCTAACAGTAAGGGTCAGGCACAAGCAGCCAAAGTCAACATGCAACTTGATAATAAAACAGGGGCTAACGTTGCTATCTAAGCTAGCTGTGGCGTCATTCAAACTGTTTTGGTTTTTACTCTTTTCAGTTATGCTAGGAACTGTTGTTACAATAAAAATAGCGCTCCCGGGGTTATTTCATTGGGTAGCAGACACATGCTGTTACAGCGTTTACAAATATTTAGCAAATTGTATTTTGGGAAATTGTCTCATTGTCGCCCCGGAGCCACCTGGAGCAGCTGTCAGGGGTTTTCAGACGGTAACGTTACCTCAGTCAAGGACGCTCCGCTGACACGGAAAGGCTAGTTGGCGTGCAGGGCCTTGTTACAGACAGCCAGGCTCTTGCTAAAACTCGCTTTGTTATGCAATATAACAATAGAGCAGACAACCCCAAGCTGATTGTTTTATACACCCTCACTTACCAGGCGTTTACACACTTGAGCGTGCATGGTTAAAAGTCCACTGGATGACATTTTGGACTCGGAAACAGGACTGACTCACACACTTGGGGCCGCTTCACCTTCAGTCGCGCAGCGGAGGGATAACCACAACAGCCAATCACAGTAAGAGGTGTGTTCCCTCTGACGTCGTCGCTGGCTGGGCATTATGGTTGTTGTAGTTTCACCGGTGCAATCGCATAACGTGTTACATGATCGACAGGAGCTGCACCAGACACTCACCTTAAAAATAGAAGTTCTTATAAAAAATAGATTAACTTCCGCATCAGCGAATGAAAACAGTTTCAAAATAGATAACTTTCATAAAAGGATGTTCATAATTTTAACTAAATATATTTTACATGACACTCTACTAGACTGAAACTGCAGAACTGCTGTTGTTAGAGGGCTACAAGTCAATATGGTAGACAGCGTCTGGTTTGGTGTTTACCTCAAAGACAGCTCTTGCAGTAACATAAATGACAAAGAAATCTGCATCCACAGATGTGCTCTGTTTACTACATCCCACATTTGCATCCCATGTGACCTCTGAGGGTCTCTCATTAGTAACTGTAAATAGGAAAACATGTAATTCTGTAGTATCTTGTCCAAAACAACTCCTCTGCGTTGATATCGAAGCGATGAACTCTGCTGGGTCTGTCAACACCCAGCAGAGTGGTGCATACTCACTGAAAAATTCAGCTATGATGAAAAAAAAATGTAAACTCACACTTGATTTTCACTTTTAAAGATTTATTGAATCACGTTTTACTGATGCATGCAACAACAGCAACGAAAAAGACTAGTGATAATCGTTGCTGTTATATTATTTCATTATGTATTTAATTAAAAAAGAAAATTTCTATGTGTCTTTCTACTGTAAAGCCTATAAAAGCTACTTAAGATTGGTTGATGGAGTATTGTGTGACCATAGGCATATGCATGTGGTTGTGTGTTTGGATCATTGTTTGTTTATTTGCAATCCATCCATCCATAATTCAACAGCGTGCGTATTGGTCTTCTTCGTTGGTAGTGGTACTCTACTTGTCTGGATCCAGTTGAAAAGTACAGGTACCCTGAAAAGAGGGATGCATCACTGATATGACCCCAAACATAATGCCACTGCAGAGGGACCAACCACTGACCGTTGCCTACCTCTGTTCTCAAAAGCAGCATCCACCCTGTAGCCAACCCCAGGGAGCCCTCTGTGGATGAATTTGGGGTGCCCAACATCCATTCTGCCCCTCCTTTCATTGTAGCTATATGAGTAATATGGAGAGGTGTTCATCAACATGTGCTATCCGTCTCTATCTGGATTCAGCCTAGGTGTTTATGACTAATGACATTACTCACCTCCAGTATTTGTTGTTCACAAACAGGAGGGTTCTGCCTACGAAAGACACATGGACAGCAGCGTCGACCTTAGTGACAGAGGCAGGCAAGCCGTAGTCACTGAGTGGTTTGGGATACCCAGACAGGACAGTGTTTCCTCTGATCCCCCAGTAGTGATTCCCTGTAACGTGAAAAGATGAAAAGGTCGGCTTATTTTCCTGACTTCAGATTTCAACATTTATTAAGAAAGAAGAGCAAAAAATGTCTTTTTGTGGATTGGTAACTAAATAACTCTTGTACCTTCAAAGAAAAAAGCAGTACTGGTTTTCTTATACTCATAGGCAGCATCAACTTTGCTGATTCCAGACCAGACTGACTGAATTTTCCTCAGAGTGATGCCGTCCCAGGAGCTGCTCCTCTTCCAGAAATATCTGAAAAAGAAACACCAAATTCCACGATAAGCTGGCAGTGGTCACATACTGTAAGGAAGAAATTATAGTGTGCGTGTAGCTACATCTATAAGAGCAGCATGTGTTTCTGAAACTCCCATGACTGTAAAAAAAAAATGTCTCACCCATCTTTGAAGAAGTAAAGATTTCTCTGAATGGAGGTCGCAGCATCAAAAATCAGGTCCCTGTTGCACCGGTCTGGAGAAGGTTCTGGATTTGGGTCAGGTTTAGTCGGCGGTTGAGCTGATGTTGCTCTGACTCCTTTGAGGGGCAAAAGACAAAGAAATGATATAGACCTTTAAGTCTCAGTTGAGGGTCTGTTGATGCAAAACTTGGTCTATGAATCTTTTGAGCTCTCACCGTAAATAGCCTGTATGCCCTGTCTGTCATCATCTGGGAGCTTGAACCCCTCTATGGTCACATACTGGTAGATCGGATACATCAGGGCTGTCTGGAGCTGAGAGTGGGCTAGTCCAAGCGCATGACCGAACTCATGTGCTGCCACCAAGAACAGGTTGGCTCCTGCAGATGCACACAGATTAAATTCTTGTGGATATATAATCAGCAGTAGTATTATGACATCATCTCAATAATAATGTTTCATGCACCTGCTGAGGTCAGAGTCCAGGTTTCATCTTCATCAAAGTGGGTGTCACCTCCATTGCCTTCTCCGGGGGAGAATGCGTGGGCCAAGGTTCCGTTAGCCCCATCGAATGGAGCAAAATCTCCATGGTCTGGTTTTAAGAGGAGAAGAGTAAAGTTAAAACTACCTCAAGCAATTACTCAACAGCACTGAAGGCACTCAATTACCTCTAGCACTGAACATGATCATAATGTCAGCTGTGCCGCCGCTGATCTGCTTGAAATCCAGAGGAATGACATCGCTGTAGATTTTCAGAGCCTTGGCGATGGTGGTGTCGACTTCACTCTGACTCAAGTCTAGTGTGTAGTTGGTAACCCTGCAGCAGTGTAGGAGTAAAAATGGTTTACTAAATCCCTCAAGAGGATCTTTATTGAAGTTGTGTTTTGGTGAACTGCTCATTGTTGACATCTTGCTCCGTGTTCTGACACAGAGATCTTGTTTAGTACCTGTACGTGACCACCGACTTATCCCACTTTGGTCGACCATCAAAATGGCTATATCTGGTAACATCAGTGAAACCACAGCGGGGTCGAGCCATCACCTCCACCGTATTGGAGTCCAGCTGTCCTGTCACCTCCAGACCAAAGAACTCCTGCATTTTTCTGAGAGTGTCTTCAAAGGAATCTAGAGAGCTGCGCCGCATACTGTTGGGGGCACTGACATCCATGTCAGAGAAAAACTGAGACAGATAGTCCTGCACAAAAGAAAACAGGAACTGTTGTTGTTTTGAATTGTTGCATTGACTCAGTTTTGACTTGCTGCTCAAGTGTGTTCACCCAGCAAAACACAAGGTGGCTGTTTTCATAAGCACTAATAATGATCATTCACTAAAAAGGCTGCAAAACAGGACGACAGCTGCAGGCAACACCTCCAACTCCTCTGTAAGGTCACCACCACTGGGTTTTTACTGCTGTGGTGTGGAAAACTATTCGCATTGTGCTCAGTATGCAGTCAGATGGAGGTCTGATCATGGCATAATAATCAAAATAAATATCAAACATATTCCTAAATATAATACATGATAAATATACATTTCTGCTTCTAGAAAAACAGCATAGTCAAGGAGGCAGCCACTGACAGTTTACAACTATACAGCTGTGATACAGAACCTTATCTTTGAAATCAAATTAATTTTAAATGCCACAAAACCAGGAAATGAATATTCATATTTCCTTTTCATGTTAGAAAATGTTAAAAAAGTGGAACTTAATTGTTTATGGGTTGGAGGACCATCCAGAACCACACAGGAAAACTGATAATAGGTTAAGTAACTCCAACAGATGCTATATTATGTTACTGTAGGGAACATCTGATGTTTACCTGGGCTTTAGAGAGCTCTTCTTGGCTGGGTGAAGTGATGGGCATGGCTCCACAGCGTGCCACAATTAAAACTATGATCACAGTTTTGAAAGCCAGTGCACCTTCCATGACTCTGCAGAGAAGAAGGCTCAACTCCAGATACTCTGCTCTTACTCCCAGGTTCTGCTCAGACGTAGAGTTGTAATGAACAGATCGGTTTATTTCCTGATGCTGTCAATTTCACAGATTTGTTGTGAGCTAAAGAGCAAAGAAAATGCATGACAGGGCAATAACACATTCCTGCAAGTGCCTGGACAGGTCTATTACACCAACGAGAGAGATAATAAGTGTAGTAATGAGAGAGGGAGTAGGGGGAGTGGAAGAGGTAGGATGAGGTCAACAGCTGGAGTAGCTCGGGCCTGCATGAACACGATGGAGATCACAAATATGATATGAGCCATCAGATCTCATTTTGATTCAGACAGAAGTCAACATCAGGGTCTTTCTTTGTTTTCCCGAGTTTCATAAAGGTGTTTGTGAATTTGTGTTGTGTTCACTGAGCATGCTATGTTTTTATATTTATCAGAGAGGCCAAAAGCAAGTGTACAGCGCAGTGCAGTGGGAAGGCACAATGCTGTAGTACAAAAGTGATTTATCATTGATGGTGGTAACTGAGAGGCAAGTCACCACCTGAACATTCAGCTGGAGACGACCTTTTCCTGTAAAAGAGCACTTGTTGTAAGGAAGATAATGGGCCAGTGGATCTTGTAAACATAGAAACCAAGAGGGGGAGCTGGAGGAGTGCACAGTTAAAACATACGCTGATAACAAACCAGAGGTGGCTGGCTCCCAATAGCAGAAAAAAGCTGCCAAAACAGACATCTCATGAAGGGAACTCGTGAAGTAACTATTGAACAATTGCACTGAAAATTAGATTCATTTGTTGATTTTTATTAACATTTATAGTTTTTGTTGTTAAAATACTATGAATGCTTTGTTCCTTGACGTTTCGCTGAAATGATTAAATGAGTGAAACTACATGTATGTTGTTGATGTCCCATGACAACATCACCAGACTGTCTGAGAAAGCACATACATTCTAATGCTTTACTTTAAGCAAGAACTTCAACAGAGGCAAAAACAGTTCACTCACTGCACGTTGACCTTCATAAACAGGAAGGAGACATTAAAATGCCTTGCTAAAAAAATATTTATTTGTAAATCGATTGCAACTGTTACAGATTTACATTCACACATAAAATGATGTATCCACTGTGGAGGACCCTGAGAGCCGTGGCATCATGTCTGAGCTTCAAGAAGTTCTTGACAGTAGAAGTTCCTCAGATTTCATTTTTGCTTCTTATTATATGTTACTTATTTTTATGTTTAATGTATGTACCAAATCACTAAGGCAAATTCCTAGTAATGTGAAACCTCTTCAGTTACATGGCAATAAACACAATTCTGATTCTGATTTTGAATAAATATCTGGTTTCCAGGACGGTTTCATACACAGCATCAATATATACACTGTAGGGTACATACATACATACATGTAAACAATATATAAAATTAAAAAAAAAATAATATTACATTGAGCGTATTTACTCTTTGAATACTGTATATTTATGGTTGTAAATACATTTGGTATTACATTTTAATTTCGTTAATGTCGTTAGATTCGTTCTAGCTCAGAGGGGCTACATCAGCAACTGAGCTGGTAAACTAGTCTAGAAGTTATTGCAGCGCAGGAAGTAGCTGTTCCTCAGCACACGGTACAACCTCTTGGTCCTCAGGCTGTACTCAAACATGTAGGGTCCACTGTAGATGTAAGTAAAACCTGCAGAACAGACGCTCACTGTTAGTTTCTGTGAGTGCTTAAAGAAAAGTTAAATATTTGATTTGCTATTTTCTTTCTCTTTATTTTCTTATACAAGTAGTCCTGACTCAGGTCTCAGGGCAGCTTTAGGCGTGACTCACCTCTGTGCTGGAAAGCTGCAGTCACCTTGCCGGTGAGGCCAGGGAAGGTCTGGTAAACATGCTTGGGGAATCCCTGGTCCATTGTCTTTTTGGCTTCATCATAGCTGAAGAAACACCAAAAGAATTTAAAAACATTCATAGTAACAGGAACAGCTCATACTGACATCAGAAATGTATATTTAATCTGAACCCACCTGAAGTAATGATTGCCCACAAAGAACAAAGTCTTGCCAGATTCCTCATCATAGAGGGCTGCATTGATCTTCTTCACCCCACTTGGCAGGCCAAAACTGGTGAGCTTTTTAGGATAGCCACGCACAGGTTCATAGCCAGTGAAAGCCCACACTTTACGACCTGCAAGAGAAAAATACAAGTTAAAAACCACAAACTTTAAACTTTGAAATGGTATCTGACTGGTGCCTTAGAAAGATAAGGAGAACACATACCTTTGAAGAAAAAGATCCTATCTGACTGTCGACTTTCATAAGCAGCGTCAATGTTGACGGGGGCGTTGGGCCAGAAGTTTGTGATGAGACTTTGCTGAGGTGCATCGCTCTGAGGGTGGCTGCGCCAGAAGAAGCTGAGAACATACAAAAACATAACCATCGAGTGCATTAGCCAGGCCCTTTACTGCACAGGGTCTTTGGATTCAGATGTGTTAGCTTTCTACTGGATGGAAATATGTCTGATACCTGTCCTTGAAGAAGAGCATTTCTCCACGCAGGGTGGTGACAGCATCCAAGACCATGGTTGAGTCACAGGCATCAGGGGTGGTGGGGGGCTCAGGTTCAGCTACAGAGGGATCCTTTTCAGGGTTTGGACCTGGAGGTTAAATAGAATGAGTCATCAAGTGTTAAGGAAGCTCTGCATCAGCTTGCAGCCAACCCCAAACATTTAAGGAGCATCACCAAAGATTTTGCAAGAGATCGTCTGAGATTTGGGTCAAATGCTGTTTGTGCGAACAGACATCAATGATCCAGCCAGTTTGTACTAACCGTAGAGAGACTGGATGCCGTTGACATCATCCCGAGGCAGAACGAAGGTGTCAGGGTTTCTGTAAGTGTACGTTGGGTACATGAGCGCACCAGGATCATCAGAGTGAGACAAGCCCAGGGAGTGGCCAAACTCATGGGCAGCCACAATGAAGAGGACGTAGCCTATAGCAGAAACAGATTCAGTAATAGTTCTTTAAGATGATGGGCAATTCATCATGTCCGAAAACACACAATGGAGTTAGTGTTAGGTCACCGCATAGTTTATATACCAGAAACCTTCAATCAGTTAGGATTGACAGCTATTTGATAAAACCATGTGAGAAGTTGGAGGGGAAATATCGTTTTAGTGATATTACATTAAAACCGTTTGCTAAAAAGCTCAGAATCATCTTTTTAGCTTCGAACAATATGTCATAACTAGTACCTACAGCTGTTACATAAATGTACTGTGGTCAAATTTACAATATCTCTGTCTGACTTTTAGCAAAGGAGCAGTATAAAGTAGTACAAAAGGTAGACATTTTTGGGTTACCACCACTTTCCTGTGTAAAGCGTAAGTAAGAAACTCACCTCTGTTGGAGCGCCAAGTGAACATCTCATCATCATCAAAGTGAGCATCTCCTCCGATGCCAGGAGATGGGGCGAAGGCATGGGCAAGAGTCCCATCAGGGCCATCGAAGGGGTAATAATCACCATGTGCTGTTAAAGAGAACACGTTTACGTCAGAGGTTGCAAACTTGACAGAATACTTCCATGCTATGTCTGACATGTAGGATGTAACAACCCCGGACCTCAGCTAAGGTAAATCCATCCTGCCTTTTGAACACCCTTAAGTCTAAAAATGTCAACAGGGGAAAAAAAAGCTTCAAGACGGCTTCAAGCTCTGGCATGCCACCAAAGGAATGGAGTGTGTGTGTGTTTGTGTGTGGGTGGGGTGGGGATTATGATGAATGATACACATTATGTAACTGTACTGTGACTGTACAAATGGTCCACTGCCAGTCATTCGCGGATAAATGTCACTCACACCACAGGATGTGCAAATGGTGTCAAGGTGTCAACCAGCTTCCTGACATCTTAACTGCTGTCATACAAAACACATGCTGGAAAACAGATGTTTAACACTTCAGTTAGGTCTTGGTGATAAATCTAAGTTATTAGTTTTAGTTTGTTGGCTTTTTATAATTATAATATCATATCATATTGTATAGTATCAAAAGAAAGTATCTAGTACATATACTTCCATACTATATCCATACTTTCTGTCACACTGAGAATGCAGACTTTGTAATGGAGTATTTTTATGATATTCTATTTCTACTTTTACTGACTGACTGATCATGGATGATTTTGTTTATTCTATACTCACCTCGGCGCCCAAAGGAGATCATGATGTCAGCGATGCCACTGTGGATTCTTGTGAAATCTCAGAGGAGGTGACTTTGGCCCAAACAGAACTTTTCTCCAATGAGTCATCTACCTCTGACTAGAGACATGTCAGGTGTGTAGTTCTCTCTAGCCTGTAAGACAAGAAAATTATACTTTAATAATAATAAACTGCATGAATTGCCCACAGTAAGTCTCTCTCATTCATTTTCTCTGTAGATCAGTCACCTGTAGGTGAGGCTGTTTTTCTCCCATTTGGGGATCCTTTCAAAAGTGGTGAAATGGGCAATGTTGCTGTCTGGAACACCACAGCGAGGCTTCTTCATCATGGCAGGAGTGTCAGCATCCAGTGTCCCAGTGATCTGGAGACCAAAGAATCTCTGCATCTCAGTCAGCTTCTTTGTCAACGGGCTGATCCCCCGTCTCATAGTTGGACCCCCCTCCTCTGTTAGGTTGAAGAAATTCCTGAGGTAGCTCTGTGAAAGAAGATAAGAATGTAATACCTCTTAGTCAATAACTTCAGGACTTGTGCAAGTTTCCAAACCACGCATCTTAAATGCAAATAACTGAGGAAATGCATAAAAAGGCCACAAACCTCTGCAAAACTTTCATCTTGCACAGTAATTTGTTTGCACTGGCACTGATAAACTACAACAGCCAGAGCTCAGTGTGATGCAAAGACCCCCCAAGACCTCATGCTTTCCTCGTTGAATGCAGTTTGCATCTCTGGCGCTGGTGTCAGCTGTTATATAGGCTGAGGAATGGATGGAGTGGGGAGTGTGCATGTTGAGCAATTACCTTCTTGAGCCAGTGACTCACAAAGTGTTCCATATATGGATGACAGGGGAAGATTGCTGAGCAAACATAAACAACGCAGAAATCCCCTGAATGAGATGTCATTATGAACTAACACATGACACGCGATGTCTTCATTCCGAAACAACTCATTTTAAAAAGAAAGATATGTAAATATATATTTAAAAGCCAATAATCACCTCAAAAACTACATTCAAAGTGTCAGTAGATTCCAGTTCTCTCACCATTGTCTGTGAAGGGGGTGCCAGTCTTTGTTTCATTGTTTTGTTTTTATGCCTCTGGATCCAGCTGACCACAATGGCTGAATAACTGATTATACATATATGATTTCTTCATCTGTCTCTAGAATAATCTTGAGCAACAAGATTTGATTCTGAAGTGACCTTCCTGATCTCCTCCAGATTTTAAGCCAGCCTGAATCCAAAGTCTTTCACTCACAACCTGTCTACTCTAACCCCCAGGCTACTGTTGGTACTGATAGGACAGCGATGTACCTTACGGGCAAACACAGACAAGCTGCAGCACGTCACAGACAACAGTCCTTCTGACACTATATGGAGCATGTGCAGATACCATAGATCATCCTGCTCATAATGCTCTGAAACTTGACTCGCCTGCCACAGAAGATGGTAAACAGTTGCAGTTTATGCCTGTGAGTAAGCATCAGTAATTTCACAGCAACATCTAAAAAAAGTCCCGGAACCTTTTTATTTCAACATACCACCCCCAGCCCACACACTCGCCTCTCTCTCACTCTGATGTTTGTTTACTGGCTACTCATACAGCCCACACAGTGTCCAGCCTATCTTGACTAGGTCGAGATAGACTAGATACAGAAGTTGTGTGTGTTCCCTTGTGTCAACCTTTTCTGTCCTTATATATCTGTAAAAATGTATTTCAACAGGTATTGCATATATATCTACACACACATTTTAGAGGGAAATCACATCCTGGTCACTGTTTCCTAACACTGGACACCTGGAGGAACGGCAGGTTAACCTTGCACTTTTAATTTATGGACTTTTTCAGTGTTTCTCGCCCATGGACACTCTGACATGCCGGTGTTATGATCAGTGGGGACTCGTTCTACCGCTGAGCTAAACAAGCCTCTGCATGGGCCAGTCTGCAGCAAACCGTGATGGACAGTCTGTTGTGGTAGTTTTTCAGATTTGCTCTCAATGTACATCGCTGAGCACTGGGCATTCGTGACCCTGTCATCAAGTTCACCAGTTTAATTCCTGGGGAGCACTTTGGTAGAGTACTTACCACAAGTATGACTAACAGGAGCTACAGAGCTGCAGTTTGGAGATGCTGACCCAGTTTCAGCTACCACAGCTGGGCCCTTGTTAAATCAGATCCTTGCACTCACCTGTTTTTCCTGCTTCCAGCACATCAACTTCAAGAACTGACACTTCATGCTTAGCTTCTCGATCCCACCTGTTGGCAGGTGGTGCCATTGTAACAGGATGATCAGTGTTATTGGCTTCACCTGTCACTGGTTTTCATGCTGTGGCTGATCAGTGTAAAATTGTGTTGTTTTTAAATGTTTGCTGTCAATGAATAATTCCACATCAGCTTTATTGTTTTGTATCTTCAAGTACTATTACAATAAAAGTGCTTACTGTTCATGGTGGACTGTGATGAATCAGTATACAGAAACTGTACACTCATGAGTTTAATGAATTCCATTCAGTTTGTGTTGTGGTACAAGTTATTTGTAACATGAATCAACAGAAAACAACCAAGTTCAGACAGATATATAAACGCATTTCATATAATATGCATATCTATAAAAGCATATTATTAATGCTGCTATGAAAACACTGAATTAAACAATGCTTTTACTACTTTTTTTACATTTACATCAATCGGTTTCTACTTTTCACACATCCAGTGATATCTCAGCGTCTACAGCGAGACCTTGTACAGACATTAATGTTTCCCAGAATATGTAAGATCACAAGCTGAAGGTTACTTTGATCTGTGAGCTCCTCACTTTTCCTCTAGCACCAGCATGAAGATCATGTTCATGGTTTAGGGTGAACCACCTCAACAACTACTGGATGAATAGTTTTGACATTTAGCGCAGACTTTAGTGTTTCCCTTTAATTTAGCACCATCACCAGGTCACAGTATCAAGTTGTCACATACTTTGGTTAATTTCAAAGTGTTAATTAGCAACAAGTGGTGCTAATGTGCTAAACTACCGTGGACTTTAAGTTATACAAAGTTACTTCTTAAACCACATCTGTTTATTTCTAACAGAAGAATTTTCTTCCTTCAAGCATTGTTTCTATAATGCAATACAAAAACAGAATATTACGGCAGTTTTTAGTCATATTGACAAATTTTATTGATGAAAGGTTGATCGGCCTTGCTGCACTACTAAACTTCAGCCCATACATCTGACTACTTGCAGCTTTATCCTATATATGCTCTTGTGTGTCTGGCTGAGAAATATGCAAGCATCGCTGACATTACCAGTGATCTCCACGTGTGAAGAAACAACTAAACATGCTTGAAAACTGCTTTAAAAACATTTAGTTGCAAATTGACAGTGCTTCAATGCATTTTTCATTTTTCATTCAGAGATTTGCATGGATACATTCATATGTGCTGTCATGGTGGGATGTCTTTCATATTCAGACAAATGTAACAGTGTTAAATGAATTACTGCAACATGTTTCAATGTTTTACAGTGAGACTTCATCAAACAGGAGAAAAAGCAATAATTAACCAATAGATATGATATAAATAAAAATAGCATAAGATAGAGTTAAATAAACTTAGGCGTAGGAATTTGCTGACATCACATAAATACTAAAATTTATATAAAAACATAAAGGTGCACAGGTAGGGGCATATATCCAACATATACTTCCAAAATGTAAATACCTAAACCATGTTTTTAGATATTAGGGTTACTGGGGCCTTCATTCTAACTGAGGCTACATCAGCAACCAGGCAGTAAACCAGTCTAGAAGTTAGTGCAGGGCAACAAGTGGCTGTTGTTCAGCTGCGGAACAACACCTCAGGCGTACTCAAACATGTTGGGTCCACTGTAGATGTAAGAAAAACCTGCAGAACAGACGCTCACTGTTAGTTCCTTTGCAAACACTTTCACATTTCAGACGTCTTGATTCAGAGAGCTACTCACCTCTGTGCTGGACAGCTGCAGTCACCTTGCCCTTGAAGCCTGGGAAGATCTTACCTACTGTCTTAGGGAATCCCTGGTCCATCTTCTCAGTGGCTTCATCATAACTGAAGGAATGTTGACAGTAATTAGACTGATTCACCAGCTTGTAAAACATCATCCACCATAGTAACTCAAACAGCCATGCAAATTGATGCCACATGGTATTGTTGAACACCTGTATTTCTGCCCACGAACAAGTCTTGCCAGAATCCACATCATAGAGAGCCGCATCAATTTTCTTAACAGTTTTGGGCAGACCAAAGCTGGAAACTGGTTTGGGATAGCCACTGGCAAGATCATAGCCACTGAAAGCCCACTTTTTGACCTGAGTAGAGGTTAAAAGTAAAGGTTTTTAGTTTATACATGTAAAGGTTAATGATGCAGTCTATAAACTGTGTCATATTAGGAGCTTAAAGTGGATACAGAGAACAGTTAGACTACCTTTGAAGAGGAAGACTTTGTCTGACTGTTGGCTTTCATAAGCAGCGTTGATGTTGACAGGAAGGCGTTATTGAAAGTTTATGATAAAGGAACTTACCAGGAGGTGCATCCCACTGAGGGTGGTTGCGCCAGAAGAAGCTGAGAACACACAAGAACGAAATTAGTCAATAAGTCCAGGCAGTCTCAACACTCTGGGCCTTGGCATTTTAGATATTTCTGCATTCTCCTGCATGTCTGATACCTGTCCTTGAAGAAGAGCATTTCTCCACGCAGGGTGGTGACAGCATCCAAGACCATGGTTGAGTCACAGGCATCAGGGGTGGTGGGGGCTCAGGTCAGAGCTGAACAGGATCCGGGTTGGGACCTGAAGGTTAAAGAAAATCAGCTCATCATTGCAAAACAGCTTTGCAACATTTTCAAAGACTGTGTAGGGAATTTGGACTAGTGCATCCTCAGCCAGTTCGTGCTAACGTGAGAGACTGGGATATAGATTGACATCATCGAGGCAGAGCGAAGGTGTCAGGGGTTTCTGTATGTCGCGTTAGGAACATAGAGAGCACCAGGATCAGTAGAGTGGGGAGACACCATGAGGGTGGCCAAACTCATGGGCAGCCACAATGAAGAGGATGACACCTACAGCAGAAAACACCATATTACATGTTAGTTATATCTCCTCTCAATGATGAACACACATCATATCAAAGAAATACACATGCACAGTATGAAATCATGTTATAGAGACACTATACAGGCATAAATAACTCATGACCAGCATTTGAGCTGAAAGTGAGTCTCATCTTCATCAAAATTGACGTCTCCTCCAATGCCAGGAGATGGGGGCGAAGAGGCATGGGCGGAAGTCGCGACCAGGGCCATCGAAGGGTAATATCCACCATGTGCTTGTTAAAGAGAACAACGTTCATGTCAGATGTTGCAAACCAAATAGTCCTAAAGCACAGATGGTATAAGAAATGGCAAATCAGAGCTGGATATTCAAAATACATCCTGTCTGCTACTGTATGAGTGCTCTGGAGCACAAAATATATGCAGTCAAAGAAAAGATGCTTTATAGGATGTCCAGCCAATTCAGTGAGCATGGGCTGACAATATAACTGCAGGAAAAGAATCTGGAAAGGATTAAACTGCTTATACCGCCACTTCCAAAAGGAGATCATGATGTCAGCGATGCCACTGTAGATTCTTGTGAGATCTCAGGGAGTGACTTTAGCTAAACCTGCAGAGGCTTTCTCAATGGAGTCATCTACCTCTGACTTCAGAACATGTCAGACAATGTGATTCTCTATCCCTTCAGGTCAGAGAAGAAGTCAGGTATTGTTACACGAGCGTACTATAAAATGCTTTTCACACACCGTAACTCATCAGATCGGTCACCTGTGGGTGAGGCTATTTCCCCATCCTGAAACCAGCTTCCAAAAAGTGGGTAAAATACGACTAAATATTGCCCGTCTAAGAACCTACCATGAGGGCTTCTTCCATCACCAGCCAAGTGTCAGCATCAGTCGATCTGGAGGACCAAAAAGATCTCTGCATCTCAGTCAGCTTCTTTGTCAATGGGCTGATCCCCCGTCTCATAGTTGGACCCCCCTCCTCTGTTAGGTTGAAGAATTTCCTGAGGTAGCTCTGTGAAAGAAGATAAGAATGTAATACCTCTTAGTCAATAACTTCAGGACTTGTGCAAGTTTCCAAACCACGCATCTTAAATGCAAATAACTGAGAAATGTAAAAGGCCACAAACCTCTGTGAAACTTTTCATCTTACACTGATAATTTGTTTACTGTACAGTAAGCTTTCACAACAACCAGGCTCAGTGTGATGCAAAGACCCCAAGACCTCATGCTTCCTCGTTGGATGCAGTTTGCATCTCTGTGCTGGTGTCAGCTGTTATATAGGCTGAGGAATGGATGGAGTGGGAAGTGTGCATGTTGACCAATTACCTTCTTGAGCCAGTGACTCAAGAAGTGTTCCATATATGGATGACAGGGGAAGATTGCTGGCTAAACCATAAACAACATAGAAATCCCCTGAATGAGATGTCATTGAACTAACACGCGACCATAGCGATGTCTTCATTCAGCTCTCATTTTTAAAAAAGAAAGAATAATATAATATATATTTAAAAGCCAATAATCACCTCAAAACTACATTCAAGTGTCAGTAGATTCCAGTTCTCTCACCATTGTCTGTGAAGGGGGTGCCAGTCTTTGTTTCATTGTTTTGTTTCATGCCTCTGGATCAGCTGACCACAATATTGGCTGAATATTTGGGGTTATTCATATATATTGATTTCTTCATCTGTCCTCACAGAATAATCTTGAGCAACAAGATTTGATTCTGAGTGACCTTCTGATAGTCTCCTCAGATTTTAAGCCAGCCTGAATCCAAAGTCTTTCACTCACAACCTGTCTACTCTAACCCCCAGGCTACTGTTGGTACTGATAGGACTAGCGATGGCTGCGAACAAACACAGACAACTGCAGCAAGTCACAGACAACAGTCCTTCTGACACTATATGGAGCATGTGCAGATACCATAGATCATCCTGCTCATAATGCTCTGAAACTTGACTCGCCTGCCACTTCAGAAGATGGTAAACAGTTGCAGTTTATGCCTGTGAGTAAGCATCAGTAGTTTCACTGCAACATCTAAAAAAGTCCACACACTCGCCTCTCTCTCACTCTGATGTTTGTTTACTATTTCTCCTTAGCCCACACAGTGTCCAGCCTATCTTGACTGAATCGAGACAGACTAGATACAGAAAAAAAACAAGTTCTGAAAAATATATAAAAGCATTTTATATAATATGCATATCTATAAAAGCATATTATTAATGCTGCTATGAAAACACTGAATTAAACAATGCTTTTACTACTTTTTACATTTACATCAATCGGTTTTCTACGTTTCTGTTGACACCTGATTATGTTCCACAGATGAACAACAAATCAATACCAGAAACTCAGTCGTTGTAATACAGTTTGCCTCAAAGCCCCATCAAATATATATAAATGAGATTTGACTTGGCATCAGCCAGATGTATATCACATGCACATGGGCATCTTAACAAGCATCTCTAACCTTTTAATGGCTTCACATTAAATTTTGGTCAGATACCCATGAAAAAGCATAGGCACCACTTTCTGTCAAAATGTTTGATGGATGACCTTAAGGTCAAAGGTCACGAGGGTGTTGTGAGAAAGGTCAAGTAGGGGATCCGGGGCTTAGTGACTTCAGTATAAAGACTGCGGCAATACTAGGAATCATCAATGGTTTCATTGACATCAAACTAATCACTGACTATTCACTTTAGACATCAAACATACACAAACACACACACACATAGGGAAGGACTTTGTGGTCCTGTGGCCCTTGGTGGTGGTGACCAGGGGCTTCATTCACACACTGCAGGTTGATCTGTGAGAATCTTGGTGGGGTCAGGGAAAGTGTAGATGCAAATGTTTAGAGAGAGGAACCGGAAGAAGAGTGTCTTCATTGTCTTGATACCAGGGTCTCCTCCTGCATCATCTTTAACTCTCTAGGTGCTATGAAAAACGTTTGTTGACCAGATGTCAGATTTTCTGCCATGCCGAGGCAAAAAAACAAACAGGATGACTGACAATACCGGGAAAGAAATAAGGCAAGAAGTTCATTCTAGCCAACCAAAAGTGGAGGCAGGGCGAACTGAACCATACGCGGCATGAGGCGAGGCAAACTTACTGAGTCCTGCATGTGCAGCGAACTGTGAAGCCTCCTTATGATGTCGCTCAGCAGATTGAAGACCGGCCAGGGTGAATGTGACACAGATTGACGTGATGATGGCATTTGCTTTTACTTATACTTTAATATAAAGCGTCCGTTTCTTATAGAAATTAAGGTTTTCACGGGGATTCAATTCAGTTCAATTCAGTTTTATTTATAGGCGCCAATTCACAACAAAAGTCATCTCGGGGCACTTTACAAACAGAAGCGGGTCTAGACCACACTCGTACTATTAATTACGCAACAGTTCCTGTGAGCAAGCATGGCAACAGTGGCAAGGAAAAACTTCCTTTTAACAGGCAGAAACCTTGGGCAGATCCTGGATCTTGGTGGACGGACATCTGCCTTGACTGGTTGGGGGGGAAAGAGAAAGATAGAGAGAGACAGGAGGGGGAGAGAGAGACAGGAGAGGGAGGAGAGAAAAACCACGGACTACGCTCCTTCAAGAAAAAGACTATCAGGACTAGATTCTGGGGGGAGGTGGAGCAAGGACCCAGATACGAGCAGGGACAGGATGCAAAGATCTTTTAAACAGTTTATTTTTATGGGCTAGGCTTCTGGCGTGAAGTCAGAACGAAGGCAAGAGATCAAAAACTCCAAGGTAGTCAGTCCAAACAAAGTAAGAGTAAAAATCCAAAAACCAAAAATGCAAAACTAGAAATCCAAACTCAAAATGATCTCAAGGGAAAAGACATAGGAACATGGATACAAGCATGGCAAAAACATGAGCTCTAACTTACAGAGAACAAAGGCAATGGCATAACTTAAATAGACAGGGGAGGGCAGCAAAGCGAGACACAGGTGAAATCAATGGACTAATCAAGATCAGGAAACAAGTAGACAAAAACACACAAGGGAAAAACTTTTCAAAATAAAACAGGAAATAACAAAAGAAGAGGAACTCAACATCAAAACCCTGACAAAGACATCATTCCCGTGTCGGTGTAAGTACATTTTGATTGATTTATTTTTTACCCGTTACTTGTTTTATACCACTTGTATTTGGATTTTTAGGTTCTAGTAGGATTGGCTTACCTCATTCAATTCGTTGTCAATACACAACATCAACAACAGCAGGTAAACAAGCATGGTAAATGCTGAGTTTATGCTGAGAGATCCGTATTGTTTTTAATGTATGTTTTATTCTAATTTTATCCAAAAACAACTTTGACACCACTACAATCCGTATCAAAAATGTTCTAAGGTGTGACTGCGGTACACAATATTATCCCACTATTGCATTTCTTAAAAGCGAATCGAACCCTAGGCAGCATGAACCAAAACCGTGGATTGTTAGAAATCTTCGTCAAGCAGTAGAAGAACTAAATCATGTAGATAATGCAGACGTAACGCTACAAACCACACTTTTCAATTTCCTTTAGAACACGCTCTGCAGCAGTTAAATAAGAATCATTCCCCTCAGAGCAGTGTTGCAGATCCCTCCCTGCAACAAGGAGGGGCGCTAGAGGGGGTAGATCCTAATCTCTGCGCAGTGACCCGGCGTGAACACTTCAACAATTTGGAAATAAGACAGGTGGTGCGAAACCCCAGAGGCAGCGGTAAACGAAAGACAGAAAAAACTCTAAACGCAGAAATTTTGAAAAAGAAAGCTCGTCATCTGTATGTGGTAACAACACACAGAATCAGAATCACATCTTGCAGACCAGGGAATGCTGTGATCTGGTTAACTCCGACAGCTGGTGTTGGGCTATTTAAACAACTCTAAGGCAGAGGAAGAGAGCGTGATCGAGCTTCCACAGTGCAACATAAAAGTGTGATAAAAGTAGCATTCTCCTAAAAAATTCATCATTTAAGAAAAAATGTAGTAATCTATGACAAACTCTTTTTACTTGAACCAGGCAAGAGACTAGCGCTAATTACCAATAGCGTTTTTGTGAGGAGTAAAGCAGGGGGAAATAGAGTTTACAAAATGAATTTCTAATAATAAGGGGCCAATACTTTTGAGCTCAAGTCAAGGAATCTCTGTGGATGATGTTAGGGTGTCCTAGAGGGGTAAGGAAGCTGCAGTTTACGTACGGATACAGGGAAGTGACATCGACGTAATGTATTTTTTCATCCGGAGCCGAAGTGTATATGTAGAAAATAAATTTCTTACTGTGCTCTGTGGTCGGGGGACAGGGTTTATGTTAGCAGTGATGATTTCTGTCGAATGGTGATTTCTGTGTCTACAGGCTGTGTTTCCCCACAGATGCAGCATTTGGGTGGAACGCATGGTGTTTTTTCTGGTCCTCTTTGCTCATGGCTACGTAGTCATTTTTTGTTTTTTTAACATTTCTGACACTTTATTATCAAATCACACATACTTGCAGACACATTGGCCACGGGTCTTAATTTAGGCTCTCTGTGCCTGGTCAGACAAGATGGGGAGCGACACATCCTACAGCAATCGTTGCACAATACAGGGGTGGGCTTTTCAAGGATGCAGACTGCATTTTGGCAGATGTGGCAGAAGCCTTTATATCTGTGTTTATTGGGATCATCGTAACCCTTAAAGCAGTAATTGCACACGTACTTGCTGCCGATAAAGGCTTCGGGATTTTTACGCTGTAGCAGTGGTTTTGGAATAAAAATAGAAACCAAGCCTTAGCTGGTTTAGGAAAGCCTGTCTCATATATAGAGAGAGGGCTCTATTCTCCCCGTTTCTGTAAAACACCCCAATCTTATGGTTTAGGATCTTTTTAAATTTGTGGACATCGCTGAAGGTCACGGCTGTCTGATCATTCAGGCCGGAGAGACATTGCCACTATGTCCCTGGCTACCAGGCTATCAGTGAGCGTATGGTCGATGAGGTGAGCTAAACTGATGGCAAAGCACAGCTGATTCTGTGTGTTGTTACCACATACAGATGACAAGCTTTCTTTTTCAAAATTTCTGTGTTTAGAGTTTTTTGTCTGGGTTCCGCACCACCTGTACAATTAATTCTAGGCTACTGTCCGTCGAGATTTCCATGTTCGATTGCAGTAGTCTGTCCAGTAAGTCCTGAAAAAATATCATTGCTTTCATGGAGGGTGACTAAAACGTGGTTGCGGAAGTGTTCGCCTGACAACTCAAACTGCATCACATCACCCTGCCTGGCCTCTGAGACGGCTCTTTCAACGACATCATAAAAGCTTTCCATGTCATTGGAATAGAACGCAGCATAATCAGGTATGCTCTCTGGCTGAGGAACGTTCAGCATGCGTCTTATTTCCAAACTGTTGGAAGCGTTCACGCCGGAGTCCTCTTGCGGATTAGGATCTACCCCTCTAAGCGCCCCTCCTTATTTGCGAGGGAGGGACCTGCAACACTGCTCTGAGGGGAATGATTCTGGTTTAGCTGCTGGGGAGCGTGTTCTAAAGCAAAGAAAAAAATCGCCTAAACTGTGGTTACGTCTGCATTATCTACATGATTTAGTTCTTCTACTGCTTGAAGGAGAGTGGATAGACCGGGTAATTCTACGTTTTGGTTCATGCTTCTAGGGTTCGATTCGCATTTAAGAAATTCTATAGTGGGATAATATTGTGTACCACAGTCACACCTTGGAACATTTTTGATACAGACTGTAGTGGTGTCAAAGTTGTTTTTGGATAAAATTAGAATAAAACATACATTAAAATGATGCTGGGGTCTGTCTCAAAAGGTTGATCAGTGCGGTGATGGTCGGGTTAGATTCTGTATAGGGTATAAAAACAAAAGAAACATATATAATTATTTAAATTGTACATACAAGATATAAATACAGATGTGAAAAATAAGTGTGACGTCAGCGCATGTCCATTGTTCATTCAGTTCAGGCGGGAAGATTAAATGACAGAATATTACCGGCCTCTGTTTGGATGCCGATGGGATGATCCGTAAGTTTGTCCGTATGTTTCAACATAATATATTTGTTACCTTTTCTCATTATTAGCATTATTATTAAAGCATACTGAAGAAAATGAACATACCAAAGTTGATACTCATCCGCCGTAACAGCTGCATGAGAGAGAAAGTCGGGATTTTAAAATATTCTCTATTTTTTAAAAAATCCAAATACAAGCGGTATAAAACAAGTAATGATAAAAATAAATCAATCAAAATGTACTTACACGGATACGGGAATGATGTCTTTTCTGGGGGAGCGTGGATCTCCGCGAAAACCTTAATTTCTATAAGAAACGGACGCTTTATATTAAAGTATAAGTAAAAGCAAATGCCATCATCACGTCATCTGTGTCACATTCACCCTGGCCGGTCTTCAATCTGCTGAGTGATGTCGTAAAGAGGCTTCACGGTTCGCTGCACATGCAGGACTCAGTAAGTTTGCTCGTCTCATGCCGGCGTATATTCAGTTCGGTCCGTGTCCACTTTTTGATTGGTTAGAATGAACTTCTTCAACATCCACAGCTACAACCACCAACACACACTTCCCCGCTCCAATCTCTCCTCTCTCAACAGACCAGGTGAGAAAAGAGGGACTCCAGGAGGACTAAGAGGAAAGGCGGCGGGCCCAGGCGGCATCAGCTCAGGCTCCTGAAGTCCTGTGCAGCTCCAACTGTCGCGGGATCATGGAGCATGTGTTTAGCTCTGAGCTTGAAGCTAGGAAGGTACCACAGCTCTGAAAACATCTTGTGTGGTACCTGTGCCAAAGTCCCATGGGATCTCAGCAACTGGGCGGTGGCCCGCCCATCCCCACCTGATAAGGCTGGTCATATCCACTCAGTGCTGAGTGAGGTCTCATCGATGGATCCGCTGCAGTTCCCTATCGGCCTGGCACCCGAGGTGGATGGCGCTGTCATCTATCATCATCTGAGAACACTCTCTCACCTGGAGAAGGCTAGGAGCACTGTGAAGATCATGTTTGCAGATTTCTCTAGTGCTGCACCATCCTTAAACTTCTGAGGGATAAGCTGGAGCAAGCCAGGGTGAACCACCACCTCACATACTGGATTTTGGATTATTTGACCAACAGGCCACAGTATGTGAGGGCACAGGACTGCGTGTCGGACACTGTCGTCTGCAGTGCAGGGAGCACCACAGGGACATTTCTGGCTCCCTTCATATTCACGATCTACACTGCAGACTACACCACAACCACTAAGAACTATCACCTACAAGTTCTCCTGATGACTCCGCGGTGTGGGCCTCATCACAGATGGGGCGACAGAAGTCTAGAGAACTCCAACAAGACTTTGTGGACTGGTGCGCAATGAAACCCACCTCCAGATCAACACTGGGAAAACCAAGGAGCTGGTGGTGGACTTTTGTAGGCACAAAACCATTCCTCACACACCGGTGAACATCCAGGGAACAGACATTGAGACTGTGGACTCTTACAAATACCTGGGTGTTCACCTGAACAATAAACTGGACTGGTCAAATCATGTAAATGCTCTGTTTAAGAAAGGCCAGAGCAGACTTCATCTGCTATGGAGACTGAGGTCTTTTGGGGTGCAGGGAGCACTGCTGAAGTCCTTTTATAACTCTGTGGTGGCATTAGCCACCACAGACCAGCTGCTGCTCAGCTAGTCTGCTGGAGCAGCAGCATCTCTTTCTAGACAAGGGCAGACTGGAACCAGGCTGGTCGGGAGGGCCAGCTCTGTCTGGGGTGTCCCTAGATCCAGTGGAGTGGTGGGAGACAGGAGGATGATGGCAAAGCTGTCAAGCCCAGACAACACCTCCACACCCTCTACCTCCCACTGTAGCATCACTGTAGCATCTCGCATCCTTCAGCGACAGGCTGATCCATCCCGCAGTGCCTGTGAAGGAGGAGAGGTACACTTGAGTTCTTCCTTCTGTGGCAGTTAGACTGTTCAATCAAGCCTGCTCTCAGTAGACACTCACCACATGCATCTACATATATACGTGCAATAACGTGCAATAACTATATCAACATGTGCAATACCATATACGTAAACACTTCTATTCTATTCTACAGTGAAACCTTGTACAGACATTAATGCTTCCCAGAATATGTAAGATCACAAGCTGAAGGTTACTTCAATCTGTGATCTCCTCACTTTTCCTCTAGCACCAGAATGAAGCTCATGTTCATGGTTTAAGTTGTCACATACTTTGGTTAATTTCAAAGTGTTAATTAGCAACAAGTGGTGCTAATGTGCTAAACTAGGATGGACTTTAAGTTATACAAGGTTATTATTAAACACATCTGTTTATTTCTAACAGAAGAATTTTCTTCCTTCAAGCATTGTTTCTGTAATGCAATACAAAAACGGAATATTACGGCAGTTTTTAGTCATATTGAAAAGTTGTATTGAAAGGTTTCTCGGCATTGCACTAAAACTTCAGCCCATACATCTGACTACTTGCAGCTTTATCCTATATATGCTCTTGTGTGTCTGGCTGAGAAATGTGCAAGCATCGCTGACATTACCAGTGATCTCCATGTGTGAAGAAACAACCAAACATGCTTGAAAACTGCTTTAAAAAAGTTTATTTGCAAATTGACAGTGCTAATGCATTTTCATTTTTTCATTCATCATTTGCATGGATACATTCATATGTGCTGTCATGGTGGGATACTTTCATATTCAGACAAATATAACAGTGTTAAATGAATTACTGCAACATGTTTCAATGTTTTACAGTGAGACTTCATCAAACAGGAGAAAAAGCAATAATTAACCAATAGATATGATATAAATAAAATAGCATAAGATAGAAAGTTAAATAAACTTGGCGTAGGAATTTGCTGACAACACATAAATACTAAAATTTGTATAAAAACATAAAAGGTGCTTTTCTTAGGTAGGACATATATCCAGCATATACTCCCAAAATGTAAATATATATTATAAACCATGTTTGTAGATATTAGGGTTACTGGGGCAACTAAAATTTCTAACTGAGGGCGGCTACATCGGCTTAACTGAGCGATGCAAGCCAGTCTAGAAGTTAGTGCAGGGCAGGAAGTAGCTGTTGTTCAGCACACGGAACAACCTCTTGGACCTCAGGCTGTACTCAAACATGTTGGGTCCACTGTAGATGTAAGAAAAACCTGCAGAACAGACGCTCACTGTTAGTTCCTTTGCAAACACTCTCACATTTCAGACGTCTTGATTCAGAGAGCTACTCACCTCTGTGCTGGAAAGCTGCAGTCACCTTGCCCTTGAAGCCTGGGAAGATCTTACCCACTGTCTTAAAGGGAATCCTGGTCCATCTTCTCAGTGGCTTCATCACCAACTGAAGGAATGTTGACGTGGTGGGCTGACAGTTCACCAGCTTAGCAAACATCATCACCATAGTAACTCAAACAGCCATGCAAATTGATGCCACATAGTATTATTTGGAACACCTGTAGTATTTTCTGCCCACAAAAGAGAACAAGTCTTGCCAGAATCCCACATCATGAGAGCCGCATCAATTTTCTTAACAGTTTGGACGAATAGCTGAAGTGGTTTGGGATAGCCTAACGAATCCTGCTCTAAACACACTTGTTGACCTGAGTAGAGGTTAAAGTAAAGGTTTTTAGTTTATACATGTAAGGTCCAATGATGCAGTCTATAAGCTGTGTCATATTAGGAGCTTAAAGTGGATACAGAACAGTTGGACTACCTTTGAAGAGGAAGACTTTGTCTGACTGTTGGCTTTCATAAGCAGCGTTGATGTTGACGGGGGCGTTGGGCCAGAAGTTTGTGATGAGACTTTGCAGAGGTGCATCCCACTGAGGGTGGTTGCGCCAGAAGAAGCTGAGAACACTAAAGAACAAAGAAATTAGTCAATAAAGTCAAGAGCAGTCTCAACCTCAGACGCCCAGCATTTAGATATTTCTGCATTCTCCTGCATGTCTGCAATACCTGTCCTTGAAGAGCATTTCTCCACACCAGAATTGGCGACAGCATCAAGACCATCATTTTGAGTCTGAGCATCAGGGGTGGTGGGGGGCTCAGGTCCAGGCTGAACAGGATCGGGTTGGACCTGAGGTTAAGAAAATCCAGCTCATCATTGCAAAACAGCTTTGCAACATTTTCAAAAGACTTTAATAGCCAGGAATTTGAACTAGTGCGTGTGTGCAAACGAACATCAATGATCAACCAGTTACATTGCTAACCGTACAGAGGAGCTGGATACCGTTGACATCATCCCGAGGCAGAACGAAGGTGTCAGGGTTTCTGTATGTGTACGTTGGGAACATGAGAGCACCAGGATCAGTAGAGTGAGACAAGCCCAGGGAGTGGCCAAACTCATGGGCAGCCACAATGAAGAGGATGACACCTACAGCAGAAAACACCATATTACATGTTAGTTATATCTCCTCTCAATGATGAACACATCATATCAAGAAAATACACATGCACAGTATGAAATCTGTTATAGAGACACTATGCAGAGCATAAATAACAAACTGACCAGCATTTGAGCTGAAAGTGAAGGTCTCATCTTCATCAAAGTGAGCGTCTCCTCCAATGCCAGGAGATGGGGCGAAGGCATGGGCAAGAGTGCCATCAGGGCCATCGAAGGGGTAATAATCACCATGTGCTGTTAAAGAGAACACGTTCATGTCAGATGTTGCAAACCAAATAGTCCTATAAGCTGAATTAATTTATAAAACTAAGCAAATCAGAGCTGGATATTCAAAATACATCTGTCTGCTACTGTATGATTATGTCTTCACAGAAAAAAACATCTGTAGTCAAAAGATGCTTTATAGGATGTCAACCAATTCAGTGAGCATGGGCTGACAATATAACTGGGAAAGAATCTGGAAAAGTTAAACTGTACTCGCCACTTCAAAGGAATCATGATGTCATGATGCCACTGTAGTTCTTGTGAATCTCAGAGGGAGTGACTTTGGCCCAAACCTGCAGAGCTTTTCTCAGTAGGTCATCTACCTCTGTTCAGAACATGTCAGGTGTAGTTCTCTATCCTGTAAGACAGAAAATTATACTTTAATAATAATAAACTGCATGAATTGCCCACAGTAAGTCTCTCTCATTCATTTTCTCTGTGATCAGTCACCTGTAGGTGGCTGTTTTCTCCCATTTGAGATCCCTTTCCAAAAGTGGTGAAATAAGGCAATAATTGCTGTCTGGAACACCACAAGCGGCTTCACTTCATCATAGCCGAGTGTCAGCATCCAGTGTCGGTGATCTGGAGACCAAAATCTGCATCTCCAGTCAGCTTCTTTTGTCCTTGGGCTGATCCCCGTCTCATAGTTGGACCCCTCCTCTGTTGGGTGAAAGAAATTCCTAGAGAGTAGCTCTGTGAAAAAGAAGATAAAAGTCTTAATACCTCTTGTCAATAACTTCAGGACTTGTGCAAGTTTCCAAACCACGCATCTTAAATGCAAATAACTGAGGAAATGCATAAAAAGGCCACAAACCTCTGCAAAACTTTCATCTTGCACAGTAATTTGTTTTACTGGCACACAGTAAACTGCAACAGCCAGGCTCAGTGTGATGCAAAGACCCCAAGACCTCATGCTTCCTTGTTGAATGCAGTTTGCATCTCTGTGCTGGTGTCAGCTGTTATATAGGCTGAGGAGTGGATGGAGTGGGAAGTGTGCATGTTGACCAATTACCTTCTTGAGCCAGTGACTCACAAAGTGTTCCATATCATCACCTTCTTAAAATTATGACCTATGTCATTTTTTGACAAAAATGGTTTTTGATTAATAAATATCACATACTCTATATTCTGTTCAGTTTTTTCTGTTTTTTGAAAAAACCTGAAAATATGACTTAGGCCATTATTTTAACCCTCCTGTTACCTTCAAATTTACTAACATCTTTTATCTTTGGGGTCAATTTGACCCCAGCAGTTTAAACCTCCAGAAAATGATCATAATTACAATTGTTACCCAAGTTTATGTGTCCAAGTACTTTATGTTTGTTTGTTGACTACCTAAATAGCCCTTCAAATAAAACCCCTTTACCCCCCCCTCATACATCAAGAATATCTTCTGTGACTATGGAAAAATATGCAAATCACCTTAAAATCTCGCAGTTGACCTAAAATTAGAAAGGGCTATATTTTTGTGTTTTAATGGCTTTATATTATTTCTAAGTAAATATTTTGTTATCTATAACATTTGGAATGAAAAACAATTTCTGTTATCAAGAATAGTAACATGTATTGTGATCAGAGTCATAATAATTTGTAATAAATTATCACATGAACCATTCAGCCCTTCAGCCATGTCAAGTACCACCTTCATGTCCTGATTCTTTTCAGGTGCTTCCCTAGGGGATTTACCAGTGTACACCTGCATAGCTGGACTGCGCAACACATGCTGCCCATATTTGGCCAGTTTAATCGATATTTTGTCTGAAGGGACAGCGCCCACAAAATGCAGCCAGACATTCCACAGCCACATGGGGGCCTGGATTGTAGAAAGGGTCGTGCTGAACCCAGTTGTCCCTTACATCCATTATGCTCTGCGAGTTTATATAGCAGCTTTCTTGGACCTGCTGTATTTCTCTGCCAACAAAGTCTCTTAACCTATGATAAATTATGGAATGTGTTTAGAGACATGGTGGCTGGAAATATTGCCCTTCCAGTGTCAGAGGTTTGCTGTTGCTTCACCTTTTGACTCATACACTCCTGCCAAAGTGAGCAACCCAATGTAGGCTGGTAAGTGGGTCACAAGTCTTTCCAGCTGTCCCCATACACGCCCTTCCTCTAAATTTGTCATCTTAATTATATCCTTTTCTATCAATGGTGTTATGAAGAGCTCAAATGCTGATTGTATGTCTTGGACATGGCTGACAGTGTATCTGGGGCCTGGAACCATTTTGATGACATTAGCAGCACTAAGTCTACCCTGTTGTTCAAGCGGAGACGGACCATAATAACTTTCCATTGTTGGAAGGTAGTGTGTTTGCTGGTGCTTGAGAGACAACAGGAGGGTCAACACCGAGGATCTTAGGGTCCCCACAGCATGGGAAATATCAAAGTTCTCGCTAGAATGGTGTTTTCTCCTCCCCCATGTCATGAACTATCAGTGGTTCTCGCACTACTACAGTTATGGTTATGTCAGGTTAGGGCCCTAAAGCTTTTTGAAGGTTATGAAATTGCATGTTATAATGAGCCCAGTATCATCAAAACATGCACAACAAATACTATGCAAATGTTAGCATGTCTAATATGTTTACATACAGCTATGAAACAGCCTGGGGTCAAATTAGGCCCCAAACCATATACCAATCAAACACAACATGTGTACAGGCCACTGAAAACATATGATCCACGTTAATTTTTATGTTAAGCCCATTGTCCCCCGTGCGATTAGGAAAAGTCATATATGAAGCAAAAAAAACGATGTCAGTCATTTTTTTAGAGACATCGAATGGGGTCAAATTGACCCCAAAGGTAATAGGAGGAAGAAGGTTCTGGGTTCGACTCCCAGCCGGCTCAGGGCCTCCCTGTGTGGAGTTTGCGTGTTCTCCCCATGTCTGCGTGGGTTCTCTCTGGGAACTGCAGCTTCCTCCCACAGTCCAAATGCATATAGGTTGATTGGTTGCTATAAAAATTGCCTGTAGTGCGTGCATGTGAGAGTGAATGGTTGTATGTCTATGTGTTTGCCCTGTGATGAGCTGGCAAATTGTCCAGGGTGTACCCCGCCCTCGCCCAGAGACAGCTGGGATTGGCTCCAGCGACCCTGTGACCCCATAAAGGAATAAAGTGGATACAGAAGATAGATGGATGGATGGTAATAGGAGGGTTAAGAGAGTAACGCTATATGGATGACAGGGGATGACAGAAGATGGTAAACAGTTGCAGTTTATGCCTGTGAGTAAGCATCAGTAATTTCACAGCAACATCTAAAAAGTCCCGGAACCTTTTTATTTCAACATACCACCCCAGCCCACACACTCGCCTCTCTCTCACTCTGATGTTTGTTTACTGGCTACTCATACAGCCCACACAGTGTCCAGCCTATCTTGACTAGATCGAGATAGACTAGATACAGAAGTTGTGTGTGTTTCCATGTGTCAACCTTTTCTGTCCTTATATATCTGTAAAAATGTATTTCAACAGGTAGTGCATATATATCTACACACACATTTTAGAGGGAAATCACATCCTGGTCACTGTTTCCTAAGCAGGGCTGGGCAATTATTTTTTCCAATGGGTCACATGAGAAACCTGAGCTGTGTTAAAGGGCCAAACAAACAATAACCCAAACTTATTTTTCGTAATTTTCTCCAACTGCAGAGAGCAGTAAATTATATAATTTTGATTATGCTACTGGTAATCACAAGACTAAGGGCATTCTATTACAATAAAGATATAAAATTGTGGCGTAGGTCAAAAATACAAGTCGTGAAGAGGAAAACAATATTTACATCAGTATTTCATTTTATTTTTAACACAGAACTCATTACAGTGCATCGGGAGAGGGGAACCTTCTCAAAAAGCCTCCTTTTTATCCGGACATATTAGGCGCTGCAGAGTCCACCAAGCACTCTTTAATAACCTCTCCATCAGAAAACGGTTTACTGTTTCTTTGTGGGATATGACATAACTTACCTTGTAAATAAATATTTTGCAGTCCATGCCTTGTTAAAATGCGGCATTCGGTATCAATCTTTCTTTTTTCGCATGAGCTGACATTTTGAGGGTCTGTCGGTAAGCATTCACTTGCACATGTGTCCGTACATAAATAAAAGTCACACTTTCAAAATAAAAACAGCACAGCGTGCATGGCGTGAACTAGTATTCATTTAAATTTCTTGTATGTGAATGACCGCATGCCGAACAGGAAGGGTCAAGGGGCTGGATGTGGCCCACGGGCCGTAAAACGCACAGGTCTGTTCCTAACACTGGACACCTGGAGGAACAGCAAGTTAATCTCACACTTTTAATTTATGGAGTTTTTCAGTGTTTCTTGCCCATGGACACTCTGACATGCAGCCCAGCTGGGCCAGCGACGGCACCTAGCTAAAACAGCCTGAGCTAAACCAGCCTGGGATTTGCATGGGATTTGCTCTCAATGTACATCGCTGAGCACTGGGCATTCGTGACCCTGTCACCAAGTTCACCAGTTTAATTCCTGGGAGCACTTTTGGGTACTTACCATAGTGCATTCTGGGAGCACGTGAGCTGCAGTTTTGGAGATGCTGACCCAGTTTCAGCTACCACAGCTGGGCCCTTGTTAAATCAGATCCTTGCACTCACCTGTTTTTCCTGCTTCCAGTACATCAACTTCAGAACTGACACTTCACATGCCTTCATGATCCACCTGTTGACGAGTGGTGCCATTATAACAGGATGATCCAGTGTTATTGGCTTCTACTGTCACTTTAGTTTTTTCATGCTGTAGCTGATCAGTGTAAAAATTATGTTGTTTTTAAATGTTTGCTGTCAATGAATAATTCCACATCAGCTTTATTGTTTTGTATCTTCGAGTACTATTACAATAAAAGTGCTTACTGTTCATGGTGGACTGTGATGAATCAGTATACAGAAACTGTACACTCATGAGTTTAATGAATTCCATTCAGTTTGTGTTGTGGTACAAGTTATTTGTAACATGAATCAACAGAAAACAACCAAGTTCAGACAAATATATAAAAGCATTTCATATAATATGCATATCTGCCCATATATTGCAATAATTCTATGAAAACACTGAATTAAACAATGCTTTTACTACTTTTTTTACATTTACATCAATCGGTAAATGTAAAAAACACATCCAGTGATATCTCAGCGTCTACAGCGAGACCTTGTACAGACATTAATGTTTCCCAGAATATGTGAATCCTGGCTGAAGGTTACTTTTGATCTGTGATCTCCTCCCACTTTTCCTCTAGCACCAGCATGAAGATCATGTTCATGGTTTAGGGTGAACCACCTCAGCAACTACTGGATGAATAGTTTTGACATTTAGCGCAGACTTTAGTGTTTCCCTTTAATTTAGCACCATCACCCAGGTCACAGTATCAAGTTGTCATACTGGTTAATTTCAAAGTGTTAATTAGCAACAATTAATTGCTAATGTGCTAAACTAGAGATGGACACTAAAATTCTACAAGGTTATTATTAAACACATCTGTTTATTTCTAACAGAAGAATTTACTGAGTTTAATTGCATTGTTTCTGTAATGCAATACAAAAACGGAATATTACGGCAGTTATACTGAAAAGTTGTATTGAAAGGTTTCTCGGCATTGCTGCACTACTAAACTTCAGCCCATACATCTGACTACTTGCAGCTTTATCCTATATATGCTCTTGTGTGTCTGGCTGAGAAATGTGCAAGCATCGCTGATGCATTACCAGTGAAGAAGAAACAACCAAACATGCTTGAAAACTGCTTTAAAAACATTTATTTGCAAATTGACAGTGCTAATGCATTTTCATTTTTTCATTCAGAATTTGCATGGATACATTCATATGTGCTGTCATGGTGGGATACTTTCATATTCAGACAAATGTAACAGTGTTAAATGAATTACTGCAACATGTTTCAATGTTTTACAGTGAGAGACTGTCAAACAGGAGAAAAAGCAATAATTAACCCAATAGATATGATATAAATAAAAATAGCATAAGATAAGGTTAAATAAACTTGGCGTGAGAATTTTGCTGACATCTTTATAAATACTAAATTTGTATAAAAACATAAAGGGCTTTTTCTTGGGTAGGGCATATATCCAGCATATACTTCCAAAATGTAAATATATATTATAAACCATGTTTTTAGATATTAGGGTTACTGGGGCCTTCATTCTAACTGAGAGCGGCTACATCAGCAACTGAGCCGGTAAACCAGTCTAGAAGTTAGTGCAGGGCAGGAAGTAGCTGTTGTTCAGCACACGGAACAACCTCTTGGACCTCAGGCTGTACTCAAACATGTTGGAGTCCACACTGTAGATGCTCACCCAGAACAAGGCGGCTCACTGTTAGTTCCTTTGCAAACACTTTCACATTTCAAGCGTCTTGATTCAGAGAGCTACTCACCTCTGTGCTGGACAGCAGCTGCAGTCACCTTGCCAGTGAAGCCTGGGAAGATCTTGCCACTGTCTTAGAGATCCCTGAGTCCATCTTCTCAGTGGCTTCATCATAACTGAAGGAATATAGACAGTAATTAGACTGATTCACCAGCTTGTAAAACATCATCCACCATAGTAACTCAAACAGCCATGCAAATTGATGCCACATGGTATTATTTGAACACACCTGCTTAGTATTTTACCCTGAAACAGAGTCTTGCCAGAATCCCACATCATAGAGAAACGCACATCAATTTTCTTAAGCGGTTTGGGCAGACCAAAAGCTGGAAATTGGTTGGGATAGCCACTGGCAAGATCAAAGCCCACACTTTTGACCTGAGTAGGGTTAAAAGTAAGGTTTTAGTTTATACATGTAAGGTTAATGTGATGCAGTCTATAAGCTGTGTCTGTTAGGAGCTTAAAATTAAATACAGAGAACAGTTAGACTACCTTTGAAGAGGAAGACTTTGTCTGACTGTTGGCTTTCATAAGCAGCGTTGATGTTGTTTGGGGCGTTGGGCCAGAAGTTTGTGATGAGGCTTTGCTGAGGTGCATAGCTCTGAGGGTAGCTGCGCCAGAAGAAGCTGAGAACACACAAGAACAGAAATTAGTCAATAAGACAGAGCAGTCTCAACACTCTGGGCCAGCATTTAGATGTTGTGCATTCTCCTGCCTATCTACAATACCTGTCCTTGAAGAAAGAGCATTTCTCCGCGCAGGGTGGCGACAGCATCCAAGACCATGTTTGAGTCACAGGCATCAGGGGTGGTGGGGGGCTCAGGTCCAGGCTGAACAGGATCCGGGTTGGGACAGCCTGAAGGATTCAAAAAATCAACTCATCATTGCAAAACAGCTTTTGCAACATTTCCAAAAGACATGTGAGAATTTGGACTAATTAGCCGTGTGTGCAAACAGACATCGTAATCCAACCAGTTAGGTACTAACCGTAGAGACTGGATGCGTTGACATCATCGAGGGCAGAACGAGGTGTCCAGGGTTTTCTCAACCATGTGTACACTGGGTACATAGAAACTGCGAGATCAATGCGGTGGGACTTCAAGAACCCGAGTGGCCAAACTCATGGGCAACCACCATGAAGAGGACAGCTTCTCGCCGCTTTCCTATTACCTGTTGGATTATATCTCTACTCTCAATGATGAACACACATCATATCAAAAGAAATACACACACACAGTATGAAATCTGTTATAGAGACACTATGCAGAGCATAAATAACAAACCAGCATTTGAGCTGAAAGTGAAGGTCTCATCTTCATCAAAGTGAGCATCTCCTCCAATGCCAGGAGATGGAAGTAGAGAGCATGGACAGAAGTGCCATCAGGGCCATCGAAGGGGTAATAATCACCATGTGCTGTTAAAGAGAACACGTTCATGTCAACCAATTCAGTGAGCATGGGCTGACAATATAACTGGGAAAGAATCTGGAAAAGTTAAACTGTACTCACCGCCACTTCCAAAGGAGATCATATTGATGTCAGCGATGCTGTAGTTCTTGTGTGAATCTCAGAGGAGTGACACTGGCCCAAACCTGCAGAGCTTTCTCAATGGAGTCATCTACCTCTGACTGGAACATGTCGGTGTAGCCAGTTCTCTATCCTGTAAGACGAAAATTATGCTAATAATAATAAACTGCATGAATTGCCTGATAAGTCTCTCATTCATTTTTCTCTGTAGGTCGATACCTGTAGGTGAGGCTGTTTTTCTCCCATTTGAGATCCCTTCCAAAAGTGGTGAAATGGGCAATGTTGCTGTCTGGAACGCCACAGCGAGGCTTCTTCATCATGGCCAAGGTGTCGGCATCCAGCGTCCCGGTGATCCTGGAGACCAAAGAAGAATCTCTGCATCTCCAGTCAGCTTCAACTGTCAACGGGCTGATCCCCTGTCTCATAGTTGGACCCCCCTCCTCTGTTAGGTTGAAGAATTTCCTGAGGTAGCTCTGCAGGAGAGAAAAAGAGCCGAATCCCTTAATACGCATGGAAGAGCTGAGGAGCATTCGTAATATATATCAGCAAGAAATAGAAATTCATTTATTCCCAGCAGAGAGCAAAGTATTAGCTTTTTTCCTGCTTTTAAAACAGGTAAGATTCAGAATTCTTAATACATTGACATTTTGACATGCGCACAATGCACAATAGTAGAATGCATTAATAAAATGGCAAAGTGAACCGCTCTCCCTCTCTACCGTTCATCTTCCTTGGTGACCTGTAGTATTAATATGGGATTGCTGCCACTGCCCCAGGGGTTGAAGTAGAGTAGCACAGATTAGAAAGTCTTCAATGTTTCTTGCAACTTGTTGTGATCTGTGCTGCAGGCAGCTGTTATATAGGCTAAAACAGACAGGTTGAAACAGCACCTCCCAGTCACTCAGTGGCGCAGCCATCCTTTTATGGATGCCAGAAGTTGTGCTTTTGATTGCTCATCCAATCCAAAAAGTTTCCCCCAAACCAAAGACACTATGATTATGATAGCATGATACATTAAGGATTGTTGGTATAACAGGCGCTCAGCCTGGAGGATTTTCATGAAATAAAGAACAGACATGAATTATTAGTAATATCACATCAAAGTAAAACTGACAACATATATTTTACAGATTCACAATCAGATTCACTTTTCATCACCAAGCTTTGCATCCATCAATCTTCAGTTATATTTATAGGAAAAATGTACGGCATTAATCCAAGATGTCTTGAAACTTTATTGCGAAGCAATAAATATAAGTAAAATTCATTTGAGACATTAACTTTGGAATGTTTAAATTTGCGAAGTAAGGAAAAAGGAATACCTGCGGGATACATGTGGTAGATTCTTTTGATTAAAATCATAGGTACTTATAGTTCATAAATTTCATGAAAACTTTTATTGTCCTTTAAAAAAATGCCCTTTAAAAAATCTTCAACATGATCAGGATGTGCAAAAACAAAATTCAAAAACTAAAGTCAATAAAATATCTATTGAAATTAAAATAATAAACCGAATAAACAAATAGAAAAACGCAGCAGAGGTAACAGCTGGCAGTGTCGTTATATTACCTTAGATACCGCCGATATTGGAGCAACATGAAGTGAAAGACTGTTTCTTTATTCTTAAAGATGCAAGCGGCCGAGAAATATAATCCAATGTCCTGCAATCGATGAGAAACAAGTCTGTAGTAAGATAACAGTGTCATGATGATACAAAGGAAGAACCACGAAATACATTGCACATTTCGTTGCGTGTCATCTTTATGTATGAAAACGTACACACAACTAGCAGCACCATTTGAAAACTAAATACAAAAGCAGCGCTTTGATACAAGACACAAAGGTCATTAATACAACACTGACTTACACGAAGTAACACTTCAGAAACACTTCCTGGTTATTCATCAGTTCCCAGTTAGACGTGCGGTACATTGGTTTTCCTAAATATACAGTTTTGTAGCATTCTATTGTTTATAGATAATGCAGTATCAACTTTATTTTTTTTGTATCTTGAGGCTGCTTACAATAAAGTGCTTACTGTTTCATGATGGCCTGTGATGTGAATCCAGTACAAGCTGTACACTCATGGGTTTTAATAGATACCATTCAGTTTGTGTTGTGGTACAAGTTATTTGTAACATGAATCAACAGAAAACAACCAAGTTCAGACAAATATTTAAAAGCATTTCATATAATACGCATATCTATAAAAGCATATTATTAATGCTGCTATGAAAACACTGAATTAAACAAAGCTTTTACTACTTTTTACATTTACTGTCAGGGCTTGGTCATGAGGAGAGATGGACCCAAATGCAGACACGAACAAGGGGCAAAGATGTTCAAACTGTTTCAAAGTTTAGAAACTTTAAAACTACCTGGGATGGTCAAGGCAGGCAGGGTCCAAAATCCAGGTAATCAATCAAACATGATCAAGTAATAAAAAACGAAAAATCAAACTCACAATGATACTTAAGGAAGTAAACACATGCAAACATAGGCGGGGACATGGGGAGACTATCACAGCAAATGAACCCTATGGTAGACATAGCTAAAATTAAATAGACAGGGGAGGGCAAGACAAACAGACACAGGTGAAACCAATGGACTAATCACAGACAGGAAACAAGTGCTAGAAACACACAAAAGGAAAACCTTTCAAAATAAGACAGTGTTGGGCCTCATACAGACAACAGGCCCCCAACAAGGTTTATGACCTGAGGTCTGATACAGATCAAAGATTGCAGACCAACCAAATGACATCTCTTTGTCTAAGACCTGGGAGCCAGGTCACAAAGGTGTCTGAGACACCTCCATCACATTCACTCTGCTGCCCCCTGCTGGGTGCAGCCTTTATTGAGCCGGGCTGTTAGCATCTGGCTGCTCCTTATCTTGAACCTGGGCAGAGCACACAGGAATGTGGGACACACGCCGCCCCTACCTGCTCGGCCGCCCCCTGGGTGGCGCTGACCCCCAAACAGCAGAACCACCAGCACCCGCTCCATTTGTCTAAAAGATCAAAGGGAGCCCAGACCAAGGAAGGCACAGGCCACCTCAGTTTCCCTAACCCCTCTGCCCCCAGTGGTGCGGACTCCCACATTGGACAATGGCACCCGGCACCCTTCCATGTGACCAGATGTTTCCAGGCCTCCTACCTGGGCTAGCCCTCACAACATTGCTTCCAGTCTGATACGGCAGGCTTCCACACGGATCCCAGCTGGTCACGATGCAAAAGGGAGTGAACCACCGCTTCCAGTCTGTCTCCTGTAGTGGGGTTTTCCCACGGATCCCAGCTGGGCATGGCGTAAAAGGGAGTAAACACCGTACGGACCTGAACTGCGTGCCAGTCTCACCCTCCCTGGATCTGAAGGAGAGTCGCCACCGCCGCCGCCGCCAGCGCTCTCAATAAAGTACCTGCAGACCTGACAGCCGCCACCGTCATCTCAAGGAAATACCTGCAGAAGGAAAATAAAGCTTTTTGGCAGAGGTAACAGCTGGCAGTGTCACGTTATATTACCTTAAGATACCTTGATATTGGACAGCATAGCAAAGTGAAAAACCATTTCTTTATTCTTAAAGATACAGTGGCGAAATATAGATACAGAAATAATGTCCTGCAATCGATGAGAAACAAGTCTGTAGTAATAAAAATATATTTTTTTTTTAACAATTCTGGCCATAAAAGATAACAGTGTCATGATGATACAAAGGAAGAAACACAAAGTACATTTCACATTTTGTTGCGTGTCATGCATTATGTATGAAAGCGTACACAACTAGTAGCACCATTTGAAAACTAAATACAAAAGCAAGCGGCTTTGATACGAACACAAAAGGCCATTATTACAACGCGAGCTTACACGAGTAACACTTTGAAACACTTCCCTGGATTATTCATCAGTTCCCAGTTAGACATTAGGAACATTGTGGTTTTTCTAAATATACAGTTTTGTAACATTCTATTGTTTATGAATAATGCCGTATCAGCTTTATTTTTTTTGTATCTTCAAGTACTATTACAATAAAAGTGCTCACTGTTCATGGTGGACTGTGATGAATCAGTATACAGAAACTGTACACTCATGAGTTTAATAGATACCATTCAGTTTGTGTTGTGGTACAAGTTATTTGTAACATTGAATCAACAGAAAACAACCAGGTTTTGACAAATATTTAAAAGCATTTCATACAATACGCATATCTATAAAAGCATATTATTAATGCACTATAAGCTTATTGAATTAAACAATGCTTTTACTACTTTTTACATTTACTGTCAGGGCTTGGTCACGAGGAGACTGTTTAGTAGTGATGTTACGAGATGAGCCGAGGCTTCAAAGCGTGTGTCGAGTAATGAAGGGGGCGTTTCCGCGAAGCGCGCATCGAGGCTTGCTTCATTTGGGGGAGGAGCCAAAAGTAGTGGCGTCGAGCACTTGCTGCCAGCTGTACCCAACGTGATTGTTTTCAGAAGTGGTTCAGATTTGCATGAGTATTACAGCTATCTATAGACCCCTCGAAATCCATTCAAAATGTGTGGGTTTTAGCAGAGGAGAGTTGCGGTCAGTTGAGGTTGGATAGAGTTTGAATGGTTGGATACTGGGATTAGGATAGGCGTTTATATAGTTTTGGAATAGTTTGGAGAGTTTTAGGAGAGATTTAGGAAGTGAGGAGAAGTAGGATAGGTGATAGGATAGACCAGTGAGGAAGAGGAGGATTTCCCCTGTGTGGGGAACTGCCGATCTGATATCTCCCTAACAAAGGTAAAAGCTAAGTCTAACAGTATTACAAGGCGCATTAAGTTTGCTTATCAGAACTATTTTCACAGTTTCTTATTTTATTCTGAGTGAGGAGGTGTTTATTTAGTTCCAGGTTTGAATAACACTTCATCATGCTAAAGAGCATTACCGTGCCTTGCATGAGAATAAGGAGGAAACTAGAGCTCTAAGCCAAAGATGCCATCATAATATTACAATGCACTATCTGAATTTTTTCCATGTTTACTTTTGTTTATTATTTCTGAAATAAAGACAAGTAACACTGTATTTATTCTAACACAACCAACCCGCAGAAAACTAGGAGCTGGATGAAGCCCTCCATCTCCATGATGATGAAGGACACACAGCCCTTCAGTATTGTGGAAGATGTTAGATTCAGGGCATTTGTGTGTCCAAACTGCTGGATCCCAGTATGTTCTCCTAAGGCAGGTAATAACCTTTTAAGTGCATGAAACAAATGAGTGATACTTAATTGTATGTCTCACAATTCAGACAAATTCAGCATTATATATTTTTCCTTTAGGCTCTGAAGGCCATAATTGGAGGCCAAGTACGAGTCAGCAAAGGAGAAGGCTAAGGCTAAAGTTGAAAAGGTGGCTGCTGTTAGCCTTACTTCTGACATGTGGACATCCATCAACATGGATGCCTACCTGGCTGTAACATGCCATTTTGTGGGTGAGAAAAACAGGCTCAGCTCATGGTGTAGAGTGCAGGCATTCCCCAATCACCTGCTGAAAATATATGGCTTCCTGATGGAGAATGAGGAATCACTAATAAGGTGACATGTATGGTAGGAAGGAAGCTGGTTGGCTTCTTTAGAAGCAGCACCACTGCTAAGGTATGGTCATTCCCTTTATTCCAATTTATAACACTAATAGTTTGTCTGTGTTCCTGCAGTGATTTAATGGCCTACTCTCCTGTGTCTTTAAGGAGAAAGCTTACAAGTGCAGCTACATCTGGGGATGGCAAAAATGAAGCTAATGCAAGAAGTGGAGACCAGATGGAACAGCACATATTTGATGCTGCAACGTTTGGTGGAGCTAAGGGAGCCAGTCGGAGCAGCATTAGCTGGGCTACAACATGACATGCCCATGATCACTTCAGATGAGTTCAACATTGTTGGAGGGTGCCTTTCTTTGCTGTCTCCCTTTTATGATGCCACTGTAGAGGCACAATAAGCGAGGGAAAATGTGTCTGCCTCCCAAAAGTTGTCCCCTAATGAAAATGCTGGAAACCACAAAACCTTCCAGGAGGAAATAGTAAAAAGCAAGCACCTGCAGTGGCATTGGAAATCATCAGGCAACTATGGGAGAAGCTTTATACTTTGCAGTCGATGAGCATCATGTCCCTTGCTACACTCCTGGACCCCCGATTTAAAGTTATTGGATTTTTCAGTCAAACAAAAGCCACCGAAGCTATAAAGCGACTGACCTCAGAGTGTGCTACCATTAGGGCACAACAAAGCAGAGAGGAAATCCCCCAGGCTTCTACCTCTCATGATGTCACTGGAGGTAATCTATTATTTTACATTTTGACATCAGTTATTCCTATGAGAACACTTACTAACGTGATCTGTGTTTTCCTCTTAGGTAGCAAACTGTGGCGTCGTTTAGACACCAGCGTCATGGAGGCAAGGAAGTCTCAAAATGTCACTGCAGATGCCACTGTGGAGGTCCAGCGGTACCTTTCAGGCAAATATTGGAAGACTGGAAAACCCTCTGGAGTACTGGGAGGCAAAAACGACTCTGCAAACTTACACAAACTTGCACTTGCCTTTTTGTGCACACCGGCATCTTCTGTGCCTTGTGAAAGGGTCTTCTCCAAGGCCGGAGAGGTTGTGTCAAAAAAAAGAAATCGTTTAAAACCAAAAACTGTAAAAATGAATAAAATTTCCCCTGTCCTGTACATCATTGTCCCAAGTTACTGGCTTGCAATCGTGCCCTTTCCTAGTTCACACAAGCACTTTCACTGTCCTCTGCCTGATTAAGCCCATACCATTTTCAAGAAAATAACCCAACACCCTTATTTTGATATTATTACCATTTTAGGAAAATTTACACACACAGGAATACATAAAAAAAATTATTATCATATGTGATAATTTGTACAGAAATTATTTAGTCATACATTTTTGTAATTCATAGTCATTCCCAACAGACATAACAGACACAACAATTCAATGCATCACACATTATGTGGTTCAGATACAACTGCCTGTGATTATACACTTGGCCAGTAGGTGGTTTCTTGTTGCACATGAAGCTTGAAATGAATGAAACCAATTGGCTCACGTGGTTCAATGTCTCATGAGGCTTCATCTCACCATCACTACTGTTTAGTTAAGAGCTTCGGCTTACGGATGGTCAAGGCAGGCAGGGTCAAAATCCAGGTAATCAATCCAAACATGATCGTAATAAAAAAATGAAAAATCCAAACTCACAATGATCACAAGGGGTAAGCATGGAAACATGGCAGGGACATGGAGACTATCACAGCAAATGAACCCACAAAGAACAAAGGCAATGACACAAATTAAATAGACAGGGGAGGGCAGACAAACAAGACACAGGTGAAACCAATGGACTAATCACAGACAGGAAACAAGTGCACAGAAACACACAAAGGAAAAACCTTTCAAAATAAGACAGTGTTGGGCCTCATACAGACAACAGGCCCCCAACAAGGTTTATGACCTGAGGTCAGAATCAGAATCAGAGTTGTGTTTAGTGCCAGGTAACTGAAGAGGTTTCACATTACTAGGTATTTGCCTTAGTGGTTTGGTACATACATCAAACATAAAAATAAGTAACATATACTAAGAAGCATGCATGGGGTAAAGTAGTGCAAGTAAGGTGAACAGTAGGTAAACAGTGCAAATAGTCAGTAGGTGGATCATGACAGGAGCATGGTACGGTTGCTATCCTGGAGTAAAGTGACGGTGAAACAGTATATGATTAATTAGGGGTTCAACAGTCCAACAGCAGGGGGAAAAGCTGTTCTTGTGGCATGAGGTTCGTCCAGAATGGACCGTAACCGCCTTCTGCCTGAAAGGAATAACTCAAATTACGTGTCCAGGGTGAAGGGTCAGCCAGCCGATCCGACCTGCACACCTCAGAATCCTGGAGATGTACAGGTCTTGGAGATGGGAGGCTGCAACCGATCACCTTCTCAACAGAGTGCAACGCTGGTGTGCTTGTCCTAGCGGTGAGTACCCAGAAGCGGAAGAGTCCACAGTGGAGATGGGGGACTCTGTCAGGTGAGAGGAGGCGATGGAGCTGACCTTTCCAAAAAATCTCGTCATCTCCTTCTGGGTGTTTCAGCTCCAGGATGTTGTGGGCACACCAGGACTGAAGCAGTCACTAACCATGGGCAGACTCATCCGTCGAGATGAGTCCAGTGAGGGTGGTGTAAGTCTGCAAACTTAATCGGATTTGACAGACTGGTGACGGAGAAGTGCAGCAGTTAGTGTGGGGAGAGAGAAGAGAGTACACAACCTTGCGAGAATTGCGATTTTGGTCGGGTGTCGAGACATTCTTCCCCAGCCTCACATGCTGTCTCTGTCTACTGTCAGAATCATTGATCACTGGCAGATGAGAGATTGAGCATGTTCAGCAGGGACAGCTTTTATCCTGGAGGAGAAGGCTAAGGCAGATTGTTTTTGAAGAGCAGAGCTAAAGTCTAAACAAGATCCTAGCGTGGGTTCGGGGAGTCAGATGCTGCAGGATGAAATGAAAGAGCCAGATTTGACTGCATAGATCTACCACAAATCTGTTGGCTCTGCAGGCAAACTGCAGAGGGTCCAGGAGGGGAGCTGTGGGGCTGTGATTGTCTTGAGGTCTGATACAGATCAAAGATTGCAGACCAACCAAATGGCTGCTCTCTTTGTCCTGAACCTGAGGCCCAGGTCTACAAGGTCTCAGGAACCTCCCCCCACTCCTGCCCACCCTGCACAAATTACGCCCCAGTTGAGCAGGAAGCTGTTAATCCTGGCTGCTCCTGCTGACCTGGGCCAGAACACACGAGAATGTGGGACACATAGCTTCACCTTGACGCCCCCTGGTGGCGCTGACCCCAAAAGCCTGAGGCACCACCAGCACCAACTCATTTGTCCTAGATCAAAGACTGAGACAGGAAAAAGCGCAGAGCCACCTCTGTTCCTAACCCCTCACAACATGCTTTCCAGTCTGGTCTGACGAGCTTCCACGGATCAGCCGGTCGTGACGTAAAGAATAAATACGTGCGGACCTGTACTGCAGCCAATCTCACCCTCGCTGGACGAGCTGAGATTTCCCAAGTACATTATTTCCCCGGATCCGAAGGAGAGTCGCCCCGCGCAGGCGCTCTCAATAAACCTGCAGACCTGTGCAACCTTCCCTTCATCTCAAAGGAAATACCTGCAGCAGCCAGAAGAAAAAGGACACGCTCGTCTTTCTTCAACCCGACTCGCCAGTTCCCGCTGATCGCGGAGAATTTTTCTTTATGTGCTGTTTTTTCCCTTCTTTCCCCTTAACCTGCCTTTTGCCACACCAGGTATACACGGTGAAACCTCATTCTGTGAGGCCACAGGCTAAGCTCACAAAGCACTTTCTTGTCTTTTTAGCCTCAGCCACTGCTTCCCCAGCTGAAAACTCTTCGTGGCGTGCTCCCTCTCCTCTTCACCCAGAAATTCCATGACCTCACCCCTCCTCTTTTACACACACACACACACACACACACACACACACACACACACCGCCTTGTATAATTTAGAATAAGTACAAAATGAATGTATTAATTGAGTGTTATAGATTACTAATTGATATCATTGATTTTAATAAATTCTGTTATGTTTAAAAGATGTCTGCATTGTTTGTACAAGTGTTTATTAAATGAAGCTAGTTAAGAGTCAGTGCTCAGTTCACACCTTCATTGTTCGTCTTAGAGGCATATCAGTATCTCCCCTACTGATCTGTGGCGAAACGTTTGTGAAGACTTTAATTTCAGATTTGGTTATTGGTCCCTGATACCAGGGTGGTGCTTATAATTAAATTCTGTTAATATGCTTCTTTCATTCAACCAATATTCTTGAAATAAAATTTATTAATTTTCTGCTCTTCCTGCTCTATAAGGCACAACAAATGCCCATGTGAAGCACAACGGAAATAATAAAACAAGGAACTCAACTCAAAACCATGACATTTACATGAATCTATTTTCTACGTTTCTGTTGACACCTGATTGCATAAACACGAATGCGACTTCCTCCAAATCAATACCAAGAAACTCAGTCGTTTCTTAAGCAATAACATGGAATTTACTCAAGCCCATCAAATATATATAAATGAGATTTGACTTGTATCAGCCAGATGTATATCACATGCACATGGGCATCTTAACAAGCATCTCTAACCTTTTAATGGCCTACATTAAAATTTTGGTCAGTTACCCATGATCCTCTTAAGAGGTGATTGACTTTGCCAATTCACAGACTTTTTGTTTTGAGGTTTCAACAGCAGGACAAAACTGCCACACATCCAGTGATATCTCTGCGTCTACAGCAAGACCTTGTACAGACATTAATGTTTCCCAGAATATGTAAGATCACAAGCTGAAGGTTACTCCTCACTCACTCTACTTTCCCAACATGAATCATGTTCATGAGTTTTAGGGTGAACCACCTCAACAACTACTGGATGAATAGTTTTTGACATTTAGCGCGAACTTTTAGTGTTTCCCAATTTGCTTTCTCTTGAGTCCACAATATCAAGTTGTCACATACTTTGGTTAATTTCAAAGTGTTAATTAGCAACAAGTGGTGCTAATGTGCTAAACTAGGATGGACTTTAAGTTATACAAGGTTATTACAGAAGAATTTTCTTCCTTCAAGCATTGTTTCTGTAATGCAATACAAAAACGGAATATTACGGCAGTTTTTGGTCATATTGACAAATTTTATTGATGAAAGGTTGATCGGCCTTGCTATAAGCTTCATACATACATCTGACTACTTGCAGCTTTTATCTATATATACTCATGTCATCAAGCTGAAAATATACTTTCTCATGAAAGCATTACCAGTGATCTCCATGTGAAGAAACAACCAAACATGGCAAAACTGCTTTAAAAGTTTATTTGCAAATTGACGAATTATAATACATTTCATTTTTTTTTCATTCAGAATTTGCATGGATACATTACTATATTGTGCTGTCATGGTGGGATACTTTCATATTCAGACAAATGTAACAGTGTTAATGAATTACTGCAACATATTTCCAATGTTTTTTACAGTGAGACTTCACATCAAACAGAAAAAGCAATAATTATTAATAGATATGATATAAATAAAATAGCATAAAGATATTAAATATAAACTTGGCGTAGGAATTTTACTGACATCACATAAATACTAAAATTTGTATAAAAACATAAAAGGTGCTTTTCTTAGGTAGGGCATATATCCAGCATATACTTCCAAAATGTAAATATATATTATAAACCATGTTTGTAGATATTAGGGTTACTGGGGCCTTCATTCTAACTGAGAGCGGCTACATCAACAGCTGAGCCGGTAAACCAGTCTAGAAGTTAGTGCAGGGCAGGAAGTAGCTGTTGTTCAGCACACGGAACAACCTCTTGGACCTCAGGCTGTACTCAAACATGTTGGGTCCACTGTAGATGTAAGAAAAACCTGCAGAACAGACGCTCACTGTTGGTTCCTTTGCAAACACTTTCACATTTCCAGGCGTCTTGAGTTGAGGCTACTCACCTCTCTGTGCTGGACAGCTGCAGTCACCTTACCGTGGCCCTGGAAAGATCTCATCCACTGTCTTAGAATCCTGGTCCATCTTCTCAGTGAAGCTACATCATAACTGAAGGAATATGAACAGTAATTAGACTGATTCACCAGCAGCAAAACATCATCCACTACCAAAGTAACTCAAGCAAGCCAGCCACCGATGTTCCCATAGGCTATTTGAACACACCTGTAGTAATTTCTGCCCTAAAGAACAAAGTGCAGAATCCCACATCATGAGGCAGCATCAATTTTCTTAACACAGTTTCAGGGCAGGCCAAGCTGGAAACTGGTTTGGGATAGCCACTGGCAAGATCACTAACCACTAAGCCCACTTGTTGTTGACCTGAGTAGAGGTTAAGCTAAAGGTTTTTAGTTTATACATGTAAGGTTAATGATGCAGTCTATAAACTGTGTGTCACTATTAGGAGCTTAAAAAATTGGAATCTGAGAACGGATTAGACTACCTTTGAAGAGAAGACTTTGTCTGACTGTTGGCTTTCATAAACTATACTCCCAGATGTTGGCCAGGGCATCTGGCCAGAAGTTTGTGATGAGGCTTTGCTGAGGTGCATAGCTCTGAGGAGTAGCTACTTGAAGAAAGCTGAGAACACACAAGAACAGAAATTAGTCAATAAGTCGAATGAGTCTCAACACTCTGGACGCCAGCATTTAGATATTTGTGCATTCTCCTGCATGTCTGCAATACCTGTCCTTGAAATTTCTCCGCAGGGTGTGACAGCATCAGACCATGTTTGAGTCGAGCATAAAGGGGTGAGGTGAGGGGCTCAAGAGGTCCAGAGCTAAGACAAGGATCCAGGTTGGACCTGAAGGTTAAAAAGAAAATCAGCTCATCATTGCAAAACAGCTTTACAACATTTTCCAAAAGACTGTCTGCAGGAATTTGGACTAGTGCGTGTGTGCAAACAGACATCAATGATCCAGCCAGTTCGTACTGCCAGCGAAGACTGGATACCGTTGACATCATCGAGGAGCAGGGCAGAAGTTGTCGATTTTGTGTATGTGTACACTGGCGTTGCTGAAACTGAGATCATTGAGAAATTAGAGACAAGCCCAGGGAGTGGCCAAACTCATGGGCACCATGAAAGAGGGAGGCGTAGCCTATAGCAGAAAACACCATATTACATGTTGAATTCTCTCTCTCAATGATGAACACACATCATATCAAAAGAAATACATATATTAGCAAATCTATTTATAGAGACACTATGCAGAGCATAAATAACAAACTGACCAGTATTTGAGCTGAAAGTAGTCTCATCTTCTATCAAAGTGGCGTCCTCCCTCAAAATGCACCAAGGGAATGCAAGGCGAAAGCATGGGCAGAGATGCCATCAGGGCCATCGAAGGGGTAATAATCACCATGTGCTGTTAAAGAGAACTGCGTTCACGTCCAAATCACTGGCAAATAGTCCTACTCAAGCTGAATTAGTACAAAAATGGCAAATCGAGCTGGATATTCAAAATACATCTGTCTGCTACTGTACTTGATTAACTCTAGACACAAAATATATACAGTCAAAAGAAAAAGATGCTTTATAGGATGTCAACCAATTCAGTGAGCATGGAGCTGACAATATAACTGGGAAAGAATCTGGAAGGATTAACTGTACTCACACTTCACTTCAAGGAGATCATGATGTCAAGCGATGCCACTGTGGATTCAGCCAGATCTCAGGAGGTGACTTTGGCCCAAACACTGAACTTTCTCAATGGAGTCATCTGCCACCTCTGGCTGAGACTGCCATCAGAGTGTACTAGTTCCTCTATCCTGTAAGACAGAAAATTATACTTTAATAATAATAAACTGCATGAATTGCCCACAGTAAGTCTCTCTCATTCATTTTCTCTGTAGATCAGTCACCTGTAGGTGAAATGTTTTTCTCCCATTTGAGATTCTTTTTCAAAAAGTGGTGAAATGGGCAATAGATTTAACATCTGGAACACCACAGCGAGAGCTTCTTCATCATGGCCAGGTGTGGCATCCCGTCCCGTGGCGTCATGAGCCAAGAATCTCTGCATCTTTCAGTCGCTTCTTTGTCAGCGGGCTGATCCCCTGTCATAGTTGGACCCCCCTCCTCTGTTAGGTTGAAGAATTTCCTGAGGTAGCTCTGCAGGAGAGAAAAAGAGCCAGATCCTTATTATGGAAGAGCTGAGGGAACGTGCATGTATATCATAAGAAATAAAGTGAATTTATTCAGCAAGGAGAGCAAAAGTATTAGCTTTTTTCCTGCTTTTAAAACAGAGTAAGATTCAGAATTCTTAATACATTGACATTTTGACATGCACTTTAATGCACAATAGTAAGAATGCATTAATAAAATGGCAAAGTGGGCAAACATACCTCTGCAAGGCGTTCATCTTCCTTGGTGACCTGTGGTGGCCATGCGCAGTTAACTGCCACTGCCAGGGTTAATGGAGTGCCTAGATTGAAGATCTTATGTTTTGAATACAACTTGTTGTGATCTGTGCTGCAGGCAGCTGTTATATAGGCTGAAAGCAAGACAGGTTGAGCAACTGCCTCAGTCACTCAGTGACGCAATAATCCTTTGGATGCCAGAGGAAGTTGATGCTTTTGATTGCTCCCATCCATCAAAAGTTTCCCAAACCAAGACACTATGATTATGATGCGCGCCCAGTACATTAAGGATTGTTAATTGTAACAGACTCAGCCTGGGAGGATTTTCATGAGAAATAAGAACAGGCATGAATTGGCAAGAAATATTAATATCACATCAAAATAAAACGACTATATATTTTACAGATTCTGATCAGATTCACTTTCATCTCGCTTTTGCATCATCAGTCTTCAGTTGTATTTGGGAAAAATGTGCAGTTATTCAAGATGTCTTGAAACTTTATTGCTGGAAACAATAAATATAAGTAAAGAATTCATTTGAGACATTAACTGGAATGTTTAAAAGTTTGTATTAAGGAAAAGAAGATACCACGGGATACATATTGGTGAGTTAACGATTTAAAATCCATAGTATAGTTCATAAATTTCATGAAAACTTTTATTGTCCTTTAAAAAAATGCCCTTTAAAAAATCTTCAACATGATCAGGATGTGCAAAAACTAAAAATTAAAACTAAAAGTCAGCCATATCTGTGAAATTAAAATAATAAACAGAACCAAACAAATAAAGCTTTTTGGCAGAGCAACAGCTGGCAGTGTCACTATATTACCTTAGATACCTTGATATTGGAGCAACATGTAAGTGAAAGACTGTTTCTTCCTAAGCTTTCCATTATTCCTAAAGACATGGTGGCAACATTCTGAGTCATGCGCTTGTTTTTTAACGTGCCCTCTGGAAACTTTTCATTAAACTTTATCCCCAGACTTTTCTGAGTCAGTTTGTCATCATTAATCCTCGTGTCTACCACCACACTGCTGCTGCTCCTGTGTCACGTCATCGTGAACAAAAGCCCTGTTACGCCCCTCCTGAATGAGGAGCTCCTGCAGCCAGTCATTCGTGATGAAGCTCACGTTTATTCACGTTCTACTTAACAAAAGCCAAACACTTATTGCTTATTGATGTGAGTCACATTTTTTGGCTCTATCATCTTCTCTACTGTGGCTCCCAATGAATTGAATCTTTATATTTTATTTATTGAAAAACCTTGAAATCAGTTTGTTCTATAGCATATTATTTTGTGCCATGCTGCCTCGAGAACATACAAGGTGTTTCACTTGATCAAGGTGCTGCATGGCTCAGCTCCAGGTAGTTATTTTTCCGTCCATGTATGTCTGTGATAATCTATAACCACGCTGTGCATCAGTGTTAGTGGAAAGCTACATTTTGGTCTCTGTTACTTAATGGTGGACAAAGAGGAACAGCAGTGTCTGGTGCAACGTATTGTCTCAGGTAAATTGACCAACACCAGTAAATGCAGACAGAAATAATGTGTTGCAATCGATGAGAAACAAGTCTGTGGTAATAAAAAATATTAATCTTTAACAAATCTGGCCATAAATAAAAAAGATAACAGTGTCACACTGATGCGAAGGAAGAACCATGAAGTACAATTCACATTTCGTTGAGTGTCATGTCTTGCATTATGTATGAAAACGTACACACATCTAGCAGCACCATCTGAAAACTAAATGCAAAAGCAGCGCTTTGATACAAGACACAAATGCCATTATTACAACACTGACTTACACACCGAAGTAACACTTTGAAACACTTCCGTGAATTATTCATCAGTTCCCAGTTAGACATTAGGTACATTGTGGTTATTTCTGAGTATACAGTTTTGTAACACTGTATGTATACACACACAGCAGGTACACATGTTGAGCTACATGGAGGGCTGTCCTTCAGTCATCTCCTCTCTTATGTAGGTATTTCATTGTCTTCATCGTCCTTCTTGCAGTCCAGCAGCTCATTAGCAAGGCTGGTGGAGACAACGCGTTTGGAGTTGGAGTCGTATCTGTAGTGAATGTTTCCCTTGAAGAAGTGCACAAATCCTGTTGGGGGTGAAGATCCATGAATGTGATACATTGTACATTATTGGGTTGATAATGAAGGTAGCATGTAGTGAAGGTACTTTGGGGTGTGAAGATTTCTTTAATTAATCACATAATCATTGTTCAAAAGTCGTGATGCTAACAACAAGGCTCCTGAGGCTACTTATATTTGTTTTATCTTTTCCTTTGTTGGACAAGGATTGACTTATCGCTTCTTTCACAATCTGTCATTGCAAACAACCTGCAAAACTGACATCTGTCATGGTTTTTGAGTTGAGTTCCTTGTCTTGTTATTTCCTGCCATTTTTGGTTTTGGGATTTTTTTCTTACCATGTCTTGTTTGGACTGACTACCTGGATTTTGACCCTGCCTGCCTCGACCGTCCGTAAGCCTAGCCCATAAAATAAACTGTTAAAAGATCTTTTGTGTCCTTGTCCCTGCCTGCATCTGGGTCCTGCTCTCACCTAGTAACCAAGTCCTGGCAACATCGACTGTGACGGGAGGGTCCCACAGGTGTAGAACATCATGGGTACCTGTGTACTGAGCATCAGTAACCCCAGCAACAGCCTGTTCACCCCACTGCCGTGTGACAAGCGATACAAAAGTATCCGCTGTTGTAACACATACTTTTACTGCTTTGGTATCATCCTTTGATGAATTAAAACAAAGTCCAAGCACACAAATTCATACATGTGCATATTGTGCACAACTGTACATTTATCTTGTAAATATAATTTAGCTTTTTTAAAAATTTCTTCTTATAGTGCTACTTTTATGCTGTTTGTTTTTGACAATCTTTTGTTATCATTGCCGTGCAGTTTTCAGTATCTGTGTATATGTCTTGCATTTCATTGTAAATAAATAAAGTGTAAAAAACCTTTTTTTGTGTAGTATGATATAGTAACTTTAGTAAGTAACTTTAATAACAGTAAGTAACTTTATTTCAAAAACAAATACATGTATTTAATGTTATACTAATTATTATTAATAGTAGCAGTTGTATTCATAATCTTTTTGTTTAAAGAGAAACAAGTTTGCATTCTCCCCTCAGTTAAGGCTTCAGAATTTGCTGCAAACAAGAAGATTGCTGTATATATTGCCTGAGCCTCATTGACATTTATCCTTTTGCTCATTAACATCTGTGTTATTTCAAAAAGCTCATTGTAAGCAATAGGAATCATTTATATTTTTGTAAGTAAAGAGGATAGTGGAGATGTTTGGCTGAACAGGATGGTGTTAAGTGCTATCTGTCTTCCATGAGGCTGTAGGCAGCAAAGGAAGGTGATGAAACTACCGTCAAAGAAGACAGCTGCATCTATCGGAGTGGGAATCCCTGGCCACTGCTGCTCTATGGGTGTTGGCGATCCCTCCATCGTCTTCTGCTGCTCATTGTACCTAGATGTTGCACATGAAGAAAACATGTTGCAACAGGTCCTGCCAATAAAGTTACACCGTATACCGCAGTGCCTGCTGTGGTAATGGCACCAGCAGAAACATCCTGATTGATTCACAGAAAACCCACAGCAGATGAGAAATAGCACTGTGCTGTCACAGGTTTACACACACAGGAAATTTGTACAGGGCGAGAATATTGGAAGAAACCACAGCATCAACTCATCCTTGGTAACCATAAAGATTGAAAACAGATCAAACAGATGTGGGAAACTCAAGGACTTTAAATACCTCCAACACTCATTTCCAGTGAAGAACACGGTGCAGTGGTCGTTTCTGAAGTGAAGAGCAGCATCTACTGATTTTATTCTGGAAGGGAAACCCAGCTCCGAGATGTTTCTTGGAAAACCCTCCTCAAGATTTAGCTGCCTCAGTGCCCAGTACTGATGTCCTGAAACACACACACTGCCATCTCTGAAGATACAGTATGTCCATTATCCACTGCTCATGCTATTGTTGCTTTTGCATCAGTAAGAGGGAGTTAAAGTGCACAGCTGATGATATTTTACCTTTGAAAAACACAGTAACACCCCCCCGTATGTTCTCATAAACAGCGTCCAAGTATGTAGGCACGGTGTCAGGCCAAAGGCTGCTAATCAGGGTGATTCCGGTTTCATCAAACTGAGGATGTTTGCGCCACATAAATCTGAAAAGACAGAAAATGATCTGACACCATTTCCATCATCATTTTGCCTTATCTGCAGAGGTGATGGGAACGTTCACGTACCTGTCTTTGAAAAACAGCACCTCCTGTTGTAATCCTGTCACAGCATCGAAGGACAGATTTGGATCACACTTATCAGGCGTCCTCGGAGGAGGGTTTTTGGAGAATAGGGTATCAAAATTGGGATTGATACCTGCAGGCAAAAGAACTAAAACAGCTGAAGGGCATTTTTGACAGAACCTATAACTTGGAAAACCTCAGCATGTTTGAATAAAGTCAAACACAAAAGCTGTATGACGAGTGCTAGGATATATGATGCACAAGAATACATCATCTGCAAATAATCTGATTTAATCTAACTCATTATAGCTCAACTTCAAGCTGAGACCAGTGATGCTACATTTTATCATGATGCTTTGTGCCACCACTTTTCCCTCCTATGAGCTGCTTTTTGTCAGCTAAAACGTCAATTGACGTTAGCGGCCACACGTGTGTCTTATATTTAAAGTCTCAAGTCTTGTAAGCTTATGTAAACCACGTATGTTAATGCGATTTAACGGTTATGCATTCATAAACAGTAAATGCAACAACAACATGTCAAAATACGATGAATGCGCAGACTGAAAATAACGCTGGTCTTCATCTGATGACTTCACTGTCAAATGATGACACAATAAAAAGGGGATGTTGTGGTTTTTGGCTCTGTAGTTTCTCACAGCACAGCTGTGCTACACGTCCTCTGCAACATATTGTTTGTGTGTAACCTTAAGTATATTTACTGATTTTGAGCATAACTGCCTGCAGATATTTTATGGATACATGCAATCTAATATACCTTATACTGTCTGTCTGACATTACATTCACAGTGTGTGTATATGTATATGTATGATGTCTGTTTAATTTATTTATTTTTTTTAAATTTGTCTGCTTGGGAATGAATCAGCAGCTGGTCTGAATCCAAGCACAGAAATGACGCTTCATCTTTTGAATGCGGCCGAACTCACCGTACAGGTGCTGGACATCTTTGACATCGCGGAAGGAGAGCTGAAGCTCATAACTGGGGGCAAAGTTGTATGCTGGGTACATGATGGCTCCAGGGTCAGATGAGTGGGGCAGGCCGAGCGCATGGCCGAACTCATGGACCGTTACAGCGAGTAGGTTGAAACCTGAGGTGGGAACAAGAGCAGAAAGGCTGCAAAGATGCAAAGACTTTTTGGGTGTGGTTCGCTTGGGTGGCACTTCCTGCTCTGTTGGATTGCAGACACTCTGCTGCACTTTTCTGTCTAACCACAAATGATGACTTTGATAGTGGGTTTTTGGTGTGCCAGCATACGACCTACTGATAAGCAGAGCTGTTCCCCCCTGCGTCCAGTCTTTGTGCTAAGCTAATTGGTTAGGCTGTAGCTCAGCTGGTGTGTGAGATTTCTAACATTAATACCAGTAGAATTAAAGCTCCAGTCTTCCTCAGCATCAAAGTGCACGTCTCCACCAATACCAGAGCCAGGCAGAAAGGCATGCGCCAGGATTCCTCCTTTGCCATCGAAAGGTGATCCGTCCTTATGGTCTGCAACAAACAGTAAATCATCTCTTCAAGATATTCTCAGTGCCTCATGTTGTTAAGACTGAGCCGATCCCGTCTCTTTAAAGCTCACCGCCATTGTGGAAGGCGATGACGATGTCAGCCTCTTTCCTCTTCCGCTTGCGAAATTTCATCGGTACCACATTGGACCAGAGCTTCCACGCCTTTTTGAAGACTTCATGAACCTTTGAGGCTGGGAAGGTGAGGTTGTAGGCAGCGATCCTGAGGGACAGGGCAGAATGAATTGTACTTCTTCATTCAATTCTTCTTTGCTTATATGTAACTTTAAGACTTTTGTCGACATTTTTCTCAGCTGTTACAAAGAGGAGAGTGGAATGATCTGACTTTCATGGCCTTTTTAGGGTCTATGGTTGGTCTATGGTATTCATGGTACCAAGATGATGAATTCTGACTTTGGTGGTCTCTTATCTTTTCCTGTATCACCACCAGAGGGTCAAAGTTTTTACTTATCTTAAGAAATATCTCCACCTTTGTACAAACGTTCATCTTCCCCAGAGGATGTATCCTAATGACTAATGAATTGTTAGTTCTCTGACTGACATCTTTGAGTTTTAGTCTGATGGACCGTGCTGTTCCTACTGCTCTCGCTGATCATCGCTAACCTGTAGCTGAGGGTGTTCCCCTTCCAGCGGATTGTCTGTCCAAATCGTTCCACGTCAGACAGACCACAGCGCGGCCTCTTCATCACCGCCAGGGTCTCTTTGGTCAGCTCCCCACTTGGAGGCAAACCAAAGAAGCGCTGCATCTTCTGGACCTTTTCACAGAGTCCAGTCGTCGAATCGTTTTCTGCGTCTGTGTCCGCAGTCCTCTTCTGTCTCTCTGACCCGGGCCTGTAGCCGTAGAAGCGGCGCAGATATTCCTGCGGAAGATGACACCTACATTACTGCAGTTAAGTAAAGGGGCATGCTGGATGCTGGATGCTGATGCGCACCACTCAAACGTCAGACGCAGTTTTTAGCCACATATTTGTCTTATTTAGGGTTTGATGGCACAAACAGCGTGGACACTCATGTTGTTCTAGCGAAGGAATAAGACAAACGGTCAACCACACATGAAATGACCAACAACAAAGACCATAATCCATGCCAGAAATCTTCTAGACTCACACACAGATTTTAACATCATGTCCTTACAGGTTTGTAAAAAGCAGATCAGAATGATGCAGATCTGAAATACCTCTGTTGGTTTATAGATCTGAGTGGTTCAGAAACAACGCTCATCTCTGATCTGCCCGGGACTGGTCTGCCCAGCGTCCCCGGTCTAAACTGAGGATGGAAAGGCAGCGTGTGTGTTTTTATATGATGACTCACCACTTTGCCACTTATTTATGTTGCTTATTTTTCTCTTTTCAAAACCTGTTGACATGTCTGTCTTTTAGATTTTCCCTTAATCTTATCTATGCGCTCCAAATTGCCTTGATTTGTGCTGCACAGATAAACTTGCCGTGCCATGTCTTACTGTCCCCACAGTAAACATTCCAAACATTTTCTCAGACCTTTAATAACAACGTGGTGCAGAGACGCTGTGCGTAATTGCAGGTGTCAACAACAACAACACGAGGTCTGAGGATACTGTACTGAATTATGGGATTACTGAGGCTCTATTAAACTTTGCACGGTAATCTCTATGGCCACATGTCTAACACCTCTGTAATGCCACCGCTGATTGTTTTGGATTTTGTACATGACTCAAGTGAAAGCGTGATACAGTAAGAGCAAGGCAAAGCGACATGAGTGTGTTATAACTCTCTCTATAGCTCTCCGCATGCTGACGAATCAGTTTACTGATCATACCAGTAAGTTTAGATTAAATACACGGAATATAATTTGGCTGTTTTTGGGACCAAAAATAAAATAAATGATAGCAGACTCAGCGTCCGGCGTTGACAGTGGTTGATTTGTCACAATCACTATGTGAAAAAAAAACACAAAAATTTGGGGGAAATAGCCTGCAAACATATTTGACTTTTTCAAAACCCGCTATAAATACTGGTAGGTTCCCAATCGATGATGTTGCAGAATTTGTTATTTTGTATTCAGGATGTCCAATAAAATAGATTTAATAAGTAAAATAATATTTCAAAGTTATCGTATCCCTTAAAGGAGCAGAGTTTCATTCCCGGTGATGAATTTGCAATAAAGTACAGAAATATAGCAACATATTAGTGAATATACACAGCATGAGGGGTCTCTGCTAATAAATCCATTGTCATGATTCATCACAAAATACATCTGGCAGATTGAAGATCCAGATCATCTCAGCAGCCAGCCACCTCTTGGCAAATATTTCTGCTAACCACCGACTCTGTTTGTGGCTGCTGCTGCCCAGATATTTTGTCTGCTGTTATCTCCCATCTGCATTATCTGTTACCACAGAAATGTTGCTTTTGCAGACATCTCATCTACCACCATTACCGTTCCTTAGAAGTGAGTCTAGTCACAGCAATAGTGGCAAACATTTCAGAGGAACTGCTGTAAAGGGTCATTATCAAGGCATCACATTTCCCTCCTGCCGAGGTTTCACAGGGACAGGCGCAGCAGAAATGAATTTAGTGTCTAATTCAGTGATGATATCAGGAATATAATTAGAGTGAAACAAAGAAGCGCAGCCACCAGCAGAGCGGTCATGGAGGTCTGACTGCTGAGGGTTTGGTGAGACACAGTGTGCAGATGTGTGCTCACACGGTGCGATGCAAACAGACGCATTTTAATTTAAAAGAAATCTGCTCTTCTTGTTTCATTGGCTGAAGCGAACCTGACTGCATAACACCTCTCGAGGCACGTCAGTCAATGTTACAAGCCGCAAAACAAAGAGTGGGCATGGAGGTCTTCATGGAAGTAGTCATATTATGTGTTAAAGTATATCCCAACATAAGCAAGTCTACAAACTGATTTATATAGACACGTGTTGATCAGTGGAAAAGGATCTTCTGGAGCAAGAGACAAACACACACACACACACTGTCAGCGGGTTAACAACGTCACTTCAATGCATAAAACACTATCCTAGGGCAGAAACCTGTAAATGTAGCCGACTTGACACGCAGGGGTCCCCAAACAGGTTAAATACCTCTGCAAAGTCCCGGTCCGCTTCAGGTGGTCCGGCACGAGGTTCTGTGGGCAGGTGTGGTGTTCGGAGAGGCAAGGCGTTGACAGGAGCCTTACCAGGCATCGGAAGAGTCAGAAGAGTCAGCCAGAGCATCCTCATGTTTGACAGGCAGGAGTCCCACTGAGACAGAGTCTTTGAGAATATGTGGCTGCTGATGCACGGGGCTGCGTATGCAAAGCTGCAGCGAGGACCACCTGCTAATTATGTGTGAAGTGCTCCTGTCCAAACAAGAACAGCAAAGTGTCTCCGCATGACTGTATATATATATATATATATATATATATATAAGTCTTGTCAGCGTAGGAAATCAAAATTCTCGAAAATCTCAGAAGCATGGAATCTGCCCCTATCTGACGTTGGGCAACACATACGTGTATCGACCGGGGAGAAAACAACTCTGCTCATTTCCAGCGAATATGAAACCATCTCTGAAGACATGAGCATGCTGATTTAGGAATTCACTATAGAGATGCCTATGAGATTAGAGAGGGAGTCAACACCAAGTTAAGGATGTCTGATCCTTCAAGTTGTGGTCAAAAGGCCCGGGTGGCCGTGATGTGCCTGGATCATGGGAGTATAGCCCAAGAGTTGTTGAAACCAGCTGGTTTATAAGTATTTTCATATAATTCAACGTGTATGTTTTGCATTAAAACAGCATGGATCCATGTTGGAATGGCATATTCACAGTGCTACAGAACGTTACAGTGTTTAAGGGTGGTGGATAACTGAAGGGTTAAAATCTTAGATAGCGCCCTGGCTCCTAGCTCACAGACATACATGAATTATAGTCTTCACTGAACTGTCTGCAGAAAATACACGGCTGATTTACTGCGCTGCATCCTCTCCACTTGCTCAAGACAGGATCCTGCCAAATAAGGGAATTCTCAAATAAAAATAATGATCATAGAGTGGGGGATGAATCAAATAACTCGTGCAGTGTTTAATAATGAAACTGAAAGCCTTTCAATTTTAAATACATCTGTTTTCTGTTCTCAGGTTGCTTCTTCTTCTAAACAGTTTAGTTGCAAAACCCAGCAGGAGTCATGGTCATCCTTCCCACAAAGCCAGGATGTTGCCCGCTTAGGCTGAGCTGTCTGACTGACACTGTTTGAGGATGCGCGGTACAGACAGGTGTGTGCCGCAATGCACGACTTTACATTATCTCTAAACCGCAGTGGGCGACAGCTTTGATTGTTGATGTCACAAGCGCAGAAGTCGATCAGTGCAAACACCGGCAAATCATTTGAAACTTCAACTTTCTGCTCGAGAATGTGCAAAGTTATTAAATCCAGTGGAGTTCAGTTTAATTTAGATGTTCATGAAGGGCTCAGATTCGATCGCTTGGCTGTTGTTGTACATTCTGAGGATGTTTTTGGTCGGAGCGTTGCTGCCTGGATGTCCCACGCTGGATGAACTGCCAGGAAAATCTTGGTAGTCGGCTGGATTTGGTGATGCTCTGACTTTTCCTACAGCGCGCTAACAGCTTCAGAGTAACCACGTGTCCGGCACAGCATGCAAACATCCACAAGTTTGGCACAAAAGTTCACTTCACATGTTCATGATCCCCGTCTGTAACTTCCCTTTAACGATCCCCTAAACGTCACCAGGTCAACATCTTAACAACACTTTGCTTTATTGCCAAATTCCTGTAAAACGAATGACATTCTCATCGTTAACCTGCTGTATTTCACGCTCAACCTTTAATGAACCTGAATAAGCAAAATATCATGAGAGCGGTACAGTTCTTCATGCCAACTCGTGCTCAGATTCATTTGATGATGCAGCTATCGTCTACACCGTGTCTTTATTTTCATCCATCCATCCATCTTCTTCCGCTTATCTGGGGCAGCAGCTTAAGCAGGGATGCCCAGGGAGAGGGAAGTCTTTATTTTCATGGTTAGCATAAAATAAAGCAGGAAGCGAAAGTTGACTTAGAGAAAACAACAAATTACTGATGCACATTCACATTTAAAGGTTAGAATATACCCAGCAACTAAATGTACAGAAACATAATAAAAACAAATAGAAGTATGTCAAAGGTCTTGCTGGTGGCGTCACAGCCAGCTGCTTGTCTGTAAGTGCTTTCGTTCAGCAACTCTGGCATTCCCAACATGAGTCAGCTCCGTGCTGACTCAGGCGTCGCCCAAATTGAATGAAATTGTTTTACAGCTGCCACATGCACCTGAACCAGGACCAATCCTCTGTGTCTGGACACAATCTAATCACAAGCTCCTCCGAATACAGCCGGCACTGAGTCAAAGGAAGCGGGAGCACTGGAAAAAACTTGTTAATGACACTCATTAGGACTCTGTTACACACAGCTTGACACTGACTCACAGTATATTCCCTGTCCCTTCAGGCTAAAGCTGGATGAGATGGCCCCCGATAAAAAGCTTGTTTGTTTTGCAACACTTGGGTGATGATTTCAGCTTACAGATTGCTGCCTTAGATGGAAAAAGCATTGCTCTGACTTAAACAAAAAACCGAACCTTTTGCAAAGTTCGGAAGGCGTACGTTAAATATTTGGCGTTTCCACCATTTGTCAACAGAAGGACGAAATGACACGGAAAACAACACGTTTTGCGGTTTATTTCTCAACAAATCCATGTCAGGCGCGGAATGTGTTTTCTGCACACGCTCTGGAGGGTTTGAAGCTCTGTGTTCACAGTTTACTATCTCTGTTCAGTTCAGGACCCCTCCCTCCGCTGTATCTCTGATGGACGGCGTGTGTGTGTGTGTGGAGTGTGTGTTCTGCAAAGCCTGATTGATGTGTGCACGGCACCATGTACCAAAATCCTGCTGGAAGTGAGGGTGAAAGGACGTGTTTGCATCAGCTGTCTTTACATAACAGTGTTTCCATGTGATACCCCGGAGAGGAATGTGTTGTCGCCTATGGATGTTGGAATTATCCTTTGTCTAAACTTGCCTTTCTAACACTACAAAGACGTCAACAGACCTCGACTGTTGAAGACAATTACAGGCAAATTACATGCAGAGCACGTGTCTTCATATACCTGCTGTACATTACACAGGCCCATCTCCAGACAGCAGGGGCCCCTCTGGCCTGGAGCCAGGAACTATCCAATAAAAATATACTTTTTACACAACACATCCACCTGATATGTATAATTTTATATTTGTCTTATGAGGGAAAACATGACAACTTATTAGCTTTGTTCCATTTAACATGTTCCGCCCCCTCCGAAAGCCACAAATAAGCTACAGCTCACGCAGAATGATGCAGTATATGTACTGGGCACGTATCTCATCCGTCCTAAAGCCCACTTCACCGGTTGTCTGATCGCTTTAAAATAGATTTATTATCAAAATAGATTTATTATTGTATTGCTGATTGCTGTAACTGTATTGACGCCTGTATTGCAACACCCCTGTGGTGCGATCCAGTGAGCATGATCAGACCTTAAATCAGAGGTCTCAGCAGCATCATCAAGGCAAGACAGCTAAAGCGACTGATCGTAGACTCTACATCTTAAAAGTCTATCTGCACGCATTTGGCTATTCTTTATTTGCTTCTGAGGGGAAACAAAGCTGTGGAAGAAGTCTGGAATGCATCCTCAGCATTCTGAATGTCTTCTTTTATCCAAAGTCATTCCCGTTACTCTCATTAGGCTCAGAGCTTTTGACATGTCTTTGCCACAACACGTTTTAGCGCTCACGCTGCAGCACAAACAGCCCTTTTTTTAGCTTCTCTAGGACTTGTGGGCAGTTCCTACTGTTTAGTGACTAAAGGTACTATCGGTAAGTCAAACATCTAGGTGACGTAGACCCTGAGCTGTCTGCTGTGGTTTCTATGCTCTACCTGGCTGCAAAGGCCAAAACAAGACTTCCTCCAAGTGCAAACAGTTTCCTCCACCTCTACATAGTGGGGGTTGCACTGTGTGGTGAGTGAGTACTAGCAACAAAAACTATCTTAAGTACTTATTAGGACAACAGAAGGGTCCTAGTTGACTATAACATTATTTTTAATAACAGCACTCTCTATACATTCATCCAATGTTCAACAATATATTATTTCATAAGATCAATATAAGTGCAATGCTTGAGTAAATGCAATGATTTCTCTTTCCTCCTAAGTTCAGTGATTGAAGCACCGGAGAGAAAATCCCTGAATGCACCCTGTGAACGGCAGCTTTCCAAGTTCAAATACAAGGGAAGGATTAATCTAGCCTGAGGAGCACTAGGGGAATGCGTGAGCTGCTGTTGTTTGCACTGTGTTTGTGCCACTTCCAGTACGTGACTACCACACCTTCAGATTGCATGACTCATGACAACCACCTAATAACACATTAAAGGTTGTAGTGGCCAAAACTGCAGATAAAGCAATTCACGTGTCATATATTTGTTTTCTAATGGTTGACTATGTGTCACATTCTAATGACACACAGTCGCCATATGTGGCTGATCTAAGCTGGAAACATCATTGACGTTAAGGGGAAACGCAGTGTATTTCAGAGGACAATGACAAACAAAGGTGGGCTGCAGACAAACAGACACATTTTCCTTTATTTGACAATACAGGACATTGTTAAAGACTGGCACATAACTAAAGTTCAACAAACATATTGGCAGAGTTTGCTCTTCTGGCCTCAACACCAAGTATTATCACCTTTAGCTACAGTTACAGTTAACACCGTTAGAACAACCTGCAGCTAAGATGTTGGACACATGAAATGAATGGAAGGCCAACGAATCAGGCACAGACGTTCTGTTTGAAGCTGTTATTGTTCGTCCTCCTGATGCTATATATATATGCTTAGAATAAGCAGAAGGGCACATTGCACAACACAAGGGACAACTTGAATGGTTTATCATACACACCAAGGCAACTTGGATTACACTGCAAGGATAACAATAAGGCACCCTCTGACAGCTGTTCAGCTCTTGCGACGAGCAGCGATCATAACACACACTGAAGGTTCCACACAGACATTTGAATGATGTGAATACTTGATTTTTAGACATTGTGCTTATGACTGTTTGTAACACAGGACGCACACACACACACACACACAGAAATGTTATACCCAAGCATATGAGAGTGTAGGCATAATGAAACATGAGTGTACAGCAGTACGTGTTGTATCAGGAGACGATCCAGCACACGGCGGTTTAGGAGGCCACAAAGATGCAAACATCTCCATACAACAACAATATTGTGCATCTTGTAACTTATGACTACTTGGAGCTCCAGCTTCTATTGTTACCTTCACATATCCGCTTTTTCACAGTAGCAAAACAAACTTTGTAAATGAAAAAAAGCCCTTCATTTCTCGATTGAGGCGAAGACCCCCACATTAGGTAGGTAGTAGTTCTTCTATGCGCGACAGCATGATTGGCAATGTCTGAAATAAGCTGGAAAGTTGTGCCCCCCAGTGGCCGTATTACAAACTGTTTTCCACTGGCGTTGCTCTACAAGGTCAATATGTGCCATGTGACTCCTCACCTTGGTGGAGCAAATAAATGAAAGCAAAAAGGACTTCACATAGTGTTATGAATCAAATGTAAGTACCTGTAGGTTAAATGACTTAAATCAAGTGTTCTAATAAAAAGGGAGGCCACTAAACCACCTTTCCTGTTCCCTAAGGGATTCAGCGTAAGGAAGTAGGAGACAAAGAGTCCCGTTCCCTACAGCTTATGAAAATGCAACAGTTCGGACGTGTTCCATTCATTCTCTTGGTCCTTGGAGTGAATGTTAACAATTACAAATATGCTGTTGTTGTCAGCTGGCTTCATTAGCTGGGTTTCCACTCTCTAAGGTGTTCATACTGCACACAGTGATCTTATCACTGACATAAGGTTGAAAGAGACTACAGCGCAGTTTGTTTGCGTCTGATCAGACCCGCCACATGCTGGTCAAATCCCAACAAATGGGTTTGTTTACATCACACACCTTGTATTGGAGCGAGGGGAGTCTGTAGGACTGTGTTCCAGGCCTCCGCAGAGCACAGATTTGTGTGCAGTATCACTTTAAAGACAGTGAAAGCGTTTCTCTGTCCACAGAAACATGAGCTGCAGAAAGTGGCTTTGTGTACTTAGGAAAATGTCTAACCCTGTCCTTTAAGCAAAATCCAGTGTAAGGAGGTTGTGCAACAAAAACTATAGACATTGCATCGCTTGTTTGAATATAACGAGGTAAAAGAACTGCATGTTCCACACATTACATGACTGTTTTAAATCCCAGAGCTACTTTGGCAATGAAAAAAACAGAAATGAATTATTCCAGTCTTGGCATTTCTGGTGACAATGAAGCGAATGTATGCGAGCAGTGAAGTGGGAGTCTGGACAGCTGAGCTTCACTAACACAGTATCATTCTCACCATCTAGCTGGCAGTTACTATCCCATATGTAGTATGTGTAAAAACAAACAATACTCTTTTTTAAAGGGATATAATGACACTGACACTGTGTTGGACGTAGAGCTCCCTCAGCCACTTGTAAAAGTACAGAGGAAGAGTCTCAGCTATACTTGTGTTTAGGGGTCTATATAAATATGTTGAGGCGATCAGCAGATCCAAATATCCGGAGGCAAACATACAACAACAAACATGGTGGTGTCAGCATTAAGATAACATCCAGCCTCCCTCCAGCATTTAGCACTGCAGTGGACTACATGTTGTACTTGCATTGGAAATGAATGAGCAAATAAAATCATTACACTTCAATAAAATTACAGAACAGCTACTCTAATAAATTATGATTAATGAAAAAACTCCCATTTCTTAAAACTGGACTCAGTGCTATACTGTACTTAGTAAAATCCCCACAATGCAGAACCGAAGGGTCCCTGGGGTGGTGCCTTGGGGTCCGCCTGTCCCCCAGCTGTGCACTGAGTTCCCAGCAGTGTCTGGACATGGCAGTCACCATCCTTCGATTGGTCCCCATCCCTTCATTTCAGCTGGCCTTCTGTGGTTCAATGTGCAATGTGGGCCAAACTCCACAAAGAAACTGTGTCAAGTAAAGACAAGACGGGACAACTGGATGAGTGAAGGAATGAATTAAATTATGGAAAAGCCACACGTTGAACAGAGGATAAAGGCTTGACATACCTTCACTTTTGGTCTGTATTTGAGGTAGGTTGACCTGATCTGCAGGCTAAAAGAAGACAAATATGAAATTAAAATACAAAAGAACAATGTCTGACCACAGCAAAAACACACTGCAGCTGACTCCTGTTGCTAACTCCATGGAGCGTACCTGAGGAGAATGTGCAGGTAGGATCCAAGGCCTGTGAAAATGTGCCACCAGGCGTGGAACTGTGTAACTACCCCGACAGCAGGGGGGAGTGTTTGCCTACTGGCTCTGAGAAATGAAAAAAGCGTTGAGCAGCTTGGATTAATAACAAAACGCAAACTGGATCAGACAATCCGAGGGCATGATGCCAGAACGGAAGGGAAGAAATAAATGTTTGAGTTTAAAATGTTTCAACATCAAAACTTTAAAATGTGCCAAGCTTCAAGTAAAAGTTCAATTTCTTCCACAGCAGCTCTGAAGTAAATGAGCTGATACATTTCCACTGACATCACGGTGTGACTGCCTGGCTGCTGTTAAAAGGAAAATAATCCTTTGTCTTCTCAGAAATCCAAAGTTAAACCAGGTTAATACATAGTAACAGACATTATTCCAGGACAAACACTCACCTTAATGTATCACAAAAGATGTTGTCGATGTTCCACAGCAGGAACCCTAACAGAAAGACTCCTAAGGAGGTGTAACACAGCGGCCTGAGCCACGGGTACACCCTGACATGAAACAACAACAGAGACATAAATCGAGCTGTTACTACACTGAACATTAATGAACAACCATGCCATTGATATGCTAATGTTTTCAGCTTGCTAAACGTACCATGTAACAATGAAGATAGATCGCATCACCAGGCAAGCTACTAGGGCGCCATACATGACCTACAAGAAGACACAACTACATGAACAAACATGAAAATGTCTTTTACACAAAGTTAGGTTTTCTAAATCACCCAGCCTGTGGAACTTTACAACGACTTGATTCACAGTTCAATATTAATTTGAATAGAGACAATTAGAGATGCGGACAGTGACTCAGAGATCCAGCACCAGTTAGCTTTGACATCTTTAGGGCTATTGAAACTAAAATGAAATAAACTGTGAAAGAAGAACCAACTACAGTATACATATAAATAAATACTACACATTGTCATGAATACAGTACTGGTCACACAGATACAGTCACATTCTCAACAAAACCCCAACAGGGATGTGATCAGTCTCGTTATAGACCGCCATCGAGCAGTGTGATTAGTAAACTAAGTCAGTAAACATAGGCAGCTTTGTAACATTGTCCTCAACACACACACACACACACACACATACACACACACACACACACAATCTAAGACTCTAAGCAGCTACAGACAAACACTGGATATAACAGTAGCTGTGCTGATTTAAAGGTTGGTGTGTTTACTGTGTATTGTCCAGGTTAACATTCTTCTTTTCCTTAGCAACAGTTGCTAACAGTTGGAATCCATGACTACACAGTCACTGCTAAGTTTTGGGCTTATTGTCAGTGTTTTTTTTTTAAATACTATACCTTTATAAACAGGAAAACAACAAACAGTGAAACAGTTTGAAATGTTGCCTTTTGCACGCCTGCTTTGACATGACAGAGTACTCTATGTCTAACGAGCATTCATTCAGCATTCATTAAACCTGAGTGTTGCATTCTGTGTTGGCAAGACAAATGTTTACACAAGGTGAAAATGACTTGAGGCACACTGAGCCCTAATGGCAAACAATGAGCCATATCTGAGCCAGGTGAGCGGAACGCCGCACACTCCCTTACCTGGTGAAAGACCGGCTCCTTCCACTGTAGGTATACCTGTGAAATAAATAGAGAATACTCAGGTTACAATGTTATGAATGATTCATTTTCAATGTGCTTTAAAGTGAATTATTACAGTTATACAAAAGCAGATACTCACCACAGTGACTAAGCCACTGAAAATTAATAATAATGCAATAGGAAATAAGCTGATGCTTTTCTCTTGTTTGAAGCATTCATATCTGAAAAAAGAAAAAATGTGTATCTTATATGTTTATGTGGATTTGAATGTAAAGAATGGCTAGAATATAAAGGAGCTATATACATGTAACTCATATGTGGTCTCAAGATCTCTCTGTCCTACATATTCCATACGTATGAGGTGTCTTCACCCAGAGAACCTGGGTTCTCTATCATACACACATACTCTATGTTTACCTCAACCTATGTGCTAACATAGAGGGACTATTTACATCCACAATACATACACATACCCTTGATGCCAGATGCTAAGGCCGGGGGTGAATGTGTGAGAGGCTGCTCAGCTTTGCTGCGAGGCTGCAAGGCCAGCTTTGAAGGAAAATGACATAACTCAGAGGAAGGTTCCTTTCTTGTAGGAGCTGTGGTCCCAGAGACATGCTGTGTCTTGCCATATTCTGCTGCACTGAGACCAGTTTACATTCAGCATATTAAGTGCTGGCTGCCTTCAGTCACAAGTGGACAGGCTCCACCTGGTACCTGGTACCATTGCCCAGGAGGTGTCAAGGCACCTCTGGCTCTAAAGGGAATACAGCCCTGCTGAAAGCAGCCTGCCTGCTGTCTCTACATGACTCTTGGGGATTGTAACCCCAACCCAGTTAGATAGCCTTGACTTGGTGGCTGGTTGCCCAAGACAGTTAAGTTTACAAGAGCTGGTCTGATGTTCTAAGGGCATATGTACAATGAAGCTACACTGTTAAGGCCCTGATAGTGTGCAGCAATAACTGCCCACTCATGGGAAAAGGCATGGAGCCCTTCCAATTCTTTTGACAAGCACAATGAACAAGTATGCCAACTTGAGAGAATGGCATTTCTGCTCTGCTGTTTAAAGGGGCTTAAATGGCTCATGTTGCAAGGCTGACGGCCTCATCTCCAAATCCCACAGAAGGACAGAAGGCTTTCTGCAGCACGGAGAGACATTTTCTGCAGAAATCAGAGGATTTAATGTGTCGTGCAGAGAGCTGCTCTTCTGAATTAATATGTTTCTGATTCACAAGGTCCTGCCATGATGTCATTTCAGAACGCCTCATAAAACTCTGATATTTACGGAACTGCCCTTAAGGCATTTTCATTTATGTACTTTAAGTTTAACCTGATCGACATCACAACAGTCAACACAATATAGTGCAACTTTACGTGATGTCTCCTTGAATCAATGAATATATTGTGCATTAGAACCAATAAAAGAGTTTCAGTGCTGCCTTACACTGTTATGTATTAACCCAGACAGCTAAACTAATCTTCACTAACTAGAAATCCACCATCCAAAAAACATAAAATACTGTATATACACTGCAGCCATGGTTGTGTAGTGTGAAAGAATGGCAGCCAATTGTTATGATAAGGTAGGGAATATGTAAAGTGGAAAGACAGACTCGAGTCCAGTCTAGAATCAATAGTTCCATTCCAAACAGTACACTCTACGGCAACAAGAGGATGACATCCTGTGCTATCTTTGAAGGGATCAAGGATTCACTGCTTCATTTTACAGCCACAATCACACTTGAGATATTCTCATTGACCATCGGGCTTAAAAGCTTCAACTGCAATAAATGAAAAGAGTTGAACCACTTACAGACAGTAGACAAAGACACATGTGCTGTAAATCATCGGTAACTCGTCCAGTAACTGTAAATGAACATATGGAGAAAACACATATTACATCACTATAGGATCACATTGTTTCAGCTAACGTTTGACCTCATATTTCCACTACAAACATAGTTTGCAAGAGAACAATAGGTCTGATTTGTGCAGTTTCAGCGAGAAAGTATTCTGTAAATAGTTTTTGCTGACACGTAAAGAAGGTAATGTAATATTAAAGCCCACCTGCATCTCATACAGCAGCGTCATGTGGAAGCACCAGGAACCAACACCAACAGCTGGGCAGCACACAGACAAAACCAAAACAAAACATCAAACTGCATGTCAGGACATTCGCACATGTACACAAACTGGTAGAATGACAGCATCAGTAGTAAATAGTGTAGAACTGAAAAGGCCCCTATCAATAACTGTGATATGTAAACAAGAGTGTTTGCTTCATTGTTGTCACTAACATAGAGCCAGGCAATCTGCGCTCGACAGACTAACCTGCCAGTCCGAGGAAAGAGCAGATGTAACGAAACTCGAGGCCATCGCGAAACGTCTGAAGGGCCCCACAAATGGGAGGAAGAATCATAATCAGGTTGCTGACAGTGTTCCCTGTTCAAAAAAGACAAACAAGGGTTGAGTGGGCCAGCCTGGGTCATATGTTGGGATCACTGCAAATGGTATTAGCAAAGGTATTACTGCAGAAACCTGACCACTGCACTAAGAGCTCATGCACACATTTCTCCTGCTCTTTTTCCTGTGACCGCAAATTTTCTATTGTATTACTATAATAGAAATCCCAGCACTGACATGCTTTCATTTCTGTGGATCTGTGATTTTTTTTATTGTTTTTAAAGCTGCAACGTTAAATAATCTAATGACTCGAAACCAAATCGCTGCTAATTACGTTATTAGTCGCTAACTGTCAGCTAATCAGCTAATTGTTTACATCACAGAGGAGATAACCCGCAGATCAACTGTAAGTGCAGTAAGACCCTCACGAGTAAAAAGTCAATAAGTACTCTTTCAAACCGGCTGTTTAACCAGCATAAACATGTAGAAAAGCAGCATTTCCACCTCCTTTGTCCACAGCCTCTCGACATGTTTCACACAACCACTGCACGCTTGTTTAGCTAAATGCAAATTGTTACAAACTCCGTAAGAAGAAAGTGTATTTATTCTAACTGTTCATCTTTGCCATGAATCTGAAAATGGGGCAATCTCTTGCAAACTAGGCTGGCTTCATGTAGCAGGCTCTCTACCAGCCGTACCGACAGGCAGCAGAGGGAAGAGGATTTTCTTCTTCATTCCTTCTAAGCTTAATGTTAGGAATATTTTTTACTTTACTGACATTGTTGAATTGTTTAATGTCAGTGAAATACTGATTTATATAGTGAGTTGTGAACAATACTATTGCTACTCCAGAACAGAATTAAGTTTAAAACATGGATGATTTTCTTCGGTAACAAAAAATAAATATGAATAAATATAAACTTAGGGTATTTTTATTGTTATGAAATGGAAAAATGCATTTCAGGTTTATGTATACGCCAGATTCCTAAATATACAAATGACTTCATAATAAATGTATAGGTTTTAAAACTGAAAATCTTGGGTATAGAGGTGACACTTTCCTTGAAGCAACTCTGTTGGAGTCTGCCTGAAGCGAAATGTTTTAGCCTTATCTGTAAGAGTAGGTGAAAGGGTTGAACTGGTGTCAGTGTTTGTGTATGTAAACCTCCCAAGGCCATTGCTCTGTACTTACTACAGCTGGTACATCAGTGTTGTGCTCTGCTTTATCAGGCCCTCAGAGGGATAAAGCAGAGCACAACACTGATCTCACATTGCTCTTTCCGGGCGTGGTGATGTACAAACTCGGGTGTGGAACACAATCAGGTCGACCAGGATGTTCAGTAGTTGGAAACTAATTCTGCTTACAGGTATTTTCATAATCAACACGACCCGTTCCCTTATCTATCAGGCTGTCAGATAAAAACCAAGGCGTTTCTGTAAGTCTTTTGAGTGACCTTTTTAAAATGTCTGGACTTTGGTTGCTGATAATAAACGCACACATGAAAAGAATACTACAGCATGCCTGTTTTGGTTTTCGCATTTCACTGGCAACTGCAAACACCTGAATGAGATGAGACACCTGTACCCTGCCTGACACTCTTAACGACTTCCTGCTGCGTCTGCCGTCAACTGTCGCCGTGTGCTGATATTTTTAAAACTGCTGCCATGCATATAAGCATGCATCAAATGAGGATTTAAATCATGCCCGTGTCTCTTTTTACACAAGAACAATGCCACATTCCAACTATTGTAACCTGAATCACCGTTTAAATGCCAAACAATTCCTCAAAACAACTATCGAGCTGGGCCAGCGTGTGTCATTTGTGCAAACAAAAGCTTCGGCTGTCAGTATCAGCGCTAATGTTTAGAAACTTTGAGTTGAATACAAGACAAAGGCAGTAGGCCTGCAACATATTCTACAACTAATGACTTAGAGTAGGGCTTTGTGAGACAATAAAATAAAGCGTGTGCTTAAAAGACCTCTAAGCATGGACAAAAGACACAGAAGATGTGTCTTTCTAAGGCGACTGGTAATCTAAGTAAACTCTGACCCACTTGGCTTGATTACACCTTAGACTTGCAGTTGCATCACTTAGTAAGGGCAACCGAAGGATCCCAGACATACAGTGGAATCCGTTCTCCAGAGTTTATCATCAAATCTGCAGTGACTCTACCATCAATCTATAAGCACAAATATTTCTATACGTTTGTAACTGAGCTTAGTTCACATCCAAGATTTTATATTGCATGTTCAATAACAAGCAGCATTATAATTTATGGTATCTTAACGGTTTTTACCAATGGGAATGTCTGTCTAGTTTGGTTAAAAGCCATTAAAGCAAAGCACGTGTCACTGGGTTGAAGTTAAAGGTGAAGCCTCGGCCATTTGCGATTTCTTCATCAAACCCCGTTGACAAAGCAGCTTATTGGACAGTCTGACATTAACAACGTTTACATCTAAGATAATGGTTCCTGAAGAACCAGTTTTTATCGTTAGAGCAGGCGGTGAGGCGCCCGGGTAGTATGGAGGAAATGTTTTATTAAGTCTCAAGCGGTGCCTGACGGATGGAAACACCCGCCTCGAGGTACAAACCAGTGGTAAACCTAATAACTGTACTCGCTGTATCGATGATACGGTTTGCTAACAATCACTCCAGCGCGCAGGATAATAGCCTACAGTTAAGCTAAATATATGCAAAACAGCTCGACTTAGAACAGGTTGACTAGCTAGTTAACTATGCCTCCGCAGTGAACAGCTTATGATTTTCCTTATTACAGCTGTAGTTAGTTCAGTGCCAAACATGTAGCTTACACTGTATGACTGATAATTCATAGCAGGTAAGCTAACATGATAGTATAAATACACTGTATAACAGTTCCCGTCGCTGTTCCCACTTCATGTTTACGTTCTTCAGAGGCGACTGTACGTACACGGCGTGACTGTCCGCCACAGAACTCTCCTAAAACACGCCACAAATTCACAATTCGTCGTATACATGATGTCATTACATGTCACTTACAAAATTCCGCGATGTAATAAGAGACGACATAATTTTCTTCACACCAGTCGAGCGTTGAGGTCGGCTGCCCCCAGTATCCTTGCCTGTCTATCGAGGGAGCCATGATGGAAGAGGAGGAGGAGGCTGTGGGTACTAACGGATTTGTAGTCCCATCACAGCACGAGCGCTCTTCCTCCTCCCTCTCGCGAGCGACGCGAAGCCACAGAACAAAGTCCAGCTCACGGGCTTCCGTACAGTACGACTGCCGCTACAGTGTTACAGTGTCATCACGGTTGATGACATGGCAATACATCCTTGAGTAAATTACATATAAATTTGAAATTTTGAAACTAAAAAAAGGTTTTTAATAACAGTAAAGCTTAAACAAATTTTGTTAAATTTAGACATTTTGATAAATCCCGAATTTAATTAAAGTGTGGACTTATGTCGTTTACCATAAATACCCTATAAATGTCTCTTGGTGGCGTTCAGTATAATAACTACGAACTGCACCTGTCTACAAAAACTTTAGGAATATGATAATTACCATGAATTGTGTAAGATAATGCATGTAATATAATATTAGATGCTATAATTGCATAATTATAAAAAATAACAAGTATAACTTAGAAAGACCTATATATAGAGATTCCCCCATATTTTAGCAATACCCAAAATTAAAGAACACACCTACACAGAGAGAGGGAGACAGTGAGAGAGAGAGAGAGAGCTCCATCTTCCATCTGTATGTATTCTTTATTTAAGTTGCTGTGCAGTTCTTTGATTATGTCCATAATTTTTCCAGTTTAGAATCCAGTTTTGTCTCAGACAGCCAAACAAGGCATTTACAGCAATACAATAACCCCCGTGTAATATATTATTCTTTGAATTATGCAATTTGTTTAAAAAATGAATAATCAGTGTTGTGTCATACACCCACATGTGCTCTAGGTGGTGTGATGCACCAGAATTCCAGAACAGAGGGACGTTTATGAGCCGACCTCCTATTTGATCCTATCATTTACCAAGCCGATTATACTGCTCTGTTACTTTTCCAAAAAATACTGAATCTTTATGATTATTGAGTGTTTTTGTAGATGTTTCATTGTGAACCTAATGCAAACATGAGACTGATGATGTGGCATTTAGAGATCGCTCACTGGAGCAGCTGCACAACCCATCTGGATGTTCCCAAATATTTTGTCATGGTCTAAATAACTAAGGGCCTATGTTTACCATGCAGTGCATACAACTGTATCGAATCACATTCCTGGCTGAGGGAAAGTTGTCCAGGAAGTTGTAAAATCCCCCCCCCCCTCACTTGAGCTTTCTCATGCTTTTCAGCTGGAAACCTCACTGGAGTCCCAACTTCAACAGACTGGCCTCAGGCTAAACTGCAATTGCAAACAGACTCTCAAACAGACGAGCCGACAGGCAAACTTGTTGGATGAGCAGGAGTCTTCTTTTACACCAAGCAAAATGCTGGTACCGGGTATCTTAAATCAGGATGACACGTGTCGGTTTTATTTCACACCTTTATTGGAAAAGAAAAATGTAACAGTCTAAAACCACTCATATTTTGAAATGTCAAACCATGTGTGCACTCAGTGATAGCGATGGTATTGATCAAATCAGCTATAATTTGGTTTGTTTGCTGTTGTCAGTGTAGACCAGTGCATTAAGGGTGCAGCAATACCAAGAAAACCAGTAATGTAGCCTCTCAGTTTAAAAACAGATGCTTCTGGTGGAAAGCAGTGCAAAGGATGGGCAGAAAATTGTGAAGACTTAAGACTTAACACTTTCAAGGTAGCCATGTTTGACAAACTGAAACATATTTTGATAGCACCATAAAATCTTTCCAACAGTCAGAATGTTGGACACCTTTTACAAATATTTGCAAGACTTAACAATGGAAATCCTTAAACTAATTGTGCATTTATATTTTAGGCATTAACCAAGGAAATCATACTTAATGTAAGTCTTCAGTCCATCATGTAATCTGCCAACACAAAACAAAAAAAGCAACATAGTGATAACAAATGGTCTTAAAAATGAAGGGTGTGCACAATGCTTTGCTCACTAAAACACAAGACAAAATGTTGAAACACATCTCTTCGGTCACGTATTGTGGAATGCTGCTGGCGTGTGACATAAAGGAATGCAACATCAAATGTACACTTCGTTTCCCAATTTTCTCGGCATATTGCAGGAGAAACTATGCACTCACACACACACAGTCAGACATTTAATTTAAGGCGTTCAGGTCAACACATGGTTACAATTCATCTCTCATCTTGTCACCTTTTGGCCTGACCAACCTGCCGATGAACAAGATTGAGTTGGTCTTCTGGTCCTTCACCAGGAAGATGAAAGGGTGGTCAGCGTAGAACAGTTTGGGGTTTTTCAGCTTATCTGTGCCAAAGACGCTTGTGTCCATTTCGTTTCCATCAGTGTCCCATTCCATGGCAGAGGCGTGAAACAGGCTGGACAGGTAGAGGTCCTTCTTCCCAGACATTTTGGACAAGTCAGCCTTGGATTTGTCCACAGCCTCTGTCAGGCCCAATTCCGAAAGGTGTTTCTAAAAGGTGAGCACAAGAAGGTTTCATTCGCTTCACTGAAAAGAGTTGAGGCACAAGTTAAGGCTCATTTTTAGTTTCATGCATCTTTTACCTGCAGGTTGTGACTGACTTCCATGCTGACTTTGGGCAGCGACACAGCGACTGCTGTCTCCTGCAGCTTGCCCATCCACGTATCCAGCTGCTTCTTGGTCAGCATCTTCTCCAGTCTCTCCAGAGATTCCACATGGTGGGGCATGATGAACACCACAGTGGACTTCTTATGAGCCAGAGGCATGCTCAGGATGTTCAGATTATTAGTTTTGTCATCATAGAAGCCATAGAGACCTGAGGAAACAAATGCAATTTGTTACACATTAGCAATCTCTGCTTATAAGGCACTTTTGGGAACCTCTTGAGCTTTATTTTGTGAATCTTTTTCTGCTTTATAGTATAAACAATATAAAAACTGAACAGAAGGTCTCTCCTTCTCCTACACAGCAGCTACATGTATCGAATTGCTGTCTTTCAGTAACTCTTTAGCACTGCCTGAACACAAAACCAACATGGGCCATAAATAAGTAAACATAAGCAATTATGAAGCAGCTCTTGTAGAGCAGTCTTTTGATTCCAGGGTTCTAGTGTTTTTTTAAAGACCACTAAAAGCAGCGATATTGCAGAAACAGTAATATTAGGTAAAGTCATTTTCAAGTTACAATCCACAACTTAGTTACAATCCTTGTCATGTGGAATGATCCACTTGCATGCTAGTTGCTATTCACACAGATATATCTGGTATATTTCTCCTCTTACCTGTGCGGTGCATCATCTGTACTGAAACAGTGAAGCTACGGGATACCATGAATCCACGGCTGTCCACCATCTTATGATGGAACTGCTCATCCCAGTGAGCTGTGACCAAAAAAAATTAAAAAAATCAATGACTGTTGGTGCATTTGAGAAAATAATACTGAGCAGGTTACAGGTTCTTTGCAGACTTACGCTTAAAAAACATAGCATTGATGATCATTGCCCCATCAGTCTTCTCTACATCCTTGGTGACCTCTGGCAGTTTGCCATCAGTAGACTTAGCCGCCCACTCGTTGATGGAGTTCACAGCAGTCTTCTTGTCCCTGAAGTTTATCTTGGAGTGGTCACAGTTATAGTGCTTTTTGCTGCTCTTGACAAAATCATCCACAAAGGTGACAGTGCTGGGTCCATACAGGCGGTTGCTGATCTTCCAGGTGACGTTGCGCGTCTTTTGGTCGCTCAGCTCCGTCAGCAGCTCAGCTAGGCCAGAGTGCAGCTGCTCATCTTTAACTTTAGCTGCATTCAGAATGGTTTTTACCTGAGAGGCTGTGGAGTCTTTGCCCCCAAGAGCCACAAGACCCAGAGAGGAGGCCACTACCACAGGGGAAATAAGGATGTTCTCTACATTCTTCTCCTTAGCCATGTTTTGGTAGAGACTGAAAGCTAATTCTGCACTGTTGTCAGCCAGGATGGTGGCATGGTTACTCAGGACTTTGTCAGCTGAAGCTGAGGTGGCAGCTGATGCTGAGGTGGCCAAAAGGACCAGGGCTACCAGGTTTGTCACCCACATGCTGTAATGCTAATCAGGAAACATGAAGAAGACAAACATCTAAATTAAAAAAGCTCTACTGAAAGAAAGACAAATGCTTGCCTGGTTTCAATTTGAAATATCTTGTTCACCTCACTTTTCCTTCGTCTCATGGTATATGTTTAGCTTACTCTGCAGTTTTGATGAATAATAACAGGGGGAGCTCAGCGCAGTACCTCAAGTTACATAACAGCCACGTAGGCAGCTACAGGATGTAGCTAAGCCAAAAGATTGGCCAGCTATTTAAGAGTTCTTCATGCCACACAAAACATTTAAGATTTGCAGAATTCTCGAACCCTCTATAGAGAACGAATGTGGTTGATGCTGATTGGTTCCCCATGAGGAAGGCGTGACCTTGTGCTGGCACACAGAGCCGATGTAAGTTCTTTATTCTTGTCCACGTATATAGAGGGGATGTGTGGGTTAAGAGGAGGAGGTTTTGCGAACAGGGCCACTTCCAGTTATAGTTAAGAACTTTTTAAACATTTTGCGTACTAACAGATGAAATGGTCAAGTTTCGGCTTTTTAATAAAAGCCAGTAAGGAAACAATAGTCTGCTCAACAGAGACAATGAAAAGAACCTTTTTTCAGCCTCCTGGACATGCTTTTGCAGGCTCACACATGCCCGCAGAGACACGACTGATGGACTGATAACTGACCTTTTATCAGACTTCAGTTCGGGTTGTTTGGTCTAAATTATTCTTAATACCACATTGTTGTTAAATCAGCACTTAAAGGAACTATTTTCTGTGCTCTCACAGGTTTAGAACAGAACAAAAAAGAAGTACTACAATATTAATCTTGAAGGCTGAAATGTAAGCCTGCTTACGAAACCATAATCTAGTTCTTTAAATGACCACATGACTAATATCTGTAAATTTGGTCTGTGTCTATTTTAAGGCGTGTTTGTTGATCCAAAGCACTTTAGTAACAGTCAGACTACTCTGTAAGCTATTTCATTCAGCCGGACATGAGACTTGGTATGAATGAATGATAAGAAATCCTCTTATGCAGAGTTAGTGTGAAAGAGTCACTGTGCATGTACAATCGATAAAATGTAAGTGTTAATGGAAATTGGCAGTGTCATGAGTAGACAAAAGGATAGAGGGCTGTCTCATATCACAGATGAAATCAGGTCAAGAGCTGCAGCCAACTCCCTAAAAGTCTGAACGCTCATACTTTTCTAACTTGTGCAACATGCTTTTACATTTTCTTTTACTTTTTAAAATTACTTTTTAAAAGTGATCCAACAACTTGAATGGACCAGCACTGCTTAAATCTTCAGTGGTATCTGTATATCACAGATCTGACTTTGCGGCCTCTTTTCACATGCCTGGGCATTTCCAAGCACTGGATACTCTCCCTTCCCCCCCTTACTCCCAGTGCTTTTAACTTACCTTATTAGGCTTTTTCAATGAATCAGCAGTTCGTCCTCAAGCTTCTTGTAAATATATCCTCCCAAGCTGCTTTTTGTGAAGTTACTGTGTTTAATGTTCAGAGGCAGAAACTGTGTGAAACAGTTGCAGGGGCTGAGTGCCTGACTGTGAGAGCATGAAAATCTCTGCGCTGGAATCTTATTTCCAGGCTGCTCCCGCCCATGGTATCCAGGGGCAGGAGGAGAGGAATACACCCCCTCCAGGTCCTAAAGCCTGAAATTGTGCCCATAATAAAGTCACCCCTCATTGCTTTCTGATTATGGTTTAGTGGTACTGAAACACATGATAGTTTGCCTTCAGCAAATCAGATTGTTCCATCGGTCATCCCTCAGCTCCTCCAGTCCAATAAACCAGACAGTTGTATTTGTAATTTGCAAAGTTTGGGTGGAATAACTTTTTGGAAATGATGTCTTTTTCATATGCGTCGTCTGCATTTACATAAAAATATAGCCAAACCTTGGTGGTGTCCTGATATAGAGAGTAGCTGCATGCTTTGTGGGTTAATGGTGTCTTCACTGATTTGCTACTAGGCAAAACAAACTTCCCCAGGTCATGAAAAATGCATGGTATTCAGCGTTACACCTTCTAGACCTTTCTGCAGCCCTGCTGCATGCTTGCAGCAACGAGTACTGTTAATGATCTTTGTTGTTGGCTGTCTTTTGTTGCCTTTTTAACAACCTCCCCCACCCTGTAATTACACCTTTGCCAGCCAAATCCGAGAAACCTTAGGGGGCCAGCCGGAGCTCCTGTTTCAAGTGAATTAACCAATGGCATTAAAGGGTATCCTTCAAAAGCAATAGATGTATTTACATTTTTTAATGTATGCAAATTAAAATCATTCTAAAATAACATTAAACTCAAATTTACATTTACTCAGCTCAATATAAAACAGAGGTTTCCCACACTCAGCATGTTAAATAGGCATATCAGCAATATTTCGTTGCACTAATACAAATTTGAGTAACTTGCAATCAACTCTTCACATCAAAACCACTTGATCCTACAATTCCCATAATTCTGCTCAAAAGTATCTTTTGTCAGACCTTCCCTGCTCTCCTCTGTCAGGCCCACAGTTTGTAATGTTCATAATGACTGGGTATATTTGAGGTATGTGTCTCAACTTGATTGGTAACCCCTAACATAACCCCGATGATGTCATCACGGTCAGTTTGCTGAATGTAGAGAGCTCATCCAGAGCCACAGTGGAGTGGCCCTTTAAACAAGAGTCCTCTTTAGGGAAATCAGCTCACATTTTAGCTGCACAGTGCTGTCACCAGTGGAATTTACAGTAAACTGCATCAGACAACAAGATGTTCTGTGAAACCATCTAACACGGCCTCATGCTACACGTCTGGTACCTCAGCGTTAAAACAAACAAGGAGAGCTTTGAACAGACCAAACACCTGTTTACACAAATGCGTTGAATTTGGCAGCAACACAGCATGTGACACCGTGACTAAATCTGCAGCTAAATCTGCAGAGACGGTCTGATTTTAGTTGCCAGTGTGAACGCAGGGGAGAGGCTGGAGGGGCGAACAGGATGTAATGTGGTCTTCTGCCTGATCCTTCCTGCTAAATGTATCAATACCCTTATTGTCCTCCGCCTGCGTGAGTTTGACTCAAGCTCTCCACAACAAAAGGGAACCGCGCAGACAAACCTGCCATGTGCAGATATTTTCAGTATTATAGAAGCATGTTATGAAATCACGTTTTTGATTATTTCTTCAAAAGCGTTACAGTTCACTTCAGTATGTATTAACATGAGCTGTAAAGGAAGCATGGGAACTGAATGCTCGGGTTGCACTGTTTCCCACGAATGCTGCCTTCTCTTCCTCCTGGTGTTATGTGTATCCCCCCCCCGCCTCAGAGACCCTGTGTTTGGAGGCGGATCAGGCAGCAGGAAGTTACAAAGGGAGCGGATGTATGTCCGGTGTAATGTCCGCTGTCCCTCTTCTCTTGAGCTTATTATATCTATTCAGCTGGTGTTATGTATCCTTTAACACAAACACACACAAACAATTAGAGATGCTGTTAATGCAGCAAAGTGTAGCATTTTGTTGTGCCTTCTAGAAATTACCGACTCACAAAAGTACAGTAAAACCTTAGACTCTTTGTCCTTTGCGTCAGACGTGCCCCTAACACTTGAGATGTGTCACATTTCCCATAATGCAAAGTGTTTACCCATGATGGTTAAAGTAAACATCATGGGTAAAATCTTCAACCCTTTACTGGCTTTGATGATACAGAAACACATGAACAATCGTCTTTAAATACCCTAACGTAGCAACCGCCCGACCACATCCCCTCAAAAAGACGTCAGTCTCCACCAGCCTGCGTGTCTTCCATGAAATCATCACATTATTTACACATACTCAGTTTATCACAAGCACTGAGATGACTAATTTATATGTGACTTCATATCTGACATGTTTTATTTGATGGATTTCTTTACATATGCTTAAGAGTTTTGTTCTAATACTTGATTGTGTAGAACCAAGAAATACTGTACCCACTGTGGAGGAGTGGTGATGGGTTACTAATGCCCGTCAGTCGGGGAAATGTAATACTTAGCAATTATGATGACATTATTAATAGTTCTCCTGTGCATTGATCTAGACTGTATGTTTTATCATGTAGATTCCAGGCAGCAAAATATCTATCTCTCCATATGCAATGTCTCTGCACGCCCCACAGTGTTTATACATTTGATAAAATGAATGATTTAGTTTACCATATTCTGTTTCAGCCTGTCGTTACGTTCTCTGCATTTTAATTAACTCTGAAACTGAACTTTATTTGAATTCATAGCCTCTTGCTCCAGTTTCTCTGGGTCTTGAGCATCCGAGCGTTGCTTCACACAGAAGAGCGACAGGAGCCAGAGAGGAACAGAATCACGTAGAGCGTTATGCGATCACATGATCTGCGTTTCAAGAGAGAGGAAGAGAGAGAAGGGACCAACGGTGCAGCGGATACAGGGGCCCTCTGCTGGCTGAAATGCTGACTTTCAGCCGAGCAGTGGGAGTACTTCACGCAACCGCCTGAGGTCAACAGAGAGCTACCAATAAAACCAGAAGGCAGTGTTTTCTCACAGCTACTCATAATACTCCTAGAAATGCCACGATACGGTTGCTATGACTACCACCACTACCTCAATTTTAATTATCATCACACGCAGGAATGAAAACATTGTAGTTACAACTGTGATGAGCTGAATCACAAGTACAATCTTAAACACGGAACTCAGATTTGGGATGATTATTAGGTATGCTTCTCCTGATATGTTTCCACGTTTTCCACTTTTCTACATTTGTCTCTCCCGGCGCCTGGCACCATCACAGGACCGGCGTGCTTTCCATGTGCAAGAGAATCTCTAGCTGAGGGCCCGTCACTGCCACTGCTAAATTGTTTGGGATTAAAGGGATCTGACGTAATTATCCCAAGCCAAGTTAATCCATGAGTGCTGGGCCTGGAATAGATCTCTTACAAGACGCCACTCATCTGCTCTACCTCTCTGCCAGGTGTTTGTAGTGCACAGCCTCTTGGGTCTTGTGAAGTGATATGCTTGTGAAGTGTCATGCCATTAGTACAGCAATGAGTTATGAGGTTAAATAGTCCACTTGCACTAATATGAAAAGAAGACTGAAGCGCTGGCATGTTTAAACCCCCCCCCCCCAAAGATGGTTCGGTATAAGAGTTCATGTTTCTCTTTCTGACCACTTTCTGTGAAACACTAAATTTAATTTGCAGCTCATGTGCGGTCCATGGAAAGCCTCCCTCGCAGTGTGGCACTCCATCAGTCCCATTCCGACACCTCCTCACCTCCTCCCACGTTCTCCTAGGTAAATTCCGGGAAACACTAACATTTCCCTGGCCCTATGCCAAGCCTCCTTGGCAACTTCAGACCCCCCACGGACATGTTTAATGAAATTATTTCTCTCTTATCCCCCTTTGATCTCTCCTGCCTGACGTGTCCTCTCACACTTGAAACCAGCACAATGATTGATTTAACCCTCTGAAAACACCTCTGAGCACGCGAGACAAATGTGTCCACGCCATGTCCGCCAGTGTCCTCAAACTGGAACAAACAAGGCTGGAAGACAGGAGGAGGTACAAGTCATCAGATATCATCTCACATGTGTCATCGCCTTCTCCTTGTCTCTTCATCCATCTCTGTCTCAACTGTCTTCTGCTTCTGCAACTTTAATATCAGCAATGTGAAATTTATGGGGGAAAGATTCATGCCTGCAGAAAGGAGTAAAGCTGGCTCCTGAAGCTTTGTATGTTTGCAGTGACGTGTCCTCACACTGCAAACGTTAACATTAACCATACAGTTATATTGTTGAGGATTAGATGAATTCACTGTCCCCGCCGTTTGATACAGTAAGAGTCATTACCTCATCTCGAGACTAAGAGTCCTGTCTTCTGGAAAGTTCCCGAAGCCGGTGCAGCTCTGTAGCAAAGACGTCTGCAGCTTTACTAAAGTGAATCCCTCACTTCAGAATACTATTATTGAAAATGGACCGTTTGGATTTTTATTTTTTTTGCAGTGTGATTGTTTGAAATGGGTCAAAGTTGAATTAATTCTCTAAAAAAAAAATGTAAATTGATGTAAATTAAAATAGATCATTAATGAAAACACAACCACTTTGGTTTGTGTCTGTTCTATCTATATGATAACAGTGTGGGTAACAGTGATGTGCATCCATTAAAATATGCTTAAAGTCCTTGTTAACCAATCTATATGAATCTAGATCCTCTTTGCAGTTGCTTGTATGTAATGTAAATAGAGTTTTAAATGGTTGGTTATTAATAAAGACATGAATTACAACCATATTAACCTTTACTCCCGGCTGTTTATGAGTAACTGCACATTTTGCTGTGTTAATAATGACTCAACCTGAAGTCATTGGAATAGCCTCCTCCGTGTCCACCAGTCGCTGCGCTGCAGCTCTGCAGCTCAGGTCGTTTTACCTCTGACAGCTAGCGGCCACGCTGTAAAAAGTAGCCATGTGATCTCTGCAGCCGGCTCTGTGGTTGGCTGTAAAATCTGGATCCACGGGATATTTTTTGCAGCGTGGCCCACGGCTCCACCCACACCGTGTCGGACGGATTACAGTTTTTTAACTCTTGTATGAACACTGAAGGTACGTCTGCTGAAGGAGAAACCATCCCGTGCTTTATGAAAACATCTGATCGCTCTCAGACCCTCAGACCGCTGCGCCCAGACCAGTCCTCGGTGTCCGTGCGTGGGGTAGGCTGATGCGTGCCGCTGCTCCGCCTCACACAGCCGCTCCGAGTAACTTTACAGACTTCTATGAATCGGTAAAGTCCAACAGTGAAGAGACGACACAATGTCAACATCCGTGGAAATGACTGATTAACCGAGAGCTTCTGACGTTCCCGACTCTGTCCAGGATACAAAGGCTGTCGTGGAGGTAAAGTAAGTGTCTGTGCGCACTTGATCGGATTATCTTCATATAATCTGAGTAACTGTCACTTGGCGCTGTGTTTTGTTTTGTGAGCACTTGGTGGAACTGAGATGAGTGATTTGCCCCCTCTTTTTTTTTTATTTTAAGTGTGAATAAAATCTATTTTCCTCAACCTGATCACTTGAAGATCCTCTCTCATAGGTTTAAATGCTTAATTGGAGAAACACCAGCACAGTATTTTGACTTTCTCCATAAGGGCATGTGTGTTGTGAAAGATGAAATTGACAGAAGACAAAGCAGCTGAGTGGTTTCCATGTGTTCTGTTGCATGGCAGTTGTGAAATGAGTCAAACTGGTTTTTTGCCTTTTCGGCCAGCTTGGGTGCCACCTGCTGCAGGTATCTCAGTTACTCTCTGGGCTGCTTTGCTTTCAATGAAAGCCAAACCAGAAGTGGGTGCACGAACACACACACACACACACACACACACACACACACTAGGCTGAAATCATTTGACCGGACTCCATTTCCCACCATGCATCCAACCTCTGGGTAGTGGAGTCCATTTTAATGACCTGGCAAACACAGATCTGATGGGGCTCCCTGACTGAAAGTGTTAACTTCTGCTTTTAAACTGTATAGAATCCAGTTGTCCTCACACATCATGTCCTGACTGAATGTTTGTAAGGCATTACAGCTTTTAATGGCTGATTTAATGACATGTAACAGTTTTTTTTAATAGAAAGTCTCAGCCAGCCGTGTGGTGTTTTGGGCATCTTGGCAAAGCAAATGAATCAAGCTTTAATCACATTGCTCTGTCCTTTTGTCCTCCAGATCTGATTAGTGGAAGACATATCTGACTACCAATTTTCCCCCCTCTCTCTCTGTAGCCAGGCCTTCCTGCAGCGCCGCTTCCATTATCTGTCAGACTTACATCACCTTTAATAAATCAGAGGTTGCCAAAGAACTGGCAGGTGCTGTTTGGCTGATGAAGTGCAGTGCAGGAGGACAGGGTCTCGCTTTAACAAGCAGAGGCTCGTGTTAGCACCATCAGCGTTTACTGAAATAAAGTCATTGGCTTCAACAGGAGCTTTGTTTCCAGTCCCTCATGCTCCTCCCTGTGTGTGTGGATAATGAGCGTGTGGCACTAATGGAAACTATTTTGGGCTAAATCCACTGAAAGATTAAGGATACTATTAATGCATGCATATATAAATTTCATGAAGGAGTGAACGATGGAAGCCTGGAAAGAGGCGACAGTGACCGAGATAAAAGGCTAATAATAGACCGATATGGCAGAAGCTCTGTGCCAATTGGTTGGCTGAGACTTAGTGGATTATTGTATTATTATTCAATGAGTGCATAATTCTGACTCCGACGACACACACGGACTGTTGACACAGCCTTGGAGGGGTGTCGACGGTAACCAGGTTACCTCTGGAAGCTGGCAAGAAAGTGAGGAGAGTAGTAGTAAAGTCCTATCAGGTAAATGGCAGGTTCATGAGAAGAAACTGGCCTGGAGCCAGCTGAATGAGAGGCCAGCCCCAAGCCCACAAGAGAGAGCTTTGTGCGGGAGAATCAGAGGAGTATTTGGAGGGCTCCTTTCTTTAAAGGGTTGCAAGGTTCTGGCTGTACGGGCAAACAGTTGCAGACCTAAAAAGTCATTGGCTGGTCCTGACCCAGAGGGGAGGCTGTACTGTAAACAGTGTGTGACAAAAGCTAAAAGAAATATCAGGAAATCCATTAAAGATTGATAGCACATTAGACCTGAGAGTCCAATCAACAGTGCACTTCCTGGTACAGCAAGCAAAGCATCCAAACAGCTAACACTGCTGACTCATTCCAGCCAGGGCACTGCAGCAAAGGTCCAAACTTTGCATCAACCCTCCTGCTACAAGGCCGCCAAAGCACATTTATCATTGAAGCTAACACTCAACGATGTCGGATTATGATTCTATAAAGCGTGTAGTGATCTTGCGCGTGTGTGGTTTTACCCTAAAGGCACAGTAGCTTAGGTCTGTCAAGTCTAGATGGACATAGTGTAATATGGGCTAAAGGTGACGTTTTCCAGTAACATCTGCACGTTGCCTTGCATCTTCTATGATATTTTGTGTTGCAGAGAGCTTTACCCGTCTTCTTTGCATTGTTTTGCTCCATCAGGAACATCCATCATGGCGTTAACTCTTATACAAACAGACAAACAAATCCCTTTTAGCCACTTTATCTACACCCGCTGCAAAGGAAAGGGGAATCAGAATTGTATCGTTTTTACTGAGCAGAGTTATTTTTGTTTTTAGTTCTTTCCTTGGAATCATACAGCAAATACACAGGGGAGCGAAGAGGAGGAGTACAGTGTCTCAACTCTGACTGAGTGGCCCTAGTTTACCTCATGGTGGCCACAGCTCTGTGACGATAGCACCATGGTGGACAGCCGCAGGGAGACAATAGGCCAACCTAGCTGGAATAGGGCCCCTGTGATTTCAGCTCCAGTTGGCCTTTGTTTGAGGACGGGGTCAGGATGTGAATGCTGGGAATCTGCCAACTCCTCTTAATCCAGCAGAAGGCTCCCTCAGGTCTGGGAGCTACCATATAATATTCAGTCAATAGTCAGCTGCTGCGGAGCTGCAAGGTGTATGCTTAACAGTTTCCTCCTTTTGGACATGGTTGTTTAGTTTTAGGTTAACAGTAAAACCTTTTCCAAACATTCCCATGCTTGCCTGAGAAAACCAGAACAGGTAGCATATAGCAGCAATATTATATTCTCATGCAGCTGTGAGCACTAAGTCATTGCATTTTCTCTCATGATGGGTATTTCCCTTTTTCTGACTGAACTTAAGGCTCAAACGTTGCTGCCAAGGTGCCAACACCAACCAAACACAGATACAATATAAGTATTGGTCCGAATGGTCTTTTTCAGTTTTTATAGAATTCATTATTAATAGGGAGCGCTATTTGTCACGAGACCCGCCTTTAGTTGCACAAATTAGCTTTTTGCATGATTCATTGTGGCTAGAATCTCAGCAGCGAGGCTCCAGCGATGGCAGCGCCGGCCTGTCAGTTGTCAGTCTACCATTTTGTCTTGGCTGAAATGTTTTGTGTCTATATTCATAATGCTGAGGGGATCAAGTTTAATAGCTTTGGTCCTGCCAAATCAAATCTTTTAGCTTGTCTAGTATTTTTTTGACCAAATTCTCGCAAAACAAATGAGGTTCCCATCATTCTCAGCTGTACTTTGTGTGCCATGCTAAGTAGCGTGTTGTTTACTGCTTATCTTGTTGTGAGATGGGAACTGGGTGTTAGCTGTGCACAGACACATTTAGCACCATCCCCCTGTCATGTTGTAATTTCTCCACTCAGAGATAAGGACAAAGGAGCAGTTTGTTTTCCGAAGGACCGTTGACCAGGAAACATGGCCTTATCTACTTTAATCCCACCAGGAAATTGCTGTTCATCTATCATAAAAGATACACAGGGGTTTAAATGTTTTTCCACCTAGAAAATCTCATCGTCATGGTCCTGTCCAGGAAATGAGCAATGGTCATGGTGGGTGTTTCTGTTTGGTAGCAGGACCACAGCAGCGTGGCTATCCCATGCAGGCAACAGTGAAAACTCATGTTATCGCAGTTCAGTTTGACAAAGTGTGGAAGTGCCATGCTGACCTTGGCCCAGGGAAAAACCCAATGATTTACCCCTCACCTCCCTTCAACCAGCAGCATCTATCATCCGAGAGCCAGCTCACACACTCAGGTGAAGATCAGCATTATAACCAAATAAAGTCACAGTCAAGCGTGGGAAAAAACCCATTTTTACAGTTCATCCAATGTCAGCTGGGTCTGTGCAGGGTTAGTGTATGCATAAACGTCAGGAATATATAAACTGTGTTTTTAGCATAGTTTTTTTTATTTATTATATATCTTCATACTGGAGTGATTTAAAACACTGGAGTCTAGTCCAGATGTCTAACCAGATGCAGAGGCTGGTATTCAGTTGCTATGGATTTTTACTTTACCCTCTGCAGTAATCAACAATGCATGAAATGTAGTAAACTAAAACTAATTAAGACTAAAAAAGGCTTAGTTTAGTATGTTAGCATATATGCTAACATATATGCTGATGGGATCAGTGCTCAGTTATGCAGGTGTTTGGTTATAAACCAATGTACTCAGCAAATCTGAAGCTTTGACCTGAATGTGCCACCAAATGAATTCAGGAGAATTTGCGTTCTAGGAATCCTGAATATTTACTCAAAACCAAAACTCTCAACCTCATGATGGTGACTAGAGGAAGAGCTTGAATGTCTGAACCAAATGTCTCAGCCATCCATTTAATGGTCATTGAAGTTTTTCAGTCTGGATCAATGTCGTGAAATGGCATGGCCGTCCACAGAGCCATGACACTCAAAACAAACAAACAACCATACTTTGAAAGTCAGCGTTTTCCCAGGAACTGTGACTCAGCAGGGCACCAAGGTGTTTTATGAACAGAAGGGCCCTAAAGGTCACATGCTCAGACTGGGGGCCTGTTCCCAGAATCCAGCTTTATTTTTAGATGGAAAATAAAGAATGCATAGATCACATGAGCCACAATTATGTAATTCAGTCATTTCGACCGTCTCCGTATGGAAATGATCTGAAAATTGCTAAAAAAAAACCCCCAAAATATGTTTTGAACCCTCAAAAAAAAAAGAGACGAGCACAGCAGCAGCGTGTCTTCCAGAGAGCCGTGACAAACAGCACCATCTGTGCCAAGACATTTTTACCTGCCACCAAGGCAACAAGCTTTTCTCTGAGGCAGAAGTAAGTTTGAGGACAACACGCTGACTCCACCGCACTCTTTCCTTTCGACTGATGTTCTTGTTACAGGATCAAGTTGTGCCCATAGAGAGAGGGGGAGATCCGTCCTTACCGATGCACATTCGCCACTTTTCCACCGTCAGAAATTCTTCTATTGTGACTGTAAAGCATATACCATGTCATTATGTCTGTCTCAGACGTGAGTCACTGTTCAGTAGCGTGTTTCTCTCTCACAGGTGTTGTTACTGCAAACAAGGCTCAGGACAGTCAACATATTCATGGTGTTTTGTGAAAATACAGCTGAGCGACGTGACGTGACACGGCACGTTGATGAAAAATGGCATTGCGACTGAGCTAATTCTTTTGAAAGCTTGTTCTTGTTTAGTGACACTTTGATCTTCTTTCAGGGTTTCCCAGTCCTGTGTGGGATGTTAACGGACTGGTGGCGCGTTGAGGCTGAAGGAGCATGGTGAAACACCAACCCTTGCAGGTCTATGAGAAGCAGGTCTTTGTGTCCTTTGTCACTGGGATCTATGGTTGCCGCTGGAAACGCTACCAGCGTTCCCAAGACGACAGCTCCAGGGTAAGACAATACCACTGATTAAATATGGATTTTAACACAATATATGTAAGTCATATATAATTCTTGCTTAGTTTACTAATTAAACTGTTATTGATGGTATCTGATTGCTTTACTGTAGTGATATTATTGTTATTGTATGTAGAAGCATCATGGTAAAGTGAGTGATCAGATTGACAATCTTTAATTTAAGATGGTTGTTTGGAATTTTAAGTATTTTTTCTTTTTTTAAATTTTATTATTTTAGCACTGAATCTTTTTAGATCCCTACCTTTGAGAACAACGCAGCTCTCAAATGTTAAAATGTCTTATCTGAGAGAAGATTAAACAAGATAATGAGTCTGACCAGACATTTAGCACCAGCTTTCTGTTTTTGATAGATTTGGATGCACGGTACTAGGAACATGTCCCAGTCAATCCCAAAAAAGGACTATAGTTTGATGCCCAGTGTAATCCTGGAACATTCTACTATTGTACCATGTAGTAGCCAAATGTTCTCCAACTGCTACCATAACAAGCAAGAGCCGTCCCTGTTTTAAATGCGGCCAATATCCCCTTCCCCTTGTCATCGTGTACAGCAATACACAACTCCAAGTGCTTCTACCAAGCTTGGATCGCTCTCTAGAGCCTTGTCATGTAACTTTGTAAAGTACCATCTGCAATGTTGGTGACCCGTCAGCTTGAATTTCCTTTTTGAGAAGAGTAAGAAGTCGCTGTCTGAACCCAGCAAGCAGAGAGGGTGGAGGTTGATGACTGTGTTGGCAGGGCCAAAAAACGCTGTCCAATCTAAACGCGCTGTGTTCCTGCTCTGCTATGATGGAGAACGAAAGAGCCATTGTCTATGATTCTGGTTGTTTGTGCCAAATACCCTCCCTCAAAAGCCTCAGAATGGTGCAACGTGTGCAGACAGTCCGGCCGGGTGGGGACAAATTCACAGGACCGCGCTATTGCAGAAGAAGACAACAAGCATGTCCTCATGATGTGACTTCCCTCTCTGACACTGCAGCTTTTCCACTGCTCAGACTGTTTGGTCTCTGTATCGTGGCTGCCGCTGATCCTCCACACGAAGCTTGGGCTTGAAACAGATTTTGGTGTTTGCTCTCTGCTGAAGCTTGACGTCTGCGGTGACGAGCGCAGCAGACGTGCCGCTACAAGTAGTCAAATAACGGCCTGTAACTCTGGTCCTGCTGTTGCTCAGTTGCTCAACATAACTTGGCAGAGTGACTCTCCATTCTGACTGCCGCATGTAGCTAACAGCTGCTGCTTCCTTGTTACCAGGCTGTGCTGTGTTCAGAAACACACTCCGAAAACATCTTGATCACACCTTGTTCAGTGCGTATCTCAGACATGCTTAAGTTGGCTCCTGCTGGCACCAGTGTTGGCAAATGGCTTGAAAACTCAATTACTGATTGCACGGATTACCGTAATTGTACAGCAGCAAAAGTAATGTCTTGCATTACTCATTACTTTATTTTAGTTCTCAGCCTGGCTTCGAACTCCGCATCCTCCACACGTCACTTCTGTTGTGTTACACGGTGTAGAAATAGAAAACGAGACATTGTGGTTTCACAGGCAGGTAGCCCCGCAATTTATAGGGATATACTGACCATCAACAGCTAGCTTAGCCTCAGTGACTGCACACAGCTCTCCAGAAGTCAATGAAACTATATGACTTCTGAATGTAGACATGCTAATCCAACAAGGAACGCACAACATGTGGATAAAACAACTTACGGTTAACTAAGACTTTACTGCCCAACAATGACCGGGACAAGCGCTCACCTGACTTAAGCCCTAAAATGAATCAGCCTTGATACAGAATAAGAAGTAGAGAAAGTAGACAAAGAAAGCTGGCCCTCGGGGTCATCTTTCATGAGCTGCAGTAGCTGAAGAAGGGATAAAGAGAACAGAGCCATGTTTATTCCATTAATCAAATGTGCTTCAGCCGCAGTGTTTACAGTGCACCTGCTAAATGCTAATGCTGTCCTGGTTGTAACCTGGCTTACAGCAAGAAAACAGGACTGATTGCGTGACAAAACAGTCTTTGCAGGCATTTTTATCTTTCTTTGCACGTTTACTACTTCTATGCTGGCATCCTGCAGATGAGCGTTTATGTATATAGGAAGTAGACTGAGTGGCGAGTGTGCGACCGCGTGGTTTGCCCACTGTATGCAGTGTGTGGCAGAGCTAAACAGAGCCTGATAATGAGACAACACAATCCTGCTGAGGCTGCACTGAAACCTGATCGCACCTCAGGAATAAATGAACTATTTTCCATTTGGTGGTTCTGAAGGCCAAAAAGTAGGTCAGCCTTTGTGAGAGGCTACACAAAACTACTTAAGAATAGCCAAACGTTTAATTTACAGTTCATTCATTATGATTGTGGCGTTCAAGGCTCTTTTTGGACCCTTAATATAGTCGTTTTTTATTATGCACCATTTATTGTTCAATTATTGTTATTATGTTCTTATTTGCCTTGTTTTACATATTTTGGTACAGTTTTATATTGAAAGGATAGCTTATAGTTGAAAAACTACAGCGATAGGGCAGTTTACATGGTATGTGTCTATGACAGGTCAAATTGAAGTATTTTAGATGCAATGAATCACACATTCATTTATACACATACTTAAAATCTAGCTTAAAAATTTGAACTTACATTGGAAAACAAATGCATGTCAATCTAAATACTGTTCTTCATCATAACAAGGGTTAGTAAAGATAGTGGGCAATGTTGACAAGCTTATATAAGTGAAAATAACTTTGTGCTTTACTTTAGTAGTTGTTGCCAAAACTAATCCACCGAAACTGACTTGATGTCATCCCTTTTTTTTTTTTTTAACAGATTCCAAAGTAACTTCTAGACCAGACCCTAGTAACTGGGTAGAATGACCCTCACAACAAGTACCAGAAGTGCCAGACACCCAGCTGTGTCAGATACCCACTGAGCAGCCGCACCCCACTGCCGCTCGATGTCTTCTTTATCACAAAGAGCCAGTGGCTCTGCCATAAATTAGTCCATTTACTGAATGTGTGAGCCTGGCACTGGTGATGTGCTGACCAAGAGGAAAAAACACAAGCATGCAGCTGCCTCTTTCCCCGCTCTGTCTCCGTTTACAAAGCTTCATGTAGTCACACACACAGTGCTTGCACAGAAGCAGAGTTTAGCATTCATAGGCTGAAATGCTGTGTGTTTACACTGCATCACATGACGTGTGACTGATTGTATTATTAAGGACAGCCCTTTATTAGTGAGGACAGACTGCACCCTCAGAGCTACTTTGGGTTTTAGGTTTAATGTTCTCATAGACGTTATCAGTCCTCAGTGTGGGTAGGGGAATCTTTGCATCTTAGCATAGTGGCCCACAACAACATCACACAGTTAATCCATGAAAATAGCGGGTGTGTACACCCTTAAAGCTTGACACTAGTTCAAAGATTTCTAAAACTAAATATGATGAATTCTCTTGTACTGACAAAACCATCAGAGAATTATCAGCCAACTCTGCAGTTCCCCTCAGCTCTACTGAGCGTTTTAGCCTCTTTCAGCTCATTGTTTTGATTCTATGGCACTGTTACTGTTTGGTTCCCTGTCAACGCCTTTAGCAGCTTTATTTCTAGACATCACAGGCAACTATTTTCAAAGAAAAGGCTTGGACCTACCACTGAAGTTTCCTACCCAAAATTAAAGTGGTGTGGACCCAGTATGGATAGTTGGAAGAATCATTTTTGTTTTATATTTGTGTCAGTACCATTGGATTGTTGAGCTCATATACCCTCTCTGTAACTCTGCTTATCATCTTTAATTGAATTCATCTTATGTGAATACTATATGACATTACATTCACATAAATTACATAGGATGTTGACCCATTCTTTCCCAGCAAATGTATTGCCGGTATTAGTTTAACATGCAGTTTTGTTGAAGTAATGTGCAATATTTCTGTAGAAATAGAGGAAAATTGATAATTCACAATTCCCTGCTGTAGCTTGAGATAATAAAGCAGCGATCGATGGACTACAGGCCAAATGTAAGTTGTGCCATTATTGCACAACTTACGTTTGGCCTGTAGGTTCTGTAGATTCTACCATGTACTAGCCTTGGTATTGAGGAAATGGTCTTCCTCCAAACTTTCTTAAGGCATGACAATATGGGATGAGAATGAGCATTTGGGGGTAGAGATATAAAAAGAGCAACTAAGATAAGAACAGAACCACGGGAGTAGGCTCTCTGGAGTGGCACAATGGTACAGAAGTACATATTTAAGTTTTTAAGATGACTCCTAAGTCCTTAACCATTCCAGTCCAACCAAAAGTAAAGGAAAACTGAATGTAAACTTACACTAGGAAAAAAACGCTGGAACATGAGCCATGGAGGTACAACAATGAACTGGCACAGAACAAAGGGAAGACCCAACAATATATACTCTGGAGGAGGAGGGGTAACATGGCACAGGTGAATTCCATCAAGTGGGAAAGCACACAAGGGCAGGAAGTGGAGTGAACTACAACAAGAGATAAGTGAGTACTAAAATGAAACCGCAAGTGAGCAACAACTACAGAATACAGAACCCTGGAAATATGATATGTAGCACCACGATATACCAAATATGTTGGGTTCTTGGTTGGAATAAACCTTTTTAACAGTATGCTGTTAAGTCACTTCAGTCATTTAACCGACTCATTTTGCCTTTTGAGAATCTCAGAAAAACACTGATTGTAGGTAACAACGCAGAGATGGACGTCTCTGGACTGCCAACAAAGATCAAGCTATCATCTACATAGAACATCACCTAAAGCGAAGTGGATCAATGTATATCCAAGCAGAATCAAGACATATGTCAACAGCCTCTGGTTTTGGAGTAATGGCAAAAATGGACTGGAAGGAGGGGTGAAATTATGGGGAAATTAGTTTTTGTAGATCAAACGTTCTACATGTTAAAGAAGACCTCTCAAAACCCCAGATGCACAAGGACTAAAAATAAGTACTTCCCCCTCTTGGCATCCAATGACAGGGCAACATCCTCCCCAAAAACCCACATTATATTTATAGGATAATGGATATCATTTGTGGAGCGGTGTTTTTCATGGATGACACAACCTTGTTTAAACTATCAGCGAGGATTTTTGGGAAGGTAAATCCTAATTAATCAAAGAGACAGGCCTAAAGCTACAACAGCCTGTCAGCCAGAGCGCATTCCTTTCAAGAGAGTTCATGCACATATCAATACAGCAAGTTCAATTGCAAAGCACTTGTAAAATGTGTCTATAAAGCCATCAGGGCCTGGAACCTTGCCTACAGATAAGAAGTGTATCGTTTCTAAAATTACAGCGTGTTTCTGTGACAGTAAAGTGCTGCGTTTAAAATAATGAAACTGATTTTCATTAGGCATTCTAGACTTTGATTTGTCTTTGGCTTCCTTTACCTTGTTTTGAGGGTTAAGAAACAGCTGCCTTCTTCGTGTTTTTGCAAGAGGCATATTGAATAATAAATTGCATAAGAAAGGACAGTAGTGCTTCCCAGGTTTTCCCTGGCCATTTAACATTCAAACATACCATAGCAGGCTCATCCAAATGTTATTATTATAGGCTGGCATTGGATTATACTTTCAATAATAATCATTCTTCTTAGAATTGTTACATCACTACTTTCTATGTGAGCCAATAAAGCCAATAAACAGACATGCCCTGACCAAACCCTGCGCAACTGCAAAGTATCATATTCCTTTGCAACAGAAACTCAGCCTCCTATTGTGATCATGTTGCTTGTAGACCAACCAAAAACCTGGATAAACAGTCTCAAAACCAAACCAACAAAAACTAAAGCAGCACTGAGATAACAACCGACCTTAACATAGAGTCAAAAATAAAATGAATGCATAAATGTTTCATCAAGAGCGCGTGAATAACCCTTTACTTAACTCTTCCCTTTAAAACACAAACTTGTGCATCTGTGAACCATTGACTTTCAAGGCCACTCGACTACAATGTCACCACAGAGAAAGTGTTCGCACGGTCATAACGTGAGCGAACTGACAACACCAGGAGCAGAGTCAGTCAACTAAATAAAACACATAAGCTCACATAAGAATTGAAACAGAGCTGCGGGGCAGTTTTAACATTAGCCGACTACACAGTACAATGACCGTAAATAGACAGTAAATAAGAAAACTAACCCTGGTCATTCAGACGAATAATACGCATAACTTACTGTCCCGCCACAATAATTTCACCTTAACCTTATTATGGTCAATACGTAAGAGTCTGGTCATATCCATCATTATGATGCCTAAGAGTCAAACCGCTGCTCTGATTCACCACCCAGTGTAACAGGGTAACAGGGTGAATGTCACACCTTGGTCATGGAGTACCCTTGATGCAACATCTCCACCGTTTTGGTGTAGCAGAAAAATCCTAATAATGTGGCCCAACCAGCTGATATCCCGCTTCTCTCTCACGGTGTTGTTGATCGGACACATGAAAACACAGGAACTGAATGACGAACCATCTCAAGTCAATTCCTAGAAGTTCGGAAATTCAGCAACCTTTGGTGGAAATCCTGAAATCGCAGGCCGATTCTTCTCCCACCTGCCTCTTAGCATTTGTCCCTTTCTGTCCATCTTCAAGGACAGAGAACAGCACCGCCTGTCACTTTCTTTGCACGTTCAGTGTTTGTCATCATTCTAATCTGGCTTTATGGATTCTTTTTTTGGATTTTGGATTGAGATGGTTGCGTGCATGAAGGTGATAAACAGAGCCAGTGATACAACTGTTTACACGGTGATGCCGCCCCGTCTATGCACCAGTCCCCCAGCAATGTCACATGAATTTTGAACTTATAGTAACCTTCCGGCCGGAAACATGACCCCAAATGATTGCTTACTCTGTATGTGCAGCCTTTCTATGAATAATTAATGTTAATACTGGCTGTTTATGTTCATCAGCCGCTCATGTTTCCCGTTTTTTTTTTTCAGTCCTATCACACATTAGACATAAATCTATAAAACATGCTGATGCTGCACTATATATGATGCAACATGTGACCTAATAGAGGACCTAATAAATACCATTAATCTGTTAAGCAGAGGTTGATTGCTGGGATTCTTGTTTTGTTGTTCTGCATGTTTTCAATGTCACATACCCATAGACTCGTACTTTACACTTGCAGCAGTGCATTATTATTCCTCGGCCGCTCAGTTGTCTTTTTATCTTGAATGCACCCATGTGCGCTTGCTTTATCAGAGTCCATGTTCAGCTGACTCTGACCTTGTCTGACACAGGCCATTCTGCTCGGTATTTATCAGCAGAGGAAAGAAGGAGGTAGAGGTTCGTCACATGGTGAAGTCAGCACATACTGCAGATCAGGATTTATGAGCGCTGTCACAGGTCGGGCACCAGCAGTTCTAATTGAAAAGATGGAGAGACCTTTGAAGGCCGTGTAGCACTCAGGAGAAAGCGCCAGATACCCCACAGCTTCCCTGAAAGTGGCGTGTACTGTGTGCTGAGAGTGGCCTTAGTAGAAGCCGTGAACAGTCCGACAAACATCATATACAGTATTTTCAGGCGGCAGAGCAGACAGCCCCACTAGAGCAGCTGGGTACTGAGTGTCCTTTGACGGCTTCTCCTCATCACCATTTTCCTCACCAAGCAGATTTTCTCAGCCAAGGATTACTTGACCTGTTAGCCACCCAGTGTCACCCAGCGCCTGAAACTGGAATCCTAATCTACCAAAATCCAGAATAATATAAATGATGCATTTTTGGGAAGTGGTCGGGCTCAGATTTGAAAACCCATGGACTCTAGTTCCGCTGTTGTTTGATGCTCGAGTTGCGTTGACAACGTGACTCTGGCTCAGTGCCTCATAGCCATGTATAGTCACTTGACCTCCAGGTGGCAGCTCAACCAATTAAAGTCAGCCACTGGTACTTGTCATATACCCACCTCTGCCGTCAATAGCTGAAGGTTAGAAGATATTGCCTCATGCATATTCATTCCCTCTCCGTTCCTTGATTAAAGCAAAACCCGAAAGAACAAGTCATTCTCCTGAGACTCCACTGCTTCACCGGTGCAGCCATTTCCTCTCCTCACCTGCGCGCACATCTAATTATCTCCCAGTGTCTTACATAAGTCGCTGGAAATGGTGAGTCCAAGCGCGGTGCGGCGCAAAGCTGATCACTGCTCAGTGGGATGTGTTGACTGGCCTATCATACTCTACACCTCCCCTCACATGGCGTTAGCTCATAAACCTGTTAACTACTGAAGGGAAGAGTCCTTGAGTGCTGCACAAGCTCTCCTCTATACCTTTGCCCCACATGTCAAGCCAGAACACTGCACGGGAAGGAGTTAAAAACCTGTTTAACACGTTTAAGTTTATATCCGATTCTGAGTATTTGGTTTTGGCTATTTGTGCGCAGGAATTCAGGAAGTGATAAAACGACTGGGTATTTATCTTGAGAAGTGAGTCACCAGAGTCAAGAGTGAGTGGACAAAGAAAACAACTCAACCGTCAATAGAGTCTCAAAGGGAAAAGTCAAGGGAATATTGATGGAAAAGTGAATTAGTATATTTCTTAATACATTGCCGAGAAACTACGGTAGTTTCCAAATGTTCCTGGGAAATGACTGAGTGTAAATGTAATGTCAACGAATCTGAGACGGGCGGGCGGGTGATGAGAAGAAGAGACGGGACATTTTTAAGTCACCGAGTACAAACTGTGCTGTGCCTTATTAAAGTGCAGCTACGTCTGCGAATGAAACAATGATCTGGTGATACGTGGCAGCAGAGCAGAGGTCGGTGTACTGCAGTCAGATGAGATGACGGGAGGCAGGTGTGCGCGATGATAAGGAAAGGAGACGACCGCCACGCAAACATAGAGGGGAGGACCGGGTCACGGGGTAGAGGTAAACACAAGAAAACGCCGGGGAATGAGCTTGTTGCATGATAACGAGCAAAATTATGTTCATGTTGCTGAGCTAAAGGGGGTCACTGACATGTATTTTTCCATTTTTGGCCGCTTTTGGGCAGCAGAAACAAGCGACAGGTTCCGAGACCTGTAGCTCAGCAGCTAATTGACTTGTTGTTGACCGTTTGGTGATGGATGAGTGGCGCACAGTGGGACTCACGGGCCTAATGGGGTTAAAAAAAAAAAAAAAAACCCAGCAGCTGCAGCCGGGAGAGCGAATCAAAGCTGCAGGCTGAAGGACCAAATAAATGGTCTTTAAGATGCTGAAGCGCTGTACGGCTGAGTCAAACAGCAGAGCGTAACTCCGTGTATTCATGTATAAGGTAAACTGTTTTTGTCTTTCCTTTACAGTGGGAGTGCACATGGTTCGTCATCCTGTGCAGTTCTTTCCTTCTTCTCCTCTTTTGGGCCTACTTCTGGTTGGTGGCTCAGAACGACTTCAATGAGTTCAACTGGTGAGTCACTTTTCCTGCCGTGCTGCCGTGAAATGAAACATCGTGATCCGGGACGGAACAGTTCCCAGACGAGGTCGTGAACACCAGGGCACTGACCTTACCACGTAGCCGCTTCTTGGTGTTTCCAAGCCTCGTAGTCATGTCAAAGTTCTTCTTTTGCCACCAGCGCAGATCAGTCAAACCCCACCTGTTCACTCTCCAGGTCAGTTTACAACCGTTCAGGGGAATGGAGGGACGAGACGATCCCCATCCTTGCCTCCACCACCGTGGGATTCAGCTACATCACATTCTTAATGGTAACACTTGTCAAACCTCAACATGCGTGCAGTGCTCCGTATTGTTCAGTGATGTTGTAACTGACACTGAATATCGCTTCTTTTTCAGATCTTAGCACTTTTCCATATATCCCTTGGCCAGCAGCTGAATCTCTACTGGGTTCACAAGGTGCTGTGATTCACGTGCTTCGTTTTCTTGTCCCGACTTTGCTTCCTGTGCTCTTTGGAAATAGGATCCGACCTCATCGTTGCTGCTTTTGTCCCTGCAGATTGGAGTGCTGGCGACGCTGCTCACCACTATCTCCGGCGTCGTCTCTGTTGACGACATATGGGGAGATGAGTGGGACATCCTGCTTGTGTCGCTGCAGGTTAGAATCACAGTGACGCGCGCTGCAATGAGCCTCCCGCAGGTTCTGTACGTGCCGCTCAGCTGACCGATATTCCAAAGTCAAAGAGCGGTGGAGTAAATGATGATTTATGCTCCCAGATTTGAGCTCTGTTGTACTGTCTGCGATAAGTGTCCACCAATTAACACCGGCGTTCTATGTTTGTCACCAGTCCACCGCACCTTTCCTGCACATTGGAGCCCTGGCAACAGTCACAGCTATCAGCTGGTTGGTAGCTGGGTATGTGGTGCGCAGAGAGAAATCCAGTAAGTGTTGAGTTCTATTTCAAGCAAAGACCGCTGTCATCATCCGGCGGATCATTGCTATTGATTTCTTTTGTTTTTACAGAGCCATCTCGACTAAGGACGGACCTTTTTTATCATTGTATCATAAAGAGATAAAGCTCTGTCAGCAATATTTCAGTAAACACATGAAGATGTTTGCGATGCTAAGCGGTGGCACGGCCGTTAAACCACATATCTGCCTATGTTAAATTGATTTTCCATGTTTTCTTGTGACTGTCAGAGCATTAACACGTTGCTTTTCCCTCTGAGGAAGTGCCACGTTCTCTCCAGACAACACAGACAAATGTTACCACGTCTTCTCATAATGCATGAATGAGATCGGCCCCAGTAAAGTGACTCTTTAAACCCATTCTCTCTCTCCTTCCTCTTAGATTTCCAGGTGATAGTGTTGCTGATCTACATCATCATCCTCCTGGCTCTCTATTTGGCACCGCTCACATTCACCTGCCCCTGCATCATGGACCGCCACAGCCTCAAACCTCGACCAGACATCATTGGCCGCCGAGGAGCTCCCATGGTGAGTTGGTGCTTAGCCAGACCTCGCTGTCTGATCCACTTAATTGTCCAAATGGACGACGTGCGGCTCCGTGGGAAGAACTTGTCACTGCCAAGACCTGTCAGGTGTCCACTTCCTGCTGGGACTCCGGTGCTTTGTGGTGAATTTAATGTCTGAGCGCCGGCTACAGCTGTGGCCAGAGGCGTTACGTATTCAGGTTGTACGTCTGTCTCGTACAACACAGGTGAACCTAAACGGCGAACGAGACACGGGATGCAAACCTGCGCGTGCCGATGGATCTGTCGGTATATCATGTCCATAGACTGTGTGTGTGTGTGTGTGTGTGTGTGTGTGTGTGTGTGTGTGCATGCGTCTGCACTGTATTTCACGCAGCCACGCGGTGCGCAGCTCCTGTACGTGAGCCTACTGTTATCGGGCTCAGTAAGCATGAGGGGCAACGACACACCGAACTGTGTAAGCAAATACTGTTTCCAGATGACTAGCTATAAACAAATGTACGGCGACGTTCAGAGCTGTGTTTCCCTGCCCTTTAAAGGCAAGGATGTACGTCTGCCGTGCAGCTTTAAAACGTTTAACTGTGCCATCTGAATTATTCAGATAATATCATGTTCCGTGAAGTCAATGCTCACATTTTATCAGCCTTTATAAGCTACAACACAACAGATGACTGAACAAACCTGAAATAGTGAAAACACACATCAAACGCCTCATTTTCATTATCGGAGATATGGAGATTTATTCTTTGGACATCAAAGATGCTTTTTTTTTTTTTTTTTCCCCGCCCGCCTGTATTTTTGGGAATCGTACTGTAAAGTATTCATCCCCGCAAAACAAGAGAGCAAATACAAAAGCAGCTGATTATTTCACTAAAGCTCTGCCGCTTCATTTGCGTAGTTGGCTGTTTGACTGTTAGTCTCTCTGCTTTCTAGTTACCACATGATGCTTTCAAGGAAATGCTTTATATATCAGAGGAATAATGTGTTTTGCAAGTTATCCGCATGTGGCGCATATACAGCGTGGGCAGTTTAATCGTTCCCCACAAATGTGTCCCCGTGTTGATCTCTGCTCAAATGTTCTTTCGTAAGTCCTTCACTTCCCCTCGCTGTGTGTTTACTGCACACAGTGACTGACAGTTTCTCCTCTCTGCTCTAGCTGGCCCCAGAAAACACCATGGTGTCCTTTAACAGAGCCCTGCAGCATGGAGCCAGCTCCCTGGAGGCAGACGTCACTATCAGGTTATTAACCACACATTAATAACGTTTTAATCCGCGGGTTATTCATATTTGATGAACCTCGTGAGCGCTGAGTTTCCACATATAGATCCCGCAGCCGAGCTGTGCAGCAGGCCGTTGGGTAGAAACGTCTAGAATTAAGAGTGTGACCTTTGCTGATACGCCTCGTGTCCTCCAGCGTGGACGGGGTCCCTTTCCTAATGCGAGACAGCACCTTGAGACGAACCACAGACGTTGGCAAGGTCTTTCCGGCCAGGCAGTACGACGACGCCTCTTTCTTCAACTGGACAGAGATTCGCTCTCTAAATGCGGGACAGTGGTTTCTGGAGGTACTGAAACCTGAGCTCACCTTGATTTATTAATGCAGATCCTGTTACAGCGTTTTTCTGTTGAATGACACTATAACAGTCGACATCTTCACAAAGTCCTTCGGCAGTAGCATATGCTTTATTTCATTCCAATGATGAAAAGTGGCAAAATGTGGAGTTTGTGGAATGTAACCGCAGAGGAAAAGGGCCGATGTTGAAAATGAAGGTCACTGTGTCCAAACCTTAGCATAACAAACTTGGTGTTTTGTAATGGAGATAAGTGTGTCAATGCTTTTCTTTCTATTGTCTGTACCCAGTGGAACAGTGATGGAAAGACAAATAAGAAAACATATAAAGTTGACAGTATTCGTGACATTTCAGCGTGTGCCTCTCTGCTGCTCTCCTCCGCTGCCAGACTGACCCCTACTGGACGGTAGATACCCTGACAGCGAGGGACCGGAGCAGAATAGGCAACCAGACGGTTTGCAGCCTGGTGGAAATGCTGCGTCTGGCTTCCAGGGCCAACAGCTCCGCGCTGCTCAACATCCGCAAACCTCCGCCTGAGCACCCGCGCCACCGGAACTGGTTCATGGACACGCTGTGGGCCGTGCAGAAAGCAGGGATTTCACCGAAGAGGGTGAGGACTGTAGGTCCCTCCGTAATAATCTTTTGATTACTTCAGGGTGCTGCTTGTAGGACTGTAGCCTCAGGAAATCATGGTAGCTGGAGTACAGTACAGTTTGTTAATGCGATATGTATCACTAGAAACCAGGTAAACCACTGTTTTCCCATGGTACAGCTTGCCTGGTGTGTTCATTTGCCGACATATTAAGATTAGTGTTTTCATTTCCGCAAGAAGCACCGATTTACAAGACAAGCGTAGCATCAGTGGGACACGAAGCATATCTCGCATTCTGTCTGATCAGGGTCTTTCCATGTCAAATGTGTTTGTGCCAGGTGACGTGGACCCCCGACACGGACAGGGGGAGGGTGCGAGGGCTTCAGCAGACCGCAAACGAGAAGCTGTCAGTGGAGGAGATAAGGCAGAGGGGAATAACAAGCCTGACCCTCCACTACAGCAAGGCCAGCCACAAAGACATACAGTAAGAGCAACGACTGCCGGGCAACAAGGACAGTCAGAGGCGTAATGAAGGCGATAAGAGAGGGCTTCGTTTGTTCGACGGAACAAACGGGTTTAATTTTGTCTTCTCCCTCGTAACTGTTGTGAAGGTGTCTAAGCAAACTTAAGTGCAGCCCTTCCACCACGCCTTCATATTTCTGTATCGGCATCAAATGGCAGCCGTGTTAATACTGGTAAGGCGCTTTCTTGGCTGAGGCACGCTTACTTGGTCTGCAGCGGGCTGAGTGCGTGTGAAAACGTGAGGAATCTAGTACGAACACAACGCCTCATTAAAATCTTGGAAGCACTAGTGCACGTGCAATAAAGAGCTGCAGCTGAGTGAAATCTGATAGGTTGCCTCGAGTGATGTCACTTGAGTCGGCGTTGGTTGGTGCTGAGGTGTGACACTGAAAAGAAAACCTCCCGGCTACATTAGCGCCTGCTAGCATAAGGTACCTAAATCTCAAACCCGACTGTCAGCCGTTGAGTTGCATTGTGGGTAATACAGGCAGCGGAATAATGACACAGACGAATGTGCGACCTAAAAAGCACAGAGTCTCTGGATCTGCTGCATTGATCCTGAGTATGTACGACACAATTACTGTTCATTAAAAACATCCATAATTATAATTGATGAAGCGATTAACTGTCAGCAAATCATCTAGTCCTCTTCATCAAGGCACTGTGTGTGTGTGGTTTAGTCTAATTTGATTAACTGTAATGCAAAAATCAGCACACCCCCCTCCGCTCTTACCCGATTGGGATTTAGACGGGGAGCTCTGATTGGTGCATGGAAGTGTGTGACACCGCCTAGTGAGCTCCACCTACTGCAAACCAGTGAGAGGAGCACGGACGCGACAGCGGCGATACTTGTTTCCCAAACCGCGCCAACTTTGGCACAAAACGTAGGACTCCTGATGGAATAATGCGGGTTTAAAGTTACACTGTGCACATTTCTGATTGGTGGCAAGAGAGTGAAAGGAGAAAAAGGGACATGTCTTTTTCTTTTCCCCCAGGGAGTATCTGGCCAATAATGTGAGTGTGACAGTCTACCCAGTGAATGAGCCCTGGCTCTACTCCATTCTGTGGTGTAGCGGGGTGCCTTCTGTGTCCTCTGATGCCCCCCAAGTCCTCCGAAAGGTGCCTTACCCCATCTGGCTCATGGTAAACAGCCCTTCTCTCTCTCTCTCTGTCTCTCATCTGACACCACACACACACACACACACACACACACACACACGTTGCACGCACACACAGCGGACAAGGTCACGCAGCGAGACGAGAGGACAGCAGGAGAGAGGACAGAGACTGACGAGGGCCCAGCAAGACTCGAGGGCAAGGACGCGGAGAAATATGAGGGAGCTCAGCGGCAGACTTTAGCTCAGCGTGGCGTTAGAGAACAACAGGACCCTGGGAAAGAGTCTGGGACAGGTTGAGACAAGGGCACGGATCAGAGCTGAAAAGCAGCTGTCCAGCAGGCTTTTGCTTTCGTCAGGACCCCGTGTTAGCTTTAAGACACACATGCATGTTAATGGTGACCTCCGCTGGCGCTGACTGGAAACTACCCCTCTCTCTCTCTCTCTCTCTTTCTTGTCTTGCAGAGCCAGAACGCTTACAGCTTCATCTGGATCTCCTCAGATCTGGTCTCCCTCGCCATAATCGTAGGGATTTTCTGCTTTCAGAAGTAAGTTTGGACTGCGGTGATCGCGTTGGAAGTCACAGATGTGCATTTTAACACAATTATAATCGCCTAAACATCATTTCCATTAAGAATATGTTCACTGTATGTCACGTCACTTGTGATTTATAGTAGAATGTAGTTGGGAAGAGGTCGCTAGGTGATGCACAGAACAGAAAGACAGAGGAGAAACCTTTCTCTTCCCTCTATTCTTTGTTTTTCTTGTAATTTGCTACATATTTGTAATTCTGCAGGTGTGTGAGAATGATGCAAACAGGACCCCGCCACCACGGGTTGTCACGCATCACAAGCGTACACATTGCGTTGCCGTGGCATCGGGACCGGACCCGTTTTTATTGCATGAAGCTGAAACGACCCTTTAAGTATCAGGGGGCGTTGTCGTTGCAGTGAGACGTTTCTGGTTTTTGGCAGAATTGTTCTGAACGTAATTAAGCAGTTGCTCTGCTTTAGGGAACACTGTTGTGTTTAATGTCCGGGAATAAAACGGGAAACGCGTTTTTCTTTAGCTCGTTAAGAATTTCACGCCTTTCTGTTGGGCTCCAATCAAATCACGTATAAATGTCTGCAGGGGCGGCACATTGTCTGAATGCCTCTGAGTCTGACTGGACCTCTGATCTCTGCTCTCGTCCAGTCTGCTGCTTCTACACTGACTGTACACTCTGCTCTTTTCTCCCCCCTCCCCCGTCTTCTTTTTTTCTTCTCCCGTCTGCTGTTTGTCTTCTGGATGTTTTCACGTTGCTCGTCCGTGCTGTAACCTCTCTTTGTCCTCTCTGTCCTCTCTTCCTCTCTTCCTCCTTTGACATTCTTACTTTGTCCTGTGCTCTGCCTGATCTGCATGCAACCTTCCTCCGCTGCCCCTGGCATCTGTCAGCTATCATATGATCAGGTAACTGCTGCGACTGCCTTGGCCTTTGTTTCTGCCTCCTTGTGCTTTTTCTGCCCGACACCCCCGGGGCTGACTCCCTCCTCTCTTTCCCTGTACTTGTTTACCTCTTGTTTATCAATGTACATTCCATTAAATGTGCATATTATTTTATATGTATCCCTATCTTAAAAAAAACCCCGTCCGGCACAATAACTGTTAAACTGTCTGGTGTGATGGCACAGTTGGAAGGATCGCCCCCGTGTGCTTGTAATAATATGTGTCTGTGTGTGATCTGTAACAGGTGGAGGATGAGCGGGATGCAGAACTATAATCCCGAACAGATCATGCTGAGCGCCGTGACGCGTCGGTCCAGTCGGGACGTCAACATCATGAAGGAGAAGCTCATATTCTCAGGTGCGGCTTTCGCTGCATTCACGCCTTAAAACAAAGGGTGCACACCGTCACTGAACAAACATGTTTAATATCCAGGACTCATCTCATGGACACATTGACATTTAGATTATATATTATTATTATTATAACACATGAAAAGATGAGGTTTGTCCCAGCATGCGCACTTATGATTTTGGGCACTGAAGACACCCAGAGTATGTCCCAGAGTTCACCCTGATCTGCTGCACACTACCAGCGCAGTTGTTGGACCCGCTGGGATGGACCCGGTGACTTTGACTCCTGGATTCTAACAGACTACAGTACAGTATGTAGTATAGAGTGTTATCATTTTATGTCACCACTAGGGGGTGCCATTGTCGGACATTTAAAAACTGGTGGTTCTTCCTGAGCTTTCAAGTGTATTTGAAGCAAAGTGCCATTAATGCACTTTCTGACACGGTTGTCGGTGGAAAAACAGATGTGATGGTACTAAATCATTTCCACCCATTACAATTTATCATAATGTTCTTATGAAAAATATTAATTACAGGTTATTTTGTTTCTGCTTATATTTTCCAGAGCTGAACAACGGACTCAGCAGCACCGAGGAGCTCTCTCTGTACCCCGAGAACGGCTACGCGAGATACTCTCATGGAGGCCTCAGTCGCTGAGCAGAACGCACCGCCGCCGCCGGCAAATGGTGGACGTTAGTTTGATTCCACAGCTCTCCCGACTGAACGTTGTTTTCTTTGTCAGAGGAAAAAGGAGCGCTGACTTTTAATTTATTCACAAAGCTGCAGACTGACGGTCTTATCAGTGCTCAACAGCTCTTTATTTAGTATCTGGAGGAAATCATGTTTTGTTGTCAGTGTCATAAATTTGTCAGATCCACCTGAACTGAACCCAGTGACAAGGTGACAGTGACTGGAATATGTGTTTTTTCCTATTATGACATCATTATTAATACATTTGGGGATGTGTGTGTTGATCGGGCCAAACATCTGACTAATATGAGAAAGTCTCTGTTCAGTGTGCAGGAGTGGAGCCGATAACGGCTGTAATGTATTTTTCCATGTCATTTACTTCACTGTTGTTTTATAACGGCGCAAATGGGCTGTGTAGTGTTCTGTATTATAAACTGATGTAAATATGAGTTGTTTTACATGTTTTTATTTTTTTTTCCATGGGTTGACTATATCAAATGTATATTTTATGTTTGCATCCTTTATCATTGTGACGGATGTTTTCTTTTAAGTTTGAAAGACAGATTAGGGCACACGTGGACGCTTTCATGGAATAAGGGGGTTTGGGGACATTGGAGAGTACATCGTGATCAAACCTCTAATCTTTCTTCTGCCTCTTTTCTGTCATGCCATGATTGATTTACTATAGAGAGACGTTAGCTATGACGACTTTCACATGACTGCCTTTTTGTTAAATGACTGGGCCGGTAGAATGTTGTAGGGTATTCTTTGTATTAAGTTTAATAATAGGGGTACACAAGTTAAAACTACACTCATAGCTGCAGACATGTCGACTGTTCAATAAAGGTGATCTCTTCTCTTTGAAACTGTGCAGGTTGTCTTTTGTGCAGATTGGTCTAAAAGCACTAAATGTAAATACTTGTGGAAGCAAAAACAAAAAAAATATTGTAATTTGCTTCCAACAGATTAGGGAACAGGGCTGCTTTAAAAGTAGTTTTATCATATCTTTAACCAGCATGCCTCACACATTATGCAAAATGCATTTTTTCCTTGTTTGTTATTTATCCAGTTCCTCTGGGTCAGTCTAACCATATACAGTGTATGGCTGTCTAAGGGCAGCCAGTGGAGTCAGATGTAATGTACATAAATTGAAAGCACCCTCTCTGATGTCTGTGAGTGGGCACAGTAAAATACAATTATGATCAAAAAGGAAAACAGATTCATAAAACCTTTTATTCCAGGAAACAAATGAAACATCTCCCATTTTATGGGCACATTCAGAGTGGAGGATTAGCAGTGGTAAAGGCTCAGCATGGGCATTAAAATTACACCGTTGCAAGAAATAAAAAAACAACAACAACATATTTTGATTTACAAGTCCTCGCAACAGCGACATAAGGAATAAACCAGGCATTAAGAAGAATGAACTGCTCTCATGAAGCTGTTATCTGGGCTGGTAGAGGGTATTCGGAGATAAAGTGAAGGTCTGTGTCCTCTGTGCTGTTGTCAGGGCTGTCAGATGGCATGTGGCAGCCGGAGTCTCTTGGGCTGTTGTTCATATCTGCCTTCATGTCCTCACTGGGGGTTTCAACCTCCTGATTGGCCTCGTTCTCCGACTGGCAATCAGCTGTAAAGCAGTGAAGAAGTGTTGGTTGGATGTACTGTCACAGAGCTGAATAGATGAGCAGGAAGTAATCCTTTACAGCTATTATTCCTGTGCATTAAGGCTCAACGGCCTATCTGTCTGCAGCTACTGTCCTCGTGTGTCCTGCTCTATTCTCAGAAATGCTCTTTGGGGTTATCCTGTTATCCTTAACCTCTTTAGCTGCAGCCCGGATACCCTCCCAGTCTTATCTACTTGAGGTGCAATGTCACTTGTCCCTTTTCCTTTCTGAATCCAAACGTCTCGGCGTATCTTTTTCCAGTTTTATCATGTCACAAAATGTGCGTGATGACTCCGTCCTTGGGTGACCTTTTCTGTGTTACCCATTACTCACAGCGCAGTTGCTGCAGGGAGTCGACAGCGGCGAGCAGACGATGCCTGTGCTCTGGATCAGTCACATTCAGCTCTGTCAGGTGATGCTCCCTGAGCCTCATCAAATCATCTACTGTTTGGTAACCGTTCAGCTGGAGAGACGAGGAATACTCCTGGTGAAGTCAAGCAGAAAAAACATCATTCAGAAGCTGATGGAACACGCTATTGTGCGGAAGATGACTGTCGCCACGTTAATACCTCCAAACTGAGTCTCCTCAACACTTCCTGGACTGTTGATTTCTGTCTCAGTCTGTGGGGCTGTGCTGCCTCATGTGGATCAGGACTCTCCTCTGTCAGCACATCCACGTAAATGAACTTGAAATTTCCCACTTTGCCGTTCAGCATTCCCGTCCATATTCCCATGGGGGGCTTGGCGATGATGTCAATCACATCTCCCTCCTGAATAAATGTTTAGTTTAGCGTCATTTGACCGAGACCGTGTACAAAATACATTAATTGTATACACAACGAGGGACTTAGCCATTGTTTGATGGACACCAACACTATTACTACTAATACCTTTAACAGCAACAGGAGTTCACAGTAGATTCTATAAAAGGTTTTCTGTTACCAGACGCAAAAGTAAAGTAAGACTGATACACTGAGGCAAACTAGCAAGTCCGCAGTCATGCTAGCAGCACAGTAGTGCTTTGAGCTAAATGCTAACTTGACCATGTTTGACAGCTATAATGTTACTAGGTGCAACATGTGCGAACTCATTACAAGTGGCAAACCATCTGACAGTTTTAAGACAACAAACATTTGAATACTCATTACTTCAACTGATAGAAAGGGATTTTTAACTTGGCAGTAAAATGTCAATCTGGTGGTGGTGCTATAGGAAAAGTGTAGGGGGTGAGAACTCATCGTCTTGGGACTACGAATGTCTACAACTTGTCACAAAGATCATGGCACTTATCGAGTGGCTGTTGAATTATATTTAGGTCTGGACCAAAGTCAACCACAATCAAGAGCCAAGCAGTTAGCATGGCTAAGAAATATCAGTACAAATCGGCTAATAACTGTCATCCTAACATTCGGTTTCCAACACCAGTTTAATATAATTCTAGTTACAGGCAATACTTTATTTCCATGCACCTTTTGCACTTGTTTACCTTGAGTTTGAGGGACTCAGTGTCATATGGACTTGGCACAAAGTCTGTATGGACTCTGGCTCGGCCACAGAATTGTCTTGTGTACAGCAGGTCGTCCTCCAGCCTCAGACTGTCTCTGTGACTGGAAAAGTCCGACCCACTGGTGACTCCACCTGGGGAACAGCAGACAAACGGCAGTGGTCAATAAAAGGCTGAAGCTATTTACTTCATTCAGTTCTACCGCTGTCTTGGATGTCTCATCCACATGTCAGCGGTAGGAGAGGCAGGGTGTGAATAGAGGAGTCAGGTTTTGATTTGTCAGAGGTTAGTGTACCTCCACAAATGAGTGCATCTAAATGGGAGTAACAGAATACTCGAGTATACAAGCACGGATTGCGTAACTCATCCGGCTGTGGTGTGAAGAGTCCACTTGGCCCTCTGCCTGAAGGTGCTTACTTGAGGAGCTTTGTCCACTGTTGAGGCTGTAGAGGCTTTCCAGAGAGTTACTGGACTTCTCTGCTTCATCCTTCCGCAAGTTTCCATCCTGCACATTAAAAACACTGAGTCACATTTTTATTCTGCTTTACACGCTGTTGGTTCTCTGTCATTTGTTATCTCCCACTACAGGCAAACAAAGGAGAAAGCTAACCAACCAGAAAGCTGAGTCAGGGCCCTAAGCTGCTGTGTTTGATTCCTCATGCGACGGAACAGCTCAGTATCTTAGTTTATGCTGGGACACGCAGCTCCTCTGGCAAGCAAAATACTTAATCCTGAAAGAGTTGCCTTGCTTTTTATAGCCGAGGCCGAGGAGGTGTGTGCTAAGCTTAATCCCCATCTACCTGTGCTCAGCTTTACACTTCCTGTTCCTGTCCAGGGACTTCCACGCCACCGCCTCGTATTTGCATCAATCTATCAAAGTGCAGTCTCTGAAGTGTAAGATACTGGTTGATCCTGCAGTGAAACTTGACTGGTATGCAGCATAGGAACAGTGGGATCTGTTTTGACTGGGTTCATATCATGAGGGATGAGAATAATTAGCATTTGTCATGTTAGCATAAAGCCGACATATTCAGAATGTCCCAATTTAGTAATACATGAAACTGAGGGATATTGGCAGACCATGCTTTACTCTGAAATCCTGGCCTGGCTGGCTGAACTGCATTCATAACACATTTTTCTAAAAATAGCCTTAATGCTCTTGACCAAGGGACAACTTAACTGGCCACAGATAAATATGTACATACATTCATAACATAACATAACACCAGTGTCAATAAGCTGCTATATTATTAGCAACAGTTTCATAATCTAACAGCTTGTTGAAAATCACATTCAGTTTATCCCGTATGACTAAACCAAACATGTGTTTATGATACCTTTACTAACTTTTTCACTGGTCAAAGCATGAATTTCAGAAATGTTCACATGCAAAGATCTAGATGTTGCTGGATTGACTCAGCTGTCATCTCTACAGCAACACGGCTGGCATAGCAACAGCATATATAATATATATATATATATATATATATATTTTTGGACATGTCAAAATGAAAAGAAACAAAGAACTTTAGGTCTGGATTAGAGCTGATCTGGTGTCAGTTAAATTAACTCTGAGTTCACTAAGTGTTAACTAATCACATGAACTTATAACTGCTCATTTCCAAATATGATCTACATAGTTATCATGTCGGTAGAGTATATTATATGGTGTTTCAAGAGTTGTGACTAATTAAAGACTAATTAAGACAGAGAAATCATAAATATATTTCAGAACAGTCATAAATAATATCTGTAATGTGACCCCATAAGCTGTTAGACGATGAAACTGTTGCCATGACACTGATCCACACATGTGCAGCGGATCAAGTTGTTCTCTTTAGCTTTACAGCTATTTTTAGAAAAATGCAGGTGGCAGCCATGCTGTTTAGTGAATGCATGCATGTGTGGATTTTTTTTTTTTTTTGTGAGCGACATAAATTCACATTACATCCTGCATTCATTCCTGCATCCATCCACGACCCGCGCATTAGCTATGCATCACTAAAGCACGTTGTTTCACCTTTCGCACACAGCGATACCCACAGCTGTAATGAATCTGTGTCATTTTGACTGGTTTGCAAATGTCATTAATGTGCATCTGGTCAAGATTCGCTGAAACAGCTGGAGGACGGGATGCAATTTTATTGATTTATAGATATCATAAACATGATGGAATCACTTAAACCTTTAATATACCGCATTCATATTGTTCTGTGAACCCGTGTTTTAAAGCTTTAGCTATTTAAACCAGGGTAAGTATGCAGGTTGGCACAACATCCACATGCATGTTGGACCTGTCAGCTCCTGCTGTACTTTTACTGCTAATGTCAACACTGGTCTGTAAAGCCCGTTCTGTAAAACGGCAAATTATGGTTTGATTGATAGTTTGCAGGCTGGCAGAACAGGTGTGGGGCTGACAGCTGTGTCTGCTTGGCAACAGATGTTATTTCATTAGGTGTGAACCACAGCAAGCGCAGAGTGCCGCGAACTTAAAACTGGTTGTATTAACATGAGCTTTGCAGAGTGCATGACATACAGTAATGGCTGTCAGCGTTTTCTCTGGCGAGGCCTTGACGCGCTGACTGTCACTATGTGAAGAGCTCTCCGTCTCCCTCCTCTGCAGCCTCGGCAGGGTTGGATCAGGACTACCTTGCTCCGGGTTTAGCTTCATGAAACAAAACACAATGGAAGCACAACTGCAACAACAGCCAACTAAACATATTGTACCTTTTATGCCAAAAAATATGATATGGCGCGGTGTAGAAGGAGTTTAAGAGAGGTAAATTCCTCGAAGGACAAGCTGGCAGACTTTGGTTGGTTCTCTTACCAGAGAGCTCCTATTATCCTGCGGTTTCATTAAAGGTGGGTGCTGTCTGAAGGCGTCGAACCTCCCAAATCTGGTCAACTGTATGGGTAAAAGAGAGATTAAAACATGTGTTTTCTGGTGACAGATGGCCATATTCTCTGCCTGTGTGCGTCTTCTGCTGTCAGTTGTGTCCCTGTTTATGATCTGTGTACTGAATTAGGTTAAACCCCAGCAGCCGTACAGTCCTCAGATATGGCTTTATATCCTGAGCCCAAATATTGTGGCTTGTATCTGAACGTTGGGCTGATCTTGTCCTATTTACTATGTTGTTGTAAAAAATATTATTTCAGTAATTGAAAGTTCTCCATGATTCTCCACGTGGGGAACCGGGAAACACCTTACTGGCTAGTGGCGATGACTACATTCATGTGACATACGACTACGTTTCAAAGAGATGCTAGTCTGTCCATCTGCTGACTCCGAGTCAGTACAGAACCGCGAAGAATATGTTCTGTCCTTGGTTGCCTAGGAAACGGCACCTGCGCATCTGTGCAGCTGCTGTTATCGGTCCTCCTCAGAGGACACAGGGCAGACAGAATCTGAACTATTGCTCTAGTTTAGCGACCGCCCTGACCCTCAGCCGACCTCTGTGCAAGTTGAGCCAGACCCAAGCTCTCAGAGGTGACCAGCTGTGTGTCACATCATCCTCAACCTACAGGTGGAAAACATCACCCCCCACCTACAGGGATTCCTTCTAGACCAGTTGTGTGTCACATCCTCCTCAACCTACAAGGTTTTCTTCAAGTACCATGTGAGGAGAAGTGTTGTCAGTATATTTTAACAGTCTATTTCATCCGTCATCAGTATAATTTGCTTATCTAAAGCTTTCATTGTCCCGTGTGCATATCATTAAATTGGAGACAGTGTGAAACAATGAGTGATTCATTACTGGTTTGCCATTATCCTCAGTTTGGTGGTCATTCTGCTGCTCTCAGAACATCTGTTCCACTGACTCTTGGCTTAGTTCCCAACACTGACCGTTAGTGAACTGAAGCCTCCCTGTCACGCACTAACTGGCTGGCTAAGCATCTATTCAAACCATTGTTGTTAACACCGGAAACGAATTAGCAACATACAGATATTTCGTTTTTGTAGTGCGTTCTTGCTTGTTTGCAATCACTTGAAGCAGCCATATTAATTGTCATATAGCAGCTGTTGCTAGGTCTCTCTCTGAGACTTGCGATCACGTGCTCTGATGTGTAATGTGGAGTCTGATTTCAATCAATAATTCAACAAAACGCTCATATTCATAATTACACCACCACCAGCAGAACCTCCTCTAATGAACACTGTGCCAAAGGATCACTGGCTGTGATTTCCGCGATGCTGAGTAGGATTGTGTCATCGTTGCAGTGAAACAACAAAGCTGCGACTTACCAAGGCCTTGATGACATTAGGCTGCCATGCCTGAGCTGCCCAATTACCATCTGAGATGAACTGTACTTCACTAATCATCACTGCATTGACTGCACATCACTTTGAAACACTCGAGCCTGTGACTGACATATTATTATAAATGACATTGTTAGAATGTGTTAACAGCATCCAAATATTATGTCTGCTCTACTTTATATATGTACATACTCTTCCACAGTGCGTTACAGTTCCCTCTGAAATGCTGTGGAGGTTACATTCATTATTGGGTAACATGCAAGTGAATTTAAGCTGGTCTCATACACTTCTGCATGAGATCTCATGCACTGTAACATTGTCATTTGTGAATCCCATTTGTGAAGCCCTCACTTCTCAAACAGTGTAGGCCGCCTTACAGACGAGCACTCCAGCAGTTCACTGTTGTATTTCCACAACTGCATGAAGCAGATTTTAAAAAGTGGCTAAAATAGAAGCAGAGGACGTTTAGATATAAGCTCCCAAAACCCTTGATCCTACACTTCCCATGATGCAACCTAATCGCCACCTTTGTTAGACGCATGCTTATAAATGTATAGCTTTAAAGCTCCAGGTGAGCCCCTTTAGTCCTGCCGGGTATAAGGCCTATTTAACTTTTTAACTGCATCACACCTTCTTACCTGAATCTCCCTGTGTTTACACTCTGAGGGATCCCGGGTGTTATATAATACATTATTTAAGGCGAGCCTCTGGAATAGCCACTTTCAGCAGGACGGTCAGCACACTTCCAATACATCCCTGTGTAACATCATCACATCTGTTTTGTTTTCCTATGATTATGATGATGGTGTTACTAAATCGCAGTTTATGAAGCATTAGCAGTGCTAACTGAGGCTGAAAATGAAACTAAGCAGTAAAGCGCTTGGTTCAGGATACCCTAAAAGCAATAAAAACAATTATTAGCTGGAAATTTCAATTACAGTTCAGTTAGTCTAAATGTTCCCTTAAGAGCTCTGAGGTGCAATTAGAGAGTCAGGCCCTGCAAAGCACACTTTAATGATACTTTGGAGATCTGGGAGCAGGCTACAGATTAACTGCAACAACAGAAAGAGTGAGAGACATCACAGACTGTGGCCTCGTTGTTGGTCTCTACTGCAGTTTGGCACAGAAATGACTGCTCAGCAGGTAAAAATCAAAGCTATTCAAACATCATATGTGTTCAGATTCGACATGATTTGAGACGTCATAATAACTTGACCAACAGAGTGGTCGTCCTGTGTGACCAGGATCAGGCAGACGTGGCGATAGACTGATGGAGCAGTAACGTCGGTTCAGTAAAGCTGCCTACCAGCACCGCTGAAACTAATTATCACCATCACTTAACTCATTTGTTTAATCAGCGCAAAATCTAAGTGTAAAAGATGAACATTTCAGTTTTATCTGGCCGGGATGCGCCAGACTATTTCTTGGCTGGAGGCGGTTGCCAGGCAACCACCAAACACTCCAGATATTTAGTGGTCCCGGCAGCCTAGTTAAGTTGTGGAAGTGTGGTTTTTGCGTGGATCAATCGAATGAGACGCACACCCTGATGTAGCTTTGTATTTTACTGATTCTTCACTAAAAAGCAAATAAGGTGATTTCCTAAAATGCCAAACTGTTCCTTTAAGATGCAATGTGTTCTAGTTGTTGTGGTAAAACTTGCAGTCAGTGGGTGAGAGGCTGACAATCTGGTCTCGTTTCTCTGGGGGTAACCAAACCAAATGATGTCTTACTGTGTTTTGAGAGAGCTGCAGGTCTGTGGCGGAGCGGACTGTTTGTGGAAGAGACACATCGGACTGTTTGCTGTCCAGTTCCTGTATCAAACTCTCGAAACGATCCCACTCTGTCGTCCGGGGCAGCGACAGGGTGCCACCGCACACCCAAAGCTCATGTCGAGGCTGGTGACAGGTGTGGTAGAAAGGAGTCCAGGGCTGTGGACACTCGAATGGGCTCCACAGATAATTTCCAAGCCGTGGGCTCCAAACTCCCTCCTCCTCAGAGTCTTCAAGGACGTCTTTGGCCTGGTGTTGCTGCCGCTGTGGCGACGAAGCAGCTTTAGAGGGCTTCTTCTCGGCCCTCTTCCCCAGGCCGATGCAGGTTAACACCGGATTGTTGTTGCTCAGCACATTTGGCAGGTGGTCTGAAGATGGGCGGAGATGTTAATCACGACAGATTCGATGAAGCTTCTCGGACAGCTTGAGGAACATCATCCACAATAACTCACCATGGTTCTCTGATGTGCTCTTCTCTTTTCTAGCTGTGCTCTGATGCCCCTTCTTTGCTTGCACCAGATGCTGTAACTTCTTTAGTCTTCCTGAGCTGTGGATGGATTCTGTTGCGTCAGCTGCAGTTTCACTGGCCTGTAATTAAGAAACAATATCTGTATTCAGTGCAATGAATGCAATGCAAATTCTACTAATACTACTATACCCTTACCACTGTCTGGATTTAAGTTAAGGCGCGTAACACTAAGCTGACGTCAGGGCTAAAACGTGATATGTTATATTGTGTATGACCATGTTCTGTCCCATCACTCGTTCCCTTTTGGATGACACTGCTGTCCTCTCCCGATGTCCCCGTCTCAACTCTCAGCTGTTGGCACAGAAAGCATCAAACAGAACAACATCCAGGTGTTCTAAAGAACACAGGGCAGATATAAAAGGGCCTCATCAAGGAGATTAAAGATTATAAAGCAGATTAAAGTGAACAGTGGATCTGATTTGGCTGACACACACCTGACCTTCCTCGGGTTTGCTTCCTATTCACTTTTTACCCCCTCTAACTTCCGTCCACACCACATAAACATACCAAGCGACTTAACTTTAAAGCATCACTGAGATGTCAGTGTCCGAACACTTATGCGACGGACAAAATACCCCTTTATCGGCCGTCATGCTATTTTTATTAGCACTTTACAGGTGTCTCCACTGGAATAGAACCCGTTCCATTCCTCGGTATCACCAGCAGAGCGTGGGGCAAAGATAAACAGCCACTGACGTTTTCCTTCACGTGCACCGGCATGTGCACAAACATCAGGTGTGTCAGGTGTCCGCGTGGCTGCCTGCCGCACACAGTCATGTGGGCAGGGGATTACAAAACACTGCACTCGGCCAGCCGCGCAGCCTGGCAAAGAATTATCATTTGTGGTGCTGAGGCGATTGCGTCCAGCGCGTGTGAATGAGGAGCGTGAAAAGACACAGTTGTATCGGCTGTCTCTCTCTGTATGCACCGGCTGTAGCCCAAAATATAATATATCTGCGCTGTATTCATAATGTTGCTCTGCTGGAGTGTGAAACCTGCAGTAATGTGGTTTTACCTGAGCTGGTAGGTGTGTGTGTGTCCTGTCAGACTCAGGCCTCTTCACTCTGTCAGCGCTCGTCAGCGTGCCGCCCTGACAGGGAGCTTTACACATCTCTGGAGGATCAACGCACACGGGTCAGACAATGCTCTTATAATCACATATTGTCCAACATACAAATCAATAACGTCGTAAGCACTGATCATACATATTAGATGAGAACACCAGCCGGTCCAGGCCTTCACGGCTTTACATCTGCTTTCATCCGGCTTCCTCGCTCTGATGTGATATTCCACTGATCTCTAACCTCAGCGGACCATGGTTTCCCAGTATAAGCACTTTGGTTTTGCTCAGGTAGACATATTTCTTTACCTCTGTTCTGGACTTTTATTTGATGAGATGAGTCCTTCTTGTCACCCGGTGACGTCCAGCAGGCATGATTAATGTCTATGTCTGCAACAGACGAGGTGGGGAGGGGAGGGGGGAGGCAGGGGACAAGCTGTCACATTGTGCCTGAACACAGAGCGGCTTCAACATGTGATGTAAGATCAGGATGAGCCAGTGCGAGACCTAGGTTACTTTCACATGGAGTCTCAACTGCTTTTAGACTTTTAGAGCTCAGACACTAGGAATAAGAACATCACCGATCGTTTAAACCCACCTAATGTGCCTTTGTCCAGGGGGGATGATGGCACACACGACCTAAAAGGACAAACGACAGTGACAAATACATCAACGTGTAATCAGTTGATTCTAATGACAGAAATACACACAAACCAATGAATCTATATTGATCTTTTATTAGGAAATGCAGTCAGTGCTGACTTAATCAATACTGCTGTAAATAACAGGGAACTCTGCCGTACCTCCTATTATTCCTTTTAACTCTTACTGCACTCTGAAGTCGTTCCTGCTGAAAACAAGGACAGTCACAAGTTGCAGCAAAGTCAGAAAGAAAAGGAGTTTATGAATGGCTGCAGTCAAAATATCTCAACAACCATTGGCTGGAACCAAAGATGACGGGTGATCACCTGATTTTCGTAATGCACATAATGGCTCTCGGATGGCTATCAATGCATATGATGCTCTGACTGTCATGTTAGGTGCTTTTGTTTGACAACGAGAATGAACTTACAGAACTGATGGATGGATCTGAGCCACCCCACTCAGGCTTACGCCTCCGGAGAGCAGGGCTGCACTGGTACTTGGGTAGGACTTCCTTAAGTGCGTGGCTGTAGGCTGGTTCATATATACTTTCTGTGGAGCCCTCCTGAGAAACAAAAGCAGCCGTGAGTCTGCATGGCGACAGCAGCCTGGTGTAAATTCTTCAGGGCACTGATTGGTGGCGGTTTGAACCTTCAGACTAAATATATCCTGCTGTTGAGGCTCATCAAGGGGACGCGTAATCAGTCCGAGTACACAATGTGAAATCAATGAAAAGCAGCAGGTCGGGGAAAGGCGAACGCGTCTTCCAAATCTAACGGCGCGGCGTCTCGGCGTGGTGTGATTATTCTGCGTGCGCAGTGTCCGCACGCAATATGGATTAAAACTGAGCTCAAAGACCTCAGTCGGACATAAGGCAGCAGAGAAAAGCAAACATCTGTTGTCTTTTTATTGCATTTATATTATTTCTACCGTTCTCATGAGAAGTGGCAAATAAAGATACGATGACTCAGCAAGAACACACTTCATATGCCTTCTCTATCACCGGGCGGCCAGTGGCTGCTGGATAACTGTCTTTGTGTGAAGTAGAACATGAAGCCTATTTGAATCACGGTAGTTCGGCCGGCTGCCTGATTCCACCGGACGCAGCTGTGACGCGTTCAGGTTGCACTTTTCGTCGCGATGGTTCAGCTTTTACTTTTCTCACTGAGCGGCCTCTGGGCTTCTTCTGATACTAATTCCAAGGGGATCACGACCATTGACTTAAGTGGAGGCGAGCTGCTTTGGCGGCCATGCCACAGCTGAAACAGGAAGTGTATCAGTACGTGATTCTTTAAAAGGCAGAGATGATTCATTTTACAGAAAGCTCTGAGGAACCCTTACGCCATCACAGATGTGTGTCATGTTACAGAAAACACGAACGTTTCAGTGAATACAGACATCTTTGCCAGTCTTTGTTTCGTGGTTTGGCTGCTTGCTGTGGCTCCTGTGGAGGAGTTCTACTCAGGACCTCAGTATCTGTAAAACGGTTCCAACCTAAACTCCTGACAAACTGCTCCTGTCGCGGTTTGAGTTCTGAGCTTTTGTCTCGTGGAGTGTTTTTCCTCCAGCGTCTCTGCGCTCGTTTCCTGATCTCTCCTGCGTCATTTTCACCTGTGTGTCGCTGGCTGATTGGTTTCACCAGCGTCCCGTTGGCCTCCTCTCCCTTGTCTGTTTACTGTTTCTCACTCCCTTTGTCTCTTGTCGGATTGTTAACCTCCTGCACTTTTCTTGTGTTTTTATGTTTTTAGATTTTTTTTGGACTGTGTCACCGCCTGCCTCAAACCCCAGTAATCACTGGGTTCCTTTCTGTAAAACAAACCTTTTTGAACCGCAAAACTCAGAATCCACTGTCTACATTTAGGTGCGTCCCCTAGTGTTCCCTGCTCCCTGTGCGTCAGGAACAGCCTATCGGTCGCTCATGTCATACTCTCCAACAGCACCCACTATTTGTTTACAGAACAGGGTGGGATTGATGGGTTAGAAGCCCAATCATCTAAAGCTTAAGACTGCGACACAGATACTGTAAGCTGTTCAATCCCAGCATTTGTGTGTATAAGAAGGCAACTTTTGATATGTTTCAGGCTGTTTGGGATTACAACTTCTCCTTATTTAGGAGATTTTTGCAGTTATCTCAACTGTCACGCTCTTCCCCATATGAAATCACATACATTAATGCAACATTTCAACCTGAACTAACGAGAGCAGTTGTGTAACCACTGACATGAATCTGTCATGGTCTGTTCAGGTGAGCGGAACATCCGATGCCGTAGTGTTAATACAGTTTGGCTAGTTAAATTTAGAGCGAAGCCCCGAATCTGCCGCAGACTGGAAGAGGAGTCAGTTTGGAATTAGCAGCTCTCACTATAAACTGTCACCGGCAACCTAACTGAACGCACGCAGCCGCGCCACAGCTGCAGATCTAACCACTTCCAACAGCAGACTGTTATCATTGTTACAGACCGCAGCTGCAGGTGTGATAGTCACATGGAAATATTAAAGTCACAAAGACAAAGATAGATTGTTAAAACGGGTCACGGTCACAGGATTATTATAACACTGCATAACAATAACTAATATTACTAATATTAAGATGTTAGATTTACATTCATGAGTCAACAAGACAATGCACAGCAGAGGAAGACTGCATCTGAGGAACCTAATGAATCTCACAAAGAGGGAAAGCTGTTTGCAGTTTTGTCTCGTTCCCCCCGAGAGACCGTTTCAGATCCTTGTCAACAACAATAACATCACCAGTCCGTCCCACAGGGCACACGGAGTTCCTCCTGCTCGCCAGCTCTTATAAAGCTGCAGGGACTATACGAGTGCCCCTCGGAGACGAGTTTAAACTGCAAGCGAGTTCAGAAGATGGTGGATCTTACCAGCGTGAAGCAAAACAGGTTCATGTTTGAAGGTCCAAAGGTGCCAGAGATCTGGACGGAGCCAAGTGAGACAAGCTGCACGCTGCGGCCTCTGGGATGCACTTTCACACAACACCCTCCCGCTCCAACACACACACACACACACACACACACGCACCCTAACACACACACACACACACCCCTGTGATGCAAAAGCTCACGCAGCCCCCACGCTGTCTACAGCCCAATGGCCTAATCCTGGCTTCAAATCCCTCCCATAATCCAATAGATGCATTGAGCCATCGCTGTCCAACACTGGCCTAAGAGAGAGCCGGGCCACCCGTGACAGCAAGACAATAAACAACAACGGGCCGGCTTTGTTTGGCATGTGTCTGAAATGATTATCATAATGACCCGATAGAGATTAAGCGATCACTAAGTGAGGCTTGTGGTGCGTTTACTGAGGAAGCGGAAGAGTGATTTATTAATGAGTTTCTGTTATCGTGCGTGCAGACGAACACACATATCCCTTGAGGTTTAGTCACGTGCAGTCCATGTGTTTGGTGAGTGTGTGTTTTAACACAAGTTGGCGCCAAGGATGGTGTAAAACACTTCGCTTCACTACCTTTAATCCTATGTTGTGATCCACTCTTTCTACCATTGCCAGTCAGAACGAATGAGTTCCAAGATCTCTGTGATGGAAACGTGAACAAAGTGGAACATACCAGTCAAACAAAAGCGCCATTTCACCAGTTTATCCCCCCGCTGGTTTGCAGAGATCAAGGTATTTCAGACCGTGTGTTTCTTTAGGGAAGCTGCAGAGACGTCTACCTGTTCACTAAGTAGTGGTACTTGAGGAAATATCTGTGTTTCCCGCCGATAAATCCCATAAATCCCCAAATACAAACCTCTTATTACAGTCCCCTCTTCTTCTATTCTGAGGATAAACATCAATTTTAGTCTTGAGCTTCCGGTTTTAGTCTCTCCAGGCGGTGGTCCCAGTGCACGGGCTTCTGAAAATAACATTATTACAATTATTATTGATGTCAGGCTCAATGTTAATCTCCTCTTGAAAGCCCCCCCCCTCCCCCTCCGTGTTCCTCTCCAGCACTGTTGTCTACACCTTCTCCTGCCCCGCTGTCTTTTTGTCTCTCATCCTGAAATAAAGAAGACCTTTCATGTTGCTGCGATCAGAGCTCCGCTGCGGAATTAGGTCAGAGAATGAGAACGTTTCCCCGGTAATAAGGCGCAAAGATGCGACTTTATATTTCGCTCAGGAGCCGCAGCGGAACTCACATCTCTGTCTGCTTGTTTTTGCTAAAAATGCCATTTTTAAGAATTAGTGTAGTTCAAAAATAGCCGCGCTTCGGTTATTTTTAAGGTTGGATGCTGCTACGTCACAGTCATGAGCGCGAGACTCAGCGCAGCACGTTGCTAACGTTTCTGCAGGGACTCAGATTTAGAAAGAAAAGTCTGACTCACCTGAACTTTAAGCCCCTGTGACGTGTGTCGAAACTCAAAAACAGCAAGTCTTTAACTTTTCAGAACCGCGTGAGTATCCACTGATGACAATGACATCACCGGGGTCGTTTTAGATATTAAATTAGATTTCCCATGCGTGGCCTTTATTTGACATATTGTTCTAAATGAATGAAGTCATAATTCAGAGTCCCTTTTTCACGTGTTGCTGCCCAGTCCAGCAACAGCCTGACCAGTTCACTCGGCGCTGTGGGGTTAAGTGCCTTGCTCACAGGCACCTCAGAAGTGCTGATGCTTGTTTCTGCACCCTCCTGGCTGCCTTTCACTGAAAGCCTACCGTAGCTCATCCGGCTTCAGCAGCAATCCTCTAAGTGGCTATTAGCGTTGCGGCATATTAAAAATGTTATGGCTGCATATTTAATATGTTATGGCTGCTGCTGCTGCTGCTGGATTGTGACCACTGCTGCAGAACATCTGGCACAGTCAGAGGTGGCCTGCCGCATGACGGCAGAGCTGTTGTGGAACCCCCCCCCCCCCCACGTCGGTTTCTCGCCCCTAAGCCCATTTGTGGTACATTTTGAGTCGGGATATCTTGCTGAAAAATGAGTTGTACTCGACTGAGCCCGGCTGAGTCACCGCGAGTACACGGCTGAAGTATGTCAGGCCCCCACATACCCTGAGGAGGGGGCGGGGGGGGCGTTTTCCTGAACCAGATCTTTTCCAGTGGCCTCCTTCCAGTTAGCCGCAGAAAAGGAATCGCTCGCGGCACTTTACAGAGGTAATCATACATCAGTGGTTTAGTTAAGCTGAGTTTGAAATTTAGGGCTTATTTAAAAAAGAGGGAGTCAATTCTGATGAAAACATCCTCAACTGTTTAAACAAACATATCCTTTCCTACTTTACTTATATTATTATATTAGAAACAATATCGAGTTTTGAGGTTTACAAACTGTCAATGGACTTTCAGCTCTTTGTCAGAGACTCGTGATTCACCCAGACTGTGTACTGCTCCACCCTCATGTGGCGTTAAATCTGAACCAGTGAGGTTCCTGTTTTCATATCAAACCCTAAACGCCACAATACCATTTAAGGCCGTGGTCGAATGGTTTCAGCCCCGACTGCTGCGTGGGCTGCCCTCCAGTGGGCCTGGTCAGGAACGCAAGCTTAAATACTCACAGACTCACTAGGCCTTACTTTAATCCTCGAACGTTCCAACCTAATAATCAGCGGTGACGGAAATAGTCTGTGTTGTGTTTTGCGTCCAGATGAGGCTGGAGCACAGATATGAACCATGCCTCTGTAACACCACAGTGTATCATTACAAATGGTGACATATTATTAATGGTGTTAACTCTGCACTCTGCAGGGTTCCGGTGTATATACTGCAGTTAATACTCAGATGGGATTGTGTGAAGTTAGAAAGGAGCGAGCCTTTAATCACAGTCCGAAGGTTTCGGGTCAGACGCCTGTCATTCACTGTGCGGTCTAATTAAACTAGTGCTAACAATCCCTTTGACTGACACATTTCCACTTCCACCGCAGTCTTTTTTCTTTTTTCATTCATCTAACCATTTTCCGAAACCGGAGTCTTTGGCAGCGCCGCGCACGCTGTGGCTTCACGCTGCCTGCCTCACACCGCCCCTATAGATGGCAGTGTCTCACCTACTGAAAGTGCCTCTGAGCTCATCCCTTCTGTCATTAGACTGCTGCACTGTTGATATTGGCACTCTGTGGCAGCGATGTCGGGGAGAGATGTGTGGAAACTGACATTTCTGAGCTTCAGTCTCCATAACAGTAAACACACCACATGTGTTTGTTTAAATTATTCAATTCGTACGCTCTCGTAATGCGTTACAGCATGCGACGCTCTACATTTGGAGTCCTAGAGGAACGGCTGTCATGGGATCTTATATTACTTGCATAAATCCAACGTGGCAACAGTTATTCTTGAAAAGTTTAATTAAATGCAGTAATTCCTCCTCTGACACGGTGAATGTAATATGACCCATCAGTTCCCATTATATAGCCTACTGTAGTTTCCGCTGTGCATAATTATAATATTAAATCACCGTTACACCTTCAGCTTAAACCTGCTGCTGCTGCTGTAGGTACAGTGTGACCTCTGGTGCAAGTAAGATTCACTGCGACGCGTTCGTCCAAACACGGCATGGAGACGACACCTCTGACCCTGCTCCCTACCTCCCATTTACCCAGCATTCCTGCGCTGACCTCTGACCCCAGGACACACAGGATCTCAGCGCAGAGGCTACGACCTGGTGTCCTTTATTGCGACCTTTTGAACTTTTGACACCCCCCAGTCAAAAAGTGAAACAGTTCGTCCCCTTGGCATAAATGACCTCTCTTCCCCTTGTCCGGCAAAGGTATGTGAGTACGCTGACCCCGCTCAACCTTTCATTAGTGCTGCCTTTTATTACACCGCTTCCTCCCTGCTGCCTCGTCAGCACGTCACAGCGCGGGGGATGGTGGAGGGAGGGAGAGGTGGGGGGGGTGCAAAATGAGAAAAGAGGAGGAAAGCAAAAGAAAGCCAAAAGAGAAGGAGAGCTAGAGAGGGAGGCGGAGGGAGAAACAGATAGAGATGTAAAACGAGGGCAGGAGATAGAGCCGCAGAAAGATAGATTGGCAGCATCTGCTGCGTTGACTGAAATGTCACCTTTAAATGGCTTCCCTGTCCTTGATGCCGGACCTCCCTATCTGATCTCCATTCTCCTTGGGAGTTGTAGTTCTGATGACTTATGTAGGACACAAAACAGATCTCTTATAAAATACAGCCCCCGTTCAAGATAAGCTTTCAGCAAAAGGAAAAAACAATTTCTCACGGCTGCCGCGTTTCTGTGAGTTCCACCGAAATTGACCATTTGAATGTTAAGTCAAAGGTCACTGTGCCATGTATGAATAAGATAATTGGATTTTGAGGCTTGCTGATACTAAGAGCTTACCGGGTGATGCAGCGACGCGCCCCAACAACTGTAATTCATTCTTTCCCCTGTTTTGCTCTCATATGATAGGAAATCTATTTTCTTGAACACTGCTGCTACAGTAAGACACCTCTGCTCATCCTGAGCACATTTAGCTTAGACATAGCTGAATACCTCAGCTGGGTAGATGTGACTTTAAATGTAGCAATGAGGATTTACCTCTAATGCTCCCAGCGCTTAAAAATACAAACAAAAAAAAGCCCCAAAATAGACGAACGTTTATTGTGCATTTCGTATAAATCACACGCAGCTAAATCCGCCCCAAGGCGAGAACAGCACATCCACATCTGGAAGGTGGCAGATCTTGTTAGCTGTCACTTGACACGAGACGCAGTTGACATGTGTAAGAGATACGTGTGCATGTGTGCGTGGAAAGGGGTTGCGCGCGGCGATCGAGGGGTGGGGGATCGGCAGCATTTTGGGGCTAAGTCAGATCATGCTGACATTGTCTCCATGTGGTGGCTCGCCACAGGGCACAGCGGTGCCACACTTGATGTCATTTCTATCTTAAATGTCACTCTCAGTAAGCCCATCACCATCTACTGGCTCGTGATCCCGGGGCCACATTCACCCTTCAACCTTACAGTAATGTAGCAAAGAGCAGAGGGCAGCCAGACCTCGTCTCCGGCTCTCTCAGGCTGCTGTTTACTCCTCTTTTACATAATCTACAGTGTCACCGGAGGTCGTCAAACTCAAAGATACAATGAACAATGTAATGAGACTCAGCGGAAGTGGTGTGAGCTTGCGTGCGCGCTTGATGCATGCTTATGCGGTCTTACAGTTAGCCCTAGAGTGACCTTTGATCCAGCATGACCCAGGGGTCACGAGGTGCCCTTTCATTCCCACTGGTGTGGTGACAGCCAGGTTAATTACCCACACTGTGTGCCTGTGAGAGCCATAAAAGGAGTTACGGCTGTGTTACGACAAAGCACCGTTTTGCTGGCGCTCATTTAGCGGTGCGCTAGTGCTGTTGTCTTCTGTGTTCATTAATGAATGGTGTGTGGGCAGGAGTGGGCGTGTAGTCACTCACTGAGACAGGACACGGTCTGGACTTCAAGCAGGTTGTGCATGATTATAGAACTGAATTACTGCCCTATCATTGAAAATATGATATTAAAATGGATTTAGAAATGTAAAGCAATCAATGGGCAGATGATATAAAACTGGATTATATGTATATAAAGTGCATAGAGTGGAGCTCACCCATAAACACGACAATCAAACTTTTGAAAGTTAAGTTTGGGGGGGGGGGTTCTTTTCTATTTCACCTCTACCATCATCAAGGACACGTGTTTTAATATATCCCTCTTCAACTTTATCAGGTTTTATTAGTGAAATATATATTAATGCGCTCGTGTAATAGGACTTTAAAATGTCTAATCGTTGAGTCTGGATCTAAGTTTTTACACGGGCGTCTTTCATAGTAAAAATCGTGTTTGAGAAGACATGCTGCCCTCTCATATACTGGCTACATATACTTACTGAAAAACGGGATTTTGTTACTCACGTCATCATTTATCTGTTTACATCCGGCAGTAGGATAATATTCAGTAACATCAGTGACAGAGTTAGCGATTAGCTGGTGAACACATAGAGCATTCAGCCGCTACAGTCAGATATTTCCCTGCAGAGTCAGACACAGTCATACAATACACAAATCTTAATAAATGCTCATTTTGCTGTACGATAAGAAGTTTGCCACGCGTTGTGCTCATTTGAGTTGAACGAAGCCTCCATCACACAGTAACGGGAGTATTCCATTCAGTGTTCAACTCTACATTGTGCGCGTACGATGCATAGGTTTACAGCAAGCCTGCAAGTTCTTTTTATGTTTAATTAAAAGAAAAGGCGACAGTTTAATAACTCACAAAAAGTGCAATATTTTTTAAAAAAATGACGCCCGGTGTGGATGTGTGCGCGTAGCCCACGGGTGCTCCAGCTCCCACTGTAAGAACAGAGCATCAGAATAAATGTTCACAGTTTGCAGACCTTCATTATAGAAATGAATCTTTAGCCTTAAAGCTGTTCCCTTTAGGGCGGGACAGTAAGTCCTGGGTGTTCTTTTAATTATCACCTCAGATGTAAATGCACAGCTCCCCTTCCCTCAGTCACTACCCCCCCCCAGCAGGCTGACACCGATCCACCGAGTTTACTTTTCACTGTAGAACTCAGTCGCGGATCAGAGGAGCTTCTGTGTTTCCAGTTTATAACTTAAAGCGGCCCTGTGCACCGCAGCTGCGCGAACTCAGTCACCGCTTTATCAAAGGAGCAATAATGAAACGCTTCCTTGCGACATCTAAATATAGAACGCAATGAAAGTGGTGTCAAAAAGCAAACAAACACAAAATAGATAATCCATTTGTGACCCATTTCTGTCCCAGTGTGAGCTCCATTGTTTGGAATAATAATAATAATAAAAAAAAAAATCTCTCTCCCCAGGCGCGTAAATATCTACAAAGCCCTCGTCGCTGACAAAGGGTTTGTCACTGTGGGACCAGGAGGAAATTAGGACTCCTGAGCAAGAGGCTTGTACGACAACCAACACCCTGCTTAAAAAAAAAAGAAAAGAGGGGAACTGTCGCTTGTTATACCGCCGGTGTGATCCCACTTCTAATTTTGAGGTTCCCACCCCTACGTGTGCGCTCGAGTGTGTGAAGCCGAGAGCATTAGTGCTGCCTCTGTGATCGCGCGGCGGCACAGGAAGGACATTGTCGCCATGTGTGTTTTTAATAGGATAGCAAAATAAACCTGTTTTCTGGTCAGCAATTACCCATTCTTCTGGCTCGGTGTAAATTAGGAAAAGCTGCAGAAAAGAGGCTTTGAAGGCCAGAGGAAGGAGGGGAGGACGCAGACGGGATCTCGAATTAAGTCCTGGTGTGTTTTCTTTATCATTCCTGTGACTTCCAGCTCAGCTCCTCCGATTCCCGTCACCCCTGCGTGAACCGAGCTGCAGCCGCGGATGCCTTCCCGCGCTGTACACCTCCGTGTTTTCTCATCTCTCCTCTTCACTCCATGGCTTGTTATCAAATGTGTTTGCCGGCTTTGTGTTTTCTGGAGTGGTTACGCTGCTGGCAGGGAGGAAATCAAACACCCCTCTCACATGGAAAACCACAGAACACAGAACCACCCCCCCCCCCCCAAAGTGCTCTGAACCACAGTGATGACTGTCAGGAGAGCTCAGACGAAACACAGGATTACGAGCACAATCATGTGGCACGGAAGATCATTCCACCATTTAGCTTCCTGAGGAGCATTTTCAAACAGGCTCCATCTTTAGGGTGATTCTGCTGCAGCTAAGGCGGAGAAGGTTTTCCATCACACCCCGAATGAGGGCATTCCCCCGTGGCTGGCGGCAACTGCGCAGTGTGGACGCGTTCTGATTGCGATGAGGGATGTGATGCATGTCGCTTGCACGGCGTTTGGTTGGAGGTTGTTCATAAAAGTGAAGGCAGAGTGCATAGAGAGGCCTCTGGGGCAGGTGATGTGTGGCCGTGATGCCACCTGACATCTTCCTCAGAGGTGTTTCAGGCAACAAATAGCAGGTCTGTCTGCTGTCAGCCTCTAGGCCACCTGGGGGGGTCAGGCCTGACACTCGGGCGCCGTGACAGCACAAGTACCTCCCGCCAACCTCTCCCCTCCTCCTCCTCCTCCTCCTCCACGCAGTCCAGGGCCAAAGCCGGAGCCCCAGAATGCACCGGGAGCCGTCACGGCCGATGAGGAGTGACGCCGGTGAGGAGGGAGAGAAATCCCTCTTTCCTTAAGGTGCAATGAAAGGTCAGGAGCCCGGTATCACTGGGAGAATTACTCACCACGCTGCCTACCTTGACATCAACAGAGAGCCGACCTGCGGGGAGCGAGTGAGAACGAGACGGGGGAGAGAACAGGTGGAGGGTCTGGAGAGCTGTGGCAGATAGGTGGTGAGGGAGTAATGAGTCGGAGGGGGGAGGACGGGATGACAGGGTCAGGGGGAGGTGGAGAGGCAGGTTGAGGTAATGGGCTGTAGGGAGCGTGTATGTGTGTCCTGGTGTTTGAAATACCACAGTGTGTGTGTGTGTGTGTACACTCCGGTCGGAGGGGAGGTAAAGGAAAGGGGAGGGGGGGGTCGCTGAAGACGTCTTGCCCTTGCAGCACTTCATCACATTCAGTTTTTTATCCACGCTTCCTGAACTTCCACTGCCTTTTCCGCTCCAGTTGGCTCTCAGCGGACAATGCGATCAGAGTGTCCCTCCATGTGCATTATGCAAGCGTGTTCCGCTCCGTAGTTAAGATGTCAATGGTGCGTGCACCTCCCCAAGGTCAACGTCCTAATGAGAAATCTCCAGGGACAACAGTAATTATCAAATAACTAAATGCAAAGCCATCCAAAGTGGGATAATCGTTGCAGAGCGTACCGTTGCTAAAAGGTTTGATTGCATCCCCTCCGCTAGCTTGAAAGACGCCTTTTCCCCAAAATCCACTTTCCCCGAGCCTGAGACGACGTCAGATGCCGGGAGTTGTCAGTTGTAGTCAGGGCCTGCCACATTTGAATTCTGGGGCCATCTGCTACTTCATACATCCTCTCTAACAGCTTTCTTTTTCCATCAGGGCTGTCTCACTATCTGACATAATGTAGTTATGCACAAGGCATTCACTCAATATTCAACAAAGTGCACACTATCTGACTGCACGGCTGCGCTGCATTCTCCCGACCTGCCCGCGCATAGCCAGAATTTAAGCACATGAGCACTTGGTATTTGACTGCTCCGGAGTCAGTACGCTGTGGAGGAGAGCTGGGTGGAGGATTGAGATTGATCAGCGGTGAGACAGTGACTGTGCCGCTCGCTGAGTGTTTCTGATTTTTTTAAGGTCACCCTCACTAGAACCAAAAGGGCACATCAATTTTCGAGCCCTCATGAGGAGGCGCCGCGTCTCCTCTTCGATCACTCAGCCCCCTGCGGAGCAACGGCATCTGAAGGTGCACTTGATTTGTGCGAAACCCGGCACCGTGCATGATCGGAATAAAAAAATAAACAGACACAACCTGGGTAAACAGATGGATCGCAGTGGCGAACATGTGGCGCGGCACGCCTTCAGAGAACATGTAACAACTGGAAGGCAACTGATTAGTAACTTGGCAGTTGTCAAAAACAATATGGTGCTCTGTAAGTCATACTACTGCTCATTTCTATAATCTAACGTTTGTACAGGACCAGATTACTGCAGAAGTATGTGTTAAAGCAGCTAGGGGCGTAGCTGAACAGTTGAACTACTCCTGCCAAATACTCCCGGTGAGAGTTTAGTGCAACAAGTTCAGCTCTCAGCAGCATAACCATGGTTATGGCTTCATTTGTAAAGAGGAAAAGGGAAGCAAAACATGCATCGCAGCTCGGAAACTGGGAACAAACACTCTCTAGCGAAAGAAACCTTGAATATGAAACCAAATTTGGACATAATCGGAGCCAAATGTACGTTCGCTAAAGGTGTAATTGGCCCAGACGTGACCCCTCCTCCTTAAAAAACAAAAAAAAGGTCAAACGGAGTGTGAAGCTGCTCAGCATCCACATCCACCAAGGCACTTTTGGAAAGCAGTGCAAGGACAAAAACAATGAGGCGTTCATCCCCGAGACAGCTTCAGGGAACAGCAGTGAGTGGGAGGAGAGTGAAAAGATAACATCACAAAAAAAAACACAGACAAGGAGAGGGAGAGAGCAGGAGGAGGAGGAAAGTCATCAGAGATCAGGGTGACCCTGCGCCACTCAGGAACATGCTCTGCCTATAAGCTAAAGGAGAAGCCTAAAGTTTGCCACTGAGTAATCTCTCCGCTGTCAACATCCTGGGTACTCGGCCTTGGCAGTGACCATGTTCCTGCGGTGCAGGGCCACGCCGCTCTCAAAACTCTGCCTGACATGGCTGAAGCATATTTTGGCGAAATGTTTAGTCAAGTCTCTCTGAGCAGACTGCAGAAAATAAATATACACCTGCTGGAAACCCCTCGTGGAGTAAGAGGTTATTAGAGACACTACAGACTGAAGAATTCTCAAAACTAACTTCACGGAGGGGAAATATTTTTCATCAGGGTGTCAAAGCTGGGGGGGGGGACACACTCACGGAAACATCACGGCAGATGGCGTCTTGCTCTGATATATGTCAGTTTTAATGGATCCTACCTTCCGTCAAAGAAAAACAAACTCCTCACTTAAACTGAGCGAGCATGATCAAGATGTGCATTAGTGTGTGGCGGAGAGGACGGAGCCGTCCGCGGTCGCAACAATAAGCAGCGCTGCAGCCGTACACCCGGAGCAGCGCTGTTACAAACACTCAGACCTGAGCTGGATGGAACAAGAGCCCGGTGACAGTGACTGAAATAGCTTTAGAAGCATCAGGGCGGCATGATGCAAAATGACGAGGTAGACAGGTAAGAAAGAAGCACTCCGGCAGAGCGACAGGACCACAGTTAGTTTACTTCTTTCTGTTCCGCACAATAACCTCCAAACACATCCCCAGAACAGAAAGAAATGCAGAAGTTACACTATTGATGAGTCAGCCTCTATTATTAAAACTGCATAATCTATGTTTTTAGACATGCTAACGTCATAGCTCTGTCAGTTCATTAGTAGGTCAACTACTTTGGACTAGACCTAATTTCTCAATCTCAACAACTATGATTGCCATGAAATGATCTAGTCGTACATTCTTGGTCCCCAGAGGATGGAATCTACTAACAATGGAGACCTGCTGACTTTTCCTCTAGTGAGCTTTGTTATTTGAGTGAAAGATCTTGAACTATTGAAAACATTCATTTTCCCTGAAGATTGAATTATAAGTACTTTGGTGATTGACTGTCATCATCAGGTCAGGTCTGGGTTAAGACCAAATATCTTCCAAACTAATGACACATGATACCGTCAAGCTCAGGCTAGTACTGATTAGCAAATGCTACAAAAAGCTAAAACGCTGAACACGGTAAACATCGTGCCAGTTTAGCATCGGCTGTTAGCGTTGCTATTGCAGTCATGTTAGCATGCTGATAACAGCAATGGTTAGCAAGGCTTCAGGCTGTAGTCGTTAATGTCAGCAGTCCCACAATGCATTAGTTTATAGCTACTTCATGACATCACCAGCCTTTCTATAGCACCCCACGTTAATAATGCTAATATCAATGCTCCATTATTTTCGTGCAGACGTCGTTTTAAACCAACATTACTCAAACAGGGGGAAAGAGCGCACATGTTGTAGATCACTTTCATTTGGTACACAGTTGGTACACAGTACAAGTAAGACAATGTGTCTCTAATTGACCAAGAACTGCTCTGTCCGTGTTCACTGTAATGAAGGAATTTGTCACACAGTGCAATAGTTTGGGACATTAATGAGTTTTTGGACAACGGAGTACAAAGAAACGAGATATACCAAGCTTTGGATACACCTGCAATAACAGGATCAATTTAATGTTAGTTGTGATCTTCTCTAGGATTTGTTGATAATAGAAAAACACAGAATATTACCAGAGTTCATATTATATACAACTTTTCTGCAATCAATGCTCTTTACCTCAAGTGATTGGTTTTTTTTTAACATGTTATTTAAATTCAGTCTTTGAATTTGCATTTAATTATTTTAAATGCCCTTTTCATCCCGCTCCTTGGACTAACTATTGCATATTTATTCTCTTCCTCAAAGCAATATTTTACCATGTCTGATAAGTATATTAAAAGCCGACTCTTCTCCAAAACATAACCTCGCATACTTCACAGTTCACAGCGGAGGTAACCTTCCCTCTGTGCCTATGCAAACTAATAAAGCTACTAAAGCTGAACAAGGGCAGCTTAAAATGGATAACCCCACCAGAAATGACTGGCCCGTATTGACCCAGTATATAAACAACATGGGCGCTGAGACCTACGGACACGCAGAAATCTGTCTTTAGGATTTAATGCAGTGACCATCCCTCCTTTGCGTGACCCTTCTGAAACATTGCTGACCTCTCCCTTAGGTCCTTTGTTAGTACAGCAGCTCCTCAGCGCATACTGTCATTTGCATTTTAGAATTGTAAAAACAAATACCCACCCATGGCTTCTTCTCCCTGCCACCCACCGTGACCCTACACCCACTCTCCACTCAAGCCAGCCAAAGGTAATCGCAGGCATACGGTGAAGGCTGCTCCAAATGTTAGCCAGAGAGAGCAGGGTCAAAGGTTGAATAACTCGCATGAGTGAGTGGAGGAAATACTCAACCAAAGGTGATAAGCTTACTAGCTTTGCAGCATCACCAGCCTGCCAGGGACTCCTTAAAGTGACTGTGAATTACTCAGTTCAAATAGAGCAATTTGTTTAATTTATTAAACGGCTCACTGCACCGTTTTGTAGACGCGGAGGTGTAAAACTATTGCATTATCGAACAGGGGCAGTATGGGCCCGACATGACATCGTCCCCCCGCGCGCATTAGCCGGTGATGTCAGAGGCAGGGAGGCATATTTTTGCCACTTGGCATTTTGGAAATGTGGTATGGCCGTTGCTGTCAGAGCCTGAGCGCGTAGGACTGCAGATCAATAGCCAGCTCTTGGGTAGACAGTGGCGGTGTGCTGCAGTGCAATCTGGGAGTTTCCTCTGGGGAGGAATAGGTCACAAGGGGTACAGAGCGTCGCGCTGCTCATGTTGTTTAAGATGGGAGTACAGGCTAGCGCTGTGTGTTTGTGTTGCAGCTGCTGATGCGTGAAATGGAACTCAGGTAGCTGGGCGGGCCTCAGGCCTTCGCTGTATCTTCCGCCAAGTGATTACTTTACTCCATTGATTTTTCTCCCTCCTCCACTGATCTGAGAAGATCACTAGAAAGAGAGAGAGAGAGCCTGAGAGAGAAAAACGAAAGCAGGAGAGAGGGCAGAGGAACCATTGATTGACCTAGTGCCGAGATTCAACGATTGACAGCAGAACCTTGAGTGGCAATGCTCCCTCTTAGCCTGCTAATCTATGATTGAGATCCCTGGTACATTCAGGGAGGACTGTTTTATAAATCCGTACAGATAGAGGCCAAATCTTTTCCTATCCAAACACGTTGAGACATTCAGAAAGAAAATGGAGTTGTACTCGCGAGAACCCATCGCTGTCGCACTGAATACACCATTAGGAACATCTTAACCATGTCTAATTCTTCACCTTATTGGGTATAAAGTCTACTCACTGCACATTGTGCTCGTCCGTGCACGCAGCATGTTGGTTTTTTTCATGGTCTTATCAAGGTTTGTTGACCTGGCAGGGCGAGTAAATATATTCATGAGTTTTTGAATGGTTTATTTTATTTTCATAATGCCGCGCATCTCTCAGATGGCATGACATTTCCGAGAATCAAAACCATGCTTCTACTTTACCTCCGAGGCAGATAACATAAACGCAAACGCAAAAGGTGCGTGTCATCACCATAAGCTACAGTGCGGTTGTATGCATAATGGCTAAGTGTCTATTAAAGGATCATTTTATTTTTCATCATTAGCTTTAGCTCATTCTGCAGGCCATCAACTGCCAAGGCCCCAGCCGCGGCGCGCTCAGAGTTGAACTTAACTGAAAGGATTCGCAGTCAAACACAATAATAGCAAAACATAGCATGCAAACAACTTGATCTGCCATAGTAATCAGAGCTGCTCACTGTTGAGTTGACACAGCAGCACTTTATGACCCTTTGCACAGGCAAAAGAGTGTGCGCAGTCTGTTCCAGCAGTAACGACATGACACTTTCACAGTTTCAAACATATGAAATGTCTGCTAATAGTCCATATTATTGTTGCTTTCAGACAAAGGTGACAAGATCGAACAATGACTTGATCCTACCAGTGGAGCACTGTCTGGAAAGGCCTGATATATATGTTTTCCACTGGGCAACAGAGCACCAGAACTATTAAAAACACCTCAGTGAGTCACTGTTGCACTGGCTGACATGTTCCTTCATTAGCATGAACACACACACACTGTGTAATGTATTTGGACTCAATCCCACCTGTGCCATCCTGCTGCAGTTAATACTCGTTAGCCTACAAAATTATGTATGGACTCATCCACAAGTGAAAAGTAACTGAAAGTGAAATTATTAGGCCTCTTTAAAAAGTGTGTATGTATATACTTATTACCTTTTTATCAGTTATAACGTTGTGCTTCCCAAAACAAGTCCACTACAACAACAAAGTCCAAAGGGGGCACAAAAACCAGTCAGATGATCAGATCAGGTTGTAAACAAGCAATTTCACCACATTAATAAAACCGCTCGGGCAAGTGCAGCCCAAATGTCAGTAATAACCCCTCATTGCGTAAGAAAGCTGCACACGCAGCTATGGTTAGTGGGTCAAAGCTTAAGAGGTCAGGCTCGACTGTATAATGGATGGTTGCGGCTGACAGTTTGGTTAATAATTTTACCGTTCACCTTATTTTTCTCTTCAAAATAAGCCGGGCGTTGGTGTAAAGCCTGCCCCCATCTGACTTCCTTTTGGCAACATCCCTCTGTTGCCATATCTAAGGAAAATATTTAGTAACTGCCGTGCCATTATTACTGATAAGAGCAATGGGCAAAGCCACATTAAGACCAGTGATGTAATAAACCAAACTTTACCTTTAACCATGAACACACAAGTGAGGATGACGCAGATTTGTACTTTTCACTTTAGTAAAAACATAAAAACGTCCTACGTTCAACATTTCACTGAAAGCTCAGAGAGCTCTGTATACAGTTTAAAGGTCTGAAACTATTCTCCCTCAAATTGTACTCAAAGTATCAAAACTGAGAGTATCTGTTAGGTACTGAGCGTAATCGTGCATATCATATATTTGAATATCATTACTGATGCATAGCAAGCGAGAAGCATTGTTATGTTGTAGCTAGTCAAGCAAAGAGCCAGCAGATTAGGCTGGCAGACTAGGTTAGGCGTCAGATAAATGCAGTCTGCTTGTGTAAAAAGTGCATCGTTTAACCCTGAAATACAATGAGTACAAGTATAAGTAGTAGTATTGAGAACGCTATTTGAGTAAATGTACTTAATTACTCTCCACTGCAGCGTTTAAGAGCCCTGCTGGGGTCAAACGTGATGTATGAACTGTACCCTTCCATTAACAGAGCACTCACTTTGTTCACAAGGTCTTCCTGACACATCGTCCACTCACAGGCATCTATGGATTTCTACTGACAGAGAGATTGAGCTCAGTAATAAGCAGACATGGTACCGCGGAGAGACATGCGAGATTAAATAATATGAGTGTGCAGCATGTAAGTCAAACACAGGTCAGTTCTGTTTATAATATCACTGAACAGTCAAATTTGAACCTGTGTAGGAGAAACGGCACCTTTGTCTGCCCGGCCGGGAGGGAAGGTCAAACGCAGCAGTGTTATTGGAGCATCATTAGGCGGGGGGGAACCATGTAAAGGCCACCGTCGTAATTAAGACCTGAGACCTGCGCTTAACACTGGCACACTCTGGGTCTGGAGAGTGATAAGTGCTTGATCCTGATCAATAAGATGCACAGCCCCCGTTGCCACTTGCAAAATCAATATTGTTTTATTTGCTGTTACAATAGGCTTGTCTGGTTGCAAATGAGGTCTGAGCCGCAGAGTTACTTTGGAAGTGGAGACCTTACCCTAGACTTCTGCCCCAGTCCGCCCTAATGAATAGGCCAATAAGTGTCTGCACTGGTGACCTCTCCAGTCATGTGCCCGGAGGAGCCCTGCAGGAGAGATCCCCAAAGGAGTCTGTCATTATCTTTATATACACACAGACTCAAATCCTCCAGAAACATGCTCAAATTCACTATTTTATCCAGCACATCAGGATATTAGTGGTGTGTTATCACTTGTAGGTCATGGTTGGGGTTTTTTTTACAGTGCCCGTGTTGAAAAATGTGTCTCCTTCTAGCATTAGGACTAACTGCAGTGATTAAGGTCTCTTTAATGTTAATTCCCTCTGACACAAGACAGTCTCCAATATAATGGAGCGCATTGTATCCATTAATCCCCCTCATATGTTCTATAGATACAGAGGTGGGATGAGTTAATCTGGATTTAGCAAACACGAATCCAAGCATTGAGCCTAATTGTCATGATAGAGCAGAGATGGGGATGGGAACAATGATTTATAAGATAAGAATCGGCCGAGTTATGGATGGCGCTGGGCAGTTCAGATAATAGAGAAGAAGGTCTAGAATAGAAGGTCATTAATAGACTCAACAAATCTATTCATTCTGTGAAAATGTACTGCGTCCTTCCACCAGTCCAATCATAGATCATGCTAATGCTCTGGCAGATTTCGCCTCCCATCTCGACTCGCTCTCCGCTGTTTAATTTGGGACGATATCAGCCGCGTCGGCTCCCGCTGACACTCTCTCACGTGTGGTGATTTCAAAGGGGGCTTCCTGTGTGTCTTGATATCGAAGAAATCAGAAAAACAGGTGGGCGCTTGTTTCTGCGGGCATTAGCCGAGGAGCATCGCCGCAGCTGTGTCAGTGCTCATGTTTTATTTTGAAAGTTGATCTGAGATTTGAAAAAAAAAAGGGTTTTTCCATAGAAATCATCAATTTGCAATGTTGGGAACTCACAGAGGACCCCTAGCTGTCTATACTGGGCTGTGTAATGTCGAGTGGAAAGAACATGAACCTAAAGAAGCGTCTAGTCAGAATCAGTACCAGCGTTAGCAATCTAAGCTAGCTATCATCCCCAGCGTGCTTGTTTCCACCCTATTAGAGAAGCACAAACTCTGCCAAAAGGAAAAGATGCAGTCTAGCGATGCTGTGAAGTAGCTTGGGATCCTGGGAGTTGTCTTCACCACCATGGCGGTCAGCACAGTCATCTTCTCCCTGTTAGTACGCCTTCAGTGTTCATTGTTCTCGAGGTTTTTAAAGATCCAGATGTCTGATGTCTGGAGTGATTCATCTGATTCGAAATGTGGCTGGAGGCTGATGACACAGAGCAGGGAGGACCTGATGACAGACGACCAAACGAACCCAATAACAAACTCATATTTGATTAAAATTACCGTTTGGAAGTGATATGAATCATCCGAGGCAACGTGAGGACACAAAACATATAACGTCAATTTAACATTTTAATGTAGTTTTAATGCAGGAATGTGACATATTGGTCACGGTGCAATAGGCCCTCCAGAGTTATTAATGTTGTGAATCGACAAATGTTTAAAATCACTCAGCCTTCACTGTTCAGCAAACCCTGCCTTTAATAAATCACGGAGCATTCAGTTCGTGTGGTGTTATTGTATTGGACTGCATCGTGGTACTCAATGATTTTGTTTTGTATGTCGCTTTCATCTTTCTGTATGTATGCGCCCCATATGCATGCTAGCATTGCATACCTGACTGATCGCATCGGCAGCTCTTATCTCCAGTATCTCCCAGGTGTTGGCCTTATATGGCTGTCAGACTCACCTTGCAGTGAACTCCCGGTGCAAACTATTCCAGGAAAAAGGACAAAAGGGAGACAGATTGCAGCTCGGCCTTGACTGCAACACCTTTTCCACCACCATCATCTGCCTGTCACTGCCGAGCCTCCTGTATTTTCCATTATCACCAGCTCTCATACAATCAAATCAATAATGCTGCACTTAAGGCTTGTTCACCCCTTAAAGATTTAAACCCCCTGCCCTATATCCTCACAGACTCCACCAACTTCATTACAGCGCTGTGCCAGAATATATTTGCCACCCCTGCTGTAATGCTTTCCTTCCCCTCGCCATAACTCACCTGGGTTTCACCTATGGGGCGCCATTTTGTCTCGGCCAAACGGCAGTGCTAATAAGGCTCCATAGCTCTCTATGATTATTATCAGTGACAGGCACGGTCAGGGACCAGCAGCTCTCTACTGCCCCCCATGTACATCAGATGCTGTAACCCACTTGCCCCTGTGGCTCTGGCCAGCTCACCCCCTTGCCCCCTTGACACGCCAGTGCACTGCAGTGGCCTTGTGGAGGGACAGAGGGGGTTGCAGAGGTTGGCTGCTGCTGGTACCCACAGCAGCGCCTGCCGCAGCCAGGCAGCCAGGCAGCCAGGCCCTCCACGGCCCTCAGGCTGTTCTGTCTGTTCAGCATCTCCCTTTAACCTTCATCTAGGAAACAATAAAACAAGAACAGAGAGGAGGAGGAGGAGGAGGAGGGAAACAGAGGGTGTGAATTGTGTGTGTGTGTGTGTGTTTGTGCTCAGAGTATCTGTGTGGGGGGAGATAGAGAGAGATGCTGTGGACATTTGACACATCTCCTTAAGCCAATGTCTACTTTATTATCTTTGGCAGTCCTTATTGGTTGCACTAATCAAGTGGAAGGCAGTAGCGCTGTGTCGGGGGCTAACACACTGCGTGTGACAAATATATTATTAACTGGAGGGAGACGGGCGACCTTGGCCGTGTCACCTGAGGACCCCGCCGGCACTCGCTCTGCCAGCAGGAAACGACCTTCATATTAAATCCCCGCAGAGGTCAATAAACTAAATAATTCACAAAGGTTATATGCTTTGCACTGAAATCTGCTAAAAGAAAGCGAGGCGGAGGGAAAGAGAGTGGAAGAGGGAGGAGAGATGGCAAATCTTTTAAGTTGTGAGCAGCTAAACGAGGACTGGTGTCCTTGTCAGAGTGTAGTCTCTTTATCATTGGGGGGCGTTTATATGAGCGTGTCAGAGGACGATGTAAATCCTGAATCTCTCTCTATTTCCTCACTGCTGTCACTCTTCAATCGATCCGTCATTCTGTGGCAGCAGTGGTAGAGGTGGTGGGGGTTGGCCGGGGGAAGATGGCCGGTCGGGGGGGGGGGTGTCAGTGTGCTCTAAAAACACAATAGCCTTTTTTTTTTTTTTTTTTAACATAACAGCACACAAAGAACACAATGACAACCTGTAGTTGATCAACCCTTTGCTTTAGCAATGTTTGAAGAAACCTGCAGGGGAAACCACCTTGCTCCTCTACTGAATATGACTTCCTGCTCAGCAAGCGCCTGTGCGGTTGCACATGCCTGCTCTATACCGTGTCAGTTTTTGTTTCATGCATTTCAAAGTGATGGATGCCTTCTGTCTGTGATAGTCCACGCAGGGCTATTCTTGTGGGCAGCGGGCAGACCCAACTCAGCTAAAGGTCATGGTTAGAAAAAGAAACGTCTGTCTCTGCATTACTGCCAGGCCGGGACAAGGGGGAGGGGGGTCACTAATCTGCGGTACAGTCGCTGCTGTCAGTTCCCAATTACTGGAAAAGTTTTTGCAGCAAAGAACAAATCTGAACAGATTTTTATTACTTTGTTTTTATCACTTAACTTTTATTCATTCCAAATGGAAATGGGTTTGCTGAAAAACATTGTGATATTGTAATTTGGTACGATTCTGGTGTCGCTACAGACTTGACGCTAAGAGACAAGTGAACAAGGGAAACTGCAGTGGAAATACACTAACACCTAAATGCTGATTTTTCCATCTGGGGTTGTTGGTACCAAGTTCAATTGCAAACAAATTGATTTCTAATTATTACAACGTATAGGCACAGAAAGGAAACTGCTCACACACATACAACTGATTGTCATCGGCATACAGTGTCACTGAAAGCTGAAAAAGTGTCCTCACATTTGCTTATACTGAAAATGAGTGCACAGTGCTGCGTGGCAAGGATGTCTATCTATCCGTCGATCTCTAGCTGGTCTTATTTCATGACACAGATAAACCGAAGTAGGGTATGCTAATGTTCCTGCATGGTTTGGAGATTAAACTCTCAGTGATTTGTTTACCCTGGTTAACCCCTGATGCTGCGGTAACACCTCTTGCACGGTACATCCTGTGCATGGGTTTGGCCTCAATCTACTTATACATCAGCTTGGCGGGGTAAAAAAAAACAAACCCCACTCTTGCAGTCGATGATGGGTTTCTGATTAGACCTTTCAGTTTAAAAGCACCTACAATAGTAAATTAAAGTCATTAATATGTGGAAGGCTGTATTTCAAGCCAATTAAATACAGAAACTTCAATGAGCTGAGACCCGAACGTACATGAACGCACACATTTTCCGAGTAAGACAACAAGCCACGCTTCTTGCTGTAATTAGACATTGCATAACCGACATCTGGAACTTGCTGACACACTTGCAATTTCCAGTGAATGCAGCAACTCTTGAGGCGTCCTATACATGAAGGGGTGCGGAGGGGGTGGGGGAAGGGGGGAAGGGTTTGCCAGCACTCACCTGGCAACCGGCTTTGGTTTGGCGTCAAACATTTCACAGCTCAAAGAGTTTGCGGGGGAAGTCTTTAATATGGCTCGTAGTATCTGCTGCCGCCTTTGCGTCTTGCTCGTCTGCCTTTGAGGTGCAGCGGCAGATCAGACACATCAGTGCCATCACGGCTTGTCACGGGGAACAATCGCGTCTTGAAATAACACAAACAGCCGTGTTCAAAGACCAGACATGAAAAGATGACACGCATATCGGGAGTTCTGAATGTGTTTTTGCGCGTGAGCAGGAGTGTGTGCGCGCGCGCGCGTCTGTGTGTGCCACATTAAGATAGACAGTTTTGCAGGAATAGAGAATAGGGGAGGGTAAGTTCAACATATACGGTGCAGGAAAGTGGGGGATTCAACGTGAATGCAACTCCTGCAGAAGAAAGGCGAAGAGAGAGAGGGATAGAAGGAGGAAACAGTGAGACAGGCGAGGGGGGAGGGAGGGGATGAGAAGGATAGACTTTAACTGTCTGAAGGACAAAGCTACTGACCCGCGGATCATTCAGAGGATTGCCTTTCAGTTTCAGAGCAAGGTCAGGCTGCTTATTTTACCTCAGTGTTTTCACTAATCTGTTTTTTGTGTGACACAAACAAACACCGAGGCCGTGTGCACGTACACACGCGCGCACGCGCATGCAGACGCTGAAACTAACATAATAACAGCCTACGTAGGCTTTGCTATCAATAAACGTTAGACGTGCAGGCTTTGTGCCTACATGGGTATCACACTACGTCGGACCTGTTGTGAATTTCAATTGCTGGAAGGGGCTGTCACAGACGACACGTGTCCACGCTGCATTCTAATATCTGTGAGACATTTTCCCCGGCTGCTTGGTTCGGGCCTTCAAATGAATAAACTACTGCGAGCTTTATGCTTTAATCTATTGTTAGACATCTTAGTGTAACGAGCTAAAATCAGCCTCCGCCTTATATTGACAGGTCTTAAGGAGCTGACAGTGGTTGTCGGTTGGCAGCTCATTAGTAGCCACACTACATTTATGTCAACACGTTTACTGACAATCAGCGGGGGGGGGGATGCTGGGAAGCCGTGGTTGTCCCACGGGACCCGCCAGCATCTGTGGAGGAGACGTTCCAGTGGGTGTTTTGAGCTCCTGGTTGAGCACTCTGTCGTAGTGAGACAGCACTGAGGAGTGATCGCTGGAGCTAGCTGAGTGCCCTACTGTGGGTTTGAGGGTAGGGTTGCCATGGAGCAGCGGGCCAAAATACTGTTCTGACAGCAGAGTAATCTGCACCCAGTCTGCATGTGTGTGTGTGTGGATGTGTATACAGAGTGGGTTAAAGTGCCCCAGTGTGTTCCATGCTGATCTGATAATGAGTGAGCAGGGTCAATAGGATGTTAACGGCCCCGTGGGAACGGCTGGTGGTGGATGGGTGGAGGAAGGACGAGGGCCCAGGGACACTGAGCTGTGTTTTCACTGTCCTCGCTCACCACCATCTGTATGCGTGTGTGTGTGTGAGAGAGAGAGAGAGAGAGAGAGAGCAGCAGGGACAGTAAGGTGCCTCTGTCCCTGATATTTGACTCTTTAGCTCAGCCCCTGCTGTGTCCTCCCAGTAAAGTCTCCGTCAAACAAAGCAGCTCGTCCAGTGTAAAACCAACACCAACACAGCAGCTTTGACTACGGATTAGCCGTTGCTCTACTGCTTCGTCTGTCGCACACGCATGCAAAACAAACACACACACATCACACGGTGTACGTCCACGATAAAAACTCGGTCATGGATCCAGATGAAGGCTTGTTTTTTACGCTTTCGCTCCCAGCCCAACATCACTCTGAAGCTGTTTCACAGAAATACGGCGGCGTGTCTCTCATTAAGCTTGCAAATGGCCCATAGTGAGTGAAAGAGCAGGGTACGGGAGCCATAAACTACAAGGTGAAAGAGTAATTGGATCATCCAAACATAAGTAATAAAAGCTCATGCGAGACGGCATGTCAGCTGTGTGTCAGGGGGAGAACTCCTGTTACACGTGTAAGCCGAGAGACCAGCACTGATAGCCGAACAGCGGGGATGGCTACACGAGCAGGACAGCAAGCTGGCTTCTAATCGCGCACACACACACACACACAATGAAAGTATCAGTGTCGTTTGGAACCAGCGGGTCAATATGTGCAGAAAATATGGGTGCCTTTTATGTCTGACAAGTGGATGAAAGAAGAAGAGCCATGATAGCGCTGGAGAGAGGGAGAGAGAGAGAGAGAGGAGGTGCAGGGAGCGCTGAAAAAACATTGCGTGTTGTGTTGGCAGGCGCTTCAGTCAAATCCCTTGGCAGTTCAGAGATGGGGTTTTTTTTTGGTTTTTTTTTGTTGGCGAGGCCCCGCCTTTGCCATCTGATATTCAAATGCAGAGGAAACCGGAGGAGAGCTCCTCCCAGACCACCCGCAGAACCGTCAGGGATTAGTCAAAGAGCACCAACTAGGTCAACAAGATGCAGGGCCGGTGCACGTACAGGGGGGGACGAGAGGCGGCTCACCCACACAGGAGTCGACCTAGTCTTGCATGCGTTCCTGTTCACACGCGTGAACTGTGTCTCTCTCTCTCTCACACACACACACACACACACACACATACACACACACACAAACGCCGTGCTCTCACACACAGAGGCAGCCACGCTTATGCGGTGACCTGTTTTCCCATACTTTGACAGTTTTCCAAAAACAACTCCAAAATTCCTCTTGATTTTTCTATTTCAGAGCAAGTGGGTATGGGTTAAGCATTAGATATGAGGACAGGCGTAGGGAGATGTAAACATTCCCACTGCTGTCACAGCAGCCTTACAATTGATTCCCTGGCAGAACATTTGCTTTGCTAAAAGCAAAAATGATGAAATGAATGAGTTTCAGTCGGTGACGGTGTCCCTTTTTTTTTTTTTTTTTTTCTTTTTCTTAAAGCAAACTAGTTGTTGCACCTCTAAACTCTCCGTGACATGTGCGCTCAGGTCATGTACGCCGCTGAATAACATCCCCGCAGTTTCACAGTCACACCTTAACAAAACAGCTCCAGGCAGGATGGCCTTGGAGAGGGTTTTTTTTTTTGTTTTGTTTTGTTTTGTTTGAAACCATAGGTGTTTATCAAGTCTATTCTTCTCTGCGCCGGTAGCAGACTGAAGAAGCTGCTGAATGGGAAAACAGACACCATCCCTATTGTGAGGCCAACGTCATGATATCCCTTCGCAGGGCGCTGCTGCGAGTGCGGAGCCTTTCAGTCAGATCATTGGCTCTCCGGGGAAACTCAACACGGAGCTGCTGCACTAAATAACACTGACATACCTGGACAGTGACTGCGGTATCAGCTGTCTGAGCGTCAGAACCCCCGAAGACATTTCTCAGTGTCCCATGATGACCTCAGTCAAATATAATGTTGCTTTCCCGGAGCACTTTTCCTGGCAGCGCAAACTTAAATAACTCACAGATTGTGGGTCTGATGAAAAAATAATGTGAAAAGGGAGAGATGGGGGTCATCATACTGAATCAGTAGTTTGGCACACCTTTTCTGACAGTGGCAGCTGTGACTTTCATGTATCTCCTCCATTAGCGCAGTGCTGCGTTGCGCCGGAATTATCTATCTTATCTATCAGACACAGTTTCATCTCCCTGACACACTTCAAGGACAAAAGTGGAATATTTACTGAGACGACTGCGATGGCTGTTTAGCATGTCTGCCATAATCCAGTCATAATCACTCTTGTCTGTTTATTTTGAACAGAGGTCACGCATTTTCTTCTCCGGCCATAGTTTGCTGCACCAATAAAGACAGTTTCATTCGTTAATGAGTAATCCACTCATCTCAAGGACAGTGCCGAGTCTCTAAGCGATGCCACTTTCATGACGGTCAGTGTTCCGTAAGTTCAGACGCTTTATTTCCTCCCTACTTCAAAAAAAAAAGAAAAAAAAAGAATGCAGATTAAAGTGCTTATTTCTTTATTTGCTTTAGTGAATTAAACATGCGGCCTTGGCAGCCTTTTGTTATTTAACAGTTAAAGAATCCAAATACACCTCATATGTCTCCCTGAGACCAGGTGTTGCCGCATCGTACAGTTGTGGAAGAACCTTCCCCGCAGCTGTATACGTGAGGAATGTCACAACCCATCCCGTACTCGCTCCAGTTCAAAGGTTACAGTATGGTGTGACTTCCAGCAGGCCCTCCCTCTGCAGCTCGCACCTGCCTCCTCCCCAAGAGGGCCTTCCTTCACTCCAAACCTTGGGAGACGCTGCGGCTGAAATTGGGGGAGTAGAGGTCAAAGGTGGAGGGTTAATGTCTGCTGACACTCCGGCTCCCTCCCTCTGAGACAATCAGGCGTCTGAATCTAAACTCTCCTTTGTTTGCACTGCTGCGCCAGGAGAACGCCACTGCAGAGCTGACCTTTGTCCGAGCATTCATATGTTTTCCATCTGATTTTTTTTTTTTTTTGTCTTTACCTTGAAATATTCACTGGAGTACAGAGCAAGTGCATAGAAAGCCAATTTTAAAGGGGACCGGGGTCAGATTATTCTACTCCTGGGTGGAGGAGCAAATCAAATCTGCATATCCCATCCAAAGATTTGAATGATAATCTGCTCCAGTAACCGCTCTGTGAACCCACGCTCATATGAAAGGTGAGGCGCAGATGAACTGGCCATATTACGGTGATGTACAGATGAAAAATCTAGTGCATGCGTTGGGAATAAAGGTCTTTCAGCTGCAGCGCGCCTGACTGCAGCTTTTCAGCGCAGCATCAAAACTGCTTCTGTTTTAATTAACCCGAAAGTTTGATGTTGTTTCATTAGAGAAATAATATTCTATATGAAGATATGACTTGTTTTTTAAGTTGCGGCTTTCACTTGTGGTCTGAAATTTGAAATTCTCAATTTCACTGTACAGCTTCAGCTCCGTTTAACACACTTAATACGACACTTTGTTAACAAGATTGTAAAAAGTCGGTCTTGTAAAACAACAAAGTCCGCTTGTTAACCTTCACTTTTATTAACCTGACACACTTTTCCCATTTTCTTTGCCCCCTTTGTCACAGGCCACAGCTGTATCAAGCCCGCAACCAGTCGCTTAACATCTGTATCCGACCGCAGTAGCTCACGGAACGTGTTCTGTCGCATACACAAACAAAATCGGGGCAAAATGCTTTCATAAAGGCCCCAGACTTTTTCAGTCTGTCCCGACACTTCGGGTCAAAGTTCAGAGTTTGCTGAACCACATTCTTGTGGAAAGCTTCGGGGGCAAAGTTCAGCTCGTTCTGGTTGGGGGAAGGAATGAAAGGGAGGATATTGTATCTCCATTTAAGTGGCATTCGGGGGTCAGAGTTCAAAGATGAGAGGTCACTCCAGTTCAGAGGTCACAAGGTGAGATACCGTCCAAATTGCTGAGCCGGTCTGCTCATCTAATTTAGGGCGGACGTTAACGGCCGAGCTCCAAAATATTGTCTCGAGCGGCACTCGTGGTGCAATCAGACAACAACAATAAACGCAGCAACATCAACTTTTTATGAATAGCACTTTGGCGAGGACTTTGATCGGACTTTTAACTGCTGCTGTACTCAAAATGCAAATTGCAGGTAACACCTATTGTGAACAACAGCCTTGTAAAAGAAAACTATCCAATTTACCTGACTGACATGTTGAGTGCCGCCTCTGTTTATACTACTGGCAATGAACTGAATTACTGTTTAAACACCGCGGTGGGGTTACAGCAGGTTAGAAGGCACAGTATCCAACTGGCTGAATACAAGTGGCCAATAACACAGCATGATGTGATAGCAGTGCAGTGGGAGGAGGAGGAGGAGGAGGAGCTGCTCCCCCCTCCAAACACACACACACTCTCATACGCAAACACACACACGCACTCTGCCTCTAACACACTACCCCCCATCCCGGATTTGAAAGGGGAAACAGAGACAGGGTTGGGTAGAAGTAGGTTATGTTGTTGTGTTCTTATTCATGAGAACACTGATGTTCCCCAGGTCCTTAGAGACATTTTGTTCAAGGCCACGATGAGAAGCCAGACAGCGGGCCAGTGGACCTGATAGCACAGATTAGCGCAAGATGTCAGAGAAGAAAAGGGGAAAAATGTTGCTTCTGAGCACAACCAGGGGTGTGGAGTTACACCATTAACGCCCCCGCCGCGAGAACCGCATCTTCGCAATACGGGCAGAAAAACGCGAAGCGATTTTGAGTCATTTCGAAAAGTTTCCACGGGCACAGCTGCTGTCCGCGGACGACACCCCGCTTCACACTTTGGTGACACGCGTTCACACCTGGGAGCTGCCTAGGTGGCTTGTTCAAGGGCACCTCGATGGCCGTTGGTGCTGTTCATTTGCTCCACTTGGTCGCTGTGCGCCGAGGCAGGTAGTAAATCCCCGCCACTGTGACAGATATATTCTTTTAACGCTCATCTTTGGACCTCGTCCAAGGAGAGGCCTAATGATTTGTTTAGAGATGCTGACTAAAAGGTTGGTTGGGGCATGTCTTACTTAATTCTCCGTTTAACTGAAAGGCCATGTTATTAACCCGCTTTTGTTTTAAGGGAATAGGTTAAGGAATTACTGCACAGTCTCCGTTAGGATTTTTGATTTCAGACGGCACACTAATTGGTATTTTACTCTTCATTATTAAATAAAACACGTGCAGATGATCTACAAAGGTACCAACTGCGGTATAATAAATGATGTAAATTCTATTTTCTGACATTATGTCTTACGTTAGCCCGAGAAAGGAGGACAATCTTTATTCCAGAAATAAAAAGAAAAGTGGGTTCAGGATGATCCTCCATTAGAATATTTCAGGTATATGACATTAATATTCAGATTAGAGTTCATTTTATATTTGCGCAGATCTTAAAAATAGCCTTGTAAAGTCATCTCTATTGCACAAGGTTGAGAAACTTGTGAGAGTCACATTAATAAAACAAATGGTCTTACTGTAGGACCCCCCACCACCACCACCAACATCTGGCTTTTGTCTTCAGTGTAAAAGGGCACAATCTGCGTTTAAACCTCTGTCAAATGACATTGCAGCAGCCACAGGTGTCTTATCACTCCCCAGTACGTTCCTCTGCTCGACTGGGTCCTCGCGGGACTCGTCGCCCGTCAATCTTCCAGGGGATCCCAATCCAGTGGTACGCTCCGAACCCTGCTTGGTTGGAGATCTTGCGTGCCCCTGGGGGAATTTGGGTTCAGCTGCTTCCGGCAGTCGTCCTCCTCTTTGGGCTTCTCGTGTGCCGGGGCGCGCTGTCTCTCTTACACCTCCTCGCTCGATTCAGCAGCGTAGTTTCTCAGCACCTGGACCATCCCCACTTCTTCAAGGAGCTCTCTTTGTCATGCCACATCTTCTTCTGCTTCTCCGACCTTTCAATTGGTCTTCTTAGGGTCTTGCAATGTATGCTGCTCACAACTCCTTCTCTGGTGTAACGTCTCTTGTCGCAGCTGCTTTCCTCTGAGTGTGGTCGATCCAGTGGCCAAACCTTTCAATCTCCCTTCAAAGGTAGCCGTCCAATGAGGGCTGTAGGCCACAATCATACAATCAACGCATGACCTGAGGATGGAAAGTTCACCACGACCCGCGTTCAGCTCCATGGCCGTTGGCCTTTCCCTTTTCACCTCCATGTCCTTAACTGACCCAGGTCGACCGAGCACATGAGGAAGCTGCGTCTATCTGTTCAGCTTGTTGCCCAACATTTCTCACCTCCCTGTCCCAAGGTGACCCTGGTCGTCCGAGGACATGAGGAGGTGATACCCACCTGTTCAGCTCGTCGCTCAACGCCTCTTTACTATCTTTAGATTTTAACAAAGATATCGTATAATCACAACATAATCATCTCAGACAGATACGATCCTTTCATGTTCATTATTTCGCTCAGTACATTACAACGAACATTTCTCTTTATCATGAATTAATCATTCATTATTAAGTGCTTATTCTGTTCTGCAGCTTTTTAGAGTGCTGTGTGCCATTTCATTCAGATGGAAAGTCTTACGGTCATTTGCTGATTTCCTAAAATGCTGAATAATTTCCCATAACATTTCCCATAATGCCACTTGATCAGCATCTTTCTTTTAAAGTCCCATGGTATATGTATGTATTTCAAACTGTGTCCCTGAATTTGTAACTCCATCTCTCTGCTTAAAATCCCCTGAGCCCACAATAAAACATCTGTTTTCACTATGTCCCATAAACTGTAAGAGTAAAATGAGTGAAATGTCCCTTTATTCAGTTATTCACGAAATTTAAAATTGGGTTCTGTGCTTGTGTTCTGTTGAGATTAACAACAAAGCATTTATATTTTATTTCTGACCTCAATATTCGCAGAAAGATATGGTTCTCATCAAAATATGAACCACTGTTTCATCAGACTGGTTGTCAAATGCAAGCATTTACATAACACACATAACTACAGTTACATAAATACACTTGATTGCATGTCAGGTAACGAATAAAACAATGAATTAACATCCCTGAACTGATGATCTATGAAGCGAGAACTAATCACACAAAGTCACTTCATCACTCGTTAATGGAATTCAAGATACATCCCGCATTAATTCGTGCATTAAATCATCAGGAGTCATACATTAGCATTACTTAAAGGGGAACTTTTCAACCTGGACCTTATTTTGCTGTGTTTTGTTGTTCAAAGGCCTACTGGGGACAATAAGTTTTAAAACGGGCCCAGGACCAAATGAGCTGTTAGTCAGGAGACAGGCTTCAATGTGCAAAACAGAGGAACTGCATCTGGTCAATATGTGTCCACTGACAGACTCTGGTTTTTTGTAATTGTTATTAAAAACTGTGTTTCTGTGTACTGGTGTTCACTTATCACTTCCCTGTCTGCAGAAGCTTTCTTTAGTCTTGAACAGCGTTTTTCTTTAGGAAGCTGTGCTCTGGTTTCTTACTGGGTTGCTTCTCCCCTTCGGCCTTTGTTGCTTCTCACCGTTTGGAGGACGCTAAGCTGCGATTTCTGTCGTCAAACACAACGAACTCTGCACGGCGCTGCTCTCTCCAACTCAGGCTTCCTCAGCCTGTATTCCCGCAACTGATCAGCTCTCAAAGCCGTCCAGAGATTTCGGAGCCACGCTTCTCCTCTGTTTCAAAACAGACTATCTTAATAATCTGAGTGGGTCAATGTCAAAACACTTCACTTGCCCAAAATTGCATATTGTAGCATTTCCCAGCTAATGACTGTCTCAATACTGGACCCAATGCAGAAACGGTTGTCTCCCAGTAATCAGTCGGACACTGAAAGATGGAAATTTAAGGGAAAATAATTAAAAAGTTAATTAAAGTCATTAACGTTATCAGTGTACCAACTACATTATACTGCTTGTGCTGTCGATACTGATGCTTTCTAAGAGTGCTGTCGCTTCTACCAGTTACAATCCAATACTAATAATAATAACAATAACAACAACAATAATATTAATAATAATGAAGTTACTTATTAAAATGCACAATACTATGAACATGTTAATAACGACTAAAAGATAAAAATGAGAAAGCAAAATAAAAATATTATTATTGTTATTATTATTATTATTATTATTACTGCTGTTGGGGAGTGTGGGAGTGAGTGCAGCGGGCGAGTGAAGCCTTGTTCCTTTAAGGGTGGTGTCAGCGGCAGGCGGAGTAGGAGGAGTGTGGCTGTCTCCGCTCACTTCTCCACAGCGAGGGGACTCTGAGAATAAACAATTCCCTCAGACTACACGCTACGCACCTCAGCCCGCTCTCGGTCGCGGCACCCTCTCCCTCCCCCACGCACACAAAAAAAGGCGTTTTTCGGACTAAAAATTTTGATTTTGAAAGCCTGCCTCGCCGTTTCTGTCTCCTGCCAAGCGCGTCAAGACAGATGCGACCGTTTTCATTGGATTTGCCTCCTCCTGTCGAATAATAACGATGCGCCTCTCCGGCTGACTGTGGGGTGGACAACGCAGGTAGGGGATCTACGTGCTACAGATAAACGCACTGTCATATGTGGAGAATTATTATTATCGCTGGGGGTGAAAAAAGACACGGGGGGCGCATACGTGTCGAGGATTATACTAGATCACTGCGTGTTTTTATTCGAGGATAGGAGAAGGCTGCGCGTGTGTCGTAAGGCGAGCAGAGGCGCATATGGATATAGCGCTGAAAACGCTGCATAAAGAAGTGGAGGATGGACCTGGCTGTGTGCGCCGCTGTAGGCTTCGGCTTTAACCCACGGAGTCGTCCTGCGATAGCGGCCACACACTCTGCGCTCCCTGCCCAGCGCGCCGCCACTACATCAGGCCTGCCTCCGCGATATTTATCTGCGTAAAAAGCTGCAGAAATCACTCACGCTCACGCACGGAGCGACCGCAGCTGAATCAAACGCGAGCGCCCCGGTGTATTTCCGAGTGTATCTGAGGCTACTGGAACGCTGCTGTCACGTACTGACCGTATGAACCCTTGAATGAACAATGTCAGCCCGTGGGCCGGTTCAATAACAAGGCGCGCTGTATGGATGCGCAAGGCAAAGGAGTTGCGATGTAACGTTAGTACAGTTAATGTAGTTCATCACGTTGGGTCAAAACAGTAGACAGCCGCCTATTTGGGAGTCGTTTTAGCACCACCAATGGGAAACACTTCACAGTTGCGCTGTTGTGTGCATTGCTAGTAAGTCCTGCTCCATAAAAAGACCTGGAAGGGTTTTAAATGAAGCCCCAAGGCCTTGAAAAGGACCTGGGTGTTGTTATATATTGAGCTGGAGTCTTAAATCTGCTTTCAGTGGTGTTAAAATACAGTTTTGTGCTGGATGCGTTAGGCTGCTTAATGAGAAATCTCCTCTGCTGCACAGACCCACACTTCACCGTGAGCCCCCGTCTTACCTTTTGGGCTTGAAATTGCTTCTAAATGGTGTCGACGTGTGAATGAGTGTTAAATTTGCTTTGCGTGTATTTGTGCCCCCCCCCCCACCTCCCCTGTCGTGTCATTGTTTTTGGGTTTTTTACATTGCAGTGCCCCCTCAGGGGAAGCCAGTGACAATGGCACTAACCTGAGCATGTACAGTAAATAGAGCGTCGGCGGAGGTAGCTAAAATGTTACAAAGCGTTATCTCGCTGTGTGTTGCTACAACAGGTCTGTATCCCAATCGGCGCATTAGGCCGTTTTCAATGGACTATAAACAGCCACGATTCGGAATCAGGATTAGTTTGATTCACAATAATGGTGGTTTTGTTTTGCCTTGTTGCACCGAGTCCTAAAAAAACATCACCCCCGTCTGCAAACCGCCGGCCAGTTCATTCAGGTTTTCCTCAGTCTGCAGACTAAAATGCAGGCGGGTTGAAGTCGGTCCATTACAGCCTGTCACATCACCGTGTCATCATGTCAGATATGTTTTGATAGAGTTCAAAAGACTTGATGTTTTTCAGCCAGCGCCGGGGAGCCGCGCTGAATGGCTTTTGCGTAGGTGTTCCTTTTCCTGTAATGTCCGATTGCTTCACCGAACTTTGGATCAGCGCGGGGGCAAAAGGTCAGGGGCTGAAGTTTGCTGCGAGTTACAGGAAAGAGGGCAGGGTACATCTTCAGTTCAGGTTCTAAAAGGCCACTTTACAAAGCTCCCCGGCAGCAACCTGTTGGGATGTCGTAATACGAGGATTAAACAAAAACAGCGTGTTCAGTTAATGTGCTACCTTTCACAGACGCGCCGTAACTCAGACGGGCGATCTGAAGTCATGTGGAGAAAAAGTCAAACTTCTTCAAAGCCTTCTAAATACTGTCTGCGTCTGGGGGTCTGCCTTTTAGCCTTTCTTTTGTTGAACATTTAAGCTGCTTAATTATTTGACCTGAACTTTACACAAGACGTTCAAGGTAGTTCAGCTTGTCCTCTTTTGCCACAGATAACTAAAACCTGCACATTTATAACCCGACTTTAAAGTTGCAGAAGTACTTTGTTTGAGCGGTCTGACCAGCGCGCCGGAGCTCAAAGGCTCCTGTGTGCTGGATGTGGCTCGATTTGACTGGGCCATCTGCTATTGTCCAGGGAGCTGCTGTTGAGTGATGTGCAGTAGCCTGCAACAGAACCAGAGGACATTCAAATGGCCAAATGCAAATGATGTCGCGGCTGCCGAACAGTCACAAGACCGGACTCTGGACTGCACTCTGCTCTCTTATCCACCGGCTGCCTTTCACGACAGCAGATCTTATCTGCCCATCAAAACACTGCTGCAGCTGTATGAAAGTGGCGTGTTTTGACGTGTGTGTGTGTGTGACTACGCTCATGCAGGTGTGTTCCCCATTTTTTTTTTCCACTCGTGTTTATGCGCGCGTGCCGGCAACAGCCGTGATGTTTTTCGGTTTGTCCATCGGCCCGTCAGGCCCGTTCCTGTGAGCGACAACCCGGGAACGCTTTGGGTGAACTTCTTCAAATTTGGCACAAACGTTTATTCACACTCAGGGGTGACGTGATTAGGTTTTGGTGGTTAAAGGTCAAAGGTTAGGGGTCACTGTGACCTCAGAGAACACAGTTTTGCTGTATCTCATGATTGCCTTGGCGGTACATCATACTTCTGACAAAAAATAATAAAAATGTAGTCCTGCAAGTCAACAAAATAACACCAGAAAAGACGCTTCATATGTTTTTTTTATTATATTCCATTAATATCTGCGCTCACTGTAAGTCTGTACAAACATGGATATAGACTAGAGCTTCACTGGCTGCTGGCTAACAGCTGCGAGGTGCTAAGTCTAGTTTAAACATAATGTATTCTGTCACTGGATTAAAAGTGTAAAATGACTGAATCACACTGCTCGTTGGATATTTTGCAGTGGGTGATGCCACTGATGCGGCATCACCTGCCCGGGCACTTGTCTCTACTAACAGCCTCTCTAACTACTACGGCTGTGCCAGCTCAACGCTCGCTGTTTGTAAATCTGTCAATCACAGAGGCCACGAGACGCGGGGCAGACGGCGTCGAGGGGCGGCGTCCCGCTTTTTGATTGCCCACATAGTCGGCGCGAAAAAACAAACTAATGTGCAATCTACCAGAACAAGTGTCATGCATTTACTGCGGAGTTTTTGATTTATTATAGACCTGGGAGCTGCCCAGCACTTGTGTTGTTGGCCACCGCACATTGTTCAAGGGCACTTTGACAGTAGATGTTGAGGAACAGAAGTGCATTTCTCATCTACTTACGGGCCCGCACTTTGCTGGCCCGCTGAGGATTCAAACCGGAGACCTTTTGGCCACAAGCTCATTTCTCTAATTGTCTGGCCTCCATAATATTTGTGTGGAGCACGCATTAAGCCAAATCATTTTATTGTTCTCTTTATTGTTTGTTTATTCAGTAGACCCTCTCCGCTAATAACAATGCTCAATACTGCCGCTGTTATTGGGCAGAGATTTACGCCGCGGCAATTGCGCTGTAAATTTAATATTCCGACCAAAACGTTTATCTCACGTTAATGAGACCGACGCACGAAACGAGAGTCGCCGGTGTGTTCCAAACGATCCGTTTTTCAGGATTTCACCATTAACAGGGCGTAGAATCCCGACTCTTCTCCTCGCCTCCTCCTCCTCCTCCACATCTCTTATCTCTTGCTGGATTTCACACACACACACACACACACACAAATATTATACAGTGTACAGTCTTGATACCACTACGGGGCCAGATTGCATAAAATTGGAATAGAGATGGTTTTGAAATGGATACGACGAAGGGGCTGAAATGTCGAGGCTTGAGTGATTAAAGTGTAAACATACACAGATTGAATTAGCGGCTGAAGCCAACAAAGTTAATACACAATGCAGATATTAAAACTACCAGCTGAGCTCCGTCAGTCCAAGCTTGATCTTAGCTTGATTAGCTGCGTTCCTACTGTAAAGAGGCACGTGGAAACTTGCTGTTCACACTACTTGGCGTACTGGAAAACCCAAAGGCTGAGCCTGCGTCGGGAAACGAGGCGCAGAACTCTCGAAGTCAGTTTTTGCTTTCTGAAATAAGATCACTGTGTGGGCAGCTTCGGAGCGTTCCCACTGTGTGCTGCTTAGGAGATAGGGTTTAGCGAGGGCTCTCAGTTATAGCTGCACTGTCTCATTCAGAGACAAATCACTCCGGCTCCTGTTGGTGCTTCTGTCGTGAACAGAAGGCAACCAAAGTCAATGGGGCTCGTTTTGATGACAAGGCAGGAACTGCTAAATGCGTCTTTACAGCCGTCGCTCCTGGATGCGGGCTGGGATGACGAAATGCAAGAAAGAAAGATGGACGCCTCGGCTGCAACCCCTGAGAGCTATACCAGCCAGAGCTCATCTGTTGAATGACTCCCCCCCCTCCTCCTCCTCCTCCTGCTCCCCCTCCCCCTTCACCCTCACCTCCAACTCTCCACCCCTCTGCCTTCGCACTTCACCTTGGCCTTGGCGCAATGACAGGCCCCTCAATTATCTCCACCGATTGATCGCTGCTGATTGCGATTGCCGTGAATTATTTAGACTTTGTTGAAATTGCTCGCTAAAGGGGAGGCAGACCAAAAGAGAGAGATCTTGTCGGTCAAATAAATTACACATTAGCCACGTGAAGCATCGGCCCATTTCGAAAACAACAGCTGTGGAAGCCTAACTGTGCCGATCAATGAAGCAGAGCAGGGGAGCAGCATCAAGCTACCTCGTACTGTGGCAACAGAGCAACCAGCTCAGCGCCAAATCTCCACTGTCCCCTCTCCTCTGACACGTTAAGTAAAGACTGAGGAGATGTAGCGTGGAGCAGCAGACCTCCTGGGTGATGTGAGAGGAGCTGACTCCTTTCCTGGCCGGGCTGGTGTGGTCACAGCAGAGGAGCGGAGTGGAACTGACTCCCTCCCTCTCTGCCGCTCTCGCTCCTGTAGCAGAGCTGCTGCCCCCGGGCTGTAGAGGTGCGGTACGAAGGTTCCTCTACCATTGTGGCAAGCACGCTGCCAGGATGCTGCAGTCAGACGACGGGGAAGGTCTCTGCTTTGCCACAAGCAGGCCAATGTCACAGGCGTGACAGAGTGGGCGGGCTCGCAAGGGGAATGAGGACAGACGCTCATAGATGGGAGGAATACCCAAAGCTGAGCGTGTATGTGAGGGCGTCTGTCTTGTTTCCTTACAGAGGAACATAAAGGGTGAAGGCTGTTGCAACTGTTTCGCTGCAACAGTCAGAGGACATGCGTGATCAAGTCTGTGACAATGCCGTCGCTGATCCCGAGGATCATGGCACACATGAGCTCGTGTCATGCCTCGCTCAAACAAAACCGCTCCTGACAGGCATCGGACAAGGCTGCCGCACCTCGTGTACTAAATGCTATTTGCGGTGCCCCCAAATGTATTATTGCATAGGTCCCTGGCATGGTCTGAGAAGCCTAAGAAGGGTTGGAGGCTAGAACAACGGGTCACAAAGTCCAGAGAGTGAGGTCGGCTGTTATTCAACTGTCTTATTTTAACCAGGTTATGTGGCAGGCGTGCAGGGGAGAAGCCGGGGCTAAGTGAAAATGCCACTCATTCCTGAAGAGTCCCTGGCCTCGTCAAGGTTAGTGGCTTGTCTTTGTAAGTTGAGGGATTGATGCATGAGCCTGTCTGGCGCTGAATTCAAAGTCCAAAGCTGTCACAGGCGGCAGTTCTCTCTCTCCGCTCCGACCCTCCCTCCTTTGCTCCCTCCCTCCCTCCCTCTCTTTGCAGGCTATCACAGGGCCCCGTCCTTCCCAACTTCTTAGCAGCCTGTCCTTTTGGGAACCTTGAGCAGCCCAGGCAAGGACACAGCGTCTGGTGCAGTAAGCCTGTGCAGAGGGGGAGGCTTTACGTAATGTTCTGCTTTAAACATGGGTGTATGACTTCCCTGACACGGAGCAGTGCGGTGGAGAGCTGCACAGCTCGCAGCACATGTCCCCTCGGCCCCCCTGGACAAGGAGGGGGCAGAGAGATCCCTGCAACTTAATTATATCTTTCTCTTTTAAAAGCTTTCGTTTGAAATTAAATTTTCCCAGGCAATTAACTAAAGAGGAGTTTTCAGAATTTATGAATGAATGATGGATATATTGCACAGGACGACAGGGGAGGGAGGAGGCAGGGAGGGAGCGGGGGGGATGCATATGCAGCATAGTACGCTGCGAGGTTGCGTCTCCAAGATTTATTTCCGTTGCGAAACGAGTGAAGTTCGGGGAAATTCAGGCGTCATTAAACTTTGCACCTGAGAGCTGCGCTTCTCTGCCACCAGTGCTACGCGAGTTCACAGTACACCGTTCTGCTGTCAATATTTGGGTTATTTTCAGCGTAACCCTGTGAACGCTCTCACATGCTTTCACATTGCTTGGCTTTTGAGGATGGGTGGAAAAGAGCGAGAGCCGGGGTTTCCCCACCTCCTCGTACACTCCAGACCCACATCTTGCACACGTTGGATGTAACTTGCTGAATGATGTTACGTGCCGCACAACCCAAATCCTATTTTGGCTTGAACTGTAATTGTGTAACTTTTTGGCTTCTAGTGATGAGCTGAATTGTTGCTGGGCAACAAGGGACCTGTGCGGGTGGCCGTGGAGGCTCTGAGCTATGTGAGTTCAGATAGAGCTGCAGCACATTATCCAGATTCCCAAAAGAGGAATGCCACTGAATCCCCCTTGAAGTACCTTATTTTTCTGCATATTATTCTCAGCTAGATGTTTATAATAATAATCCATTAACGTCTGTCTGCTGTGATGCTTTAAGACCAGCCTTGTAATGGCTCTGACATTACAGATTCCCTTCACTCCATTTCAGATTTGTCAATGAATACAGAAATGACTCATTGCACTTTCGCTAAACATCTTTTGAGAGAACACGGTTAAATAAATGGCGCATGTCTAAATTAAAAAATGAATGCACTCCCACGCGGCAACGCAGGGACCGAGGACATTTGGCATAACCCCAGTCCCCCTCTTTCACTCAGAGTGGTCTCTTGAATTTCTGAAACATGCTGTCCTTTTGTGAAGCTCCAGCCCACTTTTAAATCCATTAGCGAGGTGGCGTTATTCAGCGCGTCCTCACTAAAGCTGGGTAAACACGCTGAAAGACTGCGGTTCAGATGTGCAGCTTTCTCATAACTGCGTTAGAAGGCGCACGCTAGTAGAGAGGCCATTTGAGAGGAGATGGAGAGCACCGGGCTGATGACTTGAGGCAGCCGTATGACCTATTACTTTGGGAAAATGGACCGGTGACCAGAAGATTGCTGGCTCATACTCTGCTCACCCTCTGCCCTTGAGCAAAGGCAATTAACCTGGATTCCTCCAGTAAATATCCAGCTGTAGAAACGGAAAGAGATGTGCAAGAGTGATAATCGTGTAAGTGACTTTGACTAAAAGTGTCCACTAAGCAGGAAGATTAATACAGCTAATAGAATCATAGCTTGTGTTTTCAAGTTATCAAGGACCCAGGACTGCTGAACATGTAGAGCAGTACGTCGTCACCCCTCCTCCCCCCTCCTCGTCTGTCTTTTGCACTCTTCCACACACACACACACACACACACACACACAGGCATTCACAGACTTCTCTCTTTTCCTGTAGCTTAAAGGCTAGAGCATGACCTTGACCTGATTGCTGAGGGGCTTTTTAAGTAACTCTCCAGAAGGAGATCCAATCATGTGACACCCTTCACCCAGCCTCACCCGCTATCCTCTCTCCTGACCTTGTATGTCTGTGAGGACGAGGGGGTGGAGACGCTCACCACGGGCGTGCGTGCAGCTGCGGGGGGGGGGGCTGTCGTTCAGTTGGGTAATCACCCCAAGGTCAGTCGGGGTCAAGGTCTTGTCAGATTGAGCGTCGCGGGCCCCTGAATCTGAATCTGGGAATTTCTTGCCACTGGTTCCCACCCTGTTTGACTGTAGTGACGAACTGAGCGGGTTTAGTCATCCTCTCAATTCTTAATCACTGATACCAGCATATGTCAGGGAAAGGTTGTTTCATGTCCAGAGTGATTCATGTCCAGAGTGAGCTGGCTGCTAGGATTTGTGTTGTTGCAGTTGCCTTCGCTCGCTCCCTACAGCTGCCCCGCTGTTTTAAACCACGCTGGCTCACTGTCTCGCTTTAGAGCACGCTACTGTCTCCGCTTCAGAGTATTTTTATGCTAGTGCGTTAACATTTCTGCCCCCTGGATATGTTTACCATATGGCTGGGTAAATCAGGATCCCGGCCCACTTCGTTTAATACATGCGACAACACACCCTAGCCAAATGCCAGCCCTTCTATATATCGTGCATATTGCTGTTTCTGTCTTTTATTCTGTAGTTGTAGAATTGGACGATCAGAGGGAGGCACTGTTTCCCCCAGGTCCTTTCCGGCTTGGTGAAGCCTTTATTTCCCTTATTCTTCCCTTGTATCATTTAAAATATTATAAATTTTTAACATTTTATTCCACATGACATGTCACATCTGTTGCTACAACGTAGTGCACCCCCCCCCCCCAAAAAAAATGCAAAATGGAATTAAAATGAAATAGAATTCGGCAAAAGGGAAGTTGACATTTTGTTGAGCGTTTATAAAACGACCTGTAATGTGATCAGTGCAACGACTGTGAAACTCCTAAACTTGAAACTTAATCTGACGAACTGTTAAGATGCCCCCTGATATGAATTTAATACTGTAGCCGACATAACAGGCATCCCTGGCTGCACACGGGGTCCCGGGCAACCGTATGAAGAAGCAAAGACTCATTTCCAGTCTTATTTTCACAGAGATATACTCTTTCTTCGCTCTCCACGGAAGCCAAGTGTCATTAATTCTCAAATGTTGTGCCTCACGTCTCGCTGTAGCGTTATTAGAAAACAGGCCGAGACATGCCGACTTTAATAAAACCGAGCATGTGCTGGACAGAGTGTTATACGCAGACTGTTGTCACGGTCCGACTGCGCAGAGGGGCTTCAGTCGAGGTGATCCGGATGATTCATCATTAACGTACCCAGAAGTGTTTGATCACTTTTTCAAGTGTCCTTACTCTTTCCTTAAGTTTTCTTCGACAAATATTGAAATTCGGCGCTTGTTTATCCGCCTTTTTATTATTTATCACGGATGGCCTCAGTGGGAATCAAACCCCGGAATGTTGGTATTGTTAGCGCCGTGCTCTCTCTCTCTCCCCTGCGGTCCCAGCTCTTCATAAGCTTTCTTGATTATGTGCAGAGAGTTGTCTTGTTAGACACAACTAAAATAAAGGTGATCGCCTGCTAGGATATGACATTTAAAATCAGACATCAATTGCTGCCTGCCTCGGTGCACCTTTAGCTCTCAAGCCCGCGCGCGCACCCACACACACACAAAGGAGCCTAGTTGAGCGTGTAGCTCGCATGTGTTGGATGTTGACTTTCAGCCTCAGCCTGTCAGAGGTGCTCCTCTTGTGTAACCGTATTATGTCCAAAGAGTGCAGCACCACACAAGTGTCACTAACTCATATGACATTTTAAGTTAAACCTTGTTTGGGTTATAAAAGGTAATGGAAGCTGCAGTAAAGCTTGTATAACCTGTGAGATCTCACTCACACACGTACACACCTAGGGTTAGCACAGAGGAGCTGTGTGCTTGTGTAACTGTGTTTACACGTCTGGGGCCGGTGCTGGCACAAGAGCCAGACGAATGTGGTTTATCCAGGGCCTCTCTCTCTCTCTAAGCCACCTTCCCTTCCATTCAGCGTTGACCTTGGTGCTTATGAGGAGGCAGGGCTTGACCTACATCCACCCCCTTAACTGGAACTGGAACCTCCACCAGCCCCCGCCGAATAAAGAGACCTGACACCCTATTCCGCTTGCTCCAACAGCCATTTTCTCTCTGTCTCTGGACCTATTTGCTGCACTTTACACATAAAAACAAGATACGGCAGCGCTCCATCGGTTTTGCAGCGTGTCTGGCAGCAGGGAAAAGTGGAGCAGCGGGCTTCATGACTCGTCTCTGAGGCACCAACATGTCTGTGTGCACTAGGTCACCATTAGCACGCAGGGGCTTAGCACCGGGCTGGTGAGAGTTTAGCGGCAGGTCAAGCCTCCTCTGGTTTTTAAAGTGGAGTGTCAAACTGTGGCTGATGCAAATGAGTACACACGCAAACACATGTAGTCGCTAGCATCTGGTGGGACTAATGTTCTTGTACGGGCAAACTGTGTGACACTGGGGTGCTAACATAAGGCGCGCTAATGGTCGGGGAGCTATTTGACAGTCTATTTGTAAGAGGTTTGTGTAACCAAATTTTTTTAAATTTGCGTATACGTGCCCTGCTGTGGTTTCGGAAGGGCTAAGATGTGTCAAGTCGCTGAGATGCAAGCTGACGAGTAGCCTGCTATGCTACTTCACTTTATTATCAGAACGTTGCTCGAACTTGTTTCCCAGAGCACAAGCTGTTCCACGCACGCAAACAAAACACAGCGTTTAACCCATCGACGCACGAAACACCGCACGTATGCATTGCGTCGGACATGACGAACAAGTGGCTGCGGTGCAATCAGTTAAAATGCTCACTTTTGCATTCAGAGCTTAGTCGGCGCAGGTGCTAAAGAATAAAAGTATCAGAGAAGAGGCAGCACACCATAGCTGAAGTATGATTGTTCAGTTCAGGAAGTCTCTTTAAAGGTAAAAGGTTTTTAAAAGGTAATAATTAAATGTCACTCTCACCGCTACAAATATAGCTCTCCAGCAGAAGCTAAACAAAGGTTGCTAAGCGACACCGAGGCAGTGAGTGATGAGTGATGATTTTTGGCTGGCGCATTAATATTTAAATTAGCAGTCATAGGTGTGCGTTGATTAGGTATTTCACAATGGCTTCAAACAGGAATCCAGCGCTGATACAGAGGGCGTTGCAGAAGGAACTATCTGTTTTCTAAATGAATGGAACTCGCAGCCCCCGTCAGAGGAGCGTGCCCGTCGAGGAGCGCCATGCCTGATGTATGGAGGGATTACAAAAGCGATGCATGAGTGAGCGCAGCTTAATGAGGGAAGGGTTTGCATGAGAGCACCGTGCGTGATCTGAGATATATCATGAGCTGTCCTAACCCCACACAGAGGCATTTCGAGGGGGCCAGTGTCATGCTACCAGGCATTAGGGCAGCTCCCGGCTCAGCAAGCCTCCGTAATACCCCCCCTAGCCAAGAACGGCTCATAATTTTTCTGGCTGGATGACATGTCATACCTTCACGGGTGTTAGATGACTGCAAAACGCGGTGTGTACGTCTGTGTTTAAATAAGGCAGAGGATACCCATTTAGCATTCTGAGTAAGACATGAGATAATGGCCATGTAGAAGAGGAGCTGTAGAAATTAGGAGGTGGGGTGAACCGCTGAGGACTGTAGATGGTGTTTAACCTCAGGAGCTGTTGTTGGATCAAGGCGTGGGAGCGGTTTTTGCCAAACATGCAGCAGGCCAACTGATAAGGGTCGCCTCCATTCCCAAGGGCACAGGACCGCATCGCCAAAATGCAGGGTCCCATCAAGGGGAAGCGTCTGAGTCGGTCATTTTTAACTTCTTTTCTTCCTTTGTTTCCCTCTCTCGCTCTCCCTTTTACTGTCTCCCTCGATCATGCTCTGCAGAACTCCTTTGCACGATCTTAGGGAGGGGAGAAAAAAAAAAAAAAAAGAAGAAGAAGAAAAGTGGGTCAGGGCGACCTATTTTTTTTTCCCACAGTTCACGGAGGCAGAGGGTGGCGGTGTTATCGTCAGTTAGACGAGGAGCAGGGCCTGATGGGGAGGCAGGGCCTTGTCGCGAGACGCAGCCACTCAGAACTGGGTCAGCGGCAGAGGCTACGTCTTGTAAACGGCTTGTCATACTGGGGAGAAAAGCTGCAAATGAACCATAGATTATACGCCCCAAGCTGAGCACTGAGGTCTCTCCTCACTCCCCGGCCCCGCACTTCAAAAACACACACTCACACATATAAGCCTTACAGTAGCACAGGAGTCTCTGAAGCACTGCCACCTCCTATAAGTTCCTCTCTTCCCCTCTCAGTCTCCAGTAATAGCGTTTGATTACTGCAGTCAGACCTGACAAGCTCAAAGCCCGAGCCACACGCGCTTTTAAGTAAAGGATCTTTTCACATTTCTCTTTCTCTGACACGCGGGTTGCTGTTTTCTAAATATAGACCGCTTTCTCCCCCGATTTGCTCGACTTTATTCAGGTCAGGTTATTTACTGTACCAAGTTCAACTGTGGTTTAGAAATGAGCAATACAGATGCTTATTCAGCTGCAGTGACCTCTTTGCATATCATCTGTGCCAAAGCCAGACATGTGAATAGATGATTTGCTTAGACGAGCCCTCATGAGATATATCTGTATGTTTTGTTTTGTTTTTTCTTTTTTGATGTTCGGACCACAAAAAAGGAAAAAAAAAAGCTTTTATTGGACTCGTTCTGGTAAACTTTTTTTAAAGGAACCCCAGCAGAGTCGCCGCGGCGCTGGCTAAACCGGACTCTCTGCTGATCTCACGTCTGAAAGAGTGGGTCAGTTTTTTTGCTCGTGTGGATTTTTGGCAAGTCTTCCTCAGGCCTCGGGGAGGCTATAAACCACAGCCACCGTATATTTTTGCTATTGATTTCAAACGTTTCTGTGCCGCGGCTCGCTGTTTTCACATCCTTCGCGTCCTCCTACTGTGTCTCACGCAGACAAAGCGGGATAAACACTGGGTTTGATCTCCTCCTCGCTGATAATTGCTGTGGCTGTTTGTGCACAGCGCTGAAAAACCGGGCTTATTCTTGCATTGGGGGTCCTCCTATGGAGCAACGCAATTTTCAGGCAGCAGGGCTCACTCATATTTCACTATGTGGAACAAATCTGCCTGTAATGAATCTCCCAGGACACTGTGGTGTCTCCACAACCGAGCCTGATTTTTTGTGGCTCTTCTGGCGTGGGGAGATCTATAGTGGGCCTTTTTAATATTTCATCACCCTGATACGAAAACTAGATTTTTGTGTTTGATGGGAGGGATTTCGCCGCAAATAAACACAAGGTTCATTAGAGGTTGTGTCTTTTTTTATTTTTTTATTTTTTTCTCTCCATCCCCATATCAGTCCCGACTAATGTTAATCATATTGGTTTCGCTCTGTGTAAAAACAGCCTTATTAGCCAAGGTGTCACACTAACAAACATAACATAATATCCCGAGGTGGGGCTAAACATGGCGGGGGATCGGATTAGCAGCAAGACTCCGGTTAGTGCACGCACTCGGTGCCACCGCTCTGCCACTGCCGGGCAGCAGACCTGTCTAATGTTATTCTTAGCCCCAGAACTTCATGTCTCTGTGCGAAAGCCCCTTAACGCTAATTGAGGAGACTGCTCATGGCTCGTGTCGCTCAACAGCAGCCTCTGAGGGGGTGTACGCGTGTCACCGTCTGTCTTTCTATGTGCGTGTGTGTGTGTATGTGTGAAGGTGAGGCACGCTGAGCAGTAAACCAGTCAGAACCAGCACTCGGCCACTCCAGCCAGTGTTGTGTCGTGGGGTTTTTTTCTTTTTTTTTCCCTTTTTTTTTTTTTTTTTTTTTCTAGTGATAGGGAGCCACAACAGTGCCTTTAGCAGATGGTTTCCAGCAGGCCCGCGTATGACATGCGATAACATTACAGTTTTGAAAGGTCAGGCATGAAGAGAACCAGTAGGAGGGCTAGGCCAGTCTCGGAGTGTCCAAACCTCCAATCCAGTCCTCCGCACACACACTATTATGCCTTATGTGTGGGCCTTATGTTCCAAAGTAAAGGCCTTTCATGAATTTTCAAACACCCGGTATTGAACACATCGCTAACAAGGCAATGCAAATATTTACTGTATTACTTGAACCTTGGTGGCCTGAGTCGCAGTTGGGAGGGAGGGTGCCGCAATATTTGCATGCTGATAAAACCCTTCTTTGTTCTTCTACAGTAGGCTAAGCTCAGCGCCAATGCAAGAGCAAAGTTTGACAGTGCGGAGCTCGACTTTGGACCGTGGAACGTGGTGTTTTCTTTGGAAAATCAGAGGTCTTTATTGGGAGCAGGTCATCATCAACCTGTCAAAACACTGGCTCTGAGGCGCCACCCCCACCCCCCCCCCTTCTTAGTCAGACAACCTTGATTGGCCAGTAAGCCGACGCTCATCCTTGGAACAGAGAGGCTGGGATATTTGTTTTGAAGCTACAGGTCACTGTGTGCCAGTGGCTTAGAACAGAGCGTGGAAGAAAAACAGTCTGGAATTTCCTTGTTCGTAAACACCTCTGGAGTGGCTGGACATCCCATCACACAGGTGTATTCCATAACCCCCCCCCCAACCAACACCACCACTTTCTTGATATGGCACGGGGCTTGTGCATGAAGGAGGAGGAGGGTGGCGGTGGTTTAAAAATAAATCCGCGCAGGCCGGTCAGACATTTTGAAATTCTGTTTCTATCTCAGTCTGATAGAGAGGTTAAAGATACAGCATCCTGATAAATCTCTTCCCACCAGGGGGAACAGATAAGGAGTGGCGTAGATTGAATAAAAGAGCTGAGGAGAAAGGGGGAGGATAGGTGGGAGGGTGGTGGGGGGGCAGGAGGAGGGCTGAGATGTCTATCAGGCCGCGTGAAGGTTTTTTTTTTTTGTTTTTTTTTTTTTTGTCTTGCAGATCCAGTTCAAGGGCGCCCGCAGGCGAGGCAGCTCTCGCTCTTGCCGTGCCAACGCTGCCGCTCAAGGTCATATGAGCCAGCCCTGTGACATTAAAGAGGAACAGGAAAGGGGAAGGGGGGGGGGGGGGGTGCAGAAACCATCAACCACAGACACACACACACACACACACACACACAGTCACACAGAATTGAGTTGTAAGGGGAAAAGTAGCCTTAAACTCCTTTCCTGTGACTTTCTGCACCGGTGTCTGGGTCTACAGTGGATTTTGTTAGGGCAAGAGCTTTTTAAGGGCAGTAATGAGAGTGTCTTATTCTCTCTGCACAGAGCCAAGAGATGCTTGGCTAACTGCTTTGTAGTTGCCAGCCACACATACAGGCAGCATTTTGTGTGTGTGTGTGTGTGTGTGTGTGTGTATGAGAGAGAAGGAGAGAGAGAGAGAGCGAGGGGGGAAGATGGAAGAGGGAAGAGTCACAGTGATAAACCTCAGGGGAGGGAGGTAGAGAGGAGAAAAAAGGTCTTAAAGTTATTTAAAGGGACAGCGAACCAATGGCAGCCGCTTCCCAATGTTCCTCAGCCCGGGCTAAAAGTGTGTTTTCAGCTTAAGCGAATTTCACCTCTTTTTGACCAGTAAGGCCCTCGCCCCGAAGAGCACACGCCGCCGTACGGGCAACGTGGAGCGCATCAGCAGGTGGTTTCAAACTGAAAGAGGAGCTGTAACCACAGAGATTAGGAATTAGAACCGTTTTTACTTATCGTGAGTCACGCTGATTAGCAGCTGCGGCTAAATGGCTCCGGACGTGAATGTTAACATTTTTGGTACAGTTACTTTGCATTTTAATTCAAGCCAAGTCTGCGTTAGGCGGTGTTATCCGGCACCCCGAGCTTCCCCCCCGTGACTCAGAAACCCACTTGTGGAGGAGCCTTCAAAATAGAAAAAGCACAGTCGTGAATTATGAAGCGAATGACGTGACCGGCTCGCTGTCGCGCTGTCATGGCTCACACTTGATAGAACAGACCCATCAGTCATGCTATTAGCACCTGCACTTTTCCTACTATGGCCTGTCAACATCTACAAAGGGATTTGTGTAAGACCTTTAACACTTTATATTGATTCTCGATTAATAAATGATAAATAATCATTAAAGAAATGATGCATAGTGGGCAAAATGTACTTGGGTGGCTGCTAATACAGCCTGTGTGTGGGAAGGCCTGAACATCACGAGACGAGACCTACACTGAGATAGGAATAGTCAAAATATCTGTTGCTTGTTGCTTGTGATCTTGAGCTGAAAGCCATTTTCAACAGGTGTTACTCACCGGTTTACATATTTATTGGTTTTATTGATCGGGTTGTGCACATTAATAATCAATGCTTTGGACGGAGTCTGCCAAATAGCTGTTTTCCATCTGTTGTACCTGGCCGGATATCACAAAGTCAACTCGACTGTTGGGATCAATACCTATTTTTGTACAAACTAGCTTCGCCGGTGCGGCCTCTGTTTTGATACGGCCGCGGCAAAAGGGAGCTCGTCACTGACAAACATCGGCCGCGTGCACTGAGCGCGCAGGTTATGCGGTGACGTATGCAGCATCCACGGGCCGACTTGCTCATCCACTTTCTGTTTACATTGTCGTTATGTGTCCGTCGGTCAATCGGGTATCGGCTTGCAGTGCCCATTACACTGGGACTGCACGGCTGAAACATTGTCCTGTCCTGTGGCAGCGCTCGGCTCTTCCTTTCAGGGTTGCACTTAAGGCAGCGGGGTGGTGGAGCGAGCACAGTGACCGTCCTTTTACCCCGAGGACCTCGGTTCAAGTCCCTGTTTTTGGGCGCTCGGTAGAACACGCAGTACGACTAACCCTAACCTTTGACCTCCCTGTGATGGGGATAGCGAACAGGATCCCCCACATTAAAGCTCATATTATTAACAGTTTGCATTTATTATTCTATTCCGCTGAAATTAAGCCCTGAGAATATATTAGTCCTTTAGACCATTGTGGTTTTTTATTATCTGTAGCCAGAAATGAGAACTAACCCTCTCATCCATGATTTTAAGACCAACATAGGATGAGTTGGAAAAGCAGTACAAGGTGAAAGTAATTGGGCTGATTTTTGGACAAAGATAAGGCTATGTTTTCTGGAACAGAACTAATAGCCCTACTATCATCTAAATTTCCTTGTAGATGTAAAAGTACAGGCAGACATTGTATGAGTCCCCAAAGTCAGTCAGGCCGCTAATGGAGCTGCTTCAGGCTATGCATCAATATGACATCACAGATTACAATCTTTAGACTTTGGGAGCACTTTAGGTACTTTCAGTGCTGGAAGAACGGAGCAAGAACTGGCCGACAAAACACTGAGTCATTATAATAACAATCGCAGAGATGGGTGGAGTCGCGCGCTGATACAGCCCCAGCAGAAACGACTGGAGTATTCCCGCAGGGACCTGTGGTGTCTGTGGGACCTGATGGGGTTTTTTTTTTACAGTGACGTTAATGAACTTCATAGCGTCTCAAAAACACAGTGTAAGACCACAAACGAGCTAACAAAGCGTCAAAGTAATGGAGTGGTCCAGGGATTAGTAACTGTAATGTAATGAAGTGTAATCCCTTGCACTACCTGTCGCCGTAAAAAGTGTCGTTTGGTCAAATGACCAATTAGCTGTCAGCTTAACTGACAACTATTTTAATCGTCGATTACATGTTTTGAATCTTTTTCTTATCTTTTTTTTTTTTTTTTTTTTTTTTTTTTTTAAGCAACCGTGTCGGATTCTCTGATTTCAGCCCCTCGAATGCAAACATGGTCTGGTTCCGTCAACGCCCCGTGTCAGCAAACTGAATGTAGCTGCGCTGTGAACAGAACAGGACAGCGGGGGAACACTGATCAATGTCTTTTTTAATATTCTTTGATATTTTATAGACCAGACAAGCGGCGAACAGCAGATTAATCAGCAGTGACAATGATCATTAGTCGCGGGCCTTCGACGTGCCTCGCCGCCCAGTTCCTGCTTTAAAACGGTAAAGGTGTTTTGACTTTGCCGCTGAATACGGATAGAAAATGAGAATGTTGCTACCTTGGAAAAAGTCACTTCCAGTGATGAATAATAAATTGACATTCAAATTGCAGCAGAGAAAGTCCTTTCTGTGGAGTGTTGCTCAGGGGATTTCAGTGTTTATCCCCGCTGCATGCTCGAACTTTATTAACGTAACGCGCGGTCCCATACTCCCCTCTATTTTGTATGTGTGTCAGCTGACCGCGCAGCAGGGAGGACGGGTTTACCCCAGACACCTGTAGCCGGGTGACATTCTTCCCCCAGGGTAGAGGAACATATGTATCCAGCCTGGGTGACATCTAGCCTAAGTCTGTATGAACTGTACTTTCTACTCAGACAGGATTTGCAGGATAAGTGTCCCTCGCACTTGTGACGCAATCCCTTTGAACACCAACCACTCAAAGCTGGATTTGAAGCCGCGCTGAACCCTGATGAACTTTGACATTTAAAGTGGAACGAGAGAAGGAAAGGGCGTAAGCGGAGGCTTCCCCCACCCCCGCCGGCTCGAAAACCCCGCTGTGACACCCCTCCACACCGCGCCCCGGGGGCGTTCGATCACACCTGTTCATCACCCAGCTGGCATGGGACCATTTTGACTCTTTCTTTTGATTAAACGAAGAAGCATTTAGACTAAACAATCAATAGGTACAGGCTGGAGTCCTGAATTGCTCCAGCATAAATCTTCCCGGTGCCTGGCGTGGAGTCGTCCCTGTATCATTTTTGCTGATTAGTTTTCCCATTACTCAAAACAGATGTGTTCGCTGGTGATGAATGATCCAATTATGGGATATTTGTCACCCATTTGATATCTGCTGCTCGTCTGGGACTGTGAAGAATTTCAGCGTGGCGCTGCCCCACCAGTCCACAGTCCAGTGTGGCTGGGTACGTGTCGACCCGGCCTTTGGATTTGTTTGAGTGGCCGGGTCGACCGTTAGGCAGAGCTCGCCCCGTGCTGTTTTTCTGTCCCCAGCGGCACCCGGCCATTTCTCCCCGATCATCTCTTCAATCTCGCGGCTCCAGATAAGAGAGGTACTCGACAGAATACTCAGCGCTCGTTTCATTTGAGATAAGAATAGTTGGCCTGTCACAGAATTTCATTTAACTACTGCTTCCTCAAAAGTCTGCACAGCCTGCTGCCCCTCCTGTTGACGTGCCTCAGATTGTAGTCATACATGTCTAAACTGTAGTTGACCCCCCAACTGCTCCACACACACACACACACACACACACACACACCCAAAACAATACACAAACACTCACAGCTGAAAGGATTCATGTACACCCCCCAACCTCCCCTCTGTCTGTGGACAGTAGGCTGATTCTGCAGCCTCCCTCCCTCCTCCCTCCCTCCCTTCCTCTCTTTCTCTCTCTTGCTCTGCTGTGCCGAGCTGTGTGTGTGTGTGTGTCTGTGTGTGTGTGGGTGTGTGTGTGCGTGTGCGTGCGTGCCTGCGTGCGTGTGTGTGTGACAGCTGCCTAATTGGGCATTCTCCCCTCGTCGGAGCGCCTGCCTCTCCTCTCTCTCCTCTCTCTCCTCCAGCCTGGGCCGGGGCTGCTGACGAATGGCAGCGGATTACAGATGAGGACACGGTGACCCGCCTGACCTTGCTGCACAGCCGCGGGGGAGGGAGAGGGGAGGGTGGGGGGAGACAGAGCGCTAGGGGTGGGGCGGACGGGGTGCTAGGACTGCAGAGAGGCGGAGTGTGTGTGTGTGTTCGGGGGGGTGGCAGCAGTGGGCATAGGTGGAAGAAGGGGGGGGCAAGTGGCGTCAGGTCAGGAGAGGATGAGGTCGCCCGAAGGTGGGCGAGATATTGGGATGGGTGGGTGGAGGGGGTGTTTGCCAGGTGGCCGGGCGGGCAGACGGGTGGACAGGCGGATGATCAGGCAAATGACAAGAGTGTCACATGACAGTACCCCCCTCCCTCCTCCACCCGTGTCAGTATGTCAAGGGCACAAGCCCCCGCTGGCAACCGCCACTGCGGCATTTCCCCCCCACACTTTTATTTATATATTTATTTATTTCCTCTCTTCCCCTCCTCTTCCTCTTCTTCTCCTCTCCCGTCTCTCTCTTTTTTTTTTTTTACTCTATGTGTTTTTATGTGTCTATCAGATGAGCAGCTTCTATATGGCTGCTGGCTCGCCTCCACGCACCCCCGGGCCGCGATGTGGTCGGTCAAAAGGAGGCGGCAGATACTTGAGTGTGGTGAATTTTAATTTCGGTGCGCACTGTAGATATTTCCATGCCCCTGCCCCCCCCGCCCCACCTTCCTGCTGTGTGTGTGAGACTGCCAAGGTGAGGTTGTGTCCTCTTGTTAAGAGCGATTAATGGCACTCGTTATGTACATAATGAAATATCCCTGCTGATGCATAGGGTGGCGTTGTCTCTCTCCCTCTCCCTCTGTCACACACACACACTCTCCTATTGCCTGTATATGTGTATGTGTGTGTGCAGTGTAACATTGAGGACTCTTTGTTACAGCCTCCAGGCAACTCTGGTATGTGTTTGATATGGTGTAGAGACACCCCCCCCCCCTTGTAAGCCATCTCTCCAAATGAAAACCGAACGGGAATTAAGGCCCTGTCAATTCAGCCGAGTTTGTTCCTCTTTTTCGCTTTAGATGCGCACAACACTGCGGCTCCCTGCGTGACATGTGTTCTGAGAGATAGAGATGGGTGGCTCACCACCGAGTCCCGTTTTGACTGGCGGAGTAAATTTAGATCTAATCTTCTTGTGTGTGTGTTCTTTTATAGCCCGAGAATGTTCACCTAACATCAGCTTTTAAGTTGACCTTGTTGTGTTGTTTGCTCGTCTGAGGCTCGTGTGTGTACGCGCGCGTTTCTAGGACGAGACGCTGCTGGCTCCCCTATAGGTTTTTATTTTGACCTCGTGTGTGTTCGGTTGCGCGTGCGTGCGTGTGCGTGCGTGTGCGTGCGCTAACACCATTCAGTGCCTGAGTCAAGCTGTGCAAGCTCTTTTAATCCCACGCCCCGGTGCACGTAGGCTTGATTAGTGGCAGCAGTTATCTGTGCAGAAGACAGCCCGCCCTCCTTTAGCATTTGGTCAGGTCTGGGGCACTGGGGGGGGGGGGGTGTCAAGTCATGAGAAAGGTGAACGAGGAAGGAGAAAGGCAGAGGGGGCGGTGGCGGAGGGATGGCGAGAATGAGGGGAGAGGAGAGGGCTGAAACCTGATTAGTATTCTAAAGGAGCACTCCTGCCAGTAGAGCAAATTGATTACTGCACTTTACCTGTATCAGCCTCCACAGCTAAGGATGACAAGGTACAGGAGCATGATGTGTGTCTGCGTTCACCTCCCAACCACAGTAGGAGAGGTGTGTTAGTGTTTGGCTGAGTGTGGAGATTTTTTTTTTTTTTTTCTCTCTTACTCCGTGGAGAACTTTTTACTATGTTTACCGCTGGATAGTTTTCCTTCATTACAGCGAAATAATAGGCCCGTTGCAGTTGGGTGCTGGCCTTGTCCCTCTCTCCCTGTCTGATTTAATAGTCAATGACTGACTGAGGGAAGACTCATTTCCTGCAAGCTGTGGCCCCGTTCTTGCCTTGCCTGTAGGCCGACAGTCGGCGTGTTTCTCTCTGTTACAGTAACCCGATCGATGTCGAAGCAACAAGGAAACCCCTGCAAACATTTCATTTTAATGCATCTTATTTGTTTTCGCCGGTTCGCAATTTAATCAGCGCTCTCTTCATTCAGAAACATGGGTTCAGTTTTCGGTTGGGAGGCTTCAGAGCCCTGCCGGTTTTCATTCGAGCCACTCAATCAGACGCTGATTACACCTGGGCAGCCAGGTGAAGGCCATTAATTGCAATTAACCTCTGCTTGGATAGAAACGAGCGGCAGTTTGAATAACGGCAACCAGAATTAAGACCCACTGACTTGGCTACGATGCTTCTGTTCATCTGGCCCGCTGCTTTTGTCACGGCTGACAGGACCAGGTATTGAAAGGAAAACTAAAGTATTACTAAGACTAAAGTACCAAAGAACATGTGTTTGACTGTGAAATTTTAATTCAGAGCCAATTACACTGATCGGTTCAGCTTGTCAGCTGTGTGCACGGTGTTGTGGCCACTGCAAGGATTTTTACATTCGCTGCTTGCTCCCGGCTCGGCCCCTCGTCACGAACCTTCCGTTCAGTGACAGAATGTGGCCACTGAAAGTTGATCAAACGCGGTCTTATCAAATCCGGGCGAGATCCAGAGGCAGGTTCGTTAAAGCAGCCCGATTGGGTGTTCATCACCATGGATCCAATTGCATAGGTGGAGCTTGCTAACGTGGTGCACATGTTAAAATATTGTCTGTTATTAATAAACCAGACCATTGTGCAGTGTATTGCCAGAAAAAATCCATTTACAATATCTATACAAGCAGGTTGTTTGACCAATCTTCTCTCCCCAGTTAAACATAGCAGGTGTAAACCCATGTCTTAGTTTTTTTGATATTTGTAATAATGCGTTCCTGACCTAGGCAGCGCGTCCACAAATGGTGGACAAAGAACGGACCGGCAGACAGCAGGGTCTCACATCTGGTATTGTAGCACTCAGGAAACCATGCTGTATTTAGTAGGTAGCCAACTGCAGGCCGCTGTGTGTTCGCGTTTAAAAAAGTAATGTTGACAGAAAGGCTTAAATATAGGAGGAGGAGGTCAAGCTAAAGTATGTTTTATAGATAAATAAGGTGTGTTTTGCCGTAGTTTCTGTAAGATCTGGATTTTAACTGAAAGTCATGCCGATCTTGGCGCAAAAGTGTCCAATTTTACGGTTGTTCTGATTGCGTGCTTTTAAAATTCTGAGCTATGCAGCAGAGTCGGCAGTAAAGTCGCCTCTTACTCTGATTCGCAGTAAAATGTCCCAACAGAGAGGCGGCGTGTCTTTAAACTTTCACTGGACGATGTAAAGCTTCGTCTTCCTCGCAAATCCAAGTCGATGGGCGTGTTTGCGCTAAGGGAGCAGGCTCTCTCCCGTGGTTCCTCAGAGAATAACTCTTATCTGGTGTCCTGTCGAGCTCGCTGGCTGTTTCGGTTGGCTGGCTCGTGTTTTCAACTGAAAATGCAAAGTAGTGTCACAGCTTTTGTTTCACATTGTCATCGTCATTCACTCATGTTGTCATTTCCATCCCAGTGCCCATCTGCACAAATAAAGGTAGGTTTTTGTAGCATATAAACTGCTTATGACCAAATAGGTCATGTTTTTGGCCCCGTGGACCAGTCAGAGCTGCTGTTTTAATGGTTTTGAACATGTAGGAGCAAATCTTAATAATTAGTTAAAATAGTTTTGGTCCAGTGTTTTGCCCGAGAAGCAATCATATGAGGCTTGTAACATTAACTCACATGGCCGATGTTGCTATTTCTAAAGCCCACACTTGGGTCCTCTCCAGGTTGTGTAACGGCAGGGTGCAGGGTGGTACAAAGGTCCTTTGGGGTGGCAGGATGGCAAGCGTATTGTTTTTAACTCCTGTTTTATCTAGTTCTGCCCTAAAAAGTAAAGTGCAGTTTGCAGCAGTTGCTCATTTTGTTTTTAGTATGTTTCTCTCAATACGACGTACGCCAGTCTTGCAAGAGTTTGAGTTTCAACTTCCACGCCGTCTGCAGCACGCTTTGTATTTATTTATATAACAGGAGGAGTTTGATTAGCAGCTAAACCTACAGGTGTATGGGCATGTTTGTGCCGCCCTCGCCAAACTCGTATTTAAAGTGGTTTTGCTTATTAACCCGGTTGCTAATTTAGATTTTGAGTCTGTCAGAACTATTTAGAGTGAAGCTGTTTTTGTTGGTTGCACCAGGTACTGCCCTGTGAGCACTGGGTCAGGCATCGGGGCCAGGTGTAGGACTAATCTTATTGAAGTCTCCTGTTCATTGGCATGTACTCAGCTCCGGCCTGCCAACTGGATTTGTGCTGCTTGAGAGATTTTCCCGGAAAAGGTTACAGATAATTGTTTTATACTTTATTGGGTTAAATGTGTCCGATTGATTTTAAATGATTTCTTTAATTGCGTACCTTTTGAACAGGCCTGAGTTCTTGCTTCAGTAAAAGGAGGGAAAAGGACACAAGTTGTGTTTTTGATGATTCTAATGGAATGTCCTCTCACAACCCATTGTACCATGAATATCATTCTCCAATCTCACTCAGAGCATTAGGATGATTTAAAAACTAGAAAGTAGGTCAATTGGAGTGTTATGAAAGGCAAAGTGATAGCAGAGATATGTCCTCTTCTCTTTCCCGTCACTTGGACCTCTGTCGCGCACCATATTACTCCAGACCATCCAACATTACTCACAGTTAAAAGAAAAGAAGCAATGCTCTTTTAACCCAATAAAGACAGGCATCTTGCTGACTCACAGCAATAGCCTTTCTTAGGGTTGATGCCAGGGATATTATGGAAATGATTCATTAAAGGCCAAGGTTTTTTTAGCTGGTTTTATCCAGCTTTCAGGGCAGCCTGACAGTGGGACATTTGATCTCAATTGCAAAGTGGCCCATTTCCCTCAGACATCACCACTGCAGTCTGTTTCAAGAGCCCAGCTCTGCCTTTTGGCGTGCTGGCCACGGGGCAATCAGCTGTTCCTATTTCCAGCACCAGTGTTTACAAATGGAAAATGTGTGTTGTTTTCGGGAGGGAAATGAGCACCGTTTTGGACAGGCGATGTAAGCAGAAGATTACCTCGGAGCCCAATAGAAATGAATCAGGTATAGATTGATGGCAGCCACGGCTCATTAAGAAGGAATGTGTGTGTGTGTGTTTAATTGATGCGGTAATTTTCAGCCACTCAGGAAATGGCCCTTGGGTGGGTCTTCCAAATGGCACACAAATATTTACTATGGACACAAACATTTTCATAAGCCTATCCATGCAAGCCTGGGCACGTAAGGTAAGGGGAAAGACTGTCGTGGTCTATGATACAGTGCAGTGATATCATTGCTCTGGCTAGTTTGGCCGGGTCCTCTGCCAGTCAGCTGGGCTCTGAAGCGCTTAGATGACTCATCAGTGTGCATGAATTCCTCTATGCTCCTTTTCAACCCCGAGAACTCTTTGTACTGATGAGTGCAGATGAAGTTAAAATCTGCCCCCGCGCTCCTCGTCGAAGGCCAGATGCAGGCCGAGCACTAAAGAACTCCGATCCCGTTCTGTCCAAGCTAGTCTGAAATGTTAGCACTCAGTCATCACACGCTGTTCCTCGCATTCAAGTGCTCTGAGTAGGATGATTTTTCCCAATGGATTGCCTGTGCTATTTAACACAAGAGGTCTGACTTTTCAGCATTTATGGATCACGTTTCCTTTATGCGGGATGCATCCACGGGTTCCTGTGTGCGCACATGGAGGCATGTGTGCTATGCATGACTTGTTTGGTCAATGCATCCTAAGAAGTGGGTCAGAGTGCCCTAGTTCTCATTGTGTGGGCGTGCATGTGTCTGTGTATTGCATTTCCCTGTTATTTTGTCCTGATTGACTTATCTGCAAAAACATCTTCTTGCTCTAGCTCTCCTGCTGTTTGGTAGCATGTTATTCTCTTGTTTACCTCTCTCAAGGTGAACAAGAGCTTTTAATTCAACTTTCCTCTGGTGCACTCGTTCACTTGTGGAAGGCTCGGAACAACTGCGTTTGGTCAGGTAGCTTATGTTTTGTCTTATTTAATCATGTCAGGCCATATTGAATTTACAAATAGCGGTCACGCCGCATGTGTAAGTGAGCTACCCCGTTGAGTATGTGCAGCAGGGCTGGGCTGCAGATTACATGATATAATAGTGTTTAGGCATCGCCTCTCCTTTTAAATTCCTTTAACCTTGACTCCCCTTAAATGCAGGGAGAACACATCTGCCAGGCTGGTGTCAGACATTAGTAATACACACCGCTCGGGCAGCATTGTCACTTTTTATTAACGCCCAGAGCTTTGCATGGACACCAGCTGTTGCATCAAGTGGAAAAGCCTTGGCGGCATGAATGACCTTGACTTTAACTGCCACTCCTTTGGCTCTTCCCCTTTTTAATTCTTTTGTTTGGTCTCATACATTTTAAATGGCTTAAATGGATTACCATTCCTGACAATGAAGGTCATTTAGGAACTCACTTTTTTAAGCTAACAAAAAGGCTATATTACCTGCAAGTGTGTTCGTGACTGTGTGTAGGTGGGTGATGGCACGGTGGGTGTAATCTGGAGGTCAGAGGAGGGAATGAAGGTCACGTTTTGAGATGTAATCCGTGACATCTGCATCGGCACGTTTTTATGTCCGCCTACTGATAATTCCATGTATCTCAGGAAGTGGCTGAGAGTGCAGTGACCTTTCCTGTTCCTGGTGACTTTTAAGTCCGAGAGGCGCGAAACGTAGAGAGAGAAATAGATGAAGAGCCCACCAGCCAGGGGATGATGAAGCTTTCACCCCTCCCTATCACTTGCCCTCCCTCTCACATGTACGTGGCCGACTGTAGGGGTAAAAATCACTTTAGAATGGTGCCTGCTCTGTCATTGGCTGACATTGTCAAGGATAATGGATAATCACCACAGAAACCGTAGAGCAGCTCATTGGTGCTGTGGTGTCCCACAGTGGGGGAGGGGGGTGGAGGTCAGGCTTTTTGGGTGCCACCACCGATGAGATGACATGTTAACAGATGTGTAAGGTCATTTTCAATGTATACACCAGGGGAGATAATGTAATAGTAATGCACATCACACATTCTGAGAGAGGAAAGGAGGGCTGTGTGCTTTAGGGGCTCAGTATAGAGGACAGCTTTCCTCATATTAAGGTCATTTATTTGTTAACAGAGCTCTGTCACTGAGGAGAACATATTTTTTCTTGCCCTTGCTGTAGCAGGGCTTTTTAACACCGGCTCTGTCATTACATGTCTCTCAAGAGCCTGAAGGTCCCCTCTTTGTTTAAAGACTTATTCGTACTTCACTGTGAGATAGTGAATGCAGAAGCTCTGTTGTATATAAACTAATATAATGCAGTGTCATACTGTGTCCCTGTGCTGCCTTGTCTGCTCTGTATTGAAGTTTCTTTGGGCAAAAACACAGACAAGGTCAACAGTAATTCCAAAGGTTCACTGCCAGCAGCAGAGAGATTAACAGGATTTCTCATGTTTAAACTGTGTCAGTGTTTCTTCCCCATTTACATTTTTTTTTTCTTACTATCTGGGGGGCTGTATCACAGCATATTAGTTACTTTGCCGTGCTACGTTTAAGGTAAACATGTGTACGTGTTTACAATGCCGATCAAACGTGGTGTTACAGATCATTCCATTATAATGGCGTTAAGCTCACCGGCGGGAAAATAGCCCTAATCCTGAGCATCTAAGATTAGCATGACAGCAGACGTCAGATGGCCCAGTATGACCAGGTTGGCTTTTATTGTTGTCAGATTTAGGTCAGCAGCTTAAAAATGGCCTTGAACTGTAATTGACGCTGATGGCCAATCTCAGTTAAGTTCTCTGCTCTGTACAATGCCACACAGTCTGAAGGGTCAACAACCTGTGGACCCTTTGGTTGTTAAATCTGCTGACCTGCTTGTTTTCCTACTCCTTCTCAGACTTAATTGTGCACTGATCAACTTAAATCCCGCTTCTAATCCAGGCTCATTTTCAAGGTGGCATTAAAAGTGCCATCTTGTTGGCCTTACTGTCATGACAACCTGTGGACCTTGGCCACGGGCATGGATTTCAGCCTGATTAGAAGCCTGCCGCCTTGTTGTTTTTGGCCCTTGCTACAGCTCTCTGTGAAGTATTTAGGCTGGTAGCTGCGTGGGTTGCCATGGCCTTTCGTCATAATCAAGGGCTGCTGTCCTGTTGTGTGACCTGCTATGTTGGTCCACTCAGCGGACACCAAAGGTGAGGACGGCATCGGGAAAGGACACGGACAGCAGCTGAGGCGAGGTGGAAACTCTGTATTAATTAACCTTTATGGGATGCGGCCAGGACTGTCGGAGGTGTCCTGTATCCACGGAAACCACGCTGACAGGGTTCAGAGCAGAGGTCTCCCAGGGCAGCGCTGCTGACACTGTCATGGCAACTGGCACAACGCTCACCCCAGTGTCACTGGTTCTGCCCTCCTGACAGTGGTGTGGTGTGACAGGTGCACCTGATCCTTAAGCCACCCCCACCCCTCAATACACAGACACAAAAACACGCTTGACAGTCCGTAGCAGCTTGTCTGTTAGCTATACCCTTGCTGTGATTCTCCACTGCCTTTGTGCTATACTCACAAACACGACTCACATCATATCAAGTCAGTTTATGTTTACTTTTGTCTTCTGATTTAAAAACAATTCATGGTCCAGGTGAAAATAACAAGGCAGAGTAGCCACCAGAATGGCTTTCATGTCCTTTGTGAATGTGCAGGAGCATGGATAAACATGTATGCACATCTTCATGCCCATTTTCATGCTTGTGCCTAGGCATGAATGCTTAAAAGGTAACTTGTATGCATGTGGGTGGGTGGCTCCCGCTTTATGTAGACCGATGGCTGCGTTGTGTGAGATGCTGCTCAAGTGCATAAGGAGCAGGAGGTGGTGGGGAGGGGGGATAATCCACTGAAATGACAAGCTGCATAAGAAATTATTCACAGCTCTCACAAGGCCCTTCACTTTTGAAAGACATCGCTGTGAGGGGCTTGCAGCTCAAGACCTGAATGTTTTCAAGGTAGTGGGCTTGAATTTTCAATTTGGATCCAATCAGGCCTAATCTACATTTGTCGTCTGTTCAGTGGCTGCAAGGGGAGAGTGCAGAGAGGAGAAGGAGCCGTGTGCAGTCAATCTGAAATGTTGCTAAGTAACAGAGATGGCAGACGAGGTGGTGAAATGAATGTGATATAGTGCTGTGCAAATCCCTGCTTCTCACACAGTTTCTTCTTTTTTCCTCTTTTTCTCCACCCCACCATCTCTCCCTCCCGCCTTCCCTTTTTTCTCTCTCACTCACTCCCATAGGTCCCCCATGTGAGATCTGCAAAGCTGAAAGGCGCCACTGACAGAACCACAGCCAGGCCTTAGGACAGACATCCCAAACATCCACAGCCACGGAATGTGTCAACATCTTTGTGGTGAAATCCCGCTGACTCGTTGCTTGCCACTCACATAAGCCTGAAGCTGGGCCTTCTGGGATCCTACAGTGTTTAAAGGCGTATAACAATGCCTGGGAGGCCCACCTGCCCCAGTTTGCCTCCAACCATGGTTGCTGTTTCACCACAGTGCTGACTGTGCCCAAAACAGAGGGCTCACATCCGGCCAGTGCATCCTTCAGTCCCCTGCAGACCTACTCTGTGCAATAGCCTGCCTTCTTTTTGGTATTTAGGAAGTACATGCCACTGTCAACCAGATGACCTAGTGGACATTTGTTTCCCAGTAGCAGTGCTGAACCATACGAGGGGATCCTAGTATTGAACATGACTCATGGGGAGGAGCCTGGCCCTGAGACACACAAGGATTCAGCTGTTCTAACTTATCTGGAAGGTTTACTGATGCATCCAGTGGTAGCCGGGCCTGGGGCCACGGCAAGTGGAAGGTCTGAGGCTGCCCATAGCAACCAAGAGCAGGGTGACAAGGTGGGCGGACCTTTCCAACTGCCCAACCATGGCCCCACAACTCCCAAGACTGGAACCAACGGACCCACACTGGGTTCTTCACAGCACCTGAAGAAGGCCCGCCTACTGCGCTCTGGAGCCTGGAATGATCCAGGGAACCAGCGGATGAGTTCACCCCCAATGGAGCTGAATGGCCAAGGGGGAGCCCTGCAAAATGGAGCACTGGAGGGATCTCCTCATGCTGGGGAGAGCACCCTGTTGGCTTCCCTGCTTCAGTCATTCAGCTCACGGCTCCAGAGCGTAGCAATGTCTCAGCACTCTAATAAACCCACCAGTGAGTGTTCCTCTCCCTCCAAGGCACCACCTGCAGAGAAAGAGCCTCTTCCTGTGTATGGGACAGCCTCAAGCCGCTTGAAGGGGCTCATGAGAAAGAGCAAACTTCAAAATCACAGCAACACACCTTACAGCCGCCGAGGGCACAGTCAGGACAGACCCCCTGAATCTCCTAGGTCAGCGCACAGCGCCACACCTCCCTCTGCTCCTGCAGCTGCTGAATCAGTGTCCTGTGCGGAGCGTCTGAAGGCTGTGGCCAACATGGTGAAAATTCGTTCTAGTCCAGCACCTTCACCCAAGCCCAGTGTGGCTTGCAGTCAGCTGGCCCTGCTGCTGTCCAGTGAAGCCCATCTTCAGCAGTACTCCAGAGAGCACGCGCTCAAAGCCCAGCTCTCGGGAAGGTCTGCCAGTGAGAGACTAGCTGCCATGGCAAACCAGCAGCATGGCCAGGACAAAAGGCCACCTAGTGTGGGAGGGACTCTGCCTGGAGCCCCAGACACACTAAGCTCCTTAACAACCCAAAATGGAATGACAACAACAACTACAATAACAACAACACTCCCTCGAACAGCCCTGTCCAGTCCACAGAGCCCCTCTTTGCTGCGTGGCCATAGCCAAAGCTCCCCACCCACTCCCCCACATGCTCCAAACCATACTCAAAGCCACCCACCTAGGGAGAAGCGAGGCTTTGACTCACGTCCAACCCGTCCTCCCCAGACATGCAGTAGCTTGCTACTGCTGCTGCTCAACAACCACAACAACCAGAAGCAGCTTACCAAGAACGGGCACCTAGAGGAGAGCTGTGGCATTCTGCCGCCAAGCGGCTCCTCCTCAGTTACATCGGATAGCGAGTGCTCTACCCAGGAGAGGAGCCTGACCAAGGACAGCAGTGATGCAGAGAGTTCCTACTCGAGTTGTTCACCCATTGACCTCTCCATGAGAAGCCGAGCCAATACACAAGACACAGGGCCTAAACTTACCACACCCTCTTCCACCTTCTCCTCGTTCTCCTCCTCCACCTCCACCCTCTCTTCCTCTACCACAATGTTTTCCTCCACCCCAGTTGCATTCTCTCCTCAATCTTCTGCTCAACCTTCCACCACAACCTTTTCTCCATCCTCCACTGTTGTCTCCTCTGTTTCCACAGCTATTTCTTCATCTTCCTCCTCTTCTATCTCTACATCCTCCCTGGACAAACTAACAGAAACTTTAATAAATAAGTGGAAGCCCGAGCCATCAGGATCAAAGGTGTCAAAGAACAAGGAGACTGAAATGAGCCCAGACCTAAAATCCCACCCCAAGGTCACACTTATGCAGCTTCTTCTTGAGCGCAGAAATAATGAGATGGTTAATAAAAGTGCAAGTAACCAGGATTTGCCACTTGATATAACAATGGCCACCATGGCTCGTGGCCAGACAAAGGGATTGGTGCCCTGGGAAGAGACCAGGACGAAAAGCCCCCTAGATAGACCTGTAGCCCCAGCCCAGCCCCCCTACTCACGTAGTCGTGACCCTAGCAGTGCACTATCCCCGTACTCTTACCCATCCCCTCATGTCCAGTCCAGCCCACTAGATTTGTGTAAATCCAAAGCCTTTCCTGCTGAGAAGGCTTCAGAGCCTGCCTTTAGTGCCAGTAAACTGTTACAGAATCTGGCTCAGTGTGGCACAGCTTCTTCCTCCCCACCCATCCCCTCCAACAAAGGGGTGAGTCAGGAGCTTGATACCAGCAGACCCCTTGCCCTATTGGAAAGGCTCAACGCTCCAATCCATAGGACCACTACTACTCCTCTCTCTGATGGACCTTCAGGCAGTGGCACACCTTTCAGTCAGAAGGAAGCTTCTCCTCCTTCATCACAGATTGAGAACCTCCTGGAGAGGCGCACTGTGTTGCAGCTCCTTTTAGGAACAGGCTCAGCTACTGCTACAGTCAGCCGCAAAGATAGGCCCAGTGGCAGTGGCAGGAGGAGTGTGGAGATGGCAGGTGGGTGCTATGAGAAGAGTCCCGGTCCTCCTATTATCTGTGACAGCTCCAATGGGCCCCCTTTGGACATAAAGGTCAAAACGGAGATCACAGAAGAGGTAGGACTGTCCTCAGCCATGTCTGAGGACTCCGTTGTCAGAAAGAGATCTAGCGGCTACGAGAAGAATAGTCCCCTCTCAGACTCTCAGCAAGACTTTAAGACAGAACCGCGGCCTGCAGAGGTCATTGCAAAATATGGCCTCCTCAGCCAGTTGCTTAAACAACAGACTGCTACCTACTATACCAGTGCTGCTATGCAGGCTGAGTCACAGCCCAGACAGGTTAAAGAGGAACAGAGGGAGTATCCAAGCCCCAGTCCCAAGAAGAGACGCCTCTGCTCTGATCGGACTGATAGTTTGAATAATATTAGCTCTCCAAGAGCAGTAGACTGTGGCGACACAAACATTTTTTCCTCTTCTGCTGTTCAGGAAGAGCCTGACCAGCAGAGGAGTATGAAGGAAGAGGATGCTCCTCCTAGGAGCCCACCAAGTGAAACTCTCACCAGAGAGAGTCGGGGCTTCAATGTGCTCAAACAGCTGCTGCTCTCTGACAACTGCCTGAAGGAGCTGTCCCAGCAGCCCCGGGGGACACCCAGCCCTTCCATTCTGCAGGCCAATGGCAAGGCCAATGGCAGCATTCTCAGCCAGCCTTCGCATAATCACAGCTTCCTCCACCTGCCCACCTGGCACGCCCATGGTTCCCTCAACTCAGGGCTTCCGAGTAATCTCAGACCACTGCCCACCCCCCCTGCAGGTGACAGCCCTATCTGCATTCCATGGAGCCGCCACCCAGCTCCATGGCCAGTCACTCAAAAACGGGACCCTCCTACTCTTGTCAAACAGGAGCCCGAGAGCCCTGTGCGATGGAGTGGTCAGGAGAATGAGGAGGAAGAGGGTTGTGACTCAAACCGGGACTCTCCCCGGCTTTCACGTTCCAACCCAATCCTGTATTACATGTTGCAGAAGGGCAGCATTCAGCTGAGGAAGGAGGTGAGGGATCAGGCAGAGGGAACCCAGTCTGTGATCAGAGTTAAAGAAGAGCCAATCAGTGACATGCATGCCTATGAACACAGTCTGAGCTCCACCCCACAATCACCTACCCTCAATGATAAGCACAGCCATGAGAGCCAGGGGCTGAGCCAATCATCTGAATAGAAGTTGTATCAACTACAGAAAAATACAAAATGGAATAGAATTCATTGACTCTTTTCTTTTTTCCTTTTTTAATGACTTGCCAAATTGCTTTGAGACAAATAACAAAGAATGAAAGAAAAGATTTTTTTAGTGGATTAGAGCAAGTTATAATTAAAATGCACACTTGCATTGGTTTCTCAATTTTAAATAGTGAGGTCATGGCATGATACAAAACACGTCTATCTTTGCAAAATGTCAAATTGATTCAAACAAGACTACACAGCTGTCACAAATTTGACCTTTTCCATCAGTGATTATCATGCGCTACATGTTTTATTTTGTCAATTATGAAATAGTCCTCCCTAAAAATTTGGTCTTGGTTTACATTTATTATTTGTATCTAAATTGTACACATATCACTACTCCATGTCCTTTTTGTTGCCTGCCATAAAACATTTAGAAAGAACATTCCAGGCAACATTTATTATTGATGACTCCAAAAATGTTAGCGCTCAGTTCAGTGGGCATTTATTTATTTTCTCCATCAGAACATTTGCAGATAGACAAAGTCCCATCAATTTTAGATAAGATTCCAAATAAAGTCATTCTAGGGCAGACACAGCAGTCTATTACATCAATGTACATGATAAATTTATTCAAAGGAGGACCTTGAAAACAATATTCACACTACAATAGATTCAGTGAGGATTCTATGATGAATGCTTTGTCTTGCTTTTCGTCAAGATTCATGGCATGGTATAACTACCAATGCAGTAGGAATATATCAGTGGAAGTTTGAATGGTCACAACTCATTGAATTATGCTTTTGTTGAAACTGAAAACTTCTAAGGTTGATATTCGAAAGTGCAAGCTTGGGGTAATGTGTTTGCAGATCGTGCAGTTTTGAGCAGATGGGTCAACAGAGTGTGTGGTGCTTACAGTTGAGCAACTGTATGTAAACAGGTTTCTAGAGCAACAGTTAAAAGGCTGCAGTGTCTGAGAAACATGTCATACCATCCTGGGTAAACCCGCACCACTTTTCTTCATGCACACAAAAACTTTTGAGTGTGAAGCACACAGCTTTTCCTTTTCGTTGAATAGAAGGAGCACCCAGAGTTTGCACTATCGAAGCTGAGTCCTCTGTGTCCTTTTCAGAATAATTTAATGGCATGTAATTAAAAAAAAATGTCAGTATTGTTATCTGTTGAGAATTTGACAGTTTGTGGGGTTTTCTCATCATTTATTAACTGTTGTGGTTTATGAACATCTTTTATTTCTCTTAACTCATAAAAAGTCAAAAGAATTGCATGATAATTAAGAGAAGACCACAGGTACATATTTGTTTTCAAAGCAGCTGGATATGTGTACCTGCCCCCTAATAATCACCAAGACATTTTGGTGTCCTGAGGGATATCTGGTATCTAGCTCCTTATTTTGATTGTACTGTATTATTTTCAGTTAATTTCACACTCTGCTTTATCCATTTAGTCTTGTGATCTTTTTAATACATATACTTATGAAGTACGTCTCTTCGATTAATACATTTCCACAATGGTTAAATATATTTGTGTAAATAGTACTTTCAGTATGAAAGATGACTATTTTGTAATGTTTAAGAAAAGATATTACCCTAGTTTTTAATGCCCTGATATGTAAATATGAATTATATCCGTACAAGTGTACATACAAAGGCAGAGGATGCTATGCCCATCTTTTTTTGGTTGGTTTGTTCTTTGCATGTGTCTCTATGTGGTAAATGATAATCTATCCTGCGCTGTGTTGTGTAATAATGTCTGACTCTCCTCACTGCTGCCTGTTGCATGCAGACGCATGGGAACTACCTGTGTATCCCTACTGGTGATGGGGGAAAATGTCAAGTCTTAAAATAGGTCTTTTTTATCACAGAGAGAGGTTCGTTTAGAATATGAACAGTCCCTAAATAACCACAGACTGTTGAGCAAGTTGATTAAAATGTGTGAATAAACGTGCATTGAATATTTTTGTGATTTTCTTTTCTGTTACTGGTTAACAAAGCTCTGTGAAAGAGCTTGGGGCTATAGTGGGGGATTGACGTACAATCATAGATCTGCATTGTGCATCTAAGAAATACATTTGTAGCAGCAAATATTAAAAAAAAAGGTGTTTCATTTTTTCATGTGAAGACCTGAAACATTATTTCATTTTTTATGTTTTCATTTTTGGTGTTCATTTGCACTGATATCTCAGAAATAAAGTACTAAAATGCATGACCTAGTATGAATGCGTTCCTCTTTTTCTAGTTTGCCATGCACTAGTGTGTTTTTCTAGTGCACACCTTTAGGATTGGATATCAAGTTATTCTGAAAGCTTCCACCCTAAACATGTCTGTATTTCTCTAGATGAGCCAGCTGTGTGGGCTCCAGTTTTAATGTGTGCGAACTCTTACTTTTGTAGAACATATTAACATGAACTAAAGCTAACAATATTTAAATTGTGGCATCATACATCTCAGATTCTGTCCTGCCTCACACTACAGATCATCATTATTATTATTATTAAAAAGGACATCAAAGCCAAACTGCACTTTGTGTAATCAAAGACTCTGGTCCATTAGAGCAGAGTGAGAGGATGTCCTGTATTTGCCCTAAAACTTGTGCTTCTGAGTTGGCTGCTGTTCATTACACTGCTGAGTCTTAACAAAGGCAGGAAAGACACTGAAAGGAGGGAGGACACACGGAGGTCACCAGATGTAGACTGAATGCCCAAGGATGTTCCTTACAAAATGGAACATATATCTTTTATTTGGAACCTACAACACATTTCATTGCAGTTAATTTAAAAAGAACCAAAACTAAATTCTTGTGTTCAGTCCAGAAAATTGTCAATTTGTGATCATTTTCTCGACTTGAGAAAAACAGTCTGTAGCGTGAGACTTCCTAAAGGTGAAGATGAGTTCAAGCTAAACTTCCCTTGCTCTGGGTTTGAATATGAAGTCCAGTGGGTGAACAGACGGCTTTTTGTCTGCAGTGCACTTTTGAAATTGCAGCGCAGTTCCTCAGCCCTGACTTCCCTTTTATTTAATACTCCCCATGACTGACTGCACTCTCTTTAAACTCCCAGTAACCTTTCCCCTCCGTGAACTTCTCCATTTCAAGATTCTTATCAAGGCTGAACCACCAGTAACCTCTTGATTTCCTCTGATTGCTGAAGCAGCGGCAAACATAAAGGAGGGAGTCACAAGTTTAAGCTGAGGTCAAGGTGTAAAACTTGACAATCGGCTGTTTGTCTGTGGCTTCTCTCTTTGATTTCCTGACCTCAGCATGAGGCCAAAAGGATGTGAGTGCTGCACACCAGGCCACCAATGACTCAACCAGAGGCCAAGGACTCGGAAGTCCCACAACAGGCACTTCATGTTATGAGGCCTCCGAAAACTATTTCCTGGCATTACAGTTGCTTATTCTCTCACAAACAACTTAATGGCTGCACTTAATGTGTTTGGTTAAGGGTTTAAATACATGTGAATGCATTAACTGTTTAAAACACCAACTGCTGTTGTGCATAGATTTGAGTGTTAATGAGATACTCTCCCATTGTGGGGCTTTGTTTATTCACATGGAAGTCATGCAAAGCTAACGCTTGTCACTAGTTGTCATGGTGATTGGTGTGATAAATACGCTCACAGATGTTCGATCACCCTGTCCTCATAGCGTTTGAACTTTGAGCACATGGTGTGACCTTGCATGTTATGTAAATACACACAGACTCGCGCATGGACACAATGTTATTAGCATTTTATGGGTTGCATGACCCCATCTGGAGTGTCATAACAATAATATATTTTTTAAAAAAAGTTCTTCCCAAAGGGTGCCAGTGAAGATCCTACTGTACTTTGCCTTGAAGTAATGCTTCTGCAGTGCCGGGATGAGTGTAAGCGTATACAAGAGCAGCGTCTCTAGTCAAGACAACAATAAAGAGGTTAAAGCAAACACCTGGGGAAACTCCTGCTCTGAGAAAGGAGGTCAAACTGGTTTATTTTCCCAACCTTATACCGGTTCTCCCCAGTGGGGCCCTTGCTTTTGAAGATGTACCTCTTTGTGAAGTCTGTTCCTTAACCCCCGGGGTCGCAACCTTTTGCCCCCCTCCTTGCCCTGACCTGGCTGATCCTGTTTCCCGGGACAGGATCAACTGTTGGCCTGCAGCTGTGGTTACACCCCCCCGCCCCCCCAACACACACACACAACCGCCCACGCCTTCTCTCTTCACATACACACACAAACCACCACCACCCCCCACCCCGCCCTTCCCCCCTGCTTTACATTCAGACCATTCTTCTAATGTTTTGTGTAAATATGACATGTGGCTTGAGGCCCGTCTTTCCTTTTATGCCTGATAGCCTCTTGGCCCTTGCTATTTCCCATGGCCTCCTAGTCTACATCATACACAGTACGATCAACACTGAAGAGGTGGCAATGAGTCATAAATGACTAATAAGCTTGGCGAGATTCTGCAGAAAGGGCGGTAACAAAAGGGCAAAGTGAAAAGATGAGGATGTCACCAGTGAACCCAATGGGTGTACAGTACAAGAGTGCAGTACAGGAATTTTTTTTTTTTTATAGTTGCTAAGATCAGCTGTTTTGTAAAGCTTCCTTATTGGTAGCCATGTGCAAGCATGTAAACAGACCCAATGTAATATTCATGATGACTGAGAGCCCCTGTGGTCCACCGTTCAGCCTGTCAGCTTGAGGGATCTTGGCTGACACTGAAAGAACATGGATGATATTTGCCATGTCGGATAAGCACAAGGGTAAATGTTTTACAGACCGGCGAGGGAGAACTAGCAATGTCAGTCTCCTGTCTGCCAGTGTCTTGACCTCGACCGATGTCCTCAGAAGTGGAGACCTTTACTTGTCTTTTGCAGAAGTTCTTGCTCAACATGTGAAGGTTTTGATTCCCCTCTGTGGTCAGTGATGTTTTCGGAGGTGGTTTAATTTCACTTTTTTTGACCTGACCCTGACCTTAACTTAGTTCTCCGTTTAGACTTTACAAAAAGCCCTGCTCGCAGTCATCGCACCAAAATTCAAACTCACTCATGTGAAAAATCTCATCTTCAGGAAGCGTATTTACCACTAACTTCCTGCATGTTTCATCACAAATGATGACGCTGGGGTTGATCTGCAGGGTCGTGAACTTTGCAAGTAAACATTTCTCAAAATCCCCGGTAGAATGAGAAAGGGCAGTTCAGTGTCAACTAGTCTGGCTAAGACCAGCTTGGGATGTGAACTTTGTGCTGCGGGGGCTAAGGGCCATTTAGGACGGAGCATGCCAAATTTAACTCTGTAGAGTTTGTGCTCCGATGTTCCACTCAGTGTGAAGTCGTACAAAAAATAATAATAGAGCTGCGTCTGGCATTCGCGAGGGATTATGTTACGTCTTAAAAAGGATGGTAAGAGCTCTTAGCAAGTTTGACAATGTGATAGCGGCAGTGTTTGAAAGAGTAATCCAATTACAAGAAAGGAGGAGTGAACAGACACGTGTAATCTAACAGTTGGCACTGCTAATATTTCATATATTGATTGAGCTATTGGATTGATTGCCGTGAACTTTGGTGCAGACAATCTAATTAACCTTTGACTTTTCATTGCCCTCTCCAGCTCTAAATATTTATTTGACCAATTCTTTCACATGTTATGACCAAATACCAGCAAAACGTATGTAATTATGTTAATAATAATGTGTTTTTGACGCTTGTGTGTTTAATGCTAATTAGAAAATGTCAGCCAATCAAGATGGTGCAATATGCTAAACCTGCTAAATGTCAGCATATTAGCTCTGTCATACTGTTAGCATGTTGCCAGGCTTTTGTTAGCATGTAGCTCAGGCCGGCACTGTGCCAAAGCAAAGCCTCTCAGAGTCAAAGCCAGGACTCCAAGGCTCTTCGGCTAAATGATTGCTATTTGATGCTTAACTTTAAATGACACAGGATGTGCGGTTCTGAATGACTTTTCACCCTCATCTGCACTCAGCACACGTGGGAATGTAAAACGCAGGAAGCGCATCAGACATTATGTGACGCTTTCTCTCTTTTTTCTTCACCCCTGTGGTTAAAAACCTCTAATTCATGTGTGATAATGTAATGAAACGTGTTTCGTTACTGAAGGGGACTGACTCGCGGGAGGGGTGAATGTGCAGACAAGGGCCGAAATGCTCGCAAACAAATATCTTGTCAGGACGGGCAACATCCAGCCACGACAGGGGTTAACTGCTTCATTCTCTACACTGTCATAAAATCAATGCTCATGTCGCGCTCTGAGGACAGAAACAGCGAAAGGAGAGGACGCAATCAGTGTTGTTTAGAATGAAATGAACTATGCATTAATGCTGCCAGGGCTGTTTTCACCATAGTGCCTCCTCGCTGTGCTGTGGCGCCCGTTAGGTACGCCGCCTTCATAGTTTCCGTATCACATATTAACGTCTGTGATGGACGCCCGTGCCTGTGCGTGTTATTAAATGTGAGGATCAGTCACTGAAATCTCTGCGTGGTTCTGTAATTTCCCCTGGCCGCCTAAACACAGTGAGGCTTATCTCGCTTATATCGAGGCCTAGACCTCATATGTGGTCCCACGCTTCAGTCTGAAAAAAACAAAAAAAACCAAACCTGCTTTCAGATGACACGTCAGTTTTTATGGTTTTGTGTTTTATGACAGATAAATATACTATAAGTCAGCAGGATTAAAAATAAAAATAACCCCCGGGGTTCTTCTCCAAGGAAGAGACTGAATATGTCTGATATATTGATTGACTGGCTGCTTTTATAGGAAAGCACGTTTCACAGATGCAGCGGTTATATTTTTACTCCCGCATTAACTAATCTCATCAAAATTTTATGCAACTGGATAACTAATACCGAGATTTACCAGTTCAGCAGTCGCCTTTCAACGCGCTGAAAGACGAGAGTTTCAGCACGCTTGGAGGAACTGGACTGCTTCAAGACGAGATCCGAACAATTATATCAGATTTCATAGAGACTGTGCCAGCTCATTTGGACACAAAGCCATTATGTGATAGACTACACTCATAAAAATTATCACAACTCAATTTCTTATAGTGACCGGCACAATGGTCTGCTCCAGAGCGGGTGGATGATAATGGATGATGCTTTGTCAGCCGTATTCGGACACATGTAATTGCCGCAAGCCCTTAGTTAATAAAAAAAAATTGCTTTAGTCACAATAACTCTACGGTATCCATCTGCAGCCTTGGAGCCTGGCCTGTCTCTAAAACCCCCCTGACTGAAACATGGGCAGTGACTAAAACCTGGCAAGTGCACCAACGGACTGAAGAGGGCAGCACAGAGGAGGTGGCGACCGTGGATGCGTTTCAAGATTTTGTTTCCAAAACACTGTTGAAATATAATGTGTATACAGAGTGTCTGCATGGAGCCAACTCAACCTGGTCTGTTCGGGAAGGGTTTTATTGTAGCTACAGTCAAGGCGCAGTGTTTGGTAAGGTTTAAAAAAGAAAGAAAGAAAGAAAGAAAGAAAAAGTGAATCCTGCCGGAAAATTAATTTTCTCAGGGTCTCAGGAATGCACATATTAATCAGAAGTATGCACTGAGTAAGATAAAGATGTAATTAAACAGCAGTAATAAAAAGCACAATATTATATTACCCCTTTTTTTTGCATTAAACACACTAATTAATGTAACATTTATTATATTATCCTTAATATGACTGGTCCCCTAAATGTGCGCTGGACTACAGTAGTGATATACATTGTATTTGTGGTGTTGGATAACTGAATCAGAGTGAGAGCTGGAGGGGGTTATGTGTCCTGGTGTGAGTGGAGCTATTATCATACAGCCCTCGGGCTCACTTTCAGGGTTCGTTTTGATCTTCAACAAACAAGTCTGAGCTCTTAATATCAGCTTGTCAGCCAAGAATCTATTCCGACTGCAGCGGCCACCGTTTGACTTTGCCAATTGATTCATCAACTTATTTTCTGATTGGTTTCCTGACAGCTTCCCAGATTCCCTGACTGATAGCTCTACCTCCCGCCTTGAGCTCAGCTGTACGATGTGTCTGCGCCGACGAGAGGGCTGTTTTAAGAGGTGTTCTCGGCGCTTAAGGTAACCTTCATGCACTCTGGTGGTCAGTCAATACTCCAGCCAGCTGCACACAGAAGTATGAAATATTAATTAAGGCGCGGTGCTTAAAATTGGAAACAGACGCTGTGATTTATAAGGCTACTTGATTTACCAAGTGGAATCATTTTCATGATTCATTTCCTTTTGCACATTTCTGCTGCTGCTGCTCCTCTCTGTGTGGGGCTGTCATTACGCAAGCTGGTGCTCCCAATGAGGATGCTGCCATCTGCTGGAGGAAGCCCGACTTACAGAGAGATGTTTGCACTGAATAAAGTATTAAGTCCAGAAAAATGATGTGTTGATACCTTCTCCATGTGTGAGCATATAAAGTAAAACATAATTTGGAATAATTACAATAGCAGTTCTTCCTGCATATTTATCTAATATATCCTGCTCCCTTTCATAACCCCCCACGATGCTGTTGCTAAATCCTTCCCCCATAACACAACAGGGTTCTGACTATTCCCATTAATATTTATATGTACTAGTTAGATGACACAGTTCATGTTAACAAAGCATGCTGACTGCCTCAGTTATAACTATTACAACAATACAATTCCTGAACATCTAAAGGATGACCCAGTTTCGTGGGAGAGGACTGTTCTCTTCCAACTTGCGCTGAATTAATCACAGCTGACAGATTTGAATGGCCGGTGCTTGGATGTTAGTGTTATTTTATCTGTCCGAATAATTGGGCCAGAAACTGGAAAAGTGAATTTGGTCCACTTTTGTCCTCAAATGACAAAACCCGTGTGGCCAAGGAACCCTAATGACTCCAGCACTTAGATTACAGTGTCAAACAGGAGAGCCAGACCAGGCGATGATTCTGGGCGTTTCGCAACTTAAGTAAAAGTATCAACACGCACAATTTGAAAATACACCCTTACAAGGATGGCATTTAAAGTTTTACTTTACATTACTAAGTGTTATCAGCCAAATGTAATTACAGTATCAAAGGCAAAAATACACATTTTACAGAATGACCGATCAGAATCACGATGAATATTGGATTTTTATTACCAGCACAGTAACGGTTTAGAGGCGTTAAGGTGAATCTCTACAGAAGACAGAACAAGGTATCACTGCCTTAGACTCCAGAACATGTCAGCTTAGTGGGTTAGATGTATAAAGTACACTGGAAAGGGATAATACAAGTATTTCAAAATGGTACAGAAGTACAGTACTTGGTTATGCTCTTAGTTACTTTCCACCAACCTTAACTAGTTGCTAAAATGATCAGCAGTGGGGTTGTGGAGGATGTGTGTAATCTAAATCTGAATATGCGTACTTAAACCAAATCTATTTAAATTCAATAATAAATGGAGCGGGTGGTTCTAGCACCTCCTGGAGGCCGAGCAACAGCTCTGGCCTTAAAGGAGCTCAGGATGAGGAGCAGGAGGCAACAGCTGAACATTTCAGTGCAGGGATGCTTAAGGACAAATGCCATTGGGCTGTAGAAGCCTTCATCTGCACTATCAAACCTGAAGTAGGTGCTTTTTGTACAGAGATGGAGATGGACAATGACACACTGCCATCTTTGCGCTTAGCATCATGGCCAAAACAACTTAGAGTTACATAGAGCTCTTATATTAGTCTCACCGGACAGTGACTGGACTCATCTATAGCTCGCAATATAGGCAATTTGATGATTTGTTTCCATTCTATATGTAGTATATTATCACGGTAGACTCTGAGAATAACAAAAACAATAGTCACAACTTTGCAAATTACATAGAGCTTAGTAAATATCACAGCTTCCTTTTCTGTAAAATGTAAAACACTATTGAAATAACCAGGATTGTATCTATGGACATATAAATTGTTCTATGTGCCTTTGATATTAAAATGATTGAATATTTTCACACTGCATCATTGCATTTATCCATAACTAAAAAAAACCAAAACCCCAAAACAAATGAATGTGTGGTCAGGTATTGATTTTGATTGAATTTAAAGACCGATTATGCAAAAACAATATATTATTTATGGTAGGGTTATTTCATTGACCTTCCTTTGAAAGAACAAATGTTTACTGCAACATATTCAGAATATAAACGCCAAGAGATCAAATACAAAACAACAGATATAAATTGGATATAATAATGAAATAGTACAGAAAGGTGCACACGTGTGTGATGTTGATGGCACTATGGGGCTTAAATTTGCAAGTGAATTTGCTTTCGTAATGTCGAAATGTTGCCAAGATATTTAGCATTAGCCAGATCGAACAACGCGTGCTCACGACATGTTCAAAGTACTGGAGTCACAAATATCAGGCGAACATGCAGTAATTCGCATTTATTCATCCATGATTTCCAAAAGTCTGAGCTCTGACGTAGTCGCTGTACAGCTAGACGTGAGTAATCGATCCCAGATCTCGGGCAAAGCAGAGCAATGTTTTCATGCTTCCTGACGACCTGCTGCGCTAGTCACTCTGCCATGGCGCCCGTAATGTCGCTGATTAAGGAGGGGACGTCGTAGCATCGTGTTTTGATTCGCTTTAGTAAATATTATCACGCACGTTTTGCTACTCCTGGTTTCAATTTGATCAAATTTCTCTCTGAACCCGCCATGACCGTGGAGCAGAATGTCCTCCAGCAGCATTCTCAGAAGGTAAGCTTACAGAAGCTAACTTGGTGGCTAGCTAACTTTAGGCTAACTGTTTAGCAACATAGTTTTCTGGCTCAAAGTACTCGCAGGGACGGCTAGCCAACTCTTTGGCTAGTTAGGTTAACCTTGAGTTCGCGTTTTATTTGGGCTACGGGCCACCCATTGGTAAAGAACTGTTTGTATATCGCAAGTTATTTTGTTTAAGCTAGGCCCACCGTTATGCTAGTGCGTAGCGTTATCCAATATTTTGCTAGCTCTTAGCTAATGTTAGCTAGCGGTATCATGTTAAGTAAAGTGAAATCATATCGTTGTCTTTGCAAGTTGTGCATCGTTAACGACAGCTAGCAGCTCGTACGTATCAATTTGGACAATACTTCCCTCGGTTACGTTAGCATGCTGGGCTAACTGTGTCGTCAATTGAAATAAACAAGGCCAAGTGACAGTGACAGATTTAACGCGATGGTCAGCGTCGTCAACTTCTTGGTATTGAATCAGAACCTTAAATACGTCTCTGTATTGACTTAGCGCTGTGCTGAAGACGTTTGATCACACCGGTTACCACCAACGATAATGCTTGGTTATTAGTCAACAGTGTCCGTCCGTGCGTGCAAATGTTTCCTGGGTTACTCATCACATATCTGATATCTTTGTTTACAAAGTGTGGCTAGCAGCTGAGGTGGACCGACAGCCGAGCCCTGATGCTCTGCGGATAGCTAGCCAAGAGTGTGATGGTTCATAAATGGGCAGATTAATGGGATACATTTCATCACACTTTAGGTTTAAGGCACAATAGTGCATTAAGGGTCGATTCTGTTCCTCAGGCGCCAAATTATGGGATTTATTCTGTGATTACCATACCCAGCATTGCATAGCACTGGGTAGTTATGTAACCACTTGACCGATGTTGCTCAAACGCTCTGCTGGTCTAAATGAAAAGACACAGTAATGCATAAAGTTTACGTAATAATCGTCACGTTTTATCACGCTGCATTCAATTCAGTAACTCTGCTTCTGCCCTGCAGCATAGACCTCCTGTGTTAAACCAAATCTGATACAACCCACTTACCTACATAACACAAGCTAGCAGTGCAAAATGGATATCTGAAGGGGTGATGACAGTCAGAAGTCTGGATCATAGACAAAAATAAATACTAAGCCTTCTGTTGATGACTCCAACTTAAAAGTAGCGGTGTCGCACAGACCAGCTTATGCAGTCTGACCTTTGCAGGACTTGACATAAAACCTTGATGAGGGTAAAAACTGAGGAAAATGCATTTTTATCCATTTTAGGCCTATGAGCATAGCTTTTGTATATGGATATAAGTAACATGTCCAGGCCTTTTCTTCACTCTTATATAATGTATCATGGTCCCTATACAAAGCTGTTTGGATTTACTTTGCTTTGACAGTGCTCAGTGGTGGGATTTAGTTATAGGTATTCATTACAGTTGTGCTCCATCATCAGAGTGCTTCATGAAAACAGGGCGTGGTGAGGTTTTCGTGTAGTGACCTGTAGATAGCGGGATGAGGTCACGTTAAAGAGCCCCTACTTGTGCCTGTGCAATTTGTTTTCGTTTGCGGCTCCTTTACACGCACGTACAAAGCAGCCGTCAGGAGCTTCACTGGGAATACCCCTGTCTGTAGCCTGCTGCAAAGCCTTAACGTTGCTCCCTCTGCTATGTACAGAATGATGTGGTGTTATTCACAAGCTGCCTCCTAATGGCCGGTGACCAGTGAGACAAGCACCCGTGCCAGACATGTCACATGGGGATGAGAATGTGTGTGTGTGTGTGTGTGTGTGTTTGCATGCCTGTGAGTGAGTAACTGCTCTTGTGGTTGGCCCAAATCTGTCACAGGTGTAGCTTCCCTCACCCTGACGCTGCCATCCTCCGTGCCAACAAACCTGCATCCATCAGTCTCTGACAGTGACCAAAACAAATTGTCATCTTCATGTTAACTTGTCTCCAGTGGTTGAAACATGGCGAAATGTAAAACTGTTGTAAGTGCACAAGTTCAAATTCTGTAAATGCTGGCAGCCGTGACAACTGTACTAACATGATGTTGTTGGAGACTTTGGGGGGAAAGCTGCATGTTCTTGTGTGTAACTGTGTTGTTGCAGATTTTAATCAAAACCATTTAAAGACCTGAAAGAAAAGTGCAAACAGGCTTCTGTGTTAATGTTTTCTGATTTTAACCTCTCTTTGTTTTATCGTAGACCTTGTAATTTATGTAGATAAGCCTGATTTTCGGGCTTCCAATGCAGTATGTGTCAGATAAGTCATATGAATTTTGGTAGAGCACGGTGTCATGTTATCTATTGCTGCGATCTTATCGGCAGCACAAGTGCTACGCTTCCTGCAGAGCTGTGTGTGCTCGTATAGTAAACTGTGCACACGGTCACAGGCAAATGGGGCTTAGTGCACTACTTGTATGCTGCTACCTTAACAAAAGCATGAGCTTTCTTTTCACTTTCTCCAGTGACTCTGTGGAAAAAGAAAAAAGCCCCCCCGGGGTTTAATAAAGCACTTTTGCTTTGGAAAGCTCACAGAAAGTCATGTAGCTGATAGCAGGACTGGAGTCAGGTCTCAGACCAGGTACAGAACAGCCTCCCCAGGGCTGGAAGAATTGAGTGCGTTACTTCAGAGCACTGCAGCAGAACAGACACTGCTCTAATGCCTTTGACTGAACTGTCAGCGCTCAGTTGTTAATCCAAGTCTTTCCAATACTGTATTTGCTGCGATGGTGATTAATATCGAGGGACTGCAGTTTATGTCATTGTGTAACTTTTAACATTTCACCTGTGCAGTGATTCTGAACAGCTCTTTAGTTTCAAAACAAAGCCCTTCTCCTTTCGCTGTTCTGAATCTAAAGTCAGTTTGCTCTCTAGTCTGCCTGTATGATGTAGTTATGCACAGGGTTTTTACGCATCCACAGCGTGCAGTATGTTAACACCAGGACTGTAGAACATTATTTTAAATGCCTGGTATCATAACTCGTGTGCACCAGCTGCGCACGTTCCCAGTCTGCCAGCCAGATGCCATTTCAGCAGTTGAACAAAGAGTGTAATTTCCAAATCACGACACTGTTATTTTGTAGCCCTGACAGCAAGTAACGCGTTGGACCCCCGCAGAATGTAGTTGGAGTTAATGATGGGGATTCATTTGACACCGCTGTAAACAAAATCAGGCCGTGTTCACACATGGACAGAATGGAGAGCTCTTTTCTCCACATCTGAGCGCATTTTCTTCAAGGCTTAAGTACTTTTTATGGCCTATTCTTGCAGCTCCATTACAAGTGTTTACGAACGCCCGAGATGTAAATGGTATGCAGCGCTGCCACGGGGCTGTGTTGTGCAGTCAATCTACGTGGCGTGAACACGGCCTACAGTAATGAGTCCTAAATCAATGAGGAACCCTTTGAACTCAGGCTCTCAGCAGTTGCCTGCTGCACCTGTGAAAGCAGTCAGGAAGAAGTCAGTGTTCCTCTCACTTAAGACTTAAGGCTTCTGCCTTGGATGCTGACATTAAGTGCACTCCCCCATTATTTATAGCGCATTTCTTCAAGCTGTGCATTGCAGGTTAAGTGTGCGCGGTAAGGCCGCGCAGTCCAGCTGGGCTTGACATCAATAAGTCATCAGACTTCAGTGAGCTCATTAATAGAGCGTATTGACAGGTCCAGGTTGGTGTAGCATCAGTTCTTTAAGGTGTTATTACTTCTGTTCAAGTTATGGCTGCATGATATGACCAAGATCAAACATAACTGTTGATGTTCTCACAAAAATATTTACACAGTGGGGTTTTTTACAGTGATGTAGGCAAAGGCAAGTAGCAGGACAGTATGATGAGATCAGTCTAATGTAATGCAGGGAGACAACACGATATACATAACATAGTATTAGTATATTAGCCATATATCAGCCACTGCAAAGTCTGAGCAGGCTTTAATATTCATAGTAATTCAAAAATCATTTTCCAGATACATATATTTCTACAAATTACACACACACGCACATTTATGGCTGCCTGCTGGATTCTTCTTTGTCATCACTCTCTGCCTCTCGTTTCCCCTCAACAGCACCAGCAGACGCTACTAAACCAGTTGAGAGAGGTCACCGGCACTACAGACGTTCAGCTGCTTCAGCAGGCACTACAGGTACACCGTTACACACACACGCGTTTACGCACGCCGATGTCATGACCGATGCGCGCACTGCACATGCACGCTGTTCTCCTGCTGTCCGTCTTTTTGTCTCTTTCACACTGTCTCACGCTCACATTTCAAAAGTGCCTGATGCTGCGTCAGTTTCAGGGTTTACACGAATCCATCTAAAACACCCGCGCAGCAGCACCAGCTGCTCCGCGCTCACAGAGGCATCGTCTCGTGAGATCCGTTTCACGCGAGAGACAGGCGGGAGGCTCTACTGCCTCAAATCCATATGTGACCCGTCCATTCAGGTTGTTCTAAACCAAGCCTGATTTTAGAGGTTTTATTAAGAAAACAATGCTGAGAAATGACTGAAAAACTGAACTGAACTCATCATTTTCCAGCATTCGTAACCAACAGACATATAAGCCTTAACAAAGTCACTGTTGCTGCAGGTGAGCAATGGAGACCTGGCTGAAGCCGTGGCATTTCTGACGGAGAAGAATGCCAAAGTCCCTCAGCAAGATGAGACAACCTACTACCAGACGTCCCAGGTGGCCAGCGACAGATACATCAGCGTGGGCAGCCAGGCGGACACAAGTGAGCAGCTCACTCAAGCTACTGGCGCAGACGTTCTAGAAACCTCACAGGGAAGATTCAAAGAAAAAGGAAACATGGGCTCTTTTTCATATCAGTAGTCAGTATTAGTCTGTGTTTTTGTGCTTTAATTCATATGAAACCACCTTTACATTCATGTTTCAATCAATATGGATTATATGATAGATGCTGAAAGGACAAAGCATCATATAGAGACCTTAGTTTTTTAGTGAAAAATCAGTGTTCATGCACAGCGAATGATTCTGTGTCTTCTTGTGTACATTTCTCGACGCAGATGTGATTGACTTGACTGGTGACGACAAAGATGACCTGCAGAGGGCAATCGCCCTCAGCCTGGAGGAGTCCAACCGGGCGTTCAGGGAGACGGGCATCACGGACGAGGAGCAGGCCATCAGCAGGTGGGCTCAATAGGATTACTGACTGCCAGGACACGGCGAGGCCGACATCTCACCAAATAGCTCCAGAAACAATCTGCACCGGGCCTCGGACGGAAATCCACACTTACCACCTACATTGTCGCAGTCGCTGCCCGGCGTGTGTTGAAATAATATCTTGCCTTCGTCGGTGTTGTTGTGCAACGCTGAGATTTTGATCCGCACTGAAAATCAGGGACGTCTCAAGCGTCATTTTCACGTCGCCGGTGGCAGATCGTATCAGCTGACACCGCTTCACGTTATGTCCGCGAATAACTTGATGCCAGACCAGCATTAAACGTCTGCTGTCGTCTTCGCGGGCTCTCCGCGGCCGCCGTCCGCGCTCTGCCTGAGCCTCCAGCCACTCCAGCCTAGTGACACATCTTCTTTCCAGCAGATCACATCTCGTCAGTTTCAGACATTACAGTCTCCCAGATGCACTTTCACCCAAAACACATCAATAATTGAATCTCATAAGTTACAGTTTTAATCAAGGCTGTCAGTATTTTGACCAAGTAGCAGCTGGAGAATAGCGGGTGTCAGATTTCATAGCTGCAGTGGCGATGCCCAATATTCAACGACTTCGAGTTGAATTACTAATGGTGTTACTATAACAAGGTCTGATCACACGCACAGTTGCTACATGACTGCTACACGTAGCCGCAGATCATTTCAGACCAGCTAACTCAGAGTAAGTTTAAGATGTACTGCCCCCTTACTGTGGCCCCAAACAGCCGTGGAATGAATGTTTGGACACGTCGCTCCTTTCCATCCTTTTTCAAGAGCCATCCAGCGACCAAGGCTTTGCTGATGGTCACACACCTTGTAATAGATGTGATTATTATGTCCTGATAAGAGAGAATAAAGGCCTTATGAGCGTTACATTTTAAATCAAAACTCCTAATATCGAGTACAAATGACCCGCTGGAGCACGGTGCTAAGGAGCCGCTATCTGGCAGTTTAATTAAACCCTGCTCTATCCGAACTGATGTGGGATAAGCCCCGCTGGTGACTAACTCTGAAGGTTATGAGGGAGTGTGCTGCTTTGGAAATAATGCTTTTAAACGTATTTCATCAGAAGGAGTGCGGCGTCAGTCGGGCGGGGGTCTCGCTGAAACCACTTCTCTCTCTGCTTTTCAAGAGTTTTGGAGGCCAGCATAGCGGAGAACAAGGCGAGTCTGAAGCGTACCCACACAGAAGTGTGGAGTGATTCACCCAACCCACATGACAGGAAGAGGATAGACAACTGCCCCGTGGGCCTGAAAAATGTTGGCAATACCTGCTGGTTCAGTGCTGTCATACAGGTGGGCACGCACACACACACACACACACACACACACACACACACACACACACACACACACTTGCTGCAGTCATCCTAAGCAGACGTGAACAAGAGCATCATCGCAGTGTTTACAAGCTGGAAAACACTGGAAAACTTGATCCCAGCTGTCACAAAGACTTAGTTCCTTGTGTGCTGGCAGAGTCAGTGGTCGAATGTGACCTGAGCTGAAATATGCCAGATGAACACTGGATACACCATCACATGGTGCCTGGCTCCTGTGTGTAACTTTACCCCCCCCCCCGAGAAGGAGGCACTTCTTGAAACTGACCCCGCCGCTGAACAGGAGTAAACAACTTTCCCTTCTCCTACCAACACGTCCACATCTCCATAATGTTAAGATTCCTTTTCACTGACAAAACTCAGCACCACAGCCCTTAGTTAAAGCAGTTTAAGTGGCGGTGGTGGTTGTTGCTTTCACTGCTGAATTCAGTCAGTGCAGAGTGTGTAATATACATATATGTAACAACACACACCCGCTGTGTTGCACATCACCTCTGGTTGTTTTATCAGCACTTATATTACATTATGCAACAAGAGCTGTCCACGTATTATTCCAAGCCATATGGAAATCGTCTTTTCATTAGATGATACTAACATGTTCTTGTTCCTCTTCAAACTGAAGTCTCTGTTCAACCTGCTGGAGTTCCAGAGGCTGGTGCTCAACTACTCGCCGCCAGCCAGAGTCCACGACCTGCCCCGCAACCAGAAGGTAGGACGGCCGCCTTTTTCCCTCCGGCGCCTTCAGATGCCAAACATGCCACCGCGGTAACACAATGGGGACGTGATGCCTTTCGGTGCTTGTCCCTTCAGCCACCACTGTGTGTTTTTGTGTCACATCGGTTCTGTTAACATCACGGCAGCCCGTCTGAAGCTTACCACATCGCTTTAGCTCTGAGGGTCTGACCGTGCGGCAGCTGAGAGCCACCCTTCAACAGCTGTGCGCTCTTGCCCTAAGGTCGCAGCAGCTTAGAGTTTTTGCCCCTTGTACGCTAACTTACTGCTAGCAAGCTACGAGAAGGGCCAGCTAGTGTGAAGTGGTTGATGAGACCTCTGACAGAAACAAGCACGCGCAGTGTTTCGATTGATCTTGGAGATCCTCAGATTTCTCCTGCTGCAGTCAACAGTTCTTTTGCGGAGCAGCTCTCTTTGTCCACATTTCCCCCCCGCTGAGTGTTCACCACGGGGTCGGCAGCCTGTCGCTAATCTGCTCTAAGCCTCTGCTGCAGAAGTGTGGCCGGGGGCGGTCGTCTCTTCATATCATCTTCTGGCCCTAATCTTCAGCAGTGCGAGACAGTAAGATCTGAGAATCTGGTCTTTGCATCGGCATCCCCGAACCACCGGCACAGAAAAATACGTGCGTTGCTATCGCGAGGTCACGCCGCCTCTGTATCTCACACGTTACAGATTGACTTCACTCTATAACGTCGCCCTACAGCGGCGGGTGAATAGTGTTTTTGCCGCTCCGCAGAGTGAATTCAGCCGGCCGACTGCGGCACGGTGGAGACAAGGAGTCCTCTTTTCTGAATCGGGACCTCTGTTATTTAGATCAAGTGGTTTGTGACATATCGGGGCCCAAATGGCAGTGAATTGCATCAGCTGCTCCACGCCGTCAGAACGTTCGGTATCAATCAAGAATCGGCGTTTCTCGTCCTGTGCTGCTCGTTTCGTTTTCAGTTTGTAGCTGCAGGTTGCGAAACTCAGTCAGGCGGCTTATTGAATCTGAACGTTGACAGAACAGCTGGAGCGTTTACAAACAAGGGGTTAACACAAACGTTAATAAGCAAAACGAACAAAAGGCTTGTTCCAAAGAACTTCCTGTTCTTCACTGTTCAGATCTGTAAGCACGTAGTTTTGCATAGAGTCTTAAATGATTTAAAAATGCCGGGCACCGTTTTACTCCATTACATCAAACAGTACATTTGACTTGACTGAAGTTTGATATTGATTGATGCTGTGTTGCCCCGACCAGGAGCACAGGAACCTGCCCTTCATGCAGGAGCTGAGGAACCTCTTCTCCCTCATGGTGGGCTCCAAGAGGAAATACGTGGACCCGTCGCGAGCTGTGGAAATTCTCAAGGACGCTTTCAAGTCCAGTGAGTCGCAGCAGGTGAGCCTCCGCCGCAACCCGCTCCACATAATAACACTTAGCGGCGTCGTTCAGTGCGGAGCGCTCCATTACTGCAGGCAGGTTACACATTATGTTCTTTGGTACTGCATTAGTATGAAAGCATCTATAATACAGCGCCTGTAATGTGCGGGGGACAGCACACAGCCTCGCGCTGCAGTCCTGACCTGACAGATGCCGAGATGCTCTGGAAATTAGTAGCATGAAAGTGCTGCGATGATGTTTGTCGCCCTGTGCAGCTGGTTGTTTTCCCGACAGCATCGCTAGTCATCTTAGCTAGCCCAAATCCATCACCAACCCGGAACCGCAGACGCAGACGCAGACCGACGCCTTATCTTCCAGAACCTTTGATGAAAACAGTCCCAGTAGAAGTCACTGAAGCAGAAGAAATGCAGCTTTTAGCCTTTGTGTTACTTGACCAGAGTGCTGCTGTTGATACAGTTGATCAAACACGTTCTTCCAGACTGACAAAAACCACACAGGACATTTTTATTTTCCTCGCCCTTTGTTCTCCGTTTGTGTCTGGGGCGTGTATTTGCACAGTCATTGCGGGCTAGCCAGTCATCTCTAAAGCGCAAAGAACCCGCTAACCAGCGCGAAAGGTGCTCCGCAAGCAAGGTTTGTGATCAGGCCTGCGTGCTGGTGGGTGGAGTTAATCCCCATTTCATTCGCACGTTAATCTCCCTGCATGCTCCCACCCCCAGTTCAGTTTGTGCAGGTGGCTAGTGATAACGTACAGCAGCTTTACACACAGAGCTTTAACCATTTCACTCAATTTGACCGTGGCACTTAAAACTGAACCCGTTCCCGTGGAAACATCTGTGCGTGTTGGTCTCACTCTTCTCTTGTCCTTTAGAACCGAAGCACTCTTTGCTGTTTGCACATGCCGGAAACGTTTAATACCCTTCATCCTTCATCTTTGTGCCGCGTCCTTTCAACACAGGCGTCGTTCTCCTGACTCAGCGCGACCGAATCCAAGACACTTAACCTCTCTTATCCATAACTATTAATCCTCAAACCCACGCCACCCCCCCTATGAACTCTGCAAACTATAATATTGACTAGGAATTAGCTGTTTTTTGCGCATATATCCCATCATGTGACATGCGCATGTCAAATGTACAGGGCTGGGCTGTTCTTCTCCTTACATAAGCACTTGCTGTAAGCTGGTGTCTCTGCAGAGGTTAACTGAGGTCGGCCTTCAGAAGTGCACCCTGCCAGCCAAACAGCTGACTGCTCATTTAGGCGCAGTCAGTCATTTATTGCCGGTATATTCATTATTATACTAATAAAATACTTCACACTGTACAAAACAATGACGGCCAACTCCGACCACGTACACTTTATTTACTCCTAGCAGCTAAAACCAATGATCTGTCGGTCTTTACAGAGACACCTTTGCGACCTCCGCGTCTCAAAGGCGCTCCCGTAATTAGTCATTTTGAATGTATGCGTCTGCTCCGATCAACAGCAGGATGTGAGCGAGTTCACCCACAAGCTGCTGGACTGGCTGGAGGACGCCTTCCAGATGAAGGCTGAAGAAGACAGGTAAGCACAGCTCTTTGTATCCAGAGCTCAGCTGGGAAAGAAGGAAAGTTGTTGGTGTTTTTGGGGCAGCGGGTTTTGAAGGACGGTGTCAAACGTGCGTTGTGGAAACGCGTCCGAATCAGCGACGGCTCCTGTAAACAACGCCGGTCTGTGCTTTTCTGCTTCCAGGGAGGGCGAGAAGCCAAAGAACCCCATGGTGGAGCTTTTCTACGGCCGCTTCCTCGCCGTGGGTGTCCTGGAAGGTGAGACGAGTAGTTAAATTAAAACCAATAGGGACAAAAAGTGAGGGGTAACTAGAAAATCAGAGGGAGATAAAGCATTAGCATGGTCTGATTGCTGCTGCCAGAAAGCAAGCAAGTCCTTGCCCCTAGTAATGAAAGGTGACCTTGTCTTAATGAGATGTGGTCCATGTAAAAGAGGAGAGCGGCAGCATTGATCGTGGAAGACCTTGATGGCTGATTGACATTGTGCTTATTATGCATGACAATACTGGCCCAGAGCCACCAGAAGCTGGGCCAGTGGACTCTGCTGCTCATAAAATGACCTTAATGCCTCATCTGCATGTCCGCCAGCATCTCCTCTTTCTTTTTTTGGGGAGGGGGGGGGGACTTCTAATCTGCAGTTGATGTGGGGAGGTCTGTGCAGCTGTTTAATGAGTGACTGAGCGACTGCTGAACAAGTGAAAATCAGCCTGGATGCAAACGAGTGTGAAATGACTCGTTATTGCTTCCCCCCCCTTACACTCTGCGCTCGCGCCCCCGGACTGTGCGTGCGATGCATGAGGACCCAGCTAGCCCTGCAGTCATGACGTGTTGTCAGTTATTAACTCCCACTTTGTTTAACTCCAACAGGTAAAAAATTTGAAAACACTGAGATGTTCGGGCAGTACCCCCTGCAGGTGAACGGCTTCAAAGATCTCCACGAATGTCTCGAGGCGGCGATGATCGAGGGCGAGATCGAGTCCCTGCACTCGGCAGAGAACTCTGCCCGGTCTGGACAAGAGGTGAGCGCCAACGCCGTCTGACGCCCAGCTGTTTCTTCACGACGTGTTTGTTTTTTACTCCCATGTTTATATCAGTTGTATATGGATGCGGTTTGTGCTCCATAGAATGGTTTATGTTATTAAAGATTATAGCGTAGCCCAGCACCAAGGCAAAGATTTAATACTTTTACAAGCCAATTACCAGTCGCCACCTCTCTCTCAGAGAAGACAATCAGGTTAAATATAATCTGGGCCCGTGTGATGGATCCTCTCCAAAGGTTTGACCTCCTCGCCCTTATGTGACACGCGCGCTATTCTGGAGTTGACCTCTGGTTAGCCGTAGCCTCGCCTACGCTGTCCCACAGCAGCTGGGAGACGCTAATTAACCAGGCCAGCGCGCAGATGAGCGTGGCAGCGAGCCCTCTGGAAAAGCCCCAGCCGGCAGCAGAAGGAGGCGCTGGAGACAGAGAGTGAGCGACACCGCTTTCCGTTATATAGGAATACGGAGCCGCCGATTATTATTTATTCACATCTGAGTTTTGTTTCAGGGAACTATTAGTGTGTATGGTGACTGTTGCTCCTGCTGAGCTGCTCTGGGCACATTGTGCTCCGTTTAAAACATGGCATGCAGCCCTGTTCTGATTGCATTCTTTGTTAAAAAGTAATAACTTAAAAATTTATTTTTGTTTATGCCTCCGTGCTGGAAACGTTTTCGGGTTGTCTGCCGTCCCCCACCTTCCTGTAAACTCTATTTTAATTACATCTGCACCGACATTCGCTCAGACTCCGACGTGAATAGATTTGGGTGGCCCCGAGATCAAGGTCACTGTGACCTCGCAAAACATGTTTTTTTTGGCCTCTCAAAGGAAAGATCTCAAGAGCACCTTGGGGGAATTTTATTCAGTTCGACACAAATGTAGACTTGGACTCAAAGATGGACTGACTTTGGAGGTCAGGGTCACGGTCACGCAGTGAATTTCATTACAGCTGGCTCTAACACTCAAATTGCAAACTTCATGCTCCGTGTAACTTTATATTTCAACCTGAGCAAACTCATCCCAGCATCCGTCTCCCTTTCAGCACTGGTTCACAGAACTCCCTCCTGTGCTGACCTTCGAACTGTCAAGGTTTGAGTTCAACCAGGCGCTGGGACGACCTGAGAAGATCCACAACAAGCTGGAGTTTCCCTCTATGCTCTACATGGACAGGTGATAGAAACATCAGCAGCCGCCTTTATTGTTGAATCTGTTGTGTTTGCCCCATGTTTCTGTTAGACTGAAGCCTCCTCTGTGCGCTCTCTGTTGTCAGGTACATGGACAGGAACAGGGAGATAACCAGGATCAAGAGGGAGGAGATCAGGAGGCTGAAAGAGCATCTGACGCTGCTTCAGCAGCGACTGGAGAGGTACTTTGTGTCCACTTATACCTGTTTATTTAGCCAAGGTCAGCAGAGCTCCCCTGACAACCACGGGGAGTAATTTCTCTGTCTGACTGTGTCCTCGCTGCGCCTGTCATTGTGCCCTTTGTTCTCACTTCCCTCCTCTCTCACTGTCTCTGCTCTCTCCCAGGTATCTGAGTTATGGCTCAGGCCCCAAGAGGTTTCCTCTGGCAGATGTCCTCCAGTATGCCATGGAGTTTGCCTCCAGTAAGCCGGTGTGCACCTCCCCAGTGGAAGACATAGACTCATCAGCGCCCCCAGGTGGCACAACGGGACAACAGCTGCCCCCACCGAGGCAGGTTTTCATCGCAGATGGCCTGCAGTCCGCTGCTACTGCTTCTCCTCTTTTCCATCACTTGCTCTGCTGGTTTCAGGAGACGATGAGGGTGCAAACAGGAAAACAATGAGCCCAATGCGAGACCAGCTCTGTAGTCTAATCCTAGACGTGTCTCGCTATCTGCGAGGCTTGTCCATACAAATACTCTGTATCAGATTCAGCAAACGCCGTGACCTGAGCAAACATGGAGTGATTTTCTCGTTGGATTGATGAATGTGCCTGCTTTCCACTGGACTGCAGTGGGTTTCCAGAGCTTCCTGGTTTCAGACAGCAGCTCCATATTTTTAATTCACCATTCCATTTAATGCAGTGCCATGAAGTCTTGCACAGACATTCGTGATTCACTGACTTACATCTAGCGTCACCATCAGGTCGTACTTTTCATTTTTCTAATTACGACTAAGTGCCTGCAAAGCTGATGATGTTCTCATGGGCTCTCATCAGTCAGCTGTACTCTCTGTTTGGTAGTTAACATTGCACATGCTTCACGGCTGCATGTGAGCGTTAACGTTGTAGGCACGGTAGCATTTGGTTCTGCTGTGCTGAAGTACAGCCTCTAGCCTGACTGTAGACTCTTACTCTAAGTCTTACACTTTAATTTATGAAATTCCAATTCTGCAACATTTGTTAAAACACAGTTACATATATTTCTCACACAGCTCTGAGCATAGCAGAGCCCTTCGTATGTGTATGTATTTTTATGTTGTATACTTTGTCTCTTAACCTCTGCAGCGCAGCTGAGCAGGACTCTTTGCCGCCCCTAGAGAGCTCAGGTCCTGCCTCAGGTCCCACTACAGCTCCCGCTGCAGCCCAGCAACAGAGAGTGCCCATTCATAAGCCCTTCACCCAGTCCAGACTACCCCCCGACCTCCCCATGCACCCTGCGCCGCGCCACATCACTGAAGAGGAGCTGAGGGTGCTCGAGGGCTGCCTGCACCGCTGGAGGAGTGAAGTGGAAAATGACACCCGTGGTGGGTCTGCCTGTTTCCTGTTTGTAGCCCCGTAGAATGATCTCTGTTGTGGTTCAAGAGCGTGAGTTAGCTGTTCGCTGTCTATCCTGTTCTTCCTCCGCAGATCTGCAGGGCAGTATAACCAGAATCCACAGAACCATTGAGCTAATGTACTCAGACAAATCTATGATGCAGGTGAGCGGAGCCCTTCCATGATGTATCACGTTCGGAATACAAAAAGCCACTTCATTTGTTAATCGGTGTTGGAAACCTCTTGTCTGCTGCTCCAGGTTCCGTACCGGCTTCACGCAGTGCTGGTCCATGAAGGCCAGGCCAACGCAGGTCACTACTGGGCTTACATCTATGACCCGCATCAGCGTTGCTGGATGAAATACAACGACATCTCTGTCACCAAGTCGTCCTGGGAGGAGCTGGTCAGGGACTCGTTTGGGGGATACCGCAACGCCAGTGCCTACTGTCTCATGTATATCAACGACAAGAAGCCCTTTCTCATAGAAGGTACACATAGACCAGCGTTACCGCACATTTGTAGGAACTCTATAAGAGGTTGGGTCCTACCTGCAAATGCGGAGCTAACCTCTCTCCCTGTTGTCTGCGCAGAGGAGTTCGATAAGGAAACGGGACAGATACTCAGCGGCATGGACAAACTGCCTCCAGACCTGAAGCAGTACGTGAAGGAGGACAACGAGCTGTTTGACAAGGAGATCGAGGAGTGGGACGCCCTGCAGGCCCGCAAGGCCCAGCAGGAGAAGCTGGCCCTGGCCACAGCTGCTGCAGCTGCCTCGGCGGCATCCAGCACCTCCACCTCCTCCTCCTCGCCTCAGCCCATGAGTATTGAGTCCAGCCCTCCAGACAACACAGGTCAGGGTCACAGTGCGAAGAATGGAGACTAGAATACTTAATTGAGAATCAATACTTGGTAGGAAGATAAATACTGAAAACTCTTGTTCCCTGGAGAGATTTAAAAGCATGAGGAAATGACCTTGAAGTATTGGCATACAGCCTCCCAGATCCAGCTGCCTTTGACATACCATATTATATATAAAACTGTACCAGTGGTGTTCAAACCTTGTCTGTCATAACCCTCCTAGATGCCCCCCACCACCAGTATGAAATTTAAAAATCACCAACAGCAGAGACACCATTTCTATTAAATATATGCACCACAAACCAGGTGAACAGCGTGGAAACAAGGGTTTGTAAGAATGGGATGCATGGTTTATCAGAATCTGATTGTAAAGAATACAAATTATATACTTGAGCACTTAATGATATGTGTAATTAATAATAATAGTTATCAGTGTGTGTTCCAGCCAACTCCAACTCACAGTGTGCAGAGAAATCAGAACAGATCATGAAAGTACTGCAGCAGATCCCGAGTCAGATCTCCGCTGGAGCTCTGTCTGAGCAGCCCAGCCGGTCACTGTTGCACCCAGAGTGCTGCTGCTGTGGCCTTCACATGGCCGACAAGCTGTAGAAAATCACTTAAAAAATGCTCGCGTGACCCCAAAGGCACTGGAACGTAAAGAGCAGCCTAAGCGTTTCTCTGACGGCGCTGTCGCCCTCCTGCAGTTCCCCAGCAGGACCCAGAGTACATGGAGCAGCCGTCGCCCACCAACGACTCCAAGCACCTGCAGGAGGACACCGAGCGAGCCATCTCCAGGGCCGCCGCCGAGCAGGAGGAGAGAAGCCCCGAAGCGCTGTTAAATGCTGTACGTAAAACCCCGCAAAGACGCGGCGCGCCACGCTCGCACGGTCACCCGTCATGTACCTCCTGTCTGTAATACACGTCAGTTTGTTAACCTTCAGCAACAACCTGACTTGAACTCGACTCAGAGGACACCATTACGAGTAACCGTTTGCTCAGGTTGGCTCCTAAACTGTGCCAGCACAAGACATTTCTGTGTTAACAATGGATCACATGACCACTTGCATGTGGAAGGGGTTGCTCGTAGCGGTGGTTCCACGGCGAATGTTCGCTCATTCCCGGTTCCTCTCACCTCTGTTGTGTAGCCTTTCAGCTCATTGTTTCGGTTCTCTGACCTGCAGCTTCACTGTTTCACCCCCGCACCCCACTGCTCTCATCGCTTGTTTCCACCCCAGTTGACCAAAAAGATCAGTTAGCGTGCATGCAAAGACACCGCGTCACCAGTTGCTCTCAGTGAGTCCGAACCGTTTTGAAAAGCCACCGTCAGCTGAGAGCGTCGGTCTTCCGCATCCAGTCTTGTAGCGCTCACATGCAAAATGAGTTCATCTAATGTTTCACTGTGTTATTTCCCTCTACAGTCAGTGCTCTTTGCTTTTCCATCAGTGCTCTGTCCTTCCTGTTTCATCTGTCCCAATCTCTCTACAGTCTCCTCCCCCTCCCACTTCCCCTCAGCCTGAGGTCCAGGGGAGCGCCCCCTCCACCCCTCCTCCTGACCTGGTCATGGAGGACGAGTCCCCTGGCCAGCGCACGGTAGAGGTGGCCATTCCCAATGTGGGGACCTTTGTGATTGAGTCAGAAGAGGGGGGGTATGACGATGAGGTAGCTCTTGCCCGGACAAAGCTTCTCCCCCCATTGTGTGCTGAGAAGTCTGTGCCTGTTTGATATGTGGAGTGAGAGCGCCGCTGCCCGCCGACACGGCTCTACACACGGTTTTTCACACCTGAGAGAATCTTGACACTTGGTGCCAAACCGATTTCAGGATTGGCGCGAGGCCGCACATGCTGCTCAATCTGACTGAACTCCTTGCTGGTGGCCGTCACACCTGCGTTACTCTCGTGTGAAAAGCCTCTTCGTGAGCCAGTCTGCATCTTGGCACGAAGGCGGGGTGACCTTTCGCAGAGAGCTTTTAAGTCCGCCTCTTCACGCGAGTCTCTCCGACGTGAAAAAGACGAGAATAAAGGCTCACGCTTTGATTTGAACGAGCTGTTGTGTGTTGTCCTTTTGATACCCAACTTTGCCTGCGAGCTTAACGGGAACGCACCGACGGCCGGATGTTTGTTACAGTTTGCACAGATTTCATGCAGCCGTCATGGAATCGTAGTTTCCCTGCCCGTTGGCTTGAAGACAGCAGCAGCAGTTGTGGGTCAGTAGAGTCGCTGCTGCTGTCGCTCTCCCCAGCCTGTTCCCCTGCACTACCCGGCTACCCGTCACACGCAGCTGTCACGCGGCCGCCTTGGTTTCCACGCATCACCCTTGTGAGGACTGCGCATTGTGCCACTGAACTGACTGGCTGTGTCCCTCACGGTTTGCGTCACTCTCTAACCAATGCATGGACCTGCTGAGTGATGTGTAGCATGCCCGGGCTGCGGCACGCCCTGCTGTAGCGCCCCGGAGCACGTAGCGTAGCGGTCGGCCTCGCTCGGCTCGTCGCACGGACCTGTTGTTGTGTTTAACGTGGTTCCTGCTTTCCGGGCAGGCGATGATGACCCCCAACATGCAGGGTATAATTATGGCCATTGGCAAATCCAGCAGCGTGTATGAAAAGAATGGGCCTGAGGCAGCCTTTTTTAAGGTACACACTGTCTCCTCATCCCACACCCACTCACCCACTCAACTTCCATTCACCCTCTCTATGTGTATCCGTCTCTTTGTCTTGTCCTGTGTTTGTCCTTACAGTCACTTGTCAGTAGGGACAGAGTCGATGTTAGCCTGCTGTTTGTAAATCAACTCAAAGCAATATGAAAATCACAACAGTCCCATCCAGAATCCATTTTATTGCACATATTTGCAGGTTGTCTTTAAGTTCTCACCTTAAGACAAGCCGAGCAAGCAGCGGCGCCCGCGCCAAGCAAACCCGCCGTGACGCCGCCTCTCTGTGTCTGTGTCTCTGGTCAGGCCATAAAGCTGGAGTATGCTCGTCTCGTGAGATTCGCCCAGGAGGACACGTCTCCTGAGAACGACTACCGACTACAGCACATCATCGTCTACTTCATCCAGAACCAGGCGCCCAAGAAGATCCTGGAGAGGACTCTGCTCACGCAGTTCGCTGACAGGAACCTGGCTTTCGACGAGAGGTAGGTTGGACCGCGCGCTCAGCTTCGAGTTTAAAAAAAAAAAAAAAAAAAAAGTGGCATACAAGTCAGTGTCTTGTCTGTTTCGACCAATCACAAGCGGCAGGTTAATTTCATCACTTCTCAAGATGACCAGCAGAGGGTAGCAGAGACTCAGACTCTGACGTGCAGGACATTCAGGTTTACTGGCAGCCCGGCCTCATCTGGACGCTCAGAACAGCCTCTCCGCCGGTATTCCCCTCCGTCTTTTGTACAAGCACGGATCTTAGGAGACACGTGTCCGATAACGACTTTTCCCCCCTCCCTGTTAACGCCGTGACGCTGGTGTCATCAGAGTGTGTAATGCCCCCTTACTATCTCTTAAAACTTTTCAACTGCGCTTGTTGGCCTCAATCCATATTCATGAGTGAAAAATTGATTTCTCCCTTCTCCTCTATTTTGAGCGAGATAATTAGATTTATGTGTGCATGTGGCCTGAATAGGAGCCTCCGGAGGAGCGTTTCACTTTCCCTCTCAGCACTAAAGAGTGATTCATTAGGCCATGTTGAGGCCTCGGGGCAGGGTGGACTCTTTCATCTCCTGGAGTACCTCAGGATGACTCACCATCTCGTCGCTAACGCCGGCCCCTCTTCCTGTCTCCCCACCTCCCCTGCAGATGTAAGAGCATTATGAATGTGGCACGTGCCAAACTGGACCTAATTAAGCCCGAGGAGGTCAACATGGACGAATATGAGGTCAGTAGTGCTGTCTTCTTGGTTTCATTGATCCAAAACTAGCAGATTTAAGTCGTTTTATAATCCCATAATGCCGTATTACACCGTATCTTCGCCGTGACACAGTTATTCATTACAGATTGCCGACGTTTGCCGGCAAACAGTGAGTTTTCAGGCTGTAACCTCTCTCTGTCTTAATCAGATGTGGCACCAGGCCTACCGGAATTTCCGCGAGACAACCATCTTCATGGTGACTGGCTTGGAGCTCTTCCAGAAGGCGAAGTACGGTGACACCTTTCCAGCCCCCCAGTAACGCAGAAGCCACAGTAACTCGAGCTTTAGCTCGGCTGAGTTCAGTGTTTCAGTGTTAAATTCCCCTCGTGCAGCAGTCAGTAAGTGTGGAAGTGTCGCCTGCAGAGGGCAGCAGCGCACAGCGTAGCTTTCCAGCTGTGCAGAGGGTTCATCAGGTTTATTCCTCCTTTGAAACGGTTTACTCTCTAAGCTCTCAGTGCAACTGTGATGCTGTTTTATCTGCGTGTAACATCTGTGTATGTGTCTTTCAGCTACGTGGAGGCTCTGATGTATCTGATTTACTCGTACCAGTACAACAAGGAGCTTTTGTCCAAAGGGTTGTACAGAGGACACGATGAGGAGCTTCTCGGTTATTACCGTCGGGAGTGTTTGCTGGTGAGGCAGTGCAAGCAATAACACAGTGATTTATGTCAAACAGCGTGTCCGCTCTGCGTTCTAATGAGTGGATGTGTTTATTCCTCCGCGTCATATTTCTAAAGTGTAACAAAGTGGTTGCAAAGTGGGCATGAGCTCTGTCCAGGGCGTGCTTTGTGTCCGGCAGTCCGCTCCCCGTGATCCCCGTCACTCCTCCGTCACTCCCTTTCCTCTGTATCAAACTTCCTCAGTTAAAGTGACTCAGCAAAGCTAACGCCGCCAGACGTTTCCCCTTCAATGCTGAGCCGTGGCACCATAATCAAATTGCTCTTGCTCAGATATTGCTTTGGCTTGCTCGCAGCCCACAAAAGATTCCACTGAAGGTTTTTCATCTGATACTGACAGATGAAAATCCTTTCAGCGTCGTGATGTGAGCCCCTTTTCATTTCACCCACACCGAGCTCCGGGCTGCGCTCTGGTATTATTGGTTAGGGCTGAGGGTATTTTGGTCTGATCAGCCTCACACTGGTCTTTAGCAGCCCTCTTGCTGCTGCACTCAGTAACCTTACACCAGCATTGTGCTCATAATGTAATCATTGGAGTGGGAATAGGAAGCAGGAGGGCCAGTGAGTGTAAACACATTACCATGAGACACAAGCGTGTCCTCAGCTAACCTCAAACCTCAGCTCTGCACAGCCCCATCGGTCATCTTAGATCTCTGGCCAGAACCTCTGGCTGCGTCCGCTCAGCTGTTTACCTTCAGCTCTTGTTTTAATTGAAAACACTGCTAACATTGACACAGTTAATGTACTTGGATGTTTTGCAAATCCAGCCCCGCAGTCCCCCACGATTCCAAACTGGCTCGCAAAAAAAAAAACAAAAAAACGGGTCGTTTCCTCGGAGAGGAGGTCAGGGAGTTTGTCTGTGACAGCGAGGCGGTTTTGGCCCGAGAGCGGGAAGAAAAGCTCGCACCCGCGTGCGAGGACGTCAGGACCCACTTTAGTTCTAGTGGCTGCAGGGTATTATGTGATATTAATGATGTCTGCGGGATTACTGTTAGCACTTAAGCTGTCTAGTACTTATCTGTTAGAACAAATGGAAAACTGTACGTGAGAGAAGGAGAAGAGCGAAACGAATGACGCAGCCGGAATGAAAACACTCAAGAATATTGTTTGGACTAAAAGCAATTACACGTGATAACACGAGAAGAATCAACGGTATGATCCAGAAAGAAAGAAATGAAGTATCAGTAAACTTCACGTCCTTGGCCATGATATTCTGCTGTGAGGGCAACTCGGCCTTTCAGCTGGAATCTGGAGCAGAGCCTCTCAAACTGTGAGGCGCCTCCTACCCCCGGGGGGGCTCAAGGGGGGGGGACTGTGGAGCGAGAGATGCCGCGCGAGCTGGAGGAGACAGGTGCGCGGCGGCGATGTAAAGACAACGGGAAGCGAGTCGACGCCGTTGTGCTGCTGATCGGGCTGTTTGTGGCGCGCAGCTCGCGGAGGCGTTTATGGCTTTAAAAACATTAGCGCCAGTTTATGGCGAATCATGTCATCTCGGATCCGAACGTACGGACGCGTGTTTTTAGACTCGGTGTGACTCACAGTTTGCAAAGATGCAGCTCTGAGATGAACGGCTGAATGTTGAGTTGCTTTTGACCCCCCCCCCCACAGAAACTAAACGAGCAGGCGGCTGCCATGTTTGAGTCAGGAGAGGAGCCCGAGGTGACCACGGGACTGGGCATCATGAACGAGCTGGTGGTGCCCTGCATCCCTCTGCTGCTGGTCCACGACGCAGAGAGGGACCTGCTGGCGGTGGAGGACATGAGGAACCGCTGGTGCTCCTACCTGGGCCAAGAGATGGAATGTGAGTCCCTGGGAGAGCGGGAACAGACGCGGCCTATTAGATATTTCTGGAGAGTTAAAGTCTTAGGTTACTAGTCCACCCCTGCCAAAGACCATCATAATCAGGCCACAGCTCAGCTCACACGTCAGCGAGGCTTCGGGGCTGAGCGGCGTCTCTGCTCGTGCTGGGACGTCCCAGGATGGAATGGCGTTGTTTTCTTTAGGAAAACAGCTGGAGATGAGTTTTAAAAATGAAAAAGAGTTTCTAAAAAACGTGTTTGCAACACTTCCACACAGCCACAGTTCACATCATGACTGTCTAGATACATTTATACCTGCAGATAACTACGATATTATATGTTTAATTAACTCATCAGTTAGTCCATAGATGGCAGCTGAAACAGTGAAAATAGGATCAGCCGCAGCTTTATCGTAAACCATTTGTCTCAAATGTCAGACTGTTTATAAAAGCTAAATGAAACGAAATAAAACGATTGAATCGACAAATAAATATATCAGCAGCTGTTTCGATAGTTAATCATTTAAGTCGCCAACAGCCAAACGTCGGAGCTGCCGCTTGGTTTAAGACGCCAAACAGTTCATTCATCAAGACGTCATGTGCAGAATAACAGACCGTGAAACATATTTGTCCGTCAGGAGCAGTGAGCAGTGTTCAGAGAGCGATCCTGAACGTAGCTTGTTGGTGGAAAAAAGGGGTCTGAGGAGGGCTGGGCTGTTATCAGGGCTGCGTGTTCCAGTATCAGTCCGCAGAGAGCCTGTTCTGGGTTTCTGGCCTTTGTTCAGGAAAAGCTGAGCTTATCGCCCAGACCTCCACTCACTGGAGTTTTACAATCTCTCTGTTGTGGAACGTGCTTTCAAACTCCTCGTGATACGACACTGAAAATATTTACCTTTTGATTCTCACCACATCGAGTCCATACAGTTAACCATTTATTCCCTGTCTGTCTGTCTGCATGCCTGTCTGTCCTCCTGCCGGCAGCCAACCTCCAGGAAAAGCTGACCGACTTCCTCCCCAAACTACTGGACTGCTCGACGGAGATCAAAAGCTTCCACGACCCTCCCAAGCTGCCCTCCTACTCCACCCTGGAGCTGTGTGAACGATTCAGCCGCGTCGTGGCCGCCCTCTGCAGGGTGCCCACCGAGGGGAGATGAGCTCAGACGGACAGCCGGACACGTCTCCCCTGTCACAGGCCCGGCCCTGGGCACAAATCCATGGACCTCTCTTAACCCACGCCTTCCTTTATAAATCCAGGGGTCACTCGCTTCTAGCTGTTATTCCTCTGTTACTCTTTTGCTGCTATAGGTTTTATCATTATAAATATTAGTTCACTTTATTTTAAACAAAACACAACAGAGGAAGGAGGGGAGGACAGACTGTCGGGAGGGGATAGAGGAGTGAGAGGGGAGAAGCCGATAGAGAGACGGTGGCAATCCTGCAGTGGTTGAAAGCTCATTCTGCTTCAGCTTTGCAAATAAAAGAGTTTGAGGGTTTTCATAGTTTATTATTGTTGTTGTTGCTGTTTGATTCAAGCTTCCCCAACCACGCTCATAGTCCTTTCTAAAGCCCCCCCCCCGCCCCGCCTCTGCGTGAAAAGGATCACCCCGCTGCTCCGCCTCCAGTTTGGTACAGTATTACCACGTTTTGTTTTATTTTTCTAAGGAAGTGAGGAAGAGAGCCTTCAGATTTATCAGCGGCTCAGAGGATCTCAGACCGGTCTCATGTCTTTGTGGACTGCGCCAGAATGAGATGTTTTAAGTGCTGTGGTAGACGGCCACGGACTTCCTGTGGCTTGTTAATAAATCGAGAGAATAAAATTTTATTTATGGCCCTTTTTGGCCAAATAAACAAATCCTCGGCCTGATGTTGATTCTTACTTTGGTTGCACAGCCGTAACCTGCACTGACATTAATATTAACATTGCACAACATTGTTGTAAGTGAATTATTCCCTTTCAGCCGAGCGTTCAGGTGATGGACGGGGCCCCTGACAGCTGATGAGGTAAGTGGAGGTTCGGCGTTCTGCTCATAGCCGCTCTGATGCGACGCTCTCTGCGGATCAAACCGAGGATCTCATGCTGCAGCTGGTATTATGCAGCTTATTAGAATCAGACTTTCATTAACGCGGGGAGGACCAACGCCAAAGCATACAGCATCTGGGCAAACTAATAAAAACACAAAACAGACTCAATTTGAGCTGCTTTGAAATGGGATTTTTATAATGATGCAGTTTTGGACTAATTTCCTGGAGTAATGCTAATTTCCGGGAACGCTGATCACTACAAGCAACCCGTGTGATGAAGGCAGGAAGCGTTTTCAGAAGCCTCTTTGCAAACATCGCTACCAGCGTCGTGCCGGTCATAAAATGAAAGTCATATTTCAAAGTTGTTTGGAGTCGTGTTGAGAATTTTACTCTGAGCTCCAGCTCGGAACCATGGGAGCGAATCACTGTGGAAGAATGGAACTTTCCCTTCAGTGGGTGTGCACAGATTGAGTTACATCACCTAGTCTGTTATCATTAGTTTGTCATCACGCAAGATCTGTATGTGCTGATGTCATATAATTGCCGGATTATCAAATGCCTCCACCTCCTGGATTTTAGTTTTAATAAAGGCGGTTGCAGCCTTTTTGAGTGAAGTTAACCATGCGCTGAAATGTATGTGAGACAGTTGTTGAGATGTTTTATGTGCAGTGACCACTTCAACAAGATGTCTGTCTCTCCACCTGGAGAATGAGACCTGGACCATAGCCCATAAGTCTGGCGTGTCAGTATTGATTGTAGACGGCTATTAACTGGAGTTTTGAAGAGCAGCTGTCATACATCACAGAACATTAACCCAAACTTCTGCGCATATTTAAAAAAAACCATGACGCAGGGTCCAGCTGGTGGCTCGTAGCATTTACAGCGTCTGTCGTCGTCCTGGGATGAACCTCCACCGACAGCTTACGCCCGCTTGTGCATTCCTTCGTGCCTCTCCGTACCAGCGTTGTGGCTTGTCTGCCACAATTGCGTCTGCCCTCTACGGTCTTTTTCTGAATGGGCCACGTTTGCAGCCGGAGGCCTGACGCGTCATTGGCTGGGTGATGTTTGAGGGGTGAATCCATGTTGCGAAAAGCTGTTGTGCACAAAAAGCACTGGGAACACTTAGGCTGTCAACGTTTTAGGCAGTTTAATAGGGCCTTTCTCGTTTTATAAAAACCCATGTTAACAGCGACAGAAGATGTGTTGTACACATTCAACCCCCCCTCCAAAGTGTTACAGGATAAAGCTGAGGAGTTGAGATGATTAATAAAAGAGGAAAGAACAAAAGAAATGATGTTCTGATGCACATCTGTTGTTGAGCATGTATGAGAAGATCAGTGTTTGGTGGAACTGTGAACTGAAATGCGAGCAGACCTCAACTCCACTCTGATTTCTGTACGTAGAAAGTCCAAAATGTTGGAAACCACAAGTCAAGTCAGTTTTATTTATAAAACCTAATATGACAAACTTGCCTCAAGGAGCCTACAACATGTACATCACCCTCCATCTTTAGAGCCTTGACTGAGACGAGGAGAAGCTTCCTCCAGAAAACCTTAAAGAGGGACAAGCATTGAGGAAACACTTGAAAGAGCCACAGATGAGGGATCCCTCTCCCAGGACAGGACGATCAGGACGGCTGAATGGATGAAGAACATGGATCCAGGAGGAGGTCTATGATGACCCGGGGACTCACAAGAGGCAAAGCTCAGGCCCACTGTTCACACAGAGCAAGAGGTTCCTAGAAGATCCAGATCCACGGGACCTCAAAACTGTAATCGAGTGCAGCGCTGGAGTAAATGTACTAAAGAGACTAAAAGTTTCCCTCTAATCTGCTGACTCATGTTTATAGTCTTTAATATACAGCAGGTTGATGTTTTGTTCATTCAGAGTTTTAAAGTTTATAACCGTCTGGATAAAATGTCCTCCTTTAATCCCCGTGGAGGACTTTCTGTGGGTCAGGCTTCACTGTCCGTCTGGAGATTAATAATCTGCCTCTATGTTGATGAGAATTTAACCCCAAGACCCAAAAAGTAATATGAGTTGGGGATTTACTGTATGTGCAACTGTACATTGTCCTTGTTTTACCCTTGTTTTAAAAATACCAGATCAGGGAGTTATCATCTGCATTTCTGTGTGTGTGTGTGTGTGTGTGTGTGTGTGGTTAGTGAAACCACCCCCAAGTTGGCCCTCTGATAGACCTATCTGAGCAGACCTCGTCGGGTTCAAAATGTTTACGGGGCATTAATTATCATCATTGGCAGCGGCATCCCCTAATTTTGCTCATTATTTCTATTGACTTGGAGTGGGGCATGAGGCCAAGTTCTGTGATGATTATAGAGTGGAAACAGTGGCAGCTTATACAGCGCATGATACTGATGGACAGGCTTAATTAGTGGTTTGAACTGGTTTTCCAGCAGCATCCAAATTGAAACCCCGCGGACGCAATTCATGACCTGCAGTTGTTACAGGGGAAAAACAGCTGAGACAATATACTCACCTCTGCCAAGTCCCTCTAATTATATATTCAACTAAAATCCAGTGTGTGCATAACACTGTATGGCTTTATACGCACGATTGAGACGTTTCTTTGCCTTTAAGGCTCAATCACCCGTGCTGCGGTGTTTGGAAACCTGGATGTTCCTCCCATTTGAAAAGTTCATTATCCAATTATAAACTTTCCCTCTTTACATCAACTGTTCTAAATGAACCTACAGATTCAACCATTTACAGGTGCAACCACTTACAGGTGCAGTACAGCCTCTGGCCACTAGCCGCAGCACCGCTCCTGAAAGGTCTCCACGCCGGTGGAGAGAAGAAGCCATCGGGCGCCATCTTTGATTTTAAGCTGCTTTGAAAGTCCACATGTTCTGCCTGTTTGACGTCGAATGGGTCTGTCAAACTGCGAGTTTGTTTTATCTACACTTTTCATCCACAGCATTTGATGAAATTTATGATTATGCAGAAAGCCAAATATACATGTTCATACAATCAATCTTGTAATAAGTCCTTAGCTAAATCTATGTTGGCATGGTGCAAATGTATGTCTTTATATGGCTGCATGTTTTGGTTGATGCTTGAGCCTTATTGAAAATGCAGGCATGTTTCTGTGCACAGCCAAAATATATGACTTAATATATATGACAGAAAGGAGACTTGTCATTGTGCACAGCTTCTTCTTCTTCCCAGATCTTTATTGCATGTGGGACAGACCACATAACCTGACTGTAATGCTTTTATTGTTGTAGGAACCACATGCCCAGCCCCTGTGCTCCCGCTGTGCTCACTGACTAGCTGCAGTTCTAGTGTGTGTGTGTGTCAAACCTGTTTGAAGGCCACCATCAACAACCTGATGAGCCCCTTCCAGTTTCATTGTTACTTGTAAACCCTCTGATATTGTAGCTTGTCTGCTCATATGTTGTCTGATTGAACACAACACTGCAACTAGCATCTTAGCTTCCCACGCTAAAGGACCAGGCAGGTAGGCATCACGCTACCCGCCCCCCCTCCGCCCCGCTGTGCTACTGCAGTGAGCCATGCGGTGACAGTCACTGAAGCATTTGAAGACAATAGGAGGCAGAGGAAACAGTGCACGCTTTCACCTTTTTGCAGCCCCTAAGTGCCGCACGGTGTTTTCCTCCCCACCGAAAGTGAAACGACTCTCCCCTCGGCTGAGTCGGCGCTTTCCGGCGCCGGCCGGAAGAGTTGCTTCTTTGGAAACGTGCGGAAAATTTGCAGCCGTCGCATGAATAGAGAGCAGCGGAGGGCGTTCTTCACACGGCCATTCTGAACACATATTTAACATCTTTGTTCGTCTGGGTCTTTAATCCCCCCCCTCGAACTGAATATCAATTAACAAGCACCTCTTTATAGTCAGGTTTGAGAATAGCTGATGGTAAATTGCAGCCCGTTCACTTAGCACCTAATGGTGCTCTCTGAGAGTCCTGCCCTTGTTGGGCTGTGTTTTATGTTCAGATAAAAGTTGCGTGGGGAGAAAAATGCCATCTGGGCTCTGAGCCAGGGGCTGTTGTTTCACTGCAGCCCCTGCCTCGCACCGGGATGTGATGAGAAACTTGGTGGGAGAAGAGATCTGAGGTGAGGAGGGGGGGGGGGGGGGGCTCTCAAGGTGCCACTTCCATGGAGACGCAGTTGGGCCAAACAAGACTTCCATCGGTGGACAAACAAAAGGTGAGGTGGCCGCCTGGCTGCCTCATTACTGGAAGCCCAGCGGCCGCCACCGAGCTGCTGAGATGGGCTTCTTCGGGCCGCCAGCGAGGGCAACGCTAATCAACATCTTGTGCTAATGAGTGATGCTGAGCATAAATCTTTTCTCGTGGGATTGGCTGCGTTGTTGCTGTTGGCTCGGTTGCCTTGGAAATGAGCGTACTCGCTGTAGGCAGCAGGCTGCGGGCTGCGTTTGGGTTTTTTTTTTTTTTTTTTTTCTAAAATCTTTTTCATTTTTGAGTTATCTCCTGCCTCAGAGCTGGGCACACTTTCTGTCGCTCGCCTTTGTTTTGTTTAAACACATTTTTATTGCCTTGTTGACTTTCATGAGTCTGTGAGCCGTGTTTCTTTCTGCACTCTTTCTTTTGGCAAGTCTGAAGACGAGGAGGAGGGGCGGGGGGCGGCGGAGCAGGCAGTGACGGTCACCTCGTACTTGACCAGCGCTCTCACGACTCCTCTTTCTCTCTAATCATAGACTCTGGGGCTCCTGGAGTGTTGGCTGGAAAACCAGAAAGTGCCACCGGTCTCCTTTCTAAACACACGCTGCGGCTCCGTGCTCATGACCTGCATTGTATCAGCGCATGTGGAAAAGAACCCGACATGTGTTTGCCCTGATAAGGCTGTGACAGGATGATGCCCTGAGATCACAAGATGGTCACAGGGGATTATGGGACTGTAGACTGCAACCTGCTGCGGCTCTTCATTTGACCGGTGATGGATGTGCATTTGAATGTGTTAGCCTTCGTTCCTGACACTTATTAAACAGTGAGCACTTTGTCCGCCAGCCACAGCCGGTCTGCTTTTAAACAGCTCTGCAGGCGAAGGTGTTGGATGAGAGCGGCAGAGTCGCTGGGTCGTAAACTGCAACTGTACTCTGCTGCATTTCCTCAAATTTAATTTCAGTTTTCACGCTCTTTTCCAGGTTTTTATACCCCGCATATATAATCCTTCGCGGCAAGTTCTTAATTAACGTCGGTGAGGTAACTCTTAGGTGTCATTGAATGCGTCTCTTTCAGAGGCAGCCAATGAGAAGTGAAGTCATGAACGCGGAGCGGGGGGGGGAGGGGGGAAGAAGCAGGAGCGCCGAGCACCCCCGTGGAAAAACCCTGGTTCAGCATTCGGTTTCCCATTTGGGCAAAGTCACAATCAGCAGAGAAGAGCTTCTTGGCTCGCAGTCAGCGAAGAAAAGGACTGATGCATTTAATATATGAAGATTCACTGAAACCCAAGGCCATGAATCATCACCTTAAGCTCTCGCAGCTCGCAGTTTTCTTCTTTACTTTGGGCTCCTCCCCCTCCACCCCGTGGGCCACATCACTGAGGAGCTCACTAAGAGCATTGTTTCTGCTGCCAGCTCACTTGGCATATCTAGTTTTATTTAGAAGCCTCCGGCTGTTTGGCAGGAGGAGGGAATAAGCGGTGCTAAAGGTTTTTATGAGGTTGTCCTCAAAGAACCTTTCTTTATATCAACAGTTTGACTAATGCATGTGACAGTAAACTTGATGTTGGCAGCAGCTATGAAGGAGTTGTCTGTATGACTGATGCTGCTCGTGGTCGCCGCCAAGCCAACGTGTATCAATTATGGGAGCTTTTAAACAGACTTCTCATGAAAGACAATGTTTGGGAACCACCTAAATGACCGGGCTGTTAATGATTACACCCCCCAACTAAAAGATGCCATTTAAAATCCATGTTCTTAAGGCGCTTCACTGACCGGCGGCAAGGACAGAGTTAAACCAAGTCTCGGGACTAAAAGCTGGAGGAGTGTCCCGATGGAGATGTGCTCTGGGACACCACTTGCCTGCAGCGTCTCTGCTTTGAATCCCTCAGGTTGGTCCCAGTTGCCTTTTTTTTTTTTTTGGAACTGTATCAATAAACGTATGTGTTTTTGCAAGATTTTGTTTCTAGATGCAGAAATTAAAAGCACGAGCACAGCAATATCTCAGTTCTGAAGTGCATTGTAATAAAACTGTGAAATATAATCCACTGTGTAAATCATGCACGTTTTATTTTCAATTTTTCCGAGCATCAAAAAGTCAGGGCGCCCGGCGATGACGCGACAAAAATCAACTTCAACCCTTAAATCAGAGCTAACAGTCACTCTGAAACGCCAGCGCGCCAAGAGCCCAATTTAAGGCGCAAATACCAGCCAAAGCCAGTCGAGCTGAGAGCTTCCATGAGCGGAGTTAGACCTGTCTGCGTGCATGTCCGCATCACTATGAAAATTGCTGCGGCTGTTAAAAACCCACTGCTTCGAGACTCAAACACGCAGTAACGGCGTGCGCGGCGAAGCTCGGGGTGGAGATCAATCTGGGGATTTAACCTTGGGAGTGAAACTCGGTGGAAACGCAGGAGCTCGGCACATTGGAGGAGAAGGACTTTTGCTTGTGTCCACCTCAGAATGTATGAGTAAAACAATAAGTCCCAGCTTTACGCTAGGTATACATTAACCATCTAGCCACTGGAGTTACATCTAGTGTTAGTCATTCAGCCGCCGGGCATTTCCCCTATAAGGCTCTCTGTCAGTGACTAATGAGTCCAGGCCATGCATATAAGTGTTACTGCTCAGGTGCACGGTAATCTAAAGCCTGCGTACCGTCACTTGCACGTTACACACCTGTTCATATCGCTGACGCCTCGCTCGGGCAGCATCGTCTGGGAACCCCCCCCCCTCCTTCATTTGGAGCTGAAGTAAGTCACGGCAAATCCTGAGTTTGCCACACAAATATCGTGTTTGGCAGCAACGTTTTTAATTTATTGCATTCTGAAAATCATTCATCTGTATGCGGCAGTTGCAGTTATACATTACAGTACTCGCTGAGTGGACAGAGCACTAAACAAACGCACCAATATAATGTGTGCGCCCCTGTAGAGGTTTGCGCAGCGGTGTGTGTGTGTGTGTGTGTGTGTGTGTGTGATTTCCTGGGCCACAGGGAACAAAGTTAGAATATTTCAACACATTATGACAAAGAGTGAGGAGAACAAAACCCTCCCACTGTGGAGCCTGGTGCCACACACTGGTCACTGGGAACGACCTCCGGGCTTTAAATGACAGGGGTGAACTAACCTTGGGATGGGAGTCCAGCCTGAACGCACCTGTAGCTGCTTTATTTCCTTCAGTGAACTCTAATACGCTCAGACGTGTGTTTTTATAATTCCTTACATCGGTGCGCGGCTCCGAAGCAAATGGATCTCAGAGCTGACCTGTGAATTAGCCAGGCCGAGGTGCTAGAGATCAGGAGTGCACGTGATGCCTCTACTTTCCCTTTGTATCAGCTTATATAAGCAATAGAGAAATGGATTTGGGGTTATTGTTGTATCTCTGCTGTATGATAGCACATTCATAATCCCTGTAACGAGCACGTTTTGAAGTTTGGGTATATTTCCGGGAGCATTTAGGTATTTTTCCAGCTGTAGTGTATCTGCGTCTTTCAATCGTCTGTCCTAGGTGAATCTAGACTCGATGGCGCTCAGTCTCTTCGTGTGTACCCGCTCCTCTCACTCTTTGTGAGTGCGGCCTTGCTGTGCACGTAGTATTAAAACATGCAATGTTCCCATAAAGAGGAGGAAGGCTTTCAAAGGTTTGACGGCCTCTAATCTGCCGTGAAATCTAACAGCGGTGGCGTCACACGCTGAGAGTCAAGTAAACAGATGCCGTGAGACCTTTCCTGTCGATTTTAGAGCAGGAAATGTTTTTTTTTTTTTGTTTTTTTTTTTTAATGCTGTACATAAAAAAGATGCTAAAAAAAAAAATTAGAAATATGCAGTTTCTCTTTAAAACAAAGCACCTAATGTACCTTTTACCAGGCGGAATACCAGACGGGGAAACAGTCAGACAGGATGCATGATTGCAGCAAAACTCCTGTGCTGCTAATGGAGGATCACATTTCTAATCATGAGACCGAACTTAAATTCGTTTGCAATCATAAACAGGAAGCTGGAGCTATTTTTAATAACAGATGTTTAAAAACAACAACAACAACAAACGCTTTGACTTCTCACTCCGTGATTTCCACTGACCGGCCACTGGACGGATGTCTCTCTGTCACCTGTAGAGGGCAGCAGCAGGCCTGAGATGCGTCTCCGCTGCTGGTGACGTTAAAAGCAGAATAAGAAGAGGAAGGCGCAGCACAGGCGCTGAGAGGCTCGCCGCACGCCCCGCTGCAGGCAGCGGCGCCGGCGCGGCGTTTTAAAGGCGCACTCACCTGTTTGCACGTCGCAGCGCTGCAGCAGACTCGGCCGTGCGGGGTGAGACTCACGCGTACACCGAACGCAGGGACATGCGACTGAGCTGGTCGCCGAACTGCTGAAACTCACGTTCAAGGAAAAAAATAAGTCCTGTTTAATGCAGCGGCAGCCCTTAAAAGCTTCCATTTCCCATCATGCAAGGCGTTTCTCTGTCGTGCATGACGGGATCGCTGGCATCAAGTTTAAATGACTGATGACTGATTTGTTTATTCTAGTTAAAGTAGTACAAGCGCTGCTAATCTGCACAGAGTGGGACGGAAAAGTCGTGTTACGGTTCTAACCTGTAGCAGTGTGAGCTGGGTGGAAATACTGAATTCTAAAGGCCCTCAAATGTCGAATCTGTTCAACTGAGTTTGTTTCTGTGGCCACTGGAATAAATGCATTAAATCTAAATAAATAATAATAAATAAATCCACAACACAAACAGCAGTCTTAATATGGTATATTGGTTATTCGCCTATTGAATAACAAATATACTTATATGCCTGAAATAATATTATTTTGGCCAATATGTCAATATTGTCCCCGCTGATTAATCAGTGCAGCTCTGGTATGATCACTCCGCTCTATCCTGTTTCCTAGGTTGATGTCGACATCTGACACTTGGTGAATTAGTGACCGAGCTGTTTCCTAATAATACAGTCAAATAAAGCTGATTAATTAGTAGATTAATATAGTAGAGTTTAGCTGTGAGGCTGCTGCGCTCAGTTGCCGTGGCGTCTTTGTTTTTAGGCCGGACGGGATGCGCTCAGGTTGTTTGCAAGTCGAGTTGCGGATGCAGAAGGTCAGGAGCTAAATGTTTTGTTAATGGCTTAATGATCATCCAGAATGTGCTTCAAAATCATCAAAGTTCCACCAACACTCAGTTTTTCCCAGCGCACTGCAGCAAACAAGCACATTTTCGCAAGAAGCTTCCATCTGCAGTGAGCGCTCCAGTGTCCTCTACCAGGAATGAATGCCGAGCTTTGTTCTCGGTTAACATAGGTATGAGATTCTGAGCATTCATCCAGTGTGTACGGTTCATGGCTGTCAGTTTGGCTTAAAGGTGAATAGGAGTGGCTGTCAGCAGAACAATGGTGGAAAAACACATGCTTTCTGTGAATCAAGTAACCCGGAGGAAGCAGCTAAAGTCAGGGCCCAGTGAGGCCCAAGACTGAACCCTGAGGCGGTCCACTCTTCCCCTGCGCTCACTCACAAACACTTCTTAATGGATTTGTAGAAGCTAAGTTTGAATGATTAACCAAAGTGGACATGTGATCCGCAATATCACAGTTTATCTTTATTGGTCAAGAGTGAATGAACAGCTGTTAGATATTACACCGGATGCCAGTTGAAATACGAAGGGCGGACCCTTACAGTGAACACTGGGGCCACCTTTTCGCAGAATGTGGTGACATTCAGCTACAGTTGGGAAGATTCAGCAGTTGCTGCTCTTGGAGTTTACGTTCATTCCCCCGGGGTTTCCGGCACAGACTTGGACCAGGGATGATTGGTCTTTGAGGTTTTAACAAATCATGTATTCCTAAAACCTGTTAGAGCTTATTAGTATAATGTTTAGTATCTATTATAAACTCTGATTCTGAAGTATACGTAATCAGATAACTCAGGAGTGGTGATACGAGCTGACTGGCCTCCCTGAAGGGGTCACCCGCATTGTTTGGAGTTATAATAAATCACACTTACTAGCATGCCCCTTAAAATCAATGACATAATAACAGTTTTGGTTTAGTATTAAGCAGCTGTGTTTGATTAATAGCAGAAATGTCTTTATTTATTTGTTTATTTATTTGCATTTTCACATTTACACACATTATTGTCCTTAAGTGGCCTAAAACATGAAAAATCACAAACATTTGAAATTTGCATTTTTATTTTTTTTTTAAATCTTAAAATACACGTCTGAACCGTTTTCCCATCCTCAGTCGCTGAAACCCAGTGTTCCTCGCGGGGTTATGCAAGCTTAATTAAAAATGCAAATATATGGGACCTGAGTGTTATGTAAGCGTTTGAGTGTCCAATTGGGCAAGGTATTTCCTTTTATGTGGGCTCCGTTACCTCCGTTACACCTCACTTCATGATATAAGCACAGCTGGGTCCCGGAAGCGGATACATAATGTATATTTTTCCTCTGACAGGACCTTCCCGTCGGGACCGTCCCGGAGGCTACGGCAGGACCTGGTATCATATCGTACCCGGTGAGTCTTATTGTCTGCTCTTTGTCAAATCGCTGAGCTGCTGAAGTGTGTGCGAGTGTGTGTATTTGTTTGCTGTTTAGTTTGCTGCAGACCACACGAACTCTCACAGTGTTCAGAAGCCATATGCAGCTGCAACTAAGACTCAGAAACAGAAAAATTCATATGCAATTTAAAGTTGAAATTGAAAATGCAGTTATAGTCAGAGTCATTTTCCCCTAGATTTTAAATAATAGTAAAAGAATAATTGTCCATGAGACGGAGTGGACTGTTTCCGTGTGGTATAACCTTCAGTGGACGTGTTTTTGGCTGAAAGATGTTGCACGCGCGAGGGAGTGAGAGAAAGACAGAGCGACAGACAGACGGAGAGAGGGCGAGGGCAGGAGGGACCCGTATTAGCTGGGACACTTGAATGCATTTGAAGAATAGGTTTTTACATGCAGAACAGCCACAATACCGGGCCCTGACTGGCAGACAGTATACCAGCTTCTCCGGTTCAAATGACGCAAACCTGCCTGATTGGAGGGATTTAAAAACTTGCTTCAGCGCAGCGTCCAAACAAAACCCGGGTCCCGGGTTGTGGATGAATGTCGGAGGGCTCTGTGACGTCCGTCCTCGCCGTGTCTCGGCTGCGCGCGCGAGCTCCTGAAAAAGACCCGAGGTCTGTCCCTCTGTCCGTTTACGTCGCTGTTTCACGTTTCTGCAAAGAATTCAATGAATTTAATGGGGGAAAACACGGTGAATGCATTAATAATAAATGGAAATCCACTCAGTTTACCGTCTGGTTCGGCAAACTGCACAACTGAAAGAAAAGAACAAGCCTCTGTGATGCAATATTCTTTGCACGTGTAAAACAGCTCGACACAATAACTCTTCCGGAGCGACGGAAGCTACTGGGTGCACTTAACACCAGCCAGCGCTGCATCGACTGTGACTTCCTACTACGGCAGCGTAAATGCCCGACAGCATTGTCTCTGACAAGTGGCCGTCCGGGTTCGGTCATGTGATCTCTTGAGCCAAAGCTGGCCCCTTAAATTTAAGCATGCACAGACACAACTGATGCTCCCTGCCCCTCCTGCACACACACACACACACACACACACACACACACACACGTGCACACTGCGTCTGACCCGGGGGTCAAGGTGCAGTGACTCTGAGGGTTGTCTAACTGGGCCTCTTGAAACTCTTGCCTTGCATTCCAGCGCCCGGAGGAGGGGATTGTTGCAGCCAGGCTTATTACCAGAGAGAGAGAGAGAGAGAAAGAGTGATAGAGAGTGAGAGAAAAGGAGAGAGCGAGGGAGAGAGAGAGAGGGAGGGAGGGAGAAGTGGGGGTAGAAAGAAGCTGGAAGGTATTATGCACTATTTCCTTGGCTTCCTAGGAGCTCCCGCTTATTCCCTCCCACTCGGCTGGCAGAGTTCTCCGACACAGTAAAGGAAACGCTGAAAACTTGAACCTGCTATTCTCCAGCTGCCTCGGCCTTCTAACTAGCTCACTTGTTTTCTTTCCCTGCCGTTCCCTCTGTACGTTTCTCTCTCTCTCTCTCTCTGTGTCTTTCTCCCTCCCTCGCCCTCTCCCTGTTTCTCTCTCTCTCTCTCTCTCTCTCTCTTTCTCTGGGCTGTGTGTAAGAGGATCACTTTGTGTCCGTTGCCTTTTTCCGCGGTGCTGCAGACACACATGGAGGAGAGGATTGGATTTGAGGAGATACTGACGGGGGTGCACAGCTGCAACAGTCCCCTCCATCTCCACACCAGGACTAATGCCCCCCTCTCTCTCCCTCTCTCTCTCTCTCTCTCTCTCTCTCTCTCCCTCTCTCCCCGTGTGTTTGACGCTCCCTCTGTCGCACTCTCTCCGCTTTCTACCACTCGGAGGGGTGGGGGGTGCCATATGGGCGCTCAGAAAAATGGAAGTGGATCGGAGATAGACAAGAGAGGAATCTGTCATTCTTGGGCTCGGATGTCGGGATCTGCGCGGTGAGTGCTTCTCTTCCTCCGTCTTAGCACTTTTTGGAAGTTCTGGACTCCACAAGAATCTCCCCGTGCCTGAATTCCCAGCGGCGCGTTTGATTCCTCATTGCTTTTGATTCATGTGTTGCCAGCAGTTACCTATTCTGAGTTTTTATTGTTTGACCCGCGGTAATGTTTGCGAGCGTGGAAGCCCAGCCTAATTCGTCTCCCAGCTCATCTGAACGGGTCCAAGTTCGCGTCTCATTGTTACGGCGAGCTCGAGTGATAAGAAGGGCTTCGTGCATTTGAATTTGTACCAAGTTTTGAGGGTCAAGGTAGAGCGAGAGGGGGGGTGGAGTGGAGGCCGGCTGGGGGAAGGGAATTCAGAGGGGTCAAAGAGAATGGCACTTGGCCGAGGCAACACAATGGCTCTGCAAACTTTTTTAGCCTGACGTTGTCACTGGGAAACATGCGGCTGCCTCCGAACCTGGAGACGGCTGCGTGCCTCGGCCGGATCGCAGAGGGCAGATATTTAGCCGGTGATATTGATCGCTCGCCCGGTGGTTTCACTTATTCCTGAGCTCGGAATTTTAAGGTTCGAGACGACGAGCATCGAAGTTTTGACTCGCTCTCAAAAGCCGATCCAAACTTTTTAGAACTCATCAGAAACGTTACAGGGATTTCCAGGACAGAGGTGCAACCACAGAAGGATTAAATTAATTTAAAAGATGAGAACGGGCATTTCTTACTCATTCCTGAAATCAGACAGAAACGTCCAAATTCACAAAGTCCGTTGTAGAATAAGTCCTGCTGCAGACCGGATCAGGCCAGGGTTCAGGGCTCGATGAATCCAGATTTCCTGGATGGTGTGGCCGAGTCGCTGCTTGTGTCAGATCATTCGCTTCATCTCTGCAAAATTCGGGTCATGGTCGATGTCTCTGCCAGCGCAAACTAATGCAATACTGCTGACTGAATAAGTCCATTATGTGATAAATGAAAGAGATACCTCCGGAGCTCTGGGCCTGCACACAGCTGCTAAAACTGCACTTGGAGATTTGTTTCTATTTGAATATTTGTGGTAGATTTCAGTTATTTTTGGCTTTGAGTAATTATTCGTGTTACATTCCCACAAAACCATTAATTAATTATACAGATTTAATTATGTTACCTTCTAACTTTTTAACTATCATGTGTTGTAAATCAGAATTTAAAAAAACCCCAAAATGAGACATCTTCTTAACATACAATCTAAATTTCTTGGAACTCAAATACACTTGTACAGTTCTTCAGCAAAGCACAGCATTTAGGTTCTTAGAAGTTCTTTACAAGTTAAAGGTATAAACTCTGAGAAACTCCCTTCACTTCAAAGCAGAAACACATTTTCAGCCCGAAAGACCCGGTGTGTGTGTGAGTGTGTGAAACGAGCTGGGTTGAGTAAGTGAGTGAGTGAGTGAACTGCCTTTAGAAAGCTATTGAACTTGAGAGCCGTGATTTATGTGTCTCACCTTGATGGTTCATTGGCAGTTTGGGGGGTTTGACCTCACTCCCGTCTCTGCGAGGAAATCAGAACTCGTCTCTCCGCCTGACTCATTCTGAGCCTCCCCCGCTCCCTCTGTTCATTAGACATCTCAGTAACATGGGAATGAAGTGTCTCGACCGGCACCTCTGAAAGGCGGTGTCAAAGCCAGATTTTAAATGGCTGAAGAAATCGAGTTAAATCGTGTCTGTTTGAATCTATTTTTGGTCTCCGCGCAGCAAAACGTCTGTTTCACTCGCAGTGTGCTGAGCGGCTCGGCTGGATTTCAGTCTTTGCTACTACTCTTTTATAAATACGCACAAACTGTGTCTGCTGCAGGATCTAGTTCTCTATATTTGGCATGTGGGTCACAATGTAATGAAGCAGCACCGCACGCCTTCTTAATGAGGACTCAGGAAGGTGCTGTCAGACTGCTGTACGCTCGGCTGAGGTGGCCGCTGCTTCAGATTCAACCGTGTAACGTAACAAAGCGTAGCAGCGTAAATTGCCTGCTCAGCACCGGGAAATAGGAAATGAATTTGTGGATGACTTTCCTGTCGATCAAGGCTTTTTATAGAGCATCCGGCCACTTAAACAAATCAAATCTAAATATTCCAAATGAATTCGAGAACAGATTCGTGTTGTCTGCCATCCCGGTGTTTTCTGGGCTTTGTTTTCTGGGCTTTGTTTTCTGGGCTTTGATCAGGAGCCCAGATTGGAGTTTTGATCGAGTTTAACGTGCGAAGTAATTTTGTAGATTTTTTTGGAACATCAGAATTTGCCGTTGTGCATATTATTGATACTTTATATTTCATCTGAATCGATATTTACCCGCTCTACAAATCAAAACCGCTTTTTGGTCACAGCTAACACACTGTAGATGAGTTTTGACGTCACAGTAGCACATGTGCTTGAAGGAAAAGGCCTCTGTGTTTTGCACAACACTCTGTGTTACTATAAAGTCAGATGGTACGGTACAGTTGATCCTCTCACCAAGAAGCCAGGATTATTTGAATATAGGAATTATTTGGTATTCAGTTTATTAATAGTCCTCGTGTCTATAGATGATCTAAGCTGTTCGTTGTCCTTCGTGCCAGGTGAAGACTTGTCGTCAGATAACCTGCCCGACCTCCACAACCAATTTTAGCCTCTCCCTCGTGCCTCCTCTGGTTATAAATTAGCCCGGTTGTTTGCAAGCAGTGAAAGGAAAGGCTCACTTAGTAGAAGTGATTTATTAGTTGTTAGCCTGCTGCGGCCATGTGAATGACAGAGGTGCCATTCAGGATGAAAACAGAGACTCAGAAAGCAGGCAGGATCTGACTGCTTCAGGAAATAGGAGGTGTTTTCTGCTTCTGCCACTCAACCAAGAGAGAAGTTGCATGATTTACCTTTTCGGCGCTCCTTCCAAGGAAACTTTTAGGCCAGTGTCTTTAATTTACCATGATTTTAATACATCTGTGCCACTCCCTACACCCACATAAGATATTATATATTATATACATTAAAACTTATAGTAGGCACAACCTGTTACATGTCTGCATGGTTTTTGCAAATGGAAGTCTATTTGCTGCCCCCCCTAAAAAGCATGTTTTATTCGTCAAAGGGCTTGCTCTGCATCTGGTTCACTGCATGACTTCTGTGGCACGTGGTGCAAAATCAAAACACTTAGAGAAACCAGGCTATACGGTGTATACAATGCACGTCCAGAGTCATTTGAGAGATCGATGAGTAATCCATCTCTGTAAATCGAGTTGTGCTTACTCCGATTACGACCTTAATGCAAGTAAGATAACTTTGTTACGTTGTTTGTATGACAGTCGCAATCATCCCAGTATTACCTTACTCGGGTTGTGATTGAATTACTAAAGTGCATGTAAACGCAATGAGTGACAACCCTGTTGACCTCTCCTGTCCTGTCCACAACACTTTGCCTTGCACGTGTACGTATTCAGGCAGAAAATCCTGGTTTTCCATTTTGAACAAGGAGTTTGAATAACAAACCTCAGACCTTCACATCCACCACTGACTTCTATGTCGGATGCTAACTAATGTAAAGAAAATGTGATCCACCCTTAACGGAACGCCTTAGTTCCTTGCTGATAGTAGATCAGCAGATGCACCCTTGCTACTGCAACACCCTTGAGACTTGATGTGGGAATATGCCTCCAGGTAAGCATTGCTGACTAATGCGGGCACACGGTGTGCCAATATGAATTCATGCTGTTCCAGGAAGGAATATGATGTGAGTAGTTGTGAGAATTGCTCCAACAATGCAGCTGTTCATGCTGCCTAAGGAGTTCATAACCCTGAAGGCCAAGAAAACAGGAGCCAGCATCTTGGGCCAGCACCCCTGTGTCTTTCCAGTGCTCAGACTGATCTGGCACGACCATTCCTTCCTCTTCAGGTTGTTAATCAAGCTTGGATAGTTGCCTCTTCATTATCCTGACAACAACATGCACAAAGTTGAGTGTTCCCAACGTGATAGTCCACGTTATTACCCTCAAGCAGGAGGTCCTGCCTGAATTTGGATGGCAAACTTTATTAAAATGAATGGCCAACTTTGTCCTTCGTGAAGCAGGAGCTCGTTGAAGGAGAAGTGTCATGCTGTGCCTGGAACCATTGTGTGGTGGTGTGGTGAGTTAGTTGTGCTCAAAGTATGAATCATCATCTCTGGTTTAGATCAATGACAGGCCTCAAATCAGCTGATCAAAGCTCACGTCATTGTGTGTCCTGAGAGATTTTGCTCCTGGTAAGCTCCTCCTGGTTGGGTTTTCTTGTCGGGATTCCTTGTTTTTCTGTCAAACTGGACCTCGGACAGTGGGTCTGAGAATAATTTTGCTCACCTCGTGCCCGGCATGTATCCTAACACGAGGATGTACTCTCAGAGTCTTTCTCTCTTCTACAAGCTTATGTTGTCAAGACTGAGCAGAGCTTAGGCTCAGTCCTCCAGGATTGAAGCCTCTTTGTGTACTGAGAGGATTCTCGGTAGATCTAACGTGCATGCGGCCTCTGAGTAAATCACTTAGGGCCCCTCACCAGGTTAAAACTGTTAATGTGGAACCACCGTGGAGCTGACGCAGTTTGAAGTCAGACCTCAAGTGATATTATCAAGGCAGCCTGTGGGCAGTAATTACCTAAAAACAGAACCATAGTGATACCTGGAGTCACATCAGCGTGGATTGATGAGACCCAAGGGCGACCTGCACCATGAGTTGTCACTTAATGTTTTGAGGTAGTCCATAGAGGTCGTGGAAACAACTTAAACTTTCTTCATAAAGTGAAAGACGGGCCTGAAAGAATTGATTATTAACATGGCTCAATTTGATTAATACGATCAAGGACAGATGGATGCAAGATGTCATTCAACACTGAGATAATGATGACAGATGATACGCATCATAAGTCAGATTCTTATTATGAATTATTAATGGCTCGAGCCAAGTCTTGGGCCTCGCCAGTGGAAAATAACACAGATGTTTCATCTCTATTGTTTTCTTTAATAAATCAATACCCGTGGCTCTATTTTCAGTTAAAACCTATCATTACCATATGAATAAGAAAAGCAGAACAACATGTTGGTCTTTGAGCTTAAAGTGATATTAAAGAGATATTGCAGAGACAGCTAATTTACAGCCTGCATGCATGTACACGCACACAAACAGTCACACACACAGCATTGAATTCTAGCACAAATGGCCCCCAGTGGGTTGGTTATAAAGGGGGTGATGTCATGTCTGTGATGGAGACTGTGTGTCCCTTTACCAGTGATCCATTTCTTATCCAGCTGTCCTCACTGGCGCAAAAGCAGATAGAAAGAAAGACAGAACAAAAAAAAGGCAGGAAGAATCGAACAAGTGGACCTTTTTTTTTTTTTTTTTTTGTCCCGGCCAACTGTACACCTGCCGTTTAAATGTCCCCATGTGCCGACTGGACAGATGTTGAAGATCTTTACAATATTAACTGAACTTATCCCGTGTTGTGTTCCATCAGTTTTAAAGCCGTTTATTTTGGACAGTTTCCTGCTTCCGAGGTCAAGAGATCATGGGCAATTTGTCTGTTTGTCTTTGAGCTGACAGGAGCTCGTCCTCCTTGTTTGCGAGCGAAGGGGGCGCGGGACCCCTTTGTGGAATCACTTGTATGCATGTGTGTGTTCGGATGTGTACGTCAGGCCCAGTGTTTGGAGCCGCATGACTCTAGACCGTTTTAAACAGCTCAGCTTTTCTAACCGTCTCAGCCACGGGGTGTGTGTGTGTGTGTGTATGTGGAGGGGCGGTTGTCCACAGGAGGCTGGGGGTGGGAGGGGGGTGTCTATACAGAGCTCAGGGGCACACAGGGAAATGGCTTCCATATATTTAGTATTTCCTCTCTGACGGCAGTCCAGTGCGGTGCAGCGGGGTTGTCGCGTCAAAGCTGTGCTGCAAAGAGGGGTGGAGGTGCTGGGTAATGCAGACACAATGGGCTAAGGCAAACATTAGGAGTGAGACAAAGGACACTCCACTCGGGTCACGGGGGGGCAACTCTTCCCATTATCTGAGGGAAGTGATCTTAACTGAGGGACTTTTTAAACCCATCAGCAAATTAGGGGCTGTGCTGAGTTGCTGTGTGTGTCGGGTCATGATCAAAGCCTTGAGAGTGCGTCTGTTTATAGAGGGAGGCTGTAAAGCGTCGGACAGCAGTCACAACACGACACAACATGGGGCTGGGTTAGCACTGAGCATGCTATCATGACCATGTTATCATTGTCACAGCCTGGGCATTTACTCCTGGGAAGTCGAGGATAACTTCTTTCTCATCTACGCCAAAGACACCACCAGCACCATATGTCACCAGGTCAGCTGAGGGTTCCCGCTCCATATGCACGCACTGCCGTTTTCAAATGAGCCAAAGCACAATCAAACTCGGTTCTGCGGGGGGTTAAAGCTTTCTTTGGGGGAAATCAATAATCTGTTTTCTCCTTCGCAGTAAAGCTGTGTATTCATTTTTATGAATAACCCTCATTTTATTTCTTAAAGGTCTTTTTAAATTATCATGTTTAGGAAAGACTTTTTTTCATTTGCTTTCTAACAAATTCTCTAAAAGTACCAACAACTTGCACTAATTGTTATTCTTACATTCTCGATCAACGGATAAATCATTTAAAACATCAGATGTCCATGCTTATCATTTTCCCCTGAATCCCAAGGTAAATTTGCAATAATCCAAAACACATTCAGTTTGTGAGTGACTTACATTAACTTCAATTATTCATTTATTATAACAATAGTTGCTGATTAATTTCCTGTCCGCCAAGTGATTGATTCATTGACGACTCGTTTGAGCCCCACTAAGCGCCTGAGTGCTCAGATGCGGGTCAGCTTTTAGCATTTTTTATTAGCTAAACAGCCCGTCAAGTTGTGCTCTAATTTATTGCTTGAAAACAAGGCGTCAATTACATGGTAATTACACGCTCTTAAAGCTACCGCTTAACTGCGAGACATCGTGAGCGTTTATGTTGTTGTCTCCCGGTAAACATTCAATTTACTGTGGGGTTGTTTAGCCACCGGGAGACAATGTAATCAGAACGATTAACCGTTTTGCGTCAAAGTACGAAAAAATCACACGAGGAACCACAAAAAACCCCCCCAAAAAGCGGGAAAGCTTGGAAACAAATGTCGAGCGGCTCGACTGTATTTTAGGAAGCTTCAAAATGGCTGGAGTGAATGTATATACATTCACGCGCGGTTCTCCAACTGTGTGTGCTTTTTTTTTTTTTTTTTTGTACGAAACCCTATGCGTGTTTGTGTGACTGAAGGGCCATTATGGGACAGGCTTTTAAGGGAGATCTGGGAAGTGGAAACCTAATACTGCCTGACTGCTGCTCTTGTGTACATGAACCCCACAGCTGCTGGAGAGAGAGAGAGAGAGGAATGAGGGAGAGAGAAAAAAAAAGGGAGAACGGAGGGAGGAGGGGGCAGAGGAGAGCATGGTGCGCTCAGTAATTAGTTGTCTGGTTTTGTATTGACCAGTCTGGTGCTTAGGCCTTGGGGACTGTTAAATTTGCTATTGAAACTGAAAGGATTATGCACCCAAAAGAAATTAAACGGGAGCAATGAATAGATTGTGGGCCACATGGTGGACTACTGTTTTTTTTTTTTTTTTTTTTGTTCCTTCTCCTTCTTCCACCGGCCTTCACTCTGCTTCGCTGAGCCAAGGTTGTGTTTTTCCTGTCAGGAACTGCTGGTTTTCATGTTATAGGTAAATTGAAAAAATGCACTGCAGGGTCGTGACAGCTTTGTGTCGCGATAATGACACCTCATTTTGAGACCGACCCATTATAAGACAAACAACAAAAAAAAAACAACAACCCAACAATACCCTTGTTTGCTCCTTGCCAACTGTCAAATCCAGAGTCTTCGCCGGGGTCTGGTTATTAAACGGAGACAAAATCCAAAATCATTTCCGCATGTTAGCTGTTGAAGAGTGCGATGTCGCAAGGGTGTAATGAAATCTGCTTGAACGCAGACGTGGTGATTGCAAGGGGGAATTGATGTCTCCTGCCCAGGCCGCCCAGAGGGAGGGGAGATTTGCGCCTCTGTTTACTCCTGCTGAGCTCGGGCGTACTTATTACAGCGGGCACGGTCAGGAGGGAACATCCTGCGCACGCCTGCAGAGGCTCACGGCCCGGAGAGACTGTATTCCCATTCCGCATCCAGCACGGTCAGGCTGCCGCCCGTCTCCCCCTGTCACCAGTTTAGCAGGGACACCCAAATAAACCTGCTTCAGACCAAAATCGGAACACAATCCCCTTGTAGTGACTCCCAGTGTCTGTTGAGCAGGCCGGCACTTTGGGGGGACAGTTTAAAAAAGGCAGGTGTGACAGCAGGATGGTGACACTGGACTGCGTTCACATTACAACAACACACACAATCACACACACGCTCCACATACCGATGGATCGGGCCACTTCAACATTGCTGGGGATGGAACTTTCAGTGACGGTCGGCCGTACCTCCTGGGTAATGCCACGAAATATGAGTACACAACCTGTAGGCGAGGGGCCTAAGTGCTCCGGTGTCTGTTTTGGAGTCCGTCTGTAGTCCGAGCAGGCTTTGGTCACACACAGGTGAACGAGCAAAAGAAGCCGACCTCACTTGCTGAAATGACGTTTCGGAACTCACTGGACATCACCCGATGATGAGCAAGTCCGGAGTGTTGATTGTCTGCTTGTGAAACAGTCCGGTTGTGGACGTCGCCTGTCAACATCAGGTCCGTTCCCGCTTCCCAAGTTGCTAATCGGACTGTAAACAATGACCGGCGCAAAGAGGAGGAAGTCCTGGTATCTGGATATCTGCTGGTTACACTGGAAGCCCCGAAACGTGGCCATAGACGGTTTGTCGTCGTCAGGCAAGGATCTCTTGCTTCAGTGGGTTAACATCAGCCTCCATCTGCATGGAGTATTTGAACCTGCTGAACTGTGAGCCTCGAGTGTATCTAGTGGATGATAGAGGGGTGATGTCATGTTCTCTCTCACTGTTTGTGTAGCTGGCAGAGGCCGGCGTGCTGCTGGAGAAGGTCGCACACTATGACTCAGTCAAGACCAGAGCAGCCCAGTAGGACGTGGTCCAAAATGTAGGACGAGATCAAGCCTCCTTCTTTGGAGGCCTGAAAAACCCGTAGTTTCTGGTTTTCGCTTTGATTCTGTTTTGACAAAATGATTTGAAATCTTGCACCGGCATTCCGTGTTTTTAATCTGCTTCAGTCTCTTGCAACTTTCTGATCCGGACGGGAGCGAGCGCTCTTTGTAGATAAGAGACGCAATCTGGTAGAGATCCCCCTTTGTGATTATCACAACGTAAATACAGGAAGGCCCGTGCACAGGTGGCTGGCGCTGGGCTGATGGTAACCAGACCGGACTGATGTCTGCACGCAGAAAATAAATCACCGCTGGAATATCACAGAAAGCACGAGGCTATTTTTTAAAACTATGTCAGGGTCACTGAAACATCATACGCGGGACGTTTTAGATATCGCAGCGCAAACCAGCGAGCCAACACCAGCGTAGCAGCAAAGTCAAACTCTGTCAAACATCATCAGGTTGTAGGCGGCGTAAATCACGGAGGGGAGGCTTACAGTAACTGCTCCTAACAAATTTCACCTGGGTCTTACAAGGGGCGACCAGGGGAGGCGAAATCCCCGCCGTCTGATTGGCTCTTTCTAAATAAAACCATGCACACGTCTGGTTGAAGCCCAGTGATTAGCAGCGACGGGTATTTCTGAGTAGCATGATTCACCGCGCTCGAGAGCCCAGCAGTTGGTGAAAAGGAGCCCGGCGTCAGGACATCAGCAAAGTCTGAGGAGAACCATCAGGGACCTTCGTCTGAATTTACATTAATACACTTAATGCACGCGGGATGGTTGTAATTAAGTTACTCCGCGGTGTTGTTGCAAAACAGCGGGCTGCGTGCCTGTCTCTGAGTCGCAGAGCAAGGGTTGCAGTTTGTTTGCGGTGCCGTGTTTATGATCCCTGCACTGCAGCCAGCAATGCATGCTGCTCCTCACATTAGTAAAAACAGGTTTAGGCTATTTGTTTTGCAAAGCCTACATAAAAGTACTTTTGAGTACACACTACAGCATAAATATAGACACAAACACATTTCTCTTTATTTTGCAATCGTGCTATTAGCATTGCCACGGCTCCTTTAAATGCCGCATGATTGCATCCACGCAGGGTGCAAAGACATGTTCTTTGAAATGCTCCAGTTTCTACCCAGACATGGCCTTAAAGCCTGAAATAAGAAGAGACAACAAGTCAGACGCGTGGCTCTGTCACAGAGTGAGCGACGCTGGGCTTCTCTGCCGAGAAGAAAGAGGAAAAAGAGCTAAATCAACTAAATTGGTGTTGAAATGTCTTTTTTCCATAAGGGTTCCTGCTATAAAAAGTGAAAAGTGCCTCAGCGAATTAAACAAATTGACGACACGCACCACGTTCGTCTTTTTGCCTTTTTATTTATATTGTTTTTAACCCAGAATTGGCTGGTTCCTATAAGATTATAATACACAGATTGATTTAATAATCAGAATGCAAACAACCAATGATAGAAACACAAAGTGACCAAGCTAAATGCAAACATAATGCGCATAGTATGGGTTTGATTATCTTCTTATCGTTGTGAGTTCAATGTCTTTACATGTACTTGAGGAATAATTCTGATGTGTTAAAAATGCAGGTCTGAGCCTGTTCCGATCACGGAAAGGCTCATCTCTGGTTCCGTCTCTTCTCTTTTTGCTCTATTTCTACATGAAATTGTCAAAAGTCATTTCGTATGTTCTTACTTCAGGCATAGAGAGCAGGTGTCTTCGCGGTCATCGTATCTGTGTGTATCAGAGGATGCTCTGGTCCTCAGAGTACGGCGACAGGATTCAGGCTTCGGGTTGTAAACCTAGCTGACTGAGCTTTCCCCCTATTTAGGGGTCTGTGTCTCCCCTCCCCTCGTCCCTCCTGGTAATAGATGGCCCCATCGCTCCGGGTGTGAGCCCACCTTTAAACAGGAGTGGGGTTTGTCTCCAGCCAAACGATGGAGTGGAACAATAGGAGCGTGTGACATTGTCCGTGTGTATTAGGAGGCCCACGTCTGTCCGAATTGCATGTACGAGCACGTGACGGTGCGGTGTTGATGCTGCCGGGCCTGCCAGGTAGCAGAGGGAGGATACGGCGCATCCAGGGTATGCAGATCTGTGCTATTTGTTCATTTTCACTCTCGCCTCTTTTTGGATCCGCCGCTGTTTCTCCACCGCGGCTCCATACCTCTGCGGGGGGGGGGGGGGGTCCCTCGACGACTACGTCCGCGCGTCACGTTCATTGCCGTTTCTGCGCTTCCCGCTGTTCGTCTCTCAGGACAGAGCCTTTGTCTGAGCTCAGCCCTTTACATGGAGGAGCTGGGATGCAGCCTGCGTGGAAAAACCGCTCATACGCGCGTGCGTTCGTGTTTGTGTCCATTCATGAAAACGCCTTTCTAAATATGCGGACGCCATTGTGTTTCGCTTCATAAGCTGCTGGGCTGACAGCAGCGTTGACCTTGGCTGGACTTGAATGTGTGTGGAGAGGAGATAGAGAGAGAGAGTCTGTGTGTGTGTGTGTGTGTGTGTGTGTGAAGTCTGTTTCCCCCTGGTTTTTTATTATTCTAAATGTGCTTATGATGCCAGTATTTCTGTTATTTGCCATGGGGGAGGATGTGGAGTCCTCCCTGCAAATGTGTGTTTTCTCACCCCGCGGTGGCTCCCCCCTGGGGACAAGGATCTTGCTTGTTTTTTGGTTTTTTGTTGTTTTTTTTCCCCTCCTTTAACATATTCCACATTCATATGGAAATGGGGGGGGGGGCAGCAGAGGAGGGACAGAATCTCACATCAACTTGATCTGGTCATGAATAGCTGCCAGTGTTTGGACTGACCCAGAGCCGGCTTAAAGGCACTGGCCAGCCTCTGCCCTCGGACCACAGAGCCGAGCGCATTTTCGGCTGCAGCACACACACACACACACACTGACACACACACTGACACACACACACATTCGCTTACGCTGGAGATGAAAAAGGCAGATGCTCATAATTGCACTCACACAATTAGATACACTTGAGCACTTGGGAACACTGAGCGCTGTCTCGCCCTCCGTCTCCGTCTCTGTCTTCCACATACACAGACAGCCGAGCTAAATCCCAGGGAGACGCCAGTGTTGCAATACACTCCTCTTTTTACCTCTCACATCCTCTCTTTATTTTATTAACCCTCGCTCCCCTCTGTCGCCCACGCAAACCGTCCCCACATGATTTTTACCCCGTTGGCAGTAACATGAAGCTGGACTGCTTTCTGTAATTAATAACGTTTTTGGTTTTTTTTGTTTGTTTTTTTTTAAAATGCGTTTGTGTTTTTGAACTGGCCAAAAGATGATGTGACACCTAAAGAAGAACAGAGTTTAAAGAGCGATTAGTCCAGTTTTGTTTTATTCTGTTTAGTTAATTTAATTTAAAAGTTAATTTGACCGGATCTGGATTTTGGACAAAACACAGAACGACGTGAAAATATTCATTATATTAGAAAAGAGCTTCAGTTAAAACAGATATAAATTTAATATATAATAAAAAATATGAATAGAAATACAAACAGAAAAGAAATCTGTTTACGAAGCTGGAAGCCTTTTGCGGTGCCGGACGAGCCGATAAATACTGAAACAGCTATTAAAATTGCAGTAAAATGCCTGGACTAAGATAATTTGCTTTTGCTCTGCTGTCTGTGAATTAATATTGTATTTGAGGAGTCCTGTTTCTAATAAATTGTGAGTGTGCTTCCTTCCCGAGCGTCTCTGACACAATGGGCCTCCCAGACTGGACCGCTGCGGCTGGATCTAGCAGCAGGGATCCATCAAACAAGATTTGTCTCGGTGGATATGCCGGTTTTGTCCTTCAGGATTAGAGCCCACCACCCATAGTCAACCCTCGTCTGAGTTACTTTGTCTTTTATGCATCCAGACAGTTGCCAAACGTGTGCCTGTAGAGTTTTAATTCATTTAGTAACAAATCTGAATCTCTTCTCTCTTTCCACACCTTTTTAAAAACTGCCTCTGCAGGTGGGCTCCTTTCCCTGATCCAGAGATTTCATAAAATTAAAAATACAGAGTATGATGTGTGAATAACGTGAGCAAAATTGTTTTTTTTCTTTTTCATTTAATTTAATTTAATACAAAACTGCTGTTTAAAAAATTAAAAAAAAACTAGGATTTGAAGAAATTAGATCTGAATGTATTTTTCTTCATTTCACGCACAGATTGCAGCATTTACTAAAACAGAAATTGCAACGTAGCAACATTTGTCTGGATTTGATGGATGTTTTATGGTTTTTTTGTTTTTAAATATATAGAATAATATAAAACAATAAATTCAACACTGTTTTACCTTCTTATAATTACAAATTCACCTTTATATAATTGTTTTCCATATTATTTCCATTTAATTTTAAAGCCCACGCTTTTTTCTTTCCTCCTGGGGGCTGTTTTCCTTCCAGCTCCACAGCTCCTGGTTGTGTGGAGCGGGAACACGTTATCTGCCCGGCTCGAGTGTGGTATGCCGTCCCTCAACTTATAGGCACAAGTGTTCAGTCTCTATAAAAAGAGCAACGCGTTGCAGGAGGGCCTCCGTGTGTGTGTGTGCTGTTTTGTCTCTCCATTAGCACCCATTCAAGAGACAATGAGTTAGAGAAGCGGACGATGGGCTTGTTAACACACGGGCATTAGTGAATCAGTGTGTGTCTTTGTGAGGGAGGGGACACTCCTCTAGTGTTATGACGGGAGTCTTTCACCGTCGATACACTCCACTCCAGCACCACAAGTGTCCGGCCTGCTGAATGGGGAGGATTTGTTGCTCCGCACCTAATTAAACCGTGCTTTGAGTGGTGGTTACGGTGAGGGGCCCTTTGTTCCAATTCACCTTCTAAAGCACCTTCCGACGCTTAATGTTTGACTTTGGATGACGTGGGGGGGGACGGCGCCCGAAGCCCGGCCTTTGCCGCGACAAACGCGGCAGGAAGTGCCTCTCACGCGCGGTGATCATAGCTCTGTGATCTGTGGCTGTCCGACAGGAGCATTTCATGCCACAAATCAGAATAAGTTTCCACGTGGAGAGTGTTTATAGTCGTCTGGTCGTCTCCCCTGTCATTCCTAAACCTGTCCTGATTGCGTTTTCATATTCCAAACCACATTCTAATAGCATAATCCAATATTTTAATACAGAGGTTAAGTGTGGAGAGGTAGCAGGATGCAGATAATGTAGTGAAGATGTTCTGGGTCTGCTTAGCATTGTGGATTTGTGGAGCTGGGGGAGACTCTTAAGGGGGAGTGGGAGGGGGGGAGGTGGGGGAGATTACGGTGCCCTCTGTGTTTTGTTCAGCAGCCTATGGGCTTGACCTGAGGGAGGGAGACACATGCCTTTGTGGCCCAGAGAAGGGACAACACATGAGTTATGGTGTCTAAGTTAGTTCAGCTCTGAGTGTGTGTGTGTGTGTGTGTGTGTGTGTGTGTCACTGATCTCTCCGTTTGTGGGGTCTTTTGCTTTTTTTTTTTTTTTTTTAAAATTGAAAATGACATTTCAGCGCGTCACCTCACCCAGCCGCTCCTCCTCGACCGCGGGAGCTGTTCCCTGTTTCTTCACACGTTTGATTATTTTGTCCTGTTGTTCATTTCGGTAAATTAATACTTTATTTAAAGGCCTAACGTCTGCCTGGATTTGCACCCCTTTTGAATTGATGCAGTCCGTCGCCACGACAACCCCGGAAGAATTTCATTAGTTTGGATTTCAGGGGAGTTTTAGTGTCTCGTGGTCTGAATGCAGTTTGAAAGGCTTTTAACATTTAAAGACACTAATGGACTTCTGAGGTAGAGACTGTGTGTGTGTGTGTGTGTGTGTGTGTGTGTTTGTAAACATAAACACAAGGGTTCATTTAATATTTCCAGGTTGTGTTGACTTTAGCAGAAGTTTGATGTTTTGTTTTGGGGTTTTTTACATTACTATCAGTCAGACTCTAATCACGAGCAGCAGGAGCCGACACGGCGCGACATTAAAATGAACGGTAGCCGTGGTGACGCGTGACATGGAAGCCGTAATCAGACTGTTCGCTGTCTGCCCAGTCGGCTCAGTGAAAAGCTGGACGGGCTCGGTTCAGGGGCGAGGGGGGGAAAAAAAAAAAAAAAAAATCCGAAATGAGAGAGTGGGAGCCGTGACTTCTCATCCCTTGCAGACGCCGGCGTGTACTTGGTTAGCTTCGCTGCCTTGTAATGATGCGTGTGCGCCGCTGACACGGGGTCGTGTCTTTGCGGCGGTGCGAGCAGACGTGGCGGAGCTGCACTTTGGCGTTCGGCTGCCACTGTTTCCAGGCAGGGTGACGGCGATGATGGGATGCTGTTTCGCTTGTATGTCCCAGGGAACATCTGCCAAAGCTGTTGCTCAGCAGTGTGTGTGTGTGTGTGTGTGTGTGTGTTCTTCTGCGTGTGTGTGTGTGTATGTAAGATGCTAAGAAATCCAGCACTGTTATCTTTTAACAGATCTGTCATTTAGTTCCAACCAAAAAGCAGCTGATGCAGCGTGAGCGGTACCAGATCTGATTTCACATCGTCTCCGTGATGCTCCAGGATCATTTGAGAAGATGAGACAGTGACACACTTTTGCAAAATAAACACGGGAGCCGCTTCGCTCTGTGCATTTCCGCGTTCATCTCGCCGCGTCGGCCTGAGCGACGACTTAAATACAAAGTTCAATTCCGTTTCTTTATAGTGAGTGTTTAAGTGATCTCAGCTGGAACTGCAAAGACGGTGTGTTTTATTCCCACAAAGCACACACACACACACACACACACACTCTCTCTCACACACGCACACACACACACACACGAGGGTTTTGTCATTTCATTTTGCATATTGTATCTGTGTGAAACGCCGGCTCGTGCGAGTGTGTAATGTGAGACGGGGAGGTCGAGCCGGCCTTTGTGGCCGGCCTGTCCCCGTCCCTGTGCTGTGTGTTGGTTCAGTCGAGACGCCCACCTCCCACCCCGCCTCCCACCCTGCACCCTGCACCCCCCCTCCTCTCCACCATTGTTCCTGCTGGAGTCAGCCAGCTATTTTCAACATGCCACATCTGTTGTCGGTGTGTCACAGCTCCTTTTCCTTTTTCAAACCGAAAAGCGTTTTCTACCAACACGCGCCCCATCTTCATGTTTGCATGTGAGACGATGATGAGAAGCGGAGGTCCTCGGTTGAATAGAGCGTAAAATAAATATTCGTTAATTAAGTGATGGCATATTTTCTTTGTTTGTTTGTTTTGTTGTTTCTTTGATTATTTAGGGCTGTTTTAATAGTTATTGTTTTTCTTTTTTTTGTCTAAAATATGAAATGAAAAATGGTAAAAAAAAATAAAATTATAAAGACAATTTGTGTGTGTGTGTGTGTGTGTGTGTTACATAATGGTGCCAGCACAACAGTATTAAGCAGACATTAGTTTCATTGAAGTCAACAATTGTCATAATTGTTTATTTTTGCGAGGAGCTGTTTCTGGGATGGATTTCCATCACATGAAGCTGAAATGAATTCAGTACCAATGCTGAATTGTTGCGAGAGGCTTTTTCGCCGCCTGCTCGCCACATTGCTCTCGCGTCTCTTTAATGACATCATTTATTTTGGCGTAGAGGCCAGGTTCCCCGCAGCAGCAGCAGCAGCAGCAGCAGCAGCAGCACCTCCACGCCTCCCGCTGCAGTTCCTCGGCCCTGCGCCGCTCGGACGCGTCGTTTTTTTCGGGGACGGGCCCCCGGCTCTGGTTGTGGGAGCAGCCTCGATTGTTGTGCGAACACAATGCCTTCGCCTTCTTACCTCGCTGGTTCTTTTGCTTTCCTTCCTCTGCCTTTGAATTTGCTCATTTTCTGCCCTGTTTTGTTCCCCCTCCTGCCCCCTTTGATTGGCCCCTGCGCAGCCACATGGAGGACGGGAGCTGGAGCTGCTCCTTTGCTTTGCAGCCTTTTCTAAACATTTTTGTGCTAAGCATCATTTTTTAAAAATCTTCACAATGTATTTTTCACCTCATTCGATAACGTGCTGTATTTTGAAGCGCCATCCCGCATTAAGCACAGCTGAACTACATTTATTACCCCAGGCTGTTAGAATACATTAGACTCTTTAATAATATATTAAGTCCAAATATTAAAAAGATGTTATCATGGAAGTGAAATGACTGATAGGTTTAACTGGCTGTTTGAGCATTTATAAACAAACCATTTGCATTTTTTGATCCAACCTTAATGTGTTGGACAAATGATGGAAACACACCAGAAATGGATTTAGTCTTTTTTCGGGACGAGCCGTGGGAACCAAACGCGCGTCAATTAAACGACAAAATGAGTTTTGCCTTTATGAGCAAATGGTCACCTTAGCCGCGGCCTCGTCCCCGACTGAACAATATTGATATGTTGACATTGATCGTCTCACCTTTTACCAAAGCTGTCATCGAAGCTCCCGCCCGCCTCGTCTCTCCCTGTCAGCCGCGCGTACGCTCACCCAGAACCATTTACTGCGAGAGGTCAGTGCAGAAACACACACACCTCAGGTTAATGCAAACAAACAGAATTCTAACAGCAGCTGATAATTATTATATAGCCAGATAATTACTCCTTGACAAATGAAGTCTATTTTGACATGGAATGCTAATTCTGGTTATTAGTGTCATATTTTTGAAATTTAAAAGTGATTCATTCAAATGGTTTAAAGGGTCAGATAATGCGATAATGCACCCATTAATCTTAATTTTCTCTGAATAATGAATAAGCATATTGCAGAGGAAAATACAATACATTCATACACATTTTTAAAAGCAGCCGATTTTAAAAATCAAGTTTCAGTTTTGTTTATTTTTTTGAATTTTTCCCTGAAGATTTAAGTATTTAGTTCGAGCAGCCGGGTTTATTTTTCAGTGCAGAGCTGCATTTAAAACCTAACAGATAATTGCTTCACACCTTTTGTCAGCTGCTCATTTCTTGACTCATTATAATTCAAAAATCACGTCGTCGCCGCTTCCGCAGGAGTGAATGATATTTGCTTTCGCCGCCCGCAAATATAAACGCGGCAATAAATGCAGAATTCAAAAAGATACACACACACACACACACGCACAAAAAAAAAAAAAAAGTCACAATCAAATCTGCCAGAGCTCGTTTTCTGCAGTGAAGTGTCGGGCCACGTCAGAATTAAACTGAGCAGGAATTATTTTTAAAAGCAGCAAAAAAATAAAAAATGTTTCAAATGAAAATGACAGTCTTACAATTAGCGAGAAAATAAATCACAGCTCTGGGCCCACGGCAGACCTGAGAGGAGAGAGGGGGGAATAAAAATGCTTGCTAAGCTATCCGTTTCACACACGCAGGGACAGAAGGTTCGATATTCATTCGATCGATGAATGAAAAGGCACAATGGCAAAATCGGACGGGCTCCTTTTCAAATCCACGTCTCCAATGTCCCCCCCGCCACCCCTCCACAGTCTGCAGTCGCTGGGCGGCTGGTGTGGCAGGCAGAGAGAGAAAGAGAGAGAGAGGAGAGCAAGGGTTACATCAAGGCTGCTCCCTGGACCGTGCAAACAAGTCTAGACCAGTGACCTGTTCAATGGCTCCTTTTGAGGAGTGGGGCAAGTTCGGTCAGAGCGAGGAGAAAGGCAGGCATAGCCTCTTTTCAGTGCCGAAGCAGCTCACAGCCTGCGATCGACAGGAGGTAAGGAGGGCCGGGAGGGCAGGCATCTGCTTCCATGGTTACGGGCCGGGTATGGGGACCCTACTATTGAGGAAGCTCCGTTCTCATGCTCCCACAGAGGCAATGTCACGCATTTTAAAAAATGCGTCAGGCCGGGGCGAGGACCATATCCACCAGCGGCAGAGTCGCTCTTTGAGAGGGGAAATAAAATGATAGCGCGTCAGTTTGAGGAGGGGAGAAAAGAGTAGGGGGAACGCTTTGGGATGGGGGTGGCAGCATGTGCTCGAGAAAGAAAGAAATGCGTCACATGATCGTAGCAAATCCTAATTCAAAGTAAGATGTGTTTTTTTTTTGTGTGTGTGTGTGTGTGTGTCTTTTTTTTTTTTTTTTTTTTTTTTTCCTTCAGCGAGCCAGAATGATGTTCTGAAATTTTTTTTTTTTTTTGCTGGGTCCACACTTTGAGCTGCTTTTGTGGTGAAATTGCATTGTTCTGTGGAAGTCACAGCGGCGCAGATGATTTATCCTCGGGAAGAGCAAAGGTCAAGGTTTATGTGCTGAACTCCTTTGTCGGGAGCCAGAGATATCGTCTTAATGAGGATCCTCTCCGAACGTCAGCGTTCACGTTTACGCATAAAAAGAGGAAGGAGGCGAAGGAAACGATGTGTATTTCCTTTTCTTTAACCTTGTTTTTTTTGTTTTTGTATGTGGAGGAACTGGAGCCGTGCATTAAACGTCTGTATTTCTGGGCAGATTGAACAGATCAATTGTGGCAAACTGTGCATAATTGTTACAATAACAGATTGTGTGTGAGCGCTTTTGGATTGCAAATCTGCCCAATGTGAGGAGTCACATCTGACTGTTTGTGTGTTGATTTGTTTGTGTTTGGGCGCAAGCTGCGTGTGTGTGTGTGTGTGTGCCGAGCTGAATGGATGCTTTGGGCTTTTCTTCGTGAAGGAGGGGTGTGTTGGAACGTTGAATTTGGTCATGCAGCTGACGCCTTACCCCCTAACACACTCCAAACAGAACGGACAGATGGCCGGCCCTCAGGAAGGGCTCGGGGCGTTGGATTTGCTCTCAGACCGTGGGAAAGTCTTTGGCTGACTTCACCTGCTCGGGGAGCTGATGTGACTGGATTAAACAGCAATGAAAGAAGTGGGAAAAGAAAACTAACATGGACAACGGCGCGCGGGGCTGTGGGCAAACTGCGGGCATTTCCTTATGTGTTGTTTTAAAGAGGCAAACAGGGACAAATGCATTTCCATTAAAGAAAGATCCCAGTTTGCATTGAGAGAGCAGCACACGTGCACCGCAAAATGTGTTTCTCGAGTGTGTGCGGAGGGAGACAGGGTGGATGGGTTCATTCTATTTTTTGCGTGTGTCTTTGTAATCCTAATTGGAAACAGTTGATCCTCAGTTTGTTGGGATATTAGACATGATGTTTGGCCATCTCTCTCTCCCTGCTTTTGATTATCTCTGTCTCAGAGAGCCCGGCAACGTGCGGCGCTTTGATTTATTGTTATTAAAAAAGAATGGGGCCGTTTCTCCGGCTTTCATCTGACTGATGCTAAGCTGCGCGCACACTTCAGATTCGTACTCGCGCGAAACCACGGGCCCCCGCGCGCCTAATGCGCCATTAATTATCTGTTTGAACGCGCAGTAAAGTCGGATGAATTAGCCGCGCTGCCGTTGTGTTTTTTTTTTTTTTTGCTCATTTCGTTTAGCGCGTGGCTGTTGGAATTTATGAAGACGCCACTTGAAGGTGGGCTGACAAGTGTGAAACTCCGTTTTGAAGCGTACAAATGAAGGAGCAGGAGCGAACGAAATCACGGTCGTAACTGGAATAACGATCAGTGCGGCGTGACGTCCGGACAGGTAGCTCTTTATCCACCACCCGAGGCTTCCCCTCTGTGATCTGAGTGCAGATTTGAGCGGGAAGCAAAACAAAGATCCTCACGTCCAGACGCCATCACCTGTGCAGCTGATAGCTCAGCTCATGGTCTGTCTGAATCACATATTCTGTTTGAAGGGTTTGAGCTGCTCTAACCTTGTCAGCATACTCATATTTAACATTTTGAGGGTGGTGTGTCTTTAAAATATTATCCAGTTCATTTTTTTTCAGTTTCATCTTTTTATATATATATATATATATATATATATTTATATATATATAAATAAAAAATGTTATTTTTCCTTTTTTATTAGATTATTCTTTCTGATTTAACCCTGGCAGCTGACTTGGTGGAAAACACAACCATCGTCAGGCTCTTTGTGCCAGTAAATAAATCTTAGTAGCTGTCATGTTTATAGCCACCAGCCTAGCGTCAGAAACTGATTCACAACCACAAGAATCTGATTGCCTGTAGCTGAGGTGCCACGCTCTCAGTGAAATACTCCATTGCAGTTTGGCTACAAAAAGGCATTATCTTTCATACAAGTAGAGTGCATAAGAGTTCAATTTGAGTGCAGGTGGGGTGCTCTCCATCCGAGGAGTGTGTGTGTGTGTTGTTGGTAGGAGGCTGTGGAGAACTAATCAAATGTGGTTGTCATGAGCGGCGTAGTAGAGTGTTTGACAAGAAATGTAGACTTGATCTGCAGCTCAAGAGAGACCCCTTAGGAATTTTGCGTGGGAGCAGTTTAAGTTGGCCAGGTTTATTGGGCCTTCAGGTTGGCAGACGCCTCCTTCCTGGGGGCGATTTGTGACCACGAGGGATGGGGTCACTGATCGTACAGATGGCGCTCATCAGCGCCCGCGTTCCCTGCCCGAGGCGCCACGGCCGTTCAGGCGGCGATCGCGCGGAGTCAAGCGCTGACGCTGTTTCTCGTCCCTCAGCACCAGAGGCCGTTCATTGAAGACCTGCGGCGCTCCAGCTGGAAATGGAAGCGGGCTGGTCTCTGACAGTGAGCGAGCACCCAGGTGGGTTCTGGGCTAGTTCCCCATTACGCTCCTTACACTGTATATATATATACACACCCGAGACATTTGTGCTCATTTTCGCTGACCTGTTCACATCATGGTTTTATTTTTATAGTGGTAATTTGCCATTGGCCCGATGGTTTTTGGTTTCAGAGGCCCACATCTCATTAATCATGGAGGAGCATTACTGCAGTTATAGTACTTTCAAGCAGACCATAACATTTTCAGCGATGTCGCCCTCTGTCTCCGTCTGCATGCCACCATCTGTACGCGCAATCGGATGTAATGACCGGCTAAGCGCCCGCTAACACAACGCCGCGGGCGGCGGCGCCTGGCCTGCTGGCGCCTGAAACACTGCATTCGGTGGCGTCCGAGAGCAGCACGGGTGGCGTCCTGATGTAGCCAGCATAGCGTCAGCGATCTGTTAAGCCAGCGCGTCTGTGGCGCCAAAGGAAAACGCTGTGACAACAAAAGCGCGGTATCAGATCATCTGCCACGGGGAGACATCCTCTGAAGAAACGTCGTTTGAAGGTGTTTGCGAGAAACTTAAAGACAAAAAGTGGAAGCAATAATTGAAAACTGCAAACACCCAGGAAACAAATGAATATGTGTGTGTGGTGGGGAGATGAGAGGGTGGGGGGTGGAGTTGGGTGGGGGGGCGGGGGGGGGGGGGTCGGAATCAGTGGCAATGCTGTGTAACCCCTTTAAGATCATTATTCCACACAAAATGCACCCCCGGGGTGTGTGACACATTTCTGAATGGGCTCTTCCACGGGATTTAACGGGTTAACAGCAGACAAAGGGAGCTGGGACCATGTAGCCCAGCAGGGGAGACCCCAGTGGAAACACCAGGCTGCCTTATAATCCCCGCTCTGTCCCATCCCGTTTGCTCCGCCCGCAATCGCTGGCTGACTGACGTGTGCTCTGTGAGGCTGCGTGGCTTTGGGGCGAGGGGAGCCACATGTTTTCAGCTGGAGCGCATCTCTGCAGAATCCCCTGCACCACCTCACACACACACACACACAGAAAACATCCCTCCAGGCCATGCGGGGATATTTCATGCTTTTGTGCAAGCTGACTTGAGAATTGATAATTAAAGACAAATGGTTTAATTCCAAATGGATGGACGTGAACTTTGGACAGATGCCGGACTTTATTGTCCCGAACCAGCTGCATGTGATTTCACGCTATGAGCCCTGATCTATCGTACATATCTAGAAGTATCCCACAGTTTATGGATCCGGGTGCATGCCGGGGATCATAGAGGCATGGCAGAATAAATCCAGTACATAATGCAGAGCTGCACACTTGTCAGTTCCACTGATGTTTGCAGCGCGTCTTCTGTCTGGGTTACACTTATTTAAAAGGCGAAGATCAGGAAAGGCGAATGATCCTCACTTCTTCACGAGAGCGCGGAGCAGTTTGAGTCAGTAACTCCATTAAAACGCCTCATTTCTGTGAAAATGCAGTGAGTTGTTTGTGGAAGCCCAATGAGCTTTTTGCTCGTTTCCTCCAAATATTTCCTTTAATTCAGGCCGACTCTTCGCTGTCTTAAACACTGTCTTAAACACTTTGATTGAGGGTTTGATTTCCACTGTAGCAAGCCTTGGGTAAAACATACCTGGGGATGTAAAAAGGCGGTAAAACGATTATTTTTGATAGCACGTGTGTTGCACAACTGAAGAAATGCCTGGGTAATTATACCGAAATTCAGCTACCAAGAGCAGCGTTTAGGAACTCGCCTGTCAGATGAATACACGATGATGATGGTGATGTTTCTCTTTTGGGACTATTAACACACGGAAGAGTCGGCTGTTTCTGGCATCGCCTGAAAGTTGTCGTCTGACCTCGTCGAAATCTTGCCCCGTGCTTCGCGGACGTCTTAAGAATTCCGAGCATGTTCCTGAACCCACTCAGACGGTGCTCAGGAAGTCAATTACAAGCTAATGGCCGTTTTCATTGGAAGGCGGCGCTCGTGCACCTGCTGATTTACCTGCGAGTCACCTGCTTTATTAGCCACAGCAAGAGCTGTGGACACTTTCCGCTGCGTACTACCCGACTGTGAGCGAAAGGCGCCTGAGCTCAAATAGCCATTTAAAAATCATCAAATATTAATTCATCTCCTCTTGCTTATGAGTTTTAGCTTATTGACTGGTACCTCCTAATTGTGTCTGATTGTTTTGCGAGGGCCTAATTAAAGCGTCGACTCGGCAATTATTTTTCCATAGTCCTACACTAATTCACGTAATTTCCAGTGTTCTTCTTCCCCATTGTCAGGAGATTGCTTTGATAATGAGAGGTTGTGCGGCGGGATTATCTTTGGGAAAGCATTTTGGTAAGGCCACGCAGAGAAAAGGTATCATTATGATAACTGCCTCCGCTGCCTCCTAAATGAGGAGTCATCCTTAATGTGGTCGATTACGGCGGGCTCCTCTGGAGATGGCCTGCGGAAAATGATTTGTGCCATATAACGTTTCCGACTTTGCTTGAAATGTATACACTTGTCGCTGAGACGGCCGAGACGAGCTGAAAACTGAAGTTTGGCAACATTTCCTGGTGCGCCTTCCGACCAACGCCTCAAGTAACCCCTGAGATTCGAAGCCTTTTTTGTCTGTTTTGGTCGAGTACTTGAATAAACCAGTGGCAATATTATTTTGGGATATGATTCAGCTGAAAATGAAATAAGTAATGGTGCGACTGCTTTGTCTCTCTCACTGTTGAGTGTTCTGAATGAATTGCGTTCACGAGCCCCTCGAGTTCGAGCTCACCTGCACTAATGCGCCGTTTATCCTCTCCTGCTTTATTATGGTGTTATACATCTCCAGTGAACTAATAGCAGTGATGCCCTGCTTTGTTTCAGCCTCCAGATGAAATGTGTTCATGTTGTTGTTTTTTGTTTTTTTTTCCCCCAGTCGTGATAATGTCAAGAGCGTTCGTCAGTTATCCCGGCATCTCGCCTAATGGCAGACCACAGGAGCGCCGGCGAATGTCAAAATCCAAACCGTGCACCCAGCGACTCGCGTGGCTTCTAATGAGCGTAACACGATTAGAGAAACGATTCAAATATCACAAAGGACTGTTTCCAAAGCCGTGCTTGGTTAATGTTCAGTGCTAGCATTGTGAATTCTAATATTAAAACAAATCAACCACCTATTTCTAAAAACCTCAACGTGTAGGTGTCTCCTGAAGGGACGGTTGTGCCGGCTTGCGTTTTTAAATTACTCAATAACCGACTTGAAATCATTTTTGTTTTTCACCGCGCAAAAACACGTTGACCGATTCATCGCCGCGTTTTTCGGGTTTTTTTGCCTCCAGTTCCTCGGCAACCGGGCACTTTTTAATTACGTTTGATCTGAGGGACAATGCTAACCTTATCTCTGCAAAGTGCTAATTCCATCACTATGTAAATGCTAAGCCTTTCATTTCTCCATTGTTTTTTTTTTTGCCGTATTGCCTGAGCCGCCTGATAGGAGACTGCGGTAATTAAAACACAAGGCCGGGTCACGGGGTGAGCTGAACACACAATAAAAAGCTCCCGCAGATTCCAGGGCCGAGGTGCCGCGCGGTCCGATCCATTTTAATTGTCGTTTGAATTAATTTGAAAAATTCTCAGGTCAATTAAGAAGATGCATTCCTCTGGCCGTGTGTAATGTCATATTCATCGATCCGCAGGGGTTACTTCATGCACTCATGTGTAGGATACATTTATGTTTCTGAAACTCCGCCGTTTGGAATTCATTAGGTATTGATCCCATCCAGCGACGGTAAAAGCTCCGTCTGATAGCAGCCAAGTTATCAATTCAGTGCCATTCAGAAACAGATGCCCTTTTACTTTGTTGTTCTTAGGGACCCGCATTTGATACCCCAGCAAAAGTATCTCTATTACCAAGTGTCTTTGGATTTCCATATATTAACCCCAAAACACACACCCTTTGTGCTCTCTTTGTGGTAGGAAACTGAAGGATCTGCCGTGTCCGCTCGCTGCAGATTTTGTCTCGCCGTGCCTTCTAGTTTGGAGTTTGCGCGAGGTTTGGTTGTCTCTGCACAACCTCCTCCTCTCCCGTTCACTCTCGCAGCCTGATTCTTGCCCTCCATCCATCCCTCCCCGCGTGCCGATTGGCCGCCGGTAGTCAGCTGCAGCCAATAAGCCTTGGTAAAAATCTCAGTGTTTAGTCTGGTGCTAGGCAGCACGATCAACAGGCAGGTGGGTCAGGCAAAGTCATCGCCCTGGCTGGCTGCACGGCAGAGCTCTGTTAGCTTTTAAAGCAACACCGCACCCCGGGGTTAGCAGCCCCCCCCCCCCTTCCAAAAAAACCATCACTGCTGTCGTTCTAAACAGTTTGGTCAATATTTGTGAGTGATCAACAACTCTCTTATGAAGCTCCGGTGCCGAGAAGCATCGCTCTGGTTCTGGGAAACGATCAGCAGAGAAGCAGGAAGCGCTGCCGTGGCTGAATCTTCACAAGATGCGTTTACTGAGTGCATCACAGGGCTTTCAAGTAGATTTCTGAAATTAATATAAATGGCACAATAAAATATACGTGCTGCGACATCAAACCACATGTCTTTGATTAAAGCATTATATTTTTCTTTGTGAATCCTGCTTGCAAGCGTCTGAACACTGAGAAAGAGGGGCCAGACAAGGGCACAGTCCGGCTAGGCCTCTCTACAGGGGAAACGGTGGATTGTGTGTGTGCAGCCTCAGCTCTCTCTCCTTCACTGCCAGTCACAGTCTGCAGCTCCCGCCCCCCTCCAGTATGCATAATAACTCAGGAAACAGAGTTATCCCAAATATTCTTTGCAGATTGTCAAATTTCAGCATGTGGGGGTTTTTAGGGTTATTCTATCCTTCAAGTCAACGCACACGCTCCAGCGCTATGCAGTGGCTGGACGGGCATGTCTCTCATTAAACCGAACTGTTACAAACTTCGGTGTGGATTAACCTGTTGGCTGTTTTGCTGTCACGGCTCGAGGCGACGTTAAATTAATGGAGATAAGAGCTGCGAGCCAAAAATAACCCCCGCCTGTCTCTGGCGCGCCTGTGGAGGATAAAATATCTTCCTTCGGCGTTTGGGCTGCCGGTGCGCAGGGTTTCGGTAAAGATGTCGACGACAAAGTGCGTAATGTGTGGGACTTTCAGAAATGCCGGTTTGTCAAGTGAGCAGCTCCCCGTTTAATACAGCTTTTATATGTATTTCATTTCATTTCCAAAACGTGCCTTTGAAGAACGACCTGCATAGTATTTGTTTCTTTAGCGTGCAGTTTTGTTGTCGGCATTCAAAATGATTGGATTTGCTGGTTTTGTCCATTAAGACGTGTGTGGTGGTCAGCTCAAAAACCGTAGAAGACCAAGACCACTGTGTTTTTTAATGTCCCCCTCTCCCTCCCCCACTCACTATAGATTTTTCACATCTTATGTATTACCAGGTTGACTGGTCCGTCTGCTTCTCCCCCCCCCCTGTCTGGCGTTCAGTGGTATATCCTCAAGGGAAGTCCCTCACCACCCCCATTTCTCATTTGAACTTTGACCCCGGCCTCCTGCCTCTCAGGATATGAAATGACCCTCTCGGTGGGAGAATGTTTTGGAACTGTTTTAGCTGAGTCTGTTTAATGTGGGCCGGGGCAGACGAGCAGCTCGCAGGGCCCCGCGTGGCCATTTTGTCGAGAGATCCGAGGCCCGCGCAGTCACGTCTTCGCTCGACGTGCACGTGTGTTTTAAAGCGAGAAACGTGCCCTGTGTTATAGAGCGAATCGTCGTTGTCTCTCGGCCAGTCGTAGCACAAGTGGAGAGTACTGTGCAGCTGTAAGTAAAAAAATCATTTTGCCATTCAAGAGGGTGTAGGGTGACAGCCCGTCCCCAGAGCGTCACTGTATCCTGCACCGGCTGGACACGACGGCCCAGTCTGCAGAGGTGCAGAGAAGTTTGTGTGGTTACTCTGTGGCGTGCATGGGGTTAACTAGGCATGATATAATCAGCCTCCCATGCATGCATCTCCAAACGTTCTGCGCGTCACCTTTCACCTTTTTGCCAGTGGAATTCTGCATAGCATGAAAAAAAACCCAAACCAAAACAGGATGTAGCAGCGCTGTTTGCACCCATCCTTTCACCACCACGAGAGAGAGATCTCAGTCTGCTCGCGCTGGCCGCGGCACCAGTCTGTGGTCGACAACACTGGCTGGAAGACAGATGGATTTCGGATGACTATTCCCTGGTCTTTGCACTCGATTGCTGATATTTTATTGTCTTCTGTAGTCGTTTTTCAGCCGCGGCGGCAGAACGCACGCAGCAATCTGTTCCGAATTGACGCTTCATGCTGCGGCTACAAAGTCTTCCCCGACTTTACCGACGAGCTCACCCGCTAAAATCAGATCATGAGCTCTAAATAACAAACGCGACTCTGCACATAAATGCAGGGAATATCTTTAATTTAGCCACGACGTGCACCGACCTGCACGTGCAGTCTGCAGTGCTGCCTTTCTCTTTGTCTTTGGATGTTTGTTGTGCAGGAAGTGCACAATAGGTGTTTAAAACATCACTGTGCAGTCTTTAATCCAGTATCACTGGTAGAAAAAAATGGTTTTGATTCAGTTGAAATGGCAGTAATGCACAAATCCAACAGGTCCCGTCGCAGTTCGCCTGCTCCATTTTCTCCTTTAACCACGAACAGGCCTGAGTAAGTACGGCAGATGCTCAGCAGCTCGCTGCTGAGTGAGAGCGCCGGCGCGGCAGAGGCTCACGGGGCAGAACTTTAATCTCGTCTCTGGTGGATACTTTGCTCTTTAGTGAGTCACAGGTCCGTGACATATGCTTGTGTTATTGTAAGAAACCACCTGATTGTGTTTGGCTACTGTTCTGGCCGAGGTGGAGGAGTACGCAGCGTGGGAAAACACGTTCGTCCGCTGTTGATACATGATAGGCTCGGGACCTGGTTTATAAGTCACGGCTTGTCTAGTTTAAAATCATCTCCCCGTCATATTCGTTCACTCAGGCAAGAAACAGGAATTCGAATGCCCCGGTGTAGACGCAAAAATGAATTTCTGCGAGTTTAATGAATCGCTCCGTGTCCAAAGAAGCCGTGCTCGATTAGTCGTCTTGTTTTAAGTACGATGGATCTGACCTGACGTTTAACGTTGCGCTGAAACGCCCCCCCCCCTGGTTCAGAGGAATTGTGCAGAAACAGGTAAAGTATATTTGACTTCACGCCGGTCGATCTGAGGCAGGAGGAACAGTACGAGCTTGTCGTGAGTTTGTCGTGCAGTCGGTCTTTTGTATTTACTCTGTCAAGAAAATTCTGGCATCCGAGCTGAAATCTTAAGCAACCAGCACGCCCATGGGGTTGACTTTGGAAGGCACTAAGCATTCCTGCTCGACACCATATTAGCCCCTACTTCTCCCCACCTCGGGGTGCTGGGCAGCTTGCCAGGTAGGGGTTGCCATGACTCCTAACACCACCCTTTACACTGCCTACACCCCACCCCCCCCTCCTGGAAGGTGCCAGATTTTGGGAGGAGGCAGGCCGGGCTAACGTTTTGATTTAGACAAAAGATGTCTTCACAATGTCAGCAGAATACTTACTGGGAATGCTGTGGCTTTCTGGTAGGAAATCATGTGATCTTTCCAGCCAAGGTTTTGTAATGGTGCCAGGCGAGACAGAGAGAGAGGGAGAGAAAGACACACAGAGGGAGAAAAGGGGGGAAACTTTGAATAATGATGCCAGCTAATCGTTTTTATCCACTGTTTTTTCTTCTTCTTCTTCTTCTTCTTCTTCTTTCCGTGTTCTTGTTTTGGTTCGGAGAAAATGGCGGACAGCACGTCGCTGAACCCCGACCCGCGTTGTCAGTGAGCTCAGTTTAGAAGTGCCCCTCGGTCTTTTCATCATTCCTCTCATTACCAAAAAAAAAAAAAAAAAAAGAACACCAAAATGACGCTCGTATCGCTCGCTGCTCGTCGCTCACACCCAGATACAAAGTGTGGATAGAGAAATATAGGGATGGTCAATCAGACGGGATAGTAGAAATCTGGGTAAGTGGCATTTTCACTCTCTTCTCACTTCAGACTTTCCTTTGTCGCACTGCGGCCGTAGGAATATTCCGTTGTTTGCGGCTCTCTGGCACTGGCACAGTTAATGGTAGCTGACCGTGGCATGCTTGATTACACTGGCATCCCTCTCAGGCTCTGCTCTCTGCTATCTGCGGTCTTGGCTAAGTTGAGCTAACCCTTCACCACAGCCACATTGCTGCCGGCCAGAATGAGGACTGCTACGGCAATTCTGCGGGCTGGTTTGGTATAGCGGTCCGCAGCAGAGTTATGATTGTTATTATTACGGACTTAATTTCATATCTGGTGACTGCTGAGGCATGTGACGCTCCCGAACCGAGGCGCAGCAACTTAAGAATATACAGTAATTTGTCTTTGAATGTTTTTGTATCCCCCCGTGTGGATCTGACGTTGTCAGGAGCAGCTACTGGCATGTTTTACCGTAATAACTCCTTTTTCTTTCTCACCGTCACGCCGCCGGTCGGTTTCTGCATGCACTTCACTGATAGTGTCCCACAAAGCACTGCAGCTGCTCACCCAGTGTTGCTATTTAGTCAGCGGCCTTAAAAAACAGCGGTTGCATACCGTGGTATTGAAAAACAACTCTCTCTTTCCTGTTTTTAGGAAGGCGAACTAAAAGTTGAGTCCAGGCTGCAAACCCCCCCCCCCCCGAGCTAAAGACACTTCCACGAAGGGTAAGTTCTCACAATCCTTTCACCGTCTGTTCGATGAACTTTCATTTGATTTGTTCATTTATTTGTGAAGCCGAGCTGAACTCGAAACCCTCCTGCTTCAGACTCTGGACTCACTGTCTTGCTCTGTCTGAACGCCGGAGGACGCCTTCGCTGTCAGCTGACGTTCAGTACAAAAAGCAAGAAGTTTTGAGGTCAAGTCCTGAAGTTTGATCGACATCTCACTCTGAGTGACGCACACACACTTACAGTTCTTTGTCACGGCGCTCAGATTTCAAGCTTTTTCACACACAGTTCTGTTGATACTTTGGCCATAACCATTTGGCACAAACCCGTAGATCCGATCTTGTGGCAAATCTGACAGCACAAGCTCGCTTCTGTGGGTCTTTGTCATCGTGGTGTGAACGTCGTCTCTTAACCCCCCCCTTTATCTTTTTCTTTTTTTTTTGCTTTTTGCTTAAATCATTTACATTCAGGTGTAACATACAGTAGATCAACCCCATGGCAGTACGTGTTAAAACGCTGAATTTGCTCTGACATCCCTACAGTTAAACTGCAAATAGTCATATTAACTTAAACCTGAAATATGATGATGATGTTTGGATGTTTTGGTGTTAGATAAGCAGGACAAAGAGTCATTTTGACTCCAGGGTGATATACTTGGATTAGCAAAGAGAACAGAGGAAGTTGAAGATGTGTGCATCCGGGTTGAGGTAGTAGGTTGTATGGTTTAGAATTACACCCTGGGAGTTAACTGTACAACCTTCTAGCTTTCCTTGGAGTACACGTATGACATCAGTCTGCTTTGCCTATAACGCAGCGTTCGGTGTGGCTACCTTCCAGCAGCGGTGCATTTTGTAATTCCTCTGTGTGGCGTTAGCGGTCTGCGCATTAGTGTCATTTTTGCCTATCTGAGGTTCTCATTTCGCTGCTGACCTTTAGCCACGGTCAGCCTGCCTGCTGCGGCTCTAAACCTTCAATTAGCGTTAGCTTGACATACTCTGTATTTTTAGACATAATGCACTGTGGCGAGTCGGAGTAACCGCGCCGCATCGATTGCATTATAGTGTCCTTTTACCTGCAGAATGCGCCGAAGCAACACTGTGGCATTTTATTCTACAAAGACTGTCTCGAGCCGGAGAGGAAACAGTGTTAAATTGTTTAAGTATGCTTTATTTATTGTCGCCCCTTGGAATTGCCGTTCCCTCGCTAAGGTGTAATTGCGCGGTGGAACCTATTTCACACAGTGATGGCTCTGCTTCTCAAACTGTTGCTCCGTCTTTGCGGCCCCGATATTACACCTCAGCCTGTTTAGTCAGCGTGGGGCCGCGGCGTCTTCCGAATCGGTCGCGTATGAGCCGCGTGCCAAACATCGCGATGCGCAGATGGTTCGATATATAAACACCGAGCGTGATGTAAAATAATCATAATGAATCTGACTTGTTCCGTTTAACAGATCCATCCTGGCGACTGCCGTGCCCTCTGGTTTTACACCATTGCCATTTGCACATTACATTTGAATATCTTTTTTGGTAGTTGACTCGGCTTAGAGACATTTCTCGGGGGGGGTTTAGAGGTTCGATTATCATACCTGACAGTATTAACAGCAGTTTGCCCCAAGCTGCCTCTGCAGACCTCAGTAATATTCCATGTTTCCCAGCGTGGGAAAAGCCTGCATATTTATACGCCGTCTCCGGACCTTGTGATATATTGTCCGCAGTTCCATACAATGATGCATTTGTGATTTGAGGTCTAGTTTCAGGTCGAAGCTCGCCCCGGCGACACTGAAGTCTCTGTTTACTGTAGACTTGTCCACTAGGCTGAATGCGTCTGACTTCATTTCGGTCTGGCTCGAAGCCACGGCTTGTAAAACGACTCCAAAGCACCACACAGGAGAAAAATGGCCCGGCAGATCAACCCTGGATTTACCACAGTTTGTTACTCCTCGGGACGACTCGATTTGAAATGCAGCCTGAGCAGGCAGCTCTGTTGTAATGTCTGCTATACTTCTTTATCACCGTGACAGTGTTTTCTCGGTTTGATGGATGACACTGCTTTTGCTGTGTTTAGGACCAGGGCTGAGTGGACCACCTTTCTGCAGCCTTTGTCATTTATCCAATTAGCTCTATGGTATGGTTTTGTTGTTGTACTTTGAAATCTGAAGTCATCTCTAAAGGCTTTGTTTACTCATGTGTGCATTAGAAAACCAAGCCAGGCTATTCATTTTACAGTAGTAGCGCTAAATCTAAGCCACGTCCTGGAAGCTGAACAGGAGTGGACTAGTTCTAAAGACGAGCAGTCTGAAATTTAAGGTTTATTTCCTGAAATCGTCTCGGACATGCGGAGAACCCTGGAAAACCCCTTCCCTGCGCCCTATCGGTGCAGATATTGAATGGGATTAATTGGACACGGCTATTTTTAGATCATCAGTAATTAAATCTGGAGTGATACTAACACCTCCATTCAAGCCCAGTGATCTTGCTCAGCCTCGCGTTGCCAACAGACTCATTGTCATCAAACAGGTTTCTGTGAGGCAATATGATCCTGGTAAATCCCTGGAAACTTAAGAACTCCTTTTATCTCCCGCTGTACAACCCCAGTGTCAGGAAGAACACGCCTCCTCATTCAGCCGAACTGGGGAACACACCGCCGCTGCTCTGACCCACCTACATTAAAAGTAGTCTGACTAACTGCTGAAAAGTAGACGGCGTGTGGACCGACACGGAGGGAAATTCATGCCACTCGGCTTCAAATGAAGAGCTAATGTGAGCAGGAACAAATATATTTATACAGAAATACATAGGCTATTTTACAGTTTAGCTAAACGGAAGAGTATTTCCTCTCCCTCGGCCCTCGCTAATTTAACAGAGCGGGGAGAGTCGGGATGGGCCTTGCTCGAGTTTATTTTAAGAACTGTGATTTTCTCGTCTTTCCTCACCTCTGAACCCCCGATCGTTCCTCCAGATGTGTGGAGGAAAGCGCCGCTGCTGAGAATCATGCTGCCTCAGCACTCCCCTGTCCAGCTGCCCCAGCAGCACAGCTAAAAGTCATTGGTTCCAGCTGGGCCTTCATTTATGGGATGGTTGAACAAATAAATTATGGGATTAGATAGGGGCGGTCCCTAAAAATCAGTCTCCTTCTCCGGCAGCCCCTTTGAGAAGCCTGTTCGTCAAGGTCTCAAGGTTCTTCAGCTGACTTTAAGAATGAGGAAAATAAATATGCGCTTTATCAGACTGGGTATGCTGCAGTCCAAATTATGCATTGAGAGAGAGTGCTGGCAATGTCAGGAAGCTCAGTGATAGCTCAGTGAAACCTTTACACCAAATTCTATTAAGGAGAACCAGCAAAGGCAGTTTGCCACGTACCCAACCTGAGTCCTTCTCTGGGAAAGCAATAATAAATACAGATACATGATGTGTCACACCCGCCTCATTTCAACAGTTGTCGTCTACTTTCCTGTTTAAGATAACTGCCCTTAAAAACACAAAAGCTGTGAATTCATTGCTTCGAATGTCTTTCCTTCATCCAGTCCAATAAACGCTCGTCTGCCCTGGAATTTAACAGCTGCTGTTTCTTCCTACCGACGCCGAAAAGTCGACTGGGTCCTCCCGTGCGTGCAGCTGAACTGGAAGAGACATGGTAAAGGTCGGGAGCTCTTTACGGTTAGAAAAGAAAAACACACAGGCCCCAAATTACATTTATGTCATTGTCAGCGGAGTGGATCCGGTGTATACGTTGTGATCACGTTGCAGATTCCACTGCTGTTTTGTTTAGAGATCGGGGAAACCGTATATACACAGAAATGAGTCCAGCGCGCAAGGGCAGCACACTTCAGGATACTTCCTCAGGAAGGTGTTTAAGAGCCATCCAAATCTATCACAGGGAGCGACACTCAGGCACAAAATCCTTGTAAAATCAGCCAATTGCCGCCTGCGTCTGTAACCGTCTGCGAGCCGCGATTGGCTTCTTGTTCTTGACGTCACAGACGGGTGGAGACCTTAGTAACAAATCGTCTGGGACCAGTACACTGTCAGTTCTGGCCAGACCGGTACTTCAGCTCCCTGACTCGTAAAATCTCAGCTCCCCTATAAAAGCGAGCAGCCTCGAGCACTATTTCTTCCCAAGGAAACATATTCCCTTAATGTGGTCGGGTTAATGGCAAATGAATAATCATAACACACCGATGGCAGACGGGGGGTGTCATTGATCTGTCTGGAGTCAGCCCCTCTCCGCCTGCTGCATCAGCCACTCTCCCCCTATTGATACGCTCTTGCCCCTTGACCCCTGGGACAGATCAATGGCATTGATTGGAGAAGGGCAGGGGCAAGGGCAGGATCTGCTGACTGGCCCGACAGCTAGTGTGACAAGACATGATCGTCATTAATGTCCCGCTGGCTGGCTGGCTGGCTGGCTGGCTGGCTGGCTAGCAAGGCGCTGTGCATCACATATTCCCTACCTCCCGCTCCCCTCCCCCTCCACCCCTCTCCTCCTCCTCCTCCTCCTCCTCGGCTCTCCTCCTTCACCCCTCCTACTTGTGCCGCTCCGTGTTCCCATTCTGTGCTGCTTGCACTGACTGAGATAAGTCCATTGTTTGGATACCTGTCTGATGCTTGCCTGGCATCTGTGGCACAGATACGCATCTCCAGCCCGCGTGGAGATATTTTGAGCTCATTGTAGAAAAAGCGAACGGTGTCATTGCGAGTGTCTGCTGCATAATGTCTCTTTGGCTCATTGTGCGTGCTACTTACCAATCACAATGGAGCCGGTCCTATTTTTGGGCGCTTTGAAAAGCTCTGTCTTGGTACAATTCAAAGCCGGTGAATTAGAATCTGCTTCAACTCTGTCACAACAACTTGGTTTCTGTATTCTCTGATCGATGACAAATCCCACCCTAATAAGATACCTACGTGCTCCGGTTCTCAGCGCTTCTCTGAAAATGTGTCATTGGTACGTACCAGCAGCCGTGTGTTGTGTATCTGCTACCGCGCGCCATTTGCTCTCCTGGACCAATTTCATCACGCCACCGGCTAATATTTCCAGTCTAGACTGGAAATGAATTGAGCAGCGTTGTGTACGTGGTGGGGTGATGGGCGGGATGCGGCGACAGCTCCAGACTCCGCAGTGACACGGCTGTAATGGAGCTGATTGATCACCTATATGGCCGCCTGCTGGCCCCGCTGGCTTTAGCATACAGCAAACTCCCAACCCCCCAACGTCTCTGCGTCACCGCCGCCATCACAGAGCCAATCGACGAAGGCCCACCATCCCCCATAGACTTCAACCTGGCCACGGTTTTGACATTGGCTGCGGGATTTACTCGTACACCTCTTCGACGTTCGGCGTGCCCCGCTCCTCGTATGTTTCCGTGGCACAGAGAGGTACGGACGCGTTTGCCACCTCTGATGAAGTGACATTTTCCCGTTGAGGCTCTTTCTGCGCCGCAGCCGAGCTAAAAAGCTGCTGTTTTCCATTTGAATTAAAGGGCATAATCAATCAATGATAACATTTGCAGATCTCTCTCCCTGCCCCCTCTGTGTCACGCAGGGTCATAACCCTAATTTATCCAGGGTGTTGAAGGTGATTAAGCTCTGAGATTAGAACAAGCTGTCAAGGGCAGATCTCATTCAGACAGGAGGGGTTTTTTCTCCGCAGCAATCATTACAGGAAATGTCCTTTTCTATAAAAATAAAAAAATATTCTGCACGTTTTCAGTTAATTTCAGTTTCAGTTGCGGCACTTGTTACACATGTTGCACATTAAAATGTCCTAATGATATTCCTGCTGTATAGGTCCACCTGTAAAATGAAAAGAGTATATACCCATGAAAACGCACGAAACGTGTTCGACTGCGCCCTGTTATTTATGATTCTGCGCGGTTATTTGAAAATCCTCGGTTTAAACGGTAAAATACTATTTATATTTACCCGCCGTGCGTGTATACGTGTGTGCATGTATTTAAGCATTTGTCAGGGCGGTCCACAGTATGGTGACACGGCGTCTGCATGTGAAGGCCTGTGGATTACCTGTGGATCGCGAAGAGGAAGACTCCAAATGTTTGGAGCCATCCGATCATGATTCAGGTTGCAATTAATAGCAGGCGGGGAATATAAGAAGAAGAGAGAACTGTTTGACTCGATGTTAGCGGCTGGTTTCCCCTCGGACACAGACAGTCGTGTGCCTTACGCCGCTTGCTGCTGCAGCTTGCTGCTTTCAAGCCTCGGTCACAATGTTGTGACAGTGACTGTTGGTGTTCATGCTCGCGCTGACCACATCGCTGTCTGGGTGACAGTTTGTGTGAGAGTAGGCGTGTGTGTGTGTGTGTCTGTGTGTGTGTGTGTGTGTGTGTGTGTGTGTGTGTTAGCTGAGCACAGCCGCTGCAGTGTCGCTCTGCGTCCTGTGTCTTGCCCCTCCATCCGAGCCGTGTTGGGTATCTCCGTCTCTTTCGAAGGGACGTGTTAGTTTGTTTGCTGTCGCCTCGTGCGCGCGCTGCCAGCCGTGCGTGTGTGCGTGCACGCGCGTCCCTCTTTGCGTGTTGTCTGTCTCAGATGACCGTTGGCGCTCAATGTTGTATCACAGGCTCTGTCTTGTTGATTAGTGTTTGTGTACGTGTTCGCACGGGAGAGCGCGTGATACAAGACAGTTGGACAGTGCATCCTCCTCCACGGCCAGCCAGTTCGCTGCAGCGTGTCTGTGTGTGTATGTTTGTGTGTGTGTGTCTGCGCGCTGCTGGAAAAGAGAAGAAATTGATCAGCACAGGGAGGAACGTGTTCACCGGCAAAGGCTGGATGGAGGGTGTGAGAGAGAGAGAGAGAGAGAGGGAGAGGGAGAGAAAGAGCGAGGGCTGTCGCTGCAGACTCCTGCTGCAGTATCTCACTTTGGGCAAGCAGCTGCAGACAGGGAGTAACAGACAAGCGAGACAAGCAGACAGGTACAGACCTGGTGTGATGGGAGGGGATGGGTGGGGGCTGGGGGTGTGGAGATAGTGGTAGAGGGCAGTAGATGCTGGAGAGGCAGGGCTTGGGGGTGGAAGGGTCAAATGGGGGGAGGGTGTTGGAGTGTGTGTGGGGGGGTGGTTGAGTGCAAGGCGGCTGGTTGCGGCGGCGGCGGCTGGCGGAAGCGAGTGTTTTTTGGCTGTTGGTTTTTTTTTTCTTCTTCTTTTTTTTATCGGCGATGGCAGCCCGTCGCTGATTGGACCTGTGGACGAGCAGAGGAAGGAGGGAGAGGGTGAAAAATAAAAAGTAGAGGTGTGTAGATGACAGTGTCACGACATGGCTGATGTCCCAGTGTCTGAGCAGGAGGAGAAAGAGGAGGAGGAGGAGGGTGGGTATGCAAGGCAGCAGGGGGGGGTTAGGATGCTGAGATGGATGACAATGCAAGCGCTTGGGATGGAGCAGTGCTCTGTGCTGGGGCGCCCCACCTCACTGACCTGCGTCGGCTGCAGCTTCCCGCTGGACACCTTATAATTCACCCCCCACCATCCCTTTCTTTTCACTCCCTTTTTTTTTTTTTTTGTTTCTACTGGCTGTCTCTCCCCAATTCTCTTACCCCCTTTTTTTCCCCCTTCTGTCTTCCTCATCCTCAGCTCAGAGGCGGATAAATAAAAGGCGAGTTGGTGGCAGACAGAGGAGTTTAGTATGCGGCGAGGCAACGCTGGCCGGGTGGCGCTGAGCATCTATTTCCGAAGCCTCCACTTTGCCTGGCGTTTCCCAGAGAGAGAAGGAGACAGTCAGAGACATCTATCCCGATTCTTTTTTTTTTTTTTTTAGTCTGAGGTGGGGGAGGAGTTGTGAGGTGGTGGCAGGATGGGGGTGGAGGGGGTGGTGGAGGAGGTGGGGGGGCAAGAGTGTGTGTTTGGGTGCATGACAGCAAAGATGACATGGAATAAGTCAAATTTGACTTTGCGTTGATAGTCGCTGCAGTTTGGCTTTTTTGCAGCAATTAATATTTGATCCGCTTGGTTCTGCGCCACTAAGCTGTAGGTTTGTCATTTAATAGAAGCTTTATCATGTCTGGACTGAAGCTTGTTGCTTGACGCCGACAACTTATTATGCTGCTGCTGGCGCGGCGGGCAGAGTTGGGCGGGTAGGTGGTAGGGTCTGGTGTCGAGGGTGCTGCAGTCCGCGCGGAGTTTTACCTGTGTCCTCGTCAACGCTGAGCAGCCACAGAGCAGAGCCTCGAGCCCCAGCGCTGTGTGAGTGTGTGTGTGTGTGTTGTTTTTTTTTTACTTGATGTTCGCACTGAACATTATCGTGGCTTGCCCTGTAGAAAGCCAGAGGCTGAGGCTGCTAGGGTGGCTCTCTAAGGCCGGGTCAGTCGGCAAGAAACGAATCTGGGCTGACTGTCCAACAGACAGGGTCCGGGTCCAGCCGCCCTGGGAGAGGGAGGTGACTGATGATCAGCTCTACTTTTAGGACAAAGAGGCGAGTCTGGCTGCTTGGCTTGGGGGCTTCCTTTTCCAGTTAATAAAGGCTAGTTAAAGACGAGCAGGCAGCGAGGCTTGTCTGTCTGTCTGAGCCCTGCTTCTGCTTTGTGTCTGCCGCCATGATGATCATCATCTGTCCAACAAATTCAACAATTCTTTTTGTCTTCTCCTTTGTCATCTCTCTTCTTCATGCCGCTGTTGTCTGATGTCCTGCCTCTTTATTTAATGCGGTAAGCATTCGCCTGAACTGTTTGTACTCTTTTGCATGCCTTTGTGTGCGCAGGCATCGCCCGAGCCTCCCTTGAGCAAAATAAGCTCTCTGCAGGAGGGAAGGGAGCACGGGGACCTTTTTTCTGTCCGGGCGCTTGAGCCGCTTGTTTTTGATTGCAGCTCAGGCTCAGAGAAGACACAGACACTCTGTGTGGGTGCCTCTTTGGGCAGAAATTGGGCACTTAAGTGGCAGTGGCTGAGGAAGAGAGAGTGTGTGTGTAAGTGTGTGTGTGTGTGTGTGTGTGTGTGTGTGTGTGTGTGTAGGGAGAGAGGGAGAGGGAAAGGTGTCAGTGCCACTCTCGGTGCCCCTGCAGCTGATCATGCTCCTCAGCAGACTCTGTTGTGATTACTCTGCTCCCCTGAGACCCTAACTTGTGAGCTCTCTTGATAAAAAAAAATCACGGGTTAGGCTCTTGGGACGCGGGCGGAGGGCACAATCGACTTTCTACCGAATGTTCCAAGGGTGGAGTCGGAATAATGCACCAAAAGGTTGTACTGTGAAAGATACATCTGTGGCAGGGAGGAACGGAGAGAAAGAGAGGAGTTGAAACAGAAAGGAAGTAGTCGAAAGACAAGAAAGAGCCGAAATGGGTTGTCGGATATCTGTTCAAGGGGTTGCCTACTAAGGCTATTAAGCATGCATTTATTTACGATGTAGGAATGTGTATAGTTTGTCACGGGGTTGTTTTTTTTTTTGTCTTTTTGTCCGAGAAAAAAAAAAAAAAAAAAAAACCCACCAGGAGCGACTGCCGATCCGCAGCAGCTTAAAAAAACGTAAACGCACGCCCCGGCTGTCCACCGCTCTGTGACTTCGCCACGCCAACACCTTTTGTTTGAATACCCCCCACCAACACGCTGCCTGATTAAAATGGCAGGACACCAACCACTCCACGTAACACACCACACCCAGACCTGTGCTGGATTAACCCCCGTCACCGCCGCAGCCACAGTGTCGCACAGACCCGCCAGCACGTGTGTGATCCCCCATTACCAGGCAGCCGCTCTGAGTTTCATCAGTCCGGCTGCACTGAGGCTAATGTCACATCTGCCGCTGCTGTTTGTCGCATTAAAACAGAAGAACACACACATTGGGCGCAAGAGGAGCCCGCTAACTTACCCTTTTTGCCGGCAGCTAAACCATTTATTCACTCATTTTTTACAAATGTACAAACTCTGTCATTTTAGTGATGCAGGTTCCTGATTTCAGTATTTCTCAGCCAGCTGCCAGAGAGTATTTTAATATTTGGCTTTTTTTTTAAAAAATTTAATATTTGACGGTTTAGCATCAGACAGCGTGTCTCATGAAAGGAATCATTTAAAAAGAAAAAAGAAAAGAAAAAAGTAAAGGTCCAAAGTTTATGAATTATTAAAAACACCCAGCCACAAAAATTCATATTTTTACAGTTTGTTTTTTTAAATCGCAAATACAGAGCGGTTACTTGTTTTCCAAATGAATTCATTTTAATTAGCAGAGAAATTAGAGAAAGTAGGCTCAAGCAAAGGCTACGTTGTGCGCGCATTTTGAAAAACTGCATTTGGATTGTCAGCAGGCAGAAAGTGCCCCTGAAGGTTTCTGACTGCGTTAGAGGCAGGAAACAGAAAACACACACACACACACACGCACACACTCACACGTCTCGCAGCGCGTTAAATAAAAATCAATGAGCACTTTTCAAATGCTTAATCAGTTCCAAGGAATTTTGTTGTTTTCTAATTTGATCATTTCGGTCACAATTCTGTCGTTGTCATGAGATCTCACAGCCTAATTGGTTAATGGTCGATATTTAAACGGGAGGGCGGCGACTTACTCTGCCAAGAGACACGTCGGTCTGCGAGACGGGCTGGCACGGAGGCAGACTGAACGCTGAATAGAAAATGAAAATATTGGACTGCCTCTTGCTTAGAACACTCTTCTATAGAAGCGCAATTACAATAAATTAGGCCTGCTAAAGAAATTGTTCTTTTCCTTTATGCTATTCAAAGGTGTGACTTCATTCACAATTACAGCTTGACCTGGTTTTTAAACTTTCAATTTTCCCAAGGCAGCATGCTTGAAAACCCTATTTCTGCTAAATTACCCATATATTAGGGAATGCAGGCGTTCAAAAATAATTGATTTTCTTCTCTCTCTAATACCCTCCTCCTCATCTCTCTCCCAGTCTCCATGCTCCCTCTCTCCCTAATTTGCGTTTTTTTTTCTCCCCGTTTCCCCATTTGCTCAAGTAGTGAACAATGCCGATGTTAACTAATCAGTTCTGAAAGTTTCAGTTACAGAGCCCCAGCAACAGCTAAAGGAGTGCTATGCCCCATGAATACCAAACAGCCAGGCACAGTGCGACAAGTGCTGAGCAGTCAGACGCGGCACAGCCAGAGCGGAGCTGGTGCCCACAAAACAGCCAGATAGTTTTATTAGGGTCTGTCTGACACGCAGCAAAGTTCGGCAGCAGCCACTGAGCCCACTGATGAAATCCTCACCGCCCCCAACAGTAACAAAGCAGCGGCTCAGAGCAATCCGCCATGATCCAATAAATATCACCCAAAAATCAGCTCCCCGGCTAGTTTGTAACTCCTACTGAATGGGGAATACAAACTTTGTTCAAAGTCAAACTAGTTTCAGCGAAAGCAACTGCTAACTTGATCTTTTTTTTTGTGCCATCCCAACATAACGCTCGCTTCTGACACGACGGCGAAGGTAATCTCTTTGGGGACAGCTTTTTCAAGTAGAAGAGCTTTTGACTTTGATTCCGCTTTGTTTATTTGTTCTCGCATTGAGTCGGTTTTCAGAGCAATGCGTAATGAGAGGCTCGTTTTCATTAAGGCCGCCGAAGCAAGTACTGAAGTGTGCGAGATGCGAACGTGTGTGACCCTGAGAATGGGACTGTTTAAAGGGCAACGCCGGTAATGTTGCCTGATTGTAGAAATGCTCATTTTATGAAATCTTTGACTTTTTGATATATTAAGATGCAGTCGAGGAAATCTGGAAGTGGCTGCCGGTTGTCAAGTTACTCCAGCAGCGGACGAATGATGGCATGTTTTTGTTCTTCGAGAAAAAGCTGCCGGAAAAAGGCCAGTGTTTTACATTGGTAACCTATCGTCACCGCTTTTACTAAAATGAAAAAATCATGCATTTGTGACAATTTAGGACAAAAAGAAAGCGCCTGAGTTAAACCGAGAATTCATGAAACTGATCCAGGAGCAGGAACGCAGTCTCATTTTGTGCACGAGGACTTATGCAGTGCTACGGTAAAATCTAAATAATGGTAAAGTGAATAATATGGCGTGAAATGCCACCATTAAATGCCAGTTGGCGACGAACCGTGTTCGGGTAAGCCGCGTGGCTTGTTCCTGCCCCGCCTCCGGTCTTGCAGGAAAGATTGATTCAGGCCTTTGAATAGGTGTAGATAAACCAAAGGCTCCAGCTGATGGACCCGAGTGTGTGTGAGAGATTACGCTCCATTGTTCAGAGGTGGTCATGTAACACACTGCGCCGCCACATCGCCTCCCGATAAAAAGTAATAAGGACAGATTGGGCATTTACCTGCATTCGGATTTGGGCTGGCGCTGACATGGAAATCAGGCTGGATTTTAGTGAATTAGGACGGGGTTGTTTATTTATTTCTTTATTTATTTGCATTGATTGTTGTGGTCGTGGTTGTGTGGTAACAGCTTTAGTGTTCATGGATTCTTTATCACAAGGGGCGGGCTGGGGGAGGAGGTGCAGGTGGTGGAAGGAGGGATGGGGGGGTGTCAGGTATGCCTGATAGGGGGGCGGCGTGGGGTGGGGTGGAGGGGGGGGGGGGTGTCTGAGTTTCCAGACACTGCGGCAGGAGGCCAGACAGTCACCTGAACACACACACACACACACACACACACACACACACACACACATATGGTGCCTATGACACCCACAGACATGCATCCGTGCAAAAACATGCACGCATGCACATTTTATACACAAAGCCCCCACACCCCACCCCCCACACCACACATCTTAAAGCCTGCAGTAAAGCCAATTCAATTTTGTTTTTAATTCAATCAAGTGCATGAATTGCAGTGCCACTCGTAATGTAATTATCCCCGTGCATCGAAAGCACAAAAGTTTCTCTATCCTCTGAGCGACAGGGACGAGAGATAAAGTCCATTAACTTTTTCTGATTGCGGTAAGTGCTGCGGGAGGTTTGGGGCGGGGGGGGGGGGTCTGTTGAAAGGACGGTCGAGCTGCGCTGAGACCGGAGCATTTTCACCGTGGGCCTGTGGGCGCAGAGCGGGAGTCTGGAAAGTGGGCTGATGATTGAAAACCTAACAACAAAGCTCAAAGGGAGCAGACTGACGGCCTGGCGGGCCAGAGGTCTCAGCACAGCCAACTGGAATGCTCTCAGACCCGGTTTGTTGTGCGTGTGTGCCTGTCTGTGTATGTGTGTGTGTGTCTGTCTCTCTCACGGCATTGCACGTGTGTGTTTGAATTGTCCAAAGGTCCACAGTATTTGAGGATGCCCCCCCCGCCTTCGGCCCTCCTTGCACCGGCTCCCTCCCCGGGTCCGGTGTTATCTCGACTTCTCTCTCTGATCTGTGATTCACTTCGAAGGCGTTGCCAGGGAAACCTGGTATCTGGCTAGCAGCTTGATGGAGTTATTGAACTGTAACTGGCTGGGATAATTATGCTCTGTCTTGCAGGTTGGCTATCCAGTGGCTGGAACTTGAATGTGACCCATAGCTGGCCTAGCACTGTGGCTGCAGGGAAAAGCTTTTAACCCTTCGGCCACCTGACAGTTGAACTGTTTGGAACTTTGGCAGGGACGCCCAATCAGAGTTAACACCTCCAGCCTCCCTGCGCCTCTCGTCTTTGCACGCCGGCGCCGCATTAACGCTGCAGTCGGTGATTTTGTTAAACTAAAGCCTCAGATGAGTTGGCTCGTGGTTAGAAATCAAACTCTTCACTGTAACACACACACACGCGCTTACACACACGTTCAGCCAGCCTAGTCACATTCTGCTGGTTTGCTTTGTGTCCCTGAGACAGTTCACAGACACAGATTCCAAGTGTGTCCTCAAGTGTGTCCGTCGAGGTCCCGGGCAGGTGGACGCCGGATAATCAGTGTGTTTGCTGATGTTTGCGATGTTTTGCTCACAGTCTTAAGCCTTCCTAAGACTCCCACCTCCCCCCTCGTGAAGACAGTGAACATGTTCGACCCTCCTGCATTTTCTATTTTCCCACACTCGTTCTAAATTGCTGTCATTATCTGTTCTTGTCTAGGAGCCCTGGCAATCGTCCGTCTCTCCCCGCGCTCAGAGGTAAGACAACATCGCGACTTGCATTCGCAACAGAACACCCAAAAGAGTCCATCTCCTCCGTTTGATCTATTTTGTCAGCAGACAGAGCGGAGGGCCGTGTTTGGGTGCGTGACTGCCATGTTTTGCTTGCGCACTTGCAGTGGCAGAGTGAGTCAGTAAAAGTGTCAGACTGCCGTAACAGACGGCCTGCGCGAGATAATTAGCCTGGAGTCATTTGGAAGCTGCTCAGCTCTGCCCAGGTGCCCACTGTGCGCAGAAAGAGACCAGACGACCTTTTACTCAGCTCCGTCCCACTGCAGTCACTTAAAACAGTGATGGATGTTTCCCTTAACACCCCGCTCCCTACCAGGCCTCGTTCTCCTTTCCCTCCACCCTCCCTCCCTCTCGTCTCACCATTCCACCCCCCCACCCCCCTCCTCTCCTCCGCTCCAGCACCACTCTCGCCTTATTTGTCCCTTCTCCTCTCCTTGTTTTTCTACCATCCTTCGCCTTTTACAGCCCCCCCATTCTCTCTCTTCTTCCAGAGCGGCGAGGAGGAAGGGGAAGCAGAAAGGTGGGCGGGTGGAGGAGGAGGAGGGGGCTGAAGTGATGCGGAGGGGGCGTTTCCTGCCGGCGCAGAGCGGAGCCAAGCTCCCCCCCCTCACCTCAGCTCCTCATTAGTATGCAGCGGCTGTTGCTCAGGTGACATAGCCGCTGGATTCGGTCCCGACTGCAGGAACATCAGCGGCGTGGCAGAGAGCTGGACAGCAGGTAAGGACAATGAGAGCGGGCGGCAGAAGAGGAGGAGAGTGATAGAGACGGGGGGAGGGGGGAGGACGAGAGAGGGGAGGCATGGGATGGACTTCTTTTAAGGACTTAACCCCCCCCCCCCACACACACACACTCCTACACAGCTGTAATGCACACACACATATATTATCTCCTCAAGTCCAGCCTCTCTCCCAAAGCCGTACTTATCGCTATCTGCTGAGTTATGCTAGTTGGGCTACTGTGGTCAGACGCAGCTGAGATCATGCAGTTTGGTCTGAGTTCAAATATTCGTTATGCAGTTTCCAAAGTGCCTTCGTTTCCAAACATTTCTCATGTATGCAGACAGTTAATGGAATCACTGTAAATGTTCTATGATCTGCTTTGCATGTTTGTAAATACAGTTCAATAAACGTCAATAAATAATATATCGTGTGTTTGGTTATTTACTAAGATAATGTTTTATTCCGTGTAAGCAAACGACGAAGGAGTCCTGCAGTTTCCCCTCAAAACATTTTCATTGTTTTCACTTGTGAGGTTTTCATTCCCCCTGATATGTAGGATATTGGTTTTGTTGCCAAAGGCAACAAAGAGAGTGGTGTATTAGACAAATACTCATACACTGTGTAAGTGTTTGTGTGTGTGCATGTCTGTGTGTGTGTGTGTGTCAGAGGAAAAGTGAATTCGAGGGTAAGAAATGGAGGAAAATGAGTGTGTGTAGGTGTGTTTTTGTTTGTTCTATTCGTGTGTGTGTGTGTGTGTGAGAGAGAGAGAGAGAACTCAAGACAGACTGTGTGTGTGCGTGTGTGTGTGTGTTTGTGTGCATTGGGGGAGCAGTGTGGCCAGGCTGCAGATATCATCCATCTCCCTGTCACCGGCCCAAGGGCTGCTGGGAAAGTGGCAGACAGCTCCCCGGCTCTGACAACAGAGGCTGCATCCTAATTTTCTAACACAGGGTGCTCAAAAGAACCTGCGCCGCTCCTCCCTTCGCCACCCAGTACGGAAAACCATTAACCCCGCGATCTGGCAACAAAGCGCGGGGCTCAGCCCGGGCCACCGCTGGCTTGCGAGTCATATCAGGTCCCATCATCCACCAGAGTATGAGCAGCAACACTCTGCATGAACTCCACTTCATGAAACAATCAGAACAACCTTGAAGACAGTCACGTTAAAGCTCCACACGTCGAGCGACGCCACGAAACGAGTTTACATTCAACCAGGACGCCGCACCACTGACTGATACCTGATGATACTGCGGTGATCTCATTGGTGCATTTTCAAAATAAGAGTCCTCCTGGCAATGGCTGTTCTAACTGGATTACATGCTCTCTGGTTAGCCATGACTAATTGCATTATAAAGCTGTTGTCAGACATTCTATAGCTTTTGTACGTATGTGCCAGCACTTGTGATTTGTCATCGCTCCGAGTGCTTCAGTTTCTGTGGTCTCTGTGGTCCCAGGCATCCAATAAACACCGGCATGAGGATTAAATTAGTGCTCATTAATGTGTCGTGTGTGGAGCTGAGCGCTGTGAGCTCCCCCGCTCGTTCTACTTATTTCGCCGTAGTTTCGCTAAAGTAAGAACATCAGTGGACTTCAGGGCATGAAGTCACACAACAGGTCACAGTTTGAAGTTGGGTTAATATAGTAAATGCTATATCGCATCAGCACCAACAAGAGATTACAAGAGATGAGAAATCATGTGATGAATTATGCAAACATATTCGCATAATACTGTTTATTTGGTGTTTAAATCACACATTCAATTCATCTTTTTTTTTTACTTAATACAGTAATGCGTGCAGACAAAATGACATTTGGCTTTATCAAATACACTTTAAGCATTTAGATATAAATGTGAATGGATATCTTTAACATTAGTAAAGTATTTTTATGTCCATTTCAGCTATTTCAATTCACTTATCGATCGTAAAACAATTAGAATAAAGCATTTCAGGGTCAAAAGGACAAGTCTAGCAGACAGCATTGTTCCTAAACTGTGCAATACAAACATTTGTTCCTTGTAAACAATCTAATTGAGTTGAATTTCATAAATCAAAAGACGGATTGGTATCCTGTCTGTGAATTAAAACTATCATCTAACAGTCGATTTATGTTTTGTTTTGTGTAGATGCAGAATTAGGCTGTTTTCCTTAAAGTGGGTGAGCTGAGTGGATTGTACTAGAGATAGACCATGAGAATTGCCTGCTGCCATTGATCTGCTTATGCTGCCAAAATATCCAAATCTAGATATCAAAGTATAAATTCATAATAAGCTAATAACAGAAGACCGCATCTGAGAGGGAAGGTAATAAACAACGTAAGACTCGAGACGATTCAGTTCATGACAGGGGGAGTTTCATTTTGTCCCAGATTAGAGCTGAGATGGGCTGACTGCTGCCAGGGCTTTAAAAGCTATGAATTTATGATCAAAGCTGCGAGGACAAGGCCTGCTTTAGATCTTTGATTATTGTTCACAAATCAGTAGAACGCGCTGCCGGGATCAAACGCGTTCAGTGTCGAACAAACCATCCACATGTTGGGTAGGAGGCAATGTGTTGGCTGTAGCCTCCGCAGAGGAATCCGGCTCGTCTGCACGCTTATGTTAACAGAGAGGCGGAAAACAATCCACCGAGCGAAATGAGCCATTATCACACGTGCAGTGTGCAGACTGAATACACGCGGCAAGGTGTTACATAACAGGAAGTGCCTCTGTCGCAGACTTAACACCGTCTCAACACGTGATGTTATCACTTACGTCAACGCAGAGTAAAACAACAATTTCACATTTACCTGCTGGTAACGCTTCAGTATTACGTATATGTATATTAGACTTTATATTATATTTGTAAGAAGACACAAAACAGTGGTGTTTGAACAAATTATAAACAACTGACAGTACAGGAGAAAATATGTGTTCATATTTTTTAAAAATATGGAATATTCATTAGGTTTATTAGTTGTATGTACTTATATATTTTATTGTATATATTTATTAATAAGGCACATTTTTAAATTTATGAACACTTCCTTATCGTCCATGCCAGCTGAGCAAGTGTTATCCGTTCATAAAGGCCACGAGCTGCAGCTGAAAGCTCCAGATGAAATTTAATAAGTGGTGCTTGAGTAAATAAAATACATTTTAACTACTGTTACAAACTAATGGTGTAATAAACACTTAATAAATGTTTTACAACACATTAAGAACTTCTTATCTTATGAATTATCAGTCATTCGTTAACTGTCACAGATACTGATATTGTCATTGTAAACGTGCTGCTTGCAAATACTGAGTCTCTAAAAGTGAACTGTTTGACTTTCACCCAGGTACACCGTGAGTTTTAGGATTAAAAACAATACAGGTAAGTGGATTACCGTGGGATCCTCTTCAGCTGCGATGCTGCATTCAGGTCACATGGGTTAGGGAGTAAATAAGAGCCTCCTCCATCGGTCGGGAAAGCAGCTCAGCTGAGCCGCTGCTTCACGAGAAACGAGGGCTCGGTGGTGCACTTTGATTTACCCTCCTGAGTCCTGCTGTCACTAACGAGCAGCGCACAAAATGATACATTGAGCTTTACATAAACCAAAAGAACCGTATGACCTCAGTCACTTTTTTTTTTTTTTGCTGACATGAGAAAATAGCACGAGAACATGCAACTTGCTGGATTTGTCATTTGTGGTTTTACATTTCTATGTTTGGCTTTCTGTAAAACATGAACTCCATAATCAAGTGCACATGTGAAAGAGCTCAAGAGGAGAACCCAGAACCTCCAGACAAGTGCCATCGCCGCGTCGTTAACCCTTCAAAGTGCTTCAGATGCCAACAACTTTTTAGATTTCTTTCGACCCAGAGGTCATTTCCTCAGTTGTTCCCGCGTGACACGGACGCAGCGTGTGCCTTTTTGTATTACACGCTGGAATATTTGTGTAACAAGGGGAGTCTTCGTGTCAGCGTGTCAGAGGAACAGAATATCAAAACTATTTTGTTCTTGTGTTTTTTTAAAAGAATAGTTAGGGAATATCTGCAGCAAACGGCATCTAATAAACGATCTGCAGTCAAAAAAAAAACAAAAAACAAGTGGTGAGTGTTTACAGCATTTCAGGATGAAATAAGCTGCTTTATTAACAGTTCCCCCCACCCCCACCCAGCTCTACTGAGGTGCCTGCACGGTGTGTGAGACTTTAGGATGAGGCTTCGCAGCTGTTTTGAAATCCCTGCGACTGTGATTCAACCAAACGCTCCGCTGAGCTCAAAGAGACCTCTCTGAAGCCTGGGAATCCAAGCCTTGCCGGGCACAAAGGCGACTTTGATTTCTGACGAGTAAAATAAACATCATGCTTGAACATGTTACCAGAATCTGCTGACTGTGTCTCTGCAAGTGGCCTCCGGGAATCTCACGTAAAAAATAATAATAATAAAAAAAAAAAAACAAACCTCACAAGCTCCTCAAATGTTGCAAATGAGGCTTGAAAACACATAAACTCAGCCACAGACTGCAGCTCGAAGTATATACGTGTGTGTGTGTGTGTGTGTGTGTGTGTGTGTGTGTGTGTGTTTTCAGCAGTAAAGTCATCAGGAAGTTGCATGAACAAATGCACCTGGGTTTTATGCCAAACCAATATAAATATATATATATATATTACTCATTACTCTGTTTGTGGAATGAGTGAATGAATGGATGTATTTATTATTCTATTTTCATTTAATTGAAATCAGCTGAAATGGTCTGCAGCCTACCGTGGGACTGCATTGCACACAACGGTACCAAATATCCACATGTATTCAGAAACAGAAGGTCATTGTCATGTTATATAATATATTTGATTCCCAAGCCAAACACAAGCAGCATGTGTCAGAGGCGCAACATGAGAGCTGAGAGCGAGCGCAGTGCGTTTTAGCTTTGCTAGCAGCATTGTTTCTGTGGGTGTCGGTGTCTCTGTGTCCCCCTGCAGTTAACTCCTAACAGGCTTTTGTCCAGTACTTCAGTGTTAGATCCACACCCATGAGCTCAGCTGCGCTTTGTGTTTAGCGCTAATCAGCTAAGTTGTGTCAATAAGGTGAAGTAAGATGGTCAAAGCTGGTAGCATGTCTGAAGCCTCTGGTTTCTTAATAGCCAGACATCTGAAGGCACAGTTTCACAAGTTTTAAAATCTGATCATGTTCTTCTTTAGTTTTACTAAATAACTTTATTATACAGTCATGATAAACGAACAAACGTTAATATAAAATGATACAAATTGCCATATAAAATAATGTAAGTGATTGTATAAAAGCCCACGTTGTTCATGCTTTGCCTCCAGATTATAGGATACCACACCTCTGCTGGGCACTCAGAGATCTTTCCATTCCATCCACATCGCTGTCAGAGCTAAATTCAGTTTTGATTAAACCATATGTTCTTAGTTTTGGCTCCTTCCAAGTCTCAGTAGCAATTTTTTTTTTTTTTCAGTATCTGAAATCAAACCAATATGCTCTTCTTCAAAATGAGCGTTCCCTCACACCCTGCTTACTGAAATAAAGTATGACTATACTCTGCCCAAGGATTATTTTACACAGTTCATATCCAATCTGCTTCACACTCCACTCATACAAACAACTCAACTTTACAGGGTCCCTGCCCAGCTCATTATTCTCAGTCTCCACACATCCTTCCTAAGCTCTGAATCACTTCTAGGTTAACATGAAGAAACATATTTAACATCTGACTCCACCTATAGTTCTGCTAGCCAACATATAAGTGCTTCTCCCCATTACACGGTGTCCTCAGGGCCACTTCTTATCCCATTTACCAGTGACAGAAAACACATATGAAAACTTAAACTGCATTGATCGCCTCTTATGTAATCCTCCCTCTGAACATCAACATAAAATGATGACGTAGCCTCAGCTGTCCCCGGCCTCTATAGGCCTGGATGCAATGAACAACACGCAGCCTATAGGCCACTTCACTGAACACACACACACACATACAGTATACCTCTTCAGTTTATTGATTCATCTTTATTTCACAGTCTCTCACAACAATCATGGCGGCCACGGCTCGCCACGCAGCCAGGCGAGCGTGCACCTCCTCGTGTCCTGCCATGCACACTGAGCAGCACATTGCAGGAGGAGTAGAAAACTTGAATATACAGATGTCTCCGTCCCTCACAGGCTCACTGGTGCCTGCACACGAGACAGCGAGCGCACAGCACTGCTGCTGCTGCTGCCGCCTGTCAGACAGACATCCATCAGTGCCGAGACAGAGGATACAGCCGTTTCACTGCGGCTCCGTCTCAGTGATGGAAAGAAATGGAGAGGACAGACCTGTGTCTGGGACACAGACGACAGAGCTGCTGCGTTCACAGCACAGCGTATCATCTGTGAGAAGCTACTTCAAGTCTCAGCACAGAGCTGGAAACATTTCAGGCTGGAAAAGAGACTAACACGTCCTCACGGGCCCATATGATCACCAAACCCGGGTGCACTCGGTAAACCTCTGGGAAAAGACTGTAAACGAGACATTTACTGTCTTTTCCCGATGTTCTTCTGCTTCGTACAATAACAAATAACACAACAACAATGAGTCAGTAATATTACTTCACTGTGCTCTCATATCCTCAGGTCTCATACTCATGTGCAGACCTCACTGTCAGCTGATTGGATGAAAGACCTGCAGTGCTGCCTCACCACCAGAGAGAGAGCTCTTGCTCCATCTTGTGGTAGATGCTGGAACACCAACAGGTAAATGTCAGATTTCCTGTCATCATGACAGCTCAACCACCCTCCACCCTCCACTACACTGCCACTCTGCTTTCTTTACATAGCTTCTGTTACAGTCTCGTACAAGTAGAGCACAGTGTTAACAAAACAGAACATACGTTAATGAAGTAATTCTGCAGAATTTACAGTTGCAGTTACAGTTTTTGAATTGAAAAGAAAGTCGTCATAGTTCAGTAAAAGACATCGTTTAAGTGTGGTTCTTCCATTTAAAGGTAAAGTTAAAGATTTTGCAAAGAGTGACTGACACACTCTTATAACTGTCCATTTAATAAGCTGCAGTGAGCAGCCTGTTAGCTTAGCTTAGCATAACAACCATATGTCCAAAGCTAAAAACTTAAAGGGGTGAATCAGGATTACTTTCAAATTAAATCTGTCAGTCAAAAGTACGAAAAGGACATTGACTCAAATACAGAGCAATAAAACAGGTCAGCCACAGTAGAAGTGGAAAAGTATAACTTCTGAAGATGATACCGTTGCAAAGCTGTGACAGCCTAACAGATGCAACCAGACGACAGAGTGAGGGAGGTGTCAATCAAGCACATCTGTACACGCCCACATAGTCCTGAGAGCAGTGGTGGGAAGAGCGTTCAGATCCTTCAGTTATAACGCTGATGCACCACACTGACACATTAATATTGATGCATTATCACTTGTTATAAATGAGGTCAGCGCAGATGATGAACGTCGTATATGTTGCCACTCACAGGCAAAGATTTAAATACTGCTTTGAATTTCGAGTCGCAGTCGGTGGTTCAGTGGAATAATGAGCTGGTCCTGAGGGTTTTTCTTTGACAAACAGCAGTGAATTCACTTCAAACCCCTCTGTTGGTAAGAAAGCAGCTTTAAATCTGGGCATAAATTATGTGTTTAATGACAAAGTCCAGGAGGCCGGGCTTATTATCTCAGGTATTATCATAAATGATTCTGGACAAACACATAAATAAGATGAAAAAACAGTAAAAAGATGTGGTCAGTTTTGGACACAAGGCTCAAGTAAACAATTCAGGCGTTTACATTGTCCCGTGTTGACCAGCAGTGTCACAGTGATTAGGGTTAGGAAAGGCAAACGGTTAATGTGTCTTGTGGCTGCGGAGGGCCTGGTCGTTGTTGTCGTGGACCCTGGGAGTGATAACTGCTACGATGTCGGAAAACAGTCTGCAGTCTGCGTAGCTAAACAACTCTGGACATACGTGACTAAACGTTTACCCATGATGTGTGAGACACTGCATGTCCTGCAGTCCTCCTTGAATAATGTCAGTGGTTGAAGCTTCACGATTTCCTGTCATGACTGTTGGTGCTTTGTGTTACTTCCTGTTTCATTTTGTCTCCCTCTTGTGTCTCTGCGTGTACTTGTTTCCTGTGTTTAATTAGTTCATTGATGTCACCTGTGTCTTGTTTGCCTGCACTCCCCGGTTTAAATGTTGTGTCACTTCCTTTGTTTTCTGTTGGATTGTTGTGAATCCATGCTCCTACCTTCCATGTTGTTCCTAGTGTTTTCCCTTGTGTTCCCTCATATGTTTGGATTTATGGTTGTGGATTTTTCCCTGTTTGTTGGATTTTGTTTCTGCCTGCCCTTTTTGGATTTGTTCAGTTGCTCCGGCCTGGATACCTGGTTTCAACCCTGCTTCCCTGCCTTGACTACCCGTAAGCCTAAGCCCTTGTACAATAAACTGTTGTCCGTGTCCCTGCCTGCAACTGGATCCATCTCCTCCAGTTTTCCTGTTCCTCTGTCTTTGCTGCTCTGGCTGCCGTGCTGTCAGTACAAATTAGACTGACACTGCTCTTACTCACTGAGATCTACCAGCAGGTGACAGTAACACATTTCTGAATCTGAATGGCAAACTGCAGTGTTTTTGCTTTTTGTTGTCGCTGCAGCTGGGTTGCATGAGGCTATGCAGATACCTTTTGTGAAGAGCTCTTCTTCTTCTCAGCCTGATGTAGTGGGTGAGCTCTTATGAAAATGTGTCCCATTAACTTTGTGGTTCTTCACTGATTTATTTCCAGGCCCAGCCTGTGTCAAGGCTATCTGAGAATCAGCATGTAATCAACACAGCCCCATTGTGCAGAGTGAAAACTGCGTGTGTGTGTGTGTGTGCATGTGCGCGCCATCATCTCTGCACTGATTACTGAGTACTTACCCAAAAATGTAAAGCAAAGAGCTGCTCAAAGAGGGCAAACAATAAACCACTGCTGGGACATTGCTGTCAAAACACAAACCTGCAGGATGTGAGTGTAGAAACAGGAAAAAACAGCCTTTTCCACCACTGAAATATCTGACTATTGAATTCACAAAATTGAAAACACAAAATTGTTTGATTTCATAGTTCCTTTAGTATGAATCCTGGTGAATTTGCTGATTGCGTAGCTTTTTCTCAAGGGCCAAAAGCAGGTCAGCGTTGTCACAGGTCATAACATACTGGAAGGACTCCGTGAGATGTTGTACAGAAAGTCATTGTTTCCAAAAATTGGATCCTAGTGGTGATTTGAGATGTTTGACAGATGACGGTGAAAAGATGTCAGTATATCATTCAGAGGAAGTTTATAGATGATGCTATGTAGCATTGCGGGGATAACACTCCCATGAGCCTCAGCTGGACTTTGTGTTTGCGATAGTTAGCTTCATGCTAACACGTAAAACTAGAATAGTGCACTTACTGAACATCATACCTGCTAAACATCAGCACACTGGCATTGCCAATGGGCATTTTAGCATTCTGATGTTAGCTTGAAGCAGATGCTAGCATGGTCCTAAACCTTTTAGTCTTGCTGACCTGAAACGCTGCCCCACAGGTCAGTTTCCAGGGTTATGACACTGTACATATATCATCCAAAGTGCTGACAGTTCATGCAGTGATAACATTTGTTTGACCACACTGAATCACTGCTTTAAAAAAAAAACCCCACATCAGGTCATATTTCTTTTTCTCAGATAATTGTTACACAGCAACTGGGTTATGTGCCAAGTTTGATGAATCCTGAGCCATACATCACTGTCATCATGATTAAAGTGAATAATTACTCTTTTAATTTCTGGGCTAACAAGCCAAATGCTGCTAATCTCCACTGTGGAGGTTGTGCGAAGCAGCATTTTGTTTATGGCCTTTCAGTAACTCTGCCATTAGAGAGGTCACCTTTTAAAAGTCAGACTGGATCTCTGTAGGAAGGTGGGGATGTCTGATGTTTAGTTGGATTTTAGGCTTTTCATTAACAACAAATTATACCTAGAAGTCATTTATGAAGCACCCCTTTTACTCTTACTGTTAGGGTGCTGACAGGCGTAAAAGGCCAAGGCCTATTTACTAGTGTGTGAAACATGCTGTCGTGGTCTGTCATCCAGCTCACAGGTGGAACAGTCTGCAGCTCAGTGTCCATCCAGACATGTTATCACAAAGTATCATATTACCTGTCCATGTGGGAGAAGATGCTCTAAGCTACTGCACCCAGAGTCTAGTCGACATCTGAAGGTTTTATGGTTTAGTTTCTTTTTTGTGGTTTATCTCTCCTGTTGTTCTTGTTGATTTATCGCCAGGGCATAAAAGCAACTATAAAACGAAAGGTTGAAAAGCTTGGGACTGGTGCCGACAAACAAAAACATCAACTTATAACTGCCTCTGTCTGTGTCCTAAAACTTGACTCTGCCATCATATATTTTATAAAAGGCTCATGTGTTTTAGGAGCAGCCAGCTAAGACAGGAACCGTTACATAGTCGTGTCTGTGCTGTTTTATGTACTTTTCAGAAGCAATGTTTTAATTTCCATCAACAGGTGTGAACTGTGTCCACAGAGCTGGGGCGGATGGAAAATGAGGAACCTCCTGCTGCTGATGAGTCGAACCGGGAGTGAAGGGAACAGTCAGGACCAGGAGAGCTGGCCACAAAGAAAGAATAAGTAAGTTTTGCACAAAAGAATAATCAAATTATGACAAAAACGGACCTGTTGCCACCAGTAATACCACACATACACCTCATTTTAGTGAGGTAGCTTGTAACAATTTGAAAAGCTAGAAGTGTTTGGGGTTTTCTTTTTTTTTTTTTTGCCCTTTCCCTGACTGATCAAATCTAATCTAGCGCAAGCTCTCTGACAAAGTGTCACATTTCATCAGCTCTTTATATTTTGGTATATAAAATCTTTAGTTGTAAAGGAACTAGTTGCTAAAGGTTTGGAAGTCAAAAGTACAAGATTTCCCTTTTAAGTGTGGGAGAGTCGAAGAAGAAAGTTATTCATGGTGTATTTAAACACTGATATTCAGTTTGATTTTCACTGCAGACTGTAAAATTAGGACTACAGACATGTTTACTCACAATGCTGACTGTCAGCCTCTAAATAACTCAATAGCGGGGTGACAAAAGTGATGACTGCATCACATCAGTTGTCATGGCTGCACACCACCCACCATTCACTGTATGCTGTTACAATGAAATGTGCCTGACAAAAGTTTATATTCCCAACAACAGTCATGTTGACAACATCAATCCCAAAGGGAATGTTGGTAATGGAAATCTAAATGAGTTACAGGAGGGCAGATTCATCATTTTATGCTATAGTTGTCTGCAGAGGCTCTGTAAATGTTTGTGCATAGCATTGTCATGCTAGCAGTGATGCTAACAAGCTAAACTGAGATGGTGAACACAGCTCAGCTAATGGAAGATGCCCATTATGTAACAGATAAAAATATTATTACGTGGAAAATTCCACACTGAAACATGTAAGGATCCTATTTTATTGATGTTAAATTCATCTCATCATGGTGTTTTCCATGATGTACCAGAGTGCGGGCACTGGGACACACTTTGTATCTTTCAGCAACTAATAATAATTTAGGACACCTCTGGAGATCTGACGCCTTAACACAGAGAAACATTTATAAATGACCACTTTCTCTTAATTCCAAAATCACTTCAGTGGTAGAAATCAGCCAGCAGCATTGTGTCTATCCTCTGCCATCAGCCCATCAGGACTGCTTCTATAAAATGAAGCAGTGCTGCAACATTCAGGGGGTCTCTGTGCTATTAGCAGGTTTATCTCCAGCTCATCGGTCCCCGTGAGAGCAGTTGGTGCTGATCAATTTTCTAACCATTTAATCTAGTCATATTAAACTCCAATGTCCAACAGGAGGCCCGCACGCGTTCTATCGACTCTAATTCATCTAGATGATAAAGAGTCTGCCCGTAAAGACGTGTTTTCTTCTTCTGTTCATATTAATTCACAAGATGCAACCGCAACTGCAAACGGTTTTAATTCTCTCAGTGATCTAATTAATTTCCCAGTCCAACCGGTCAACAGAGAACAACCTGCTGTTTAATCTCTCTTTGTGATGTTTGATCAGTTCCTCCATTTAAACAATCACCAGTGAACAGAGGCTTTCTGACATGGACTCATTTGTGTGTCTGAGCTTGCAGCCCCTTTGACATAATCAGCTACTCTGATGACCCTGTGTACGGCGAGAATTAAAATGCTGGCAGTGAAATCTGAAAATAACTGAGTTAAACTACGAAAGCGGAGGTGCTAAAGCTTTGAAATAATAATAAAGTAATGCTAAGCTAATGCATGAGTCATGATGATTTCATGCATGAGTCAAAGTTTGCTTCACTACAAAGGAGAGTGGGCCTGGGAGGGAGAACATCATTTCAGGAGTGTTCTTGACAAATGTAAAGAGCATGGGCAGGCAGCTAGCGTACATTTAGGAATCCCCAGATGATTGAGTGTGGATTTCAGTCTGTGCACATGGCAACATCGGTCTGTTCATGTGACTCATGGTTAAAATGAAAAACGTTCATTAGAGCCAATTAATATACTATAATGTTGCAGCAGAACAATTAGAGCAGCAGATCAGGTTGTGAGGCGAAGTATTGGGTCAGCATTGTTGTTTTAAATCGTCCATGCTGTGACTTTGCGGCGGCATGTTTTGCTAACTGCTTGCACTGGTTTCATTCAAATATAACAAATGCATGTACCATATGCGCACCAGCTAAAAACACCAGACTGCCGATGGGGTATCCTGTCACTGCGCTTCACTGGAGCCGAACCCACCCAAATCAAGAGCACGGCGCACAGACGATCAGCTCCCTCATCTTTATGTTATCACACAGATTCTTCAGTTATCCCCTCACTCTTTACCCATGATTACAAACTAGTAAACCTAGTTGTAACTCAGAGATCAAATCTCAAAGTGAAACAGATACTAATGGTTGTTGTTTTTCTGGTTTTTATAACCCTTATGAGTGGGACTGTTCTCAGAGATGTCAGTTTAAGTTTAAAACGAGAAGAAAAAGAGCTCTCTGTCTGTGAGGAGCAGTGAAATTTACCAGTCAGTCAGTCTGAAGGACTGATTCCAAAATACCATCTACTTCTCATTAGAGGTATCAGCAGCTGGCATCTGTTTTCTCCCAGCATGCACTGAGTTTGATTTCCTGAGAGCAGAGGAGCCCTGGGCTTGCTCTGGAGGAATTCATGCATTCTACTGATCACTACCACTGATCAGGTTCTCATTCTGGAGGATTGCCAATATTGAGTTTAGGCATGGCTCTCTGCTTACTCTTACATTAGGTATAAGATTACTATCGTGTAATGAAACTCACACGATTTACATTAAACAAACCAGTAAAACCAGTGAGTCTGCAGACTGGGCCCTTAAACTTGTTGGGTGTCAGGAACGCATCTGTGACTGCACTGTCTGAAAGTCTCTGCTCTCTGCTCATTGGCTTTGACTTTAAACAATAGACAGACATCGAAAATAAACAACAGAGTGCAAATAAGAACTAAAGAAATGCAATAACACTTTATTAACACTGTAGCTTTAATGAAACCATGCTTAAGACCAAAACAGGTGCGTTTTTTTAAAATACTGAGATAATACATTTTGAAAAATACAGCAAAGTAACCACCTGATATGATTTGTGCATGGATGATTAAATAAAATATATGGATTAACAGGATCATCCCCAGGTTTCCCCCCATCTCTCTGCGCTGTATAACCGTATAATTGAAGACGTGTGACACATCTCCCGGCCCGTCATGTGCAGCATGCCTGCGTTCTCTGTAGCTGGATGACCGGCTGTGGCAGCGTCCTCGCTGTTTCCCAACACGCTGATAGGAGCACAGAGGCTGCAAATGAGAAAAACAGCATGTGTCTGCGTGTCTGCGTGAACCGGGTGGGTGCTTGTTAAGGACCGAGGTCAATGTGCTATTTTGGGAACACAGTAGATATACCAGACTCTATCACAGGGTGGCGCTGTCAGCTAGTGCACACTGCCTTTGGAAGAGTAGCACCATAAATGGAATAATGCATTGATTTACTTGCTGGCAATTTGCTGTAGTTCAGTGATATGAAAATTCTTACTTCCATCCATTCAGACTGCTCTTCAGAATATAAACAATGTTACTTAAAATATTAAAAAAATGTATTATTGGTTAAATATGACAGTACTCATTGTGCAGAATGGTGCTTTCCAGAATGTAGCAGTATATTATGTTGTTAGATTGTTCTTACTGATGTATTCTTGGGTTATAGTTCATCATCATGGACTTTATTTTAAGTACTTAGTATGATTTGGGGCAAATGAATGCATTATATAAAGCAGTCTTGTGTACTGCATGTGAACTCTTTATTTGCAAAATAAGCAATAAGCTGTCAGGTGAATGCAGTGGAATGGAAAGTAATGGATTAGAGGCTTAGAGCAGCGTAAAGTGGACACACTCGAGTCACGCGAGTATCTGAAAACTGCAACAGCCTCCTCCTTTATGTTCCCTTTGTTATTGGACTGAAGCCCACCGATATTGACGCGGTGCGTCCTGTGAGGTTCTTCCTGAGCTGTCAGGACTGCCTCACCTCATCTGTCTGTGCCGCCCAGGTAACAAGCTCGACTCCCGTCCATGTGACAGGAGGGAGGGGAGGGGAGGCTCGCTCGGCCTGAGCATCATCTGCAGTCTGGCTCCATCCGCCTCCTCCCTGCCTTCCTCTGCTCTCCCGCACTGAACTTCGTCCCCGTAGTCAAAGCGTGCATTCTCTTCTTTGCATGTTTAATCACTTGATGTTTGCAAATCAACAGGAGGACAAGCCAGTAAAGACATCACTTTTGACATCACAGAATTTAGAAGCAGATGGTGTCGGGGTGTCTTAATATAACCCAAACTAGCTGTCAGTCCGATCAGTGTTGATGACAGACACCTGACTGTGAGGCCTTATGGCACTGCTTCACTAATTAAGCTTAGTCTCAAACTCATTCGACCCTCTGGGAATAACACAACTGTTCAAGACGATCAACGTGATGAGCCTGCACGCATGTCAGCTGCTTTCATTTCAGCAACTGATTCCCGTCTGATCCCGTCTGACTGCTTGTTGTTTCCTTTTGAAAGACATTTAATTGATTTATAATTGAATGGTTGTCACTGTTTGGACTAAAGCTTTGGGTTTATCAGAGCCTTTTCACATTAAAAACCCAGCGAGTTGCTCATTGTGTCTGGAAGCAACAGTGACGACAGCAGCGAGAGTGAGGCAGAACAGTCCAGCTGCGGACCAATGAGCTATATATGCAATAAAAAATGATTCAGCCACTGATTCCTTGTGCTTTTGGACACTATGAGCTCTGTAGTTTATATAGAAAATAATAATTGCACTTTTTCATTTCACCTAACAAGTGGCTGTCCCTTATGTCCCAGTGTTTACACATCTCTGGTTCTATATTACCCTTATTATATCATTTATGAGGCCTGATCAGTCCACTGACAAAAGGTCTCGACACTATAAAGCCGCTACATGTAGAAGGTGTATGTGATTGTAGCACCGTTCAAATGATTTCATACCAGTAAAGATGGGTACAGTCTATTTGCTGGGATCTGAATGTTAAACTTGGATGTCTTCCATAGAGGAATGCAATACAGACCGCAGGTATACAGATTAAACTGCATGTCTCTGGTTAAAACCTTTAAATCTAACACTTGCTGAACTGTCAAAGATTGGATTTGAGTATTATGAGACCAGCATTCAACTCCCAATAAAAAACTTTATTGGGAGTTGAATGCTGGTAGACCTCCACAGTATTCTGAGGCTGCAGTTTGTGGTCTTGCACGTTTCAGGGTGATGTTGCCTCCTGTATGAATCCACTGCACACAGCCACCCCCAGCCAGAGGAGCTGAAGCACAGTATCCACCGTCCCCGCGCGACCTGAGTTTTATTTGGACTCTTGACCTTTTGCTTTTGCGAAATCATCGTCATGAGACGAGGCTGAAATTCCAGATTAAACCACTGCCCCTACTTTTCATTCCCCCTGCATTCAAGCAATCAGAGTCTGTGCTCTGCTTCAGGTGTCTCTGATAGGAAGAGATCCAGTCCAGACCAGCATGCAAGGCTGCGGTTGTATAGATGCGTGTTGCAATGATTGAGAACCAACCCATAATCGGGACACTGACGCTGTTTCAGCTGTTGATGCGTCTTTGAATGTTGGTACTTGTAGCTCAGGAAGGACTTCAGCCTTGTTGTTTGTGGCCTGACTGTTGCCTGTGACAGTGGGTGGACACAGGACCGTGAAACCTGCTCGGTCCGGTGTAACAGCCCTGCAATGAATCCTGACTTTGTGAAACTTTAATGCTCAGTCTTGTTGACATGGTGTCAGAGAGCCATTAATTTACCCGCGTGGGAAATCTTGAAACCAGAGTTTGTGATGATTCATTCTGTTTTTAAGTGTCCTTCATATTAAGTAAAATAAAACTAGAAATACAATAAAACACTCTGGACTAAAATAAAAAAACCCTAAACTTCAGAGAGGGGGCTGTTGTAAACTAGGGCACTGAATTAGTTTGCACAAGTGTTCTTGACATCGTGTCTCCGCTCATGCAGTGACACACACGCTCTGTGCTGAGTGGCCCCGAGCTCTTTGTTGTTGCCAAATTACACAACCGCAGACACACACTGGCTCCTGAATTTCAAGGTTATGCCTGGATTTTCATCCCATTCAATCGTGAGTGTAAAAGCCTGGTCGCGACAATTATGGATTTCAAGGACCTCATTCTCGATGAAGTGCAATTAATGAGAGCAGATCGGGGCTCAGTCTGAAACCAGGAAGCTTGTTGCAGTGCAGTGTCAGCGGTTCAGTCACCAGGTGGCACTTTTCCTGCAGTCTCTCTCCTAAATGAGTAAAGCAGTAGATCTGTGTGAGTTGCTTTGCTCAGATCTGCACGATGAGCATTGGTGTTTGCAGTTTCAGCCTGCACACTGCATCCACACACCATCTGAACCTCATCTTCACACCTGAAAGGTTCTGGGAATCTGCCTAACAGCTGACTAATTAGATGTAGTGGGGCAAGTGCCACAGTGCATCACCTTGGTCCATTAAAGTGAAAAACATATCAAGTAATGCAAGCGTAACCAACCGAGTGCATTTAATGAAATCAACCGCTCGTAGAAACAGCTGGGTTTTCGTTTTACAGTTCAAAGCATAAAGCACAAAACGCATCTGACTTCACGTGCAGTCGGACGAGTTGCACGGCGAGTCCTCACTGTCACATGTAGCAGCTTCATCCAACGTGATTGCAAACCTGTCGCAACCAGCGGATTCCCATGGAAACTCAGTAGAGTCCGGGCTAACGGCGATGCTGCGGTGGTCGCCTGTGTTAGCATGACTCATCGATTTCATCAAGATGGGTTTACTCGATGCTAAAAACACAATATACGTACTAAAATGAAATTATAAAGCCACAGAAAAGCCTCCTCGACCCAAAATGAGTCCATCCTGGATTTACACACTCATATTTGTGCAGTCGGGCACTTTGCTAGATAATCCCGACTCTGCAGGTCAACAAATCACGTCAAATCCTCTCTGAGTATTCGGCATATTTGCGGCTCTTGGAGAGGCAGTCCCCGCTCCGAGGCTTTCATCCCTGCTCACCACTGGGTTTTTCACAACGAATTGTTGTGTTTTCGCAAGTGACTGATCTCCAGTGTGTTTCCAACACTCTACAGCCATTCACAGTGCATCTGGCTTATCAAAGAGTCAGGTGGTCCACTTACATCAACCAGTGTGTGTCTGTCCCCACAGTGTGCAGAACTTCTATTTTGCAAACCCCTGCCGGAGCAGTCTTTTAAAGGACCATGTCTGTGACCTTTTCAGATCATCATCTGGGGAGGTATTCCTTTGGAAGCCTGCTAAAGTTCCTGCTCTGCAGCGCCTGGTCCACAGTGTGAATCAAGGGGTCAATCATCTGTCTCATGTCGGTGTTGAACGGGTCAAAGGAGGGCCGCGGGCCCGCAGAGCGTTTGAAGTGTCCGTCCTGGTTGCTCTGGGCACACAGCAGCCTCTCCTCAGTCATGGTGACGTTCAGAAAGGCCGTGATGAGCCGCAGCTGTGGGAGAAGAGCCCTCTGCAGCTCCTCGTAATGCACCACCAGCAGGCGGCGTCCGAACTTCAGCCAGCTCAGGGCGTGGGATGCCCACCAGGGGGCGTAGCTGGAGACGAATTCCGGCCATTCTGCAGGTGAGAGAGCGAGAGAGCACAGTCGATCACCAGCTAGTTCCATCAAGCACAATGTGATGTGCGAATATAAGTTTTCTCCAACTGTGTGCTAATCATCTGGTCAGTAAGATGTTACGCGTGTGCAGCTTGGGAACACGGCAAATGAAGGTGTGATGCCAGAGTTAACGTACCACGATGCACCTGTAACAGTCAGTTTATCACTTCCCAAATCCTGCAACCTGAGTCCCTGTTCAGTAATAACAGTAACTAAAAACTAAAACTTATACTGACATAATAAAGAGAGCCTTAACTGACTGTATACCCATCTTGCCAGAGCCAAACTTTGATTATTGTGAGTATAAAAGCGGTGATATTGCTGCTGCTGGATGCTGGATTGATGCCGCTCCTCACATTTATATGAAAACGTCTCCTCGCGTTAGCGGAGGTGAGGCTGCCTGCGATGAAACCCACTTGATCTATATGAATTAAAGATGAAACTGCTCTCTCAAGACAGCAGGCTTCTTTGTAAACACTCTCTAATCACTTTGAAACAGACTAGGTGGAGGAAAATAATTCAGCTATAAATGCTCTTTGCCTGGTTTTGGAGACGGAGGAATCACAGCAGAACTTGTACGGCGCGACACTGACTGACTACAGTAAAGTGGGCACGGGGATCAGTGCGAGCATTTTTAAAACTTAATACTGTTATCGTCCTCGCCGGTGTTTTACCAGAAGCCAATATCTTGATTGCCCTGACTGTGAGACACCTCTGTCTGAGCTGTGTTTACATTCAGACTCGTATAGTTGTGAAAAACATGTTTGAAATGTCAGATTTAATCGATCAGATTTAAATATTAGTGAGCTGCTGTCATCATGGCACCAATGGAGGGCTTCCTCTCCATGAAAATATGTTTGTCAAGGCGTTTGTAGAGCTGAAACTGTGCCTTTACTCAATATAGTTGGTTAGTCTGCCCAAGTGAGGAGAACTCATGTCTCCAGCTCTGAATTGTTGGTGTCTCTCATCATTTCTGTAGCTCAGGATGCATTTTCTTACACACCTCTTCCTGCTCTTGGATTCATCTTGCATGCGGCTGATAATCCAGCCTCTACATGTAATTTGGCAAAGCCTCTTTTAATAAATAATAACAAGAATTAGCTTCTTTGATGAAGGAGAACATTGCGTAGATGGAGGCCTGGTCAGATATTAGTATATTGTGTAAATAAACTACCCTCAAGCAGGAGTTATTATATGTATAATAATGCCAGTATTCCCGGGGTATAGAATGGATGTAATGCCATATCTGATGAAATTGAGAAGTTGTGATTCACAAACGCCACAGAGAGAGCAGCGTCTGTAGGAAGGGGTGAGGTCACTGGATCAGATAGCAGGTTAAAGTCGGCATACATCCCATTAAAATGATGCTTGTCCAAAATTTGCAGCGCGTACATGAACAAAAGCACACTTTCTTATTTATTTAGAAAACCAGAAGCTAATATGTTGCACTTCTAATTTGTAAGTCCGTCCATTTAAAACTCTCTGTGCTTTCATTTCTGTGATTCAAGCGAGTCACAGTCACGCCACGTGCCAAAGACTTTAAATGTGATCTATATTTAAACATATCATTTTATTTGATCCCCTCATTTACATTCCATTATATCAGTGTTGGAACAAACCAAAGCACATAACACATGCTGAATGAAGTCGCCCTTTTAGTGCCACCAGACATCAATTTAATCAAGAAAACCGGCCAAGTTGACAGTTACCAAGCTCCAGTTCATTAGCAATCAGACGCTGCACTGTCTTGAGCCTTGAGTTATAATGATATTAAATAGTAAATACTAAAACTATCTGCCTGACCTGAGGTGCAGTAAGAGAGAAAATGTTATTTGGGTGAACTAGCCCTTTAAATATACGGTATGGTATTGTTGCAAGTGGTGCTGCTTTGTTCTCTGAGTGACACGACTTCAGTGGAGGACGTGTTGAAGGAAGGAGGATAAGTGAACTATTCAACAGAGAATGCAGGATACTCAAGGGTGCACTCTTTACTGTAAATGGGAGGACGTAACTGCATCGTACACTCACGGTCACTGAATGTCTGGTCTACTCTCACAGTAACAACAGGATGTTGTGAAGCAGTTACTGCTGTACCCGTCAGCACAGTCAGAAACCACTCCGGCATGGCGCCTTTGTGGATTGGACTGTGTTACCTTTGCTTTTCCACTGTGCGTCCGTGGCGTGCCCTAAATGCCCGGCGCACTTGCGGTTGAATTCAGCCACGAGGGAGCGGTAAGGGTTTCGAATCAGCAGGATGGCAGAATCGAACATCTCAATCTCTTTCTGGCCACTCTCGTGGGTCTTGATGCAGACGCTGCGGCCGCTCTTCCAGTAGTCCTTCTCTCCTTTGAAACCTGTTACCAATGAATAAATGAATGAATAATGGTCAGCCGCGGGGCGATGTTTCAGCGAGCGCTCACTCAAACATTCGTCTGGACAGCGCCGGGGTGCCCCCCCCCCCCACCTCTGTTGTACAGCGTGCCGTCGAAATAGAAGCTGCCAGTGTAGTAGCCGGTCGCGAGCTCGATCAGGTGCCGTACCCAGGTGTTGCCTGCGCCAGGAAAACTAGAAAGAGCCACCAGGGAGCTGGATCTCTGAGGCAGGAACGTCCTCTCTTTGCACCTGGAGTCTGGAAAAACACAATTTTTGTTGCTAGATTTATATTAAAAAAGAAACAAACAACACCAGAGACGGGAAATAACAAAGTGGATTGAAATGGATGGAGTTCAGAGTGGAAGTAACACAGGGCTGGTCATGTGACACAGAATGGTTGCAAGACAGACCAAATGGACAAGAGATGACATGTCAGGTCTGATCTAAATCTGAGATGAGTGTTGCTTTCAATTGCTTTTTTTCCCCCTTCAACCAGGCACTAAGTGTTCTTTCTCCAAGGAAACGACACAAATTTCACGGGCAGCGCCGGCGAATGGCTTTTTTTTTTTTTTTTTTTTTTTTATCCGAGGTTATTTTTACAAGCCATTTTAGAGGAGGAAAGAGAGGCTGGAACTTTAACTGCTGCTGGTGATCCGTAAAAATTACTGACATGGCAGAGTGGGTCGGGATTAAAATACTGACACGGTGTGGAAATGATTACAATGTCCCATCGCTCTCTGCTGGACCAATCAGAACGAGGCCTTACTGCAGACGATTGCGGCTTCGAATAAGACCCGGTCACATGCGAGATGATTGACACGGCGGTGGATCTGCATGACAAATATCTCACCGAGCACAGGCGTGTGGTACACTTGGTAGTGGTCACGCTCGGTGGGTGCCGTGGGCGTGGAGGCGCTGGTGTAGTTCCCCACACACCGCTGGTTGTCAGACTGCTGGCTGAGACTGAAAAGAGAGGACGTCCACGTGCAAAAGCAGCGGGGCTCCTTGAACACAGCCAGCGGGAGCTCCTACAAAAACCAAAAACACAAATGTTCTCTGTGTTTTTCTGTGACTCATCATACTTATTTTGCTCTCCAGAGACTTAGATTCCACCCCAGGGTGATGAGTCAGCTCAGTTGAGCAGGAGAAGTCTGCATCAACCCCCCCCCCCGCTCCTCACTTCTGTTGTCTTCATTACTCCCCCCACGTTTCCACTAACTAGAAGGTCAAAATGATCAATGTCAAAGCATGAGGAGAGACACTGCAGTGAAAATTTCAAAAAACACACTCACACACACACACACACACACACACATTGTGAATTAATCACAGTGCGTTCCCCAACAAACGATGTGCAGCATTTCTACCAGCCATGTCTGGTTTTTGGAGGAGGCACAGCTGCATCCAGGGCGATCTCAGCGCAGGATCCAGACTGTCTACTTCTCATTAGCGCCACATTAAACCTTAAATATTCAGCAGAAGCCGAGGAGCTCCGCGCTCCCTCATGTGATCTCCCGGGAGTGGAGGCCGCTCTCTGAGCCAAGGAGCCTCCTGTCCCCCCCTGGAAGTGGAGAGCCAGCGCCACACCACAGAGAGCCACGCGCCATGAATTGATCACCGGGTCTGTTAATTTGAGAGAACTGATTTCGAACCTTATCTGTGCAGGTCTCGATGCAGGACTGAGTGGTGAGGTTGGGCTGAGCGGAGGAGACGGGGAAGGTGCTGACGGTGCTCTTCGGCAACTTGAAGCAACCGCGGTAGTGAACGTTTCTGACTGCAAAAAGAAAAACACAGACGAGGAAATAGTTGCACAGCAGCGGCAGGATGAGAAATATTGATTCGGCGGGATTCAGCTGCACTAGCCAGCATTCGGACATGTTTTTCATTTATTTACTGGCGAGGGCAAATAAAGACATTACTGAGAAAACAACAACAACAACAACAACATTATTCACATTACATCGGGATGAATTTAAATCAATCGGTATTTCTGCCCTAATTGCATTCATATACTTAACTTAATCCCAGTGTCTAATGCATTCGCAATTCAGATGCAACTCTCCAGAGACGCCAACCCTTCTGATCATGAATATTAATACTGTATATGTTACAAACTCCTTATATCATACGCTTGACCTTGCCAGGAGCTATAAAGTCATGCATCCCTTAAAAAAAAACAGGAATGTATCATCACGTATTGTTTCACATCTCTGCCGTAAAGTGTTTTGGAAAAGCCAACAGCGGAGTAACCGGTGGATCTGCTGACATGTTCCATATATATATATCTTGTTCTTTTAATGGAATATAGATTATCTTAAATCTGCTGCATCGCAACGTTTTGGAGCCAGCTGAGGGAGGATGTAAGCAGACAGTGTAAATCCTGCGACGCGCGCTCGCCCGCGAGGACAACGGACGTCGCCGGTAAAAGTATAAACTCGCCCCAGGCGGGATTTTATGCAAAAGTGCACCCGTTTGATTTTCCTAAATCATGGCGTGGGAGTCCAAATTGTCCAAATTATGTTATATTAGAAACATGTTTGTGATATAACGCTTCTTGCTGCCTCAAAAGAAATAAAGTAACCCAAAACATCAGTGATGGGATGGGGCTTCTCTATATGTCTCTAACACTCTGAGATGACTGATTTCATACTGAAGGCAAAATCTATCAGAAACTGAGTCACAGTCCCGTTTTTAACTTTCTGAGAGGCTCTGCGCCGTTTGAGCGATTTGACAGGAAGCTTATTTCAGTCTCTTACTGATGACGTCGGGTCATATATATCACACGCACGCCGGGAACAGTGTGTGTGTGTGTGTGTGTGTGTGAAACATAAAACATAACCGGGTGCCACACATGTGCTTCACGTGGAGGAAAGAAGTGTTCCATTTACAAAACTCAAACAACAAAACGGGGATGAACAAACAATCAAAGGATGCTGTGGTGAACAACACTCGGTCACCCGTCCTCTGGGGAGTGCATCTGGCAGCAGAACTGTGTGTGTGTGTGTGTGTGTGTGTGTGTGTGTGTGTGGGATTGGGATAAAATAAACTCAAGTGTGTGTGCGCGTGTGAAGGGAACATGCCAGCCGGTGCAACAGTGTGACTCATTAAAGTGTTTTAATAGATTCTGTGGCTCAGAGGAACAGCATCCACGCTGCAGAAGGTTACGCAGGTGATACATGCTGGTCTAATTTTGACTGCACTCATCCTCTGGTGCTTCTATTCGCTGAGGTTTGATGAGTGCATTATTTTTATTGACATCACCTTCAGCCGACTGATTTATTTCTTGGAGAGTTTCAATTTAAAAAAAAAAAAAGTTCGGCTAGCTCCTCGCTCGTCTGTCGGCTCTCCCGCAGAGCGGCTCTTGCGGCAGAATAAATAGCAAACGGCGCTGTGTCTTCCCTGGGGGAAGTTGACTCACACTTCCTGTGACCTGGCAGCTGCTCCTCCACCTTGTAAATGGAGAGCCGGCCCACACCGCCGCAGGGAGACTCCCTCTCACCCCGGCACACCAGACTGCAATCCTCCTCAGGAGCCCGCGGGCTGCTGATCCGGTTCCCACAGTGGCATTCAGCTCCGTACTCCAGACCTGCGTACTGGTACCCACTAGCCACACACACAAACACAGATAGACACAGTTATTGCCCTAGCCAAGGGCAATCCATAACCTCAAGCTATTGCCCTCAGGCTAAGCATCCCACAGGACATTAGCTAACATTTCAAACTTATCATTTAGCTCAAACTTCTCCGCGTTAAGTGTACAGTGCGGCCCGTCCCCTGTGATATTTGCCAGCACTTCTCCTTCTGCACTCGTCAGACTGAGTAATGCCTTTTTCCAGCTGAACTGCAGTCACCTCTGATCTGTACTTTACATATCAAGGCTGTTGTGACTCATCCTCTCCCTTTATCCTCCCTCCTTGGGTCGGACAGAGACCTCATCAAAACTGACCTTTTCATACATGTCCTTTTGAAGCTTCCTCATAAATTGCCTTGACTTTTTACTTTTACTCATCGCGGTAATTGGCCCGCTCAGGTAACGAGCACGACTGCCTTCCACGTCGGGGTAGAAGGGGGGGGGGCGTTTGAGATGTGAGCACCAACTCCCTCCACCTCTCTCTCTCTGACTGCATCCATCTGTCCTCTGCTGTTGTGTTCCGGGGCTACTCCGCTTCCTGGCTGCTCAGACATTAGAGGGAATTATTTAAGCGGGTCATTCCCTGAGTTTGCTTTGAAACCTCCACCTGCCTCTCTGTGTCTTCTTGCAGTCATTTCAGTGCAACAAATCCAGCTCACACTGACCCACTCGGAGACGTTCACCCCACGGCCACAGGAAAGCCCATACGCAACCTCTGACACGTTCACCAACCGCTGTAGTGAGCTCATTAAGCTTTCTAACACACACACACACACACACACACACACACCGCCCTCCTTCCTTCTTCTGCAACAGATCAAGCCTTCTGTCCTGGCCTGCTCTTCACTGCCCATCCCCCCTCCCCTCATCTTTTACTGTCATCCAGCCACCTGGCTCTCCGCTGGCTCCAAACACAGGAGGCATTCATGGAGGAGACTGAGATCCAAAGCATTTACTCAAACAGCAGGCCTTCTGTGGTCCCGGCCCACACGCATTACCTTTCCGAGCAGGTGTCTTGACACAGAGAGCTGGTCATTTTGCGCAGGTCATAAAGCATGGTCCCTCCCAGGGCTCGATCAGTGGCATTGTGCAGGAAGCATCCGATGTAGGTGCCTGCATCGGATGAGGGGAGAAAAGAGGAAGCGTCAGGTGTTGGCGGTTGTTTCTGTTCTGAATGCATGTCGCACCCGATCGATTAGTTAATTAATTGATTAGCTGGGCCACGATCAAATTAACTCTCAGCAATTTGGATCAGTCAATCATTCAGGTCACACTAAACATTTGTTGTCTGGGGCGTCTAAAGTGAGGAATTTGCTTTGTTTTCTATGACTGTAAATTACGTAAATTTGCGGGTTTCGCGGTGTCAGCTGGACAAAATAAAGCGCAAATTGATTAAATTAAAATAATTACAATAATTCTGAATTGACTTTGCTCCGTGTAAACACAACAGACAATCTGCACGGCCACAATCACCCGCGAATGGATGGAGACGCTCTCCTCTTTAACTTAATTTGGACTTAAACCAGACTTCCTCCGTCTTTAGTCTGGCACCGGCACCCGTCCTCCGACGGTGCCAAAGGAGCATTTGCGTCATCACTTACTCACACTGATTATACACACCGGCATGCATATCCAGCTAATTCACAACACGATGAGACCTAATTTATCATCCACAGTAAATTACAGTAAATTATTCTTATTCCTGAATTACAGTGAGGCATATTTACTTGAGCTGGAATAAAAATCAGCCCCTGTAGACAGAAGGATGTAACGCATAATAGACTACGACAGTCTATTATGATGTGCTGACAAGATTAAGGCTCCATATAAAATGTCACCCAAATTCAGTCTTTGATGTTATCCTTGTCTTCGCCACATTGCTACATCAAACTCCACTCAGCTGACACATAAAAGTCTTCCTTATAAATACCAGTCCCGGTGTGGAGGGCGGCGTATGCATTTCTTTTGTGTGCAGACTTCATTTACATCTCGCCCCTTGGGTCTGAGACAGTTATATTTTTAGGTTATATGCTCCATGTTTCTGCTCGTGCAGGAGCTGCATGTGGAGAACAGGTTAAAGTCTGTCTTTTAGTGTATGCGCATAATCCCTTAATGTTGGTTTCTAGGTTTATTTCACACACTCGAGTCTGAATTGGCATTTGCAGATGTTTAAAGGTTTCAAGGACACTGAGGATTTTTTATGTTTAGCACCAGCACAAAAGTAGAGTGATGCCAACTGGTCAAAGAGAGGATTTAAGAAGTGTTGGAGGAGATACATGCTTCTAGGATTGAAGAGATGTGGCAGCAAGGTGCACAGACAAGATGGAAGCGAGCAATGGACCGTGAAATCTCTGGCAGGCCAAGCATCACCATATCGAATTCGTGATTCAATCAGTCTGCGATGTCCTCTGAAGCCCGTCCAGCCTGTTGTGCTGGGGCGAGGCTGAGTCACCAGCCGCCTGTGCCTCGGGAGACAAACACTGGAGAACAGCGGCAGCTGCTGCCTGAGCGCGCTAAGAGGCTGGGGCTGCCAAAGTCTGTGGCAGCAAGCATCTCAAGAGGCATCACCCAAGGTGAAGCCCCCCCCCCTCACCCACCCAGTGGGGCAGGTCATTGCTTTAATCAAAGTGAAGGAGAGGCCCCGGGCAGCTGCAGCTGAGGGTTAATGGAGGGAAGCAGGCCGAATTCCCAGACATGATAGAAATGGCCGCACTTAGGTCTGACACTGTGTCGCTTTCTTAAACACTAAGACAGATGGCTGTGCTGGAGCTGATTCCTCCCCATAGGATTGGATGGAGAAGGCTAATGACATGATGACCAAGTATGAGGACGTGCACCACTACCACGGGTAGCGCGTGCACCGTGTGTGTCCATTAAAGTGGGCTGAGGAGGGTTCGCAGTCTCGCCGCTGGGTCTGTAATAAATATCCTCACAGATGTGAAGAGATTCATCCACAACACAGCAGAGGGGGTCTCAGCGGTATAGGCTGACCCACGCCAGGGTCCGAGAGGATCGTCTCACCAAGGTCTTTAAAGAGTGAAAATCCTTAAATACAGATATCCACTGAGTCCAGATCAGCACGAGGTATCTGTCTACCAGAAGATATATGTACCACCTGGGGCGCAAGTTAGGTTTCAGAAGTGGGGGAGACACAATGAAATGATTTTAAGTACTGTGGGGAGAAGCTTTGAATCTCTGTATCTATACAGTGTATATAAAGAAATCCCAAAATGATATGTAATTATGATAATAATCAGATTGTGAGTAAAACGTTAGAAAAAATACATTTTTCAAAGAGAAAAATAGATATAATTTAAATATTAAATGTTAGAGTGTATTTCAGAATAGGAAAGATAAAGGCAAGTTGCACATTTGTCAGTTTTAAACATATTAAACTATGATAAAGCTATAATAATAAAAGATGATTATCCTTTTAAGCTACTGATGCTTTCTGAGAGACAGATAGTGGTTTGTTTGCCTCTGTGGAACAAAGATCTCTGTGTGCTTTACCGTTTAATCCTTGACTGATGATCAGCCTGAGTGTGTTTTTAGGGAGAGTATTAACTGCATAGAAAAATAAAGATGAAATGATTTTTTAATGTAAAAAACATTGACAGAGCCCTTTTTCAGCCCCGAGTATCAACCGATCGTCGCGCAGCCTCAGCAGCCTGAGAAGGCAGGGCCGTGTTTATGTAGCCTGAGAGCCGTAACCCAGGGGATAGAGGTGCACCAAGCACTTGCCACAACACTGTCGGCCGCTTGTTAGGCCCGCTGCTTTGACCGTATGGTATTAAGTGAAGGTGACTCATGAGTCTATCAACGTTTTTATCATCTCAGATATTCTGGACGGAATAATCCCCACTGGGAACGACGTCCTTGTGCACAACCCTTCACTCCTTACCTGAAACTTTGCAGGGGAAACAACAGAAACTTCCTAAGAATCAAATATCAACAGCGAGGGAGAGTACGGCTCCTACTGCGTAAGCCCTGTAATATTTCTTACTTCTGATCGCTCTGCACATCTCCGGGCGTGTAATACTTCTGATATGTACTTTACATATCAAGGAATTTGTGACTCATCCCTGCCAGGCACAAAGTTTCCAGCAGCAGACGCCAAGTGTTATGCATCTCGCGCTTTTATTATAAAATGTTTGAATAGGTAGGGCTCCCGGATCTATGAATATCTGAAAGTGGAAATGACGTGCAAACCTCTGCACCCAGCTCTGTAATGTTACTACTGCTGGGTGCTGCTGTGTTAAAGCAGTTACTGAATAAAGACGGAGCCCCTTTTGTTTATTTTTCAACCCTTTGCTACTCCACAGTACTGTAGATACATTGGCATATCAAGGTTGTACAGGCACTGATATGTAGTATGCAGGTGCCAGTAAATGTAGAGTAGTAACAGTGCTGCTAATTTAAAGATTGACCACCAGAGGGGAGTGATAATCATAGTTTTATACAATATAATAACCCACTTACTACATATTATTGCAAATCAAGATCCTTTATTTAGCAAATTCAAGTGAGTTGTATGAAAATATTTCACTATATGATGTTACATTATTGTGTTTTGACAAATTTAAAACTCTCACTTTCAATCATCCGGCATCGGTGGTGCCCTAGTGCCGCGACTTCAGCTGTGAGATTTAGATAACAAGACAGTGTTGGATGCACAAGAGCTGTTTAATGGCTGCAAACCTCGGCAGAGCACCTCATGACACCCTGATTTAGCACCTATAGGCGACAAACACCTGTGTAATGGTTCTGCTCACTGGGTAAGACAGCGCTTCTTCAGCCGCTTTGGAAATGATGTGTCACCCTTATGACACTGGAACACTGGAACTGTGACTGCTGCTCATGATTAATACATATAATATATATTTACGGATTAATCAATAATTATATATGTGAGACAACACTGACTGCATTTTATGCTAATTTAATTAGTTAATCTTAAATTAGCTTTAATATTAAAATTAATTAATATTAAGCTACAGCAGCACTGGGTTAATAAGGCAACAACTAGCATAGCACTGATGTTATATATGAATTGTTTAAACCAATACAAACGGTGAAGTGCGAATGCAACAACACATAGTAGTTTTATGGGGGGCTGTGTGGTGAAATATACCCTGGCTGGGAGCAGGGACTTCCTGAAGTCTCTGCCGGTTGCCTGGCAACCTCACAGTGATGATAAGACTCATGGCTTGAACCAACAAGATATAATGTGTTAATTAGTGTGCGCTTGAGGCGCCGGGTAGGTGGGCTCTTAACGTCGGTTGGCCGTCCATTTCCACAAAGGTGTCCGCAGCTTCATCGTTTATCTTTGTAATTGGCTAAACTATAATCGCTGAACTCAATAACCAACTCTGACAAATGCCCAGACTTCTTGTTTATAGGTGTATTGTAGAGGTTTATGAATGATATCACAACAGCCGGCCCTGGCTTATTCGCTGAAGCCTTCAACCAGTTACTCCTCCCCGGCATGTGGGACAATAGATCCGGGTAATTTAATTCCGTGTCCTGGGTAATACTTTTTAAAAGGAACCTTTGCCAGATGGCTGTTGCTAAAACTGATCTCATTCCTGCCTCCAACATTTTTCATCTGTATTACCCTACTTAGTGACTGAGCAGTTATGTAGTGTCTGTTTAAAAAAAGGATTAAGAGCTCTTGTAGGATGCTTTTCAAGAATGCGTTAGAGGAACAAATGTTCCATCGGTGGTAGATCCGTTGAATTTATCATTTCAACAAAACGGAAAAGGCACTGACAGGCCAGTTCAACAAAGGCTAGATCTCCATGGATATCTTAAAGTGCTCAAGTAATGGTGAAGGCTCCATAACGGAGAGCACAAGTTAAGAATTATATCATTTTTATCTTCATAATTACTAATTTATTTTGGAGAAACCACTTTGGCGCATGCCTGCCGTTTCCTTCTCTGGTGTGCAGAGGATCAGTGAGCGCCACCCCTTATCCACAAGATCTGAAGCACCCACACGTAAAATGTCATATAAATGTATAATGAAGCTCTTCTAAATGTTCTGAGGTCATGATTATCTGTTCATGAATGTTCAATGAAGCCTGTTGTGAGTGCGCTACGGTAGCCCCCGTGCAGAATGTACTACCTCGGCTCTGGCTAAAAAAGCTAATCGCAAAATAGATAGTAATGTTTTGCTCCTTCATCTATAATTCACCGGGAAAACCGCTGTCTCAGTCAACACGTTTCACGTAGCACGATCGCGTCACGGCAGAGGGCCTTTTCACTCTCGAGTGATGCTTCTGCTTTTGTTCCCGCGTGAATCGAGGCGCGCAACCTTGGCCACAGATGGAAAAGGTTGGCCAGCGATTGACAAAAACCACGCCGGAACCGCACGTCTGCCAGGTAACGTGTCTTTTGGCAGCCATATTGGATGTCAACGTGCTCTGGGAGAGCAGACAACAGGTAGCTGATCTAATTGGTGGAAAGCACAGCTGTGCCGTCTCACCTGGATTCATTAGACTTGATTTATATCTGACTTGTTAAAGTCTGCGGCGAAGCAAAACGACCATTTTTCATTCGCGCGACACTGGTCAGCTGGTTAAAAATAGGTTTCGGCTGACTATCGCTTTCCTGTTGCTAACGCCTCACTGGCACACTAATTAATGTAAATAGGGCAAGCAGTGGCCAGTGGTCACATGTCAACATTAACACTGGTCGCTTTGCTTCTTTTGCTGCTGGCTGGTTGGCTGGAAGAAAAGCTGCAGGGATGTTTATGAAGTTACGACTCCGAGTATTTAGGAACAGGGAGCTGAACTGTCGGGTGGACAGTGTCAAGGCAGTGTGGAAACAAACTACTCGGACTGACTCTGGAGCAGGGCTGAACGAAAAGGGCAAAATCAAGTATCGTGATATTTTGGACCAAATGCCTCGCTGATGATGTTGCAGCCATATTGTAGGGATGACTATTAGTGTGTGCGCACAATATTTCCTTGATGAGATTTTTTTAGAAATAGTCATCAGTAATGTGGATAAAATGACTAAGTGGGTAAAGGCAAATACTAGAACAGCTAAAACCGTCACAGTGACATCACTTTACTGTAATGCAGCCTTGAAAAACCAGGAAAAGACAACACTTATACGCTCATGTTACGATATCCAAAATCTAAGACTATATTTCGTCTCATATCATCAAATCAGAATCGATATATTGCCCAGTCATACTAGTTTTCCTGTTGAATGTGTTCACGGACAGAGCTGGGAGGTCTGTATAGTCATTTACCTTTATGTCTGCTGCTCCTGTGGAGAGAGACTCTCTGCTCTGGACTCTCTGGCAGCAGACTGTGAAACCAGCGGCGATGCAAGTGCTGGACCCCCAGGCTCTGGGAAGCGGGCCAGTGTCGCCCTGCCTTGGTTCCTCCTCCGGACACAGGCTGAATGGCGGCCCATCTGGAGCGTGCCCTCACGCCCAGGCCTGCAGTCCTGAGGGCGGTAGGAGGCGCCGCGAGAGACAGCAGCGGCGGGAGGCTGGCGAGGTTGGTCTGGGCCACTCTGATGCTGGAGCTGCGCTGCAGGAGCAGGATGCTGCCCGCCATCAGGTAGGCGATGCCCAGGCAGAGCAGCAGCATCTGAGCCCGCTTCAAGAGGCAGTGCAGTCTATAGAGGGGGGCCGCCATTCTTGTTACTGCCGCTCACCTCAGTGGAAGGCCATTTCATGGATTAGGAGTGAGAAGATCTGTAACCTACTTACAACTTCATAATCTTTGAAAGACCTGCAGCGTCTGGCAACGTCGTAGACATTGTGTCTCGTTCCACCGGCTCCAGTAGCTGCAGTGGAACAATGGATGTGTCACAACAGAGGGATTTAATATCCAAAGCTGTGGCCACTGACTCCAGGATGATCCTTAGGGCGAAGCTGAGGCACCAGAGAAAGAGAAAAAAAAAAAAACCAGAAGCAGTTGGATTTAAAGCACGAGCGTATCTCTCTGTATGTGAACACAATCAAAGGGAAGGGGAAGTATATGCCTGGAGGATTAGATGCACAGCTCGTGTTGACATATGGGCTCGTGTTTCTGTCTTGCAGCATCTTGCAACACATCCCTTGGTGTCTGCTGCTCGGTTGCTTTCATTCCTGCCATTTGTCTTTAATTCAAAACCCTGCCTCAAGTTGTGTTCTGCAGTTCCTGTAATTCCTAGTTCATCTGCGAGCTGGGTTTGCGCGCTTCATCCTGTCGCATTAATCTGTTTTTTCTTCTTTCTTTTTTTCTTTTTTTTAAAAAAAGTGGAATCTTAGAAATGACACCAACCTTTACAAACACGGCTTTTAATTTGGATTCCATTTCGGTGCAGAGAGGCCGCGTTTTCGGTCCCTGCCATGTCAGAGCTGGGAGATATTGCTGAAATAACCGTTATCTAAGTCTCAGTTATCACGGCAAAATGACATCATGTGATAAAAAAAAAAAACTGTCTGGAGAGCGCATTATGGGTGCTTATGAAATGGGGATTATCGTAGCAGTATGCAGACCATCTCTCTCATCTGTGGAGAGATGAATAAGTGATGAGTAAAAGAAAAAAAAAAAAAACATGGACTGATGAGATGTTGAAGATTTCAGAGTGATCAGGATGCAAAACACCCAAGTGCTCCAAGTCCTCTCTGAAGACTTTGACCGGAGAGAGGAGCAGTGGAGTGGAGCCCTGCTCTGTGTTTTGGCCGCTTCTTCTGTCACGATGGTCTGCTGCGAGCCCCTCTTTGATGATCTTACCTACAGTCTGTAGAGATTGCCATATAGCATCAGACATGGGTGCACAGCTGTCTAGAGATGCCTGACGGACTGAGTCTCTCTCCCTTCACATCCAGTGATATCCATTAATGCCCCGTTGTCTCGGTGGCCGTCGCACGCCGTCATGCCCTTCAGCTCTACTTTTCATCTCAGGCCTCTCGTTCTGTCTTGTGAAGCAGACCCACAGCACTGTAAACCCCAACCTCCCCTCTCCTCCCCTCTCCTCCCCTCCCTCGCCACAAAAAAGTAGGGGTGCGGTAGTGCTCCCGAGGATAGAAGCAACAGTTTGCACAATGAGCAGTCTCTGATCAAGTCCGAGTGCCCAAGTTATGTTCAACTCCAGATTTTTACGCACGAAATAACTCGCGGTCGCGTGAACCGAGCCCGACCCGTCCGCGGCCGTGCGTTTTTTGATGTGGTGCGCCGGCCGGGAGGTCGAAAGCTAAATGAATAAACAGCGAGAGTAAACACGGATCACCTATTTAAGAATCCGAGGTCTTCCATCTTAACCCCCCCCCCCCCCCGCCCCTCACTCTGCCTCCACCATTTACGGCGGAGCACATCTGAACATGCGGCTTACCTTCAGCAGCGGTGCGCACGTCATCCTTGCATTGTGCGATCAGTTATCAGCTGAGGCCGTTACGATCGCTGTTTTCCCCGCTTGCTGTCCAGTGAAGGTCTCCTCGGCTCTCCAGCGTTTCCCAGAGCTGTTGTTATATAAGCTCTCTCTCTCCCTCTCTCTCTCTCTCTCTCGCTCCCTGCCAGTCGGAGCTGCTCTCCGTCGCTCTGAAAGGCTGGCACAGTGATATAAAGCACAGGCAGTGTGTGTGTGTGTGTGTGTGTGTGTTGGTGCGGGGGGGGTGACGGGGAGGAGGAAGAGGGGTAGTCAGTCTCATTTGCATTGGTGATCTAAACGCGTCACAGCTCGTCCACTGTGCAAACGGGGAGATTCGTGTCCAGCGGTCCACAGCTTGCACTGCACACAAGGGGGCTTTATGATAAATTTAAAGACATAACACAATTCACCACACACACACACACCGTAGCATGCCCCTCCGAAGGCGAGCTCCAAATGCACCGTGCCTTCATCACCATGCACTCTGCATTGGACCACGTCTTCCATCACTCACCCGAGCAGCACGCACGCTGCTGCTCACTGGTACTACTCTTGAGTTTCGGGGAAAACGGCGTCCACCGTCCACTGTAAGTCACCCATCGGCCACCTGAAGGACGTTTGGCTTTGCGTGCGTTTGCCAAACAAAGCGTGAGTTTGGTCAGATTTTATCCCGCAAAGGTTGCTTTTGTCATTTGAGTGGATGGCGCGGACCAAACACAGCAACCGGAGGAGGTTTATTTGCCAGTTGTGGAAATCCACAAATCATTTGCCACATTGACCAATTTACTGCCCCCGTTTACAGCCGTTCGCGTGGATTCAGCCTTGCCTGTTAGTTTAGCTGAAGTGCCCAATGAAGGCACTTTGCCATGAGTCATGGTTGATGCGTCAGTCAACCGTGGTCCACTATTGTTTTCGCTCCCGCGTTTCAGCACCGCGAACAGCGCCTCGCCCTGCGCGGAACAAGGGAAATTAACAGCGCATAACAAAGCGCTTTGTCACGGCTGATTGACCTTCAAACTGAGGCCCTCGCGCGCAGGTCTGCGGGCCCGGGTGCGTGCGCAAGGGTGCGTGGCGCCACAAAATACGCATCTCGCAGTCTTTTAACATGTTAATTTGCTCTGGAGTCCCCAAATGTTAAAAGCTTCTATTTCATAAAACATCTGAAGAAATGCGGGAGTTCTTTGAAATAACTTGACTTTTTTTCTAGTGTAAATGGAGTGGGTTTAAAGAATGTTCTGACTGAGGGGGAGATGAGACATTGAGGCGGAAATGATCACCACTTCAAAGCCTACAGCGGGAGCGTGTCACTTTATTCTTTCAGCCTTCTTTCTGTTCTCCTCAGAATGTCAAGGCAGCAGGACACTTGAATATTATGTGATAAGTGATCTACTCGCAGATGCATACAACAAGTGATCCATAGAATAAACAACCTGCACCGAGCACGGCTGCATCAAGTGTTACTGTCCTTGAATGCGTCTATAGAAAGAACACAATAAACAAACAAGACGGCACCAAAAGAAGCAGAAAATATCATGGACGTTCTGCAGAATGTGCAAAACTCATCACCTGAGACCTAATCAATATTTTGTATTGCATGTTTTTTATCCAAGGTCCGAGTTCACGAAGCTATTTCAGACTGGCCTGTAGTCTCAATTTCGCCTTGAGATTGGCCAAGACAATTTAAAAAAAGAAAGACTGACTTATTAAGTCTAATCGCATACTCATTACTGTAACCATGACAACGAACCTTAATGAAGAGGATGTTTTAAACCGACCCATGATCTTTCCCTAAAGCCAACAAAGACCTCATTGTCCGGAAAACTAAGCAGACTTTAACATGAAACTGATTTCCCACCAGTCATTTGAAATCGTTTTGGAAGGAACAGAGCGGGCCTGGAGGGCAGGGAAAAACAACATATTTTATCATGTCATTTAGAGGACTTGTTAGCTAACGCTGATCTAAGAGCCATGTTTCCATGGTAACAATCAGTGATACCTGCTGACCAGTTGCACCAAGTGATAATGTGACCAAGTGAGCCTCATAATTTGAGGTTTGCTGATGATGCTATGAGAAGAGAAGGAAGCTTTAGAGGGGAGTTGTACAGCAGTGAGGACGTCATCAGTCGTTTTCATTTGTCTGCCTGACTGATGAGTCAGCAGAAGCACTGAGTCCTGCCACATTAAGAAGCCACAGCAGCTCTGCACTGACCATTTACCCCACTGACTGGGTTCTGTGTTGTTACACTCTTTCAGACATCTTCTGCTGGAGCCAATGGAACTTAACGGTTCCATGTGGTAGCACGGGCAGCCATGTTTTTTTCATGAAAAATGCCTTAATGTGCCCAGAATTCATGTCAAATTAGTCCTTCTGATTGGATGATGCTAGACATCCAGCTGAAGTCTGACTAGGTCGACCCTGATGTGTGTGTGTCTTTTTAGGGGCAGGTGAGTGTCAGTGCTGTCTGCTCTTGCATTCTATTTAACATCCTCTCACGCCACTTGTTGCTGTATGCATTTGAACATTTCCCTTTAATGAAATGTACAAATAAAAAGCTCTTGCCTTAAAACTGTAGCGCTCTGCCCGAGCTTGGTATGTTGTCTGGTGGGAGTAAACTGTAGTAAGCTGTTATCTTGCTGTTACCCTCAGTTGACAGGTGCCTTGCTGTGGGCTTGTTCCACATCCACTTTATAAAGAGTGACACTGCCTCCCCCACTGAGCTTAACACTCCTGTTATTATTCCAATCAGCATTAATATTCCTTGGTCTCAGCTTTTCCTCCTGTGGTTATGCTGTAGAGCTGCAGCCTTGTGTAACTCACCCCTCTTTGCACGGACAGCTGCACAACAACAAGGGAGCTTATCCACAGGAGTCCGTTGGGGAAGGACAAAGTAAATCCACGGCAGTCTGCCTATTTGTTTTTATTACTTTTCCCTTCACAGTATCCTCATCCATCTCTCTTCTCATCCCCCCCTGTTTGCTTTTTCAGAGGATGGGGCCATCTGTCCCTAAGAATGCGGCCAATTTAACCTTATTCAACCCTTTAGGTTAGCTTGCACTCAGGCCATTGTAGAGGCAGGATGCTGGAGCTGTCAGTCAGCAGTCCAGACGCCAGAGCTCATCTCTCCCTCCTCTGCCTTTCTGCGCTGCCTCACAGACATTGATCACCTCAGACAAGACAGCAACACTTGCTGCTGTCTCTATGCAGCACAATGCCCCAGTCTCTGCTCCATCCTTATACGTCTGCTCCCCTCTGTTGTCGTTCCTCCTCCTCTTTCTCAATTAGGCGGCAGGGGTCGGACTTGAAAGAAGCTGGCTTATGATCACGGAGTCCCTGGTTCAATTCGCCACACCTGAGCTGATGCCTCGACGCAGGAGAAACAGTGTCGTTAAGTAGCAGCGTGGTAGTCTGGCTGAAACACTGTGTGTGTTGCATTCAGGTGCAGGACAATAGTGTTTGTGAGAAGTTCATCTGGATGGATTATTCTAAAATCCTAGACCCTTTGCGATGTTATGTGAGGCGAATGTTTCACCGCTGGAAAAAGTATATGTGGAGTATTTAAGTCAATGTGTGTTTGGCGCTGACACAATAAATAATGCAACATAGTAAATCCTGAGGTGCACCCTGCTTTTTCCTGCAGCTTCTTACCCCTCAGGTCCACTAACAAGCTTCTAATAAACATGCCACATCTGCACTCATCTCAGAGAAGCTTAATTCTTTCATTTTCCATCAGTATTTACTGAGTGAATAACTGCTTTCCTGTCTCAACTAACCCCTTCTCATCAGGTTCCACTGTTTCGCTTCGCACTATCACTGCTTAGCAGAATCAGCAGTCAGCGGTATTCCTCTCTAACTCCACAGACCGCACCACTCTTTCAGCAGCTGTCCTCTGTTCCTCCCCTGACCTTCACCGTCATGATTTCCTCCTACAGCTCGGCCGTCTGAAAACCTTGCAAAATTAATTGAAAAAGCCTCCCCGCTGCTGGCTGACAGGAAGTAGCAAAAAGCTGCCTCGTTTGAATCTGTCTTGCACTTTTAATTCCTCCCCGCGCTCCGTTTTGCATCTGTCTCGGCCGAGAAGTCAGCAAAAAAACACCCGTCTGAACTCACATCTTCTCTGTCTCCCTCTCAGCTTCGGCCTCTCTATCCACGCATCCCGCCCAGCTCTTCTCAGAATGTCACGTACATCTACAGTCCATCTGCGGCTCCTCCTTCCAACCAGCCACTCACGTCTGCACCCTCCTTGCATCCACCTCTGACCCCACTGGCTCAAATTATCAATGACAATTTCTTGTGTCTTTCAGTTTAAAGGGCCCAGAAACCTCCCAACGTCCGGGGTCACAGCTCCTCTGCTGACCTCATCTATCCCAACAGATCACCGCTCATCTACCCCACTCCATCTACTTTCTCCTAAAGCTAGTTAGCTGTATGAGTTTGTTCTTTGATGGCAGATTCTCGAGGAGCTCAGCTAAGTTCGTGTGCGTCGGCTAGCGGATGGTGGGAGATTTAAGCAGAAACTGGCTTGTTCAGTGAGAGGGTGCTGAAGGACCAAGATGAATTGCTGAGGTTGCCGGTTGCCAGAAGTTGACACTGTTGCACAGGGCACATGTTTATTGTTTTACCAGACATGTATATTGCCACGGTTCTAAAACTAGATTCCTCTGATCAGCTATAATCACTGCAACATATCAAACGGTAGTATATATTTGTTGTAGACGGACCATAAGAAGTAATGTTGGTAATAGATAAATCAGCTGAATGATTGATTGATCCTTCTTTTACTGTAATGGTTCATAGCCAGACCTCCACCTGCTCCGGCTCTTGAAGGTCTGAAGAAAATGTCATCTGAAAAAAAATCAATAGACATCTGTCCATTGTGTTGGAGGCCTGGCTCGCAGAGATAACCTCTATAAAGACAGCTTTTTGCTTTGAACCCCATCAACCTCAAATGGTCCTTGCCATGTTTGCTCACCAAAGAATCCACAGTGATTCATCTAACTGATACACATTTGTGCCCTCGCCAGGGTCTCTGCGGTCACGTACATCCTCAGGGCAGCAGTGCCACGGCTGCTCCTGCACGCTGCTATCCCACCCTGCAAGTTTTCCTACCATTGTTAACGCTGACAGCACTAAACTCTTCTTTTCTCCTATCGACACGCATATTGAGGCTTGCGCCTTGTGCTTGCCGAGCTGACATCTGCAGTTGGACGCCTGCCAGCCACATCAATCTCAACACTTTTTCATTCTTTAGCAAATCCTACCTTTTGTCGAAGCCCTCAGTTTCACTGACAACACCATCGCACCGTCCTCTGCCCACAAATCTTGGTGCGAAGCCGCGCACAATGCAATCACAACCAGCTCCTCCTCCTCTTCTATTCTTGTTGTCCAAATTCTAGTCGTCGCTTGTCTGTACTACTACAACTCCCTCCTGGCTGGGCTCCCAGCAGACCTTTATCCAGCCTCTACAACTCATACAGAAGGCTGCGGCCTGTCTCATTTTCATCCACACTAAATTCTTCCATTTCATCCCCTTCTCACCGGCTCTCTGACTCCTCATATTGAATTCAGAACCTCAGCTCTCTCCTCCCTGTGCTCCCAGTGGTGCGATGACCTCCCCACCCCTGACAGGACTACACAGTCGCTCCCTATCTCCAAGTCTGAACTAAAAATTCTACCCAGCAGAAACATTTCATGTCCACCTCTCCCCCTATCTTCAATGTGTTCTTGCGTCTGATCTCGCTCTTTTCATGTTAAAATCCATTCACGTGTGACTTTTTTTTTTTTTTTTTTTTTTACCCCAACATCTCTCTGCAAGTCTCTGTACATGAACAGTCAGCATATATGAATATCAATGCATGGGTTTGAGCTCAGGCTTTAAACATAATATATCGGGTTTCCACAGTGGCCAGACCTTTCAAACAGCACTTCAATAAATTGTGGCGTATGGATTTGTTTCTGTGGCTGATGAACACCAGTGCAAATCATTCTGCACAAAACAGCTTCGCGGCGTTGTTTCTCATGCACACCATTAAGGCCGTTTCCACTGTGGGAGAGGTCGAACCGCATTGTTGTAATTACTTTGAGGCACGCTAATAGAAACCCAGGGCCGTATTCAAAAACAGACTTCTTCTGACTGCCCGTGCCGTTTCACTCCCTGATCAAAATGAACACACCAAATATTCTTCACGTTTAGTTCTACCGATCCTTCAGAGCACAACTGGCTGATCCGAATGAACCCGTGACACAAAGCGCAGCAGCGGTTACAGCTGGAGCTGCCTCGCTTCCTGTCGGGTGTAATCAATTCCTGACCAGCCAATACATTCAGCATACCCTATACATGACAGCTGTAATGCTGAATCAGACCAATAGCAGAATGAGGAATCGTTCAGGAATAACTGCAGCATCAAGTATAAATGGCAAAAAGAGGTGTAAATATGCATAATATGTACATATATGTATGTATGTTTTCCACATAATCTGGCATGTCACACGATCCTTAATCATTATTAATAATATATGTGGTGAGCATATTCATCTGAGGGTGGCTCACACGCTTAAGACTGTGTGTGAGATGGCTGATTATAATTACTGACATATGTATCAAACTAGAATGGTATTTTTAGACAAATAGTCAGGAATCTGGCGTGCACATAGATATGCATCTAGGCCACTAGTGGCTGCGCAGCGCTGCACCCTGTCAAGTGAAACGGAGCCCTCCATCAGCTCATACAAGCGCACAGCACATATGCACTAATGTGCTCGGAATCAATACTGTCAGTAATTACAGAGGGACATTCATTTAAATGTCTTGCTTAGAGCACCCAGCGAACACACAAATAACTCACCACAGACTGAAATATGACCCTGTAGTCATAGTATCTGATATCAGCTTACTTGTTGATATTGTGCGTAATTTAAAGAAATAGTTTGTTTTTGGTTTGGCTGTTTGTTTGCTTGCAAGACCGATCCTCATCTCACCTACCTCGCGACAAGACCGGGAGCAAGCGTGTTATTATAACCGCTGGACCAGGTTGTGGCCATCTCTACTCGGTGGTGTCCTCGCACTAGCCAGGTTTCTGTCCAAACATAACCCAATTTTTGCAGAGCTATTTAGAAAATGTTCAAAAGAAAATATGAAAGAATGTGCATTTTGTCTGTATAGTAAGGATTAACAAACGTGGCACCAATTCACCGGTTGGGTTCCATTAAACCACTGCAGAGGGAGAAGGTGCAGTGAGATGGTTATAAAAGGGCACCTGTCAAAAACCTCAGATTGTGGAAAACCATGTGACCTCCCTATTTGTTTCATGTATTCATGTACCCAGCAGTCATCACTCCACATAGGTCAGATATTTCCGGATCGGATGTTTGCACCTGCAGTAGTCTGCTCTGTGTAGCAAAGGCTTAAAGGGAAGTCCATCATCGTCAGTTTAAGTGTATTTCCATTGCACTTTGTGGCCTTGTGCTTTATACAAAGAGTTCTTGTGAGTTTTAGTCTTTTATGTCTCCTGTTTTGACATTTCCGCTCACATTTTTTATGGATGGAAACACATTTATTGATCATTTCCAGCAAAACACTTTCTCTATCAGCTCAAACACACGACGAAACTGCTGTCATGGCAGCAGTAGCGTTTCAGTCGTCGCACCCACACACAGTAGTCCAGCGTGTTTAGCGACTGAATGTTTGGCGAGGCCTGGTCTCCTCGGGGTTGTGGCTGGACAGGGAGGAATCCAAACCCCCCCCTTTTCACGCACACACACACACACACACACCCCTGCAGAGGCCTCAGACTGGTCGGAGCAGAGAGACAGAAGGGCAGTGAAGCTTGAAACGACAGACAATGAATAGTGGAGGGGCATGCTTTTAAAGTTGCGCACTAATTGGAGAATAATTATCCTTCAGCAGTACTTCAGCTTACAAATAGGCTTTCTGAGTTAAAGTCAAATATATCTGAGAACAGATTCCAGGACATCAAACTGACTCTGAATGTCACGGCCGGCTTTTATTCATCAGATTCGCCACAAAGAGCGCTTTTTCTTTTCATTCGCTTATTCTGTGATTCCAACCTCATCAGCTCATGTCAAGATGGTACATAACATCACTATTCTGACTTTTATAGGACAGTATTTGTTCACCGGATAAGACAAGCATGCAACTCCTATTAGAGTGCAGAGCAATAAACTGAGGAGATGAAACACTTTGCAGTAACACTGCATTTATGCTCGCACCCATTCGCCATGCCAGCAGCTCATTTGAGCTTCTCCGTTACAACTTGCTTTGGCATTCTTGTTTGTGGGCAGAATGTGCCTCTGTAAAGCTAAACCAGCATTGGCAAGTTATTCATGCAGATGGTCCCCCCATCTTTCCACTGTTCACTGTGTTATTAACTCTGCCAAGAGCTCTCCTTTTCTCTGACAGAGAGTGAGTCATTGAAGAAGGAATGCATTTTGATTTTCTCGCCGTTTTGTTTAACAGCCGAGGAGATATTTACTAGCTCTTCCTCGTACTTCAACACTCCCCGACCTCACTGCGGCGACTCAAAAGCATGGCGATGGCTGAATGATGTGTTAAGTGTTTTATTGTGCACAGCACAACGAACCCATACCGCGTATTTTCTACAAATCAAGCTGTTTCTTTGTGCGTTCTTTCTGTGTCGCACTTTGTTCAGATTCAAAGTATAGTAGACAAAGCGCGCCTTCTAATAAACGTACTCGCTTTTATCTTGCATCCTGCTGCAACACTACGAGGCTACAGCATGCTAGCGAGTGCAGCTGTACTTAGGCAAACTGTACTTGTCAACAATGATAATGCTAAGCAGGTTTACCATGTTCACAATTACAATTTAGCCTGTTAGCACGCTAACATTTGCCAATTTGCACCAAACAGTAGCTCACAGCTGTGTCTGTACACACTTGCTAGTGTGTGCACTACATGCAAATCAGCAAGATATTATATTAATATGTTCATATGTAATATTATAGCCTTCTAATTTGCTGCTGTGTTGTTTTTGTCTTTTTACATGCGGCGTGCCTTCAGGTGGCACAGGGACTCGGGCTGCCGCTCCCCTCTGCCTCTTCTCTGATTTAATCTTCAGGTTTTAGTTTTAATGAGAAAGTCATTTTTTTCCTCAGGTGTCCATCTCTTTGACATGGCCCTGCCAAACGATGGCCCGCGCTAACCGAGCACTCTTATTATTTGCTTGCTCAAGGTCACCGAACAATCAAGAGATTGACTATGAGCAAGCTCGCTGTTTCTGCCTCAGAGGGATAAACTGGATTAAGGTATTGGGAGGGCCGCGCAGTTAAAGCTTTAGAGATGGCAAACACAATCAGCATGTCTCTACATGCCTTGCCTCTTTCAATCATCCACAAGCAATCACGGCACGAATGGAAACCCCCAGCCCCTCGGCAAATCAGACAAAGAGGCGACAGCGTAAGATATGATCCTCGTAACACATCTCTTACAGGTTTCACATGCATCTGTGTGAGGAGTCACATCTGCTCTGCTCGGTTTGCATAATGATACTCAATGGGTGTGTACATTAAATCTTAAACAAAAGAGGGGCAGCGCGGCAACTGTGACACTCAGTAGGTATGAATATGAAAGGCAATATTTTCTAAGTTACCATTGACCTCAAAACCCCGGTTTCTGTGTGTAAATGTTGCATGAAGGATAAAGTAAATCTGACTCTCCTGGGGGCCTTAAGGAGTGGTTTTACATCATGCATGAATCCTTATGTGGTTGGATTATTTGGAACCACTACAGTATTTCCATCAAAGAGTATAAGATTAATTCTCGCTGCTCCGTCTGTTCTGCTGGCATTTTTTTTTTTTTTTTAGAAAATATCTTAAGGAGCTTCTTCTTCTTTTTTTTAAGGACGTTGTTGTGAGCGCTCAACGTGAATGAAAAACACGTTTTTCTATGCAAAATTCATTTTCCGTGATTGTATACGCTGCTGCAATATTTACAGATTGTCTCAAACACGTTCACTTTCATGGTTTGACATGGCGGCGGTATGTGTAATAAGTCGTCTGAATGTAATGTAATGTAATGAGCTTGTAAGTTCCCAAGGGGGAATCTGGTTGGTTTGCCCACCAAGAATAAAGCAGTCATGGAAAGTGCAGAGGCATGCTCGCACAACCTCAGGATGCCCTTGTGGCTCATTCATCTGGCTTCGCGTGTGCTGGAAAAACATTTTCTTCTTAGTAGTGACCCATTTTTTTCCCTTTGTTGCTCACATGTCTAAAGATGTTTGGACAGCTGCACAGTTTTGCTTACACAGCTACAGCAAAACTCAGAATGTAAGCCGTGATCAGACAGATTTGACTAAGCTTTGGCCAAACTGTCAATCTAGCCAAAACCCTGGTGTCAAACTGGTGAATGGGAAATGTATTTCTTAGCTTATAACCAGTTTGCTCCAGATTCTGGTGGTCATCAGCTGTTGAACTGATTCTGCAGTTTGGTTATCCAAGACCATGAAGCAGAGTGGTCAGAGGGTCTCAGTATCTATATTAATATCTGCATCAATATCGTGATGAACTGGCATGAAATGTTGCTCCGTTACGTGCATTTTATGCATCTTTATCCCATCCATGAAGTGGGGTTAGAGGTAAAGTATGATTTCTCAGCTTGTGCCACCATCTAATACTTGGGTTAATGACTAATTAACCTAATAACATTCCCTGCAGCCTCCTCTCAAAGGATAGCGTGCTGACATGTTAAGCTAAGATGGTGAACATGGTGCTCCATGCACCGCTGTGTCTAACTACATCCTCACCGAGCTGCTAGCACAGCTGTGGACTCTTTGGCAAGTTCACACAGACGCTGGACATTAGTTTGGCACTCCGGGTTTTGTACCAGTGTTCCATTTAACTACCCAAAGTGTCCCTTAAATTGTTGTGATGGTTTTTAGAGCTGTTAACTCACCTGAAAGAATTTAATGAGTTGAGGTTTCAGGGGAGAGTTTCTCATAATGGTCTGGTGCTTCACCCGTTTGTCTATTGACACTCCACATATAGGGGTATTGATACTGTTCTTCAGAGACTCGAAACGAAACTCGAGTTTGTAATTTCACCTTAATCAATCTCATACACCTAGGGTAAGAACAAACAGGAAGTACGTATGTGTCCGTGAGCCAGGGCATTTTCATTTCGAGTCCGATTAACTTTATCATCCCTACAGGAAGAAATTAATAGAGAATCCCTACAAGATTTTAGAGTATATTAAATTGTAATGAGGTACAGCAGTAACACAGTTCTGGCAACATATAGAACTTTAGGTTCTAAAGAACAGAACTGGAAGAACACAATGTTTTGGTGCACGGCACACTCAGCTCACAAATACCTCAGCTTTCTTTTTGGAGTGATGACAGAGGGACCTGTTTGGCTTTCAGAGTCACGCCTTGACCTCTTGGGATGAATGCTGAAGGACATGTTTTGAAGCATGAGGTTACGTCTCTCTCTGTACGGCCTTTGCTCTTTCATCCTTGCCTCACTATCCTCCTCAGTCTGTCTCTCATGCTCTCCTGAGCTGCGGCGATAGCCTCCGGTGTTTACTCGTCATACTGCATGACTTATACATGAAGAGTCTGCTCTTTATTCATCTTCGGGACTCCCACTGCGTGAGCGCAGCTTTCCACCGTCTGTATCAGTTCAGCTACTGTGTCCTCCCTAACCTTTTCATCTTCTCGCACGCACAGCGTTCATGCTGCGTTCATTCAAACCTGGGAACCTCTGGGAGCCCCATGGAAGTGAAGAGGACAGATAACGCAAGCCCAGTGTTTAGCTGCTTACACTCTGTGTCTGTGTGGATGCCTTTGCTTGAACCTGTGTGTCTGTTCAGGGGAAATAAATGCGCTCCGTTGTTTCTGGCAATCACGGAGCTGGGTTTTTTAGAAACGGGACTTTTTCAAACTGCTTTAAATGTTGGTTTTGTTTTGGTGTGTTACTCTTCTGAATCCTGTAGCCTGGAGCATCATGTTGTGTTGAGCTGCAGTTATGAGACGCTTTATTTACCCATCTTTTATCTGTCTTTGCTCTGTTTATGCTGTGCTCGCAGCATAAGGATGGCCATGTTGTCTGTCGCGCTCCACCTTGGGTCCACTTGGGGTTGCAATGAAACTTTGAACAGGCAGTCATGGCCATCATACTGACTTTGAGCATCCTCTGACTTTTCTTGTTGTATGGGCATTTATGATTCACACAGTGTACCATATTCACTTTGGCGACCCCGAGGTGTTTCCCTAGCTGCCTCTAAGAGGCCATCATTTATGGGTTTAAGAGAAATGTCTTGACAATGACTCGATCAACTGCTTTGAAATTTGATTTAGACATGAATATTGACTCAACTTGAATTGTAATCATTGTGGGTATCCCTTAATTTTATCATCCAGTGCCATCAACAGGTTAAGACTTCAGTTGGTCAAGTACTTTAGTATATAGCTACATATTAGCTAAACGTAGCCTAAGTTTATGTGGAAATGTTAGCAAGCCAACACACTAGACTGTGATGGTAGTATCTTCTAAACATATTACCATTGTTATTGTGGGCATGTTAGCATGCTGGAGTTAGCGCTTAGCTCAAAGCACCATTGTGCCAGCAGCCTGACAGAGACTGGCTGAGGAGTCTTTGCCTTGTTACTTCATATATTTAATTCAAAACACAGATGAAATCTTTTGCATGTGAACTTCTCCTCATCCTCCTCAGGCAGATTGAGCTATATCAAATAATAAATATCCATTACGCTGTGAACAGAGGATTTTCACTCCTCCGCCAGCTGTTTATTGTAAGGATTTAAGACTACTGATGAAAAGCGCATTCAGAAAATGTTCTAAATTTTTAACCACAACACAGACTCGTCTTCTATCAGTTATTCATTACAGCGATTTCTATCTAATCTAATGCTTTGTTTCTGTTCGACACTATAGTTTTAAATCTCACGACGTGAGATTTAATCTCATTTATTCTCCATCCTGAGACGAACATTAGCAAAAGAACAATCAGTCGCATGCATCTGTCATGTGATATTTGCTCACACATCCATTCCACCCAGTTTGTGAGTAAGATATGAGAGGGAACTGTTAGATAGTTCTCTGTCTCTTGGCGTATCTTTGGGGGATCTTGCTGGCGAAATGGTTTGAAATTGTTTCAGCAACTTGAAATATTGTGTTACGGTTCAGAACTTTTCTGCACTTTTTAATATTTTCTGTGTTTATGAAACAAAACATATGTCTCTGATTCATGTAAGGTAGCTGCACCTGTCTCTTTGGATCAGTACAGATGTACCTCAGATAGTTTGGTCTCAAATCAAGCAAATCAAACCATTCTCTTTACACATGTCTTTCCATTTACAGACTGCTTCTTGGATTTCTGTATTATTACCATTATTCCAAAATACCGGTGTCTGCATCTTCCAGATAAACCATTTCAAGTGTGAGAAAACGAGGACGATACAGTGACTCCTCATATTTTTGGGCCATATCTGTTCCGTCTGACATGTTTGTTTACCAGAGAAACGCTGTGATTAATTGCGATCCCTCTTGCAGAGAGCTTAATGAGACTTCTGATGGAAAAATTAGTAATGCTTGGCAGGAGGCATCATTCTTTAACTCCCGAATGTTATATAATTTAATAATTATTATGATAAGTGGTTTGGATGAGTAGCATGTTGCCATAACTCATGTTCATTACGGAGAGGGGCTGCTGCACTACACAGGCCGAAGTTGGAGTTCAGATGGGAAACCAAATGCAGTGAGGGTTTGTTGTCAAAGTTGTTGTGCTGTTGTTAATCTCTTAGGGAATTCTTTCTCTCTCATGGTAAAATGGATGAAAATGAAGCTCAGCTGGAGTCATTTACAGGTAAGAAATGCTGTAACGAGGAAGCGCCGATCCTGTTATACATCATCAGCGCCAGCTAATTAGGCAGCCTACAAGTAGCAGCGCTGTGATCACAGTCGGTAAAATGTAATCAAACTCACCCTTCTCCTCCCCCAACATGCTATTACCCTGCTCTAACGGGCTCATAGTCAAAAAAAAAAAAAAAGAGACAGCGGTGGTGCTCGAAGGCTAAAAATGTTTCAGTGCAAAACTTAATAGGTGTAGTCTCTGTTTGGAGTGTGAAGTATCTTCAAAGCAGAGCAAAATCCAGCAGCACAAGCAGCAAACCCTGAGTTTTATTCCATACAGCTTTGAAACCAAAGAGCTAGAGTCCAACCAGATAAGTGTGGGAACGGATATTTGCCCCAGCGTCTCATTTCCCAAACATCCGCAGTTATTTATTTATTTATTTATTTTTATTTTTTTTTATAAACTCCAAGCACTCGCCGCGTTTTCGTGCTGAGCCAAAGAGCCCTCTCTGATGATAGCCCTGTAATGCTGTGCCCATGAAAACCACGTACTGTATTTCCCTTGACATGTTATGAGAAGCTGGGATCAAAATGCACTCCATTTTCATGTCACTTCCATCACCATTTGTCATTATTTTCCTCACGCGAATTGCTTTCGCACCTCTGTGTGGAGCTCACGCATGACATGAGCCTGGCTATTTTTATCTGCAGGTTTCCTGTCATGAATACCAGATGATATACCTGATGGGGCCGTGGCCTGAGCGTGTGAGGGGTTATTGAGGGCTTCTAAATCAGAAGCGTGATTCATGCCTTTGGGTCAGAAACACAGCGATGATATACAGCAGATTCAGTGAATCATTACTGGAACGATGCAGGCCGCAGACGGACTTATTTCTGAGCATCCAACCAGAACACAGTGCAGACTGATTGATATCTTCTGCTTTGCAGCCAGATGATTAGATGTTTTCGTAACCTCTGTCCTCGCTCTCTGTCGCATCTTCACCTTTTTGAGAACTGCCGCGTTATAGAACAATTTCTTCTTCAACAATGAATGAAAAAAACAAAAATGCTTCCTTTGCTTCTGTAGATTGGTGGAATGTATAAAAGCAGAAGTGTGTATGATGAAACAGTGGAACTATGGATCCAAGGCCCCAACATGTTGAAGGGTCCTTCAGAAGCCTATTTAGAATTTTTATATATATATATATTTAATGTTCAGCATTATAAAGAAACTGTTGTAACTGTAACCAGTGCTGCTTTGAGCTTCAGAGGACTCAGCTAAACTCTCATCATGTCATCTAATAAAAGGAAAAGGAAGTGAAGGGGAGCATAAAGGGAAAGCTGAACGCTGAAAAAGACGGATAAGTGAACACAGCTAGCTAGCAGCGTATCACAGCAGGTTAATATCGGTATGTGACATGGCCGGCTAGCTTATGTAATTACGTTGGTGCAGTAAATGAACCGTCGCTGACTTGAATTCAGCCGAAACAGCCGCAGAGAGAGCATCAGCTGACGTGCTCTTCCTCCTTTTATATTACTCTCAGAACGGTCAGGTGGAGCGAAAGCAACAGAAACCCTGGAGGGGAGGGGGAAAAGCAATGGGAAGCACTGGGGAACACAAAAGTCTATTTTCCCCCTCTATTTTTATAGCTCCGGCTGGGTTTTTATAGCTGTTGCTAAATCAGCCTATGATCTTGGGCTACAGCAGCTTTTTACCCCAATGGACATTTCAATTAATCAGCCGGTGCGCAGGCAAAAAGGGACGGGCGTGAAGGGGAGGCGCTCGCCATTTAAGCGCTTTCTCTGTCACCGGTTTCAGACTATGAAAGACAAACTGGGTGCTGCCGAGGCGTTGGTGTGCTGTGCTGTTGCAGCGATCACATGAAAGCCAGTGCATGATTCATTAGAGCCAATATGGAGGCTGGAGAATTCAATTTCAAATTACACTGGAGACGTCGTTGTTACTGTAGGCACTATCCTAAGAAAAGGCCTTGATGTTATTCACAGACAGTCCTTTCATCTATTCATCCAGCGTTTGCTTCAACCTTGGGCTGAATCCGCCTGTGCAAACGCAGTGCATTACTTGTCATTCAAGGGTATAATGACTCACCATCCACTGTTCCTCCTGGCACCATCAAAGGTCATCCCTTCACTGGCGTCACACTCACTCATCAGAATACAAAGACTGCAGGAAAACTTATCTCATCTGCTCTCCCAGGTGCCTTTAAAGAGATATTTCACTGCGGTAGAACATTTTATCATTTACCACACGTGCCCGCTGTGTGTGGCTACTCAGGAAGACTCAACCGCATTTGCAAATCCTAAATGGGGCTCAGTGCCTTACATACATTGCAAAATTCCCAGCAAAGAGACCTCATTCGGTAAACACGTGTGTTTTTATTTTTAATTTTTCAGCTGGTAATTTTTCCAGTTATTGATGGTGTGATGCGGGGAAACAAAGCCAGATTGCTGGTGGTAATGGCAGATCCCGAGGGCAGGCAATTTGGATGTGGACTGCTCTTGAACCATGATGGAAGTGTAGCCGCTGAAAAGTTTTTAGCAGAGAGAAATATTGCTAAAGTAAACCACCAGCCGCCCTCTTCGGGTGCATTAAATATTACTTTTATTTAAGATCCTAACTTGTTCTTTTTAGCTTTATTTTCTAAAAACTTGGATCCAGTGTGCTTGTGTACATCCAAGACTTATCATTTCTGCCATGTAGCGATGGCAGGGAATGCAACACTGTGCTGCTGAAGCTGCCGTTCCACCTGCCAGCTTCAAAGACGAGTCTCCGGTCTCAGAGGACCAGTTTTGGAGACGGAGCCGCACAGACTGTGTGCATATACTGTGAGTTAGGGTGTTTCAATTCCAAATCACACAATGGGCTCATCTCTCCCAGTCTCAGCCTGCCTTCTGTGCTGTCCTACAAGACAGCCAAACACAGTCAGTACTGTATTCTTTTTGTTCTTTGGTACAGACCTGAGATGGAAAATGTAATGATTTCGCCCTAATAAGAACCACTGAATCCAGCTCGTGTTTTGCAGCCGCCCACAGAACACCTTCTTTGGCTCACGTTTATTTGCACTCCTTCAGTTCCACCTTTTGTAATGTCTTGTTCCATTCCTGCATCAATCACTCAGCTCTCCCTTTCCTTGGGCATCGCCCACAGATTGATTACCTTTCAGGAGTTCAGTGTAATGACAGGAGGCCGAGCTAATTTCTGAAGTGATAAATGGTAGCTAAGTGACTACAATCCACTGGGAGGCAAATGGTCGTGGAGCTGCTGTCTGAAGTGGCTGCGGCCTTTTCTGCGACGCAGCTCTCTGATGGTGTTTCAAAGAAAGGAGAAGACTGGCACTAAGCACACATCAAGAAACAAAGAGATGGAATCAGCCCGGATGAGATTACCGCTGCCTTACTTCTACAAGTTCTCGTCTGATAAAGAGCTCTTACGGCCCAGGTTTATAATGACAGAGTGATGAATGCTAATGGAAAAAAGTTTCATTGTGTGACACTTGAACATGGAAAAGCGTCTTTCTCATTTACAATGATCATCCTTGCCGGAATAATCCAGACCTACAGTTGGAATAAGGCTGAAAAGGAGCATCTGTGAAACTCCAGACCAGCCCCCTGTTCCCCTTACTCTTGGATAAGCAGACAATTATTCCAATTAAGACAGTTTCAAATTTCATTTTGAATTTTTAATCACAAATTTTTGGAGTATGCGATCGCTCCAAGATAACGATGGCAAATAAAAAGCCCAGATTGCCGTTTCAGAGCATCCTGCGGGGTCCAATTACTCAGTTTTCAGCGGCGGCGAGCACAAAGTGGCTGTGTCTCATCGTAGCCTTTCACTTATGGCGGAGGCATTGTTGTGCTGCCATTGTCCTCTGCAGCCGCGTAGACATCGGCGGCATTGCAGAGCTCTTAGGGAAATAAATAGCTGTGTGGCTCAGTTAGAGACAATTGTTGCACCAGAGTAGCCTCTATTCTCCAAATAGCTCACGCAACATGGAAGCTGAAATATTAGCCCCCTGAACGCACCAAATACTGAATTCTGTTGTTTTGCTAATGGACACAGCTGTGGCCACGGACAGGTTTTCACACCAGCCCAGGCTCCTTCATGAATAAAGCCTGTTTGCCTGTTTGTTTATTAATAACGGCCATGTAAGGGATTTGGGTTTTCTGATTATTACCTTAATATCTTTAGTAATAAAAACACAAATTCCATTACACTTTGTATTTGGCGCTGGCACCATTTCAAGATCTTGTCCTGCTGCCAGCAAAACATGTTAATTGCCCATTTTGCATGCACTTAATCATTTTAGTCAGTTAGCACTTTTTCACTGAAATGTGGCGTGAATCTCACGGCCCGCGCAAACAGCTGAACAGGAACGTGGGAGGGGAAGGACCCAACTGCAGTTCGAGGTTTTTATTATCGCGGTGAAGAACAAAGGATGGTGATGCAGGCCGGGGTCAAAACAAGAAAAGGCGGTTTAAAGAACTCTGACAAGAAGCAGGCGAGGATGAAAAAATCAAATAAAGCAGGCGAGGCCTAAAACAGACAGGAAACCGGTCTCAGGAACAACAGATTAACAGGCTACAAATGCTATAGAGCATGACATGAAGCATATCTGACTTAATAATGGCAGAGAACAAAGAAAAAGAACTGGTTTGTGTGGTGTAAGGCTGATGAGCGACTGAGAGCAGGTCTGCACTTGGGTGGGACAGTCAGGTAATAGAGAAAAAGTCAGAGGACGTGTGGAGGACAGCTGGAGGAAGACAGGTCTGTGGAGCACAAGTGAGCGAGGACTGCGGGCACCAGCAGAGGGGAGCCGAGGAACAGACTGTGACAGTGACACAGCAAACTGCTCCAAGACTTCTTCTTCCTTGGTTCCCTGTCAGAAATCGGCATCAGCATCAGGCTCCATCTGTATAATCCATACACATGCAGGCATTCACTCCCGTTTTGCAGATTTTAGATTTTTATTTGAATGCAATTTACAAAATGTTGAGTCCGCCATCAGCCAGTTCCTCAGTCCAACCAGAAAACATAATCAGCGTCAGCAATTAAACGTGGTCGTGTTCCAGGCAGGAAACATTCCCCGGTTCCCCGGTGAGGGCGACCTCCAACTTTGCTTGGTTTCATTTTATTGTGACATGATCATGTGAGCAGACAAAGCGATGACTCAGTTCATCAAAGACAAGAAGATGAAAATAATTGTCATTTGTAGACAATGTAGGAGAGTCGTCAAGGACCTACGCCTTTCCTTATGTACGCACGATCAGTTCCTCAGTGTAGAACGTGCCCACGTCCTTCTCACAGTTTTTTCTTCAAGGCTGCAAGCGTATTGACCGTAGAATCGCCATAACCACCTCAGTGGCTCCATAAATGAAAAGAAATGTCATGTTTTACAAAAAAGGAAAAGTCTATGTCATCACTGAGGTGAGGGTGTTTTTGTTGCTTTCAGCTGTCCAACCCAGAAGTTCTCCTTCCTCTTAGCCAGCCGCCTCCTCTGATGCCCTTTTCAACACCTAACACCGCGGATTTCAGCGTGCCAGGGCTGCCGTTGCCTGTCTTCATATGATTTAATGCCAACTTGTGATCAACATTCTGCAGTCGTCTTGTTCTCCGTCCTGCAGAGGAGAAAAGACGCAGGGCCACTCATGAGTGGTGCTGCAATCGGCAACACAAGTGTCTCATGTGTTAGATGTGCTCCCATCTCGAAAATGATTGATTTTCATGACATTATCTCAATGATTGCAGCTCCTGCATGTTAAAGTTCCACAGGGCTTTTGTAGTGGGGGGGTGTCATACCACCTCGTCTCTCAGGGTCTGAGGATGTAAGTGTCCATATGAACAGTTGCTGGAGATATAGGAACGCACCAGTTGCAAGTAATATTTCTGTTGTTGTGCATCTCACAATGTATTTTGAAGCCTCGGCCAATCATTCCACGCATAGTATTTGTGTGGTTCCCATCTAGGAAATAGATTTCCCTTCTGCTGCATTCCAATAATAGTTTCAGGCTCTTATAGATGTCGTTTAAATATTTATAAAATTCAAGTACTGCATGTTCTTCACATTGCATTAATAATATCATGTCTGTGTAGCATCCAAACCATTTTATTTTGGTCCAAGAAGGAATTGGATGAGCTCCAAATGAATTTCTCCTCCCACACTCCCAGAAACCGGTTGGGATAGGAGGGCTCGCAGGTCACACCCATCGCAACTGTGTGTCCAGCTGTTCCCGGAGGACAAATACATTATTTTCCCGTGTCCATCCTGTGAACTCACTCATACGTTAGAGGTCTGGCTCGTTTCTCATTAGCAGGAAGCACTGTGTGTATCCTGTAAACCATCTCCATGATTCATGTTTGTGCACAATGACTCCACAGCCACTGCTCTCACGTATGAGTCACCGATGTTTTCTTTATTTCATCTCTTGAGCTGAGCCATTTCCGCCGATGATAGGCCTGCCTGCGGGTTCGACAGATTTTTACGAACCTCGCAGACACATCGAGACGTGTCTCTGTGATTTGCCTTATTCAGCATTTCTATCAGCTGAAATTGCCGGTCCTCCAATGGATTTGATGGAAGAACGGTAACGTGTGTCATTCAGTCGTCCGTGTGCCTCTTGTACGCACTGAGCTCTTCTCCAAACAGCCACACCGCCTCCTTTGTTCACAGTCTTTACGCTCACACCATGGGTGCACCTTTTGCGATTGCAAACAACTGATGGCGCGTGTTTCACCTCCGATGAGGCGGAATCTAGTCGGTCATTTGTCGCTCTGGAGAAGTTAAAACCTGCGAGGATCCGTTTTTCATATGAAACTCATTTGGGTTTTTTTACGTTGGAGCCTAATTTATTCATGTAGACGGTTATACACGGTCTTTGGACGTTGATTACAGTTGCTGCAGTGTCGAGGTGCCCCTGTGTTTGTCCTCACTTATCATTTTGCTTGAATTGTGGGTGATGATGCAGATGCAACAAGCCTGCACAGGTCAGTTTTATGTTCGTGATTCTAATGCGTTGAGTTTTTGGCCGTCCAACAACAGTGAAAAGGCTTGTAAACGTCAAAACCTTCATAATCGCGATATTAAAGACGGAATTACATAATTTAGCAGAGAAGTAAACGAACGTCTCATATTTATAGACATTATATGTGGCATGAATCAGTCCACGTATTGATGGTGAGATCCCTGACCCTAAAAAAAAAAAACAAGCAATTTCACTACTGTCATGGAAAAGGTCCATCAGCGTTGCTCTGTGCCAGTGGAAGCATAAGTGCGCCGCTCATTATGTGCATTAGTAGCAAATTAAATAGATTAGCTGCAAGTTCCATTCCCTGGATGTGCTGTGCACTCTATCTGCCTCTGCACCATGATAAGAATCACTAGATACGCTAACAAAAGGGAGACCAATTTTCGAGCGAGCATTCAATTTTGAAACCTATCCCCTAATGAGGGTTGTTGTTCGGCTGAACCAAATGTCAACTAATGGATAGGCTCTCAGACGACAATCTCCATTGGCCCACAGTCATCTCGGTCTCTTAGCCCGCTCATCAGGGTAAGTATATATGCAGGCGGCGCAGATGCACCTCACTCTCCAGGCCCTCAGCACACAAACTCTATTCTGCTTTAATGCCGCCTCCCACTCGTAAATAACAACGGGTCCCAGGTGGTATTTAATAAAACACATCTGATTATGTGTGTGTGGGGGGGTTATTAAAACTGTATTTCTTCCATACGCTTTGTGATTCTGTTGTGCAGCTTGACTCAGGGCGTGTGACAGGTGCCATCATTCCTTACCCCCACTCTCTCCCGTTCGGCCATTTCCGCTTCTTTATATAGTTCCTCGTATCAGAGCAGGAGGGCTTCTCAGGTTGTTTCCTCCCGGTGTTATCTTGTTCGGGCAGAGGACGAGGAAGGGTACGACTTCTACATAATTAGTTGTTGTGTCTAATACCCGTATTCATATTCTAAATCCGAGCTCTTCAATAAATCTCGCCGTAAATTCAGTTTGACAAGCACGTGGTGATACGTGGTGCGTTTGTGTAAAAATCAAAGAACAGCTTCGTGAAAGTTAATCGGAAGTTATTTTGGTGCGGATGATGAACACAGACAGTTTCCTGTCTTGTGCACGCCGCGTAAATCAAACTAGGGCACGTACAAGACACAGCAGTCATCTTTCCGACTAACAAACAAACAGTTAAACGGCTTCCTCAGTCAAAACATTAAAAATACAGTCAGGTATTTTGTGTCTGTTTTACAAAACATGATGTGATCAGTAACAAGCTTTTGCGAGGCTGTTTGCAGCACGTGTGCAGACTAAAACAAAGCGCTTATCTCCACTTTCTTCATTAGCGAGAACGCAACAACTGAAAACAGCGAGCGAATCTTCCACGCTCCTCGTGCGTTGTGCAGCGCGCAGAAACCTTTGCGTGGGCTCGTGTCTGCCATTAATTAACTGCCCTGTCTCTAAGCAACATTCTCCATTTCTTCCTCCCCAGAAATCAATCACAGATATTTTTGCACCATGTGATCAATGTCTTTAATTATATATGTGAGAACGCCGCTCGCGCTTTGTTTCCTCTCCTTTGATTCGGTCGCTGGATCGTGAACACAATTTAATCTCGTTAATGTTTCTCCCCTAATTGGTCGCTTTTAATTCCGACAAAACGCCAAACGGTTGCCTGCAGCGTGTGCTGGAGGGAGTGAGAGTGAAGCAGCAGATACGCTGTCATCTGTATGACATCCACACAGAGGCGTTTGAACGGTTCGCACGACACCCTGAGGAAAATCTATAGATTATCGGCTACTTATTATCTTCATGTCCGTGAAAAACACAGTGCAACACCTGGTCCGCCGTCTTTTGATCCATTTTCTACATCTCCTCAAATACCTAATGCAATTTCATGAATAACTTTCTATTAAAACGTTACATTTCATTTTAAAATATATATATTTATCATATATTTATTTATTTATATATATTTATGCTCCTTTGGACCGAACGTGACGTGACCGGACCAAGTGTCAGTGTTTAATCAGCACATATCTCTTGACCCAGTGAGCGCATCTGATAATAATAATCATAATAATACAAATAACAATAATTTAGCAGTAAATCCATGACATCAATCAGTTTCGTGGTAAAATGAAATGTTTCCAAATCCATCGCAGTCCATGAGCAATCATCACAAGTAGCCCGTACAGTGCTCATCTGATCGGTGCTAACACACACACACATCATCGCTGTGGCGTTCACTGGATTTATGTCTGCCTGCCTGGTGCGCAGTTCGCACGCTCTGCGACTCTCCTCTCCTTCCTCTATATAACATTAGCTTGTTAAGCCTCACTCAAGCCTCCACACTTGTGCTAATTAAGCACCTAGACCTCTTGTGATAACACGCTGTCTCGGTGCGTGCCGGCTGCAATCAGCGGGCGCCTTCAGAGAACGTCGAGCCGAGGCCGGCGCAAAACCCCCGACGTGTCATAAAAAGGTTACGGCGTATCTGAATTTCAGGTTGGGCATCTTTGAGGTATTAATGCGAGGGGATTATGTGATATAGACGATATCACTAACAAGCCAATGAAAGGCCCGTTTGAAGAGTAAATCAAGGGTAGAGTTAGCCTCAACTGAAATAAAGATTAATTATCATCTGATACCAGAGAACTGCTACACTGTTCCTACTGTATTAGCCCCAACTCATCGTTAATCGGTCTTCAGTCAGTAATTAATGTAAAAAGGTGTCTCGTATCAGATGTTAAGAAGGAAGCTGAGAGGTCAGGTGAGAATCTTTGCCGTATTATAAAACATTAACTATGAATCTGAAGGTGTGACCCTCCCGTAGGGGGCTGCAGTGTTCATCACAGTCAGCAGCATCTTGAAGGGGTTTGCAGTTTTCCATTCCGGGCTTTACTGGAGCTTTACTGTGTTTTATCCCTCTACTCCTTATTGTCTGCTTTATGTAAAAGCATTTCTGACATTTGTTTTGAGAAGCGCTACGCAAATTCAAATTTTATTCTGACGCCGGCGCCGGAGGAGAGACTGCACGGTCGATATAATCAATAAGGCTGTGCTCAGCAAATTTCATGAGCATATAGGCTTTTTAGATTTGATATTTCACATGTAGCGGGTGTATTGGCCTCACGTATTGGACACGGAGCGGACGGTGAGATTCATCATGTGGCGCAGGTCATAAACATCCCACGTTTTATGGAAAATCCAGTGAGACCTGCAACATGACCTGGTGTCAGAGGAAAGGTCAGAATGAAAGTGAGTCGCGAAACAAATGTCCTCAACGCAGCGGGACGCAGCTGATGACGATGCTGTCCAACTGTGTCAGATATAAAATCCTACACATTAAAATAATATAAAAGGCTCAGATAACAACATGTCGTCATTGTCAAAGCAAACCTGATCATCAAACCACGTCCAGCAGCAGCGAACTGTAGAGGTTCAGCTTCACGTCTGCATGGTTATCCATTTGATTGAATTTTTGAACTTTTTGGCCACAGAAGGAAAGGATCTTTCTGTCCGAGCTTCACGGAGCCACCGGAACACGCTCGGGTCGCGGTCAAATCATCTTTTTTTTTTTTTGCTCAGGAAGCTTCCAAAGTGAGTGAACTGACCCGGGATTGATTCAGTCGCTGCCATGATATTTAGGTTGAATTCACTACAAGCTACAGAAAGGATAGCGTAGGAAACGCTGGGCCGCACTTTAGAGAGGAAAGGAGGTAACGTCACGCCTAGCGCCGTGACTGTCCGTATATTCGTCTTCACGTCTTTTGCTGTATTGATACATTCTTATGTTTTTTTGTTTTGGTTGTGTGTGTGTGTGTGTGTGTGCGTCAGTCAGGCCACAGTCCCTTCTGGTCCCTCCCCCTGAGGGTCCCTTTGACTGCAGTGACTCTCGCTGTCGCTGCTCCTGCCTGTTACCATGTGCCACATTAGCCTGCAGTTTATCTGTATGCATATCAAGCAGCAATAATGGAGCTTGGAGGAGCTCCTCATTACGACAGGCCTTTGGGTGTTCCATTCATCTTTGAAGGAGCACCAATCCCCTTCCCTGCTGTTACTCTGCCGCAGCTCCTCTAAGATCAACCGCTCCGCTGTCACTTGCCTCTACTGCCGCGCAGCCGAGCGTGGGGGCTGATGGAGGCCAACTTCACCCTCTGGCAGCTGTTCAGATTTATAGGCTTTTCTTTTTTTGCTCGAAGGCTGACTCCCAGCTGCCCAAAATGACAACTCCCTTTCCGCCCCTGTTGTTGCTGTCTGTGCCACTTTGGATAACATCCTCGAAACGGGACGGCTCCTTGGGGTCTGACTTTAAGGATGGCCACTTAGTCTGCAGCCAGCCCATTCGCAGGACTTTGGGGAAATGCAGTTAGAGCTGCGTCTCGGAAACTTTTGAAGCCGTTGCCCCTTTTAAAATGAAAATTTAATCTCTTTCCCAGCTAGAAGACACACTCTCATTTGAAAGTCATGACTAATTATTTATTAATTATTATTGGTAATTGTTGTCTAAAGGGAAGATGAAAAGAAAACGTAAATGCCAAATGAAAACGCATTATGTCTGGTTCACCTCAAGCTCTGCGCTCTGCTTTCTTTTAAATCTGCAAGCGGCTGTTGGCTTTGCTCAAATAAAGCACTTGTGGAGTTGTTTATTTGAAACACTTCATCAAATAGAGACGCCTGGAAAATATGAGTCTCAGCCCTCCTCTTGGTACAGCACTGCACTTTATAGCAGCGTAATCTGAACAAACAGGAGGTGACCCAGAAGTGCAGAGTTTTATACAGTCAGATAACGACCTTAATAGCCGGCCTCGTGCGTGGCGTGCCAAAATGAACTGAAGGCCGTGAGAGGCTGCATTGGTACTCATGACGCCTTTCAGCACACACTCACACAGGTGGCCTTTCATTAAGTAAGTTTACCATTAAAGCCATGTTTCCCTTTCCTGCAACTGCTGCTTCATGCTGTGCGACCCTGGTTACCTTGGAAATGGATCCTTGTACACTGGGCTGGGTTTTTCTCTCAGGTCCCCCTCTCACAATAGTCCATCTCTGCCGCACTGTGAACAGCAGTGCATATCACATTTATTGCCAGCTTAAAATGTTTGATGATATTCCATATTTATTTAATTATTTATGGCTTCAGGCTGTTTGAGGGCTTTAATTAAATTTGGGCTAATCAGCATGTTTTACAGTGAAGGAGAAAAACATTTTCGCCTTTGCTCCCACTTTAAGCATTGAATGGTCGTAGTTTCCACCGCGTGGAGGCTATGGAGTTGCATGAACTACTGCAGATTGTCTCATAATCTTTTAATAATATGTTACAATACAGGCTTAGATCCTCGTTGTTCTTTTGCTGCTCTGCTGTGTTATGATGCATTTATATTTACACGCCTCACGCATTCATTTTCTGCTCTTATGAAGCAAATGAATTGCAGTTTCTCTGCTTTCTTCATTGTAAGTTGATATTACCTCGGCCTGATATTCATGGGAACAGTTAACACAAGCTGTAACACAACTTACAAGTTGATATGTTTCTACAGTAGCCCAGAAAAGACAAACTAAGGAGCACTCGCTTGCTCCGCATTCTGCAACCTTACAGCTAGATGTCACTGAATCCTGCACCCTGCCTCTTTAAAGCACTGCTCCGCCCTACTGTTTCCCGTGCACCGCCACAGACGCAGGTGTCTTTAAGCCGAGGCAGCGGCCACCACGATGAAGCATGACCTGCTCTGATTGCAGCTTCAGAGCCTAATTGGTGTTCTGCACGATTGGCTTATCATTAGGTTATTTTCTCACTCACAGATATAATTAATTTAGGAATGTCACCGCCTCTGCCGTGTACCAATCACCGCTCTGATCTCCCAGCTCATCAGACAAATCAGTCATTATAACAGCAGCACGTGTACTTGATACCTGACATTTCATTTATTGGACTAACCGCAAGATTAATCTCTTCAAAGCTGCGCCGGGCAACTTTGTTCATCGGCGGCCAGAGTCGTCTCTTCTTGACCTGCGATTCATGTGACGCAATTGCAGTAGACCATACACTGTATGTTAATGCAGGTATGGATATCAAAGGCTGATGATGTAACATTGATGAGGCTTCTCTGTACTTACACGATGATTGTCGTACCTCAGCCGGTACAAACAGTTATTGTCATCTGTTATTAAATTTCAGCTCCTTTGACAGCGGCCCGACACTTTTAACCCCACAAACTGTACAGTCTCTAGCATATTCCCGGGCCCCCGTACAGCTCTGACCCGCCGAATCATTAAGGAACCTAATCTGATTAAAGATCAATTTATTCACACATTCGTCTAACATCCTCTGTAATTTGACGGGCTTTTCAGTACACCAGCTGGCTGTCTGTTGACCTTCTTCAACACGGTGCTGTCTCGTGGCGTTTCGGCTCGCTCACTTTTTAGACATTTATCAAAGTGTGTCACTTTGCCGACATGAGTTAATGCGCTATTTTAAGCCAAATGAAGCTTGCGGTGCCTGATAACACAGTAAATTGCCCTTGTCTTAATGAGCCAGTTATGCACTATTTTGTCATGAACAATCTATTATCTAGAGAGGCCTCCGCATCCTCATTAGTGTGTAGTGCTTTGTGTAGCACTATTCAGACTGAACATACAAACAGGGATCTCTTTAGCAGAGGAGGGGAGACAGGCACTTTCTTTTCCCGAACTTCTCTCGCTTTACTCCGTGTATCATCATAAAATCCATCTGCACAGTGGCGCTTGGGTAGCTATTAGAAGTCACTTCATGCACTTGATATTATAATATTATATCTGAAGTGCAGGTTTGAACTGAAATCTGTTGTTACACTACATGATTGGGGTCCCACCACAGGTCATCAAAGTCTAACACAGGTTCAAGAATAAAAGAACAGTTTCACAATTACAACTTGACCTCTTTCCTGTTTTGAATATTCGCCTTTATTTCATTCACCTCAGTCAGTATGTAGGGGTTATATGAGGCCAATTGCCCCCTTGTCGAACACTCTCCAAATTGTAATGTCCCGGCATTATAATTACTGTACCTTCCGCTTAATTGGCACCCAAAGCTGAGCAGAAGCATCACGTTGAGCTGTTAGCGCTCCGAAAACGATGGGTGCATTGATTGTATGCATGTTATGTGAGTCTGTGTTTACAGCCAGGAATAGCAGATAGTGTAATCACATATTGCATGACTACATTTTAAATAAGAATAATAATATTAAAGAAATGTACGTTTTAGACAGCGAGATTTGGTTTGCTTTGGGTTTTTTTCCCCAACCTCATCTTTTCAAAGCCTGAAGCTGTACTTCCACTCAGCAATTCATCTGAATTGTCTTTCAGGATCATTGGCCAGCCAGCTTACTCTTTCTCAAGGAAACAATTTGACATTTCAATAGAATCAAGCAAGCAAAGCACATTAGTTCTGCAGCGTGTACACTTTCAAAGGCAATTACAGAACAACAGAAGGGAAAAATAAAGTGATGAAGCAGGAACTCTTTTCCATTTGAAATGTTAAATATAGTACGTTAAGTGTTGTTGAAGCTTGACATGAGACAATGTTGCTTTGTTACTGAGTAAAGGCACAGTCCTTTCAATTGTAATGCGCTGTGCATCAAATGACTTCACCTCAGAGCAGTGTTGGAATTCCATGGGAGCCAAATCATCTTCCCTAAAAAAGTCTGGAGGCGTCTGGAAGCCGTGTTCCTGCAGCGCTGTAGTTGTTTGTTTGTTTCAATGGACCTCTCCACAGCTCTTATTAATAATGGCCCTGTTCCATTTAAATGTCCCAGTAAGCTAGGCACACAATAACCTGGAACTGGCACACCTGAATGGAATCCAACCATTAATCATGTTAACTTGCAGCTGTGTTTGACAAGTAATGATGTCTGCTGTGGGGAGGGTCTATAAACAGATCTTGCCTGATGCACGGACCAAGCAGCTCAGCTCGGCCAGTCGTTCACAAAGGAAACACGTGTGCAAACGAAAAAGCAGACTTGTAAATAATAAAATAAATAATGGCTGAATTCCATTTAGCTTATTTAGTTTCAGGGTCTTGCCTTTTCACGCTGGCTCACTGTCACACTCTCATGGCTTACGGAGACACTTGAAGAGAACAGGGCCATTGTTAATGTTATTAGTAACATTAATTGGGAGCTGTGCTTTTTCTTTTTTAACAGGTCAAAATGTTTGCTGTGAAAAAGGCAGAAGAAGGAGCAGCAGGATATTTAAAAAAAGACAAGGTTGTAACAAAGCTCGGCTAACATAATGCATGAGAAAAGAAGAGCAAACTGTAGCCTGCACTGGTTCTTTGTGCATGTGTAATTTGAACTCAAATAGGCAACCCACACAACTACAGCGTTAATTTGCAAAATCATTATTTGGATTCTGCAGAAGAAGAGAATGTTATGTACTTTACTTCTCAGGACAGATTATCTACACAGGAAAGTCCATCACAAGACAAGCATCACATCACATCACAGAGCATAGAACAGAACAGAACAGAACATGACATAACATAACAGAAAATAACAGAACAGAATGGAACAGAATAGAACAGAACAGAACAGAACAGAACACCAGCCCTGCAGTACAGTACAGTATACAGAGAGACCGCATTAGTTTGAGAAGGGGCTGATAACTATGTATAAGTATGTCCATCTTTAAGCCTGTATGAGGAGAAATGTCAGAATGAGCTTCATTACAGCGAGCAGTCACAGGATGGTGTCTGCTGCTTTTGTATAACTGGCAGCCTTTATCTGCATGAGGGGGACAGTCGCATTCGGTCACATGTGTAATGAATTCAGGCGCTGTGCAGGATTTCCGCGCTCGTGTTGGAGAATGCCGAATGTGATTTGTTAAGAGCCAAATTAAGAGCGCTGTCAAAGCTGTCGGAGGATATTGAATTTCAAATTGGATATCATGCCAGTCATTTTATTGATGGAATCATTTGTGCTCTTGCAAATCCAATTGAGTTGTAGAATCTAAAAGGAGCCACAGACCAACCTGTCTGCATGGAAAACTAGAAGTTATAATTGTTACACAGATGTTTTGGTTAGACAGTTTAAAGATTTATTTATTTTTTCTAATTTTGTAACTGTGTGTGTGACATATTAACTCTTATAAAACATGCGTTTCAGCCCCCTAGGATAATAGGATTATAATATTGCTATATGGGAGCCCCTATAATATTCATACACATCAAGTAAAGAATAATGTTTGCATACACAAAACTAAGACTGATGGGAAGCTGTTATTCAAGCTTTATGTCAAGGGCAATATTTCATACAGCAAAGTCTATCTAATAATGAGATGCACGATGCAGTGCATAAATACTTGATGAGGCTGTGATTCAGTAAAGCCGAACCATACATGAACAACAGCAAGTGAATGGTAGAGAGACATCAATTTATTCTCTCTGTTCATGTTTTCAGTCTCTATGTATTTGAAACAGTCCCGCAAGTCAGCAATCAGTTAATATGTGACATGTGACGTGTGACATGTATACCCATGTTAATTGTGTGACTCATTTTACAGGCTTACACATGTGCACGCTTTTCTGTGTTATTGTGCATATGAAAAGTTTACACACCCTCGTGCATGCTTTTGAAATGTAAACACAGAAATAACAAACCATAAAAACGTGGTCTGATAAATGTGATCTGATTACGAACAAAAATTTAATTAATAGGAACATTTTAAGTATAAAAAACACCCAAATTGCAGAAGGCTGTGCACTATGCCCAACTGAAAGTCTGTGGAAAAACCTTTTGCATTTAATTACAGCAGCAAGTCTTTGTCACTGTGTTTCTATGAAGTTTGTATATGGTTTATCTGAGTGTTGGTACTTCTCAGCAATTAGATCTCCCAATTTTTGTTGTTGTTTTGTTAAATATCGCATTAAAGGTGGAACAGGGCTGACATTTCAACACCCTGAGATTTCATGAGAGTAGACATGATGCAAACATGTCTTAAATGTATCTGCGTTGTATTTCAGGATGTTATAAATTCAACATTCATGTTAAAACATATGCATTTTAGGCTGTGATCTTTGGTTGGTTGAGAGAATTGAGTTGTGCCCTGTGAAATGGATAAAATTTCACTGTGAGGCAGACAATATGTATTTTCTATAACAGTAAGGCTGCTGTAAAGGAGACAATCTGATGGGTATGTAACATGATATATATGTAATACATAGAATTCTTAATCTATTTTGGAGAAAAAGAACGTTCTGATGATTTAATATACGTGTGTGTGTATAGTGGCGTCACAGTAGCCACAACCACTAGAGGGCGCACAAGTCAAAGAATGAATAGCTTTGCTAAGAATAACAAAAGTAAACCCCATTCATAGTTCATAGTGCACAAAATTCATTTGGGAGATATGTTGGGTTTTATATTCATATTAGTGCATAGTCATATGCATTCATTAAGTCTACCATGCATATTATATGTATTATTTGGTTTATTCTCATGTAACTTATAATGCGCTGTGAAACAGAGTTAACTAGTTAGCTAACTGCGTCACTAAACGTTAGCTGTCTTGTACCCTAAGCATTAAGCTAGCTACGTTAGTTTGCTAAGTTAGCAATTGTGCCAAACGCCGGGGACTGATGTCAAGAGACGTACAGCACGAAATGGTTTCAAATGAATCATTATGTTTCTGCTCAGTTTCTTCATTTTAAAAATTACTGCTTTCATTTTTTACAAATTATAATCTTTTATTAAGCGTAACTGAATATTAAGGTAGTAGATTTGGAGTAAGGAAAAAGGTACTGCTGTGGCCAAAAAGGGTAAAATTCGACGATGTGTTCAAAACACTGTCTCCACTGTTTAGATACATTTTTGATTTTCAGGACAAACAAAAATGATACTTATGATTATTAATAAAGGTAACTCTGTTTTATGAAGCACATCACATTAAGGCAGCGGTACTCATGAAACATAATGTGTCTTATTAAGCCATTTATCCATCATTATCACAGTGACTTGTCATGTGCTTTCACACACTGTGTAAATTTACATTCGATTATTGAGTTCACTGATTGCCTCACACAATCATGGATTAATTCCCTGTAGACTACAGCTCTCTGCATGTGAGTCAAGCCTAGACGTTCTGATGTTTGGGTTTCATTTTCCTTAACCACACAGTAAATATAAAGCCTGTTTGACTTACCTAACCGAACAAAACTAATCCATCTTCCTTTGACAGTTGGGGTTCAATTCTTTACCCTTATCATATTTTCTCCTTCAGTAATTGCCTTTTCTTGCTATTTCTCAGGCTCAGAAAAGGGAATTGATTAAATTGTGAGTCTCAGCGGCATGGAGGGAAAAAAGAAAACCTCAGTCAAAGAAAAATACAGTAAAGCCCCAGAGGCCAAGTAAGTCTGGCGTATAATGTATCTTTATCTATGACTAATGACACAACTTCTTTGGTATTCTCATTACAGCAAAGCCCTTTGCTATGTCTCCCAGCAGACACTAATTTGAATGAGATTTTACAAACGTGTATGAAAATCTGTGTTGCCCTGGAAGACATCAGCTCGGGTCCAATATTCATTTGACCTCAGGATGTTTAAGTTCAATCAGTGATATTAATTTTCCTTCTCCTGACTGTGATGAAATGGTTTCAAATAAATGGTTGGAGGGCGCTTATGGGATACAAGAGGCTGTAATTGCTTGGAAAGCCGGTTTAGGCGCAAACATGAATTTCGCCTTATTTACATTTTGTCCACAGCCTCCTCCCGCACGTCTCCGCTGCCACTTTTCTTCAAACCCTCCACCGCTTCTCAGCTCACTCTCCTCTTCTCTGACACTTCCCTGCCACCCTCTCCTCTTATAGAGGCCTTTATAAACCAATTTCCCTGGAAAAAATCAATCCATTAGAGGTGGATTTCAAGAAGAGGAGAAAATTAAATAATTAAGGGTGCAGCAGCGAAAATAGCTGCTGAAATGAGCCTGTCCAATCACTTAACAAGGTGTCGTTTTATATTCCTGAGAGGTGGCCCCGTGTCAGGGTACAGATAACCTTTTAAAAGACCAATTTACTTTTCACAATTATTTAGACCCACTCTATTAACTAAATTACCAACTTTAAGTGATCTAGCCCCTGTGCCCCCTTTTGTTAAGGCTGTACAGTGCTGCGCAGCATGCCAATGAATTCACCTTATAGCGGACATATTGGAAAAATGTCTTACTTTTCGCGATAAATCAGCCAAACTTTAAATTGCAGAAGTGAAAGTAACAACTTTCTCGCAAAAAATATTTGAACTTGGCCTTCTACAAATCCAGTCGCGCATGTTGGAATTAAAGAAGGCAATAAACAAATATAACACACTCGACGTCTGACGTCTGTCAGAGCAAATGATTGTGTTTTAGTTAATTGTGGGAACATGAGGGTACTTCATTGAAAATGCCAGCATCTGACAGCATCTGAAAATCCATTCAGTGTGGCCTTGTGTTTATTGACCTTTGAGTTAATAGGCAGCAGATTGAGGGATAGGAGCACATTGTGTATTATATATAAATATAAATGTATATGTGCATTATTAAATGCCTTGTGCATTTTATAACCTGCCGGGCACATTTATATGTGTTTAAAACACAGAAGGTAAAGAAGTAATGACTTTTTCAAAAAATCATCTGAACCCACGCACAGCTCGATACATTCAGCCCTCTCATCAAAGATACCGTTCTTTAAACAGGTGTCAAAGAACAGATCAAACATCCCCTCAAGAGTTCTGCGATCCAGGGCACCTGAAACGGGAGTGAGGGAAATGACTGTGTCGGTGACATCACCCATCTATTCCGCCTGGCGTCGTGACTAATGATGTTAGCGAGTACGTGAGGAAATGACATCCATCTTGACATTCTTGAGGTGAGAAGGAAGAAAAGCAGAATTACGCTCTTTTGTGTTTCATGTTCGTCTGTGTGTGTTTGCTGCGTGCGGTAGGTTTTACAAACTAACTTGCAAATTATAATAATAATATGCAAATAATGACAATCATGGCAGTTGTTCGGAACATTTGATCAAAGTGCTGTAAAGTTAAAGCAGCCACGACATCATAGTAACCGTCATGTAATGCTAATACTTAGAATAACACATATTTACTGTATGCCAAAACAAGACTACCACAGGCTTTGAAGTCCAGTCAGCAGCTCAGCAGCCTCTCTGTACTAAATCTAATTGAAGCCAAATGAACAGAGCGGAAGCCAACTGGGATATGGACAAATCAAAGACTAATGAACAGAGCACAGGCCAATATGGACAAACCACAGCATGATACCAGCACTGGAGACTTACATTTCAGGTCAGACAAGTGGGATTTCTTCCTCACTTATTTATTGTGCTCAGGGGAAACTCATCTCAGTCCTACAACAGCTTGCCTTGCATTTCTACGCCCTTTCACAAACAGCCTCCACCAGTAGAACCAGTGGGGGCCCCACAGGTCGTCTTTACATGTCTTCCTCAGATATGTGAAGCTGCAGGAGAATCACAGTGTGACTACGCAGTACGACTTATTGGGGCACAGTGCACTACAACTGTAAGAAATACACATGCAGGTAGACAAAACAAAAAGGAAACATCCTCTGTGCAGTATATGCAGCATACCAATATACAGCATGTAAATACAGGCAACACATCCAAAGCACAGGAACATGCTGCAAGTACAGAAAACACCGGAAAATAGACAAAAGATAAACTAAGTCCCATTCTGTCCCACTCTGCATCTGTTTTGTATTGTCTGTACTGACAGTGCATTTCTGTATTTGTACGTATCAGTGTCTTGTTTCTGTTTTCAGTGCTTTTCCTCGTGCTGCAGATGAATTTAAATTGGCGAATGTGTTTCAGCATTGCTGCAGAAAAGCTGCTCATGTGTTGTCACATTAGTGAAGACATTCCCTTCATTTGCATGTTTTCTAAAGTTGGAGCACGTTGAGGTCACGGGACCACCACCATATTGTGCTGGATGACTGAGTTTTCACACCGTAGCAAATTCAGAGTGCCCATTATAACTGACAGTTATGAATAACATTTCTTACGCAGCTGAGCAGTAGCTTTTGCTGAGAGGGCTCAACACACAGATCTAAGGAGTTCCAGTCTGGACGCAGACATTTTGAAAGACACCCCAGATGTTTTTCAGACTTGTGTTTTGTCAGATTGTCTTGTGCATTTATGATGCAGGCATAATTGGAACAGACTGTCCTCAGAACTGAGTCTGAAGAGGAATCAATGAGCAGGCTGAAGGCAGCAAACAGAGAGGAGTTGCAACAGATAGACAATACGAAAAGTTTGTTTACATACTCTGTAAAAATACACAGCCAGCACAGAAAAAATAGACCAAATATGACACAAAGTGCTTTCTGTTTGTGTGTGTGTGTGCGTGCGTGTGTGTGAGAGATGCTCGGTGAATAGCAGCTAGAATAGTAAATGTCATCAAATTTCCCGGCCCTGGTTATTTCCCCCTGCATATCAACAGAAGGCTGAATAGCTTTTTCCCCAGCTCAGAGCAGATAAACAACCTGGACCAGCAAATGAAGAGAACTGGGATTTAATGAAAAGGCAAAGATGCAGGTCATGGGACTGAGACAGAATAAACGGGAGAAACTACATTAGGGACTGACTTTACCATTTCGAGCTCAGAAACCAAAGGCCTCTTCACCTTGATGCAGAATACACCTCTGATCCCAGGACTGCCACCCTCTATTCTCAGTTTATTCCTGTGTGTCTGTAACCCCAATGTCAGCCAAGCAAGTTATCCACAGTGGATTGGCAGATGTGTCACCTTTGTGCTCTCCTGCCACAGCCTGCTGAAGCTCGACGCCACAGTTGCTGCAGGCTTGTTTGGGCCCTTGCAGGTCACAAGGTCATCAATTCCCTTATTTCTCCCCACCTTTATTTTTACATCTCTAGACGGTGAGGACAGGGTAACATAATTACCTGTCATCTGTGGTAGCTTCATGTGGTCTGTGCTACAGTGTTAGCAAGCACACCTCACGCTGTACTCACATCGGGGCTGGAGGGGCTGAGTCTCACAACGTGCACACCATTCATACAGTTCACGAGGTGATTTGCTAGCTATGAGAAAGCAGCCAGGGTTTGATCTTCTCTCTCCCTGGCTCCTTTTCACTCTCAACACTATTTCTGTCACTTGTCATGCGAACAACGGAGAGCGACACTATGAATGCCTTCCAGGAGAGAGTGACTAAAAATGTGCGCTGTTGTCGCGTATTTAAGCAATATCACATTTCCCCCTCCCTGTGATGGCTGGCAATTCCTTCTGCCTCCAACGGGTGTAGACAGTTTTGATTTGCGATGAAGTCGGACAGTGCGTTGTGCCGTTTGTCTGTTTGTGCTGTAATTCTCTTTGAGCTCATGTAGAAAGTGAAAATGGAGAGAACTCAACAAACTGGATCCAGGATCAAATCAACATTTCTCCTGCGGTCTGGCAGGGATGCTCCTTGACATAATTAGACTGAATTTAAATTTAGATTTTTCAGAAAAGTTTTGACAGTGATTAGTGTGATACAGTAGCACTGTGGCACTCTCTAGATTGTGTATTAGACAACCAAGAGATGTTGCTGCCTTCCAGCTCACAGAGAAAGAGTGCAACTGCTAAACACTGAATTAGACTAAACGAATGAGTTTTGTTAGTGTTAGCAAGTGTTTTTCTGTACTGGAACACGATACATTGCGGTTTTCTGTACTTGGCAAGTTTCATTCTGCCTCATCTGACACGCCACATGGTTGTTGTAGTTGTGCACCAGGAGAAAATACACACCAAAGATAAAATATGTTATTAATTCAAAGAAATTATATAATTTGTCAGCACAGGGTTAACAAAACCCTGAAACCTAAGCTCTTGATAACTAGCTGTTAAATTTGTATAGGAGACATATTCGTTTCCTGCTGTCTCCCTGCTTTTAACTGATGCTGTATGCATACACTCCAGTATGTTTATGATCTCACTTGCACAACAGTCAGATGTGTTTTTTGCTGAATTTTTGCTTCTTATTTTTTCATCAGTTATTTGCTGAATATATGTGCAGCCCCGATTTCTTTACCTTCTCGGTCACAGCAGAGCTCCTTTCTCTTGCCTCCATCTAGTGTTCGGTAGTGAAACTGCCTGTGAATCTAGTCGGATCAGTAAAACAAGCTGCAGTTTGTCTCATTTGACAGAGGGGCAGAGATAACACTTAAAAAACACTTACAAACCTGACAAATAATGACATACAATCCAGAATAATCAGTGTATTACAAAAGAAAAACCCACAAAAATATGAACCCTAAACACTAACTTAAGATTTCTCCAAGAAACAAGTAGTGCTCATAATATTATTCAGTGTTTATACTGAACAACTGAAATACAGGATTGGTTTAATACTTTTATAATTTAATGGAATCATGAAGGAGAGTCTTTATAGATAGGACTATACTTTGACAATATGATTATCATATTTCTATTATTCTTTGACTCTTGATCATTATGGTATATGCCTTAAGCTGTTATTATTTTTGTTTTTTAACAAATAACGTAGTTATTAACATTTTTAGCGTACAGATACATAAGTATGTGTACTTATGTGATTCATGCTTTGATTAGATCTGCTAGATTGTGAGTTCAGTTCCAATTTGCTTTACTCGCTTTAAAGTAAGCACTGCTTTTCACAGCAAACCCAACTGGGTGACCTCACAGGAGCACAACACTTAATGTCAGACAGTTAGTAATGCTTCAGGTGTAATCTGTTTGTTTGTACATGTCATGGGAACAAACGAAGTCTGTCACATCAAGTCCTCTGGCACCTTCACTTTCTTCACCTTCACCAATGATGTCATAGTGGCAGAGTGTGTTTATTTGTGTGGCTGTGAGTGTGCGCGTGCATGTGTGTGTTGATGTGTACTCGGAGCACAGGGGGTGGGCACAGTATGTAGAGCATCAACATGCATCTTCACTCCTAAGGCTGACTCATCCCCATATATCACGCAAACACACCCTCGTGTCTTGGCATCGCTTCCCTCATGTTTGCTTGTTTTCTTTTCCATCAGCTTGGCAGCGGAGGGTGTCAAGGAGGCGGAACAGTCTGAAAAAAAAAAAGACGCATCACTGACAGGCTCACATGTCACCGAAGTGAGGTAAATCCTCAGGTGAATCACAATTCAGCATGAAAGCTGACCCGTAAAGCGCTTTTCTGCACAGAGACTCGACAGAGCTGTGGGATTTTCACTCTGGGTTGAATCTCTCACAACCAAATACTTTGTTACAAACAAGTTTTGTTAAATAGCTTACACTTCCTCTGCTCAATGCAATCACAGTATTAGTGACAGTTCTGCCACTAATGATTATGGTTATTATATGAGTTGTGCTCCGGATGTGCTGATTGATTTTCTGTTGATGGAGTAATCAATCGTTGTCACTCTGTTTTTCAATAATTACATTTATTTTGTTTAGATTAGACTGACTTTCACTCTGCATAATGTGAGAGACAAGGTTCTGTATTTTGTTCATGTTGACTTTTTTATTTCATGATAGCTTTTGCTGTCAAATCCTGAAGTTCACAGTGAAAAGACAAAATCCCCTAAAACCCTCCTATCGTGTCGGCGACTGTTTTTCGTAACAAAGAGTCAGGTTATTCACCCGACGTGAAGTGTGACTTTCCGTCTGTACTTTAAACCAGCGACAGCCCTGCAGAAAAATGTGGTCTCAGTGGAATTGCATGTTACTATCAGCCCACTTTCACTCTGGATCCTCTGAGGACCCAGACGGGTAGATAAACTGGCACTGTAGAGAGAGGTCTGTTTTTGTGCCAGAAAGGGAGGGGGAAGAGACATGCCGTCACTGAGTGCTGTCAGCCCCACTCGTCTCCCGCTGGTGAGTCAAGGTTTTCTAGTGATTCACGTCTGTAAAGGAGCTGGACGACAGGCTCAAAGTGTAGTCACTCTCCTCCATGTTCTCACCACCTATATCCGCCTCTTCCTATTATTTCACTCCTCCTCTCCATTCATCTCTTTGTCCGTATTCTCTTTCCTTCCTGCCCGTTAATTGGTGTTGTACCACACCATTTATTTCTCCAGCAAGCCTGCAGTACTTCTCCCCGGGCCAAGTCTTTTCAGCAGCGTCTCGAGGCCCTTGCTGGGAGACCTCCAGGATGTTCAAAAAACTCTCACACACCCAATTCCACCTGCGGGCCAGTGCAGCCCGACAGGGGATTTCACCGCGTTGATGACGGGGCACAGTCTTCCTTCCTGAGCCCACATAAATCTGTCGGTGGGCTCGTCCTATAGTCTAATATTAAAGCTGTTTTCCATTACATGGTGCTCTGCAGGGGAGGGGAGGCTTTGTTGACTAACATGGACTGGTAGGGCCAGGAGGAAGAACTGTGGTTAAAACATCTCTGCTTGATCTGCACAGTTTAACTGACCTATGATTTCGCTGGCTGCTGTTGCAGTTAAATAGTTTGAACTGAATTCTACTTCTCTGCAGAAAACAAACAGTCCCAGAAAAGCATATTGTGCAAGACATGGACATGCACTTTCAAATCTTTCCCCTGCATATCTACTTTTAGGCTCACATGGGACAAACACTGTCAGCGTTGTCCTTCTCCCTGGCAGCCCATGCTTTTATTTTGCTGTGTCTAAAAAGCACCTTGACGTTTCTTCTCACAGAAAAATGACAAGAATGGACTTGTAAGGACATTTTTCAACTGAGTGAAGGACCTCTGTCATCTCAGACTCTGAAAGGTAGAGGCTACTGACCTTAGGCTATAATCAAACACACACACACTCGCATGCATGCAACATGGGCATGCATGCACACACCACTTGTAAAGCAAAGTGTTGTCTTAGTGCTTACATGAAAGAAGCAAGGAAGGAAATTAGAACAGAAACCAAATACTTTTAACGTTTAATTTTGAAAGTTTAGAAAAAACATGTACAAACTCTTTACAACTTTACAAATGCCCATGACTTCTGCAGTACAGAGAATAAATACAGTAACAAATGTTAAACATTGGGTTCAAATTTTAATCATATTTCATAAAGATGCACTTCCCACCACTTGAAAGAGAACATTGAAGTAAGAACAAGTCACATGACAGTATAGTATAGCACATATGTAAGTTGTCCCAGTCTTTGCTGATTTAGTAATTTTGCCTCATGGTCTTACTCATCTGTATTCATGTTGCCTTTTAATATCACACATACAGCAATGTAGTACAATTCAGCAATAATACAGATTTGGCAGAAGACCATAAGCCAGTAAAAACTAACACAAGTCTGTAGGTGAAGTTTCTACAGACAGTGAAACATTCTTCTGAAATGCGAGCTCAAAATACTTCTCCTAAGGTATACAACATTCTGCAGTCTCCATTGACATTGCACTTTCTTAATTGCCTGCTAATTACATTGTGATGACTCTGCTGTAAAATAAGTTTTACTGTAATACTGAGTTGATTGCAAGAAAAACACGAAATAGTTTTTGTTTTGTTTTTTTTTTTCCTGAGGTTATTTAACAGTCCACTGGCATTATCAGCTGTCTGCAGGGCTCAGAGTGGTGGGTCTACCTTGTTACAGTATGTCAGAGCATAGAGAGAGGTTGTGTTCCGGCTCCTGCAGGTAGCTCACCTGCCAGGGAAGCCCCAGAGCTGGAGATGGCTCCACAAATGTGTCCATGTATCTCTGAGTGCAGGAGGCCCACATCCCCGCCTGGTACCCCAACCCCTCGCCCACCTGAGGGTATCGCAGAGGACTGGGTGGGTGGTCATGAGGGCTGCTGCAGTGTCCATGTGAGGCATAAAGCTGTCCCTCAGTGGGATAACAAGGATAGTGTGGTGATGGGGGACATGATGTCACAGTGTTATCCAGGTAGACGTGTGGTTCCGTGGGCAGCCTGTGCATATGAGGCCCTTGTTGTGGTGTCATCTGATGAGAGATGGACGTGTGCCAGGGGATGTAACTCTGGTGCTCCAGACGAGGAACCGCTACCCTGTTCTGCTCGAGTCGAGATGTTCCCATCGTGCCCGGCCCCACAGATGACCTGTTGCACTCCCGGTGGGTGCAGGGCTTGCTGGGCGGGTTGGAGCTCAGAAATACTGAGAGAGCGGAGATGCGGTTGATGGCCCTCTGCAGTGTGGCAATCTTAGAGAGCCGTTTGCCACTCAGGTCATGGTTCAGAGCAACACGTAGGGCATTGAAGGCCTGGTTGTAGTCCATGATGCGTTTTCGCTCACGGACATTGGCAGCCATTCTTCGAGCTTTTGAGCGAACAGGTCGGTTACGTTTCTTGATCTGGCCTTCCTCTGGGTCACTTGGGCTGCTGGTTGAACTCTCACAGTCTTGGAAAGATGGTTTTGGACTTCCCTCGTCCTCCCCTTGGTCCAGCACGCCAAGCTCAAGCTCCTCTTCGGAGAACTCTGATCCTGCAACACTGCTGCAGCTCATTTTGTCATTAACTTGGACACGAGCTAATTCTCAGGAAAATCTTCGTATTTGTTTTGTAGTTGCACAGAAGAGTCTTTGATGTTTAAATGTGGTCTGTTTGCAGGCTCCTGCTGCTACTGGACACGTTCCTTGAATGCTCCTCAGCTTGTTTTGTGGGGCTGTCGGTATTTGCTGCTGTGCCGACAGCCCAGGTATTCTCCTCCTCTGACTCCTCCGGTGCCTTGTGATTACTTGTACCTCACCAAGACAGGTTGGCCTGCTTTTTAAAGCTCTTGAAGTCACATGGTACAGTCACCTGTGAGGAATGGTGCACTCTCTCTCTCCCTCTCCAGGTTTATGGGCACCCTCCAGGCAAATGGCACTGTCACCTCCTCCTCCTACTCTGACTCTCCCTCACATCCCTTACAGGATCTTACAGAAAAGTTTCAACACTTCACGTCAGTGTATAACGTGTGCAAAACATACTAATTATTTGGAGATAGCAATTAACTTTACACTTCCAGAGGATTTTTACAGAGGATTTGTTTTGGCTGTTTTTCTCTTCTTAACACTCCCATAATCCCTTACTCCATGTTTTTCTACTCTAGTTGAAGAGTTTTAAAAATCTGAGTTTGTGTCGTTACATTCCATTCTTTACATAGAACAACACTGTATTATGCCACTCAGACTAAATGTTCAATTATTTCCTTTCCTGCACAGACACACGTGTGCCTCTTGCTTTTTACCATCATTAGCAATTAGGTGATATTCATCTAAATAGATGCTCTGTGAATAGTTGTCTCAGGGACATTTAGGACAAATTGCAGATTTATCCAAGTGGTCTCATCTGTTATACAAGTTTCCCCTTTTCTCAGGTCTGGGAAGAGAGGAACCTTCTTATCTACCATAGGTTAGATTTGTCCTTGCAATTAGCTGTCTCTAGAGTGGCGATTCTCCCTCTCTCTGTCTCTCTCTGCTCAGGTTTAAGGGCCATGTAATTTAGAGTAGCTTCCCTGGAACCCATCCCCATAAATCAGGCCTGGGCAGCACCTGAGGACAAGAGCAGAGCGAGCCCTAGACTTCAAAGTGAGGGAAAAAACAAGGGCAAATATTTTACAATTAGAACCTGCAATTGCTGCTGGTTAGGCTATCGATCTTTCATAATCCCTCTGCAGTGAAGATGTGGCTCCATTCCTATAAAATTTAGGACGTTTTGGAATAAAAATTTTAAATGTAATGCTGCTTAACTAGAATACTTTGGAAATTGAATTTATCGGTTACCTTCTGAGATGTTGAGTTGCAAATCATTATTTAAATGTAGACCCACAAGATACAGAATACAAATTCTCTTATCTTTTATTTATGCTTAAGCAGTGGTAAAGGGGAAAAATCTGCATCTATATGAAAGATCTCTGTGTCAGATATTGTGGTGGGCAGTGAAAGGTGATTGCACTGACCTTTAGCTAGGCTTCTGGCCAAGTGCAATGGGTCAGGTAACTAAAGGGTAGACCCTCAGACACTGAACTGGGGGTCGTTGAGAAGCATTGCTTCCTTCCTGCCCTCTTCTTTTTATTGTACGTGTTGCGGCTTTGAGACGCCAACCTTTAAAACAATTACAGCCCAGAGTTTCAGCTCTAAAAGCACAACTATTGATCTGTGGTGGGAACGTTTAGTCTTGTCTTTTTACTGTTGTGCCCAAGAAACCACCATGACTTGAATTATTTACTCATTTTTTATATATATATACTTTCTTTAAAATTCCATATGCCTATGCTTTTATGTACATATTTTATATTATACTCACAGTACACCACGTTAAATTAAGTAGGGAGAGAATGATAATTTTTTTTTTTCTTTGAAACCTGAAGAGCTAGACCCTAAAGCATTCATAAGTCAACCTCACATTGACACACACTGGGTTTAAGTGTACTCAATTCACATTTAACTTACACACTTAAATGCACATGCAGGCTTTTATCATTTTAAACTGTCGTGAATGTTCAATATTATTACTCTGACTAGATTGAACATCTAAACAGTCCAGTTTTGTGTATCATCTATTGATTACTTACACACAGAAACCCCTGATGACACATACGTCAGTAGCTTCATATGAAAATTTGAATTTCCTTTTCATTTAAATTTGATACAGACCATTGAGGCAAGATCTTGAAGGACAATAAACCAGTCAATCAGTGTCCAAACTGTAGCATATCAGTGTTTTGTATCTTCTAATGGTGGTGAAAGGCTCACAGATGCATAATCAGTTCAAACAATGATAATGTCACTCTCCTTTGTCTTTCTGGTTATATATTCATCCTATATAGTCCATTCCTCTGAAGTTGTAAAATAACCACTTAACCCACCATACTTACCACACCTTATAAATAACCCCGCTGATCTTCTGCATACCTTTATAGCAAAAACAGTTTGAAATGTTCAGGCCATGCCGCTCAGCTCCAAGTGCATAGGCTTTATCACAAGCTGTGATTTATGGCTTCACAAACATGTCAGATTTACTGCTGTGGTGTAAAGAGCATGAAGACTACAGCCTCGGACTCTCCCCGTCCATTCATTTTTGACAGGTGACAAGACACCAGTAATTATCAGCCGCCGGGAATAAATCACAAGATTTTATCACGCAGCTCGCCATGCCCTTGATGGAATAACCATTTTCAAGCAAAGGGAACCTGTCCAACGCCGCTGAACCTAAGATTTGTAAATCTCCTGCTCAAGCCCCCATAATGACTGGTTGTTAGCCGTTTGTTATTAGAGGTCTGTGTGCCAAACGTTATAGATGTATATTTCCAAAGGGGTAGTTAGGGGTAATAAGTGAGTAAGGTCTGGGTTCACTAACCTTGGCTTTGCAGTGGTATGTTAATGCATGTTTTTGGTGTCTGCCATGGAATTTTCTCACCTCAATAAAAACCTTCCAGTCCAAAAAAAGTTGCGTTATCTGCCCCTCCACTATTTGTCACAATCCCTTAGGATCGTTAATGTCTGTAAAAATCAGTGTTATCAGCTGTACACTACCAATCTGTGGTCATTTCATGGCAGTTATTTTATTGGCCATGCTATAATCTCTTTTATTGCAAAAGCACTGTGGTGCTTCTTCGGTCAAGGAAAGAATTTACATTTTGCAGAAAAACACTGATGTTCTTGCACCTCAGCATTGTACTTAAGTCCAATACTTGATTAAATGGACTGCTGCCAGCCAGTTTCTCTTTACAAACCTGTTTACCGAGGACTGTACAATTCAGGAGTTTGGACATTTTTTGTCATGCGTGTGGCTCGAGCTTGTATCACTGCGGCCCCGCAGACCTCTGTCAATCTATCATTTATGATCTTTGCTGTCAGCACCAAATGCTGCTTGTCATGGCCAGCTGTATCAGATCCTCACTAGCCTCCCTGACTCACACTTTCCTGTGTAGTGAATGAACTGAGTGAAACCGAAGTCTTTAACAATCATTTGAACATTTGCTTAAAAAAACACATTCTCACTTTAATCTGAGGTACAGTCAGTCAGTCAGTGAGCTGCATCTGTCAACATGTATCCCGTAGACATACCTGAGTGAAACACTCTTCTTAGGTTTTGGTGACACGGTGAGAAAGTGTCTGCGTCGAACCTCTTGTCCAACATGTTAAAAACAAAACATGAAGCAGCGGGCCAACTGACAAAGTGAATGTGAATCATTCTGTCTGAAATTACTGGCAATTACGTGTAGTTGGCTGCTGTAATCCCTTTCAGTGTGCACGCCAGCTATAAAATTCTCAGTTGTCGGGTTGAAACAATGCCCCGGGTACTTCAGCACGCACAGCTCGACATTGAAAGTCTTATTCACTAAATATCTGTCACAGTGTTGGCTATTAATCATACAGGTGTGTTGAAGTTTATTCTAAAAAAATTAGAGATGTTTCCAGTGTTGTCTTTCTCTAAGAACTTGGTGTTGTGTTGTGATTTATGGGGGAAAGAAACTGGTAAAATAGGCAGTTGCTTATAAAGAAAGGGATATTGTGATCAAAGCCAATAAATGCCACCATTCTTTCTCATCAAACAGTTTAACACGCCAGGATACATTTCGCTGGAAACTTCTTACTGACTGATTCAAGGACACCTTGACTGTTTATAAATCGAGATTGTGTTTATTTTATTGTAAATATTTAAATTAGTTTTAAATCCACAGGTTAATTCAGTGCTGACTGGGTTTTTGTAGGAATAGAAAGCAACTGATTAATGAGACATTTTTGTCTCAGACAGGTCATAAAGACAAGCCGGTTGCCATGAAGAGAAAAACATCACACTCTATGTTTGGGTCACTAAAAATCCTGCACTCTCTAATTTAGCCATAAGCAGAACATTACTATAACCTCCCTTCTTAGTGATTTATACCTTGTAACAAAACCATGCAAATCTGTCAGTACTGATGTCATGACACGTCTAACAGTTTCCTCCACACAGGAATGTCGGTGTACTTCCTCCTTTGCCCTAAATACTTGAATCATGATATGAATCACTTGTTTTTACAGGATCGTATTTATGGTAGGATCGTATGAACTGGAAACGGAGTGCATCGGTGAAAACGAAGTGTGTTTATTGAAGTGGGGAGGCAATAAGCCGTTCATGTAAACCTTTAATTACATGCTGTGACGACGCTGAAACAAAGTAACCGATCTTCGATTAGTACAGAAACAAAAAAGCAAAACAAAAAGGCAGCGATGTATGTCCATAGTGCATTCCTTCCAAAGAGCAGTCAGTCATTATACACTGGGTTATCATTACAGGTTCCATTTGGAGTGTTGGAACATGTGGTCAAGGTTAACTATCTGTAGGCTAGTTCCCACACAACCCACAGCAGTTAAAGTGATACCGTGTGGTTAAATGACTCTAATAAGTTTACAACACTCCTAAATGGATGCGCGTGAAACATCTGCTCATATGGATACAGGCTGATCGACAGAAGTCATTAGTGTGATCGAATCAGTATGTGATTGGTTATGAATTTGTGTTTGTTTAAGAACAAAGGAAAGTTGCTATCAAACTTTGGAGGCAGGTCATTATGTGGTCATGGATAATTGTAGCTTTGCTCTGGGGGTCAGTCCTGTAGAGGTCATAACCTTGTCTTGCCTCTGGCCATTAACCTCCCTTTAAATGGAAAGAGATGCGCTGTGTGCTACAAGTCTAAAGATGTAATTAGAATAGATTTGCTCTGTCAAATTTGACTTTGACCTCATTCCATCACATTAAGTCCAGAGGGCTATCTTAAATTAAATATTCTCTTTTATCCTGAAGCCCAAATTATTTGGAACAATTCCTCCACCAGTAGCTTAACTCAGTTCGTGTTGTTTTTGTTCAAAACAATGATCAGATGCCCCCAGATTTTGCTTACTGTAATTGTTCATCCTGTTTATACTGATCACTAAATTATCCTTTCTTAATGCACAGTCCTTTATACGAAAGGGATGTCACTTCTGCCCTGTATCACCACCAGCATGCTGTCTGCCACTGACATGGGCATCTGGCACTCCGGCAGCTTGCCGTCTAGTGTCAGCCAAACACAGACGCTCCTGCAGACTGAGATGAAAACAAGCATTTCTGATATTTCACCGAGACCTTTTCCCCCACTTGATTAATGAAAAAACAGTTAAGAAACCAGCCAAATGTCAGCTGAACTTCAGCTGTCAGCATGAGCAAGAGTAATGATTACAGCAAAAACAACCTGTTTTGGTGTACTTAGAGTATTTGCTCTGGACAATTGTTTTAGCGCTGGCAGTAAGTGTAATTACAGAGACACTTTGAGCATGTGCATATGACGGACAACTCAGCAATTACCAGATTTAGAGACTGTGTACAGTGTGAAATACAAATATATCACTGGCAGTGATCAGCATTGTGTGAACTTGGTTGGCCCAAATGTACTGACTGTCATTTGTATGTAAAAGTCCTTCACTTTAGTATTGTAATATTGTATCACACTGTATTATAAACAAAATCCTTCCAGTTATAATAAGACCGAGTTGACCTGACACACAGCTAAATAATCTGTCTAGTATTGTTGCACAAATAAGTGACGACGAGTGATGTTAATCATTGAGATGAAGTTCATTTTCCAGGCTATGTTTCTGCTGTGATGCAGACATTCATTTTAGATATTGAGAACACATGAAACTTTAAACAAGGCAGCCACATGCTTGGTTCCCAAATAACTGTCAGCTGTTTTGACAATGGCTGGTGACAGGTCTTTATTCATATGTGTCAGATGCTGCTGGCAAGAAAGGAAACATTTGTAGAAAGGTTGCCCTCTAGTGGCAAAACAATCACAGACTCGGCAGCTAAACCAGCGTGTTTTAGAGAAATAAGACTTTTCTAGTTTTACTTTCAAACAAAGCCCTATAGCAGTCACAGACATTTAAACAGAAAAACGCTGCCAGCCACATTCAGCAGTGGTCCATTAAACAATCAGCCCTGAGAGACATAGTGAAAGAGTTACAACAGGGCAAGCTGCATAATAACATACATGACACACTAACCGACCAGTACTGTTTATTTCTGTTGATGCTTATGGTGATGGTAACACTGACAGACATTGACAGGTGTCTTGTCTAGAAGCAGGAACCATGTACAGCCAACAGGCCATGGCTGTACATGTTCAGGTCATACGCAGCATAATTCAAAATGAAATCCTTTTACCAGTCACAATGTATACTATTCAACAAAACTCACTCACTCTTGTTCTCCATAAAGTTGCCTATGAACATGATGTCAGTCATTGAGCTAATGTAGGCTGGGCCCAGTTGGACAAGAAGGCCAATTAGGACGATAACATACTGGCCCGTATATGTGAGACTGACATGGGATGATAATGCATATTCAGTGGATTGATGACCGTCAGATTGGGTGTAATACTGGATTTGGATTCTAATTCTTCTCATAATACCTCTCTGCTTTAACTAAGTTACTAAAATGTCTAGATTGTATTTTACAAGATGGTGTCTAATGGTCTTATTAGAGCAATCACTTGAATACACAATATTAAAAATGATTCATTCATTCATTTATTTGTTCATTTATTCATTGCATTCATGAGATCTGTCAAGTATTTGACATTTTAAAGAACTAAAGGTTGAAAAACCTTGTCCAAACTGGTGTTAAGGCTCATTCTCCCCTGTAGGTGGTGTGAGTAGGCTTTGTTTGCTTTCTGTTGAACGGATGGGACAGGTTAGCATGGATTCTTTACCTGTGTAAAGCTGGTTTTCACAAACACACTTGAGTCATTTAGTTACATGAAGCAGGGCCTGAAAGGGAGGCAAGTGAGAAGCTCAGTAAAACTAAAATCTTCAATAATGAATGAGGTTTTTTCATCAACCTGTGGACAGCTAAGTTCCTTCAGCTTCAAGTCAGTGACAGACCTTGCAGAAGTCTGTGGTATCCTTTAAAACATATATATTTCTGGATTCATGTATTTGGTTGATAATGGTACTTTTTGAAATAAAACGTATTATGTATATCCTACAAATTAGTAGTGATGGGATTTATGGCTCTTTGGAGGGAGCCGGATCTTTGGGATCCGTTCATTTCAAAGAGCCATTCAAAAGACTGGCTCATTTGGCTCATTTTTATATTTAGTGAATAAATATAAAGAAAGAAGAAGCCAGCCTGGGGTTAATTCATTTTATCCTGGAAATAATCACAGGGAGGAATGATGGGCTGAGATTTGGATCAGACTAATTTCAAACTCAGATTTCCCACCAATATTTGAGTTTGAATTAATCTGAAATATTGATTATAGCTTCATTTGACATGTGTGGACAAGATTTTAAAGTCTGATATGGATTCATTGTAAATATTCCACTGCCATATCCCTCTGAGTTGACAGTGAGATCACTATTTACCCTTTGTATAAAGTGTGTGTATGTGTGGAAAACTACCTTGACTTATGTTATTCATGCAACACCTAAACACTTATAAATGCACAATAAAAAACAAAGCAGGCTACAATGAAGTTCCATGCAAAAGCTTTTAGTGCAAAATTTCCACACAAGAACATTTTTAACATTACAGAAAAACTCAAAACAATATTTTAAAATTATATAATAAAGGCTTATAATAAAGATTAAAGGTGCTGTAAAAAAATACTAAGTTGTTGGTCAGTAACACCATGTCTTGTTTTAGTGCAAATTTTAGAGAAAAACGTTTCACACAAGAATATTTTGATAGAAAACTCAAAAACAATACTTAAAGTATTAGAAAAATAGATAAAACTACAATAAATTAGAGAAAAAAATGTGCATACAGCCCAGCTGTATAATAGTTGCCTATACCTGACCTACAAAAACAGGAGATCAGTCCCTTTACTCTGAACCATAACCCCAATAACAAAATAAAGTGTAAACAAAATAAATGACATTCCCAAAATAATAAAGCAGTTCCATGCTTTATGGCCTCTCCTTCTTGTGCTTCGGCAAATTTGCATTGAGGAAGACAAGTGATCGCACTTTTGCAGGCTTGAGGCGACTTCTCCTCTCTGTGATTATTTGTCCAGTTTTAGAGAAAATTCTCTCAGATGGAAGTGATGTGGCCACGACGCAAAGCTTCTTAGCCGTGAGTTTGCTAAGCCTGGGGTACACAGGCACCCGACTTTTCCACCACTTGACATTTGCATATGAAATAAGCGCTCCTCCCCTTGCTCTCTCCGTCTCACTCAGTGGAGGAGCAAGGAGGAGCTTGTGTGAGCATCTGTGTGAACCATAGGTGTGAACTCAGGGAGAGAGGAAAAAAAGAACGGCTCCCAACCAAACGCGACTCGGTTCCCATCGTTCATGTTAATGAGCCGGTCAAAAGATTCGGTTTGTTCGTGAACGTCACAACACTACAAATTAGATACTATTGATATGTTGTTTGGTTCTGGTTGTGCACAAATAACTAAACAAATATTCTTTGAACTTGGCAAACCAGATTTTTTGCGTTCTGCTTTTGGTGGACCCACACAGTGGTGCTGTTGGACCTCATGTGAGACCTCAGGTCAGTCAGAGTATGGCCCTCAGCACCTGTTAAACAGAATCGCCCTTTAAATTTAAATTTCACTGGATGTCTCGAGCCCCTTCAGTCACACAGGTTGCCGGCAAAACAAATGAAACTGTGTTGTGGATAGTCAGGATTCCCAAAAAGAGGGATCTGTATGTTTTTGTGTTAACATGTTTGTTGAATTGTGTTTAGTACACAACAATTGTTATAGTGTGCTGATTGGCTGAGAACATTTGTGTTCCCATAGGGACAGACTGTTTTGGTACGAAGTACCATATTTCTTTGCCTGTCGTTCATCAGGACGGACGCACATCAGTATGTTTTTTGTGTCTGCCACTTCTTGTGTTGTGGGGTGTAATGGAAAATGTAACCTCTAGTGGCTGCTAGTGAGAATTATGCTTTCAGGTTGTTAAGTAAAAACACTGGCAGGCAGTTTGCACAGACACAGACACACTGTGATGCAGCCGTAATAGCTGTACTTTGATTATTATGTGATTGCATTACATGTGGTGGGTGTGACAAGGCAAGCTCTCCAGCATGCACTGGGAATTTTCAGCAAAATAAATTCTCCAGTTAATTATTCAGTAAGCTTTATGTTTATATGGCAGACTCCCATTTTAATGTCTAACTGAATGGCATATTTTAGCTGCACTTTTCCTTTAATATTCAGACTCTTTAGGCTGAGTTTGTGCCTTTTTGCTCACAGTATTCTACACAACTACATTTGAAATTGCTGATTGCTTATTTTCAGTCTACAGACTTGCTTTCTTTTATATTTTATCAACTTTATGGAATTATTGAATTGATGGAAATGAATTTAAAAAAAGATTACATTAACAGATAATAATAATGATTTCTTAACAACTTGCATATTCTCATCTCAAATGATAGTTTAAATATTATTTTAGTATCAGTATGAGAGGTTGAGCCCTTTGTATCTGAAAATGTATTCATGTTTGGGGTTCAGCCTTTCTCCTGAACCAGCTAACTGTCTAGAAACCTGCACTTTTCAGGTTTGGGCTTAAGAATTTGTTTCTGTGACAACAGTTCAATTTGAAGTCAGCTTTGAAACAGCAGATAATACATGTCATGTGAAATACAGATCAAACACTTGACGGAATAATCTGGATTACTCTGGGCTCAGGTTATTCATATCTATGTTATTATGGTCATCACAGGTGTCCAGGGATCTGGTGCAGCCAAAAATCCTGTGCACCTGACACTGCCATGATGGAGAAGTCTAAGTACCACTGCGCACAGTTCAGGTTGTTTGTGTCGACTTTCATAACAGTACCACTGAAAGTCTGACCATAGTGAAGAATTCACATTTCACAACCCTGTAAACTTTGGAGAAGACAGCTCTTGATTGCACCTCTGACCTGATGTGTAGAGGCTGCTGTTTGGTCTCTTTGGTCGTAGCTAGTGATGGTCCTCCACATGAAACTTAGGATCCTGGTGATGATTGTGCAACATAACTCAATATATTGACTCCCTACATTGCTCATAGCTGGCGCATGCTCATTACTGATCTGTGTTCAGGAGCAGCAGCATCCTGTTAAGTAGGGGTTACAAAACCATTAGTCAGATTATTTAGTCAGACTTAGTTTTAGTGTGTTACTCATAATTTATCATCACCTTTTATTGATCAACTACTGCATAATCTTTCTTTATGATGCATTACAGAATATGACAGGGAATGATTGGAGACTTAGATTAAGATGTGTGCAGGCCACAGTATCAGTGTACTACAGCTAGCGTATCCTTTTGGTGAAGTCCCCACAGCAGAAGGTCCACCATGAGGGTGACCTAGCTGGTTTTAAATGAAATGCCTTCACAACTGTTGGTTGGAATGCTACAGCCAATGTTGGACGAGTTGAAATAACTTTGAGATGCCTTCATTTTTCATGCGGTGATCCGATATCAATTCATAAAATCGGAGATGGAGCCGAGATCCGTGAAGCTTTTACCCAGTTCAGGGGTGTCAGATTCATTTCAGAAGTCAACTCATGTTTCCCATGTGACGCCTCAGCAGTAGGAACGTTTGCATTAGCAGTAACTTAATACAACATTATTTTATAAGTCCATAATATATTTTGATTTCTTATTCTTGTTCTTATGCTTGTTCTTTTGACATATTTGCAGAAGCCTTCAGTCTGTGCAGTATTGAAAGCTATGGGCAGTTCAGCTAGCTACGTGTATGGCTCAAACAGAAAGACACTGTTGAACTGAATCAGAAATCAAAATGAACTGGGACCTTTTGAGCTAAAATCCAAGTGATTCTGGTGAATCAGTGGTGACACACCTCTCTAGTGTCATTGTAATGCAAGTAGCATTGTTAAACAGTGATAATGTACAGACTCAGAGTCGCTAGCAACTCTTAGCCCTGTTTTGCTCAGAGAACACCCAGTTTTATACCTGTTTGTGTACCAAAGACTGCCCTCTACCTGCCGTTCAAACATATTTCAGTATGCAATTAGGAGCATCAGGGTGTATATACATAAGCCCCGGATTGTATCCAGACTGTCTATAAATGAGCCTGATTTTTGGGGGGGCAAGAATCTAAAGTGTTTCAAAGTTTTAAAACACTGTCAAAGTGATTTAGAGTCCTTAAACACACCCAAACAGTTCATCTAAATTACAAATGCTCTGTAATGCTGTCAATGTTAACGGCAGTAAAATATGTAAACACTGGAGTAGTACAGACCTGTGTTATGATCAGATAAGAGAAAATTAGGTCTAATGAAGAAAATCTGTGAACATCACATAAAAAAATGTTTTTAGTGTGATGTTACGCTCTCATACTGTATAATATAAGGTTAGAAATAAAAACAATAAAGTAATAAAAAACACAACCAGCTTGAACAACAAAACTTGGGTCTTTTAGGGTAGTGCTCCACTTCAGCCTCTCTTCATGAAACTTTAATCACCTCTGGATGCTGTGATGATTCAATTTGATAAAAATTGGTATTTTTAAAAACAGTATATAAATAAAGAATGTTTTGATGCTGCGGTGAAAACGCAGGCTGAAAATTAGAACTGAGCTCGGGACAAATTTTTGATGACTGAAAATTGTCTTGTTTATCTATAATTCAGATCTGTGGGAGCGGTATTAGCCATAAGTACACAGTAAAATGTGTGCACCCTCTCTGCCCAAATGACATATTTTGCAGCAGGAGAATCACATGTAGGCCCCCTTAAAGAGGGAGACTGAACAGTGATCCGAATCAGTCAGCTGCACTGTGGACCATGTGTGCATGCGTCCTCCTTCCCTCTCATTCAGCTGTTTTAAAACGACACCCCCCCACCCTTCCCAAATCCTGCTCCCGCTCCGAGTGCAGTCATTTCTAGTGCAGAGAAATGTCCCTGGTGACACTGAGGGATGACGCAGGCTCTCTCTTCCTTTCTCTGTTTCACTACCCCCCCCACCAACACCATCTTTTCCCTCTTTTGACTCGCTCTCCCCTCTTTCTTTTTTGCTCTGGCACTCCCCCTTTCTCCATTTCCTCTCCCTGTCTCCCTCTCCCCCTCTCCTCTTGCTGCCTTCCCCCTCTCTCCCCTCCTTCTCGCTCTCTCTCCCTCTCTCTGCTCCGGCACTGCAGTGCTGATTGTGATTGCACACACACTCGCACACACACACTCACGCAAGTACACACACACGCACACACACAGGAGCGTAGCTGAGAGGCAAGGACTGCAGCAGCATGCACCAGCCGCGGCTGAGCTGTTCGGGGACACGAGGAAGGGGAACTGAGGAGGGAAAATAGGGTGCTTTCTCACACCAGCCTGCATGTGCATCTTTGCAGCGGTGGGAACGATGCATTTCAAGAGCGGATAGCTTATGTTATCCGGCCTCCTCTGCACTGCCTCTGCATCCCATTCACCCTGCTCCTCCCACTCCAACTCTTCCTCCTCCTCCTGTCTACAGCATCATTAGACAGGACTACAGATTGACCAGGACTGGCGAGTGGTGGATGGTCAGGTTTGCCCCGGCTGAAAGATTCTGCCGTGGCTATGCTACATCTACACCTTCTCTGAGGGCTGGATTGTAATCGACATTTGGAGGTAGAAGATAACCCACAACCTGCAAGGAATCTTGGATGTGTGTGTCATTCTTTACCAGTGTTGTCATTGGCGCATTTCCTCTATTTCGCTGGTTGTTTTTGCCTTCTCTGAGACTGGCTAGCAGGCACTGCAGCATCAGGACCGCAAGACCCATGAAGCGGTAGGGCATGAGGACCCAGGGGCGACCCAAAGGAAGGGCTTGAGTGCTTCCATTGCTACCACTGCTGCTGAGGTGCTTATCTTGATTTTTTTTTTCTCCAGAAAAGGGTGTCTGGTGGGGGTTGGGGTGGGTGGTGACAGCACAGGTACCCAGGCCCCTGCAGAGCAGAGCGGGTGGCTCTTGCGTCGAGGCAGGCAGGACGTCCTGTGGGAAAGGGGGGAAGAAGGGCTGGCTCGAGCGTTGGGCTCCTGATGGTGGCTATTTTTGTCTCCCCTAGCTGAGTGATTGGGACAGGGTGGAAGAGAAGATGCTTATGGCCCGAGACACGGCGCGGGACGAGGCTCAAAAGCTACACAGGAAGTGGCTGAAGCACCAGGCCTTTATGGCGGAGCTGGCCCGCAATAAAGAATGGCTGGCCAAGATAGAACAGGTGAGTGGAGGTGACCAGGGCATGATGATGGAAGGAGGGAGGGTTGGATGGGGAGGTCAGATAGGCATAGCAGGTGAGTCGGGCGGAGGGTACCATGCCAAAGGGAGCACATGACTTAGAAATAGTGTTGATGGTGGGTGTGGTGGCAGTAAAATTGAATAGGTGAAAGTGGGAGAGATGTCATCACTCAGCTTTCATTTCATCACTTGGCTTGGGGACATCCTGAATTACATTCTCAAGGTTATATTGCTATACTGGCTGTGATGTTTTCAGGTTCACAGGTGGTAGCATCCCTGTGGTTCTCTGGTCTTTCTGCACAGAGGTTAGACCATCTGAATTTCATTGCTCAGTTATGGAGGTTATCGTGAATCATACAGAGGACACATAAATCTTTGCAGCAGTGAAGGCCAAACATACAGAGGGTGCATTGAGCTTTCATTTTCACGTATTTACAAATGGTGTCTGCCAGGAACACACAGCAAATATAAGGTCCGTTCTCATCATGACAACATTCCCAGGTTTGCTTTTTTTCACCCTGTGCTCCCATCATGCTTTGCTATCCTGACAGAGCAACGTCCCATCCACACAGAATGTTCTCCATGCCCTCTGCCTCAGTGAAGCTCAGGTGGGCTCTTGAGATGCAAATTAGTCAGTGAGACTCCATTTCTGATAACGGCACATAGCATTTGGGCTGTTTATGTCAAATATATTGCTGCCAACAGGAAAACTGGGACTCTCAGCTCAGTCACATGTCCTGCTGCTGCTTACAAGGACATGCAGAAGATGCAAGAAATAAGTGAATTTAGCAACTGGTAAAATGATGTTTGCGTAAACTATTAGTTTTGCATATAATTTAGAAACGTGCATTGTATAAATATGTACTTCCTCTGTTTAGTTCAGAACAGAGTAACTTCCTTTCTTTTACTCGTGCTTTCAACTGTTTCAGCAGAATAATATGTCACAATGTAGAAAAATTGATTCACATTGATGAGCTCTCTAGCGAATGAAATGATGTGGTAAAACCAGGAAGTGCTCTTTCGCATTCAGCCCCCAAGCATCGTATGAACATTAGCAAAATGTCAGAGAGAAACCATTTTTGCAGCTGGACCAGTAAACAGTGGTTTACTGTGCAGAAGTGCGTTCTGTCAGCAGTGTCTTTGATTACATGATTCTCAGTTTTCTCACTTCAGTTTGAAATCTAGAAGCAAATGATGGCTCATATCGTTCCTCATTCTGTCCCAGAATGGCAAAAGGTGTGACAGTTGAATAATGTAGTCACAGTGTTGGTGAGGTTTATCACATTTTGACCTTGCTGAAATGTATTTACATCTCTGATAATATCCTGAGAGGTGTTGCTGACATTTCCAAGTGTTTTAATTATTAATTTTTTATTGAATACATTAAGAAATTCATTAGACTGTATAGATTTTTACACATTATTTTTGTAGTATATACAGAATTATTAAATATTCAAAAGATAGCAGTGTAACTAATTATAACCATAGTCCTTGAAGACAAACCCCACTACTGTATATTACCTAATGAGGAAATCCTCATTAGCCACCCTGGTTGTCCATGTGTGAAATGTATTTTAAGGTTTGTCATGCTACAGTCTAGACCCTCCCATTAAGCCAGCAGACACCTCAACTAAGTTCAGTCACGATGCAAAAGAGCTAAAAGATGACTTCTGCATGCAAATCAAGGCGTGCAGACAGGTTAGTGCTTTTAGCAGGTGACTTCGTCAAGTTAGTTTTTCTCTGCTGCAGAAGGGTTTTACAAGTTCCCAGGTTCGGTTGCTGAATATGTACAGCAACATGGACAACAGTGTTGGGAACAGTGCAGGGAATTATGTTTGCCTGACTACTGGCAGTTAAACAGTACACTACAGCGTTAATATTCAAGGAACATCTGAGATATTGTTTTTACAATGTCAGTCTACAGAGATGCATTTGTGGTGAAATGAATAGTGGAATGCAGCAACATAGCATAAACAGAACTATACACCCTTCAGTACTTGCCAAGGATCCATGTTCGGAGTCCAGTATGAGTGCAGTGGTATTTTATGTGGCATTAATATTTGAATTATTTTAAACTAAACAATAATCACAATTTGCTTTATTATGTAATGCATGAGACATGACACTGGATGGCAGGTAATTCACATCAGAAATGACAATGTTTGACTCTTTATCTAAACCAAATGTGGTTTTCCAGATCTATATTTACTCTTAGGTTTTCTGTTTTGCTCTGTACAGTGAATGATTATGAAACAATTATTGAATGAGTTGTTTCTGATTTGGTTTGATAATCAAAATATCATTTAGGTTCCCTGGCTGCAGCTTTTCAAACATGAGTCGTTCTGTGTTTTATATCACTGAAAACTGAACCTCTGGGAGTGTTGGGAGTTCTGTTTCAGTAAAAACACAATTTGAAGCTTCACCTTTGGCTTTAGGAAATTGCTGTTAGCCTTTATTGTTGCTATCTTTCTGACATCTTATAGACAAGCAAATTAGAATAATTGTGAATATAATTGGCAGATTAACCAATAATGAAAAGGGTTAGTTGCAGCCTCAGTATAACATCAACGTCTTTTGTTGTTGTGTATCAAGCATAGTTTCTTTTTTTATTTAGCCCATTTCATTTCTAGTCTGTGGAGTTGTGATAGTGGCAGAAAATGAGACTCGTCCACAGCCAAATGGAAATCAGATGTTAGAATATGAACATTTATTATATATTAAAAGGGAACGCTGAGGGCCTGTTGCCAACATCCCGATCACATGTGTTGTTAACTTGAAAGCAGTATTGGAGGATACTTGGCACACAAGATTTTACGATCGTAGTTAACAGCTCACATAGTATAGCCTGTGTGTCTGGGCGATTTTAAAGTCCTTTCAACATCTCCTGCATTTCTTTATTATATTTCATTTCCTTCACACTGTGGCTGGAGAGACAGACATGTCTGGACATGTCCTGGGACCGACCCATGGCTCTTTCTTTGTCATTTTGCCTTAATAATAATAGTTTACATTCGAGATACAGACAGGAAGCGTGGGTAGAGGGGGAGGGTACAACAGGCATCGATCCAGATCGATCGACCCATTGACAATGCAGTTATATGGTATGCGTCCTAAACTACAATGACACCTCTCTAACCCATAACTCATTGGCTTTAATATATATTTAATAAAGATTTTAATATTTCAGGCTCCCAGAATTTTAAAGAATACAGTTAATGTTCAACCTATCACATGACCGTACTCAGATTGACTCAGACGTGGAGAGGTCCTCTGCCGAGACTGACATCTCAGCTTGAAATGAAAACGGACTGAAACAGGATACTGCTTTACTTCTGAATCATCAGCGCATTTGTGTAACCTTTCATGCCAAATACCAGATAAATCAGCTGAAGGGATTGACACTGAGCGCAGAAGATGGCTGCTCCTCAGAGGTTCCCTCTCCTGTGCCAACTGGCGTGTTTTCCTAAAGTTCCTGTGCACGTACTCCCGTACAGACGGTCACAGAGACCCTCATGTCTCCACAGCCCTGCTAACATCACTTAATCTACCCCCATCACTCTCTGTCGTTACCTGAGAGACAGAGAGAAAAGATGACGCCGCGTCCTGCCATGATCAGAGAACTCTGCGTCCTTTTGGAAGGGTTCCCGCCTCGGCCCCTCACCTCTGTTCTCTCTCAGTACTTGCTCAGCACATGAAGCAGGCACACAGCTCCGGCCCGGCTCCTCTGTGTGGAGGATCTGTGGGTGCTTCTCTGTTACAGTGAGAGGACTCACAGTTGACCTTGTGCCAAGCATTACATGGGCTCAGGGGTCAGTGCTTGGTAAACACACGGACAAACTGTGGCTAGCTTTAGCACAAACAGTAGATCCCTGACAGACTAATGAACACACACCACTTAAATATGGACACTATATTAATAAGTCGCCTCTGTCTTAAGAGCAGCTTGTACTCAGTATATTTTCAATATGAAGCTATTATTTTATATTTTATATCCACATTCTCTGAATATCTGAAATATTCACATCTTCATTTATTTAGTTGCTGCCTCATACCAAGCAGTCCACATTTAAAAAGTCTTCTTTCAGATTTTATTAATCCCCTCCTGTGTATGTTATTGGCACAACTTTGATCATGGAAAATGAACATTTTCACTTTGCCTCATACATCATTTGTCACTGCATGTTCTGCAATTTTCTCATTCGCAAACATTTCCGTGATCAAATAACAGCAGCACGCATTTCACCTGTTCACAGAAGATATTTTGACATTTCATAATAGGAAAAGCACAATAAATAACAAATAGTATTACATGTAAATAATAAAGTGGATGATGGCTGAATTACATTTAGCCGCTTTGATTTCAGGGTCCTGGTATTGTGCATGCTGGCTCATGGCTCGGGTTACTGATGATGACACAAAGACATCATTAGTAGCACCTGTGGTTTTCCTACTCCGACAAGTCAAAAGGTCTGTTCTGGAAAACCTTTAATGGGTAGAATAGTTTCAGTTTTCATGACACTGTTCATCAGTAGCTCACATGCCCCAGAGTGTTTCTGATAGTCCACATGTTACTGCTCCGTCCACATCATTGGAACATGTCATCCAGTTCAGTGGTGTGGCTCATTAATGTGCTTTCAGTCGTTTTTAGACAACAATGCAGCTTAAAGTCAATCACGTTACAGTGAATCCTGCGTCCAGCCCTCTGTTTGTTTCATGCTTTTAAACGGATACTTAATAATAGGACTGGTTTGTTTTGCCTGTTGCTGATGCTGAGTCTTGATACATGACCTCTTTAATTGGCCCGCGTTGTCTTTAATGATATGGGTGGAAGCAAAAGACAACTTCCACTTCACAGTTTGGTTCCTAACTATGGCACAGAGGAGGAAACTGCTTTATGGCTTTGGCTGAAATGAATGATAAAAATATGTTAATAATATGAAACTATAAGATATCTCCAGTTTTATCATTTAACAGTAAGTAAAATCAGTTTCACAAATTTTAACTTCGTCTCCTGATGTTCGACTGCACATTTAATACAGCAACATGGATTATATCTGACAGTTCAGGTACAGTTTGAGAAGACTGTGTGGCAAATTTCTTTTTTTAATCTAATTTCTTCTATTTTAATTTTGAATCATCAATAATAAAACAACGTCAAGATATTCTGAAGGTTCCATGAATGAACTAAGATCAAACATGATTTCAGGATAGTGCTTTGATAATATGCATTTATAGGTAGCATAAAAGACGTGTCATTTGTTGACATCTGTATGAGCACAATATGCTCGAATTTGTAAAGCTGCTGGTCAACTTTGTCAGCGTTGGTAACTTGGTGTTATAACATATCTTAACTGTTTATATGTTCTTCAGTGTTCAGACTGTAGGTGTGAGATTTGAGTTTCCTGTGTTCAGATAATGAAACGATGTCCTGATGAACAGTTGTTGAAATTGCTGCACGTGAGTTGCCTCAGTAACAGAAACCTGGTCATGGGGATGAATTAATGGACAAAAGACAGTTCAAGGTTTCTGTTTCCTCGCTCTGGTGGCCTGAGAGCTGGAGTTAGTGAGTTAGCTATTGTTTTTAATTAGTACCATTCTGTTACACTACATATGCTCCTGCCATAAAACAGCATTGTGCAAACTCTACAGCTTGCTTTATATTTACAGTATATTAGAAATTTGGAAATCCGCGGCTGCAGGTCATCACCTTCTCAGGGCTTCTTACTTTGATGTGCAGCATTCCTGTGTGCTGTTTTAGTAAGCTTATTGTCCTGCCACTCTTCAAACCCTGTTAGCCACATCCAGGTATTTAGTTTCACCATATGTAACGTCCAACCACGACTTCCAGTGGACACTTTTTGTCTTTGTGACATTTCAACAAAAAGTAAAACAGCCTCTCGCTGCTTTAATGCAGTATACATCAACTGACTCTCTATTAAAACAAGCACTCAAACGTCAAGTCACCATAACACCATAATGTTCTAGATGTTGCTGTTTTTCATATCACACGTGCTTCAATTTACTCACCTTTTTACCTGATTGTCTTTGTTTTGGTTTTTACTGGTGTTGCATTCTTTGCCCTGTTTGTTTTTTCCTGTAACACTCCTTACACATTTTTCCAGTTAAGTAAATTACCTCAGTCTAAATCAAGGTGATATTTATTGCAACTGGTTTTCAGCAAATAGTCATTGTCTTATAACGCCTATAATGTAAAGTAAATCCTGAATCATTTTAAAATACAACATGTCATAGTATTAGAACAACTGCTTTCACACCTGCATCACTGATGAGTGAATGCTTTAAAGCACAGACAGTAGAAAATTATAAGGCCGGATCAAAAACTAGATACGAACACAGACGTTTACCACAGACGTCGCTGACATTCACCCTATTTTAGAATATGCCTTTTAGATATGCAGTAACACATCTATTCACATGCCCATTCAAAATGTGTAAAACGTGTATTAGTTATAAAATATTAACAGGCTAGTAAAGAATGAGTGCATGAAAATGTTCTTGTATGTCACAGCTAAAGGTTGTTGGCAAAAATCCAGAATTGTATCATCCACTCCAAGTTAACAGTAGACTGGTCGGTCATTGCTGTGTTATGTAGTGTCAGTGTTGCATTGTGGGTTGGGCTGTAGGGACATCGTGGCAGGGAGGCTGGCATCGTCAGCATAGTGATAATTACAGCATTAGGACTCTTTGATTAGCTAAATTCGAATTTGGACGTGCACTCGGCATTAGGATGTTTTATGTTTTCTCAAGTGTTATGCAGATAATAGCATGAGTTGCACAGTGTTACTTTTATGCATCGGGTAGGTGCGAATAGGTTGTTGTTTGTGCCAGTAGTATAAAACTGGGCCCTTTAATCCCACCCACTATTTCATTGTGCTGCATCAGCAATACAAGAAAGCCTGCAGAATTTGGCAACACAATGCTGCCATAATAGCATGATTCATACGTGGTAGCCATTAAAATATCGCACCGTGTCAGCCACGACTGCCTTGCAAAATTCACTTCACAGATGCCCTTTGGATCCAACTGTGCCCAGGCACACCCGCAGCCTCATTCCTGTTCCATAAACCTTTGATTCTTCCTCCTTTTGCTTCCCTTCTTCCTTTACTCTGCCTTTCTCCTCTCCTCTCTCCACCCCCTCTCTGATTTCTTCTCCCTCTGCCTCACTCTGTGTGTCAGTAAAGCCAAGAGAGGAGAGAGAGAGACCTGCTTTCTGCTGGCTCTGCATTATGAGAGGGAGAGCGAGGCTGAGGAACGATAGGAGCGAGAGAGAGCGATGTGAGAGAGTGAGCGCTAGCAGCAGTTAAGCAGAGAGCCTGTGCCAAGAGGAGGAATGCAGCACTGCATTATGAAAGCCATAGGATATAGGTCCAGCTCTCTGTGAAAGATAAAGGCGAGAAGCAGAATTTAGAAGATAGAATCCATCACAAGCACGGCTGTTATTGCAATGTGAGCTGAGACAATAATGAGTTCATCATCCGCTATCATATATGACAGATGCATGAGAAGCATCAGTGCTGGTTTGTTACAATGCAAAAAAAATCTGCTACATTATCAGGCACCATTAAGTCATCGACATTGACGCTATAAGTGAGCGTTTGTGAGCCAGATGCAAAAATATCCCAAATCTTGTCACAGAAGGAAAACACCTCCTACTCCCCGAAGTCTAGGTATGGGAGGAGACTGCTAATAATCTATTTTCAGGGAAGAGCTTCATTGACACAAAGGAAAATGCCACAAGCTTTGATCTCACTGCATCTCCTCATCCAGATCACGTCATGAACAAAGCCCAAGATTTAGGGGAGGGAAGAGGAGCCGAAGAGCACAGGCGAAGGACAGAACAGGGGTTTATTAGACTCGCCATGCATGATTTTTAGGTCAGCCCGAGGCCAAACTTTGCTCCATACACCTGCCTCTCTGCAAGCAGGGGGCTCCAGCCTTGGCATGGAGCTGTGTTTCCCGAGCTATTTTGGGGACAAATCTGAATTTAGCCACTCACTTTCAGCACTCTGAAATGTTATTCTCACTGTACCTTCCTGCAATAATGCAGCACCTACAGTACGGGTTCCCCACAGGTTCATTCTTCAATAGCATGTGTGTTTTGGTTAAGGTACTCTTTTGGTAAAGGCGGTCGCTAAAAGGTTAAAAATCATCGCCATGGAAATGAAGATTAATTCAGAATGAGTTGCTCTTCTTTGATTTAGAAACAGATTGTCTTGGTGCTTGAAATCCAAAATGGCGGTCAGTTCTGTGCAGCCGCTGTGCAGTTCACAGATTTCTGGTACCAAGTGGAGCAACTATCGTCTCAGCCCACAAGAACCATCGCTTGATGCTAAAGCTGACATTAAAGTTGTGTTCGAGCGAGAAGCAAAAGTCACTCAGCCAAGAAATGACAGTCCAACATAATGTCATCTTTAAATAGGATAGGTTTAACATGTGTGACAATACACCTTAAATAAATATGGAGGCTCAAAGTGATGTTATGATCAATCCACAATGTGCTGCGCTGTTATTTTTACCGTTGATCCTCACCTTCTACCTCCAGGAGGGTCAGGAGCTGATCCAGGAGAAGCCGGAGCTGCGCTCTGTCGTTCAGCAGAAGCTGGAGGAGATCAGAGAGTGCTGGTCCGACCTGGAGAGCACAACCAAAGCCAAGGCCCGTCAGCTCTTTGAAAACAACAAGCCTGAGCCTGCGGTCAAGAGCTACTCAGACCTCGACAATCAGCTCTCCCACCTGGAGCAGCAGCCCCCCCAGCTGGAACAGGCGCACCATCTGCCCACCTTCAATGAGCAGCTTCAGAAATTCCAGGCAAGTCTCAAGGCTCTCCAGGACTGTCGGCACCACCTCTTGTAATAAAGTAATGTTACCAGTCCCAGATGATACATTTATATATGAAGAAGTATGAAAGGAGCTTCTCTTCAGTCACAGATGATTAAAGTGCTGGAGTTACCACCATCTGTTGATCATCCTCTGACTTGACCTTGTCAGGCACATTGTCCATTGTACTGCCCAGCACGTTTCTGTATTTGCACCAAAGTGTCTGTGACCTCTCAACATTTGACATTTGTGTGTCGGAAGACCCACACAACCCAGATACACAGTGAGCCAATTCACTCTACAAACATTTAATACAGTTAATACATAAATTGCATATGTTTGTCATTTTCCATCTTTGACCTGTTTTATCTGTTATATATATGTTTTTCTAATTTTCACTATTGTAAGAGTAGGTGACAACTTAAACCTTTAAATATTGAATCTTAAACCGCAGTGGAAGTGTTTTGGAGGTTATCAGTCCAGCGCAGGTCAAACTAAGTACAAAATGTCCAGATTGTTTTCTGTCAATATGGAAGCTCAAGTAGACCAACTAGCATTTCAGTCATTTATAATGCAAGTTGTTTATTGTTTTCACTGGGTAGCAGTAGTGATGGAGAAAGAAGTAAGATCTTTTCCTTCTGTAAAGTCAATAAGAGCATGAAAATACTGCAAAATGTATTTTAAATGTCAAAAGTAAAACCGCTCAGTGTGCAGAATGGACCCGTTCAAAGTGTTTACCACGCGCGTATATCATTAAAATGTTTTTGATGTGTGAGGAACACTTGCCTGCCATAAAGGTGGAGCTGATTTTAATCACTTTATTTAAAATTGGGCGGTTTATTCTATAACTAAATCATATGTTTTACATTGGACCAGCAACTTTGAAGTAAGTATAATGGAGTATAACAGTATAAGTATAAAAACATGGAAAGGATTTAAATTCCGGTAGCTGATTGAATGCACTTAGTAGCTGGATTGTCTGACACCATGCTGCATCATTTAACTTAACCAAAAAGATTATTCTGATCTCCGCAGCACCTTTGTTTGAACCACCAAAACTCTGTAATCTGCCTGGATGTAGCTGATGCTTTTGACAGACTGCATACTTCAGCTCATTGTTGTTTATGTAATTTTGCTCAGCTCGGACATGTGTCCGCAGAGGCCGCCGTTGTGGCGTGCTCTTAAACCCGAGCTTCAGCGGCATTAAAAAATGCACCATGTGCTTTTTTTCCTGAATGTGAGGCAACCCATTACATAACCCTGAACTGTGATGGGAAAACGGCTGAGGTTCCGTGTTTGTCCACCCCTCATGTGGCTGTAACATGACCTTCCTCTTCCCTCCCGTGCAGGCTATGGAGTCTCAGATAGGGGACTTTTACAAGGATGTGGGAGAGCTGGGAAGCTTGCAGGGTGTCTGCCTACCCCAGCGAGGGCTGATGGCAGGTGACAAGGAGGGTGGCGAGCAGTCAGGCGCGGTAGAGACACGCATCGTCCGCCTCATTGAGCCCCTGAAGGAGAGACGCCGCATCCTGCTGGCCTCCAAAGAGATGCACCAAGTCGCCCAAGACCTGGAGGACGAGATAGTGAGTGCACACTTCTTTTCTCTGACTCCCTGATTGTTTCCTTCCTCTTCTTCAAACACTGATTCAAATCCTGCACACCAGTCAGAGTAGGTATATTAACATGTATCAGAATCTAAAAGAATGAATCGTACAGTTTGTATTCAACCATGGTTTCCATCTTTGAAAGTGTACATAGATCCTTACATACACACTGAAAATGTAATGACCTGACTGTGGTTACTTGGTAGCTGTGGATTCAGGAAAGGCTCCCTTTGGCCTCCTGTAAGGATTATGGGAATAACCTCCAGAGTGTACAGCAACATGTAAAGAAGAACCAGGTAAGTGTGAATGTTGATGTTTGGCCATGATCAGCTGAAATGTGACCTAGGCCCGCTCAGTGTGGGAACTCACCTCTGATTGGTCCTTTAGACACTCCAAAGGGAGCTGACAGGGCGGCGGGCTCGCGTTGAGGAGGTTTTGGACCGGGCGGGGATTATCGCTTCGCTGAGGACTCCTGAGGTGGAGTTTGTGCGTGAAGGTGCGGGGCATGTGCGCCAGCTGTGGGAGGTTTTGCAGCTGGAGACGGAGAGAAGGTCCGTGCTGCTGGACGCCGCGCTGCAGTCTCAGCAGTACTACAGCGAGGCGGCTAAAGTGGAGTCCTGGCTGTCAGGTCAGAAGCTCCATCTGGTCAACGAAGAGAAGGGCACGGTAGGGAACGCCCTGGTGGTCACACAGGAATTTGTTGGCATGTGAATCCATACATCCACACATCATTCTGATATTTTTCAGGATGAAGCGAGCACCCTGCAGCTGCTGAAGACCCACCTGGCTCTGGAGCAAACAGTGGAGACATATGCAGAGACAGTAGGCATGCTATCCCAGCAATGCCAGCACCTGCTGGAGCTTGGACATCCAGAAAGGTGTGACATGACCCACCATCACACATGCGCTCACCTAGCATACATATATCTCAATGAAGGAGTAAAGATCAATGTTTATCATGTTCTGTGCACTGTGTAGGATAATTAAAAAGTATAATTGCATAGCTGTCATTCTGCATCTTGTTGGCAGCTGTTACATTTTTGTTTCTCTTCATTTTTAACAGTGAGCATATCACCAAGCAGCAGTCCCACATAGACCGGCTGTATGTGTCTCTGAAGGACATGGTGGAACACAGAAAGACCAAGCTGGAGCAGCAGTACTGGCTCTATCAGCTCAACAAGGATGTGGAGGAGTTGGAAAAGTGGATCACAGAGCGCGAGGCGGTGGCCAGTTCCACTGAGCTGGGCCAAGACCTCGAGGACGTCACTGTAAGTCCATCGACACAGTTTAATCACAGGAGATATTAAACTTTACAGTGTGAGTAATTCAGAGGACACTCTGAACCATGTTCATGGAATTATATGCCACATTTTACATCAGAGCAATGAAATACAAATACTTTGTTAATGTAATCATTTGTAATTTGTAATATATCTGCCACTAATAGTAAAAATAATACTAGTTGTAGTGATAGTAACTGTGATTTTCCCTCAAAAGTTACTTGCTTTAACACATAAAGGCAACGTGAGGAACAGTCTCCACCAGAAATCTCCACACACATCAGTTTTATACCCAGCAGTGTTTAGGAGGCTTTATGAGAAATGTTTTCCCCTTTCAAACATAAACTGAAAGAAAACAAAGAAACCTAAATAAATTGTTAAATTACTATTTTCGTCCTCTCATCCTTTATTTAAATCAGATGATCTGATCTTTTTAGCCAAACACTGAGATTATAGATTATATTAATGATAGCAAACACTGAGAAACACTGTAAACACTGTATCCATAGCAAACATGCCACAGACCACAAAACAAAACTGCAACAAGATAAACTAAAGAGTCCTGTTCATGACATTGTCATCTATTGTCTTTAGATAGTGAGTTGAATCATGACCACAGTGTTTATCCCTGTGTATGCCAGCTCGATGTGCTTCAGTCTATTCTCATAATCTGTACAGTATTTAAAAATACAACAGTACTGCCAATAAAAACATGGTATGGTGGACATAGGGGCATGATGGATTTAAGCTTATTAAATATAAAAAAAGTATTTCTTTGTGTAAAGATATCCGAGACAAGCAGTGCACACACTTCAACACTATCACACACAAACTACAGACACAAAATGACCACAGAGTTTAATCAGCGCCCCTCTGACAGTGGGTGCTAGGGAGAGGAAACGCAAGTAAATGGGAATATTGTTTTCCAAACGGGACGTTCTGTGTCATTTCAGCATGGTTTTAAAGAGACAGTGACTCCTCGTGATGCTCAACATCTCAGCCGTGCTGATGTGTGGAAAGAGTGTGGCAGCAGTTTAAAAGAAAAACACCTGACTGCTGCTCCATATAGCAACTTTAAATCGGTTGCGGCATCACAGAATGTGACTGATATGAATAAAATCAATATACATTTAAAATAATGTATTCTATAATTTATAGATACAGATAAGAGAGCAATAAAAACAGGAAACAGCTAGAACTGTTGTAAATTTGGTTTTGTTTCTTTGTAAAGGGTCAAAAGCTCAAATTACATATTATCCGACCAACAGTCTAAACTACGGATATAAGCTGTGATAGAAAACAGAAAAAAGATGAAATACTTACATTTAAATGTTTTTTAGCTGTAAATAATAATTAATTATCAGTAGAGACTGAAAATAACCACAGATTGGATCCTCCTCGATGATGGTGGACCTTGGTTGGTTTTCTGGGTCCCAGTCTGCAGGAGGAAGAGTAAGGATGAGAGAGGGCATTATTAGCAGAATGGAAAGCTTCAGAAGTGAAAAACGGTTCATTTTAAACATCATAAAAGCAGGATTCACTCCATCAGCTAACAGCAAGTGTTATTGCACTGTATCAGAATCAGAATGTCCCAGAATCATGTCTGACTGTGTGTTTATTGTGTGTTCCAGGTGCTTCAGGAGAAATTCACCAAGTTTGCCTTGGAAACCAACAATATCGGCCAGCAGCGCATGGAGCAGGTGAACAAAATGGTGAACGAGATGATCGACTGTGGCCACTCTGACGCAGCCACCATCGCCGAGTGGAAGGATGGGCTGAACGAGTCGTGGGCCGACCTCCTGGAGCTGATGGAGACCCGCAGACAGATGCTGGCGGCGTCGCACCAGCTGCACAAGTTCTTCACCGACTGCAAAGAGGTACAGTCCACACAAACATCAGCCTGTGATTCAGGTGTGCCGTGTTCTTCATCACACTTTCAAAGGTAGACAGTCTGGCCGTGACATGCCGCTTCTATTTTTAAAACGATCGTGATGATGCTGTCCTGCCTTGTAGGTCTTGGCTCAGATCGCAGGGAAGATGAAGCAGCTGCCAGAGGTGAGGGCGTGCCAAGCCAACATCACCAATCCAGCCACCCTGCAGAGACTCATGCACTCCTTTGAGCATGCCCTTCAACTGCTAGTGGCACAGGCAAGTTAAATGATTTCTTACTGAACTCATGATCACAATGATGAATGCTTGTATCATTGGCGACAACCACACAATAACCCTGTGCTTAGTTTTTATAAGTATGTGTAAATACTTATTCTACCTACAGTAAAACCTAATTAAAACAGTTCAGTTCGACTTATTTTCTTGACCATATTCCACTGAGATTAGCCTGTTAACTCCCTTCTTTGTGTCTTGGTGCAGGTGAGGCAGCTGCAGGAGAACGCTGCCCAGTTGAGGACCATCTATGCTGGTGAGAAGGCTGAAGCCATCATGGTGAAAGAGCAGGAAGTGATGGAGGCGTGGAAGGAGCTGCTGAGCTCTTGTGAAGCCAGTCGCGTCCAAGTCACTTCAGTTACCGACAAGGTGCAGTTCTTCTCAGTGGTGCGCGAAAACCTGATGTGGATGGAAGGCATCATGGGACAGATAGGATGGGATGAGCCTAGGTAAGATCCTTGTTTAGCCGTCCACCTTCTCCATTCCTCTGATGAGTATACAGTGTGTGGTCCAGGGTTAGCTGCTGCAGTTTGTGGCTCAGCGTTCAGCTAAACTGAAAGTCTCTGTGGTGGCGTGCAGTCCCCGGAGACAGAATTTCATTACTGTGTAGTGTGGAATTAGGCTGCTGTGCCACCTTGACCTAATTTTACATGACATCTGTTATTCAATTTTTCATACAATGTAATTGAGGGCTATAAATTTTACACTGTAAACACTGCTATTATTTTTATTTTATCCAGCAATGAGCTCATACTCTTAGTCAGGACTGTGGCACTTGAAATCTTTTAGTATGCAGGAGCATGCAGCGCTGTGGGACCCCTAAACACAGTTAAAACATACATACATGTCCTTCATGTGTCTGCAACTCTTTACTTTATACTTTTACTGATTTTTGGACTGACGATACATAAAACAAGATGCTGCCATAAAAAAAAAATAATAATGTTACTTTTCACTGTTTTCTGCAATTTTTCAACTGTTTAATTTGGACAGTATTCAACAGACAGGTCAAAAATGAAAGTTATTAATTGCAGTCAGTTGCTGGTCAGCCTGTGGCTTATTTTATAATAATTTCATAGTAATTTAGTCTATACAAAGTCTGAGTTTATATCTTGAGATTGCATATTTTGTCCAATCAGTAATCCAGAACTTAAAGGTGATAATAACAGAGAAAGGCAGTAAAGCCCAACAATAAAGGCTGTTGGAAGCTGTGATGAAAATGCAAATAAATGAATAAAATAACATGACAAATACTTGTATCTGTGAATCTTGAACCAGTAAATATTATTTTTTCCTTAATAACTACATTTAATGATTAGCTGAATAAGGAAATTCCTGTCCATGAATATTCAGGCAGTGGGCCATCACTGTGCCTTTAAACAGACACATAACATGTCACCATACGGTCCCAGTACAGATCCAGTCTTTGTCGCATGTCCTCGCCATCTCACTCTCACTGTTCCATGTCTCTACTGTACAATATCAAAGAGGTGAAAAGCTCCAAAAATAGCCTTTTACAGACAGTACTAACAGTGTCTAATTACTCTCGTGGCTCTGTGAGACTGGAATAGTCATTGTAAAGGAACGCTTACTTAATCTTTAGCAGTCGAGGTGAAGTAGCTACAGTAACTGGCCTGAGGGGGGGTTGTCATCTTAAATGTCTATAGCAACCTTTATCAGTCGGGTTTATCATGTTGCAAGCATTTAAATATATGACGGTCTGTTTGTATTTGGATGGTGGACGCTAGCTCTGCCGCTTGTGCTGGAGAAAAAGTCGGGATCATTATCATTAATCCTCTGTGCACTGTGGGTATCTTTAAACGAGTCATGGCAAATCCATCTAGCTGTGTGGACCAAACTAGGGGACTAATCCCATACCATCCCTAGTCATAGTAATGACTGGTATTCTTGTAAATGTTACACTTCATAATTATAAGGATTCCATCATAGTATTTGCTGCTTAGTCTAATCTAAAGAAACTGATCCATCCCCTCACAGGGACCTGACGGCTCTGGAGGTGATGATGAAACAACATCAGGAGCTGAAAGCCAAAATAGATGGCCGCAGCAAGACCATACAGCAGTGCGCAGATCTCGGCAAGATCCTGATAGCTGCAGGCAACCCTGCATCAGAGGAGGTCAGTGGAACCCAAGTGAATAACTAACCATAGTTATATACATTCAACATGAAGATAACTTAAGCTTATTAAGATGTAGCTGTATGTTGTTGTGGTCATGACTGCAGTCTGTCTGTCACCACAGATAAAAGAGAAGTTGGACAGTCTTCTGGCTAAGCAGAAGGATCTTGTTGAAAAATGGGACAAACACCAGGAAAAGTTACAGCGCAGTGAGTAACTTGTTAGACTACATCAGAGCAGGAGCAGCTCTTAACACAGCACTATATTAAATGTCAGATGGGCTCAGACATTAAATGCTTTTTCCACTTTGCCCTGTTATCATGAATCATGTATGACTCTTATTGTTCTTCTTGTTTGAGCTAACGTTACAATCTCACTGTGAACATGAGTAAAATGATAAGACATCCTGTGTCACCATGATGCACAGAGGAGCATGTAACCAGCACATTTCTACTATGGGCTTTAAAATATGGTGTGATCGTAACTGCTCCTGGTCTGCTGTCACCTCCAGAGCAGGAAAGGTTCCAGTTTGCCCAGGAGACGGTAAAGGCGGAAGCCTGGCTGAAGGCCAAGGAGCCACTGATCACCTCAAAAGAGCCAGCGGGAGGAGAGGCCCAGGCCCAAACAGATGAGGTTGAGCAGCTCATCCTTCGCCATGAGGCCTTCCGCAAGGCTGCTGTAACCTGGAAAGAACGCTTCAGCTCTCTCCGCCAGCTTTCCGCAGTAAGCTTGACTGTAGATAAATGTTTAATCAGTTTGGTGGAGTCACAATTTAATGCTGCTACGGGAAAAAAAAAAAGTGACCTTGGGATGTTGTGTTTGCTTAGCAGGCATGGGCGCATCCCATGAGTTTGCATCGTTATGGGCTTAAATCTGTCTCATGACGTTTACTGCATGTCATGTAACCTCACTCACTGCACCCCATCCGCCTTTCATGCTCCATTGTTTAGTAGCCAATAAAACAGACTGGTTTGAGCAAATCACTCTGGGTAACTCACTGCACTTCCATTCTTCTGATACCTGTTTTTAATCTGGCTTGTTTAGTGCTGCTAGTTATTTAGCTATTCTCTCCTCAGGCTGAGAAGAAAAAGGAGGAGGAGAAGAAGACAACCCCACTCTCCAGCCGAAGGATGTTCCCATTATCTTGTCTGACTCCCAGTGTTCCCTCAACCAGTGCTACCTCATCTTTCTTGAGGCAGACGGTACAGGCGCATATAGAACCTAAACCCTTACAGGCCAGTCTGGATCTGGGTGCCACCGCTGCAACCCAGAGACTGTCTTCGACCCTAGCCAGCTACAACCCAGTTATCAATGGATCAGGTTATCACGGACTGGAACAGCAGTGCAGTGGGAAGTTGGCAAGCTCCTCGTACATTGGAATGAACCACCAGGCGGCTGCAGGTGGAAGTGACTCTGGTTTCTCGGCGCTGACCTCCCAGAGTGGTGGAGCAGACACTTCTACTTATCTTGGGATAAACCATCAAACTACTGTCAGCGCTGAGAGCTCTGGGTACTTTGGGCTGTCGACTGGGTGTGTGGGTGGTTTGCAAAACCACCTAGGCAGTGGCAGGTTAGGAAGTTCAGGTAACTTAGCTCAGCCGCTAAGCAGTGGAGGCATGGGAAGCCCGGGCTTTCTGCCTCAACAGAATATGGGCAGTTCTGGATATTTGGCCCAGTCACAAAATCTGGGAAGTTCTGGATACTTGGGACAGCAGCCTAACTTAGGGAGTACAGGATATTTGGCACAACAGCCTAATATGGGGAGTTCTGGGTATTTGGCACAACAGACCAATATGGGGAGTTCTGGATATTTGGCACAACAGTCCAACATGGGTAGTTCGGGGTATTTGGCACAGCAGCCTAACATGGTGAGTTCTGGATACCTAGTGCAGAATTATCAGAGCAGTGGGGGAATGGGTAGCTCAGGCTATCTGGCACAAAATCATTACAGCAGTGGAAGTCTGGGTAGTTCTGGCTACCTGGCACAGAGTGGTGGCATCATGGACCCTAAAATGGCATATGCATGGCAACACCTGAAAGCTGATTTCATGCAGCCCAGGATCAACCACATCCACAAAGCTGTAAACCCCCTCCTAGAAGCCAGTAGAGTGCAGCGGGAACAGTTTGGGGACATCCCAATGGCAGACATGATGGGCCCAGAGTCAGGGCTGGAGCTCCTCCACGGTCGTCTCCAGAGGGATCCCCGTGGCAGCCGCTCCGATCCTCAGATGGACCATCTTCGACGAGAGAGGGAGTACAAGTTGGGTAGACAGACCTCCAGTGAACAGGAGATCCAGGCCAGGCTCAACGAGCTGCCGCTGATTGTGCGTCAGGAGCGCTACCGGAGGCGCCTGGAGAGGCAGTCATCCAGTGAGCAGGAGGGGAGCAGCAAACAGAGACTGCAGAGGCAAGACTCGAGTGACCTGGAGGGCTCTGTTAAGGAGGGCTCTGACAAACGCTCAGGGTATGTCACAGTTAAATTCAAACACACTAAACACTTTTTGCCCAGTCAGCAGTGTCTAGCAATATCCTAATGATTTTTAGGGTCACATAATGATCATGTTCACTGTTTGGGTGACTCATGTCTGTTGTCATTGCAGGGAGAAGAGATCCACCATGGCAGAGATTGTAGAACAAGTCCAGGAAAGAGAAGCAGCACATGTGAGTTAGCTTGCAGTATATCACAACATGTGGTGTACGTTCATTTCTTTTGTCTTGGTGTCACATTCTCTTATTCTCAACTTTGTCAGGCACGAGGAGAACCTTACCGGCCTCCTAGCAGCCTCTCAGCACCCGTGACTCGATTTGACGGACGTCCTCGTGCCCGAGACCGCCCCAAACCAAGGAGGAGGCCCCGTCCAAAAGAGCCTGAGGAGACACGACGTTCTCGCTCGGCTCCAGCTACTGGTGCCCCAACAACACCTCAGCCACCTTCACACACTGCCCATAACGAAGGCTTCCTGTACCGCAAAAAGGCTACCACCTCTGACCTTGAAGCTCAGCAGAGAAGTCCAAACAGGTAGAACAAAACAGATAAATCAATTAATCAACAATAGCCAAAGCTTACAGGTGACTGTTAACTAATCAGAGCCATCATAACAAGGCATAACGGGCCTGTAGAGCTGCGGAGCGTTACAAATGTTGCCACTTACTAGCTTAAAACCTACAGCAGTAACAGATGTTTACCTGCAGGGCCAATGAATGGATCATCACCTACCTGGAATCATTTGTGAACTTCTATTACAGTAGAAACACCCAGGTCACCACCAGCACTTCCACTGTGTCGTATTTCTCTGCTGTGTGGGAGTTGATCCGAGAAGCTGTCAGTGTTCAGGCTAACGTTAGCAGCTCACTGCTGATGTTTTATTGGACTGGGGGGAAGTTTACACTCCAGCAACCTCTGCCAACAAGACAGCGTAATGTTTGCCAAACACACTGGTTAGTCCTCAAACTAAGACCCTTTTCTCCTAGTTAGAAATGAGAAAAACTGCCAACAACATGTAGGTTATGCATCCAAACTGCTTAATGTTCAAATATATAACCAATCTACTCTTGTAATACAAGTATAATGAGTTGTGCTGCTTGTTGTCCGTATGGGTCGTAGGCTTAGAATGCTTTTTTCCTGTAATATGTAACTTCCAGCACGCTGTCACGTACGTAGCGATCACATGCATAATTAAGACTGCTCTTACAAGGTGATTATTTAAACCGAGTCAGCAAGATGCATTAAAAAGGTCAGTCAAGCACCTCATGGAGCTATTTTACCAAAAGTTGTCTATAAGAAATAAGAGGCCTGCTTTCCTCTGTCAAAAGCCCTTCAGTTAATCACTTTAATCATGTTAGTGTTTAATGAATTTCAAACTCTACGCTCTCTTGTGCCTCTGTGAAGTTTGTGTCATATCATGTAAAACAATCATGCCCCAGTTTATGTCCAAAATTGTATTGAATCAGATCCGTTAAGATCTGCTGAATGTGTCCTTTTGATTTTACAGCAAGTCCTGGGTGAACGTATATTGTGTGCTGAAAGAGGGGAAGCTGACCTTCTACAAGGACGCAAGGAACCACAACACAACGTACAATGACGAGCCTCCCGTTGACCTTAGTAACTGCTCATTTGATCCTTCAATGGGATACAAGAAGAAGAAAAATGTCTTCATTCTGCAGTAAGAGCTGAAACTGAACTGCGATTTCACTGAACGATGAGAAACATCAACACACAGAATACTGAGAGAGTGCATATATTATGCATTCACATTAACATCATTCATGAGATATGTGGATATAAAGTGCATTGCAGCGCATGAGAAACTGACCACCCCTGTTGTTTTTCTCTGCAACAGAATGAACGATGGGAACAACTTTGCATTCCATGCAAAAGATGAGGTAAGAACATTTGTATTTTAGTCCTGTGTAACAGACGCAGACATTAGGAGATAATCCACTGTCCCTTAATTTAGACCTCTGATGCACCACACAAGGGGTCCGTGAGAGACTACACCTCTCTGATTTAGGCCTGCCTGTATAAAACAATATTCCAGCCTGCTTTATATTCCTTACTGTCTACAAATGCAAATAAGAGGCCAGCCCTAAAAGGAAACAATCATATATGTAGACCCCAAGCCTGTAAGATCTCATAATATATATTACATATACTTACTTATCAATAGGTAACAGGTAAGTGGGATGGGATAGACGCTGGCATTCGCAAACATATAAAAGACCAACAGCCTTATTCTTTGAAGCATAATAACCCAATGAGAACCTGAATGCTAAAAAAAACAATAGATTTATAGCGTTCAGTCTTTACACCATTTGATCATCACTTTATGCAAATAAATGTCAGACAGTTTATTAGTTTGACTATTTTTAATTTCTCTTTGGGTTTTTTTTTTGGATTACCAAAACAACACAGGATATGAACAGAATACGTTTTATACCGACAGCTTCTTCATACAACTGCAGGGGAAATACTTATTTTTTCCTTTGATGTTTCAGGGAATTACCTCCTTTAATGGAACTAGTGTTCAAGAGAATCATGAAAGACTTTCACTCACCTGTCAATCAACGCTGACACCTTTTTTTGTTCCGGTAACAACCACTGACAGTCAATTTTAACAGAAAGACAGACAAAACGAGACAGTTAGAAGTGATCTCAGTTGGACTTTGATGTTTGAATGCACTTTAGAAGACAGAAGGTCCAATAGTGTCCAGTGGTGGAAAGTCATTATTTGAGGTACATGTACTTGAAAATTTCCATTTTACACTACTTCCCACAGGTTTACCCCACAGGGACATGCACTTATTACTGCACTACATTATTTGACAGACACAGATACTAAATATCTTTCAGAATAATCTTTTACATTAAAAAAGCATATGATGAACTTTAAAATATCATTACTGTTTCTCATACTGTTGCACTGCAGCACCTTTACACGCTAAAACGCTTCTGTCTCTTTAAGAAGCCTAGTCTGCTCTGATAGGTCAGCTGCCACAAGCCTGACAGCAGGAACCGCAGCTCACAGCTCTGCTGATGCGTCTTGCTTCTGGGTTAAGCTGCACTCTCCTACAGAGAACATCATGACAGTAGCTCCAAACGTTACCATGTTGGGCAGCAGTCTCTGTGTCACTGCACTGCAAACAAACCATTTCTTTTTAACATGAAGCTACATTGTTTCCTTCAGAGCATGTCTGTCAGGTAAATACACATTCATCAGCAGCACACACAAACACACCTGTGAGGTTGTCAAAGCAAAATGGGGGTCCTGCAACAACAACAAAGCTGACTCTGGCTGAACCTGTGCTGCAGGAGCCTGTAAACCGCGACAGAAAGCAACATGAAAAAACAGGCGCCAGTCTTGCTGCAGGTGGTGCTGTTACACTGTGACTCAGAGAGGAAACAGAAGAATGACCAGAGCACTGATGAGGTGCTTCAGACAATTCAGGGGGAAGAGGGGAGCTCCCTTTGATGAGGACCTTTGCAGACAATCTCCAACTCTCTAGCTTCCTAGATTTTGATTTAAATTGCACTTTAGGCCTAAAGAGGTAAAACTAATATATCTGAAAAAGGTGATTACAAAAATAAAAATCTAAAATAATACAAAATGATGTATTTTGTTTCTGCCTAATTCATCCTCTCATGATCCCTCAGATTTAACCTATAAATCATAGGGTAGGAGCCAATGGACTTAACTATATATCCACCCAGAGCAGCTACAACAGCAAAATGCTGTTTAGACATTGATGCATCTGTATTAGCAACTGAATAATGTCCTATAGAATGAAATGACAATCACATTGGACCAAATTAGTACTTCTGCTTAAGATCCATGAAATGAATACTTCTTTACTTTGCAAACCCCAGATCAAGATATATTACAGGAGAAAGAGACTATTCCTGTTTCTTCCTCTGGTCTCTGCAGGAGGACCTGAAAGCGTGGACTTCAAATATCACCACCTGTATAGCTGAGCATGAGGCCATGGCCAAGTGGGACAAGCCAGGCACCTCATCCATGGACCCCGACCCCTCAGAGAGGAAGGAGAAGTCGGAGGGGGACGCCGATGCCAGGTCAGAGAGGTCCGAGCTCGCCGAAGGGGAGGAGAGGTCCGAGAAGGAGAGGTCAGAGAAAGGGGATGGCTCTGAGAAGTTAGACACATCAGAAATTGCCGACAAAATGGAGGGCGGGGCAGGGGGCTCCAGCACGTCTGGAAAGAGCAAATGAGGAGCCCCTTTATGTTTTAACATTACTCACTGACTAAAGGCGTAGGAGGCGGTGGGTGGGAGGGATGGATGGAGAGCATGTGCAGCTAGGTTTGCAGATCCTCAGTCACAGAGCTGGAACACACTGAGGCCACGGTCCTTGGACTGACTATTGTTACTGTGACCGACTACTCTCTCAGCCCCTCCCCTTCACCCAGGCAATACATCAGTGCTTGCATTGTGCCACCTGCTGGTAGATAGGAGGTTGGCCCAGACAGACAGACAGACAGACAGACAACCAGACAGACAGACAGACAGACAGACAGACAGACAGGCTCCAACAAGTGGTCCCAGGAATTAGCCACTGTCATGTCCCATCGTTGATCGTTTAATCTCTTGGATTCACAGCATCTTTCTGTATGTATCTTTGACTGACAATGTAATGCTCTGTCTAGCTAGACAAACCCGAGAAGTGGTGAATGAAATGTTTCACATTATTAAAAAAGAAAAAAAGTTTTTTGAAGCAATATACTTTTTTATTTCTTCTCTTTGTTGAAGAGAGAAAAGGGAAAAGGAAACAAGAAATAATTGCAAATGAGAACTCTATGATTTGACACATCCACGTAAGCTTACTCCAGGCAGTTGTGCACCTTAGACACTTGACACATCTGTATACTAATCATGATGACATTTAATCCCATCACACGGCTAGCTTTGAATCATCTTAATATAACGGAATGCTGGTGTTGCCCACCTGACTTCATTGGTGTCAATGACTACACATTTCTACAGTTTGTTTTTAGTTTCTTATGATTATTACTGTTGTTATTATTTGTCCACGACGATCCATGTCAAGAGAAGAGCTTCCCATCAGATTCTAATCCATTAACCCAAGGTGTGTTCAAAGTGGCAATGCTCAAAGTGACACTAAGCCTATGTGACACAATGCCTTTGTATACATGACAAAAATCAGAACATTGCATGAAATAGTCTATTAGTGCACCTGTTAAACTTGCCTTTATTTTTGTGTTACTGAGATAATTTGGGCCGTTTTGGGGATTGCAATAATTGAATGTGAGTTGGGAGGGGTGGATTTGTTATCATGGTCCACTTCTCAGAATCCAGAGGTAGGTAAGTTTGATGAAGTAGGGTTGTCTTCTATCCACAGTAAGCATGAGAAGAGAGACGTGTTGTTTTGTTTTGGTTTGGTTTTTTTGGTGGGGGTATGCCAGAGAAGTGACTACCCCTTGATCTGTAACACGAATTAAGAAGCCAAATGGCCCCTTCTGCTGTTTGTACTGTACTACTGCAATTCATTTTCCACTGAATGTACTGATTTCAGCTGTGAAATGTTCAGCCACCACCGTGTTAGTGGTGCCCAAAATTGTAAAACCCCCCCCAGGCAGTCCACTGAGAGTTCGAGCTCTCTGCACCCTGTGTCTTTCATTTGAAGTTCAACCTGATTAAAATCTCTCCATCAGAGGCAAGTTAAATGTAAAACTGTCATGATTCAAGTCATGAATTGTATATACCTATCTTTGTATGTATACCAATAAATCCTGTGCTCTAATAAAACAATACTCTGAACTGAAATGGGTAAAATTAAAACATTTGTATTAATCCACAAATAAAAACAATCATCACTCAAATATATTAATGTTTATATATAAAAATATGCAAATTAGGAGTCACTATTAAATATCATAGTGTATATACGTACACCAGTATTTAGTTGTATGAAACACCTTTTACCAGGGAAGAGCAGCAGGACATACTGTAGGTATGCTTGTTGTATTTTTATATGCATATATTTATTCATATCAGATTCAGGAGTTGCCCCCGCAGCCCCACTAAGAACTTGTACTATTAGCTGATTGAGTAGTCAGTGTGTCTGTGAGAGGTGTGCTAAATTTCTATATAACAGACAAATAAAGAAGAGCCACTAGCCTGGGCAGTTCAGTACACGCTGCTCTGGATAATCCTAACTATTAGTGATTAAAGTGAACTACAGTATGCTGTGATCACAGAGATGAACAAGCATCACCCCGCGTATCGTTTGTTTATCATGTACGTCAATTATTTTTACCTATATACAATAAAAGTTTCCTTAACGTCAGTGAAACGTAGCTGTTTTGACGCATTGTGCTACATCACAGACAAGAGGAAACCGTCCGCAGTTAGACGCAGACTTTATTCTAATGTACTTTTAGTGTTTTCCCATTCCCCATCCGATCAGATTTCACTTCTAATCTGTAAAAAAAAAAGACTAATTAAGCGTCTTCCTTTCTATCAAAACGCCAAAAGTATATCTCAGATGCAGCAGTGTTCGATTCACTGACTTGAGGATCGTAGTGACAGTTTGCTGCATCTGTCCGTGTCACTGCAGCCTTCGAATTAGCTGAACGAGAGTAGATGAGCTGCGTCACGACGTGAATGTTCTTTTCGTTTCGTCGGTCACCGTTTGTTTTTGTTTTTTACATAAGTGCCATGTCATGCGGTTTGCTGAAGCGGTGGCTCAGAGGAGGGAGCGATTGGTTTGTGAAGCACGAGTGACGTCTCAGCCGACCTGACACTCGTCCTGACAGCGAGCCGTTGCAGTCGTTGCAGTACTGGTTTTTACCATCCAAATAGGAGCTGTAGTATTTTCATGTGGCTGTGATTGTTCTGATTCATCGCTCACGGCAGATATTTAGCCCGCATCACCATGTGCGTTTTAAGTGTTTGCTTCCCATCACTTTTATGAAACACACAGGGGATTTTGTTCCTGTTTCCACTATGTTATAACAGTAACAGTCCAAATTAAATAGGCAGCGTAACCGTGACTGAAGAAAAAAAAAAAAACTATTGTGCAAACTTTGTTTCCTTCATTGATGGTCTTAACAAGTGTGTATGTCTTTGTTACTTTACATTACAACTTGCTGCTATGACATTAAATAAACCTCCAAACTTGCTGATGCAAACTTGACGTGGAATTGATGTGGACACACATGCCGGTCACACACACATACACACACACACAACCCAATGAAAAGAGTTTGCTCCTCACACTGATTTCGACTACAGGATGAGTGGCGGCACATTCTAGAGACTAACGATCAACTTTTACTGCGGCTCTCTCAGCATCCATGGAGTTCAGGGTGAAGAGTCGAGCAGCATCAACGCTGCATAGATTAGCTGCTGCCTCCAACCTTACACAGCTCATATATGACATCTAATAGGGACATTCAGTGAAGTATGTAGATATGACACTGACACGTATACACACTCATTAAAATGATGACTATCTTTTTTTTATCAACATCAGAGTCTGTGTGTGTGTCCCTCACGTAAGTGTTAGCGCCCCCTGGAGTTAGAGCCGAGCTAGGCTTCACACTGACACTACTGCAGGACTGAATCACTGGTGGAAATCAACTGAAGGGCTGGTATTTCCCAAACTGTGTCCATGTCAAAGGGGTCGTCCGACCGCTTCCGATTCCGTCCCGCTTGCTCCTGTACATACAGTAACTGGTACCACACAAACATTTTGATGCTGTATTTATGGCTTTCTTATAGCAACCAATGAAAACGCTGAATCTCATCCGAGCTACGTACGTGCACTTTTAAAGAAAATGTGAGTGGACGTGTAAATAATTTATGTGGGTAAAAATAAAGGTTCATGCCACTTTTGTTTTGCACTAAACTACAGCCCCATGCACAGTGTAAGACAGTAGTGGTGATGCAGGGTCTCTTCTATAATAAAACACACAAAAAAAACCATACATACATGTATACAGTATTGCACAAACTCTGCACAACTTGATGTATGTTTTAAGAATGTACATTTTAATTATGATTTGTTTATTGAATTGAATAACATCTGCCAATATCTGTCTGTGGAAATATGAAATATGGTATTGTCTCATAAAATCTCTTCATCCCTTGATTTTGCCATTGTCTTTTTTCTCCTCGGTAGGTTTGCGTCATGACTTCACAGTGTCTGACATGTTTAGTGATACTGTATAGCATTACCCAAACCAGTGCTACAACTACAATCGTGCCATTCAATGATAAGAAAATCCTAAATCCTGCAGGACTTTTCACAACTTCCCTGCAGGTGTCTTTCACTCATGTCAAAGATGAGACAAAACTGGGATTAACAGCACTGATTTCCAGCTCCGCGACAGATCGTGCGCCCAGATTTAAAGCAGAATTTCCAGTTACACTTTGCACGGAGGAATCAAACACCCTACAACAGAGCAGTTGGAAATAAATAAATACAGAATCGATGTGAATGTAATTGTCACACATGGAAGCGAGTTTTAGACAGATCACATGACCTGCCATGTCACACTGCAGAGAGACGCTCCGCATCCGAGGACAAATCATAGAATACATTCCAGCTGCTTATCTCACTTCTAAATAAATGTCTTTGCCTCAGTAACAGAAGTTAGGAATATTCCTATTCTAACTGCCTCATTCATTCAGTGAACCGCACTAATTTTGTTATAGTGCAGACTAATGGACTGGACAACTGTCCCTCTGCTGTGGCATTAAGGTACATACGTACATACGTTGACTCCCAGTGGTCGACTGAGCTCACCGAAAGAGGCCAGATGAGTTTGGACTTCAAACTGCACCGCTCTCCTCCCTCCCCACTGCGACTATAGCGGTGGGAGGGTCCCCAGCGTTGCCCATCTTCATTCATTCAGTCTGTTGCAGGAGGAGCAGAGTTCATAGAGATTAGCCGTCAGCAGGCGGCTCTCAGGCTCTGGACACTGCGCTGTAGGAGGAAGGGTAGTGACATGTGAGGCAGTGGGATGACTCATAGAAAATAGAGGGTGGATGCTGCATGGGTTAAGACCTGTAAGCTTGATGTGTACACTCTGATTCGCTGTTCAAGCCCACAGTTGCACAAACTAAGTGTGTGTGTGTGTGTGTGTGTGTGTTTGTTGTGTTTGTTGTGCGTGTGTGCAGCTTTGAGAAGAGTGTTATCACAGTAGACAGGCGGACCTGTCCTGGAGGGGAATGTTGATACTAGTAATGAATGAAAGTAGTGCACATGCATTTGTTACTTCTTGGTTGCATTACTACAATTCCTCATTATACCACCGCCATCACTTGCACTGTGCTACTGTCTCTTTGCCCTCCTGAACTGGTCAATGCAGATGGATGATGGACCACCATGAGACTGGTTCTACTCTCTACTCCAGGTTTCTGCCCGTTTCTCCTGGCCACCATCTCCGCGTGATTCCTTATGGTGGGAATTGTTGTGTTTGTATGATATATTAAGTGTTCCATCTATACCTACTCTATATAAAACGTGAGTTGATGCTATGTAAATAAAAACTGAATTAAAGTGTAGTGTTCCACGGCAAATACTAGTTTGTTTCAGAGGTGGAAGCAGGATGTTGTTTTCTCCTGCAGTACACTGTTAACGTTTCTTTCCATTTCCTGTCTCTGTGTTTATTTTTCTTGTTAATCATACAGACAGTGGCTACCCCTCAGTCAACAATGTGGTTTATCTCTAGTCACTGTGCAGAGTTTAACGCTAGAAGGCTGTTTTTAATGTTAATGTGCTGAAGGAGGAACGTTTCTGTGTGCTCACCTTGAATCTCAGTTTCACACACGTAGCTATGAGCAGGATCTGTGACATCACAGCTATGATGGAAGCCAGTCGTCGTCCAGCACGCCATTAAATCATGAGACCTTCGCCACACAAACAGTGAGGATGAACTTTGCGGTGACATAGGAGACAGTCGCAACCAGCAGGTAATATTAAAAATAAAAAATGATCTTGAATCTATATGTCCTGGATTTGTTATTAAGGGAGGAGGAGCACGTTAATTTTAGGAATTTAGGTCATGAAAATTGAACTTTTAAATGAGAGAACTATAATAATAACAACAACAACAACAATAATAATAATAATAATAATAAACAAGTTAATATCCGAACAAATTTTATTTTATACGTCTAAAATGTGTCTGTAGTTTATAATTGTATTTGATCATATTATCATTATTAGTAGCCTTAGAATCGTTATTATTATTCAAAGGTACAGATGTGTTAATCAGGACTGTTTCCTGATCTTTGTCCTGACGTTCTCTCACTGACTCTGGATCAGTCAGTTTACTCTCATTCACTTCATCAGCATGTCTCTATCTGTACTGGTTCACTAGATTCCTTTTGAAACTGCTGCCGTCACGTGACCTGTATCTCAGTTACGTAGGGGCGTGGCTCTTCCCACACAGAGTACGCAGCTACGGAAGCCTCGAAGTTCGCCTTGTTTGCGAGCTGTCTGTGTGAAAATGGCCAGTTGGGGAAGGTTAGCCGCCGTGTTGAGGAACGTCCTGAGGAGCCCTCGGTCTCCGGCGGGTGCAGCGCTGCGCCGGGCCGTCGGACCCGGTGTTTTCGGCTGCGTGGTCGGAACCGGGGTCCTGTGTTATTACCGATATAACGCAAACAGCAGGACTCTGCCCTTCACCGTCCACGCCGAGGAACAGAAAGTGAGTACACACCCAGTAAGTACTTCTTACTGACCGCAGCACACACAGACATAAGTGACCTCCACCTGCCTGTTTCAGTAGACTCATAAGCTGCTGAATTCAGGTGATGGCGGCGCACTTGTAGCAGTGTTTACAGAGGGCGGAAACACCCAGACATGAGTCGCCCCCTCGCGGGCACTCGCTGATACGTCAACACGGCTCTGCTGTTTACCTGGATGTTTCTCTCACCTGCGCTGTTCCAGGAGGCCGCATCCCCCCAGCCGTCTGCCAGGCGCGTGCGTTTCATCCAGTTCGCATCGGTGGTCTACGAGCAGGAGCCCTACATGACCCCGCGAGACTTCCTGTTCTCTGTGATGCTGGAGAAAGTCGACAGTAAGATGCTCTGACGTCAGCACAGCTTCTAGTCCCCATCTGTTGATTTGATGAGAAGGAAAATGATGTGAATCGTAACGTCATCACCAGATTAATCCCACCCAGGCTGGTTACAGGAAGTATCTATGTTACAAAGTAGCTATGTTGCAAACATCACTGCAGAGGACGCACAGCCAGCAGACATCCAGGTGTATGAAAGCAAGATGCATGAAAGCATTCACACTGTTCCCTGTTTTTCATTTTAAGCTGTTGTTTCTTCCCGTGTAGGAAAACTGCAGAAGAAAGTTTTAACAAAACAGGTGCGTTCACAGCGTCACATCGCGTGAATTAGCTTCAGACCGTACACGTGGCTCTCCTGTCATCAGTTTGTCCGTGCTTCTCATCTGTGTCTTTGCAGGAAGTTGAGAAAATGTTGGTGCGTGCCTCTAAAGTCCGCGCTGGCAGCAACCTGTTCAGAACCTTAGGAGACAATGGTGAGTCTGCAGCCTTTCACACTGAATGCCCTGGACTGAGACCTGCTCACGTTGTGTCTAGATGCAGTGGTGACTGCGTGTTTGCAGACAGTACCACACAGTATAGTGTCACCCAGTACATACACATAATGTCTGTGTCTTACAGGTTTGATATCCTACACAGAGTATCTGTTCCTGCTCACCATCCTGACCAGTAAGTACATTCACAAACAAAGCTTCACCAGGTCTTCCCCCACTCTCAGTAATACAGTGATGAATGGACCGTCTGTGATTCTGTGACTCGAGTGGTTGCATTTGTTAAGGAGGAATGGTGCTGCTTCTGCCTGAGCTCTGCACACCTGCACATTACGGTGGGGCCGGATAATTCATCAGCAGCCGCTGACCTGATTTGTGTTTTATTCCAGGCTGTGTTGAGAAATGCGGCTCTGGCCTACTAACCAAGCACTGATTCACGTGCGTTTTACAAGATACTCAGGTAACTGACAGTGCGTTGCTGTTGCAGAGCCGCGTACAGGATTTCATATAGCTTTCAAAATGCTTGACGTTGACGGCAATGAGCATGTGGACCAAAAGGAATTTCTCAAGGTAAGACCTCCAATGTGTCGGGATTTGTTATTCTAATTGTATAAAAGTTGAATGATATGAGAAAAACAATAATAATAATAATTAATAATAAAAATAATATAAATATTTGTATTTTTCTGAATACATATTTAATGATATTTGATTCAAGGCAAATGCTCGATCAGTACAAAAGTCTTGTGAATTTCCAGGAAACCAGGAAATGACGACTACGCCACACCACGATAATATGATACCTGTAATCTAAGATGATATCCAGTCTCATATCAGGATATTGATTTAATATCAATATGTTTCCCTGCTTATGTTGTAGTAACAGTAAACCTAACACAAAGGGCGTCATATGTAATCATAAGAAGGGCACATTGCTCAGAGAGAGATGTGATTGTGTTCAAATGTCTGGATGTGCTTTAAATGTCACATTGTTGCCACTTTTAATGCTGCGTCAGTCACTGATGCCGCCACAGTTGTAAGTATGGACCGCGGCGCCGCGTGAAGGTGAGGGAGAGCTGCACTGCTAGCGACTCCAGTCTGTTTTCATCTGTCATGTGTTTGCGTCTCTGCAGCCTGAGGCGGCCCCTCGGTGTATTTCATTTATGATTAGTCACCCGTTCCATACAGACAGGAAATAGCTCAGTTTTTGCTTAGTCTAGATCAGGCCTTAGGCTGGTAGACTGCACGTTGGCACGCATGCACCTTGTGTCGTATTTTTCATGTTGTGACTTGGTGCGCAAGCATAAAGCATTCAGCCAGAGAGCAGAAGTGCATGGATTCTCATCTGCTCCGGTGTCTGTTGTGTGTGACTCAGATGAAAGTCATATCTCTGGTTTGATCAGTAAAACACTTATTTTGTTGTGTTACTTGTGAGAGTACTTGAGAGCGAGGGTAAATGATCATACTTGTATTTTAATGTTTCTGGTGAAATATTCACTTATTTAACGTTTCTTTTCTTCATTTTGCATCTGAAGCTGAAGAAAATCATCGGGAAAAGTAAACTGAAGCTGCCTAAGGACGGCACTGAGGTGGGCGTTCCCTATCCCCTAAAATTAGAATGCAGAATGATGTTTTCCCCGTACAGCATCACTGACAGTGTGGTAGGTGTGTTCAGTTGTAATGGAAGTGTGTTTGTCCTGGATGTGTGCAGAAACCAGTGGAGGAAGGAGAACATGTGAACACGACGCTGCAGGCCTACTTCTTTGGGAAGAAAGGAGAAAACAAGTTGCAGTATCAGGAGTTCCGCAGGTGAGGAACAGTCTCCTGCTGTTTCCAGTGATTTTTAACGTTACTACCAAACCGTCCGGTTTAAATAATCAGCACCAAATGTTTCAAATGTTCTGTTCTGATGTCTGCTGATTTGTCAGGATGTATGTTGGAGTTCTGATGTTAGGCAAAGTTACAACTGAAGACGACACATCTTTGCCTAGGACTGTAGGGATAGATTACTTGTATGGAATGGATTTGGTCTGTGATAGCACCAGATCTCCTGTAAACATGTAATGTTCTTTAGGTTCATGGAGGACCTTCAGGCTGAAGTGCAGGAGATGGAGTTCCTGCAGTTCTCTAAAGGTATGGACACCATGCGAAGAGAGGACTTTGCAGAGTGGCTGCTCCACTACACCAACGAAGAAGACAACGAAGTGTACTGGGAAAACATGAGGAAGAAGATCCCTGCCGGACAGGTTATAAAACAAATTCCCTCACAATGTTGTGAAACCATCCTCCAGCCTGACTTCAAAGTAAACCGACCATCTCTGTCCTGCAGAGCATCACATTTGAGGAGTTCAAAGCCTTCTGTCTCTTCACCAACAACCTGGAGGACTTTGCCTTTTCAATGAAGCTGGTCACCGGAGCCAACCGTCCTGTTGGAATTGGTAACACCTCTCTGTCCTTCAGCACGTCCACTCACTGTAACACACACGACTAAATGTCCCCCTTCATCTCCTTGCAGCCCAGTTCAAGCGCGCCGTGAGGATCGCCACCGGCCACGACCTGTCTGACAACGTGCTGGACACTGTGTTTAAACTGTTTGACATGGACGGAGACAGCTGCCTGAGCCATAAGGAGTTCATTGGTGTGATGAAAGACCGAGTACTGCGAGGTCTGAAGGTGAGTCTATCCACCTTCACCTAATTATATTGTTAATGCATTTTATATTGTATATTAATATCTGCCAACATGTCTGCAGAACACGTCTTAAATCTTCCTTTAATCTTAAAGGAAAGGAAGGATTGATGCTTGTACAGTCAATAGCTACAGCCTGCAGACAGTTAGCTTAGCATTAAGGAAGTTAACAGGGACTTGGCTGATGTGGCTCTGTTCCAGAGAAACCAATCAGCCTGCCAACACATCTAAAGCTCACCGACATGTTATGTCTTGTTTGACGGGTAACACAGCAGGAAAGTGAATAAGCGTGATAATACTGAACAATTCCTCTAACAAGTCACCACAAGTAGATACCTTACACACTGATGTCACACTGCATGTTGAACGTCACTGCTGAACTGCAGCTCCATGCGATAAACCCACTCCTGCCCTCAGGTGCAGCATCAGAACGGCTTCTCTGGCTACTGGAAGTGTGTGAAGAGAGAGACCCTGAAGGCAGCCCAGGAGGCCCTGGTGGACACCGGGTGCCCCATCTGAACCACCAGGACACAGCCCATCGGTGTCCTCGCTCGTACCACTGCTCACCTTTGTGTCCTGAGAACCAACAGCTGGTGTGAACAAGAGTGTAACCATGTGTTGAGAAACAAAGGAATTACACCACCATGTTGTGTACAAATGATGTTTACAGATCAATAATGTGTTGTCTGATGTTAAAGAACTCTGCTTGTGGTGTTTACAGTATATGTTGTGTTGTTTGGTGCAGTGTGCTGCCCTTTATGCTTCTTCACATCATGAACTTTATAATCCAACGGCTGCATCTTGCACTCTACACACTTTATTACTCACATGCATTGTGTGTACAAAACTGTGGATCATGGCTAGATGCTAATTCTGTGCATACTCAAACATTATCAGGGGGTTATACAACATCTGCTGTGGGCATTTCAGCTTTTCCTCAATGTTTAAAATGAAAAAGTTTTATAAAACCGCCAAAGTTTCAACAGTGTGCTGCGTGTTTGCGGGCCACAGAATAAACCAGCTCTAACTATTAACTATTTTGTCATTTATTGTAGAATTGACCTGTTCAGATCACGAGTATGTGGGTTAACCATTGAAGATTGTGGTGCTAATTATCTTACCATACATATAATTCAAAAAAGTAAATAGACAAAACAAGCTTACTTCTGTGATAGATGAACAAATTAGTGACTGATGCCAAGGTTATCAGTGAGTACAGCATACACAGCTACAATACAATAAAATTACATTGAGCATGAAGCCATCTTTGGTCTTCTTATCACTATAAACAAATACATATAAATTTTGTATTGTATCAAAAATAGAAATTACATAGCCATATTGAAAGTAAATTCACATTTTTGACATACAATATAAGGAGATTATGTAAGAGACATACTGTGGGATTACATTTTATCACTCCTTGGCTTTAAGGACCCAATGGTTTTTGCCACATTTTGAACATTCATTTGTTTTTCCAAGAATTGCATGATCCTGTCAAACCATCTATCAATATCGGCGTCATCCGTCTGTGTAGGACAGTATGCAACGTATAACAAAAACACAAATGAAGGACAAAATAGATTGTCGTTCTTTAAAACAAGCGTGTGCTTTCTATCCTGGGCTTTGAGAATGAGGCCTGGTGACAGAGAGAGGGGGACTCGGTCAGGACTCAGCAATCGGTGGTGATGTGGCAGCCCAGCCTTCACAGGTGAGCCCAGCCCTGACGGACTGACTGACTGGTGGACATGCCCCTCTTCTCCAATGTGAGTCTTGTTGTGTCTTTAGGTAACGGTGTCTGTGTAGCTGTCCTCCTGGGGTGCAGAGTTATTCTGTTCTCAGAGGCACACATGATGAACTGCAGCCAAAGTGGACCTCTGCTCGAGATAATAGGGAAGTGCTTTCAAAGTGTTTGATCCACTGTGGAAAAAAAAAAAAGAGGGAAGACGCGTCAGGATCGGGAACACTGAACAAACAGGCAGCTAACAGCGGGCAGATTCCTTCTCACTGAGCGGTGACGTGTGAGGAAACTCTGCTGTGTGCGCCTCAGGTGTGTTTCCTGTACACATGCAGTCCTCCTGCAGGTTACTCTCTGACAAAAGACACATTACAAGCTCAGTGTGATTCACACACTGCAGAGGCCACTGTCATCTGTGTCTAACACACACTTTAAACACAACACGTTGTAAGCTAGTTCTCTGTGAGTTACAGCGCGAACACACTGCTGAGTTGGAGTCAGCTGAGATGTTTTTTTGTGTACGAAAGCAGTAAACAATTATTTACATTGCTGAATCATTGCTCTTCAATACGACTGAGCCTCTTTGTGCTGCCACTAAATGTGATATTCAGCCTACAGGAGCCTGCGTGGGTCACATTGTGATATATATGAATCACTGTGAGCTCAGCTCTCTTTACAGTATCTGTTTCCAGCTACAGTGCGTGCTTCATCTTCTCACAGCCACTAGAATCTGACCACAGTCCTGCCAGTGAGACCTGCTGCCTGTCTGTGCAGCAATGCACAGGTTTCATGGTATGGTAAACTGATAGCACATACACACAGGTACAGCTCTCTCCCAGTGTCATCTCATTATGTTATGACATGTAATTAAATACATTTTTTTTGGTACTGGCTGAACCAGTTTCAGGATTCACATTTATCAAAGGATTACAGTTTGTCAAATAAAGCACTGGTTCAACCAAAACGTGGTTTTCATTTTACTGTATTGTAATGTCATTTTGTAATATTTTATCACTACCTGAGACTGTTCATGTTCTGTGAAAAAACATTACACATGTTTTATTCCTGCTGATAACTGATTGCTTCTTATTTGCACAATTCTGAATCACTTTTCTTCAGGGACTTGTATCTTATATCTGATCCTGGGTTTTGGTTTTTGTTTTAACTGGTTTAAATCATGACGTTAAACTGATGGTGACCTGCCACCCAGCCCTCTCTTACCATTCACCACTACAGGATGGAGACGTCAAGGGTCGTTCTCCTTCTTTACTGTCACATCTCCGTCTCCGGCCAGGATGGTGGAGATCTCTCCCTGCATGAAGGCCCAAGGCACGGTGGATCCAGCCAGGGGACAGCGCTCTCCACTGGGGCAGTACACCTCCCCGCCTTGACCTTGGCTGCGGATGAATCCTCTGGTACAGGGGAAGCAGAACTTATGGTGCGGGACAGAGGGACACTGGACAAAATGGGTGTCCTCCAAGCGCTCCCGGCAGAGGGTGCAGCAGAGCAGAGTGCCCTGAGCGCTGCTCGTGGACTCACCAGCGCCGGTGTTGCTGCTCGGACCCACTGCGCTTAAACCCTGCCCCAAGGCTGCCTGGGAGACTGAGGTGGAGGCAGTGGAGGGGCTGCTGCTGGTGGGGCGCCCGGCTGAGGAGTGGGCTGTGGACATGCTGGGGCTATCTCTGGCCATCTGACTGGAGCTCAGGCTGTCTGCAACTCCCATGAGTGCTGAGATGGGTGAGGGCTGGCTGTGTAAACGGGGTGGGCCCTCTGGAGGGGCGGCCATGCCAGACAGAGGTTCCATGCCTGAGTAAGCAACTCGGGGCCAGGGCTCTCTCGCTGGGTGATCTGGCCTCCCTTCGCTCTCTCCGTTCTCAGAGCCTGGAGAAGCCTTGCGGCGGCGGGTCGTGCTCTTCGCTGGAACAGGGCGTCCAGCAGCTGCCATTGGCAACCCGGCATCTGGCTGTGGCAGAACCTCTGGGATCGGGGGCTCTTTAAACATACGCACGCCATCATTCAACAGCTCCGACAGCGCACGCCAGTCTCCTGTGCCTTGCCGCTTCTCATATTCCACATAACGTAGCCCAGAGTTCACCGCTTTACCTGCATCTTTGGCCGAGTCACGGAACATCTGCCTGACCAGGTCTGGGATACCTGAGAAGATCATTCCAGAGCCGGCAGGATACTCCACAAACACCTTCAGCTCGAAATCTGGAGTTGTGCTGGCATCAAAGGCCAGAACACGACCCATCAGGTTATGGTCTTTCCTGAAGCGCACATTGAAGGGGACACAGCTGCTCAGAGCCACGAGTACATCCCGGACTGCTTTGGGACGGTTCGGCCAGCCTTCAACCCTGTTACGAGCCACCTCATTCAGTTCGGCCATCACTTCACTGTTCCTCCACACTGCAGGATCTATACCCACCAGAGCAGAGGTGCTAGCTCCGACACCCAGGGACACTGCCTGTCTTCTGCCTGCATCACCCATTATGGGGCCAGCTGAAACAGCAATAGGTGTGGCCCCAGCCCTGGAGCCTGATAATGGGGCTAGAAGCCCATGTGGGGCTGCTACTAACCCCTGAGCTATCAAGGCATGGGATATGGTGCCATGGAGGTTTGGAACAGCCCCAACCACAGCCCTGCGGGTGTTAGGGCTCTGCCTGCTGCCCTCTGACAGGGAGACATCTTCAGCTCTGTGCAGGCCGTTGGGCAGGCGAGAGGACACCCCATACTCACTCCTCCCCCTATCTATTCGCTCTCCATGCTGCCGCCCCGCTTCAATGGGCCCAGCGGAGCTGGGTTTTCCCTGCTGTGGACCGGGGGACCTGCCGTCTAAAACTCCGTGCGTGCTCTTCAGCTGCCTGGCAGTTTCAATGAGGAGCTCTATTCTGTCTGCGCCGTCGTAGTTGACGCATCCCCGGCACACAGCCTCGCTGAACTCCCACAGCATGGCCCAGGGCATCTTGGGCAGATCGCAGAGGTAGCACCATTGCCGTCTGGAGGAAGACTGCGAGGCGGAGGACATGTTGTTTACAGGCCCTCGACCAAACTTTCTTCGGAGGCCTACACGTTACGCTCTACGTTTTCAACTATTCTTCAGTTCTCGGACAGCTGTGGCCACATGGCGCGCATTTTACGATGGAAACTAAACGAAAACTAAGCTCCAAACGCGACTGTTGGCGGCAGCATTGAAAAGTTAGCAACGTCTTCTTTCTCGATTTGTTCGTGTCGGTCTGTGTGGAAGGAAGTAAAATGTCATAAGACACCGGAAACACCTACGCGACGGGAGCAGCGGGCGGGTCGGGAGTTGTAGTTTTTTCTTCCGTCTGCCAGTGTCTTCCTCTCTCCAGACCGTCGGACATGCAGGAATCTGCATAACTTCAAAAATATCACGAACTGTTGAAAGTAATCCCCTCTAAACCGTCTGTTGAGTTAATCCACAGAGCTGTCTGTGTATTGTTGAGGACTGTTGCGTTATGGCGTCTGTTTTTACGCTGAACTGGTGTTGAGGCTTCACCAAAAGTAGTTCTTAACTAAATGATGCGTTAATGCGGCTGCAAAGCACAACTTTGGAAACGTGCTGGTTTTAGGTTCAACATTAAAGAATAAGACATACAACGTACACAAGGATACTGTGAATGTTTGCATCGAGTCGACAAATGATCCAAGCGATTTACACCTAAGAAATCGTGGTCACCATGTAAAAATATATATTTCATCTCCAATGCTGTATTTTGGATTTGCAGCCAATAGTCATATGAACAAAATAATTAAATATTAAACCGCGGTGAAGTTAGTTTCACATTGGATATTCGACAGACATTGACGTTCTCTGATTGAGACGGACAACTAAACAGGAACCCTCGCTCTGGACAACACTGTACTTTATTTCAATAACTTCCATGTCATGTGACCACCTGACTCCAAATTCATATCAGAAATCACTGGGCACTGCACAATCAGGACACACCTCCTTAAATGTGATTTCACAGCTTTTCCTATTTTATATGAATTTTATTTATGGAAATATCATTTTTCATGTCAGACATCATTACTGTTCATTCAAAACATTCCAAATCAGTGTTTTCCATTGCCACACACACACACCTCTCACACCCACCACACTGGACCTGTTGAAATTAAAAACTAATATTATTGTTGACTTATTAATTTATCTATGTTGCTACTTGAATGTGTTAACATGGTAGTGTGCATATTATGTATACCAGTTTATTACAGATTCAAAGCAGCTCACCCAGTTTGTAATTGGAGGTCCTGATCCTGGAGGTTTTAAGGCAGTGCACATAGCACATCAAAGACTGAAAATAAAGTACGATAAAATAATACAAGTTTATTTACTTAGTACATTGTGGGTATAGTGTATGCATGATTTACAGCTTTACCTGAAGCCTGTAGGATGTGAAGAGCAAGATCTCTTCTTTCCCTTGCCATGTCCTCTTTGGAGGTCTCAAAATTAACATCAGGCATCTCAGGGAAGGCCTCCATCACTGCTTCTGCCATCTAAACAGATATGGAAGAACAACATAAACAGAGGTAAACAAACAATCAATTTGGACAATATATGCAAACAATAGGAGGAAAGGCATCTATTGCAGTTGTTAAGACTTGTGTTGGCCTGGAATTGACACACACACATTCAGCCAGCATAGAGATCAGTTGTGAAATGCGGTCACCTTTTCCCCTCCTGCTCGTGTGTTAATGTTGAGAATTAGTAACAAAAATATTTTGCAGAATATTATGATATCACAGTGAAAATGACTTTTAACCTTTTGGTAAAAACTGGATATAATTGGATAGAATTATTCTCATGATATAAACTGATAATTATAGATTTGTTTGCAATGTAGTCATCGTTGCAGTATGCATTGATTTATGGCCAAACTTTGTTGTGAGGTCATGGTGACCTTTGACCAGTGACAATCTTGGTTGGTGGTGCTTGTCCAGTGCTGCAGAGACCATCTCCGTGATGTAAATTAGCAATTATGAGTGAGTAGCATGCTGATTCTAACAGTGCTCTAAAAACACACAACCAAATGCCACAGCACACAGAATTCAACACAGCTGACTCATGTCAGGAGTCTCACTCAGTGTAAGGCCCCAACAGGATACACTTTCAGTAGAAGATATCCAGGTGTGCCTAGACTGCCCTTACAGATTAGTCATTTCAGTTCACATTGTAATGTACATGTGCTCATATTGGTTCAAATTAAACACGACATAATGAAAAACGTTCAGCTCACCTTGACAACAATGACGCCACAGCTGCTTCCATCCTGTTCAACTGGGTGGCACATGACTCCCCCTTTCCACTTAACATCCACCCAGTCTGTTTTGCCATGGCGTGTCCTCCTTGTTCTTAGGTATTCCCTGAAAAAGGCTAACGTTACCACACTTCACATGGTTATGTAGTATGATAATGGCAGTTCCCACACATCTGATGCCATAACCAATATTTGTTTTCACTTTATCATTGCTAATTTATATGATGGATAGGACAGCTCAGCCATAAATATTACACATCTATCTATGTCAAGTATCAGATTCTTGCAATTCTTTTTTCCTCTCTCTTCCTCATAGGATATTCAGTGGGATTTTCATTTAACTTTGGGTGCATTAGCACCACCTAGTGCTACTCAGACGTCAGTAAAAAAGAATTTCACAGTCCTGTTGTACTGAACTTTTTTCAGATTCCAATGGCCAGTGATTTCTGACATGAATTTGGCAGCTCTGGAAATTATTGAAATATAATAATATTTCCATAAAAAAATAATATAAAATAGGAAAAGCCATGAAATCACATTTAAGGAGGTGTGTCCAGCTTTGGCAGTGCCCAATGATATCTGATATGAATTTGGAGTCAGTTGGTTACATGACTTGGAAATTATTGAAATATAATACAATATAATATTTTTAATAAAACAAATCATATAAAATATGAAAAGCTGTGAAAAGCTGTGGAATGGGTGGTGGCAGTATCATGCCGTGGGGGTGTTTGCCACGTTCATCTTTTGTTCAATTACGACCAGTCACCCTGTCCCTGCAGCTGACAAAGTACAGAGATATCTTGGCTGAAAACCTTGTGCAGACTGCTCAGGAACTCAGACTGGGCTGAAGGCTCACCTTCCAACTCGACAATGACCCTAAGCACACAGCCGAATAGATTGACGGGGAAAAAATTTTTTTTTATTCATTTTAACACAAGGCTTCAGCATAACAATGGTGAAAAATGGAAGGGGGTCTGAATACTTTCTGTATGCACTGTATAATGAGGTGTGTCCTGATTGTGCAAACATAAACATATTCCGAGAATAATTAATGAAATATCAAAGTTTTTAACATCTCTTAAGCTGTACAAACTGCAGTTTACACAATACATTGCTGTAATGGTAAAAAAATAAAATATAAACTAAAATATAATTTGACATTGTTCATGAGGACTGGAAAATCTCATTAGTTTAGGATGAATTCACAACGCTTTACTTTGATGTAGCCAATACTTTCAAAGCTAATTATTTAATTTAATTGTTTGATTGTTAACAGAACCTGCATGTAGAACCTGTCCTGAGTCCTCGTCTGTCTTCGGACCAGATGACCCTCAACCATGTTAGGTAGTTCTTGCTGTTGCTTTCAAACAAAGCTAGTGTAAGCGCTGACCACTGCTCAGGTGTAGTAGTTAACTCACTTAAACCGTGTAAAATGAAACACTTGACAATAAAATCCCTCCCTCCAGCTTTTTCCCACATGGCTTTACATTTCTTTCTCTGACCTTTCTTGATATTCTTGTTATTGAAATATAATAATATTTGTAAAAAATTCATATGAAATATGAAAAATGGTGAAATCACATTTCATGAGGTGTGTCCTGATTTTGCAATGCTAAATGATTTCTAATATGAATTTGGAGTCAGCTGGTCACATGACATAGAAGATATTGAAATATGACAATATGTTTAATTTAAAAAATCATATAAAAAAGGAAAAGCTGTGAAATCACATTTAATGAGCTGTGTCCTCATTGTGCAATGCCCAATGATATCTGATATGAATTTGGAGTCAGTTGGTCACATGACATGGAAGTTATTGAAATATAATGATAATATTTCCAAAAAATATTCATATAAAATATGAAAAGCTGTGAAATCACATTTAATGAGCTGTGTCCTCATTGAGCAATGCTCAGTGATATCTGATATGAATTTGGCGGCTCTGGGTCACATGACATGGAAGTTATTGAAATATAATGACAATATTTTTAATTTAAAAAATCGTATAAAAAAGGAAAAGCTGTGAAATCACATTTCACATTTCATGAGGTGTGTCCTCATTGTGTAATGCCAAATGATATCTGATATGAATTTGGATTTAGTTGGTCACACGTCACATAACATGGGAGGTATTGAAATATAAAGACAATATTTTTGATTCAAAAAATCATATGAAACAGGGAAAGCTGTGATATAAAATTTAAGAAGGTTTGTCCTGATTGTGCAGTGCCCAATGAATATGAATTTGGAGTCAGTTAGTCACATGACATGGAAGTTATTGAAATATAATGATATTTCCATAAAAAAAGTCATATAAAACACGTAAACTGTGAAATCATTTAGGGAAATATACCTCTGGTAAATAAATTTTTACACTCGTTATAAATTTAGAGCACCACCTTACTAGAAGGAAATTACTGTAATAGATTAATAACTACGTAGTTCAGTTATTAATATCAGTACATTTATCCATTATGAATCAATCTCATTACCTGGGTTATGAATTCTCCATACAGTGATGTTAATTCCTGTATCTGTCATGGTTCTGTGTTGAGTTTGTTTTGTTTCCTGTTTTATTTTGAAAAGTTTTTCTCTTGCATGTTTCTGTCTGCTTGTTTCCGGTTTCTTGATTAGTTGATTGGTCTCACCTGTGTCTCGTTTTCCTGCCCTCACCTGTCTATTTAAGTTGTGTCATTGCCTTTGTTCTCTGTTGGTTCGTTTGTTGTGTTAGTCTCCAGGATCCTGCCTGTTTCCCTGTGTGTGCTTGGAATTTTGGTTTTCTGGTTTTTGGATTTTGGATTTTGGATTTTGCTTGTCGTGTCCCGTTTGGACTGATTACCTGGTTTTTGACCTTGCCTGCCGTGACTACCCATAAGCCTAAGCCAAAAAATAAACTGTTTAAATATCTTTGACCCCCTTGTTCGTGTCTGCATTTGGGTCCTGCTCTCTCCTGTAACCCGCCCCGCGACAGTATCAGAGGAAATATCCACAGACAACGACTTGGCGATAAATGAGGATTTATTTAAACTTAACGAACCAACAAATTAGTAAATTAATAATCACTGGGGGTGGATGATAACACAAGATCAAACGGTATACAAACACGTTAATGCAGATCGTTCAATGGTGATTTAAGTTTTGGCGATAGTAAGAGAGTATGTGTTTGTAGGCGGGGTAAAGGCGCAGGAACATCTTACCGTACGAAAAACCACTTACTTAGTGAACCTATATTAAAATCAGAACAGCTAAACCTCCTATTCAACATCAACTCTCATCACAACACAGCGGCTACACAGGTGAGGGAAGTTTGCCTACTTTCTCGGTAGACTCGGTAGACTCGGGCGGACGCTTCTCAGGGGGACCCCGAACTGTTGCTTTGCAGCTCCGGGCCTGCACATTACGGTCTACCAGACGACGCCAACTGGAACCAGTGGTGGGGGCCGCGGACCTGGCAGTGATGTCCTTCAGGTGGTCCAATCTCGTCATATGAAAAGCTGTGAAATCACATTTAATGAGGTGTGTCCTAATTTTGCAATGCCCAATAATATCTGATATGAATTTGGTGGCTCTGGGTCACATGACGTGGAAGATATTGAAATATAATGACAATATTTTTAATTTAAAAAATCATGTAAAATAGGAAAAGCTGTGAAATCACATTTAATGAGGTGTGTCCTGATTGTGCAATGCCCAATGATATCTAACATGAATTTGGAGTCAGCTGGTCACATGACATGGAAGTTATTGAAATATAATGATAATATTTTCAATTCCAATTCAATTCAATTTAATGTTATTTATATAGTGCCAATTCACAACAAAAGTCATCTCAGGGCACTTTACAAACAGAGCGGGTCTAGACCACACTCATTACTATTAATTACACCCAACAGTTCCACCATGAGCAAGCACTTGGCAACAGTGGCAAGGAAAAACTTCCTTAACAGGCAGAAACCTTGGACAGATCCTGGCTCTAGGTGGACGGCCATCTGCCTTGACTGGTTGGGGGGAAAGAGAGAGGGACAGAGAGAGAGACAGGAGGGGCGATAGAGAGAGAGAATACACCATGTCGCATACAGAGATACAGGAGTACATAACTATAGATGAAAACTGACAAAATGGTAGAACAACAGAATCCTAACTATGGCAACTATTTGCAGTACAATATAGAATAATGATAATAAGTGGCAGCAGAGGACACGGGGCAGGTCGGTGGAGCCACAGATCATATGTTCCACTCTGGAGCCACAGGTATCTGTAGAGAGGTACAGAGAGAGAGAGACCAGAGAGAAACAAACACAGTACTAGGGGAGAGAGGACACAGAGTTAATGGTTAATCTGTGATGCTTTAAATGAGTTTGAGGAGAGAGAGGGGAGAGGAGGAATGTGGAGATGATCATGGGATGTCCCCCAGCAGCCTTGGCCTATAGCAAGATAACTAAGGGGTGGCATGAAGGGGTAGTTTTGACTATGGGTGTAGTTGGCATGGTAACTAGAACTAGCTGTAAGCTTTGTCGAACAAGAGGGTTTTAAGCTTTACTTTAAAAGTAGAGAGGGTGTCTGCCTCTCAGACCCAGACTGGCTGCTGGTTCCACAGGAGAGGAGCCTGATAGCTAAAGGCTCGGCCTCCCATTCTACTTTTGGAGATTCTGGGAACCACAAGCAAACCTGCACTCTGGGAGCGAAGCGATCTGTTGGGGTAATAGAGACTTAGCATCTCATTGATGTACAATGGAGCTTGGCAATTAAGGGCCTTGTAGGTAAGAAGAAGGACTTTAAAATCTATTCTGGACTTTATAGGGAGCCAATGAAGAGAAGCTAAAACCGGGGAAATATGACCTCTCTTGCTAATTCCCATCAGAACCCTTGCTGCAGCATTTTGGATGAGCTGAACGCTTCGTAGTGAGCTAGTCGGACAACCTGACAACAAGGAATTACAATAGTCCAGCCTTGAGGTAACAAATGCATGGACTAGCTTTTCGGCGTCGTCCAAGCACAGAACCCTCTGGAACTCCATAATTAACCTTTGTGTGCACGGACGAGTCGTTTGAACAGTACGCCCACACACGCCCCTGTAACATATCTCTAACGGACTTGTTTGGCCTTGACGCCCACGCATTAGAATGTCTGGCTGAGCCACTTCAAACAGTTCGCCCACACACCTACTATATCTAACAGACTTGTTTGGCCTTGACGCCTACGCATTAGAATGTCTGGCTGAACACTGCCATTGTGAACACTACACCTACGCACCTAGTATGTATTACTGAGCCATTTGGCCTTGGAATTACAGTAGTCCTGCCTTGAGGTAACAAATACATGGACTAGCTTTTCGGTGTCACTTTGGGACAGGATATTCCTAATCTTAGCTATGTTGCGCAAGTGAAAGAAGGCAGTCCTGGTTGAGCCACTTTGAACAGTATGCCCACACACCTACTATATCTAACAGACTTGTTTGGCCTTGACGCCCATGCATTAGAATGTCTGGCTGAGACACTCTGCAGTGTGTTAGTCTGCGGCTGTGTCTGCATGTTAGTCTGCGTGTGTGTCTGTGTGTGGGTGTTTGTCCACGTGTGTGTCTGCGTGGGTGTGTCTGTGTGTGAGTCCGCGTGTGTCTGTGTGTTAGTCTGCGCACGTGTGTGCATGTTGGTCTTTATGGTATTCGCGGACAATTGACCTGAATACCCACCGTCAATCTGCAGACACCAGGGGAATTTGCGGACACCAGAGATGTCCTCAAATTTCAAACAGTATATTTGCATTATTTAGGGTCTAAATAACATAAATCCTCATTTTCTCTGAAAGTCTTTTTTTACCGTTTGACCTGATTTTCAGTGTATCACAGTGTATAGTACAGAGTCCTCTACCCCCAGGATCAGTATTGCACTTGGTTACACATTTTTAATACACAAGGCTCGATTTTGGCAGACTTTTCCCTGATTGGTTTGTTCAAGTAAGTGGGCGGGATTTATAAGAAGCTGGCTGCAAAGACCGCCCAGAATGACGACATTTAATAATTAAAGCACATTCAAAGCTGCAGAGGCATATGGAGCACTGCAACTGTGTAGGTAAGCATTAAAACTTGTAAATAATTTTGAAAATTTGCATGAGAAAGGATTTTATACATACTTGAAATAACTGGCTGTAAAATCATGTTTTTGTGATGTTAGACTGTGTGGTAAAAGTTGAAACAGCTGTGCTCATTAGTGCTGCCTCAATAGCATAGCTAATGTTAGCTTGTTTGCAAAGCTAATGTTAGCTTATTAGCATAGCTATTGTTAGCTGTAGCAGCTTTACAGACAGGATACTCCTCGTGTCCTGGAGGAATGCACCTTGTCAGGTTAAAGAAAAGAGAAACCAGGTGAACAGCAGGTGTTACCTAAGCTTTTTAATGTTAAGACATTTAGGCTTGTGTTACTGCCATGCATGTAGCGCATGCTCGTAGTGGAGCGGCTCCGCCCACCTCGTTAAGCTGTGCATGTGCCTCTTGCTCGTATGACAGCTGGGGGAAGAAGGATAGAAGCAGCTAACATCAAAGTGGCCAGGTTGGTGTTTTTGAGCTGAAAACTGCTGAAAAATTAAGGGAATGTGTGATGGCAGGATACTAGTTGTAAATATAGGCAGGTGAAGTCAACATATGGCTTCACCCTTCTTGTTAACTTTATCTTTAATCTTTATATGTTATTAAACATATTAAGACTAAGTTGTGGCACAGTAGCCAATGCAGTCTGTGCTGTTAATGGTATCAGATGTTCTAAAATTGATGCTGTTTTTGTTGTACATAGTCTCAGAAGTTACATCTTTTACCTGCTAACTAACAGGTTTAGCAGTGTATTGTTATTTGAATTATAATGAATTAATGATCATGTTACTTTCAAAGCTGGATGTTAATGATAGATCATGAGTCCAGCCAGAGGTTCAGTAGAGCTATTTTTGTTCAAGAAACTGTCTCATGTTATGGGTGATTTTTTTTTTTATTTTTTTTTTTTTAATTTATTTTTTTAACTGAACTATAGTCAGTTAATTTCTGTACATGTAACAATGTTTTAGTTATGAGCTCAGTACCTGGCTTCTGTCAGATCCCACATGTACATTATTAGACTTCTAGCACATAACCCTGTCAATAATCCTCATTGGTTTATGACACAGGACAGTGAATCATGCAAAGGCGGAGCCGGATAAATCCCAAGGAAGATGCAAAATTGCATGCTGAAACTGGAAGGGACAAAGTGGGACTTGACCTAAGATACATTGATGCTTTCAAAGGTAATTTTAAACTTGAATATGAGACCTAACTTATAATCATGTGTTGGTTATTTGGTAAATCTTAATTTTTTGTTTGGTACTGTGTATTAACTAGGTCGAGGTATTTTCACCTTTGCTCCATTTGAAAAAGGAGACTTTCTGTTGGAATATCGAGGTGAAGTAATAACCAAAGAGGAATGTGAAAGGAGACAGAGACTTTACCATGACAGCCTTAAGGTGTTCATGTGTGAGTACCGTTTTAATGGAAAACTGTGGTGGTGAGTATATTGTTTCAGTGCCAAATTAATCTGTGCTAAATGTAATATTTCTTGTGTGCTCAAAGTCAGGTTCATGTATACTGCTACTGTATGTATGTGAAGTGAAAGATTTGTAATTAAGTTTGACTTTTGTAGCATCGATGCAGCAAAAGAGGATGGGTCATGAGGAAGACTTGTAAATGATGACCATATCAACCCTAATGCCAAGATCAAGTGCTTAACTGTACAAGGGAAACCTCATCTATGTTTGTTTGCGTTACGAGACATAAGTCCAGGCAAGGAGATCACCTATAACTATGGGGACTAATAATTTATTTTAATGTTGACAGTTATCATTAAGTATATCTATTTTCTGGTCTAGTATGTTTTTTACCACACTGAACACAATTATTGACATTGTTTGACAATAAAAGTAAAATATAGCACATACATACACACACCGAATGAATGTTTCTATTTACTTGATCTAATGTATCTGCTTTGTGTGATTAAAATCCTTAGAAATCTAGAGGGATATCCTCAGATGATCAACATGGAGAGGTACCAGCCACATCAGAGCTTTCCCTGAATACTCAAACAGAATCAAGTGCATCAACTGATCACTTAAAGCAGGTGAGACACTAGTTTCATGTTTAGTGTAAATAGTTTGATGCTATCTTTTGATGGTAAGTGTATGCATATTAATATTTTATCCAGAAAATTCAATCGAAGTCATGATGACTTTGCTTTTTTTGTCAGGACCTGTATGGGCCATTTCTTCATCAATATCCTGAGACCACTAATTCTCCAACCACAGATGAAGATCCTGCTCAGGTAAAGATGTAAAACTATCCAGATGTTCCTCTCAGGCTTTTGTATATAGTAGAGTGGTTGCTTTTGCCCTCTCAAGTGCTGTATTCTTACTCTGTCTTATTGTTATGCTGCTGTTCTATTCATTATGCAGGTGGTAGCTGAGAGAGATCAGCTCCAGATGACTGTGACCAGCCTGAACCAGACAAGTCCAGCTCTTCTTCTACTTGAAATGATTGGAAAGTTAAGTCTAATGTGTCCTTAATGTTACTCAGTATAAAATGAAGGCTACTAGTGTGTCTATTGATACAGAGTGTGTGTCTGCGCAGTCACCTGCGTGTAATGTGGTTCATGAGGACAATGGTATGTAGGAACAGTCTCTAAGATGCCTTTCAGAGTCGGAGTCAGCATAAGACCTGAGTGTGTGTGTGTGTGTGTGTGTGTGTGTGTGTGCTAAGCTCTGACCCAAATACGACTTGAGAGGACCACATGGGTTTTGGTTTCCTTCCCGTAGGTGCCTTTGATTGTGCATCACTTTAGTACTAGATAATGATTTTCACTTAATCCCAGCCAGCATTTATATGTGGGCCCCACATGGTTAAAGACTGGTCTGCAATTAAGGGTCCCAAGTGGGTTTGTCTGCAGTTCCATGGTGGCCCTGCCTGTGTTTGCCCATATGAGTTCTGAGTGACATCTAACTAGTTTTTATGTGGGTCCCAACTGGTTAATTTATATGAGGCCCACGCAGGTCCCACCTCTCCCTTTGAGAAAGAGCTCACTGGGCCATAAGCGGGACCCAACTAGGCTGCAATATGGGCTCCAAGTGGGTTTGTCCACAGTTTACACAGTGGCCCCACCTGTGTATGCGCACATAGGGTATAAGTGGGATCTAACTGGGCTTTAGATAGTGCCTTTCTGGGCAATTTAAACCAGATCCACATAGGGCCTCCTCTGCACCTTGAAGCAGGATCTTCATAGCTGGGACACAACCTGGTGGCAATATGGGTTCCAAGTGGGTTTGTTTGCCTATATGGGCTTTAAATGGGATCTGTCTGGTTTTTAGGTGAGGCTTATGTAGCATTTTTTTTAATATCAGACCCATAAAGTCCCCACCTAGGCACTGAAGGATCTAACTGGGCCTGAGGTCTGGCCCAGTGGGGCTGCAACATGGATTTCAATTGGATTTGTCTACAGGTTTGACAGTGGTCCAACCCTTTGTGTGTCTGGTTTGCTGGAGGATCAGATTAGGTTTTACAAAATGTGTCTCATGTAGGTCTATCTACTGTTTCCATTAAGACTCCACCTGTGTTAACACCTATGGACTTAAAGAGGGATCTGACTGATCCTTACATCAGTTAAAAAGCAAAATCTGGGTCCCCACGTGTCCTAATCAATCACAAATAACAAAAGTCAAGTCATACAAACCTAGAGTGACAATCAACCATAAGCTTGAAAATGCAATTTAAACAATAGGAGCTAAAATTGTTAAACACAAACCCCAACGCATGGCCCCTTTTAAAGTCAGCATTTGTTTAATGCATTTTTTTTGCCAAGCATGACAAGCATTGTGCTAAAAGTGCTGAAAGAAATCTTTCTTTTTCATAAAAACCCATAAAATACAAATAAACTGTTAAACTGCATAGACAGCAGAACTGTTAAACTGCAAGACTAGTGGCAAATAGTAAATTTGGTCATTTTAACCACTTTTACAGGTCATGTAGAGTTATTTTAGCATATTTTTTTGTCAAGTACCACTGCTTTACATATTTTATGTCAAAAACAAACAATACTAAAACATTAAATTCAACTGTCAGCAGGTAGTAAACTTTACTCAACCTGAACTTTAACTCCTTAGATAACCAACAACTTCTTTATGTTGTCTAATAACAATTACAGGGCATTGTACGCTGGGCACTTACTGGATTTGTGTCTCATCTTAGGACTGAGTCCCATCTTGGAACTGTGTCCCACCTTTTTTTGCAAGTTCTTTTTGAGCCCTTACTGCTCGGTCTCCACCTCCATCACGTGCTCCAATAAACCACTTTGACAGGGTCTTCTCTGCATCCTTTTGCGTGATTCCTTGTGTTAAAGCATTCTTCTTTAGTGCCCCTGAAAAAAAGTAACAATACAGGCCAACTTAGAAATTCAAGCTTGATTTTCTTCTTGCATTTCAAAAACATCTTTATGACAGACGACCAAATGGTAAACAGCTGGCTTGAGCAACTAGAGCTGGGTATCAATTTAGATTTTCCAAATTGATTTGATTCGATTTGGGATTTGATTCTATCCTATTGATTCACTCATAATTTTTTTAAATTGAAACATCAATTTTGCTGAGACTGAAGACATGGAGAACTATTCTCAATTGCAAAAAGTGGCCCCCGCTCAAATTTATTGTACACTCTTTCCACCACTAAGGCCAGCTGCATTTTAGAGCATGCAAATACTATTGAGGGTCAAATATTTTGCCAAATTTTAAGTTTTAACATTAGAAAGACAAAGGCAAGTTGAAGACACAAAATTACATAACATACTAGAAACTTAAAAAGAAAATTACCATATACGACATCAAAAAGATGCAGCTCCCGGAACTTGTTCTTGCCGTGACGTTCAAAAGGGTTGAACTGGAGTGCCAAATCATGTGACATGATGAATGCTATCATTCTCCTGACTGCGTCATCTAACGAAGAGCCTCGAAGCGCTGTAAGAAGCGATTTTGGTGAGTGGTAAATATAATCTATGCAAACCGTATAAAATTTACTTGCTTATTGTAGTCAGCCAAGGAATTATAAAGTAATGGGTAAATTTTACACATACTACCTATTCGTTAACAGTAACAAGTGTAACAAAATAGGGTAAAATATACCCCAAAGCCGTGAGTCCTGTGCTCCAAATTGCGCATGCGTCTGTTTGAGCGAGCGGGACAGGGAGATCTTGGACTGCCATCTTCCTAAGCTATTTACATAGGGCTATTGCTGTGTATAGTGCGAATGCAAATGGTAATTTCTGAAGTGATGAAATATTCCACTTCACTTGTATTCGGCGTGAGTCTGTGTTACGTGCCATTACTTGAAACGAAAGTTTGAATCTGTCGCGGGACCATGGCTGTTTTACCATCCGGACAAATCGCTGCATGGAGAAACAAACATAACTGATCCCAATATAAAACGTCGAACTGCCAGTAAGTAGGGTCTGCAATGAAATGTGTTCGCGGTGTGGTTTTTACTTCTATTAGTCAGCATGCATGACTGTTTCTGACTGCTGGTTTTAAGGTTAGGAACTAGTCAACGCTGGCTTTTTCTAATGTTATTGAACGGGCAGAGTTTGAATACGCAACACACAGACTGTAAAGGGGATAGTTCAGCTTTTTTTAAGTGTGGTTGTATGGTAATGTATAAATGGCCATTAAGTATAATATGTGCAGTAGAAAGGTCTCTGCTCTCTCCCACTGAGAGACACCGGGGCGCATCACGCTGCACCACACTGTTGTCACTGTTGTCAATGAGGGACAATTAATCAGTGTATTTTCGCGCCCACGAGAAGTCCCGTCTCAAAATGATACACCAGTTCAAGAGTAGGCTACTGTCACAGCCCATTCTCCCAGCTTTCCCTCCTCTCCCTCGGTTTCAATAATTTTCCACTCTCCCCTGCCTCTGCTCCACTCTACCTGTCAGCCACTCCCACCTCATCAGCCCAACTCCACTCACCTGCAAGCACAGCTGCAGCTCATTCCTAATCAGCCCAGTATTTAAGCCTCTCCAGCACTCTCACTCTTTGCCAGATTGTTTTACTGCATTCATGCAAGACTTTCCAGCACTCTTTTCCTGCCTGACCTCCCGTTGCTGACCCTGCCTGCCTCTGACCTGCCTACCCTGCCTGCCTCCCGGTAAACTCACCTGCCTTCTGTCCTGGACCACGTGTTCTGCCTTGGTGTCCCCGACTTCTGTCGGCTCTCCCGGCTCTGACTCCTCCGCCTGTTTTCGACCTCCCTGCTGTACGCCGCTCACCTGCTCCCTTTCCTCGTCGGCCTTACCTCCAACTTCCAGGGTGCTGCTCTTGGGTCCAAACAACCCCCGTTACAGCTACGATATAAAGCAAAAATTTACAATGCATTAGCTGGTCGGAAAAAACACCAACATGTCGCCAACATCTGAAATGCGTCACACGTGTTTTTGTTTACCTGTTAGCTCCGTTAGCATGGCTGCTAGAGTCGGTCTCTGCAGCAGTCCGTTTATAAACAAAATGATCCGCACTACAAATTACCTGCATACTTGTGTACTGTGTAGGCGTGTCTCTGTTGTTAAAGTTTAGCGTTACTTCTCAGTTTCATTTTTACAATCGGGACTCTATGGACTCATGTAAACAGAAACGTTCTATATGTAAACATGACGTACCGCACGGCTTTTCTGGTCAGTCGTCGTGGAAACATGACGCTCATCCAGCGGTGCTGGGTTTGGACCAGAGTGAAAACAAACATGCTGTAAAATGCACAAAGTATCACTGTATCCCGCCAGTATGTGGGAAAACACCCACTGTGGCTGCACTTAAGTTTTTAAAGGAATTATGGGGTCAAGTGAAACATTTTAGAATTTATTTTATATTGGGTATTGTTGGAATGTCAGTGTTTAATAAATGTTTTCATAATTTTGTAATTTATTCTATAAAGCATGAATATTAATTTATGCAATTACAATGCCTTTATTTTAGTGAGGTAAGTACACAGTCTGTTATTTCTGTATAACAGACAGACCGCTCTGATCAGAGGAGCACAGAGAAACTATTCAGGATATTTACCTTATGTTTAATTTGTACCTTCATTATTATGGGAAATTGAACTGGAAATGCAAGTTGTGCAACTTCACAACATCAAGAAGATTAGACCTGCTGAAACACAGCAGGCTAATACATGGGCGTTTTGGTTGAGTCCACTCCATACCCTGCCTCTATGCAGATTGTCCTCGCACCTTCAAGTCATGGCGTGCATTAAGGACACATTTGTCAAGGCATCGTTCTCAGTCAACCCAGCCAGGCAACATCCTTTCATTCACATGCATTGTCTGTAATTCATGCTCTTTTGACAATGAGAGGCAATTTTTTGAACATCTTGGTGGCCATCTAAAAAAGTTCGAAACTGTGCCTTGTGTTTTTGAGGGTTGTGATTACAAGACCAACATATATACAACATTCCACAGCCACAAAAGTAGAAAACACAACCCACATTCGTTGGAAGATTTCAAGACCACTGTTCTTCATCAACACCCAAACAACCAGGATGAAGAAAGTGATTTTGAGGATGTTGAAAATGACTGTGGCTCTGTCTTTGAGGCGGATGAGGACTTGACAAAATTATTACTAAGAGAGTGGGGTTGCTCCTCCTGGAAAATGGAAAGCATTTTCAATGTCTCCAATTCATGCATTGACAAACTCGTAGAGGAACTTCATTTCCTTACAGCGTCTGCATCTGGCCCTGTCAAGAGATCATTCTGAGCACGTTGAGAAAACATGGCTGTACGTTTGAAGACTCTGTAATATCAGAACTCGTCAAAGACCTTTGCCAGCTAAGCCCTGTCTGTGCTGCTTTATGAGTGGATGGGCCCTTAAGCAGTCAGTTCAGGAGAGAGCAATTTAGGAAGGCTCATCTCTCATCAACTGAACCAGTTGAGTACATACTTGACATGATGGTGTCCCTTAAACACTTCATTTGCATATCAAAGTAAGTGTAATGGGTTGATTATTTCTGTTATATCAAATGTGTGTGCTCTTTTCAAGTACAGTTATTGAAAAAAACAATTACTTCACAAAAAGAGTTTTAAGGGCTGCCCACACCAACAACTATATGGCCAGGCATCATGTCTTTCATTTATTGTAATATTTATTTAACAGGGATGATACAACATTGCCACAGAAAATGGGAAAATGTGATGCATACTTACTCTCCTCTCCTCTGCTCTTCTCTCCTTTCTTTCCTCATCTCCCTCTTCTTAAAATAATAATGAACATCAAAGATTATTTATTCAAATTTCCACTGAACTAAATCTCCATTTATTTCTTTGGCAGAAGAATATTGATGCAAGCTTATGCAAGTAAGCTCATCAACTATTGAAACAATTTCTTTTCTTTCTGTCTCTACAGCTGAGGAAACATCCCAAACAACAATGGCGGTCCAGTTAAGAGTCATTTTAGAAGAACACAACATTCAAAAGTTGACACTTCCAACAGGAATTCCTAATACAGTGGAAGATCTTGTTTCCATAGTTACTGAAACTTTCCAATTGCCTGGGGAATTTGGACTACTATACCTAGACAAAGACTTTGACAATCAGTTTTCAGTGTCACCTCAACTGCTGACTTGTACGACAAGGCCGCTGTTAAAGTGATCCTCAAAGAGCCGACCATCACCCTTGACATACACCCAGTATATGAATCAGGACCATCATCTACATTGAGCTCTCCGAGTTCAGTGAACACCCATCCTGCAAGTAATACTAAAACGGACATCTGCCCTGCAGATGATGATGCATCCTCACAGGTGTCCGACTGCGCATCGTCAAGTTCCAAGGACACCATTATTCTCCCTGATTCATGTCGCCCTGCTGCATGGCCAAGTACCGGAGTTTTCCCGAGACATAAAACTAATCCTCACAGAGCAAACAAATCATGTCATGCCACTGGAAGACACTTCATGGATGCCAGAGTTAAATCAGCAATAATGCAAGACCTTTCAAAAGTGATTTTTTTTCCTACACTGCTTACCCATCAAGTCAGCAGATCTTATCAGTGGCTGAAGCCCTGGTTGCCAAGTTTCCATGTCTTAGGGAGCCGGGATCATTTGCAGGGTTATATGACTGGCAACAGCGCATACAAAAATAAGATACACAATTACCGTGCCAAGTTAAAATCTCGAAAATATGCTTACCTGGAAATTGAAGTCAACACATTAAAGAGGAAGCATCCAGCTGATGCAGTCCCATCAAAAAAACGTGAAAAAGCCCAAAAAAGCTGAGGTTAATTACCTCCCTCCACACCCTATTGGCGAAAGCCAAGACACACTGGATAAAGAGAGGCTTGAATTACTCAATGAAGTGAAAAAGAAAAACAATGCAAAGATAATCGCAGATAAAATGAGTAAAACCTTCTCAAGCCAAAGAGTCAAAGTGGTGACCCTCAGCCCCTCTGTGAGTGTGTTTAAAGAAAGGTGGCCAGCATTCAGTGAGGCTCAGGTGAGAATGTCTGATCATTCACCAAGAAACATTCATGCGATTACTTTGAGATCTGGTCTGTCATTTAAAATTTCCTTTTTTGTCCTTTTACTTTCTCACTAGATTAAGGAAGAGTTCAGACATATAAGGACAGTTTCCTTGGAGGAGACATTCATGCTGAAACTTGATGAGTACACACCAGGTCTTTTGCAGCTTATGCGTGTTAAGCTGCTGGTTCCAAGATACCCCCTCTGCTGGACACTGTAAATGACGTATGTTGTTTTACTTTTTTTCACAAATATGTAATAATTGATTTGAGTGAATTAAAAGTGAAATAATTTGGAAACAATTGCTTTACTGTGCACAAAGCTCCTTACCAACTTAAACTACAGTTTAAGATCAATTTGTGAAATGTTAAAAAATGTTTTAGTTTTTAAGGAATTCGGTCTTAGTGTATGTAAATCACTGAGTTACACTAACCGTCTTTTCACTAAATTGTATCTCCCTACAGACACAGAGCATTGAGGAAAAAAAGGGATGCAGTTGTCTGCTGCCTCATTGACTACCTCGGTGAAAGACAAGATCTTTTCCATGACTGCCAGGTATGTCATTGATAACACATGACTGATTAACTCAAGGGATCCTCATGTCTTCCTCTCCTCTCCTCTGCTCTCTCCTCTCCTCTCTTCTTCTCTTTTCCTTTCTTCTCTCCTCTACTCAGCTCTCCTCTGGTATCCCCTCTTCTCCCCTTCTCCTTTCGTCTTCTGTCCACTCCCCTCTGCTCTCCTTTACTCTGCAAGATAAATTGAAATGTATTGTGTTGTGGAAAAATTAGCCTGCCTGGGAGAGTCAAAAAACAAGACCAGAGAAACATCATGCGCAATGATTTTATTCTCTATAGAGAAGGGACACAACACAGAACCACACGGCAGTCAAGCAGCCCCATGGTTGTGTCCACTGAGCAATGGTTGCAGCCCATTCTTATAGTCCATCCTATGCCTCTGGCTACATCATTAGTCCAGAATAGATTTTAAAGTCCTTCTTCTTACCTACAAGGCCCTTAATTGCCAAGCTCCATTGTACTTCAATGAGATGCTAAGTCTCTATTACCCCAACAGATCACTTCGCTCCCAGAGTGCAGGTTTGCTTGTGGTTCCCAGAATCTCCAAAAGTAGAATGGGAGGCCAAGCCTTTAGCTATCAGGCTCCTCTCTTGTGGAACCAGCTGCCAGTCTGGGTCCGAGAGGCAGACACCCTCTCTACTTTTAAAGTAAAGCTTAAAACCTTCTTGTTCGACAAAGCTTACAGCTAGCTCTAGTTACCATCTGAACTACACCATCCATGCCATCCCCTAGTTATGCTGCTATAGGCCGAGGCTGCTGGGGGACATCCCATGATCGTCTCCACACTCCTCTTCCCTCTCTCTCCTCAAACTCCATTAACTCTGTGTCCTCTCTCCCCTAGTGCTGTGCTTGTTTCTCGCTGGTCTCTCTCTCTGTACCTCTCTACAGATACCTGTGGCTCCAGAGCTGAACATCTGATCTGTGGCTCCACCGACCTGCCCCGTGTCCTCTGCTGCCATTTGCTGTCATTATTCTATCGTCCATCTAGAGACAGGATCTGCCCAAGGTTTCTGCCTGTTAAAAGGAAGTTTTTCCTTGCCACTGTTGCCAAGTGCTTGCTCATGGTGGAACTGTTGGGTGTAATTAACAGTAATGAGTGTGGTCTAGACCTGCTCTGTTTGTAAAGTGCCCTGAGATGACTTTTGTTGTGAATTAGCGTTATATAAATAAAATTGAATTGAATTGAATCATTACTAGAGGTAAGATGAGCTCTCCTAGGCAATGAAACAATCAGGATGCAATAGTTAACAGATGTCTACCCCCTACGTGATGTTTGTAGTAAACACAGTTGTTGTTTTACCAATAGGAATTTACAACCTAGATCAGTTAGGAACAAGGTTATACAGAGTTCACCCTGTTACCTTCACCTCAAACAGAAGGTTCACCATACCAGGGTACAATTGGCTAACACTAATCATTCTCCCAGACTTTCACAGAATAGGACTCCTTTAAAATTTCCACCACAACTCCCCCCTTTTGATCATTTTTGATCAACTATTCAATTACCAGTGAAGAAATTTTGCTTCAGTCAACACATAATTAAGAATAGGTTACACTTGATCATATATCACTTTCATCACAACTTCGTCAGGACAATACTTTCTATTACATACAATAATCAATGGTGATTTAACTGCAATTCTTTTTTGCACTGTAAGTCTTCAGATGATCAAACACTTGCCACGTAGCTCTGCGATCCATTGTCCCTCGTCGGACACTCCACAGTGCCTCATGTAATGTGTTCTCTCTGGATTCATGTATGTGTAATGTGTAATTCTTCGTTGCAGCTATGGCAGCGCTTGGCTTGCACCATTAAGCTGTGTTGTTCATCGACACCTCGCTTTTTTGTGTGTGCATTAGCGAGTGATCACTTTTCCATGTTTTTGTTGAATCTTGTTCTGCTTCGCCTTGTTGTGAATCATCGCTCAGTCCTCAATGTCAGTTGACTGTTGCCTCTTGTGATGATCCTCTGTGTTGTTTTCCTTATATGCTGTTCCATCCTTAAATGTGATCTGGTAAATAGGACTCCTTTAAAATTTCCACCACAACTGGAACACCATCTTAAATAATATACTTAAATTAAAAATGTGTATGCTTTTTGTTTCTTTCTTTTTAACATGTAGGAATGTGAAGACTACACAGACAAAAACAATGAAGGTGATCGTGATGCACAATATCATGGCTGAGGAGGATCCATCAGATGTGTCTATTGTGATTGAGGGGAACCAAGTGATGGAAGGATGTGGAAGCCGAACAAAGGCATGTGTACTGCTGATGGGACTGATATATGCCCTCAACCTCGAATATCCAAAGCAGCTGAAGAACATGTTTGAAGCTTTTCAAAAGCTTTTTTTGGAACTTGATGGAGCAAAACTACTGAAGAAGGTCCACAGCCTCAAAAATAAGCTCATGCAATAGACACACATTTCCTCTCTTGTTCCAAGAGGATGTTTTGTCTGGACATAGCTAGATGGAGTTGTGATGGAGTGTAGTTTTTTATTTTTCTACTCTTCCCTCCTCTGCTCCACACACAGACACACACACACACACAAATATATAAATATATATGTACAGATGGATACATACATAAGTATGTCACAGCCTCTCTCAGCCCACTCCATTGCTCTCTGATTTCCCCAGAGTGACAGAAAAGGAACACTGACAGAAAGTGGCCAGTCTGGTCAATACCACTGAGTGTAGCCTAAAGAAATTTGATCTCTCCCTCTATAACCTCCTCTTTCCCTCCCCATTTGTTTTTCTTTTTTTCTCATCCTATCTCTGAGAGTGAGAGCAAGCACAGAAACTAAAGAATGTTGGTGTTCATCTGTTCTATCCTTATCCAGATGTTCGATACTGTACATGCACAGGAACAACCTTGTAGAGTTTGTGCGTGCATTAGTCAATTATCCAGAAACAACATTTGAAGCTGTTAGCTTGGTGAGTTATAAAACGGGTTCATTCCTGATCTCCTCACTTCTCCTTTCATTACCTCTTCTCTTCTCTCCTCTTCTCTCTGATCTCCTCACTACTCCTTTTTCTTATCGAGCAATCTGGATGTCCTAAAACAGGAAGATATGTTTTATTGTCCAGAAACAACATTTGAAGCTGTTAGTTTAGTGAGTTATAAAATAGGTTCTTTACTTGAAATGTTGTGTGAAGCTGTTGTATTGCACTTTACTCTGTTTTTTTTGAGATGAGTTTATGGATTAAAAACATTGAGATGATAACCATCTGAAAGTCTTTTTTGGGGGGGTAAATCTTAGCTTATCTGAATAAGTAGTGGTTACTAACTGATATTAATTAATTTTTATTAGTAATTATCAGGTATTACCTACTAGCAATTAAGAGATAATTTTACCCAATTTTATTAAGTAGCTGTTGAATATATACATAAATGTGAGGTAAACGTAACCCAATTTAAGTATTTCATAGCTTTTTATTTCAGTTATTTTATACTCAATATATGGAATTAAATCTACCCAAAAAAAGTCGATGCAAATTGTTACCTCAGATTTATTGGGTAAATTCTATAGGTTACTTATTACAGTGTATTTGTCCGACCATGGCAACCTGAGACTATGTGATGAAAAGCACAGAAAGGAAATTCTGTAGTAAAGCTATGATGGTGTTCATTACAATTATCTTCTCTTCTCTCTCTTCTTATTTCTTTTCAGTCTCTTTTCAATGTCTGGACCTGATTTATCTCAGTCATCAAAATAATACTAAATTGTTAGTAAATTTTATCAAAGTCACAAAAAAATGGAAATACTATAGTACCATAAAATGTTACACTGGTACAATCCTTAATTGAATTGTCATTAGTTACGTTCCATCACTTATTTTTACTTAAAATAAGTTTTAACAGCAAATGTAAAGCCACTAAAGCTGTCTGACTTCTGATGACAGATATTAGCCTTAAAAACATGATATCATTTGCCCAATGAATGTTCTTTCATGACTGGTTTACCATGCCACTCTTTCATCTAATCTTTACTCTCCTACACCCGAGTCCTAAGAAATCCAGCCTTATTGCTAATACCCCCTCCATTCTAATTCCTCACATTACTATAAACTACAAAGCAATCTAAATCTTTTCATACACAAAAGGGTAAGCTCCTATTGAACTGCCAACTTAGGTCAAAAGTGAATCTGACATTTGAACTTACAACTTGAGACATGAAGTCTGAGTTGCACAGCTTCTCATTCATGACAGGCTGCTCCTTCAGGTGGTTCTAACAATGGCACAGCTGTTTTCTGCTTTAGCATAGCATTAAGCATTTTGCCATGTACTTTCTGAGTGTCTTTGACTTCCTCTAGCAAAGTTATCAATTTTATATACATGGCTTCTCCAAGACTAGTGGCACTGCTCACACTGGAAGAAGCACTGGAGCTTGTTCGACTCAGGGAGGTGGTAGGGCTTCTCAGACCTGGGGTCGTGGTGGGGCTTCTCAGACTTGGAGTCAGGCTGGGGCTTCTCAGACTCGGGGATACACTACGGCTTCTCACATTTGGGCTCACTCTGGAGTTGCTCTCTCTTGATGGTATAATGGTGTCGCTGCCTCTTGGGGATGCACTGGGGCTGCTGACTTTTAAGGAACCACCTCCTCACTTGTTAAAAGAGCCTGGGCTTTTGCGGATTGCCTGGATACAGGTAAAAGACATATTAGCAAACAATTATTAACAAAGGTAATAACAAATTACATAAATAAAAATACTTCCATAAATACAGTAGCTGAAACCAGACTGGGTTGAGATCCTAAGCAATTTTGATTAGCCAATATTTCAGGACAAATTCTCATCAATTACAAATAAATCCATCTGATTTTAGACATTGAGGTCAAGTTGTAAACTGTTTGAAGATTCCTCTATAAGCCAACTCTGTTCATGGAACCCTGAGTTACAGTTGCAAGAATACACACAAAAACTGGATCTGTGTGCCAATGTTACACTGTCAGGACTAGGTTCCGAGGGGAGAGCAGGACCCAGATGCAGGCAGGAACAAGGACGCAAAAAGATCTTTTAAACAGTTTATTAAATGGGCTAGGCTTACGGATGGTCAAGGCAGGCAGGGTCAAAATCCAGGTAATCTGTCTGAACAAGGCGTGGTAAGTAAAAATCCAAAAAAACCAAAAATGCAAAAACCAGAAATCCTGAATCTCTATGAACATGGACGCTAACAAAGCAAACAGAGCAGGAACATGGACTATAAACCAGCAAACAGAGCAAGAACATGAACTCTAACTTAGCAATGCAGCGTCAGAGAACAAAGGCAATGGCATAACTTAAATAGACAGGGGAGGGCAGCAAAACGAGACAGGTGAAATCAATGGACTAATCAATGTCAGGAAACAAGTAGACAGAAACACACAAGGGAAAAACTTTTCAAAATAAGACAGGAAATAACAAACAAGAAATTCAACTCAAAACAAGAAACTCAACTCAAAACCCTGACATACACGCTGTCAGTTGAGTTAAGTAAAAGTGCCATGAACCCTCCACAAGTAAAATGGCAAAAAAAATGTATCAGTACACCTGTTAAACCTGCATAAACTTGAACAAGTACAGTTACAAGCACAGCACACTAGCTCAGTCACAAAGGCTAATTGCTACAAATGAACTGAAGAAAAGCCATCAGTGTGGCTATATATTATGTTACCATTCAACTGTGTTTGCAAGTCTAAAATCTAAAATCTTGTAAATGACAAAAGCAGCTACTGCAGTTTATGTGCAGCCGAACAACATGAAAACAGGAAGGAGGAAAGGAAAGGATCTGATATAACTCAATATTTTGATGTCAGGAATATGATTTAATTGCTTGGCATTTTAGATTTGTTTCCAATGAGATGTTAATGCATTTATTCATTCATATAAGATTGATTTAGAAATGCACTCAGAATTAACCAACACAATGTCATCTATAATTTAAGTAAATGTATTAAAAAAAGATCAAAATCAGCAAAAATCGGTATTGGCAGGTTAGATTTTCAACAAAATCACCAACTGAGATCGGCTGCAATAGTTGCAGCAATATGCAGTGTATGTTATACTGAGATACAACAGTTTTGAATCAGCATAATGTGTGTATTAGCTTTTATGTGATACTGAAATCTACCATTTCTTTTTAAAAAAAAATTTCAAAGTCTGTCAAGACATATTTTTTTAATAACAAGGAATTTGTTCCACCAAGAAACATGGTAACTTGTAAGTGATAATTGTAAGAATTATCATTTTTTTGACATGGTTATCACATCATGGCAATCTCAGAGTTGCAACTCTACAACTGATGTCGTAGTACTACAAAGTTAATGGTAAAGATGGCTCAATATCACTTTTCACATATGACACAGATATAACAGGTACAGTGTCTGCGTATACTGTTATCAATCCAACACTTCACATCCAGGACCTTTAGCAGCATTTTTGAGTGGTCAGCACCCTTGAGATATTCAAAATGAATTTGAAAGTGGAACTTTGCTTTTTAAGTGTTGCATTATGAAATTTCTCTTAACAGCACATTGTGCAGTTTAAGCATTTACTGCAGAGGCTAACACTGGATTGGAATTACACGTTGCTCTCCAATATCCGATCCAGTGATACTAATATTGAATTTCAGATCGGATTATCACTAGTAGAAAGGCAGCTGAATATCCCCAAAATCTCTTTTGTCTAAAATGACTTAAAAGTTTATTAAAATGATGAATTTAAATTCCACTGAAGGCAGTGAATTTATTACATTTACATTACCTTTTTTGTCGCTTCTTTGGTATATCGTTGCCCATTTGGAGATCAGATGTAGCCTCTGCTCTTGCAAGCTTGTGTCGGGCATCTTCATATGTACCTTCAAAAGACAAAAAGGGTGACAAGATTAACATAAAACTAAATCATTAGATTTATTCACCTCACCCTAAAACCTTCTTACCTGCATATCCAATTGCACGCACACTGCGTGTCCTCCCTGAAGCATCTGGCTGTCGTCTCTGCTTGACTGCCTTTGTGATCTTAACATTAAGGCCTACTGGCCAAAAACACTTAGTCTTCTCCTCGTCAGTGAACCAACATTATGGAATAATATCCACTAGAATCCTTCCTTCACTCGAAACTTCATCTCTGAACTCCACATTGCTGAAGTGGGACATGCTGCAAAGTTCATATGAGGTAAATCAGCAGTCATGTAACTGAGGAAAAGCAACATTGGCATCACGCATAGGAAGTAGTATGAGTTTTTTTGTCAGATCAGTTACGGGCACACTGTGAAGCTGGTCAGAGAGTTCTGTCACCTTTCTGATCCCCACACAAGATAAGTCAGTAAGGTAACTGTAAAAGCATTCTTGTCTGTCATAAAACTGACACACAATGTACACTGCCCCTGTTACTGCCTCCACAATATTCTTCACAACAGCAACTCTGCCCTCAACATCAAAACAGTTGTTGCCTTGAGAGCATGAAATAACATTTCCCTCATATGTGTATCTCTTGTACTGTATGTAGCAGGATGCCGTTTATAGTGCTTTCAGCTGTGTGTCTCTTCCCAGCCAATCATGGTGGGAGAGCACCCTATAAGAGCCAGCAGCGGGTACCTGTTTGGTCTCTTGCTGCTGGAGGCGGGGCCACATCACTTCCTGGCGTCCTCCACTTCCTCCTCCGGTTAGTGACAGGTGGGCTGGCGGCCGCGGCTGCAATTTATTCTGCACAGGTTGTTCATTTGGCGCAGCTCGTTCTGGTTATTGTGTTGCAGGGGCTCGCTTGGGTATTGCTGCTGGCTGCACGTGATTTATTGCCCGCGGTCCGCTACTCGCCCTCGTGTAGCATCAGTCCGCTCCATGGTGTGCGGACGGGGATTGCCTGATCGGGTTTTGGCATAATCGCGTAGCGGCGCAGTGCTGGCTAATCCGCCACTGGAAATCACTGCCGCTTCGCTTGGGGGCAGGCTGCTTCGTTGCTTCGTTTGGATGCCGGCTGCCTTGCTTCGCTTTGGCTCAGACTACTTCACTGCTTTGTTCGGACCTGGACTGCTTTACTGAGACCCAACTGCTTTGCAGCTTAGTCTGGACTGTTATGTGGCTGATTGCGGTGTCAGACTGTCGTTGGCCTGTTTGGACTTGTGCGCACACATTTCTGCGCTGGGGTTGCGTTTGAGAGCAGTGAGAAAAGTTATTTTTCAGTTGGTTATGTGTTTCTTTGGGGAAATTGTGTATAGTCGATTATTTTTGCTTTGTTCTAACCTGTTGCGCTCTCTCTCTCTCTCCCCATTCAGGCACTGAGCCTGGTGGTGGTGGATGGTGTCCTGGTGGTGGTGCCCCTTTTGTGTGTCTTTAATAGATTGATTTGGTTTTGTTTTGCTTCACGTGTGGTGTCCTGGGATACCCTTTTCTTTGGACCCACCCATCACTGTAGTCTCAGCCCTGATTGCCCCCCCCTTTTAGTGCTGCCTGTGAAGCCCTTTTTAGCAACAGTTTTAATTAGGAAGTTCTAAACAATAAAGTATATTTTGTATTGGAACAGACGTGCTGCCTTTGACTCCTCTTGCAGAACCGACCGGAGTGCCTTCCTTGGTGGGGTACATCTATCTCTATAAAATAAGGGTCCCTGGGTGAAACCCCCAGGGTGGCGTTGTCTGGCAATTTTAAACATTTGTAAACTAATTACTGCCTACGACACGAGACGATCATCCCCCAGCTCGTGCCCCCACATATACAAGCAGGAGGGTCTGGAACGGTGGGACCAGAGAGATGTGGCAGTCGAAACTGGTTCCCCATTTCTTTTCCATTATGAAGAGAGCTGGATTTTTCACCTAAATGCTGTACAACCTGTTGAACAGGGTTTTGTGGCCTTCTTACTAGTGATGGGTAAATGACGCCTCGTGAAGCGTGTGGCACACTCCCCCAATTGTGTCGACACAACGTGTTGGTGTGTTGTTGCTTAATGGTGACATCTGGTGGACTTAAAAAATCATTGCAGGCTGCCTGGATAGAGTGGACATGAAATGATTAATTTAAGTGCTTACTGAATGAAAGAGAGGTGGATGTATTCCAATTAATTTGAATGCAACTAAAATATGACTAATACAGTATTCCAAATGCATAATTAACAACAAATATTTTGTTGCAAGGAAGTATAAGTGAAAATGTGAAATTAAAGTTTAAGTTTTGTGCACATAATTTACAACATTGGAGTGCTTGTGGACATGTTTATGAGGTGGCAAGGGAGGGGTTACACATTTTTATTGAGAAATAAAAGTTTTTGCAGCAAGTTGGGTGCAAGGCGATTTCGTCTCTTTGACATATGAGGGCGCAAGGAGGTGAATCAGGTCTCTGAAACCCTCATCTTCTACGATGCTCAGCGGCTGACAGTCTTTGATGATCATATTGACCACCATATTCATTAACTTGAATGAAAACTAGGCCAAAGTGGAAAAGGGGGAACATTTACCTTATTTGGCGTTGTCAGATCAAAATACTCCCAGACTGCAGAAAGTTTCCTCTTTCTCGATGGCTCCATGGTATCCACAAATCAACACAAAGTGAAAATAGGGATCCAAAAACAGCACACAGTCAAAGTCTCCTCTCCTCCGTTCGGCACGAATGCAGATGTGTCCCAAGTTTCACATCCTGATAAACACTTTGGCGCGCTACCGCTGTACGACACAGCCGCTGTGTCGGTCACGTGATTTTTCTTAAAGCGATACGCGCACCGACACGGGGTTTCACATGCGCTGATGCATCGGTGTTGCCGGACCCATCACTACTTCTTACCAGCCGCTTTAATGTCCCCAGATAATTTTCAAAAGGGAAACATGAAATATTGTCCAGTGGACCAAACTTTCTTGCATCATCAGCCAGATGTATAAGAGAGTGGGTGTTATTCACAAGGCGCGCTGATCCATAAATCTTCATAAAGTTAGTCACATAAGATTTGAGTAGTTTGTCTGCATAATCACAGTATTCACGACACAAAGCTGGGCTAAGCAGAATTCTCATTGCTACTGACAGCAGCATAAAGTTCTTGTAAATTCATGTAGGTAGGCGTCCTTGAAGAAGCACAGGGCCTGTGTACAACAAAAATTATCTGAATTCAGTAGCATCCCAGTGACTGTATTCCAGAAGTGATTGCGGCTTTTGAGAAAAATTCCTTGGAAGATGCCTTCTGATTAATTGCAAGTGGTTGGACATAACAATGACTGTGGCCGCAGAAATCTGACATCTCAAAGGTCCTTTGATCCACAGACTTCCAAGTTTTCTAACATTTCCTAAGCAAACTAAATGCATGTAATAGAGTACAAAGCTTGATACCATTCCTATGCCAAGCTCTTGTAGAGGTGAAACACCGTGATGGTGTTCTTCATCCAACATAAGTTCAAACTGCAAATTTGTTCTTATTGGTGCAGTTAAATCAGGAAACACAACCCTATTTTCCATATGAACCCCATGCTCTGTACACCGCTCACAGGAGCTGTAACCAGAATGACTCTTAATACATTTTAAGAAGGCACGTGGAGGAGCATCGCAGATGAAGGCATCTGGAACTGCAATGTTATAATGTTTTCCATTGAAATGTAAACCCTCCTGAGTTAAAAGCTTCAAGTCCTGAATGAACTCCTTTAAATAGTTCTCAACAGAATTAGGCTTTGTGGGGCCTGCATACAGACCAATGATAACCACATTAGATTCTGGAATTTCTTTGATCTTATAGGGCATAACTCCATTTTAGAGCTTCGGAAGAGCGGCAATCCATCAATGTTAACACGGAGAGTTAAAGTGTCTACTGACGGATGTGATTTATGTGACAGCAATGAAACTATTGCATTTGACACTCCAAAATGATAGTAGCTTCCATCTCCAATTTCTTTGACCTCACAGGTTTTTAAGGTTGACAGAAGAGTTCTTGGATCTTTTGGTACATCCAGGCCACACTGCACTAATATATGTAATAGCTCTGACAAGGCACTGTGTGAAATATTGCGATTTGCTGCCCAATCTGTCAATGTTCTTTTCAGGTCACTACAGGGATTAGTTCCTTTGACGCCTCCATCCGAATTAAATTCTTCACTGCTGTCACTGGACAACATGTCAGAACCAGATTCTTGACCACTTTCATTGTACAAATCCTCAGAATCTAATTCTTGGCTTCTTTCATTATGAACAATCTGAAAGTCCAACTCTTCATTACGAATCTGGCTGTCTGTTTCTGCAACATGGTCTAGATTTGATGGCAGATTGTTTTCAACACAAACGTTTTCCAACATCTGCAAATGTGCTGCAACTTTGGCTTTTATGCGTCTTCGTTTAGTCCGAGAACTACCATAGTAATCCATTCCAGGATCTGTAATAGAAAAGATTTTGCAACTTAGAGACATCCTTTGTTAGATCAAAGAGCTGCACCTAAGTCTTCTGTCACTAGCTATCAAATTTGGGTTTCTTCTATCTGGTAGTACTACTATAGTTGTAAATGAAAACCACACCTATACAGCAGAATTTTCTCTGTATTGCTTTCATGGCAAAAAAACAAGAAAAGAGACTGTGAGAATATTTAATAACTAGAGAGTTTGGATTCAAGAGAAGTGGAAAAATAATCATTACATTAGTGAATTGAAAAAGATCTTTAGTTTCGGTACTACAAAAAACCCCCAAAAACATCATATTATTCAGACATGATACGATATTGTTTGGAACAGACCCCAGCAAAAAACATCACATTTTTCAATTTTTCTAAGTGAAAATACATATCATGCATACATACATACATACATACATACATACAGGGCCAATATAGATACATATTGGCCCCCACATGCTAATCTGCATTATCACTATCTTAACTGTCAGTAGAAGGAGGAGAGCTACAATAACAAGCAGCCAACAAACAAAACATTACCCATTTAAGTTACTGGGATTCAGAAAAAATGACAGAAGATGTGAGCAAGCTGCCCAGCTTCACTCATAAATAAGCTACTCCATGAACAAACAAGTTAAATTCATTTAAACATATTCTATCCACAGTGATGACAATATTACAGTGTAATGTCTGACAAGTTTAACTTACAACACAACGTCTCAGCTATGCCAGTTCTTCACAGTGAAGTCTTATTAAATAACCGCGACCCAGAATACTAGAGACCAGCTCACAATCGGACTCACTTCAACACGAATTATTTTAGCGCGCATGCAACATGGCGTCTAGTCACACCTTTTAGTGCTGAAACAATTTGCTTACCACTCTACCCACGCTTCTGTTTATTTTTAGCTACCCTGGAAACAATTTCTATTTATTTTTCATTTTTCAAGTTCATACATTCAGATTGCATTACCCTAAGATAACTTAACAAAATATTATTCAACCTGTAGTTCAACTACACCTGCTTTAAGGCATGCTAGGTCAAGTGTCTTTGCTAGCTAGCTAACGTTAGCATGAATTAAACTCGTGATGGTCTGTTTGAAGCTGAAACTCCAGCGCATGTGTCAAAAAAAAGGATACAGTGTTTCAGAAGCACTGAGTCGACGCTTGATTCGTTCGGCCAGAGTCACGTGATCAATGACGTCCGAAGCTTCATTTGGTACTCGCTGCTTTGGTACGCGATTCAAACGTTTATAAGGAAGAGAATCATTGGCGGGATTTGTGGTGAGTTTTGGTGTTTTGGATTTGCGAGAGATGGAGCCTGCGAGGAAGAGAGGACGTTCTGCCGTTCAATTCAACACTTTTAATTGATTTCGGTCAATCAGGTAGGTTCGGCAGCTTTCTGTTGTTGTTTGCTTTTGTTTTGTGTGTGTTTAAATTATACACATATCAATTTATATATAGATTATATTTTTATTATATTTATATCGTATAAAATAGGCTTGGTTTTGAACAAATACAAGGTCACATTAGTGTAACAATAAAATGTAAATAATTTGACGTACTGTTTACTATCCTGTAGGTCCGGTGCTTGGTCTGTAACCAGCAGTTGGCCTGCAACAACAACACCTCATCAATGCTGAGGCATTACCGTGCCAAGCATGATGCCATCCCATCTGGTAGAGGACCAACAATGAACCCAAGCAGTCATGGTATGTACATCAACTGTTCAAACAGGAAAAGGAGAAAACAAAGAGAGAACTGGAGAAGGCCGCAGTTGTGAGTCTCACCAGTGACATGTGGACATCCATCCATATAGATGCCTACTTGGCCGTAACCTGTCATTTTATTAATGAACAGGATACATTGTCCACGGTGTTGCAAGGTCAGATGCCTCGTGACTGATGCAGCACCAAACATGGTCTCATGTTCTAAAATATTGAAAATGCGCCACACAAGTGCATTGCACACGCTCTGAACCTGATTATCAGGAAATCAATTGATCATGTGCCTGGGCTGGAGGAGATCAGAGGCAAGGCTCGGAAGATAGTAGGCTATTTCCAGTCCAGCACAACGGCAAAAGAAAGGCTCTCCCAAATACAGGATCAGATGGGTAGAGCACATCTAAAGCTCCTGCAGGAGGTGGACACCAGGTGGAATAGCACATACACTATGCTGCAACAGTTGTATGAGGAGAGAGAGCCAGTTGGTGCTGCCCCGGTCTCAATGAGGACAGATCTCGAACCCATTACTGCTGAGGAGTACCACTCAGTTAAAGAGTGTCTGGGGGTGCTTTCTCCATTTTACATCGCCACTATTGAACTTTATGAAGAGCAGAGAGTGTCGGGGTCCAAAGTAATTCCACTTGTCTGCATGCTGCGGTACACAACAAATAGAAAACAATCCCATCCACGTCCTCACAGCCAGAGCCAGCAGCTGGTCCTGCAACCCAGTCAGGTACAGATTGTGTTGACCTGGAATGCAGAACACATTAACAGGGTTCCAGCATATTCATAAAATGTCTTTAAAAAGGGTTACATTTGATTTTTTAAATATATAAATATAAAATGTCTTAAAAAAAAGTTAAATTTGCTTTTAAAAATATAAATATCATTACATGTCTTTAAAAAAGTCTTACATTTGACTTTTAAAATTTAATGTAACACTATTTAAATAGTCTTAAAATGTTACTATAAAAACTGCAGCAATTTCATTTGTTCATTCTTTTTAGGTGAAGGTCTGTGGGATCTGCTGGACCGCCATGTGGTGGAAAGGCAGGTGAGGAATGCCACTGCAGATGTCACAGTAGAAGTCCAAAGATACATGGGGGAACCTTTAATTCCCCGGACTGAGGATCCACTTCGCTTCTGGTCAGCCAGGAAGACAGTTTACCCGCACTTGTATCAACTTGCACTGCAGTTTCTGTGCACTCCAGCGTCCTCTGTTCCATGTGAGAGAATTTTCTCTAAGGCAGGAGAAATTGTCTCCAAGAGGAGAAACAGACTCAGCCCTCGCACTGTGGAACAAATACTTTTTCTAAATAAAAAACAAATACAGTAACTTTATATACGTTATGTGTTCATTTTACCAGTTCATAAGTATTTCACTGCCCGGTTCAAAAGCAACCCCCAGGTTAAAAACATACATAAGAAATACACTATACATATAAGTTACAATATAATATCATATATAAACCTACCTGTCCACTTAATTACATAAGCACGTGGAGGCACAGCACAAGCATACTCAAGCTATTATAAGACTGTGTTGTACATTATTATAATAATGTTTTTATTTATCATGTTTACAAATGTCAAGAAGTCACAAGCAAAGGGAGACCACACCATGGCACATGTTTAAACAAGGAAAGTTTATTCATTCAAATTATTTATGAATCAAATAAACATAACATTTTTTCCACCCAAAAAGTACATGTTCAAAGCACCACAACGATACCCGCTATCGGACAGAATTATCACATGATGTTAAACAGAAGCTGTCAACTCAGTTCTGTAGAGCGGGCAACCATGATGAAGCAGTTCATTTCAAGTTGTAGATTCAAGCTGCTCTTCATACTTTTGGCCACCAGATGCCACCAAAGAGGACTGTGTTGAAAAGCTTCGAGTAATGAACCCTTTTTCGATACAAGCTTCAATGCTTCATAAAGCTTTATTTGGCCATCACTAAATTAAACTTTTGCTCCCACGTATGTTATAAACTACATTTGTACCTGTAAAATAAACAACAATAAAATGCACCATAATACAGAGACAGATGTTGTACTCAGGAAATATTTGGCTTATGATTTCTCTTACCTTAGTAAAGACGCCTTTCGCTTGACAAACCACCAACCGCAATTTGCTCCTACTGGCTCCATGTGGAGAAGGCAGTGTGCTTATTTTCAAATAGTATATCCATCCACAGAGAAACGTACTAAGCTGTTGCTGTACCATCTAAAAAGAAAAATGAAATTTGCATTGTGCCTGACTGTCGTTAATGTAAAATCTCTTTTAAATGAGAATATTAGAAGGGTAAATATGTCAATTCACTGTCCGAAATCGAGCTGGGACTACTTTGTGAAGTGGAAGGATATGATTTTTGTGCTCCTCATGATGTTTTTTTTATAGAAGTCTCTACAGTCTCTCATGTAGGGGCTTTTTGACTATATATTTAAATAAATTGCATCCTTTCTTTTAATTGTACTCAGTTTAATTTTGGTTATAGTGGGTTATTTTTCTACTTTATTCAGTTTAAAATATTATTATTTTAGTTGTTTTTACATAGGACATAGGATATTTCAAGAAATTCAACATGCATTAGCAAGGCTATTTGAATGTAGAAACATGTTGTGACTCAGGGCCATAGGCCTTCATCTAAGTCTAAGCAGTCACAAATCATCATGCTTATACTGATAAAAAAATATTGACATAAAATAATGAACATAATAAAATGTATGTTTGTTTTGTAAGTGTGAAAATAAAAAGAATAATGTTTCAATTAGGATTTTTTCTAATGTCACTTTATATTTAGAACTTAGTATATATATAAAAAAAAAAAAAAAATTCCCATCTCGCCCTCCGCGGGCGGTTCCTCCTCTGCAAGCTCGGGTCCTCTACCAGAGGCCTGGGAGCTTGAGGGTTCTGCGCAGTATCTTACATGTCCCTAGTATGTCTGTTGTCTTTCCTGGGATCTGTTGTAGCCACTGCTCCAGTTTGGGGGTCACTGCTCCGAGTGTGTGTGTATATATAGTACTAGTTTTAGTTTTCAGTTTAGTTTCTACCCTTTTGTATAAGACGTGATAAAAGTCAGTAAATTGCTTATTCTAGCACCCCTTGTTTAAAAAAATGAAAGAGAGCATTTGTTGGTTTAACTGAAGGTACTCAGGGTAACAAAACAATGTACACAGAACAGGTGTACACACACACACACACACACACACACATATATTTTTATGTATTTATTTTTTTTCCAAGGCTTTATCAGAAAATGGTCATAAACCCGAGAATTCTGTTCCACAGTTAGTCCAGTGATACAAGTAACCCACATGAGACAAATACATTTCAGTCTTTTTCAATCATCCTTTCCTGAAATATGCTGTGTGTATGCTGTGTAATTTATTACTCAATTATATTTTCGAGTCAGAAATCAATTTTATTTACTCTTCATTTGTCCTCTCCAAATGAATGACTCCAGGACAGTTAGGGAAATAGCCGACCAAAAGGGCAATTAGGCGAGACAAGTGGAGTTTAGTGTAGTAGATTTTTGTATATCTCATTTGTGTAGGCTTTCTACTCTTAACCATTCTTCTCAGACTTGTGAAAAACATTTTTTTTAGTTTACAGGACAGAAATACGGTAGCTACACATTGTACAGTATCAGCAGGGGATTCACTGAGGCATTGTGTTCTTGAAATTGCACCAATTTTTTCCTCAGAATTTTCAACCAATTTGAAGTGTTTTGTAAAGAGCATTATTTGTGATGTGTTCAGAATGTGCTTGTACTATTTTGGACCAAAGTAAAACAAAGGAAACAAATCTGAAGTTGTCGTTATTTTTAAGTTATTATGCCATGATTTTACCGGTCCGGCCCACTTGGGAATAGATTTTCCTCCATGTGGCCCCTGACCTAAAATGAGCTTGACACCCCTGCACTAAATGGTTTATTGAACAAACCCATCTGGTAATTCATCCCTGCAAACTGTGTGGAAAGGGTAGACCAGGTAAAAAAAATAGAACCAATCAGATTGCTCCTTGGTGTTTTCACCAACAAAAACTTGTATTTTTTTTTTTTCAAGATTGCAGTGTGATCTCTCAAATTTCATGAAAATCCAGCTGCCTAAGGTGAACACTGTTATTAAGTAATGTTCACCAAATAAAATACATTGTTTTCTCACCATTTCAGGGGCAACAGCTTTCTAAATGTACTGAGGGTCAGCTGTTGGCAGATCAAGATAGCATGCCAGGTTCAGAACCAGACCAAATATCCAATAATGATTAAGGCAGTTCTGATGAGGATTATGTACCAGACTCAGAGTCACAAGATGATGATGATGAGGATTCTGATGCAAGCATGTCCTTTATGTCTAACCATTTAAAACAACAAATCACAGTAAATGCAGCAGTACCTGATTTGGGAACATTGAAAATGTCAGACACAAGTGTTCCAGTCATACCCAGCACATCAAAATGCTGGCCACTTCTTGAAGGTGTTAGTGCTACTGATACATCAAATGCAGCAAAGTCTGTCAAAGACTTATCAAAGGACAGGGTAAAGCCAGATGCTGAAGATGAGTCTCACAGACCAGAATCAACACAGCTGACACTGAGCAGAAAAAATTACCGTTATGTTTGTGGTAAGGCCCAAAGCAAAATGTCACGCCACTTGAAAACACACGTGAAGACACATGTTGAAATTGCACATGCATTTTTCCTCCCCGAGCACTCCAAAGAGCGCAAACTATTACTGATAAAAATGAGGAATAAAGGAAACTTTAGACATAACTCAGCAGTTTTACAGGATGGAACCGGATCACTAAAAGTGAAGAAAAAACCAAAAGCTAAAACTGTCGCAGGAAACTTTGTTCACTGTATGTACTGTCAAGGGATGTACATTCATAAGGAACTGTGGAGACATGTCCGCAGATGCCCCTGCAAGCCAGAAAATGAAGATTCGGATAAAGAACCTGGGAGAGCCAAAGTACTGGGTTTGGCTGTTAGTGTGGAAGCTGCTTAGTGTCATGAAACAGGATGAGGTTGCCTCAGTTGTGCGGAATGACCTCTCCATTATTCAGTTTGCCCAGTCACTATACAACAGACATGGACAAGACCCTACAAAGTACGAGTACATGCGACAGAAGCTGTGTGAAGTCGGACACCTGTTGCTATGTCTACGCACAGACTTCTCAGTACATAACCTAGAGGAAGCTGTTAAACCCTCAAACTTCCAGAGAGTAGTTCAAGCAGTGAAGAAAGTGTCAGGTTATGATGAAGACAAACATTCATATCAAACACCCAGCCTTGCGCTGAAATTGGGACATACACTACACAAAATCTGTGACATTATTCATGGCGGGGCCCTCATGGCAGAGGATGAAGAACTGATCAAATCCACTGACATTTCCAAGAAATTATACACCTCAAAGTGGTCTGAGTTGGTTTCTCACAGTGCCCTGAACACACTGAGTGATGCAAAGTATAACAAACAACACTACCCTTCACTGAAGATGTTCAGATCTTTCATCAGTATCTTGAAAAATCTGCAGAAAGTGCATTTCACAGGTTGAAGGAGGAAGCTACCCCCAAGAATTATGCTGAACTTGCAAAGGTTACGCTTTCCCAAATCATTGTGTTCAATCGCAGACGTGCTGGGGAAGTTTCAAAGATGCGGCTTAAAAGTTTTCATGAGAGAGACAGATCAAAGCTCCATGAGGATGTTGCCATGGGATTGTCCAAGATTGAACAGAAGCTCTGCAACTACTTCAACCGAATTGAAATCATGGGAAAAAGAAGGAGAAAAGTTGCAGTTCTGCTCACTCCAGGTGTTGTGGATGCTCTGTCACTGCTGACGAGTAAAAGATCTGAATGTGGTGTTTGTGCCACAAACATCTTCCTATTTGCAAGACCCAAGTCAAGGAGCCACTATAGAGGACAGGACTGTTTACGTGTTCATGCAAGCCAGAGTGGAGCAAAGTTCCCAGAAACCTCAGGTCAACACAACTCAGGAAGCATTTTGCCACACTGTCACAAGTCCTTAACTTAAAAAACAACAAACTTGATCAGGTTGCAGATTTCCTGGGTCATGACATCTATGTACACAGAGATTTCTACAGATTACCAGTTCCCACCACACAACTGGCAAAGATTTCCAAGTTGCTTTTGTCCATGGAAAAAGGGCATCTTTCTAGCCTGCAGGGGAAATCACTGGATGAGATTGAAATTGAAGGTTAGTGTAAAAAGTACACTTAAAGATGTAATCTTAGGGTTGTATGCCTTTTCTCTGAATGCCTTGTTAAAGGCATGCCTTACCCTTGTTCACTGGTTACATTTCCATGTTCAAATATAAGTCTACCATTCAGAAATATACAAGTAAATGACAGCTGTAGAGCTAGAAAATATATGTGGTTCATCAACTTGGAGTGCAGGCTTTATGAAAACGCTGTATAACAGTATATGATCTATAATTGTCCAATCAATATTACCACAGAGCCTCTGAAATCTTGATTTATATGTTCTACACACAAATTACTGAATGTATCTTGTATGCACATCAAATGACTATTTCATTAGATGTTCAATATATGTGCATATTTCATTTCCTAATTAAATGTGTTTAATTGTTATCTCTTTCTGTAATTGTGAGCCATTGATGTTACTTTTTTATTCCTTTTACCAGAGGAAATTGCATTGAGTGACAATGAGGCCAAGGACAGTGAGGGTGAGTCGGATGACAGTGACACAGTCATCACATCATCACAGGTTGGAAATGTGGACCCCATGGACGCTGCATTAGATGATGCAATCACAGAGCAGGTCCATGAACCTGCAGATTTGGGTAAGTTATCACACCAATAGTTATGTTTCTTTTCTTAAAATGCACTTCAGTTCCTATGCAGAAACCTTTTTTTTTATTGTGTAGGTATAACTTCAGCAGGAACAGTTTCAGTAGTGACATCCACAGTAGATGAGCCTACCCTTCCCCTGAAGGTAAACAAGGTAAGGAGAGAGCAATGGTTTGTGGCCATGACTAAACCAATCCGCTTTTTGGGGGTGTCTTGCTTTTGTCTCTCTACCTGTCCTCACTTTCATTTGCACCAAGCAGGTGAAATTTACTTGTACTTTCAAAATTGACAAATTGATATACCTGAAGTTTAGCTGATTTGTTATACTGTGATGATTAAATGTTCCTGTATTTTTTAGCAGTGTACATATCTGCAATCTTGTATTCTGGCTCTGTTGCATGCCATGCTCATTCAGTAGTCCAGTATCCTATTCTTATGACTTTTTGCTACTGAACTTTAACTTAATGTGAGTAATAGAGATAGATGCAAATGTTTGGATATTTAGATGTTGAGAATCTTATCCTTCACTACATGCGAACAAGGAAAGATCCGTTGAAGTTATAGATAGCTTTCCTCACCTCTAAGGTGAACAAGAAATCTGTAAAAGAGGGTCTGAGCCCCATAAAGAAGACACTGAAACAGATTAAATCCACAGAACTGTGAGAGGTTGTCAAGGATCCTGGACAACCTACCTGCTAAATATTTAGGAAAATGGACGCTCATTCCAAATGTCTATTTGATTTGAGATGCCAGTTTATCGCAGGAGTAACTTAAAGGCAACAGACAACCATTCACACCCACACAAACACCCATGGCCATTTAAGAGTCATTAAACATTGTTTTTCTTTATATCTTACAGGAAAAGATGCTGATCTAGTCTTCTGTGAGTACAGAAGAGCACGAAAGATGTGGTACAAGGCAGAGATTGCTGCAGTCATGCAACATTTTAGAGACCATATAGATAAGGGAAAACTTGTGACAAAAAATGAATGCAGTCACTGCAAGCTGGTGGAGGGCTCAGTACTGGCAGGAAGAATGGTACAAAATATAAGAGACTTTGTCAGAAACAGGGGAACAGCTGCAAAGAGGGCACAAAGGCAACAGCTGAGCTGAGTTTGTGTTTGAGTTTGCATTATGGTTTAGTTGATATGTTACATGTTTAAAAAGGTAACCTATAATGTTGTAATATTAAGTGTAATAAAAAACAATATCCGATTTTTCCAATTTAATTCTCTCCATGAATCCAGCGAATTTGTAGATGTCTGTAAAGTTACACACATATGGTGCCATTCTTCTGAAATCCTGATATTCAACTCCTTTTCCTTCCCTACTTTTGCATAGAAAGTGGTTTTCAATAATATTCAATTTATATCCCGCATAGTAATTAAATTTGTCAGTATCTCCAAAGGAAAGGAGGCTTCAGTTTCTGTGAGACATATCATGTCACCCGTGAGAAGCCCTATTCTATGTTCCCTGTGAAGATTTTCAATGTTTGATATGAATAACATTTTTGCAAGAGGGCTCATGGCAGTTAAAAGCTGTTGCTCCTGTTGTTAGGTGTGTGTGGCTGCACATAATTTGTGTTTTTACTTTAGTAAAATACAATTATTCAGGTAGTTATTGGTAGATCAGGCAGCTGAAGCTTAGAATAATTGAGCATTCATTTTTATTTACTCTTTTCCACCACTTTTTGGTTTCATATGAGTATTGTCCTTGTTGGGGCAAACATCTGACAAGACTGGTCTCTGAACCCAAATGCACGACTCTCAGACACAATTCTCAAAAAAGGCAGAATTTATTTAACAAAGTACAAACAGAAAATCACTCTTACGAGGCTCAAAGTAATGAACTGAAACTCTCTCTAGCGAGGCTCAAAGTAATGAACCAAAAATCACTCTAATGGGGGAAAAAAATCTCAAAAAAAGGCTAAACTTGGCAAAGCAAAACAAAATCACTCTTTTCGAGGAAGCTAACAAACAAATGGCTATCAAAGTTCAAAACAAAGAAAACATTTTAACGAGACAATAACATCTGTAAAAGATGTGTTAGTGTTTTGCTGGATGATCCCAAGACACTAGAGGACCTTATTAGCCTGTCAGTGAGAGTGTATACCCGGCTTTGCGAGCGACGCAGAGAGTGCCCCTCGCGAGCTACTAATAGCGTTCCATTCAGAACCATTGCTAAACCCCGTGAAGAGCCTCTAGTTTCGCTACCCGTAACCGCAACTAGTCAGGATGAGCCAATGCAGCTGGGACGTTCTCGGTTATCTCCTGCAGAGCGAGGGTGAGTGTTTGTATTGCGGCGATCCAAGACATCTCATTCGCAGTTGCCTGGTTCAGCCAAAAGAGGAGGCTCATCAGTAAGGGTGGGGGTTCTGGTGAGCAAGAATTTTCAGGTCAACCCCCACGTTCCTATTGTTGTGGAAATTTCTCGTCCTCTGGTGAAGAATGAAATAGAGACTTCTGCTGGCCGACAAGGTTTTTTATTTTCTTTGCAAAGAAAAGGTCAATCAACACGCGAGCGGTCAGAGTGAAGAAAGACCCCGAGCATGGGGAGACCTAAACCTTTATACCTTGAGGAACACCCCCCCCAAAGTGTGTTTCACACCCTTCCATCTGCTGCCGGTGTTGGCACTGACTTCCTAGGGTGTGTCCCACACCTGGGGTATCCTGCTGGGTTTTGTGTCCAAATGGGAAGTTTATTGGAAGGTCTAGACATCACGAATTAAAAGACAAAAGGACTTGGTGTCTAGGTGAGAGAGTAGGAAGTGGGGTGTCTCCAATGGGTGAAGACAAAGCATTTGAACTTACAATTACAGTTGGGAGTAGGAAGTGGGGTGTCTCAAGTGGTGGAACACAAAGCAATTGAAATTACAATTACAATTCCCCCCTTTTGATTATTCATTAATCACTAAACAAAATAAAGCAGGGAACGACGTGGTTAGTGCCCTAAATGGTACGGTTCTGTCTCAGGTGACGTGCCAGACAGAACCATTGGAACTGGTTGTTTCAGGAATCATCGGGAGCGCATTCAATTTTGTGTTTTCTCCGCTCCCAAAATTCCCTTGGTTTTGGGGTTTCCCTGGTTGGAGAAACATAATCTGTCTATTGACTGGGCCACGAAATCAATTGTAAGCTGGAGTGATGTTTGTCACCAGTTTTGCCTGCGTTCTGCTGTATCGCCTCTAGAGGGGGCTCCAGCACCACCAACAATTCCTTCCTCGGTTTCCTCCCTAGTTCCGCCGGAGTATTTAGACCTATTAGAAGTTTTCAATAAGCAACGGGCTCAGTCACTTCCCCCACACCGACCGTACAACTGCGCTATTGAGCTGCTTCCAGGGGCAACGTTACCACCTGGTAGACTGTATAATCTTTCCCGCTCGGAGAGAGAGGCGATGGACTCTTACATTAATGATGCTCTGGCCGCAGGACTGATTTGACCGTCCATGTCTCCTTTGGGCGCTGGGTTCTTTTTTGTCTCAAAGAAGGATAAGACTCTTAGACCCTGTATCAATTTCCGCAGCCTGAACAATATTGCCATTAAGAATAAGTATCCTCTGCCACTTCTCTCCTCCACATTCAAGCCTCTGCAGGGAGCCTCAGTGTTTTCTAAATTGGACCTGCATAATGCCTATCATTTGAGTCTCATTCCTAGGGTTCATCATCCGAGCCGGTCAAGTGGAAGCAGATCCTACCAAAGTTCAGGTGGTGGTAAATTGGCCTCCTCCAACCTCTCGTGAGGAGTTAAAGCGTTTCCTAGGCTTTGCCAACTTTTACCACCGGTTTATTCGTAACTTCAGTAAGGTGGCTTCCCCTCTGACTCGTCTCACGTCTCCCAAGTTACCATTTGTTTGGTCACCCGAAGCTGAGAGCGCCTTTACCACTCAAATGCCTATTCACTTCGGCTCTGGTTCTCACTCAACCTGATCCATCGGCCCAGTCGTAGTAGAGGTGGACGCATCTGATACAGGTGTAGGTGCGGTTTTCTCCCAGCAATCTGGGTCGGACTCCAAACTCCGTCCTTGTGCTTTTTTCCTGGTGGTTGATTCCAGCAGAACGCAATTATGATGTGGGAGATCAGGAGCTCCTGGCAGTCAAGCTGGTGTTGGAGGAGTGGCGTCACTGGCTGGACGGTGCTGAATACCCATTCGTGGTGTGGACCGACCATAAGAATCTTGCCTACATGCAGTTGGCCAAACACTTAAACCCTTGCCAGGCTAGATGGGCACTGTTTTTCAGCCATTTTTGATTCACGTTAACTTACCGTCCTAGCTCCAAAAACATTAAACCGGATGCCCTTTCACGCCAGTTTGATCGCACAGACCCTCCCGAGAGTCCCTGTCCCATTCTACCCTCCTCCGCCATTGGAGGTCGTCTCTGTTGGTCTGTGGAGTCAGCTGTCCGGGAAGCGCCACTTTTGGTGGCCGTCGATTGAGAAAGACACAGATTTCATTTTAGCTTGCTCCATGTGCGTGCGCAACAAGTCGAGTCATTCAGCGCCAGCTGGTCTGCTGCATCCCTTACCTGTTCCAAGCCGTCCGTGGTCGCACATCGCAGTGGACTTTGCCACCGGACTTCCTCTCTCTCTCTCTCTCAGGGAAATTCCGTCATGCTCATGATAGTGGACCATTTTTCCAAGGTAGTGCACTTCGTGGCGCTCCCAGGCTTCCCTCCGCAGGTGAAACAGCTGAGCTCCTGATCCAACACGTATTCCGGCTCCACAGGATCACAGCAGACATCGTTTCAGACCGAGGGCCACAATTTATATCACGGGTGTGGAGGGGATTCTGTAAGACTCTGCATCGGTTAGTTTATCTTCTGGTTTCCATCCCCAGTCCAACGGCCAGTGTGAGCGGGCCAATCAAGATTTGGAGTCAGGCCCTACACTGCTTGGTAAGTCATCCTTCTATGTGGAGCTCACAGCTGGTCTGGGTGGAATATGCCCATAATTCCCTGGTTTCTTCTGCCACGGGATGTTCTCCATTTGAGTGTTCGTTAGGATATCAACCTCCACACCTGTCCACGGACGAACGGGAGATTGTGGTGCCCGGGCGCATCTTCTTCGCTGCCGAAGGATCTGGAGAGAGACCCAGAGAGCGCTCAAACGTACGGCTTTGCAGAACCGCCGCCTGGCGGACCATTGTCAAACCCCAGCTCCTGCTTATGCTCCAGGTCAGACTGTTTGGTTGTCTACTAAAAATATTCCGTTAAAGATTGAATCACGTAAATTGTCACCTAGGTTTGTGGGACCATTTACACTACTCACAATAAGTTAGGGATATTGTGAGAGACTCAGTGGATGTCATACATATGGTGTTTGTTTCACTTCAGAGATTTTTGGGATAGGGAGGCAATTGTATTGGGGTGATAGACACAGAACTACTGGCAGAGTTCGTGACAGACCCAGGAGTGGAGCCCCACGAGTGACAAACCGCAACTATGACCAGTACCTAAGGACCTATGCACTCAGACATCGTTATGCAACTGCCACACAGCTGCAGGCCCGTTTACGAGATGTGAGGGGTACTAGGGTTTCCAGACAAACCATTCGCAACTGACTCCACCTCTTTGGCTTGAATGCCAGACGACCGTTGCAGGTGACTCCACTGACACCAAGACACCGCCGTGAACGTTTGCAGTGGGCACAAGACCATGTGACCTGGACAATGCAGCAGTGGTCTATCGTCCTATTCACTGATGAGTGTCGGGTCACCTTGCACAGAAATGATGGTCGTCAGCGTTGCTGGAGAAGCCGAGGTGAGTGATACGCCGAGGTCAACATGGTCCCCAGGGTTTGCTTTGGTGGAGGAGGTGCAACAGTCTGGTCAGGCATCACCAGTCAGCGCAGGCATCACCAGTCAGCGCAAAACACATTTGGTTATTGTAGATGGCTCAGTCACTGCACGTTCTTACCTCAAAGACATCATAGAACCCATCATCATCCCCCAATTCCGCCAGCACACCCCCAACTTTCTGTTCATGGATGATAATGCTCCACCACATCGTGCCAGAATTGTCACAGCTCGACTTCAGGAAGTCGGAGTGCCTCATATGGTATGGCCAGCAATGTCCCCTGACCTGAACCCCATAGAGCACGTCTGGGACCAGCTGAAGCAGAGACTGGATGATCGTACCCCATCCCCACGTGACCTGGCAGAACTGCGTGTAGCACTTGTGGAAGAGTGGAACGCATTGCCTCAGAACAACATCATGAGGCTAGTGAGGAGCATGAGACGTCACTGTCAAGCTGTCATTGCGGCAAATGGTAGAAACACCTGCTACTGACATTGTCAGTTTTTGTTATTTGGGGCTATCCTTATTATTGTCTAAATTTTGGGGGTAATAAATATTAAACTAATGAAAATGGTGTTTCTTCTCATTCATTATTAGTAATATCAAAGGGAACTTTTACTTAATTCATTAAAATTCAGACCAAATAGGAAAAGCACTCATGTAAATAACAATATTCCTAACTTATTGTGAGTAGTGTACTATTGAGAAGGTGGTCAACCCGGTTGCCGTACAGTTAAAGCTTCCCACCTCCCTTAAGATTCATCCTGTTTCTGTTTCTGTCAGAAACCTGTTTGTCAGCTCTTTGTGCCCTCCACCTGCTCCCCCGCCTCCTGCCTGGGCCATCGACATTCATCCTGCATTTACTGTCAGGCGCTTGGTGGATGTCCGCAGGTGGGGCCGGGGTCTTCAGTACCTGGTGGACTGGGAGGAGTACGGTCCCAAGGAGCGCTCCTGGGTCGCTCGCTCTCTTATTCTGGACCGGGAGCTCTTGCAGGACTTCCATAGGACGCATCCGGAGAAGCCTGGTGGGCCGCCTGGAGGCGCCCGTTGAGGGGGTGATACTGTTATAGTGTGGTTTTGGTGCCACCATCTGGTGGAGTTCTTTCTTTTTAAGATGGTTTTCTAGTACTATTAGTCACACCTGCATGTCATCAGTAATTTACTCCTCTATTTATACATAACTGTTTCCTCCAGTCCCTGTCAGATCGTTGCTTTTGCATCGAGACTCTTGCCCATTGCTCTTTGCCTCCCCGCTCCCAGTTTATTCTCCTCCAGAGTGTTTTTGGCGTTTCCTTTTGGTGTTTTTCCCGGGCGTGGCTGAGCCATAGATTTTAGTTGGGACTAGTTTTGTTTATCTGGTGTTTTGGAATTTTTGTATTTTTGACTATGTGGCTGTGCCATTGTTTTTGGTTTGACACAGTATTGTTTTTGTTTGACAGTATTCCAGAGTTTATGGCCTTTTGCCATCTCTTTTGGTTTTTCCCAGTGGATTTTGCTTAACTGCCTTTTCGTTGTTACTTTTGCCTATTAAAATCATTTCTGATTCTGCACACCTGGTCTCGTTCTCATCTTTAACCATGACACTTGACTGGGTTGCACTGAAGGTAACAGACGGCTGATTCTTGCATGATGGTTTTTGTACAGAGAGTTATTGAAGAACTCGGTTCATGTAAATAGGTATTTTTGCATTTATTGACTAATTTTTCCACATTTTTGGCCACTGTAAATAGTTTTGCACTGTTTGCACTTTGGGAGGCTGGCAGTAAATCTTCACCAAAACATCTGTTTTCGATTACGCCATCATTTTTCTAGTTCTTTTTGAAGAGTTTTAAGCAGAACCCCATGACAACCTGTGTGAGAAACTGAACCAGACTCGAGTAAAGGAGGCTTCTGATTGCACTCGATCATCTGTTTTGTACTTATTTCTGAAAATTTACCAACCTCCTCCACAAAGTCAGAGGTCCTGCAGCTTCACTTGAGTTCAGTCCTTCCAAACTTCATTATTTGACGTGAACAACCTATAGTCCATGTTGACACCATCAATAAAAGACACTGTTTGAATTGATGAATAAACATTATTACCTCTTTCTCAAAAAGAGGTTAGTAAACCTAAAAGGCATTTTATCCTCACTGGAGTGTCACCTATGCCCCTGTATTTGTTATATTCAAGAATAAAGCCAATCATTTATTTTTATTGTGATTCATGTGTTATTTGTCCATGATTAGACTAGCAGAAACACAACTGCCCCTAAAAATGCCATTATTTTATTTTGTATATCCCATATTTGATGTGTCAAAGGTGCAACTCAAAGTCTGATGAAGTTTTGTACTGTATGGCAATATTTAGTTGCACTGAATGACGGTAGAATCTGCATCAAATGAACAGTATGACTTGTATAACACTTAACATTAAATCACAAGATTACATTATAGTAAAATGATTATTACACTCGCAATGAAATTGTAAAGAAAACATGTTTGAGAGAGAAACTTTAAATGAAATGGCATCAGATAGTTAAAAATGATAATACTCAATATTAATACAACCAGTAAATTTATGAATTGCATGATTACATGTTGTTAACTAGTGTTACAAATTGAGATAACAAAGGTGTACTTGTCATGGATTAATAGATTAGTCAAGTTTGTTTTGCTTTGGTTTCTGTCGTGTCTGGTGACTTCCCATTTTATTTTGAAAGATCTCACTCGTTTCAGGTGGCTTGCCCTTCCTCTCGTGTTTCCCGCCTGTCTGATTGTCTTCCCCGCCCTGATTGTCTCCACCTGTTCCCCATTTCCTCTTGTGTATAAAAGTCTGCGTCTCCTCCTGTCTCGTGCCAGTTCATCGTGTTTGTTTAACCGAGAACCAGCACCCAACTCCACCTCATAATTCTGCCCTGTCTTGTCTCCTAGTTTGATTTGTGAGTTTGCGCTGTGACTTTGTTTTGTCTTTAGTTTTTGCCTCGTTTTTTGAGTGATTTTTTGTTACGCGCCCTTGCGGCCTTTTGTTTCTAGTTTTGCCTCGCCAAGAGTGATTTTCAGTTTTTTCGCCCCAGTGGTTTTTGTTCTAGTTTTTTTGCCCTTTAAGTTAATTTGCTACTTTGAGTATTTCCTCGTGTTGAGTGACTTTATTTTGTACTTTGTAAATAAACCTTTTAAACTGCTCCCGAGTTCCAAGTTGTGCATTTGGGTTCAGAACGGGTCTTGTCAGTACTGTCATTCAGCCTAACAGATGACATGAAGAGGTTAAATCATCATATATTTCAGAGAGATTCACACATCTCACAGTGACAGAGGCTCTTCAGAGTTTTCTTTGTGACATGCTTTTAAAATGGCTGTTTAACTTTGTTAAACCTAACGACATTGATGAAGCACAAAGGTCGGGACAACAGTTACCCAAGTTTTGATATATTTTATAGATGGCATGTGTCAACCATTATTCTATGCACTGCTACAGACACCCACACAATTATACCAAGGTTGTTAATTTCAATTTAATGATGAATCTCTACATTTAATAGACTTTGCAACACAAATATTTGTGGATGAAAAGGTGGTAAGAGCTGCATAATTTAACATTTCATTTATAAATGTTCATCTTTTTGTTTCAAACAAATGTTTCCAGTGGTTGTTAGCTTAGCTGGCTAACTTTAAATGAATCTCTATGGACTTTGGGCTGCTGGTTGGACAAAGCAAGCCAACGTTGTAGTTTTTTAAACTGCTAGAAATAGACTGAGAGACTTATGGCAAAAAGAGTAAAAGGTACCCCAGTAACAGTAGAATTTGGTGTTTTGATGCTTTGACACTGACTTACCAACAAGTCTGGTGGCCAACACGTGTGGTCGAGTCTGGAGGTGAGTTCTTTTACTCTTTCCTGAAATGGACATATATCAAAACCTACCGACTAAAACGTGTTACAGAACGGTTCATGGATAACGTAGAGCACTTCACCTCGTTGTGTCCACGGCAGCCTCCTCTATCCTCAGTGATCAACATTTAACGAGAGTTACGACTTTCTCCTTTGGACTTTTTTCTAGCGGAGAGAAAGGGAGGAGGGGCTGTGTGTGTGTGTGTGTGTCTGCGTGTGTGTCTCTGGATGTTTTCATTATTGTTGTTGTCTCTGAATGTTATTGTTGCTGTCTCTGAATGTTTTTAATTGTTGTTTCTGGATGTGTGCGGCGTCCTCGTATGAACCAAGCAAATTGTTGTAGCAGCCTCCTTTTGTCAGCACATGATTAAAATGCATAGCGGACAGCAACTATCTTTGGCGGGCTGCAGCCTGAAAGAGCAGGTGTTGGGATATATTGATACATTGCTTATGTGCAGAGAAGTTGGTGTGCAAATGTTTGGAATTCTTAATCACAGCAGGCATGAGAGGCACAATGCTTAGACGCTTAGAGGAGCAAATCGCATGGGAAAAGAATGTCGACAGGGACAGAGACATCAGAATGATGAGGTAATGTACTGCAGGCGTCAAGAACAACTCCATTAATGGTATAACCTACAGCTGCGGCCTTCTGAGATAGTTACTGTCTGTTCGGGCGAAAGGCCACCAAGAATGCAGACGATAGCTTTGGGTGTGGGTGTGTGCGGTGTTGTATTCTTTTTTCTACACAGAAAACAGGAGTTATCAATGGCTGACGCCGATCACGAGAGCAGAGTCAGACTACACGAGAAGGACACCGGCAAGAAGGGGTGTCCAGCCATGCAGCCAATGAGAAACGATTACACGCACATTCCTACTCTGTGTAACAGTAATATAAACACAGACCAGGGCAAGATAGATCATCAGACTTCGTGAACTGATGCTGTGACTGTCTGTCTGTCAGGGAAACATAGTCTGGTCCGGAGCTCTGTAAACGATCTCTTTTTCTTATGCACTTTTGCTGTTAGAAGACAAATAAAATACTTTAACTTTTAATGTCTTGGAAGGCAATGTTCTCTTTCAAAAGTAAAAACACTGCTGACACCAGAAGACTGAGATGCTTCACATAACATGTTTGAAGAACACCGTTCAAGACTGGCAGGCAGTAAAACAGGAGCCATGCTCGCCACTCTGAGGCTCTCCCGTACTTAAACTCTGACAGGGGTCTTGGTAGACGTGTTATTAGGTGTGGTAGCTTTATGTTCCTGATCCTGTTTTCCAGCACTCCCATAATGCTGGGACTTCCAGTGTAGTAGGGTTGACCACTATTGTTCAAAAGAAGCTCTGATCTGTCTAATCATACCAGGTAAGACAACATGCATGTAGTCATAAACATGCCCTATTATGATATAGTTTGGGGTTTTGTTCCAGAGTGGTGATGGACCTTTCACTCCTCTGACTGTTCTGTTTTGTGCTATTGCTTGTTCCATATCTTTCAGCATTTCCTTAGCACCTCTCTCAGGATATTCTGCAGCGGTTACAGTTTACTTCACTTGTTTCTCTACAAGTGTTCCAGGATGTAAACAGAAACCACAACCGAAGTATCCATTAAACTGTGTGGTGTTTTGCATGGCTGGTCTTGCCTTTGAGTCTACACAACAACAGAGTCACACAGGTGCCATTTCTTTTCCAGGACACACCTTTGGATGCCAAAGCTTTAGCCTGATCAACAAAAGGTCTCAGAAAAATGGACATGACTGGCTCTTGAGCACCAAACCAAAGACCCGCAAGCATTACATTTACAAATCTAATTTTGGGAGGGAGTTTATTTAAATGCAGCTGTATGAGCCATTTTGAAAATCTGGAAGACTTGTATACAGGAGAGCCGTCAGTTGAAATTAAATGACAAATTATTGGGATCTGACAGAATTCCACCTGGTTTTGCAAATTTTTGTACATTTCGCCATCATAAATGTCAGAGATAACATGTTCACTCTGTGACCTTTGCTGTCTATAGTTCATGCAATTTTGAATATGAGGGTTTTCCAGCAGTGCCTGAACTTGAGGAGCAATTGGTATGTTGATAAAAAAAGCTCGCACTGTTCAAGGAACTGATTTCATTGGGTGTGCTACATATTGCACAATGTGCAATGTTGTTGTCTTGCTTACCAATGTATATTTTACAGGTTTTGCAGTAGTAACTCCACTATTTCTGAGTTATTTTTGAAGGCCTTGTTGAACAAATACTGTGTATCCTATAGTCCAGTGTGAAATGATATATATAAAAAATTTAATGCACATTTTACCCACTTACCTCTACATCTGTAGTGTATCAGCCTGATCCAAGGGCTCCGTCGTCTTTTCTGTTTTGTTCTGTGTACAATAAGGCCTAAACATACAGAGGTACTATTTAGAAAAGAATTTCAGCAACATGTCACAAGTTTACAAGTGTAGTTTGGTGGAGGAGCTCACCACATCTGGATCTACTTGATCTGAGAGCTCATTGTGGCCTGATGGAGACATGGTCTGGAAAGGATTTTAAAAAGATGACTCAGACGCAAAGACAGGAAAATAAATTTCATTTCTATTATGTACAATACAGCCAGGCAAAATGTTATGTTTTTCCACAAATTTATGTAGCAGATAAACCCTCACCTTAACATCTGAAGTGCTGAAGTGTGGACTGATTCTGCATCCCTGATCTCTGTGTGCATCAGGGGGACCCAAATCCGAGAGACAATAACTTTTTGTAAACAACGACATGCAACAACATTCAGTTTGCAGGTGTGGTTGCTAAAGGAGCCCACCTGGTCGGTTGTGCCACCTGGATTTGAATGAAAATGGAGATGGCCAGAAGGAGATGTGGTCTGCACAGGAGGAAGAAAAATGGCATAAACACAGATTAACAATGCTATGATTCCAGTGTGAAATCAGATCTTAATTATACTTAGGATATAATTACCTCATCATCTGCAGTGTCAAGACTTGGCTATGGGGTGAGAGCAGGACCCAGATGCAGGCAGGGACAGGGATGCAAAAAGATCTTTCAACAGTTTATTCAAAGGTTTAGGCAGGCAGGGTCAAAAATCCAGGAAGTCAGTCAGAACAAGGCGTGGTAAGTATAACTCCAAAATCCAAAAAAAAAAGAACTAGAAAACCAAGATCTCTATGAGCAGGCTCGTGGAATCATGGATACAAGCATGGCAAAAACATGAGGTCTAACTTAACAATGCAGCGACAGAGAACAAAGGCAATGGCATAACTTAAATAGACAGGGGAGGGCAGCAAAACGAGACACAGGTGAAATCAATGGACTAATCAAGATCAGGAAACAAGTAGACAAAAACACACCAGGGAAACAACTTTTCAAAATAAAACAGGAAACAACAAACTCAATTCAGAAGCATGACATGCAGTGTGTGTGAACCTGATCTTATTCGATCTTCACTGTCATCACTGAAGGGCAAGGCCTAAAACAAAACAATTTTAACCATCTGCTGCCTTCAGGAAACACCATTAGGTAAGACTGATGTGATAGATCCTGCAATCAACATAAAGTTACCACATATTTTTCATTAACAGACTTACATGTAGGTGTTCTCTTTTCTGTCTTGCACTGGGTAATTTAATTGTGCTGTCAGGCTCTAAGTACAATTTGTACTTGCGTTTTGACATTCTGAAATGTAAAAAGAACATGGACCTCATTAACAAAAAAGGCTAATCACTGTGCTGTTAATTACAGCAATAGTAATTACATGAAAGATGTACCACATATAACCTTTAAAACCGACTTCATTAATAAGGCATCGTTTTTACAAATGTCTTAACATATTTTCACTATGTGCAAAAATAGAGAAAACTAATTGCCAATAAGATGACTTGGATAGAGTGTCACACACTCAATCCAAAGTAATTTCTACATGATAGAAGGCCAAGAAACAGTAAGTGAATGCCTTTGATCTGATATTATAACATAAGAACATCTGCATGTTTGGTGTATTTATTAATTATTGCATATAAATAAGTCAGATTTGAAAAAAGAGAGAACCCTTGTTTTTATAACTGGTTAAACCTTATTAAACGGAACTAACCTTAACCAAATCTTTCTGAATTTGTAGATCACTTCGCCACATAGGCCAGGAGCATTTTTTCCATTTCCATACAATGCAATTAAATCATTTTGATATTTCAGGACTGTCTTTCAGGAATATAAATCTGTGATGTAAATTCACAGATTTATATTGATTTTTGGTCATGTTTAATCTTAACCATTCCAAAGCAATACTTTTCTTCTGTCTAAGTAATACTGTAGTTCATTTTTTTGATGTGGTAATTGCATTTTGACATCTCCCAACTTCTATTAAACAGTAGATGAGTGGCAGGATGGGTGGTTAACGTCACTATTTAAATTAACTTAAATCACAGTAACAATTTTATGTATACAGACTGAGGTACAGCCAACCAATAAGGCTACAATGTCAACTCAGTGATGTGAACACCTTCACAAATGACCTAAAAAGCTGCTACGAGTCTTAATTTTACATCACTCAGTGACACACACAATTTCCCTCAAGGGATTAAATAGTACTTTTACTCACAAAGGATTTTATATTTGGATTCAATACTGAGATTACCTACTATGACAATTCGAAATACCAAATATTTCAGTGTTAGTTTATATAGAGAGGAACTGACAAACGTCAGACATCATTTTATGGATAGATTATACACAAACACAGGTCATTAAAATGTCTTACTTTCTTTTCCCTGCCACTGTATATTGGATAGACACAGTGACAGAATCGCCTCTCTGTATTAATACCAAACAGCTCATAGAAATACACAGTTTATAGACCAAATCAGTTTCATTCTGTATCTTTTTGACGTGTGTTGTGTTCGTTGATCTGAGAATGGAAGACAGACTTGCAGCAACAGTTTACAAAGTTTATTAAAAAAATAAAAGAATTGGAGGTTCGGGTTACACACAGCTGTGGACCTCCATCTGCCGGGTGCTCCACCCAGAAAGAGGATGCTATTCCAAGTTAACAACAATCTTTATTATGTGTGTGTGTATGTGTGTATAATTGTGATTGGCTAAACAGGTGGGGAGTAGCCATGGTTTAGACTTAGCTCTCCCTTCATTGGTGCACAGGCTGGTCCCAGCCTCTTGGCACATGATCTCCTTTAATCAGGCTTCTCCATCTTCATGTGAAAACTCCTCCCTGACTCCCTGTTTCTGAGCTATCTGTGTCTCTGAGACATCTGCCTCACCCTGACCTTAAGTTCTGTTCTGCCGCTAATATCTTGCAAAACAAGAACTGCACCTTATGTGTTACTCAGTTCTTTGTGTGTGTGTGTGTGTGTAAGCGTGCTGCTTAGCCTTCAGAGTGCTCAACTTTATCATACATGGTATTAGTTCATCGTGGCACGGAACTAATGCTTGAGACCTTCTGCTAAGGAGCACTACAGCTCTGTATAAGCACAATGCAATGTGTATACGTGTTTTAATATGTTTGAGTATCATATGGGTTATTGAAAACTTAAACTATAGCATTAATTCCTGACACGTGGTATTGAAGACACACACATGAGGGCGTCTTCTTGGTTCGCGTGCTTCCCACCGTTCAGATCAAATTCAGTTTAAAAAAAAAAGGTTAACAGCACATATTAACCGTTGCGTCGTTTGGCCTTTCCAACTAATTCACTGACTGGTTTAAAATAAAAAATGTTTGCTTATGTTAAATACATAGACGATGGATGTAAAGAAATCGTTTCGACAAAATACATTAAAGATTTTGACGGTAAATGTGTGGATATTAATAAGATCTCCTGGGTGTGCTGGCAGGAGGATTTCTTTAAGGGTCAGATATTGCTCCTGAAAGGTGAGTTATATATTTTAAGTAGTTCGCTAATAATTTTATAATAATGGTGGAAAATCTTTGCTAACGCTACTTACCTCAAATATGCATTTTGACGAACACTCTAGCCGTGCTAGCTAGCGAAACATTTAGCTAGTTAATATGGCGCCACTGAGTTAACGGTTGACATTAAACGTATTTTTATCCCTCACGACAGATGTTAAAATGTCTGTGACAGCTGTTAATGTCGCAATACAAAGTGTATAGGAGAAAATTTTACTCTGCTTACATTGAGTCATCGAGTGTTGTTCATTTTCCAGAAACCGAAAAAGAAATCATGGAGGAACTGTCCAAGGGGAAATGAGTTCGTGTCAAAAGACTAATGGAGTCTACCTCCTCACCGCTGCCCTCTGAGAAAGAGGAAGTCAAGGCAAAAAATGTACATTTCCTGTGTTAGCTGATGTTAAGACGTTAACACAAGGGACAAGGGGAATAGAATGAGTTAAGCTAAAGAATATATTTAATTAGTAATTAATATACAAGAAATGAAGCTAACTCTGGCGTCTATTAAAATAACAGCATATGTACAGCATGGAGAACTACGATTCCCATACAGCATTGCGGTAGAAAACATCCAATCACATGCTAGCAAGTTGGTACGTAATCGCGTAACCATCGTTAGTAACGATTAGATGTTCATAAATGGCATTTGGCTGTAAACATTAAAATCCATAGACGGTTCATTATTTAAAAAAAAAAATATGTTGTGTGTTTGTATACTGCAGTGTCACTTTTGCCATGTACATTTCATAACAGAACATATTTAGTCTGTTTGTATGCGAGTCTTGCATTACACTGTGATTCCTCATTATGTTTTTATCCATATTACCAGAAAAATCGGAAAAAAGCCATTGAAGAAGCAAAAAAAAAAACAACCTCTTGGCCTTACTCGATGAGAGAAAAATGAGGAAAAAAACAATCTCCTATGTGCCAAACACCAGTCAAGAAATTGAGAGAACCTGTCCTTTCAGATGAGTTCTCTGAAAAGGATGAAGATGATGATGAGGACGACGACTGTGGGGTTGTTCCCCAAAAACCTTTTGAGGAGGCAAAGAGGAAAGAAAAGCTCTACAAAAAAAAAGTTCAATGACATGGGCCTTCAACAGCTTGAAACAAAAAAATAAGGATATTAAGAAAAAGAACTAAATTTCACAAAAGAACTAAATTTCACTTCAATGTTACCGTTGACCAGCTTATTGTAATAGCACCACTACAAGTCTAGATCGATCTGTAGTTATGATAGACCGTGACAATCGAAATGTTTCCACTGTATACAGGCAGGGTAGTTTGATTCAATTATTTGTTTTTTTCTAGTCTATTAGTGAGCAATGGAATCATTATATTACCAAAGTAATTATGTTAATACTCCTTAGTTCACTCTGTAAAATGCTCATTTGTGCCACGGATGACATAATTACATGAAAGAGGGTGCTACTTTCTATGGTGGGCTTTCAATAATTTCTGTGTGCACTACTTGTCTCTACTAAAAGCAGCTAGACAGCTTCAACTAATATCACTACACACACACATATTTTTCAAAGTTTCTTAAACTGTAATTTAAGTCATTCCATAATTCTTTCTGTTTTAGGTTGGAGGACCAGGCAAAGATTATTGCTGATATTAAAGCTGAAAACAAAACACTAAGAGCTCTTAACATAGAGTTGCAACAACATCTGATGAAGACACTGAATGCAACACCAGGAGCAAAGTGCTGGGGTAATAAGATTTTTTTTTTTCCTTTCTTCTCTGAGAATACAGTTTAAACAAAAATTAAAATTGACATGTTTTAATTCTGATTGATAATCAAATGATTTAAAAGTATAAATTTTTTTACTGCGACATCTTTATAATCTAATCCATAGTCCACTAATTGTTCAATAAACTATTTTGCACAAACCTTTTCTAATAATATAATTTCAAAGGAATGAATAATTTACTGTAAGGCACAGTGCACTAAATTGTGCTGCAAATGTACTTGCTTGTACAAGCCTGCTCTTTACTATATGGACTTTCATTGTGTAAGGGATCCACTTTGGCACTAAGACACTCAAAGGTCTTAACTCATCTTAACTCAGTTGGTGGTATAATACTGTCCATGACATGACGGGGCTATGATACTGTCGTGCCATGGCACCATAGCAGCAGCAGGTGCTCATCGAGTTTGTTACATCTGTGTTGGAGCTGTTGTCTGATACTATATTACATCCCTGTTAACTAAATATAATGCTGGAGCTACTTCCTGGGTGTGTATTATAATGTCATATAGCTCAGAATTTGCTCTTCTTGGACAGCTGTGGGTCAGGAGGTAGACAATGTCATCCTGGCTTGGCAGTTACATCTCGTCTTGTCCAAAAGCCGACTTGCCCTTGAGCAAGACAGTGAACATTAAGTTGCACAGGCCAGCATATAGCAGCTCTGTTGCCAGCTGTGTACAACTGAGTGAATAAGATGATTTAAAGCACTTTGTGCAGTAAGGTAAAAAGCTATGCAGTGCACAAGTGCAGTCCATTTACTATTTTGTGATGAAACAATTGTCAACTGTACAGAAGATTTTGAACTTTTGACTTTTAGGACATTTACACACCCACTGTTCCTAGTATGAACAAGCACAAAAAATGATACGTTTCTAGTGAGCACAAAAAAGCTCACAAGATACTTTTCTGGTGCGCACAAGAAAGTATCTCGTGCTCACGAGAAACCTTAGGTTAAGCACAGGCAGTTGTGCTTCCTGTGCGTATGCCTCTAGGCTCATTAAAGATCATTAACCTCAAAGAATGGCTGCAGAAGTGCACTTATTCTCTTTCCTGAAAATGCAAAATATACCTGATAGTGTCATCAACCAACTAAAAGATGATAAGGTAAAGATAAATGTTAACTTTAGTGACATAAAGTAAGCAATACATGTCTAGCCTAATGATGCTAGCTTTCTCTACCTGCTATGTTAATGTAATTTTTAAACGTTTTTGACGTGTGCCTTGCTTATTACAGATCAACATCAATGTCATAGGTGTTATGACAGTATATCAAATGATATGGGGACAGACTTGCACTCAGAGCATTTTGTTGTCAAAGAACTGTGACAAACGAAAAGTCAGGAGGAGTGGAGACAGTGAAGTCCGCTCTCATGCAGAGAGTAAGAGACAGGCTCGGGGAACAACGGAAAACTCCTGCCAACAGAGACACAGAAGGCTCTGGTATTGCTGGCAATAAACATGCAGTCAAAGCCACCCGGCGAGTTGAAATGGTATGGCTCCACTTTGATAACAGCACTTATCACCAGATCAAAACAAGAAATGGAGGTGGAACACGGCACCTGTCAGTCCAGAAATCAGTAACTATGGGTGAACTGCTGGAGACGGGCAAGGGCTTGTTTTTTCCAAATGTATATTCATCCAAAAGGACCAGTGGAAGACTTCGAGTTTGATATTCGTGATTACAGTCACAATGCAGTATCCCTGAAGTCACAGTGAGCCAGCTGTACGAGCAGACTAAGCTCTGAATGCTGCGCATCTACACAACCTCCAAGGTTAAAGACGTAATACTTCTCTCTGATGCATCATCAGACTTCGAGCCCACAGATGAGAGGCCAATGAAGGTAATTTATCTTCTGCCACATTTCTGTTATCAATACATACTGTAGATACTGAATTTATATTTATCTGGACACAATGTGTAACAGCTGACCTGTATAGATGTATAGTAGAACACAGAACATTAACTATCATCAAATCCTGGCCAATCATGTTAATGAAGCTACCTCAGCACTGTGCATAAACGCACACATCAGCCTCTTAGTTTGGAGACGCACGTATAGTTTCAGCTGCCTTGTGATGCTGCAGCCAGCTGTGGGCAACAAACAGAATATCAGTAGTGTTTTTGTGAAATCCATACATTCAGTGACAGCTGAACAACAATATTGTATGATTCAGACATTAATCTAACATTTATCAAATTTGCCTGAGTCATATTAATAGCTGTACTTATGAAGGAAAATCTCAGTAGATTATGTTATAGATGTAGAATACTATAATAGTACATGATAGTTGGTTTGTGATTGTGGAAAACTTTGTTTGTGCACACTTCTGCTAATTAAAGACATGCAGTGTAGGGCATTTGTGCTCTTTTCAATGTTCATTATAGACCAATCTGTGTTCTTAAATATGGCTTTCTCAATTAGACGGCATTAAATGGGGCATATTGTGTGTGCTAATGCTGCACAATTCTGGTGCAATTAGCAGGCGCAGTTCATTCTTTGTGGATCTGGCCAAAATAATCTTAGTCTTACAGCCATGTTGTTTATCTGTCTTTCTTCTCATGAAATTCAACAACTAGAATCAGTGATTTTTGGAGGATAAATCTATTGTCTTAACTCAATGTCAAATCTATTAGGAGCATTTATCTGCTAAATCAGGGGTGATGGTTGAGTTGCAAGAGGTCAAGAGATGTAAATACAATTTTCTAAACATATTTGCTCCACTTCTCTCTCCACTTATGTGCATGTTCAATCACAATAAGTTCAGAAAGACTTGTTTTGCACAGTTGGACAATCATGGCTGTATAAGCCTATCATTTTCTGATCTGCTGATTTCTTTCTAGACTAGGACAATGCAGAGACGATCCTTGAGGAACAAAACCAGGAGACGTCATCGCTGGAGGACTGGAACTGATCGAGTGGATCATCCAGAGAGCTCCACTGATTTAGATCCAGCACCCAGTGGCTCAATGCAGGAAAACCATGAAAAAGTAAGCCCCAGTATTGCATTTTTATGGACCCAGTTTGTGATATACAGTATGGAACTTGTGTTGTATGGATATTAATTTGTGCCAAAATGTTCAAACAATACTTTTTAAAATTGAAACAAAAATTGATCAAAATATCAAATACGAAATTGAAACAAAAAAATAATGTCAAAGATAAAATTCAAAACTTGAGAACTCATGAAGTCTATGAAGACGGGATGGGGTTTAAGAGACCATGATTTTGTTGCAAACAACAAATGTAAATCCATCTCAACTTTTAAATGCAGCTAAGATGATGGAAGTGGGCAAAAGGTTTTGAGTTCAATGCCTCATTAACTCAATATGCATATACCAAAACACTGCTCAGGTACAAGATGTTTTAATCACATGAATGTGATAGTACGCATGATGGCTTTGATCAGATGATGCAAAAACAAAGATAAGGTAATAATTATGTTTGTTTTGTTTTTTTCTTTTAATTATCAACAGAGAGGAGAACCAATCAGTCAATCAAGACCAGCAACTCCTGAGATGAGCAACACAGAGGTCCTGCATCCACCATCTTCCGATGATGTTGGCAATCATACTCTGCAATCAACAAGCAGGCATGGATCTGAAGATGACTGTTTAATGCCTGTGTCAAATCAAGATGCAGACCAGTTGTTAAGTGACGAGTCGGATTCCCCTCTTGCCCTTGCCATTCAAGCATCTCTTGAGGACGTTGAAGTAAACTTTGGACCCGTCTGTGGTGATGATGGTGATAATCAAGACTCTACCCTTCCCTGGAATCCACATGACTTCAACAGTATGCAGATATAGTGTAGAACTGAGTCATTTCTAACAGTGCTGCAAAAAAATATTACTGCCATTATTGATTCTTTTAAAGAGTTTTCCCTATTCATTATTCTGTCTATAAAATGTAGAAAAACAGTGACAAATTGTCATCCCAAGTTCTCTCACACCAAGCTGATGTTTTTAGATTACTTTTTCATCCAAACATTCCAAAACCAAAAGACATTCCATGTATTGTGATATAAAACAGAAAAGCAGCAAATCTAGAACCACAGCATAATTCATTTCTGCATGCTAATTGATATATTGATTGTCAAAGTCGTTGATTCATTTTCTCTTCACCAATTGATTAATCAATCAATAAATCACACCTAATTACCTTTTTAAAAATCTTGCAGCACTCTACACTGAATGACGGACCTGTATCATCAAGCAGTCTTCCAGTATCACCAGACCCATTTGAAAAAGAACTCCTTCTTGTAAAATTAAGACGAGTAAACATAGTTAATGATGTCCTTAATATCTTCATGGAACCAAAACTACTGAATGCTAATCTAAAAATGGAGTTTACAAATGAGAAAGCTGTGGACAGTGATGGTGTGTCAAGAGAGGTATACTCCGCGTTCTGGGAACATTTCTTGGAACAGTGTGAGGGGGAAGATGAACGAGTACCCAGACTATGACCAGACTATTCTGAGAAGGCATGGCAAGCTCTTGGAAGAGTGTGTTTGAAAAGATACCTGGACCACAAAATCATACCAATCAGACTGTCACCAGCTTTTGTTCTTGCCTGTTGTCAAGGACTTGGTTCAGTGGATGAAGAACTCTTGATGATGTCATTTGCCAGATTTCTTTCAGAGAATGAGCGTGCATCACTTGAAAAAGTACTACAGGGCAACATTGATGAAACTGTTGAAGAGGACTTACTTGACGTCTTCTCAAGAATGGGCTCACACTGCCTGCCCTCTAAAGACAACATACGGGCTGCCATTTTAACAATGGCACACAAAGCTCTTCTTCAAGAGCCAAAGTTCATAATTGACTTCCACTCCAGCATTCACAATGCTGTGCCAACACTCATAACCAAAGAAAGCATAATGGAGCTTTATGAATCTAAGCAGCTAACTAACAAGAAAGTGGCCCAGATTATAAAGCCATCAACTGAAAGCCTAAATCCACAAGAGCAGACAGCTCTTAACCACCTGCTACGGTATGCGAGAAGCATCGACCAAAGAAAACTAGAGATCTTCCTACACTTCTGCACAGCGTCCACTATACTGTGCACAGACACAATCGAAGTAACTTTTAATAGATTGTGTGGTTTAAGTCACAGGCCTGTAGCGCACACACGTGGAGCAGTTCTTGAGCTACCATGCACCTACAGCTCATACCCTGAGTTTCGTCAAGAGTTTGACAATGTCCTGTCTGGCGATTGCTTTACAATGGATATTGTGTAGTGAATGTAAGGGATCTTATTAGGTTATTTTATTAAATACTTAAGTTATAAGTGTTTTGGCACGGCTGGCTGAGTGGCGCTATCTATGGTACTTCTTTTGTGTTTTGCATGATCGCATAGGCTATCAATATTAAATTGAGAGCAGTGAAGATGCCTGAAGGAAATGAAAAGCTATCAGAAAGAATAAGAAGGCTTTTTGGATTAATTGAGTAAAGAGAAATATTGAGAATTCTTCGGAAGTTTATCTTCGAGTAAATAACTCATAATGAAGAAGCCACAGTGTGTCTGTGCTCATCCAGAGCAGGAAAAACGCCCCATTTAACACAGAGAAGGTTGTTGATCCTGCTCTCTGCTTTGCGATATTTTGTTTATTTATGTAAATTTCTGGTAACCTCATCTAAAAAACGCATTAGGCCTATTGTTGTGCTTGTGAACACAAACAATGAAATGATGTGACGATATGGCAGACCAGTGCATGGCGCCTCCATGCTCAAAAAAGCCTGTTAGAGCCATTTTTGCGTTTCATTATGAATTATTATTGTATTATTGACACCACATCGATGACAGTGATTAAGACAGGTGGACAGCTGCTCATTGGAGAACAACAAAAAAAACATGTGGGACACAATTTAAGATGAAAGGTTTTACATAATGACACATTTGTACCTGAATAATTCCCAGAAGCAGAACTGAATTAAACTTCTGTCCAAATATGCACCATTGAACAAGCCACGGTCCTTCAGATCATTAAACAGAGAGATGTAGAATTCCATTGATTCCCTTCTGAGGAAGCCCCACCAACTCTCTATTCGCTGATTTGCTGTGCTTGCCCCTTCAATGTAGCTGTCAATGCCAGAGCTGTCATGAATGTTGCGACGGAGAAAACGCTGGAAGTCTCTGACTTTAACATTCTCTGTGCCCCGGGCGCCTCTGACAATCCTTGGACAACCACCTAATCTATGGACAGCCTCCATGTAGTAGCCTCCGATGATTTGACAAGATCAGTTCAGAACCCAAGTGCACGACTCGACACTCAAAAGCAAGGTTAAAAGGTTTATTTACAAAGTACAAAGGAAAATCACTCAACTTGACGAAGTACACCAAAGTAACAAATTAACATATGGAACAAAAAACAGGAGCTGAAAAAAACGCTGAAGCAAAAACAGAAAATCACTCAGAGCGAGGAAAAGACTGAAACCAAAAAGCCACAAGGGCATGTAACAAAAAAAAAAATCAAAAAAAAAATAAATCACTCGATACCGAGGCTAGACCAAAAGGGCAAACAAAGTCACAAAACAAGAATAACTCACAAACAGGCTTGGAGACTAAACAGAGCAGGATTACAAGACAGGTCGGGACGCTGGTTCTCGGCACACATGACACGACGAACTGGCACAAGACGGGGGAGATGCAGACTTATATACACAAGAGGAAATGGGGAACAGGTGGAGACAATCAGGTCGGGGAAGACAATCAGACAGGCAGGAAATACGAGAGGAAGGGCAAGCCACCTGAAACAAGAGGGAAGTTAGATCTTTCAAAATAAAACAGGAAGTCACAAGACAGGACTGAAACCAAAACACCAGCTTGACTAAAACTTAGTTCATGACATGATTTTTGGGTCACTGCTGGTGGTAAATGCATTCATCCAGATAATTTTCCAGGAAAAGCCGTCAATGCAGCCATTGATACAGATACCAAATGGCTTCAGTTTGTCATAAGAGTCCAAGTGCCAAATATAATTGGACCCTTTTGCAAAATAGCTTCAGCGATGGAGCCGTCTCCTTCCCCTGAGTTCAACACCCCTCGGGTCAAGTTCTTTTAGAATTAAGCATACCTCTTCTTTCTTAACGTGTAATCCATTATCCTTGCATTTTGTGTACATCCACCTATACCCATAGAGTTGGCCAGATGTTTGTAACTGTTCATGAATGAAATTATCCCTTGCGCCGAAACAGACTACAAGACTTCAAAATTCGTTTTAAATGTCTTTCAGACACAACATGACTGTGACGACTTGCAAGTAAAGCAGCAATGTCCTTATAATGAAGTCCCAGGTTAAAATATAGCCAAACTAACTCCTGTACTCGTGTCATTTTCACACAGAAACACAAACCGAAATGCAGTGGATGGTCTCCGAGACATCATGCGCACATGCAACACTTTCTGGTGCGCACGAGAAAGTATCTGCTGGACGCGAAAGTATCTCGTGCGCACGAGGAACGTTTCATTTTGGGGAGCGTTTTTAAATGTGTGGATCAACACGTGTAACAAATGGGACACATTTACATAATTTTTTACACTTACAACGGCACTTTTCTTTCAGCTGGTTAAATAAGACACATTGTGAATGTGGTCTGCAATAGTTAGTGATTTGACGTTTGGTAAAGTTAGATCAGCGGTTCGGAGAACTAGTTGTAACGTTAACGTAAATTTAGCGATCACCCTTATATGAGGTGGGGAAATTTACGAGAAAGGCATCTATTGGTGATAACATGCGATTAAATTCTGACAAACACTCTGAGATTTTACTTTACCTGCAACACAAAAATCACCGATGTCCAGCATCCTCCAGCAGTGGGAGTACAGCGATTTGCTTTTGCGAGTGGGCGGTGACATCCGAGTTGGAAAGTTGTGATTGGTGGTTCAAACGTGAGTTCAGCGCAATAAAAGATGGACCACGCATCGTGGTTGGTTTATGACATTATGGACTTTAACGTTTGATGTGGCTGCCCACTGCCAGCATGTGTGTGTTGTGTGATATACATGCGAGTGGGTAAAATGCAGACAACTGATTTCCACTTGTGGATTAATAAAGTGAGTCTTCTTAATGGGGTGCAGGCCAAGGTGCCTAAAGCCATGTTTACCCATTGTTATGCACACAAGTTGAACCTTGTGCTGTTGCATTCAGCAAAGTGCATGACTGAGTGTCAAACTTTTTTTAAGAACAGTTGAGGGACTAGGGACATTTTTTAGTAAGTCCACAAAGCGCGCCCACTTACTGGATGATGTTGTGAAGTGATGTTTGCCAAGAGCAGCACCCACAAGATGGAGCTCTGATCCTAGGCTGCTGCAAACAATAAGCATGTATCAACATGATCTGTATTCCATACTATGAGCAAAAATCCTGACAACTGGGATAATGACACTAATGATGGCAGCAGGATGTGATCGGTGGCTTTTTAATTAAGGCATGAGAGGGCATTTTCAATGAAATGATGCACTTTTTAGAGCGCTGCAAAACAAAGTGATGGACATTGGATATTGTTGTGCACGCATCTGCGACACAGTTGGAACTCTAACGCTCCTGAGGCGACAAAGTTACTTCAGCTGGTGCGCACTGTACCAGCTACAAACAGTGGGGGTGGAAAGGTCATTCTCAGCATTGAGAAGACTAAACACACAGTTGGAGACTTTTGAAACTGAGGGAAGATAAGGATGAAAAAAAAACCAAAACAAAACCCCACAACAAACAAAAACCCCCCAAAAAACAAACTTGAAAACAGGGTTTGGCATCTGTAACCAGAGTTTCACAATTCGATACAAAATCTTTCCCTACACTCACATTTGTGAATGATAATATTGGTATAGTTCAGTTTCACAAATTAACCCTCAGTGTTAATATTTATATATTAAAATGATTTCACTAAGCCTCACCTCCAATGCTGCAGACAGAAACAGGAAGTAGTTCACTTAGGCATTACATCAATCAACATACATTTTGTCATCTTCACAAAATCTGATCACCCTTTCCTTTCTGTAAATGATAAAATGTGCTTACATCAGTGTGAACCAAGTGATTCCAACAAACACTTGTCAATCTTAAATGTTTAGCTACAGCAGACAGCAATGCCAATGCTTTCTGGTCCTCTGGTGAAGAATGAAATAGAGACTTCTGCCAGCCGACAAGGTTTTTATTTTCTTTGCAAAAAAAGGTCAATCAACACTTGAGCGGTCAGAGTGAAGAAAGACCCCGAGCATGGGGAGACCTGAACATTTATACCTTGAGGAACACCCCCCTAAAGTATGTTTCACACCCTTTCATCTGCTGCCGGTGTTGGCACTGACTTCCTAGGGTGTGTCTCACACCTGGGGTATCCTGCAGGGTTTTGTGTCCGGATGGACAGTTTATTAGGAGGTCTAGACATCACGAATTAAAAGACAAAAGGACTTGGTGTCTGGCTGAGAGAGTAGGAAGTGGGGTGTCTCACGTGGTTGTTCAAAGAAACTGAAATTACAATTGCACTACGCCCACGCACCTAGTATGTCTTACTGAGCGACGTGGCCTTGACGCCCACGCATTAGAATGTCTGGCTGAGCCACTTTGAACAGTTTGCCCACACACCTATTATATCTAACAGACTTGTTTGGCTTTGACTTTCTTACTGCATATACTGGACCCCCGTCCATCATCCGGGGGGCGGGGGGGCTTTGACCGCTGGAACCATCTGGCTCTCTTTAACAGGCTTTATACAACTTACGTGAAATGTCGGATGTACTCTCAGGGACCGAGGCAGACGCAACTGGACAGCGGAGGGGCCGATAACTTTCGAGATGGGAAACAGTCCCACGAATTGAGGTGCTAGCTTCTTTGATTCCACTCGCAGAGGAAGGTCCCGGGTTGACAGACACACCTTCTGGTCCAGTCTGTAGGTCGGTGCCGGACGACGTTTGCGGTCTGCTGCTTTTTTCATTTGAGCTGCGCCACGAACGAGCATCCGACGCACGGCCACCCAGATGCGGCGACACCGTCGGACCAAGGCGTGGGCCGATGGTACCGAGACCTCCCCCTCCAAATCTGGAAACAACGGTGGTTGATAGCCACAGGCATGTCTCCTTTTCAGTGTGTTTTTGGATGATGTGGGAAGGGAGTTGTGGGCGAACTCCACCCACGGTAGGTTCTTGCTCCAGGATGCCGGGTTTTGCGAGACCAAACACCACAGGCACGTCTCCAGTTCCTGATTCAGACGCTCGGCTTGGCCATTGGATTCTGGATGATAACCCGACGACAGACTCACAGTGGCGCCAATCAGCTTACAAAACTCCTTCCAAAAGTGTGACACGAAGTGGGGCCCCCTGTCGGAAACAATGTCTCTGGGAAAACCATGAATGCGGAAAACGTCAGTCATCATTATTTCAGCCGTTTGTTTAGCTGAAGGTAACTTAGATAATGCGATGAAATGAGTCATTTTGGAAAACCTGTCTACCAGCGTCAGGATCGTAGTATTTCCTTCCGACACTGGTCCGGTGACAAAATCCATGGAAATTTCTGCCCATGGGCGCGATGGCACCGGGAGTGGTTGCAGCAGCCCCATTCGTGCTTTCGAGGAGGTCTTGCATATGGCACAAACGGTGCAGGCCTCCACATATTCCCGTACCTGACATGACAAAATTGAATCGGTTAAAAAACAACGACCGTCTGGCCTGATGAGAATTTAGCCTCTTTGCTTTCCTAATGTACTCAAGGTTTTTGTGGTCGGTCCATACAACAAAAGGGTGCTGCGCCCCCTCTAACCAGTGACGCCATTCCTCCAGAGCCATTTTTACCGCTAATAATTCCCTATCTCCAATATCATAGTTTCGTTCCGCTGGAGATAACTTGCGTGAGAGAAAAGCGCACGATGATGCTTGTTATCCTTTTCAGCCCGCTGCGAAAGAATAGTCCCCACTCCCTCGCTGGAAGCATCCACTTCCACAATAAATTGCCTGCGAGGATCTGGGACTACAAGTATGGGAGCTGTGGTGAAACGCTGCTTTAAATGGGCGAACGCAGCCGCGGCTTCTGGCGACCATCTGAATGGCGTTTTAGGAGACGTTAATGCGGTGAGAGGGGCAGCTGTTGCGCTGAAGTTCCTGATGAACCGTCTATAAAAGTTAGCAAACCCCAAGAATTGCTGAACTTTCTTACAGCTATCCGGGACCGGCCACTGAGCCACAGCGCTGACTTTAGCCGGATCCATCTGAATTCTCCCAGGGGCTATGATAAAACCCAGGAAGGACACAGAATCGGCATGAAATTCACTTTTTTACATATAACTGGTTCTCCAGCAGCTACTGGTTCAGAAAATCGCGGAGGACATCATTTGTCATTGACTGGAAAACCGCCGGCGCATTCGTGAGGCTGAAAGGCATCACTAGATATTCATAGTGTCCGCTTGGAGTATTGAACCCCGTTTTCCATTCGTCCTCCTCCCTAATGCGGACCAGGTGATAGGCGTTATGCAAGTCTAGTTTCGTGAATACCTTCGCCTGTTGTAATTGGTCAAAGGCGTCCAACATTAAAGGGAGGGGGTATCAATTCTTGACAGTGATGTCATTAAGAGGGCTGAAATCTATACATGGGCACAATGATCCGTCCTTTTTTCCCCACAAAAAAACCCCCAAAAAAACCTTGCCCCTGCCGGCGAGGAGGATAGATGAATAAGTCACGCTTTTAATGAGGAGTCGATGTATTCCTTCATAGCTTCCCTTTCTGGACCTGACAATGAATAAATCCTCCCTTTGGGAATCGGTGCGCCGGGGATCAGATCAATCGGGCAGTCATATGGCCTGTGGGGCGGTAAGGAGGTGGCCTTGGTTTTGCTAAAAACCTCCCATAGGTCGTAGCATTCAGGAACCGCAGACAGGTCAGGCGAGACCGGACCTGAAGCGAGAGCAGAGTCATTAGTGGGCACAGATGACACATAGGACCCCCCCGTCTTCCCTATACAGCTGCGAGAGCAGGCATCCGCCCACCCCCGCACCGTCCCCGATATCCAATCTATGACTGGATTGTGCCTTTGTAACCACGGGAGACCCAGAACCAAGGGGTGCTTGGGGGATCTGTACACAAAGAAAGTCATTAGTTCATAATGATTGTCAATTCGGACTCCAATGGGTCCTGCTAGGTGCGTAATTTTAAAGATCAGATTTCCGTTCAGTGCACTGACCGTCAATGGTCGAGGTAATAGACTCATTTGGGCTCCTAATCGTTGCACCACCCCCCAATCCATTAAGCTTTCATCTGCCCCCGAGTCTATTAATGCAGATAAAGTCAATCGAGTGTCTTTAACAGTTACCTCTGCTTCCGTAGGCGGCCGTGAGAGAGGAGGGGAGGAGGCGAAACGGCTCACCAGTAGTCCTCCCTTTACTTGGTGAGCCTGTTCTTTTACCAGGCACTGAACCCGGAGATGTCCTAGCTGCCCACAGTAGAAGCATTGTCGTCGGCACTCCTCGGAAGTCAACTTGGTGCGGCCCAGCTCCATCGGTTCAGCCGCTGCTGCATTTCGGCTGGGTCTCGGTGTAACCGCTGCGTTGTAAAAAGAACTTTCCCAAAACCCTCTGTGGGATCTCTAAGCCAATCCCGTCGCGGCTCTCCCCGAGCCTTCGGACGTTCCTGTGACCGGTTGTCGGTTTGGATGGCCAGGGATATCAAGGCCTCCAACCCGGACGGTAGGTCCAAGGGAACTAGCAAGTCCTGTATTTGGTCCGAGAGACCCTTCAAGAAAACGTCATACAGCGCGGTGTCATTCCACCCACTGCCCGAAGCCAGCGTACAGAACCTGACTGTGTAGTCACTCACCGAGTCTCTTCCTTGCCGTATGGAGCTCAGTTCTCTTGCTCGTTCTTTGTCCATCACGGCTGGGTCGAAGACTTTCTTCAGAGCAGTGACGAATGTGTGGATGGACCCGCAAACCGCAGAACCCCCGAGACCGCTCCGCTGTTGCCCACTTTCTCGCTCTTCCGGTGAGGTAAGAAATCATGAACGCCACCCTCGCTCGGTCTGTGGAGAAGGCGGCCGGCGAGAAGTCAAAGTGCATTTGACAGTCAGCAATAAATGAAGCACATTCACCTGACTCACCGGAAAATTTCTCAGGGGGAGCAAGGAAACACGAGAGGAAGGGCAAACCACCTGAAACGAGAGGGAAGTTAGATCTTTCAAAATAAAACAGGAAATCACAAGACAGGACAAAAAACCAGCTTGACTAAAACTCAGATCTTGACAGGTACAGTACAGTTGCATCTTTTTCTGCGTAGTGGGCTCTTAATATTTGTCTGAGAGTGGTTAGAGTAAGATCCGTTTTCCCCTCCAAATAGCTCCTCAGTTTCAAGTTGGGATTTACAGCACGTATCACAGCTTCCATAATTTCCACTTCTGGATAGCCCTTTCTCAGACCACTTTCAATCTGGTGTTCAAGGCTGCTAAAGCTCAAAGTGTCTTCTGATGTTGACTCACCAACATGTCCATTTATTCTGAAGTCCTTTCTGAATCCACTGGAAGACCAGCAGCTGTTGCTCCTGGGGTCTCTGCCTCCGCTTTGAGTCCCCTCATCTCGCGCTGTCTCCCGGTCGATCTGTGTCGCCGGCGACGGCAGAAACGGTGCGCGGTCTCCCTGTTGTCCTCCCGACATGGGCCGCGCCGAGCGAGCCGTCTCCTCCCCTCCTCCGTCAGCCGCCAGTGAAGAGATGAGTAGCGCCGCTCCCACGTTGTCGGTCTCCGCCGGGCTCTCCCGCAGACCGTTAAGTGCGTCGTTCAGCTCCAAAAGCACAGACAAGCCTTCGTCCTCCCTCTCCAAAAACTCATCAACACTTAGAAAAACAACAAGACGGGACGGTGTCGTACTAGCTAGACTTCAACCGTTACCTGTAGCTAACGTTAGCTCACTTAGTTGACTTGCCGCTCTCACACGTCCAACGTTCCGCGTTGAAAAATGCATCTGCCTTGAAGTAATATCCATCGTGATCTCGGTGGGACCTCCAAAATGTTACACCACTCAAGCGACACCGGTATGGTGAAGAAACGAGTTCACCTTTATTACTTAACAGCAGAATTGACAAAAACAACTTCCGACCGTCCATGCAGCACCGGGTACCCCCTTTTTCACCGTCACATGCGCTCCGTCAACCCTGAACAACAAAAAAAACCTTCTCCTACTTCTACTACTCGGCTGACAGTCACCAGTTTCCACTGCGTCTAACCCCTGCTGGCACGCGTAATTAAACATACTCAAACAACAGAGCTGAAACTGTCTGTATACTGCTGAATAAGAATAGGTATGACTATAAAACGAAACAAAATTTTCGTCGGGTACTACACGCATTAGAACATCTGACTGGGCCACTTTGAACAGTACGCCCACACACCTACTATCTCTAACGGACTTGTTTGGCCTTGACGCTCACACAATAGAATGTGTGGCTAAAACACTGTGAACAGTACGCCCACACACCTACTATATCTAACACAGTTGTTTGGCCTTGACGCCCACGCATTAGAATGGATGGCAACACAGGATGTCTAGCTGGGCAATTTTGGCCTTGACGCCCACGCATTAGATTGTCTGGCTGAGCCATTATGATGACTACGCCCACACACCTAGTATGTCTTACTGAGCAATGTGGCCTTGTCGTCCACACATTAGAATGTCTGACTCAACCATTTTGAACAGTTCACCCACAAACCTACTATCTTTAAAGGACTTGTTTGGCCTTGACGCCCACGCATTAGAATGGATGGCATCGCAGGATGTCTGGCTGGGCCATTTTGGCGTTGACGCCCACGCATTAGAATGGATGGCATCACAGGATGTCTGGCTGGGCCATTTTGGCCTTAACGCCAACGCATTGCAATGTCTGGCTGAGCCACTTTGAACAGTTCGCCCACACACCTATTATATCTAACGGACTTCTTTGGCTTTGACACCAACGCATTAGAATGGATGGTATCACAGGATGTATGGCTGGGCCATTGTGGCCTTGACGCCCAAGCATTAGATTGTCTAGCTCAGCCATTGTGATCACTACGCCCACGCACCTAGTATGTCTTACTGAGTGATGTGGCCTTGACGCCCACACATTAGAATGGATGGCTGAGCCACTTTGAACAGTACGCCCACACACTTACTATATCTAAAAGACTTGTTTGGTCTTGACACCCACGCATTAGAATGGATGGCATGACAGGATGTCTACCTGGGCCATTTTGACCTTGAAGCCCACCCATTAGAATGTCTGGCTGAGCCACTTTGAACAGTTCGCCCACACACCTATTATATCTAACGGACTTGTTTGGCCTTGACGCCCACGCATTAGAATGTCTGGCTCAACCATTTTGAACAGGTCGCCCACAAACCTAATATTTCTAACAGACTTGTTTGGCCTTGACACCCACGCATTAGAAAGGATGACATCACAAGATGTCTGGTTGGGCCATTTTGGCCTTGACGCCCACGCATTAGAATGGATGGCATCACAGGATGTATGGCTGGGCCATTGTGGCCTTGGCGCCCACGCATTAGAATGTGTGGCTAAACCATTTTGAACAATTCGCGCAAAAACCTACTATACAATAGATGGCATCACAAGATGTCTGGTTAGGTCATTTTGGTCTTGAAACCCATGCATCTAAAAGGCTTGTTTGGCCTTAACGCCAACGCATTGCAATGTCTGGCTGAACCACTTTGAACAATTCGCCCACACACCTATTATATCTAACTGATGTCTTTGGCTTTGACACCAACGCATTAGAATGGATGACCTCACAGGATGTCTGGCTGGAACACTTTGCCTTGACGCCCACGCATTAGATTGTCTGGCTGAGCCATTGTGATCACTGCGCCCACGGACCTAGTCTGTCTGAATGAGCGATGTGCCCATGACGCCTACGCATTCGAATGTGTGGCTGAGCCACTTTGAACAGTACGCCCACACACCTACTATATCTAACAGACATGTTTGGCCTTGACGCCCACGCATTAGAATAGATGGCATCACAAGATGACGGGTTAGGTCATTTTGGTCTTGACACCCACGCATAAGAATGTCATACTGGGCCATTGTGAACACTATGCTCACGCACCTACTATGTCTTACTGAGTGATGTGGCCATGACGCCCACGCGTTAGACTTTATGGCTGAGCCACTTTGAACAGTACGCCCAAACACCTACTATCTCTAACAGACTTGTTTGGCCTTGACGCCAACGCATTAGAATGGATGGCATCACAGGATGTATGGCTGGGCCATTGTGGCCTTGACGCCCACGCATTAGATTGTCTGGCTGAGCCATTGTGATCACTCCGCCCACGAACCTAGTATGTCTTACTGAGCAATGTGGCCATGGCGCCCACGCATTCGAATGTGTGGCTCAACCATTTTGAACAGTTCGCCCACAAACCTAATATTTCTAACGGACTTGTTTGGCCTTGACGCCCACGCATTAGATTGTCTGGCTGAGCCATTGTGATCACTGCGCCCACGGACCTAGTCTGTCTGAATGAGCGATGTGGCCATGATGCCCACGCATTCGAATGTGTGGCTGAGCCACTTTGAACAGTACGCCCACACACCTACTATATCTAACAGACATGTTTGGCCTTGACGCCCACGCATTAGAATAGATGGCATCACAAGATGTCAGGTTAGGTCATTTTGGTCTTGACACCCACGCATAAGAATGTCATACTGGGCCATTGTGAACACTATGCTCACGCACCTACTATGTCTTACTGAGTGATGTGGCCATGACGCCCACGCGTTAGACTTTATGGCTGAGCCACTTTGAACAGTACGCCCACACACCTACTATCTCTAACAGACTTGTTTGGCCTTGACGCCAACGCATTAGAATGGATGGCATCACAGGATGTATGGCTGGCCCATTGTGGCCTTGACGCCCACGCATTAGATTGTCTGGGTGAGCCACTGTGATCACTATGCCCACAAACCTAGTATGTCTTACTGAGCGATGTGGCCTTGGCGCCCACGCATTAGAATGTGTGGCTAAACCATATTGAACAGTTCGCCCACAAACCTACTATCTCTAACAGACTTGTTTGGCCATGACACTCACGCATTATAATACATGGCATCACAAGATGTCTGGCTGGGTCATTTTGGCCTTGACACCCACGCATAAGAATGTCATGCTGTGCCATTGTGAACACTGCGCCCACGGACCTAGTCTGTCTTAATGAGCGATATGGCCATGACGCCCACGCATTGGAATTTCTGGCTGAGCCACTTTTAAAAATTCACCCACACACTTAATATATATAATGGACTTGTTTGGCCTTGACGCCCACGCATTTGAATGTCTGGCTGAGCCACTTTGAACAGCACACCCACACACCTTCTATATCTAACAGACATGTTTGGCCTTGACGCACACGAATTAGAATAGATGGCATCACAAGATGTCTGGTTAGGTCATTTTGGTCTTGATACCCACGCATAAGAATATCATGCTGGGCCATTGTGAACACTATGCTCACGCACCTACTATGTCTTACTGAGTGATGTAGTCTTGACGCACACGTGTTAGAATGTCTGGCCGAGCCACGTTGAACAGTACGCCCACACACCTACTATATCTAACGGGCTTGTTTGGCCTTGACGCCCACGCATTAGATTGTCTGGCTGAGCCATTGTGATCACTGCTCCCACGGACCTAGTCTGAGCGATATGGCCATGGCGCCCACGCATTCGAATGTGTGGCTCAACCATTTTGAACACTTTGCCCACAAACCTAATATTTCTAACGGACTTGTTTGGCCTTGACGCCAACGCATTGGAATGGATGGCATCACAGGATGTATGGCTGGGCCATTGTGGCCTTGACGCCCACGCATTAGATTGTGTGGGTGAGCCATTGTGATCACTACGCCCACGAACCTAGTATGTCTTACTGAGCGATGTGGCCTTGGCGCCCACGCATTAGAATGTGTGGCTAAACCATTTTGAACAGTTCGCCCACGAACCTACTATCTCTAACGGACTTGTTTGGCCTTGACGCCTACGCATTAGATTGTCTGGCTTAGCCATTCTGATCACTACGCTCACGCACCTACTATGTCTTACTGAGTGATGTGGTCTTGACGCACACATGTTAGAATGTCTGGCCGAGCCACGTTGAACAGTACGCCCACACACCTACTATATCTAACAGACTTGTTTGGCCTTGACGCCCACGCATTAGAATGGATGGCATCAGAGGATGTCTGGCTGGGCCATTTCGGCCTTGACGCCCACGCATTAGATTGTCTGGCTGAGCCATTGTGATCACTATGCCCACGCACCTAGTATGTCTTACTGAGCAATGTGGCCTTGACGCCCACGCGTTAGAATAAATGGCATCACAAGATGTCTGGTTAGGTCATTTTGGTCTTGACACCCATGCATAAGAATGTGCTGCTGAGCCATTGTGAACACTACGCCCACGCACCTAATATGTCTGACTGAGTGATGTGGCCTTGAGGTCCACACATTAGAATGTGTGGCTAAACCATTTTGAACAGTTTGCCCACAAACCTACTATCTCTAACAGACTTGTTTGGCCTTGATGCCCACGCCTTAGAATGCATGAGATCACAGGATGTCTGGCTGGGCCATTTTGTTCTTGACGCCCATGCATTAGATTGTCTGGGTGAGCCACTGTGATCACTATGCCCACGCACCTAGTATGTCTTACTGAGCGATGTGGCCTTGGCGCCCACGCATTAGAATGTGTGGCTCAACCATTTTGAACAGTTCGCCCACAAACCTACTATCTCTAACGGACTTGTTTGGCCTTGACGCCCATGCATTAGATTGTCTGGCTGAGCCATTGTGATCACTACGCCCACGCAACTAGTATGTCTTACTGAGCAATGTGGCCTTGGCGCCCACGCATTCGAATGTGTGGCTCAACCATTTTGAACAGTTCGCCCACAAACCTAATATGTCTAACAGACTTGTTAGGCCTTAACGCCCACGCATTCGAAAGGATGGCATCACAGGATGTCTGGCTGGGACATTTGGCCGTGACGCCCACGCTTTAGAATGTCTGGCTGAGCCATTTTAAACAGTACGTCCACACACTTAATATAGCTAATGGACTTGTTTGGCCTTGACGCCCACGCATTAGAATGTCTGGCTGAGCCACGTTGAACAGTACGCCCACACACCTACTATCTCTAACGGACTTGTTTGGCCTTGACGCCAACTCATTAGAATGGATGGCATCACAGGATGTATGGCTGGGCCATTGTGGCCTTGATGCCCACGCATTAGATTGTCTGGCTGGGCCATTGTGATCACTACGCCCACGCACCTAGTATGTCTTACTGAGCAATGTGGCCTTGACGCCCACGCATTTGAATGTCTTACTGAGCCACTTTGAACAGCACGCCCACACACCTTCTATATCTAACAAACATGTTTGGCCTTGACGCCCACGCATTAGAATAGATGGCATCACAAGATGTCTGGTTAGGTCATTTTGGTCTTGAAACCCATGCATCTAACGGGCTTATTTGGCCTTGACGCCCACGCATTAGAATGCATGGCATCACAGGATGTCTGGCTGGGCCCTTTCGGCCTTGACGCCCACTCATTAGATTGTCTGGCTGAGCCATTGTGATCACTGCGCCCACGGACCTAGTCTCTCTTAATGAGCGATGTGGCCATGACGCCCACGCATTAGAATGTGTGGCTCAACCATTTTGAACAATTTGCCCACAAACCTAATATTTCTAACAGACTTGTTTGGCCTTGACGCCCACACATTAGATTGTCTGGGTGAGCCACTGTGATCACTATGCCCACGCACCTAGTATGTCTTACTGAGGATGTGGCCTTGGCGCCCACGCATTAGAATGTGTGGCTAAACCATTTTGAACAGTTCGCCCACAAACCTACTATCTCGAACGGACTTGTTTGGCCTTGCCGCCCACGCATTAGATTGTCTGGCTTAGCCATTCTGATCACTACGCCCACACACCTAGTATGTCTTACTGAGCAATGTGGCCTTGACGCCCACGCGTTAGAATAAATGGCATCACAAGATGTTTGGTTAGGTCATTTTGGTCTTGACACCCACGCATAAGAATGTCATGGTGGGCCATCGTGAACACTATGCTCACGCACCTACTATGTCTTACTGAGTGATGTGGCCTTGACGCACATGCGTTAGAATGTCTGGCCGAGCCACGTTGAACAGTACGCCCACACACCTACTATATCTAACGGACTTGTTTGGCCTTGACGCCCACCCATTAAAATGCATCGCATCACAGGATGTCTGGCTGGGCCATTTCGGCCTTGACGCCCACACATTAGATTGTCTGGCTGAGCCATTGTGATCACTACGCCCACGAACCTAGTATGTCTTACTGAGCAATGTGGCTTTGGCGCCCACGCATTCGAATGTGTGGCTCAACCATTTTGAACAGTTCGCCCACAAACCTACTATATATAACGGGCTTGTTTGGCCTTGACGCCCACGCACTAGATTGTCTGGCTCAGCCATTGTGATTACTACGCCCAGGCCCCTAATATGTCTTACTGAGCAATGTGGCCTTGACGCCCATGCGTTAGAATAGATGGCATCACAAGATGTCTGGTTAGGTCATTTTGGTCTTGACACCCATGCATAAGAATGTCCTGCTGAGCCATTGTGAACACTACGCCCACGCACCTAATATGTCTGACTGAGTGATGTGGCCTTGAGGTCCACGCATTAGAATGTGTGGCTAAACCATCTTGAACAGTTTGCCCACAAACCTACTATCTCTAACGGACTTGTTTGGCCTTGATGCCCACGCATTAGAATGTCTGGCTGAGCCACTTTGAACAGTACTCCCACACACCTACTATCTCTAACGGACTTGTTTGGCCTTGACGCCAACGCATTAGAATGGATGGCATCACAGGATGTATGGTTGGGCCATTGTGGCCTTGACACCCACGCATTAGATTGTCTGGCTGAGCCATTGTGATCACTACGCCCACGCACCTAGTATGTCTTACTGAGCAATGTGGCCTTGACGCCCACGCGTTAGAATAGATGGCATCACAAGATGTCTGGTTGGGTCATTTTGGCCTTGACACCCACGCATAAGAATGTCATGCTGTGCCATTGTGAACACTATGCTCACGCACCTACTATGTTTGACTGAGTGA